>OZ037733.1:5310000-6637500 GCA_964035505.1 Watsonalla cultraria | reverse complement strand
CACGCCCTCTCATGTGCGAAGAGTCAAATAGCTAAAAGGATTAGCTAACAGGTACAGGTTTGATTCTCGAAGTCAAGTTTCTGCGAAACTACGCGGGTGGCGCGTGAAAAAAAAACTAATTTTTATATACTCTACTGAGTTTTATTTAAATAGTATTAGAGTATATTTTCATATGGCAATGTAGCTTTTTTAATCTTTTTTTTTAATGGCAATCTGGCGGTGTATTTAAAATGTAAAGGCGATGAGATTATATTAGTAAAGTATTTTGTGAAGGATAATCCAAAAACTATAATCGGATTTGTTTAATAGACTTTTGGGTGCTAATAAATAAGTTTAAAATTACCTATGTATTGTCGTTGGTTTGTTTTTTATTTATTTTTAAGAGCCATGGTGGCTGTGGTGTTGAGCAAGCGATGCTAGTTTGAATCCCAGCGCGGCCTGTATCAATGAGTTTTTCTAAGAACTTATGTAAAATGTTTTTGTTTCTCACTTAAAACTAGCAACCTGCCCTCACTTCGCTTCGAAGTACGACTATTAAAGTCAAAATGTAGATTTTTCTCTGAAGATATATTTGATCTAGTGTTGTGAAAATAAAAATAAAAATGATTTATTCAGTTTAGGCCCTGGTACGGCACTTATGAATGTCGAAGAATTTACCACCGGTTCTGAAACTAGCCTTCTGAGAAGAACCGGCAAGAAACTCAGCTGGCATCATGTACATTTCATTACATATCAAATAATTAATTATTATAATACAATTATTCTTAATAGTATAAATTATATCAGCATGCTTATGTAAAAATATAATATTATGTTATCATTACATAATTATGTTTGCATACCGTGTCATTGCTAGTAGCATGTATAAAACATCAAAAGTGCAAGATCTTAATTTATCTATGGTTAAGACTGAAAAAAACTACGTATTAGTCACAATTCTCAAAAGCGGCTATTTTTCGGTCAGTCCCCATACACTTAAATGTCGGACAGTTTATTGCCTATAAACGTTACACACGCGAAATGATTACTAAGATCGCAGTTTACAAGATGGGGCCCAACCATGAGGTCTTATTGCAATGATAATTCAGCTGTGCGACAGTGACAGATGTATAGATGTCACATACATGAGTGAAACTATCATGGCAATAAGAGCTCATGGTAAGGCCCCAGTTAGGAATCTAGGAACATTATCGTTCGTAATGTCACACTCACACAGCGTGCGCATTTACGAGATTATAAGGGGAATATGCGTAATGACAATATGAGGTCACATGGCTGAGCGCGTATGTCATTCGCGTGTTTTACCGACATTTTTCAAAACGTCAAGATGACAATTCTACATTATTTTGACAGAAAATAATAGAGTATTTTTTTTAAATCTTTACGATTGACAATTTAAGTTGCAGCCGTGACGGCCGAAGATTACGCATGTTTTACCGACATTTTTCAAAACGTCAAGATGACAATTCTACATTATTTTGACAGGAAATAACAGAGTAATTTTTTTAAATCTTTACGATTGATTTTAAGTTGCAGCCAAGTTCGAATCCCAGCGGCGTCTGCACTAATGAGTTTTTCAAAAAACTTATCTGCAGTGATACCACACGTGCTTTACGGTGAAGGAACACATCTTGAGGAGACCCACGTATTTTTAACAATTTACAGGATTTATTTTCTTTCCAACCTTTTGACTTTGGCGGAATAGCTGTACTCAAGGTTGCCATTCAATAAATAAAAGAAAAATATTCTTAAATTTGTATATGCTTTCAAAAGTTATGAGCGATGGCATTGAATGTGCAATAGTCATATATAGCAAGTTGTATGGAGCGACGAGAACATACATGCGCAGTTATCACCACGTTTTATCCTGAGCGCTCATTACTCATGACGGGACCAAATGTCTTTAGAATTCAAAGTATGTCTCCTTTGTTATTTCTTTGACAATGCATCTGATAAATTCACCAATAAATGGGTGCGTAAAGGAAAAAAATATATGGAAAATAACTTGCAATAAAACAGCACTTACCTAAATCGATAAAGAAATCTTTCCGATTATAATCGATTCGTTAGTCGAATCACGTCGCGCCGCACTCTGCATGCGAGCCGTCGCTAGTGCTGTCACGAAATAGGAATATAACAGAAAGTCGACTCTCTACATCATATATACACACATATACTCACGCCTGTGAGTAAAAACAACACCCACTTTTCACTAAAGATGATTAAGTGCAAATGTCAACAAGACGACAGATGGTGAGTCTGCATCATCATCGCACCACAAAATCGTATTAATTATAAGTATTGCACAGTGCTACAATTATGGTGCGTTAAAGACATCGTTCTAATAGAACAAGATCGCGATCCGAAATACTGATGTCGAATAGGTATTCTAATCAACATTCGGGACACGAGGTCGGGCGACTCATCATCATCTCCCTGGCCTTATCCCATACATTGTTGGGGTCGGCACTTGATTCAACCCGATGTGGCTGATCACCTGATTTTTATACGAAGCGACTGCCATCTGACCTTCGCAACCCCGTTTAGGAGGAAAATCTGTGATTTGGGTTAAACCAGTTGTCAGATTATTTTTAGGGCTCCGACTGACCTGTAACGATTGCCAAAGATGTTAAATTGGCAACTGGGACCGACGGCTTAACATGCTCTCCGAGGCAAGGAGGGAACTCGGGCGGTCACCCATCCCACTACTGGCTAGGCGTATGGTTGCTTAACTTCGCTGATCGAATGATATGCGCAATAGCAACAGTGCCACGAGCCCCCTTTAACGTCAGTAGAGACGCTCGTAAGTTTTCCAAGAGACGGAAGACACATCCAAATTATGGGAGCCAACCATCTGTTACGTTTTTATTTCGTAGTGCTGTCATCGAACGGTCGTCAGCTATCGATGCATTCGGTGACGTCATTAAAACTATTTGTGTGGTCTGCTGACTATTAAATTATATTTTTTTTACATATCCGTTTTGAAATATGTCAGTCTCTATGCAACTTGTTGGGTGGCTGTGATTATAAGGAGTTATTATACTAACTAGGTGCTTTTTGGAATACTAATGGTGTTTAATAAAATAATACATTTATAAGGGCTTTGTATGCAATCTACATGTTTCATGCTACTCGTATGTCTGTAGCACGTACCTTTAGGTGGTGATAATTATATATATACTAGCGGTTTACTCGCCTAGACTCAATTTCATTACTGTCATTATTAAGCCTTTGCTAATCCTTGTAACATCAATTGTCGTTGAATGTCCCGTTATCATCGGTCCAACCGTTTCAGAGATAAGCCTAAACAAACGGACAGACAGACGGACGTATGGACAGACTAACAGACAGAAAAACATTGAAAAATTGCTTTTTGATTTAAGTATTGTCCCACTTTCGAATTGATTTAGTGAAAAGATTTTGATTTGGAATTCCACGCTTCAATTTTATTATTAAACTAGCTGTGCCCTGCAGTTTCACCCGCGTAGAGATAATTGAATGGGTATCCCGCAAGACACTTATGTTTTTTTAAATTAAAAGTAGCCTAAGTTACTCCTGTACTATTAGCTACCTGCCAGTGAAAGTCCCGTTAAAATCGGTCCAGCCGTTTCAGAGATTACCCGGAACAAACAGACCGACAGAAGAAATTTTTAAAACTTGGTTTTTCAGTGTCAGTAGCGTGTATACTTTCATATGCATTTAGTGAAAAGGTGTTATTTTGGAATTACAAACAGACACTTCACTTTTATTTATCTGTATTATATTATATCTGTATAGATGTAAAGATAAAGATTTTATTCCATGTGGTAAGTAAAGGAAAATACGCATTAAAAAGGATACTAAAAAATAACAACCATTTTAAATGAGTAAAAACATATATTTTATATCACTCGTCTTTAACTACATATTATTCGTTATGATGAAACATAATCTTGGGAGCCTACAGTCACTGATAGAATTTAGCTGAACATACACACGTATATTTAAACACGAAAGTGTTATGAATTCATCGACAACATTTTCATAAATCAGCTTTCTATATCATAATAATGTCATTATTCACTTTTTAAGGATTGGTTGCGCGATAATAGCTGTCAAAGTTATGCGCAAATTTGACAATAGCTTTGACGGAGAAATGCGTTGCACTAAATTGCGCTGTCAATTAGCAAATTATGCCAACAGTGTAATTTTTTTGTGTGTAAATTTAAATCTTCGAGCTTTTCAAAAAAGCATGATTGGATAAAGCTAATATTTAAAGTCATGACGTCATTTGACATTTTAAAATGGTACATCCTTTTTTCTGGCCAGTAATTTAACGATTTCTATACCTAAGTCAATTGACGCAACCAACCTTTAATCTCGCTTTTTTTTAAATATAATATTAAAAAGTTATCGATGAAAACATTTCAGAGTTTCTCACGCTTAAAATAACCTAACACGCAATATGTACAATATAACTAGACAATTAAATAAAATGTACAGTTATACTACGGTTTATTAAATGTCATTATATTATTTATTAATTGATAATAAGTAATATTTACATGGTTCAACTATGGCAGAATAAACCCATATTTGAAGGAACATTTATTTTTAAGTAGATTTAGAGGAAATGTACAATACATATATTATAATATTATGTACTTATTTAGAAATAAATATGTTTATTTACATGTCTGTCAATAGGTGGCACAACGAATTACATATTTTCAGGGCCATGTTTTTATTGATAAACTACTTTTAAAGTGTGTCTTAATTAAAAATTGGATGTAAAAACTCAATTTTTTTAACTATGCTGCCAAAAACAGGTGACTTTTGTGCATAGCATCGCGTCTCTTGACATAATTATAATCAATGTTATTTATATAAATATAAGTGAATCACTAAACATGTTGCTAAGCACAAAACTAACTGCGCCGTTTGATTCATCCTTTTTTGGGCTGTAATGACAAGATTTTCATGAAATAAAAAAAAGTTAAAAAAAAAACTACAAAATTCATGCTAAATATTCTACATTTTCCAAAGTGACACCCTTGAAATTTTGCTTAAAATGTACTGCGTGAGAGAAACACGCAGTACACCATAACACAATAATACATGGCGTAGTCTTAAAATTGTAAAAATTCTTGGCATCACGATCGCCTGAAGCATTGCTTTCGTTAAATTTCACCGTATGCCATCTTAACGAGTGCTAATTATTACTTAAAGCCTTCACACATATGCCAATACGTCGGCAATTGAACTGTTATTGCATAAAAGGTTTGCAATTACCTTTTGACAGGTATATTGACAGCTGCACGCGCCTTGTCAGAGAATAAGTGAACCAAGTGAAAATTAACAAACGTGCTTATGGCTTTAGAGAAAAAATTGTATCTCTATTATACAAAGAAAGAAAGAAATGCTTAAGTGGTATATGAATGGGTTGCAATATCGGTTAATTTGAATGGTATAGAACAGTTTTTTCATGAAAACAACACATTGTAATTATCACTTACATTATTTAGAGTAAAAAAATTTATTCAATAACATTTACAGTATTAGGGTCACGAAACAAATAATATAGTACTTTTTCTGATTATTCATAAGTTTTTATCGACATCGGTACATCACTAACGTTATTTTGGCAAACGCTCATATCGCAATCTTTGCCAATATAATTTTTTAATGATTAAATGTACAAAAGTGTCAAAAGTTTGACATCTGACAGAGATTGACGTTTTTTACATTTGTTTTAGCGGGAAAGTGACCTCACTAAGCGTGGTAAAAACAAAATGGCTACCTGTCAAATTACCACGCCGCAGTACACTATGAGTTACGGGTTGCACACCGCTTTTACCATATACAATAATAATAAATATTGAGTGTGACAGAGTAACAAAATTACATATTTATATGCCAGTATGTGCGTTATTAATACTGTGTAATAGTACCAAAATGTATCAATTCACATTTCCATAATTATCCTAGAGGAACTGACTTAATAAAACTACAGTTATATTGAGCGAATCGTAACGTTAAATCTTTAGCGATATAATACATTATTCCATTATTCTATGTTTTTTCATCAATGTCAGGTCTAGACTTTTTAGGCGATTATTTTTGGCACAGGACAGCGGTTAGTGATACATAACAATTTAAAAATATATATTAAAAAACACCCGTAATTAATTTATGAAATTTTAATAACTACGTAAGATGCTCAAGAATAAATAGCGAGTATAAGAACGAAAAATGTATTTTTTATTTTAATGTATACCACCTATACCCTGTGCCGAACATGTACGCCTAATTAGTCTAAGCCCTGCTGCGTTATTCTCAGCGTCTCATTCGTCGTCGAGTGTCGGTTTTAAAGATAAGAAATTGAACCTTATCCTCTATGTATTATGTATCAATCTTCTACGATTGAAACCAACGCTCGTCGACGAGTTAGACGCTTAGAAACCTTAGTGAACGGGCAGTCATGAGTAAAGAACGCGCAGCGAAAAAAATTGAGGATACTGTTTTTATTCGCCTCGCGCCATACATATAGACAGACTCATAAAATGACTCCTGCGCATTCAAAGGTACTCGTTCTTAACTCATGACGGGACCAGTGTCCCAAATTATCCCAAGCATAAGTTTTGACACATAACGTCATCGCTTGCATTTTGCGCTTTTTTTTTGTATGAAGACGTAAAATTTCCTACACTCGCCGCTTGGGGTACTTTTACGTTTGCATACAAAATGAAGAAATTACGCATGCGATATCGTCAACGTAAGAACGTGTTAAAGGCTAAACTTTGGGCTCTGCATACAGTGAAACTCTCCGTAACTTCAAAATTACATCTCTCATACTAGAAATCAATTAGCCACAAAGCAATAATAATCGTATGACTTCAATAAGTGAATATTGTCGCATAATCAGCGAGTTATAAGCAATCGAGGCTATTGCAATTAAAAATACGACTTTTGCGAAGAATACATCGTAAAATATGGACATGGTCGCTAATCGCAAACACTTAATGAACAGAATCGATAATTAAAATCGACTAAGAGTTAATTGAGCTGAAAATGGAATTTGAATTACGATGCATACGTGAACACACAACAAATACCAGTTTTGAAATGTACTTCTTACTACCTCTATACGTAGGAAGTTAGCACAGGAGTTCACAGAAGAGTCCAGTGATTATTATAAGGCTTTAGATATCGGCCATTTTTAAAACACTGCTTAGTCCTATGTATATTTCTTCAAAAAACTGTCGCTAAAGAGGTGTGTTGACATTGTCAAATGTCAAATTGTCTGACGTTTTTACTCCTATTATATTTATCGTCAAAGTAACGGAGATAAGCCGGAACAAACAGACAGACAGACAGACCGTATATGTATTTGGAATTACAAACAGACACTTCAATTTTATTTATCTTTATAGATTCAACGCTGCATTTATCAAGCTCCATCGGTTCTTCGAGCCTCTTCACTTATCAAAATAATAACAAGTATATTACAAGAACATTAAAACGTTTTTCAAATCGAGTACGCAACTCGAATAATCGATTCACTGAGAACTCGATACTCGTAATCGTAAATCACAAGAACAAAAGACGGAAAGGCAAATACAAATTAGCCTTATAATCGCGGGTAGAACCTCGTTTTAATAGGTAGCATTGCATTGTATGCACTGTGTACTTGAGATTCTTGAGACCTTTGCAGTTCTGGCAATGAGTAAATATAAGATCGAAACTGAGTCATTATCATCACAACTCGTAATGAAAATCGAGTTAAATTTATAGATATATGCAGATCAATAAATTTTGTGTCTGTAATTCCAAATTCACAGCTGTTCACTAAATGAAACTATGGAATTACGATGACTTCAATATATGAATTTAATGGTATTTGACTTTAGATTTAATTGCATAGGTTCATAACACTGCCCATTCAATACTTTATTAGATTTTTGATTGATTTGATATGCACTAAATGCATAGGTATGAAAGTTTATGCGGTACTTAAGTGAACTTTCATAAAAACATCTCTGAAATCTTTTTTCTGACCATGTCTTTATGGTTGTTTCAGCTAATCACTGAAACGGGTGGACCGATTTTTAATGTCACTGGCTAGCTGATGGTACAGGATTCTATTATTTAAAAAAAAATGGCTTCCGTGAAAAGCCACCCATGAAATATAGTCTATGCGGGTAGAACCGCGGGACACAAGTTTTTAAATATGATTTGAAACGTCTGTATCCTACTTTATAAAATGTATTATTAAGATGCAAGTAACTAAGTTTCCCTTTATTTTGTATAACTACGACAGGTGTGATGCAATGAATAATATTACGTTTAAAAACTAGAATAGCGCAAGGGCCCAGCGTGCCCATCATAATTATTAAGTTAACGCGCATACTACAATCGAAAGCAAGATGTTTATCGTAAATAACCAACGTAGACAAATAGCCGTTCAGAACAATCGTCAGCGGCTTAAAAACAATTTTGTTACGTCGCGAGCAATTACGAAACGCGATTCAAGCCCAAGATACGTTTCTGAACGCATCTCTTAATAATAGGGCCCCGCGAACGCACAATAATCGCCTCCATCTCTATAATATATCCATCTCACTCCAACTCGTGACATTAGTATAGTCATGTCTCTGTTCCGCGTTGACAGCGCTCGTTTAGAAACCGACCCTTGCCTATCAGCGTTTCAAATCTAAAACATCTAATTATACCCACATCACTGTTAGGACGCATCAAAAGAACAATTTTTAATTAATTTAGCCCCCAAAAACTATTATGATACGGCCAATTTTAGTTATCTAATAAGCCATGACGCGCTAACGAGAATGGACGCCATATTGAAAGTGTTGCCTTTAATTTAATGACATGCTTGTTTAGGTATTAATAATTTGAAGATTGAGATTAATTTATCATTGCCAATATGGCGGGGAACGCCCACATTTATAATAATTGAACGAATTAGTTTTGTTAGATTACACTTTGCACTTTAATGTTTTTATAGGTAAGTCTAAAAAGATTTGCCACCATTTTTTCGCTGCGAAATAAATCGTGATTATTCACTTTGAAATCATTTTAAATGCTCGTTAGATATTGTGATTAGGTACATTATGGTATATTCAACAAATTAGAACCATGTTATTATAAATCGTTCAGAATTTTATCCATTTATTCTGATGGAATGCGTCAGTGTATATTTTTGAGAACTGCGAGTCATATTTAATTATTTTATTTTCATTGTGTGTTCAAATCAATCAAAAATCTAATAAAGTATTGAATGGGCAGTGTTATTAACCTATGCAATTAAATCTAAAGTCAAATACCATTAAATTCATATATTGAAGTCATCGTAAATCCATAGTTTCATTTTTTCAATTTCATTTGTAACCAATCACTTGATAGGTACAATATAATTAATGAAGTTAGCGATGTGACGTCAGAGTTTTTTATTCAGTCTCTTTAGCGTTTGAGTAATCTTTTTCACTCGAGCTAATCTATTCCCCAAGTATACATTTTTACACGTTCGACCGTCGTCGCTTGACCTTGCGTTTTGCGCTTTTGTATGGAGACCTAAAACTTCCTATACTCGCTTGGAGCGCTTTTTAACGTCCCCATACAAAACGAGGAAGATACGCAAGCGACATCGTTAACGTAAAAACATGTCAAAATCAATAATTAGGGCACTGGTCACTTGTAGTTGCTAACCGCTTGCAAAAACTTCGGTTTTATTAATCATATACAGTACATAATCGATCGAGCTAGCAGCTTCAAAATAATAAAATTCTCATACAACAAAAACATAAATAAATAGATTAAAACTATGAAATTTGACATTCCATTTCTAAATTTAAAAATTAAATTTGACAGTTCTAGCACACGTACTCTCTTATGTACGCAGTGGGGAAGAGACTAATCATTGTCATTTAGATCAGAGAATGTAGTCCATGGAGTTTAAAACTAATATTTACAATGTCACTAGTGTCCTGTCACTTTTACGTTTCGTTTTCACTTTCACTTAGGTCATCCATGTCCATGTCTATAAGTTCCTCGTCTTCATCATAGGAGTTGTTGAATTGGCTGTCATCAGGCTTACTGGAAGAACCGGATTTGGTACCGGTTTTAGCTTCTTCCTCCTGCTGCATTCGTTTATGTTTCGTTCTTCTATTTTGGAACCATACTTTTACCTGTAGACAATAAAAATGAAATTAAAAATCGAATGTAGTTTCAATATCGCTTTGTTTTCATCAATCTCGAATATTCGTTCGTTTAAGAATTTAACTTAAGTAGGTTTAGAATATGGGAAAGTCAAAGAATTTTCTAGCAGACCATGTTCGGACGTAATTTTAAAACAAATAAGAACCGTGGTAAGAACTTTGCGAACTTGAGCATGAGGAGATTGACTAAACAAATCTATCTGTCTATTTCCTATTCACGGTAAAAGCACTGAATCAATTTAAGTGAAATTTGAAATTGAGGGAGCTTTAACCATAAGGACGGACAAAGATTACAAAAAAATATTATGCAGTCGAAATCGCGGGTAAAACCTATTCATAAACAAACATTTTGCACACATACATACACAAGATAGATCACCATACAATTATAATAGATTACGGATATAGTTTTCGAATAAATATTCACCATTTATATTCTCCGGTCCTCGTAACAAGTACAAAAGATTAACGGAAATAACAAATAACAAACTATTGCAACCCTCAATCTATTTATCACGAGCTGTTGAAAGAAAATCCCTTGTCAAAAAATTTTCTACGCTGGCAATACAAAGCGCAGATTTCCCGCCGAAAACGGGCGGCCATTTTGTACAACGATTTGTCACAAGTTTAATGGCTCGCGAAATTTATTCACGTTTCCAGCCAGTAGCGAGAGGAATATATTATGTATGTAAAAGAATTGTATGGAACTTTATTTTGGCAATGGATTCAAAGTGAGGATAATGGTTTTCTTAAGATTAACTGCACATCGAATAACAATGTATACATAGGTACCTACCATATTTACATATTATTTTCGAATTATCATTGGGTCTTTGTTTAAAATAAATTTAAGCGTTTTGGCTTCTTAAATTCAATAAAAATTATTACCTACTAGCTGTGCCCCGCAGTTTCACTTGCGTAGACTTATTTTCAATTATTTCGTGAAACTCTTATTTGTTTTCGACATAAAAGCCTGAGTTACTCAGTGAAACATGAGCTACGTGTAAATGTCCCGTTAAAATCGATCCAGCGTTTTCAGAGATTAGCAGCAACAAACAGACAGACAGAGAAACTTTACCAACTCGACTCCAGTATTTTGATGTTGGTACGAAATTTCTGAGTTACTTTCTGGTTCTTCTCATAAGGCCAGTTTCCGAATCGATGGTAATTTATCGACGTTCATCAACTGAATGATTAATCATTCATTCTTGTGCCCAAACGATCATGGTAACCCGAGCTTAGTTTAGGGTCACAGGCGTTAATGGTTAGTAAAATAGACAATTGGTTAGTAGAATAAAAAAAGTAGGATTAGTGGTTAGTAAAAAAATTCATTAGTTTAAACTAGAATTTTTTTACGCATGTAATCACAACAAGCCGTTTTATTTTATCGTTGTAATCCAAGTTAAAAAGTAATTTATAACTTGTATGAAAGTGTATGGAGCAATAAAAGTGCTTGCAATTTCACGGGGAAGCGATATAAGTTAGCTTTGAAATTGATGTTTTACTTTACCATTAACTTTTGAATGGAAATCCACGAATATTATTAGTCGTAAATAACAACTAGTACTTATTGATAAAATTTGAATGATGTAAGTAATTCATTCTCGGCATTATGAAATTTAAATTATAGGAAGTTTTTATAGTTACTTAGATATGCACACGCCTTTATTCCCCGAAGTGGTAGGTGTTGTAATAACAACACCCACTTTTCACCGAAGATTTTTGAGTCACCGAGACAGATGGTATCGCCGTCTCAGGCATCATCATTGAATTATTTTTCAGACATATGCAGGTGTTTAATTTATATTGTAGTATGCAGCAAGAAGGCCAGGGCATATTTTAATACTGGCCTTATATAATTAAAAATAAGAATGTTTTTAAATTTAAATTGTTTCGCTCGTCTTTTGTTTTTTCTCTCACACTCATTACTGTTGCTATTTGAATTTCATATTGGTATTGTAAATCTTATTTTTATTATAATATAATATTACTATTGAAAGTTAGCCCTATTTAATGGACGAGTTGACGATATTGGTTTAGTACAACTGAAGCAAAATTCATGAATAAACTTAGGGTTTATTCATTGGTCCTTGGAGCCCGGATATTGGGTTGACTGGGCCTTGGCGGCGGCGTTTCTAGTGGTCGGATGACCGCATATCATTGCCACGGTGAAGTGGCGATTCAGCGAGTTCCTGAGTGCGACATAGCTGATAAACGGTGGGCGGCGCTGGTGGTAGCACTGCCGTATATCCGTACTTGCAAGAAGATCTGCAGCTGTTTGGAGGAACGTGGTCGAGCTCTGTTAACCTGGTTTTGGTGAAGTGTACATAGATGTAAAACTGTAAGTACGTTTATTTTTATAAGCTGAAGGTGAATATGTCAAGATTTTTGGGATGAGCGTGGAAGAATAGTTTTGTATATATTCATAACTGTATAGTATTTTAAATGTTTTGTGTTTGTTATGGGAACTGTTTTTGTGTCTTGAGAGTACTTGGTATACATTCCATAATTTATGAAAAGTAAAACTTTCTATGTTTTATATGCGATACCTAGAGATGAGTTATAGCTCATTAATTGCTGATTATGTATGTTTGAGTTATCGTTATTAAATGGTCATGTTTTGTTGTTAGAATTTAATATTTTGTTTATATTGTTTAAAGAAATTATCTTACTTTAGTTTTTATTAAAAGTACTTATAGAAGTTGAGTAAGCATTCAATATGGAATCGTTTAGTAAATTACAGTACGACATAAATGTATATATTTCAAAAGCCATTACTAACTATAAAAAGTCCCCGAAAGATCATTTGTCCGCGTCGTATATAGAGGCAAGGTTAGAGAATTTAGAGTCACAGTGGATGTCGTTTTGTGAAACACATCGAAAAATAATTGTAATGGTAACAGATAGAGATCTAGAAGATGCTTTGTATTTCCAAGATGACTTATTTGAAACCACGGAAGAATTATACTTGCGCTATAAGACACTACTCAAAGATGATTTACTTTTGTATAAAAAAGTCCAAGCTTCTGTCGTTGTAGACTATAACACAAAAAATGTTGATAACAAAAGTAATGTTAAATTGCCTAAAATAAAATTGCCTGTCTTCTCCGGGATATATACAGAGTGGATTAGTTTTCGCGATTTGTTCACTTCATTAATTCACAATAATACATCATTAGATGACGTGCAAAAACTCCATTATTTGAAAGCTCACTTGACCGGAGAGGCTGAGCAACTGCTGCGCCATGTCCCCATCACCAGCACTAACTATCCTATATGTTGGTCACAGCTAGAGAATAGATATGACAATAAGAGATACATGGTCAATAGCACTTTAAAACGATTTATGAATCAAAAAAGTATTGTATCAGCGAATTCTAGAGCACTTAAAGAATTGTTAGATGTTTCAAATGAAAGTTTCAATGCGTTGCAGAACTTAAATGTAAATGTGGACGGCTGGGATATTTTACTTATTTATATTCTGAGTGAAAAATTAGATCTGGAGACAAGAAAACTATGGGAAGCCCAAACTAGTGTTAATACTGATTTACCGACTCTGACTTCATTTCAAAGTTTTTTAGAGCATAGATATCGATCTTTAGAATTTTTGGATAATAAATCAACTACCGAAAATAGGAACACCATTGTAAATTCTTATCATATGCAATTCGGTATTGAAACTTGTAATTATTGTTCTGGAAACCATAAGTTAGTGAATTGTATAAAATTTGTAAATCAATCTTTTGATACACGACGTAGTTTTGTCAAAACTGAGAGACTCTGTTTTAATTGTTTCGGAACAAATCATTCTGTTTATTACTGTCGCTTATCAGTACGATGCAGCAAATGTAGAAGAAAGCATCATTCATTGCTGCATCGTAACGAATCAGAACCACAGAGAGTTTGTATAGGAAATATTGATCCTGGTTTGTCAAGTAAAACTCAATTTAATCAGGTTGCTCCTACCTTGGCAAGAGCCAATCATCAAGTGCTTACAACTTCAGTTGATGTAAGCAGTAAGAACGAGGCAATTCAAAGTTCTCAAAAGAATAGAGACATTGAAATTTTATGCAACCATGTACATCATGCATATGAAAGTAAAGTTGAGAAAAAGAGTAAAGAATTTCCTAAGTATGATTATCATAATTGGTCCCAAAGTAAGTATCAGCCGCAAAAGGCAGATGTAGGGCTAGGTATTGAACATGGTTATCATCAGTCTTCTGCGCCATGGTCATCATGGCGTTATCGTCAAAAAACTCCCTCTTACTGGTCACGCATGTCTTTAAAATAATACTTACATAATATCATTATTTGCATAAGTTTATTAATAATAAATGGTTATGGTGACCAAGTGTAACTAATATTATAAGTGTATTATTGATTGATATCTGAATGTAATTTGGTCATGATATAGGTATATCTCGTAGTTAGGTAAGCTGTAAGACTACAGATGTTTTATGTTTTTTTTTTTTTTGATAATACGCCTAAATGTTTTTTGTGATTGTTAACTGTTTATATTTTAGCTGAATGTATAGGAACTACAATGTTTTTTTTTTTATTAATATGAATGGAAAATGTATACGATTTGTCCATGGTGGGCGGTATGTTTAATTTATATTGTAGTATGCAGCAAGAAGGCCAGGGCATATTTTAATACTGGCCTTATATAATTAAAAATAAGAATGTTTTTAAATTTAAATTGTTTCGCTCGTCTTTTGTTTTTTCTCTCACACTCATTACTGTTGCTATTGGAATTTCATATTGGTATTGTAAATCTTATTTTTATTATAATATAATATTACTATTGAAAGTTAGCCCTATTTAATGGACGAGTTGACGATATTGGTTTAGTACAACTGAAGCAAAATTCATGAATAAACTTAGGGTTTATTCAGCAGGTTTCCTCACGAAGTCTTCCATCACCGTAAAGCACGTCGTGTGAAATCACTGCTCATAAGATTATAGAAAAACTCATAGGTACAGGCCCCGCTGGGATCCGAACTAGCGTCGCTTGCGTAGCAAGAGACTGCTCAAACCGTATCTCCAAAACGGCTGCTTGTGGGGGCTGGTCATCTCAAGCTACGCATTTAAATATAAGTAGAACTACTAGACTTTTCTTTATGTTAATTTTTATCGACATTTGTGCATTGCAACTGTGTCCATGGGCTTACATTTCTCAAGTGATTTATTTTGTTTTTTTTTTAATTGTATAATGTTTTTTAAAAGAGTAATTACTGAGTTTCTTGCCAGGTTCTTCTCAGTAAAAGCAACCTTCCGAACCTGGCGGTAGCATGTATAATCCTGTAAATTATTCATTCTGACGATTTGAAAGTACTTTGTATAAAGTCTAATCGAATAAAGATATTTTTGACTTTGACTTTGGTTAAATCGATTTCAACAAGGAAAGGCCTTAAATAAAAATTTTGATTATAAAGTCATGCATTTAATTGTAAGCGGGTAATAAAAAAAAACATATCGTTAGACCCTTACACTCCCCCTTAAAGTGAAAATACTGTAAGCGCCAATATAAACACAACACCCCGTATGTAAACAATAGCCCATCTCACTCTAGACCCTCTCCGTCGCTCTCACGGTCCATTACACAAGGGTAGCGGATACCAGTTGATTGATATTTGATGTCGATATGTGCAGCTAATGTACTGTGACCGTGGTAATCTAATTTTGATTGTTGTTGACTTTTGGGTACTGTTTGATGCTTTTGTTGTGGTATGGCAGATGGAACGGTTTACTGTGGTATCATGCGTGGCTTTTCTTCGCGCAACCCTATTTTTTTAAAGAAAAAATCGCTTCGTAACCGAAGGAAGAAATGCATGAATGTGGATGAAGCGAAAGAAGTATGTAAGGATCGTAGCATGTGGCGAACGGTGGTCTCTGCCTACCCCCATGGGATACAGGCTTGGTGATGACACTATTGTGAGCCCATACAAATCTGCGTTTACATCAACGCGATGAAGTGTGGCGATTTTAAGAAAGCACTAGGCCCTCCGCTACATCATCCTCCTGCCCTTTTCCCATGTTATTTGTGGTCGGCGCAATGTGTTCTTCTCTTCCATTTCTCTCTATCAGCCGTCATATCTGTATTCACTCCCGTTCTAGCCATATCATCATCATCTTCCTGCCCTTATCCCATGTTATTTGTGGTCGGTGCAATGTGTTCTTCTCTTCCATTTCTCTCTATCAGCCGTCATATCTGTATTCACTCCCGTTCTAGCCATATCATCATCATCTTCCTGCCCTTATCCCATGTTATTTGTGGTCGGTGCAATGTGTTCTTCTCTTCCATTTCTCTCTATCAGCCGTCATATCTGTATTCACTCCCATTCTAGCCATATCATCATCCTCCTCCTGCCCTTATCCCATGTTATTTGTGGTCGGTGCAATGTGTTCTTCTCTTCCATTTCTCTCTATCAGCCGTCATATCTGTATTCACTCCCGTTCTAGCCATATCATCATCATCTTCCTGCCCTTATCCCATGTTATTTGTGGTCGGTGCAATGTGTTCTTCTCTTCCATTTCTCTCTATCAGCCGTCATATCTGTATTCACTCCCATTCTAGCCATATCATCATCCTCCTCCTGCCCTTATCCCATGTTATTTGTGGTCGGTGCAATGTGTTCTTCTCTTCCATTTCTCTCTATCAGCCGTCATATCTGTATTCACTCCCATTCTAGCCATATCATCATCCTCCTCCTGCCCTTATCCCATGTTATTTGTGGTCGGCGCAATGTGTTCTTCTCTTCCATTTCTCTCTATCAGCCGTCATATCTGTAGGTATTCACTCCCGTTCTAGCCATATCATCATCATCTTCCTGCCCTTATCCCATGTTATTTGTGGTCGGTGCAATGTGTTCTTCTCTTCCATTTCTCTCTATCAGCCGTCATATCTGTATTCACTCCCATTCTAGTCATATCATCTTTCACACAAACTAGGCCCTCCGCTACATTTGCAAAATATCCTACCGTTTTTATCGAAAGCTACAATGTTTATTCAACAAAACACACCATTTCAAATCCACATTTCGCGAAGTTAACATCTCTTAATAACTCATCTTCAACCTGAACGTGTATTTATACGTCATAAATCATTAGTTTACGGCTGCAAATTACTACTTTAGACTTTATGGGCTTAAAAACAGCAGATGAATTACCAATACAGGTCTTTTGTGAACCGGACAATGACATAAGGGTAAAAATCTTATGTGCAATTGTATTGATATATAGTTTTATGACTTCGCTTGTTCGCACATAGGTGGCTAATGAGCGGTCGCTTAAAAAGTTGTGACATGACAAAGTACGTGATGTAGGAAAATGTCTAGCTTCTATCCGAGACTTTACTCTCTGTAATCTATACAGATAAATAAAATTGAAGTGTCTGTTTGTAATTCCAAAATAACAGCTTTTCACTAAATGCATATGAGACTAAAAAATAAAGTTTTTAAATTTTTCTCTGTCTGTCTGTCTGTTTGTTCCGGGTAATCTCTGAAACGGCTGGACGGATTTTAACGGGACTCACTGGTAGGTAGCTGATGTTTCAAGGAGTAACTTAGGCTAATTTTATTTATTAAAAATATAGAAGTGCCGCGACAATAAGGAAGAAACTAAATCTACGCGGGTGAAACCGCGGGGCACAGCTAGTATATATTATAAGGAACTAGCTGTGCCCCGCGGTTTCACCCGCGTAGTGGCGGAACCCTTATATGTATTCTTCATAAAATTAGCCTAAAACACTCCTTGAAACATCAGCTATCTGCCAGTGAATGTTCCGTTAAAATCCATCCAGCCGTTTAGGCGTGATGCCGTGATTAAGGGAAATGGGGATTCATTTTTATATAGGTATATATAGATTTACACACATCGGTGATATTTTTTCTTGTGAGTGGCTAAACTTCAGAATATCTTTATTCGATTAGACTTTCAGCAAAGTACTTTCAAATCAGAACGACATAATTATACAGGAATATACATGCTACCACCCGGTTCGAAAGTTGCCTTTACTGTGAAAAACCTGGCAAGAAATTCAGTAATTACTCTTTTCCGAAAAATAATTTTAGAATTTTGATTAATAGGTTCAAAAAATCACAAGAATAAACGCATGGACGCAAAAGTAGGTGCTACGCATGCACTGGAACTTTGTCCATGGGCTTATTATTATTTTTATTATTACTGTTTTGAAAAGAGTAATTACTGAGTTTCTTGCCAGGTTCTTCTCAGTAAAAGCAACCTTCCGAACCTGGCGGTAGCATGTATAATCCTGTGTAATTGTGTCATTCTGACGATTTGAAAGTGCTTTGTAAAAAGTCTCATCGAATAAAGATATTTTTGACTTTGACTTTCGACTTTGAAGTAATTATGAACTTTTCAGTCAATTTGTTAAGTTAAGAAAGAAAAAACAAATATTGTTTACGTCTATTTACTTAGATCATGCTCTCCTACTCGAAAAGCATCTACGTACTAATTTCCCTAGCAATTTCTCTAAACTCCCTGACGTCATAACAGGGGCGTATCTACCCCGTCCCAAAGACAATTTACTCGGCTCCCCTTAGATCATAACGTCCATAACCCATGATGAATGCATCTCAACCCGTAACGACAATAGGCCTTAGGGACCCTCCGCGTTATTGGCAAAATTCTATGCAATTTGTTGGCTATGGTTTCGCATGTTACTTTTACCTTAACTACACTTTGTCATAATATGAATATGATGGAGTTTTCTGCTTGCCTTTTTTTTTGTGTCGGTTAAATGTGTGATGAAAAGGGATAGATCTCTGTTTACCAAATGTATTTTTTGGTGTTTAGAAATATAGATTTTATTAGAAACTAGCTGTGCCCCGCGATTTCACCCGCGTAGATTTAGTTTCATCCTTATTGTCGCGGAACCCTAATATTTTTGATAAATAAAAGTAGCCTAAGTTACTCCTTGAAACACCAGCTACCTACCAAAATATAGAAAACAGAAGAGGAAAAATGATTGGTCACCTTATACGGCATGACGGCTTTATAAAAACCATTTTGGAAGGTAAAATAGAAGGAAGGCGTGGCAGGGGCCGACCAAGGATAAGCTACACCAAACAAATAAAGGATAAAATAACCGTCACGTCGTATAAGGAGATCAAAGAAGCAGCACTGGACAGGAACAAGTGGAGGGAGCTTCATCAGCTGCACCGACAAGGGTCTTACTCTTAAATGAAGAAGAAGAAAACTTATGGCCTCAAGGATAGACAACTTCATAAAAGCTTAGAATAATATGCAAAACTATGAATGCGGAAAACACCTAACAAATAGTCGCACAATTTAAATTTCGCACTAGCAACATTAACTACCAACGAAACCGTTTAAAACTTAAAACGTGTCGTAGAACAAACCATTAAGCAATTATCACAGTTTGATGCAAATTTAACGTACTCCGGACGAAACAATAAAAGTAATAAACACACGACAATATCACATCTGCTTTGTACTAGATAACTAGCGTAAAATGAACTCTATTGACTAACAAAGCTCTTTATGAAACGGTCCACTTAATTCGGTTTATAAAAGTCAAAGGACAACAATCGTTTTAATAGCGAAGGGGCGAATACCCCTACTAAATAAATAGGGTATCATTCAACATGCCCCGAAAATGCGATTAAGTACTTATGTACCCGATTATACTACCCTAAGGATTACCGACAGAGACAAACGTACAAGCTTCCGTGAGAGAGACAGAGAGGGATGGAACTAGGGGAGACACGCAATTACGGGTACAGCGTGAATTGGGCCAAAATTTAAGCGGAGAGCTATTTATCCGTATATTACTTTATTGTCGATCCATTAGCGTGCGACAGGGACAGACGTATAAGCGAGAAAAGGACGTGATCATGCTGCAAATTGAGTTTGTTAAGCTTCGCAATTTTCCCTTCTCCCGCGCTTTCGCCACTGAATTGATAGCCGAGGGAAGGGAAGGGGAGATACGTTTAACAGTGCGTTAGAGGGAGCTAGAACTATTTTATGCTGCAGATACGAGTTCAATTGGATGTTAATAATGATGCTATTGTGAGAATGTAATTGAGAACGGGTTTTGGTAATTTATAACTGGTAACATTTATTCTTTTGATTAATGTTTGCTTTAGAAAATTACTGGTAGCCATTTTGTGTGCGTAATCTTTGATAATAATAGTCAAAATTTCATGTCTAATCATGGTTTAACGGCTTCCACTCGTTTTTGATTGAGTATAATGATTACTATTATGAAGAAACTACATAATATTACAGATAAGTTTACCTTTAAATTGCTGCTGTGTTGCAAGCTTTGAATATGATTGAGTTCCATGGCAAATAGAAAGCTTATTTTTAGCATTAATCTCAATCTATGGGTATACTCACGTGCCTTTATTAAATAATTATCTGGTACTTACAAATTCGAAAAAATACAACGTTAATAGAGTTATAATTGCAAAGTTAAGAGCCGTGGTGGCCTTGGGGTTTGAGCAAATTCGAATCCCAGTGGGGCCTGTACCAATGAGTTGTTCTAAAAAACGTATTTGCAGTGATTTCACACCACGTGCTTTGCGGTGAAGAAAAACATTGTTAGGAAACCTGCATATGTCTGAGAAGTAATTCAAAGACGTATGTATAGTGCCTGAGACGGCGATAGACTCACTATCTGCCACGTTTTCACTTAATCATCTTCGGTGAAAAGTGGGTGTTGTTATTACAACAACTCTGCCTATCCCTTCGGGGATATAGACGTGAGATAAATTATTGATGTAGATTTCATTCGTTTAAATCCTTTGTCTTGAGAGATATGTTCAGAAATCATTAATTTAGTCATTAGAACACCCCTTTGAACTTAAATAATTGTATACTCTTTTCCAAATTAAAGTCTGGTAGGAGGAGAGACGGTGGAACAAATTCCCTTATGAGTTTATAAACCTTTAATACAGACGTTTTCCCCTGTATAATCTTTAACGTCAAGTCTAAACAATGTAACTAATAGAAACGATAAAAAATTTATGGCTATGACATAAATCAGTCACGTGACATATGTCATTCCCGTACATTTTGTATCGTTTCTACTAGCGAAGCGTGAGGATAATGTTACTTTGTCTACAGGCCCTAAAGTCAATCCACTAATATTTAATTGTAAATAAGAATTGTATGTATGTTTATAACGAATTGGCTCAAAAAGTACTGGACCGATTTTGAAAATTCTTTCCCCATTTGAATGCTACATTATAACTGATTAATATAGGTGATATTCTTTTCCCCGCACTCCCACAAGGTCGGGAACTACGCGGGTGAAACCACGTGACGTCCGCTAGTAGACACACTAGGGTTATTAATTACTTACAGTTTATTTGCGGATATAGTTCGCATCCGGCTTAACAGTTTTTCACGACGGATATTAACGCAATATGGCGGCGGTATTTAATAATTTCGGTATTGTATTGTTTACGGTTACCTGTCAAACCTTTCCAACCACATCCTGTCATAAATATACAGTAAATCTGATATTTGAAGCTTATTAATTACTTAATTATTTAAGTCTGTTGCATGTCGTTGACCCTATAACTATCTATATCTATACAGATAAATAAAATTGAAGTGTCTGTTTGTAATTTCAAATTAACAGCTTTTCACTAAGATATGAAAATATACATAAAAAAAACAAGTTTTAAAATGTTTCTCCGTCTGTCTGTCTGTTTGTTCCGGTTAATCTCTGAAACGGCTGGGCCGATTTAAACGGGGCTTTGACTGACAGATAACTGATGTGTTAATGAGTGAGTAACATATAACTTTTTAGGTTATATTGGTGTTCCGCGAAATAACACATCTACGCGGGTGAAATCATGGGGCACAGCTAATCTCTATATAAAAGTCCCGGTTTTATTTTAAGCTAGATTGCATTTTGCACCTCAAGAAAACATTTTAACGTGACGGAGGGTGGGTCCATCGCCGTCTCAGGCACTACACGTACGTCTTTGAATTACTTCTCAGACATATGCAGGTTTCCTCACGATGTTTTCCTTCACCGTAAAGCACGTGGTGTGAAATGACTGCATATACATTATTAGAAAACTCATTGGTACAGTCCCCGCTGGGATTCGAACTTGCGTTACATGCAACCAGACGACTGTTCTTATATGCCGGAAAATTAACAAAATGGTTTTAAATTTAAACGCAGTGAATGCAGCACAGCAATAACAATTGAATTAAAGCTAGCAACATTGCTGGTTTCACAAATGGTGATCGGAAATAGCCGTAAGCGGGGCGCTTTGAACTTCCGCACTCGCTCCAAATCCACAAACGGGGTAATGTGCTATGTACTGAATAATCAGTTCACTCCGTTATTAAAGCCAGTAGGTCTAAAACGGCCACTTTGGGAGAATCATAATGTGATCCGAATATGATTCAGGAATGATTCATATTTCGCAATTCACCTGTTTGACACTTTCCTATGAAGATTCCTAAAATTGTCCACAAAATATGAATTGCTTTTGTGACAAATAGCAGAACCATAAAAGGTTACATAGGGACTAACATCTACAATTATTGTAATCATTCGTGAATCATAAATATGAATTGCACTTAAGTGACCATTTTGTCATGTTGGTGATGAATCATATTTGGATCACATTATGATTCTCCCAAAGTGGCCTTTTTAGACCTACTGGTGTTTTCTACGATTTAATACACTAATTATATACATCCACTAGCTGTGCCCAGCGGTTTCACCCGCGTAGATTTTAATTTTATGGTTGCCCGCGGATCCCTAATGTTTAAAAAAATCTAAGTAGCCTAAGTTACTCCTTGTAACATAAGCTATCCGTCAGTGAAAGTTCCGTTAAAATCCGTCCAGCCGTTTCGGAGATTACCCGGAACAAACAGACAGACAGACAGACAGAGAGACGGACAGAAAGACAGAAAAAATTTAAAAATTGGTTTTTCTATGTCAGTACCGTGTATACTTTCATATGCATTTAGTGAAAAACTGTTTTTTTGCTATAGTTACAAACAGACACTTCAATTTTATTTCTCTGTATAGAAGATTTGTAGTATTCGATATAATAAACATTCATTTGTATTTATGTACATACTCGTATATATTTCATCTTTATTGACATTTGAGCATTGACACTATGTAAAATTTATTTTTTAAAAGAGGAATTGCAGGGGCCCAACCATGAGCTCTTATTGCAATGTTAATTCAGTTGTGCGACAGTGACAGATGTATGCACGGCACATACATCTGTCTCATAAATGAGTGAAACTATCATGGCAATAAGAGCTCATGGTAAGGCCCCTGATATTCTTTCCCATTTCTTTACAATTTTAAATAACTTTGTTTCAGTCAAATCGTATGAATTTGAATGATACCTTGTCAAATGAACATTACACATTGCGCAAGGTTTTAAGAAAGTTTAAGGCTTTTATGATTATTGATTATAATGACAATGGTGACAAATTCAATGTTTATATCACTTAGTCGTGATATATGTAGTAAGTACTTGGCATATTCTGCAAATTATAATATTTAGAAATTGTTACAACGCAAACTAAGTAGAAAAACTTAGGGAACATCTTACACCAAGGATATAAAGACGCGCATCAAAATCTCTTTACAATTTTTATAGTGAACCACAGTTTGTCGTGAAATTCAGTTACTCATAATTGTGAATCTATACATCTATAATGATAAATAAAATTGAAGTGTCTGTTTGTAACTGCAAAATAACAGTTTTTCACTCAATGCATATGAATGTATACACGGTACTGACAAAGAAAAACCAAGTTTTAAAATTTTTCTCTCGGTAATCTCCGAAACGGCTGGACGAACTTTGACGGATAGCTAATGTTACAAGGAGTAACTTAGGCTACTTAGATTTTTAAAAAACATTAGGGATCCGCGGGCAACCATGAAATTAAATTCTACGCGGGTGAAACCGCGGGGCACAGCTAGTTTAGAAATAAAAAAAAAGAACCAGTGCATTATATTCTATCGTACCTAAGTAAACATGGTGTACGCAAGCGCGTCCCAACCCACCCCGTCTCCCGCAAGGCGGGGCGAGTGTGTTAACACGCACCCCTGTTGGGACACACATTTGTCATACGTGGGGTTGGTAGATATGGTTAGGTTTGTTTGCATTGTGTAGGAATGGGAACTGGATGTGGATTTTTCTCCGTTTCTGAAACGTTGGTATTGTTAACATGCATCTATCTATCATTGCGCACTTCACGGGGTACGTAGAAATGACAAAACGATTTGCAGGCCGCTTTCGTTTCATCCACACTCATCAATTTGTATCTATGTGCCTCGCAGTTGGTAATCTACTTGAACAATTGATGTTTTATATTTGACATTTGATTTTATACTTCTTCTTTTAGAATACTTCGGGACATTTATAGTGTAATTAAAGAGTAAGAATATTTGTTATTTATATTTATAAAGACAGACGTATTCAGATTATTTTGGAGAACAAGATTATAATATTAAATTTTAATATATTAGATTGCTAAGTTATTACTAAGTTATTTTTCAATTAGGTTTCTACTGACCCCATCTAACCTTTTAAAGTACCAACATTTTATAATGTATCTAGTAATTATGTACTGGCAACATTCACCCCAAATTGTATTTTCTTAACTCCCAATAATGAAATTAACTACAGCAAACATTTTATCTTAATGGCCGTCTATACGTATGTGTATCGACCAAGCCAGCTGTGTGTAATTTACTTAATAATATAAAATTACTTGTATCGAGTATAACCTGTCTTACCATACGTCATCCTGCCTTCGACTCGCGGAAGAAAAAAAAAGAAAACCACAGCCACACAACATAGATTAAAAAGTTGACTGTCAATATTGACATGAGTTTAGGCGGCAAGTTTCTTTCTATTTCAAAATTCAAAGTACAATCTAGGTTTATCTAACCATACATGAGATTAGCTTCAAGCTGACTATAAAAAAATAAAGGTATCTTAATTTTTGAGAACAGTTTTTTACAAAATCTTTCTAAAAAAGTGTTAGCAAGCCACAGGCCACCTGATTTGCTTAGATTTTGACTGATCATAGTCGGCCTACAGATGTAATTTTTTTTTTATCAATTCTGTTTTATTAATGATTAGCAATTTATACCTAATCATCAATATTCATGTAAAATGTATCACAATAATCGTGTTATACATTAGTTGGGTATGTTTAGAAGCCATTAGGCAGTAATTATGTATGAAAATCGCTTGTAATTGCACACGGCGCGTCACACATCGTAGTGATGATGCAAAAAAATAGAGCACACGTTATGGTTGCCACTTCTATATTTTTTTTAATCTTTGTACCATTGTCATACATATTACTATTTTGTTTCTCAAAATTCACTCAATAGCTTCCCGCCGAGTTCTCGGAATTAATTTAATCTATTTATCTATTCTAAATATTGATAAATTATTTTTTAAATCGCATGAAAAACGTAAGCAACTGAAATCTGTTGTATGATAACAATGTTTTATCAAAAAAAAACTTAAATAATTTGTCCGAATAATAATTGCATTATTTTGCTCATCAGATAAAGACAAGTTATGTATGATTTAGTATAATCAAAAATAAAAACAATGACAAAATTTCACAAAAAAGTTTCAAAAAATCTTCCCAGTACCAACCCTACAGCAGGTGTGATTAGCTGCGTTAATCCCAGTGCACTGCATTAATGAACTGTAGTCGCGTTTTTATAATTATTTCCATCAAATTAGTGATTACTAGCGATTTATGGGCTAAATGTTAGCTACTGCAAGTTCACACAAAAACTTGTTCAATAAATAAGTTCTCTAAAGGAAAGTGAAGTAAATAGTATTAAATCAAAGAGAGATAGTGCATAACGGGAACTCCCGGTACCCCTATTACGAGTTTTACACCGTTTTTGTAATCTATACTCGCTAGCGTCCCTTGCAATATTTGTACGAGATATTTCAGTACTTCACGTCACCGCTAGGAGGCGCTGTACAATTCCTCTGACGATTCACTAGCGAGATCAGAGTGCCTAGTGCGAGTTTTCTTAAAATCGCCGTCCCAAGTCACCGCGTCGACGTAAACGCAGATTTGTATGGGCTCACTATAGTGTCATGTTTAGGCCGACAGAGGCGCTGTTCCGATCCTATACAAATTAATAGGTAAGTCGCGAGGAACACGATAGTAATTTTGAGTTTCACTTTCTGAACACAAGTGCATTCAGTTTGTTTCTCAAACGGATAGTTTCCGAACCGGTGGTAAATTCTTAGACATTTATACCAGGGCCTAAACTGAATAAATCAATTTCATTTTTAGTAGGCTTAGACAATCCATCATTTTCTCGCGCTTTCGCTAACAGAAACGATACAAAATGTATGGAAATGACATAAATCAGTCACATTCCCGTATATTTTGTATCGCTTCTTTAAGGGAAGCGCAGTCCTATTGGTGAATAGCCCGTTAATTATATAAATAAACTAGCTGTGCCCCGCGGTTTCACCCGCGTAGATTTAGTTTCATCCTTATTGTCGCGGAACCCTAATATTTTTAATAAATAAAAGTAGACTAAGTTACTCCTTGAAACATCAGCTACCTACCAGTGAAAGTCCCGTTAAAATCCGTCCAACCGTTTCAGAGTTTACCCGGAACAAACAGACAGACATAGAAATTTTTAAAACTTGGTTTTTTAGTGTCAATAGCGTGTATACTTTCATATGCATTTAGTGATAAACTGTTATTTTGGAATTACATACAGACACTTCAATTTTTATTTATCTGTATAGGTACAGATAATTCCCTTATTTAAAATTGAGACTCATCGTATGCTAATAAGAATCAATTTCATTTTCACCTTATTGCAGCGAATTTACTGTCGATAATTATCATCATCTCCCTGGCCTTATCCCATGTATTTGGGGTCGGCACTTGATTCAACTCGATGTGGCTGATCACCTGATTTTTATACGAAGCGACTACCATCTGACCTTTGTAACCCCTTTTTCGAGGAAAATCGGCTATCTGGGTTAAGCCAGTTGTCAGACTTTTTAGGCCTCTGACTGACCTGTAACGATTGCCAAAGATGTTAATTTGGCAACCGGGACCGACGGCTTAACGTGCTCTCCGAGGCACGGAGGGTACTCGGGCGGTCTCCCATCCAACTACTGGCTAGGCGTATGGTTGCTTAACTTTGCTGATCGCATCATATGCACAATAGCAACTGTGCCACGAGTCCCTCTCCTGTACTGTCGATAATTATGACAATCGAAATACCACTTTTTGTAAATAACGTCTTAAACGTTATTTAATTAGCAGAAATAAATTAGCATATAGTTAGCGTGTCTATATAAATTGTACGTGTTTTAAGTGGCCTAACTACCACTTACTTCTAATACGGATAAGTATATTCTCAACTCAATTATAGCCATATTTAGAAGCAATTAGTTCGTCCATCGAACGACTTTAATTCGTTGGATATTTTATTTCTAGCGTGAGTTTATAACAAGTACATTACATCTATACAGATAAATAAAATTGAAGTGTCTATTTGTAATTCCAAAATAACAGCTTTTCACTAAATGCATATGAAAGTATATACAAAACTGACATAAAAAACAATTGTCAAATTTTTCTCTGTCTGTCTGTCTGTCTGTTTGTACAGGGTAATCTCCGAAACGGCTGGACCGATTTTAACGGGACTTTCACTGGCAGATAGCTAATGTTACAAGAAGTAACTCAGGCTACTTTTATTTTTGAAAAAATATTAGATATCTCCGGGACAGCCATGCAATTAACTCTACACGGGTGAAGTCGCAGGGCACAGCTAGTAATATGAATAAAGTAATATTTCCAAACAAGTGTTAGATCCAAATCGGCGCAAGTGCATGACGCAACAGTCAACACTTATTACTGGTTTTAATGAGACTTAATGATGTGTAAAATATACGAAACGCATTTCCAGCACCCGCCGGGCCGACCACGCCCGACTTAATGATTGCACGAGAATTGTGAACGTACAGACAGAATGGCAAGAAAAATTATATCTATACGTATATTATAAAAAGGAATGCCAATTTAACATCTTTGGCAATCGTTACAGGGCCCCAACCATGAGCTCTTATTGCAATGATAATTCAGTTGTGCGACAGTGACAGATATATGCACGTAACATACATCTGTCTCATAAATGAGTGAAACTATCATGGCAATAAGAGCACATGGTAAGGACAACTGGTTTAATCCAGATTGTCGATTTTCCTCGATAAAGGGGCTACGAAGGTCAGATGGCAGTCGCTTCGTATAAAAATCAGGTGATCAGCCTCTCCTCAACATCGGGTTAAACCAAGTGCCGACCCCAAGTCAGAGAGATGATCATTATAAAGAGGAAATATGTTTGTTTGTTTGCATTGAATAGGCTCCGAAACTACTTGACCGACCTTGAAAATTCTTTCAGCAATGGATAGCTACATCATCAGCGAGTAACATAGGCTATATTTTATCCCCGTACTCCCACGGAAACGGGAACTGCAGGTGAAACCGCGTGACGTCCGCTAGTCTTTAATAGAATAATAATATGAGGAGCTCGTGGCACAGTTGCTATTGCGCATATCATTCGATCAGCGAAGTTAAGCAACCATACGCCTAGCCAGTAGTTGGATGGGTGACCGCCCGAGTTCCCTCCGTGCTTCGGAGAGCACGTTAAGCTGACGGTCCCGGTTGCCAATTTAACATCTTTGGCAATCGTTACAGGTCAGTCGGAGGCCAAAAATAATCTGACAACTGGTTTAACCCAAATCACAGATTTTCCTCCTAAACGGGGTTGCGGAGGTCAGATGGCAGTCGCTTCGTATAAAAATCAGGTGATCAGCCACATCGGGTGGAATCAAATGCCGACCCCAACAATGTATGGGATAAGGCCAGGGAGATGATGATGAATATTATATTGATTTCTTAAAAATGACGGAGGGGGACTCGAATCCACGGCCTCTGCAAACCGTGCAGTTGCTGTGCCAACAGAGCTACTCGTGATCACTTCTCATGTGTCGAATTTTCGCTTCCCTTGTTTCATGCGGCTTTTAGGGGCCGCATTTTAAGAATGTTGAAAGATGTATATCATTCATTGAATCGTTATCGAGAAATTTCAAAGTCAAAAATATCTTTATTCGATTAGACTTTTTACAAAGTACTTTCAAATCGTCAGAATGACATTCATTTACAGGATTATTCATGCTACCGCCAGGTTCGGAAGGTTGCTTTTACTGACAAGAAACTCAGTAATTACTCTTTTCAAAAATATAATACAATTTAAAAAAACAAAGTTAATCACTTGAGAAATGTAAGCCCATGGACACAGTTGCAATGCACAAAAGTCGATAAAAATTTACATAAAGAAAAGTTTAGTAGTTGTACTTATATCTAAATGCGTAGCTTGAGATGACCAGCCCCCACAAGCAGCACCTGTTCACAAGTATGACGAGAATGCCAGCCATTCATTGAATGAATGTCATTCTTGGATGAAAAAACATTAACTTTTTAGTTCCTAGATTCGGCTAGATTCGGCGCGACTCGGACTATTCGTTGCAACAAAACGATGAAAACAAATGAAAACCTCTCGATTGGTTCATCGCCAGGGCGATTCGATGGTTGACTCGATGGAAAATTAGACCCGAATCTTAATTAATTAATTACCTCGTAATGGCGCATCGCTACTATATCTGCACACTGTACTAGTTGTAGACATTGTAACATGCGCATACGCACGCCACGCCACAGTGATACAGCAATATTTATTTTTTTACCAACAATTCCAAACAATTAAGTGCAATGCTGATACCTGATAGCGATTTCACGTTACACTAACGTCCGCATCCGATTTAAAATTATAATTTTCAGTGCAAAATTACCTTTTTGCTTTAATAGGTACAAAACTTTTAAATTCTACAATTACTAACCGTATTGTAATTGCGATTTTCCTAAACCACTTAATAACTTATTATTACTTGATAGGAGCAAAAAATCATTGCGCAATTCATTATGATACTATGATATAGTAAACTTTAATTAGGCAACGATTTGCGGTGGCCATGTACCATCAGGAATTATTCTGTTTTTTCAAATAACAAAATTGCTGATTAAAAGCTTCCACTTATACTCAGGATTTCCTCAAACGTTTATACATTTGCTATCGATCATAATTACAACAAATAACCTTTACACACCACAAATAGCGTAAAAAAACTTCATAAACGTACGAAAATCTAGCTTAAGTTTTATATCGTTTTGTTTTTATCTCAAATTTTCGTCTTTTAAATAATTTAACCACGTTCGGACGTAATTTTAAAACGAATAGGAACGGTGGTAGGAACTTTACATAGTCTCCACTAACACTTCATATTTGATTGAATCATAGTAGGCCCTCAGTTCAATCAGTGTCCGCCTATTTCCCAAAAAATACACAAAGTATTTTTAAGGCATACATACTTACATATACGCCTATGGGCGATATTCCCCGAAGGGGTAGACAGATGTGTAATAACAACACCTACATTTCACCGATGATTAAGTGCCAACGTGACAGAGAATGAGTCCATCGCCATCTCAACCGCTATACATACGTGTTTGAATTATTTTTCAGACATATGCCAGGTTTCCTCACGATAGTTCCCCTCACCGTAGGGATGACATTACTTAAGTTTACAGGCTACTTGCAGGCTCTCTTTTTTTTTAAATACCTATTTGTCTATCCCTTATTTTATCATCATTTCATTTGACTTTCTCCTTAAGGGTTTTTTAAAACATAATTATTGTAAAAAGGCACTTAATTTTTTATCAAAACCTACCACAGAATAAATAATAGACCTACCACGTAGAGCTCTAATTAGATCCCCCATGTGCTTCATTCTTACTTTATGATACTAATTAGGTGATATTACAGAGAATTACAAAATACGTTACTAGTATTTAATTACACTGCACTTTGCCTTACCTACAACTTAGTCTTTAAAAGAATTTGCTGCAAGAGAAAATGTCACCTATTTCAATTATTCGAAATCCTTATAGTAGTGTAGGTACCTATATATATATATATACTAGCTGTGCCCCGCACCCTCGTAAATTTAGTTTCAAACAATCATCCCCTATTTTATCCCCTTGGAGTTAGAATTAATCAAAATCCTTTCTAAGCGGATGCCTATGTCATAACATCTACCTGCATGCCAAATTTCAGCCCGATCCGTCCAGTGGTTTGGGCTGTGCGTTGATAGATCACTATGTCAGTCAGTCACCTTTGAGTTATATATATTTGGATTGTCTCTATGCCTGTTACTTTTTAAGTCTAAAATGCTAAACCGATTTTTGATGAGCACGGGCTTATGCCTACTTCAAAATCATAAGGCTAGTAACACACACACATACACAATAATATATATATATATATATATATATATCTCTATACATCTATACAGATAAATAAAATTGAAGTATCTGTTTGTAATTCCAAAATAACAGCTTTTCACCAAATGCATATGAAAGTATACACGCTAGTGACTCTAAAAACCAAGTTTTAAAAAAACTAGCAGGGTATCACCCGCGTAGGTTTAATTTCATACTTTATTTTGCGGTACCCTAAAGACTGTTAGTCTTTAATTCGGCTTTAACTACCTACTTAAATTATAAAGAAAAAAAATCACAGACATAGTTTTAAATGTAACGCAGATAAAACCGTGGAGCACAATTAGTTTTTTAATAATATTTTTAACCATTTTAGGTTTTTTTTTGTCGTCCAAGTTAGGCCAACCGCACAACAATATTTCTGTCAATACAGCCAGTTCAATTATAATATTCAAATACATACCTGTGTCTCAGTCAAGCTTAGTGCCTGAGCCAACTGCTTCCTCTCAGCCCCCACCACGTAGTGGTTCTTCTCGAAGGCGTGTTCCAGTTTGAGAAGTTGTGATGGAGAAAATGCTGTTCTGATGCGTTTTGGCTTCCTAAATGGCTGCAGGAGGAACCCTGGGATGTCAGGACCTGCAATTAAAAAGTTACAAGACGTTAATAAGATAAAATAACACCCCTAGGCCATTGTATGCAAGATTAGTAAGAACTAGCGGACGTCACGCGGTTCCACCCGCGTAGTCCCGTTCCCGTGGAAGTAACGGAATAAAATATAGTATTTATTAATCAGTGATAATGTAGCAATCAAATCGCGAAAGAATTTTTAAAATCAGTCCAGTACTTTTTGAGCCAAATCGTTACAAACATACTTACATACAATCTTTCCTCTTTATAATCTATATCTATACATACAGATAAATAAAATTGAAGTGTCTGTTTGTAATTCCAAAATAACAGCTTTTACTAAGCATATGAATGCGCTGAGAGAGAGAGAGAGAGAGAGAGAAAGAATGAATACGCTTCTGACACTAAAAAACCAAGTTTTAAAAATTTTCTCTGTCTGTCTGTCTGTCCGTCTGTGTGTCTGTTCGTTCTGGGTAATCTCTGAAACGGCTGGACGGATTTTAAAGGGACTTTCACTGGCAGGTAGCTGATGTTTCAAGGAGTAACTTAGGCTACTTTTATTTATTAAAATATTAGGGTTCCGCGACACTAAGGATGAAATTAAATCTACGCGAGTGAAACCGCAGGGCACAGCTCGTATTAGTAAAGAAAACAAATTGCAAAGCGAATATAAGGCTTACATTACAACCCTTCTGCCTTTCACAGACCGAATAGACTGATCAATTACCCCCACAGCTGACACCTCGACTATAACGATGCGAATTGCAACTAATTAATTCTTTAATTGAATTATTTATTAGAATGACGCGCGGCTATAAGTCACGTCAATGTGTTATTAACTTGTCAATTGGCTTGCATTATCATAAACATGCCTTTTGAAACAGGCCTTTATTTCTACACTAGCTGTGCCCCGCGGTTTCACCCGCGTAGATTTAGTTTCATACCTCATGTCACGGAACCCTAATATTTTTAATAAATAAAAGTAGCCTAAGTTACTCCTTGAAACATCAGCTACCTGTCAGTGAAAGTCCCGTTAAAATCGGTCCAGCCGTTTCAGAGATTACCCGGAACAAACAGACAGACAGACAGACAGACAGACGGACAGACAGACAGACGGACAGACAGACAGACAGAGAAAAATTTTAAAACTTGGTTTTTCGGTGTAAGTAGCATGTACACTTTCATATGCATTTAGTGGAAACCTGTTATTTTGGAATTACAAACAGACACTTCAATTTTATTTATCTGTATGTATGTATAGATATAGGTAGGAATATATTTGCAAGAAACCGCGTAGATTCCACGAACAACACATTCGTATATTACAAGCTAGCTGTGTACCGCGTAGAGCTAGCTTCATGGGTATCCTGCGGAACACTTATGCTTTTTTTAATAATAGTTAAAATCAGTCCAGCTGTTTTGGAGATTAGCCGGAACAAACAGACAGACAAACAGACGGAGAAAATTAAAAAAAATATCCTTTTCTATGTCATTACCGTGTATACTTTCAAATGCATTTAGTGAAAAGGTGTAATTTTGGAATTACAAACAGACACTTCAATTTGATTTATCTGTATAGACATCTTTTAGAACTCCTTAGCTTTGACATTTAATTTTACGGTTACAAAATTAATCTCAAAGCTCAGAAGTTCTTGGTATGACAAATGGTTGACCTCCTATACTTAGGTAGGTACTTAACAAAAATATTACGTGTATTACAGACATTTTTCTAAACTTCAAATAAAGTAATTTACATTTCCTTCACAGTAAATAAAGAAGTAAACTTTAAAAGTGACAACCCTCAAACTAGATGAAGCAAACATTATTTTTTTTTAATTTGGTCTAGGTTCCATACTGCTTAGTTACCTTATAATAATATATACTGTGGTATTAATGTCTATGTGACTTTCCAAATACTTTCCTACCTATCCTTTTAACCACAGCCGGGACCTTATTACTAAGACTCCGTTCGTTGTCTGTCTGTCACCAACCTGTATCTCAATAACCGTGATAGCAAAACTGTTGAACATTTTACAGATTTCTATTGCCACTATAAAAAAACTAAATGCAGATTATATATTTTAAGGGGGTCCCATACAACAAACATTTTTTTGGCGTGTTTTAGATAACATCGTAAGTCCGACTCGTATTTGGTCGGATTTTTTATAATTATATCAAAACTATTTCAATGTTCTTAAATTGAAGTCTTTAAGTCAAAAGCGGCATACTATTAAAATTGTATTAAGCACAGATTAACTAAACTACATCTAAACGACCGCCGTGAGGGGTAATCCATCACACACTCAAATTACATTTAACAAGAAATATGAACTAACGAAATACTACTAATTACAGGGCTGTTTTATAAATCGTACTTCGAACATTTGTTTGATCAAACAAAAGTCATAATTAGTGTTAATCATCCAATTCAAAAACCATCTCTATGGTTTCGACTGTTAACCATAGATGCATACATTCATGCTCACGCCTGTATTCCCCTTAGAGGTAGGCACGTAGAGATGCACTTATAGTACATCCACACTTCGCTAGCTATGTTTAAGTCCCTTGTAACAGGAGGCTTGGGGACAAGTTGCACTAATTCAGCCTCCGGGCTGCACTTGGGAAATTACAGATGGAATATTTTGCCCATCGAACCCAGACCCTCGTGTAAGTAGCCCATTTTCATTTGGTGAAGTTCTCATTATGGTATTAGTAACTACTCTTTAGGCACAGTGTATAGCTATTATAAGACTAGCTGACCCGCCAGACGTTGCCCTGTCTTAATTATGAGAATGCAGCACGTATTCTGTCAATTCTATGTCAAACGTCATAAGGTTTTTATTGTCCAAAGTGCTAAAGTTCGATTTAAGAAGAAAGAAAAACTCGTAATTTTATATAGTGGTTAAGTATTCTTAAATTTTACCATCTCCTGACAATAACGAACACATCAAAAAAAATATTATGATGAAATGGTGATTCATTTTTATATATTTCAAGTCAAAGTAATGTCGATTTGAACATACATTTGCTCACGCCTGTATTCCCCTAAGGGGTAGGCAGAGGTGTTGTAATTTTCAACACCCACACTTCACCGAATATGATTAAGTGCCAACGTGACAGATGATGAGTCTATCGCCGTCTCAGCCACTATACATACGTCTTTGAATTATTTCTCAGACATATGCAGGTTTCCTCACGATGTTTTCCTTCACCGTAAAGCACGTGGTGTGAAAATCACTGTTCATAAGTTTTTGAAAAACTCATTGGTATAGGCCCCGCTGGGATTCGAACTTGCGTTGCTTGCGTAGCAGGCGACTGCTCTAACCCCGAGGCCACCACGGCTCTGTCGATATCTATAAAACACGTAAATGAAGTATACGCGATCGGCCACGTGACATCTCTAACTGACGTTACTATTTGATCATAGATTCCAAATTGCTTATAGTAACCTTATATTTATACTGTCCTTAAGGTAAGGGTCATCAATCTCGATGGGAATGAAGTTAGCTATAAATGGCCCGCAGTTACAACTAACAATCCGGTTGCATTAACCTTGCAACGTCCTGACATTTGGCTAATGACATTATAATTGTAAAGCGACCATTTTATGTAGACCTCCACTTTTTCACTCTTACATTTTTATTTCTATACGTTAATACACTCCGCGGAGACTTTGATAAAATGGTCGGTATTTAACATTTTAAGATATCAATTACATGCAATTGAATGATTATTTATCATTCTTTGACGTTGAATAAGACCAAGGTGTTTGTAATGACTCTATTAAACAACTAGCTGTGCCCCGTAGTTTCACCCGCGTAGATTTAGTTTCATCCTTATTGACGCGGAACCCTAATATTTTTGATAAATAAAAGTAGCCTAAGTTACTCCTTGAAACATCAGCTACCTACCAGTGAAAGTCCCGTTAAAATCCGTCCAGCCGTTTCAGAGATTACCCGGAACAAACAGACAGACAGACAGACAGAGAACATTTTGAAATTTTGGTTTTTTAGTGTCAGTAGCGTTTAGTTAAAAGCTGTAATTTCGGACACTTCAATTTTATTTATCTGTATAGATGTATAGATTAACACGGAATACATATGAGCTTACTGCAAGCAGAACTGAATCAAGGAACAAATCGAAATGACACACACACAGAGACGCGCCCATCTACGAGATTATGTCTGTAAGTAAGGGGTGTGTTCGTGGCTGACCGTGAAACCTCAATTAAGTGTTTTACAGTCATTTTTCTAAACTTCAAATCGTCTAATTGACATTTCTTTGACGGTAAATAAAGGAGCAAACTTTAAAAGTGGCAACCCTCACGTTCGAAAAACAATCGATCTTATTTAAAAAAATTGGTCTAGATTCCATACTGCTTAGTAAACTTATAATATATATACTGTGGTAATAATGTCAATGTTACGCTATCCATACATCTATACAGATAAATAAAATTGAAGTGTCTGTTTGTAACTGCATAATAACAGTTTTTCACTAAATGCATATGAATTATACACGCTACTGACACTAAAAAACCAAGTTTTAAAATTTTTCTCTGTCTGTCTGTCTGTTTGTTCCGGGTTATCTCTGAAACGGCTGGACGGATTTTAACGGGACTTTCACTGGTAGGTAGCTGATGTTGTAATGAGTAACTTAGGGTACTTTTATATATTAAAAATATTCCGCGACAATAAGGATGAAATTAAATCTGAATTGAGAATCGAGTGAAACCGCGGGGCAAAGCTAGTTAGCAATAAAATAAATGTGTTCATTCAATATGTTTATTGTAAACCAGGTCTTAAATGGACAAGATATTTGATTCGTCGTTATATTTAATAAGTCATGGTACCTTCGAGCCCGCTGGAATGCAACTATTTGCAAGCAATTACAAGCTGTGGTGCCCTGCAGTTTCACCCGCGCAGGTTTTATTACATGGATGCATTTATTTCGCGAAACCCTAATTCTTTTATCATATTATTGTAGTCTCAGTTACTCCTTCTAACATCAGCTATCTCAAAGTGAAAGCCACTTTAAACTCGGTCGGGTGTTAAAAGATTAGCCGGAACAAGACAGACAAATAACATATTTGAAAAAAAAAAATTTCACTATCTTATACGCTGAACATTTATAAATGCATTTAGTGAGAGGTGTTAATTCGGAATACAAACAGACACTTCAATTGTATTTATCTGCATATGTATGCAATATTAATGATGCACTTTTATATCAAATTACAAAATATTGCAACCAAAAAAACCATCGTAATAGATTCTTAAGATTTTTTTTTATACTCTTTGCCCTTTTCAACATTTGACGCCGCGTTGTTCATTAATCCTAACCGAACAACCAAGAGCCCTTAAAAGGCCACGATAATGAAGTCAAAAATTAATTACCCACCTATCCCTTTGTAGCTGAACTACTAATTAAGACATAATAAGTCATGCAAAACGGTAAAAAAAGTCAATTTGCAGACACAAACTGTTTAGCAACAATAAACTCCTTGAAATATGTACCTATATGCTATCTCACCCTTGTATCTGCACAAAAAACTCACGTGAATGCAAAAACAAACGTATGTAGGCATAATTAAGTCTAATTAAAATACTTTATTGAAATAAAAAAGGCTTGTAAGCCTGGCAAGGATAATAATCGTATTATAACGATGAAATAATTGCTATGTGACAGCGAATTGTAATGGCCAGTTCGCGTGACTTCGCCTGAGAAGAGAAAAGTACTTACTTAATTCGTTTATTCGCGCAAGTTGATTTCACACCGCGACTGAAAGATTAATCGTACGAAATCAAAATTCATTTCTCTGTTATCTGTAACTCTCTCATTTGTTTTATCGAGTGATTATATATAACCTTCTTTGGGATGGAGTTACGGCTGATATTTATAAGGTGACGAAAATCCCCTAACAATAAAACATACATACATATGCTCACGCCTGTATTCCCCGAAGGGGAAGGCAGAGGTGTTGTAATAACATCACTCACTTTTCACCGAAGACGATCAAATACCAACGTGTGAGCTGGTTAGTCTATCGCCGTCTCAGGCACTATACAAATCTATATTGTTAATCAGTATAGAGCATTCTACACAAAGAATCAGTTTCTAACCTGCTTAGCAGTTGTGAACCCTGATAATAACAATTTAAAAACAAACGATTGATTAATGTAGGCGTAAGAAACTGTTATCAAATAGATAACCCTTCATGGTGTCACATTACTCGTAAAATTTGTAGTTTACGACCGTACTGAAGATAACTTCTTTGTCGTAAGTAATCAGACAATATTCTCGGAAACTTACGTACCTAAATAACTTTATAGGCCCCTGTATTAAGACCACAAAACATTCTTTTTATAACACTAATGTGACAAACAATCGGCCCATCTGATGGTAACTATACCGCTGTTTACACTATAGCCATGTTTCTCCACTCGCTACATAGATGGCGCTACTCGCTAACAATTGCAAGTTTGAGTACAAATACACGAGAACCTAAATCGCGCAATAAGAGTATTCGAGCGCATTGCAGTACCTATATATACAAGTTTCCAACTAGAACAGTTGGAGCCGGTGTTCCCCAGATATGATACCCGCCCCAATGGAAGATATTGTCTTTGCTGTGGATGAGCAAAATCACACGCTCTCCCCTAATCAGAATATATTCTCGGAAACTTGCTAATATAACTTTCATTTCCAGTCTCTATTAAGACCCCAAAACATTTTTTACCACTAAGGTGGCCAACTAGAGGCCCATCTGATGGTAAGTGGTTACCTCAGTAAGTGGTCCATGTCTTTAATACTAATGATATAAACCCCAAAAAAAATTTACTAAAGCTATAAGGTAAGCTTGCTTGTTTGTGTGAACACGCTAATATCAATAATTCCGATCAATAAGGTCCGATTATCAATAAGGTCCGATTTGAATAATTATTTCAGTGTTAGATAGTCAATTTATCAATGTAGACTATATCTAGGCTTCAAGTATATCATCATAAGCTCCCTGGCCTTATCCCATGTATTTGGGGTCGGCACTTGATTCAACCCGAATTGACTGATCACCTGATTTTTATACGAAGCGACTGTCATCTGACCTTCGTAACCCCTTTTACGAGGAAGATCGGTAATCAGGGTGGAACCAGTTATCAGACTCTTAGGCCTCTGACTGACCTGTAACGATTGCCAAAAATGTTAAATTGGCAACCGGGACCGACGGCTTAACGTGCTCTCCGAAGCACGGGCGGTCACCCATCCAACTACTGGCTAGGCGTATGGTTGCTTAAGTTTGCTGATCGCATCATATGCGCAATGGCAACTGTGCCACGAGCCCCTCATTTCAAGTATATCATCAGGCTAACACAAGTCGCTGGATAAAGTTAACGTTCGCCCAAAGTTACTATTCCACGCGGGCGAAGTCACTGACGGAAGCTATTTATAAAACAGAGTCACTATCAAATTAACAAAACAAAAAATATAATAAAATAGTAATTAAAGACGTGCGTGCTAAGGTCACTGCGCGATGAACTCTCAAGAGATTCATTTAACGATGATTAAATGTAATGACATTATCAACGGACCGACTGACGGCCGTATATTATATATTGTGCTTTCATAGTTATGATTGTTATGAATAAAAAATGCACGTCATTAATTAAAATAAGCGGTGCATGAGATCGACAGATAAATACTGCGTATTGTTAAGGGCTAGAAATTTATTCAATGTCCATTAATACATTCTGCTTTCATATTTCTAAAGCAAGAGTAGGAAAACACATTATTTTTCACACTTTGCCATATACATGATGCCTGGCTGAGTTTCTTGCCAGTTCTTCTCAGAAGGCTTGTAAATTTTCGACATTCATAAGTAACTTACCTGAACCCAAACTGAATAAATATTTTTCATTTTCAATGTACAAAAGAAAAAAATTGTCTATGCCAAAAAAAAATAAACGAATATTTTTTTCCTCATATTTTTTTTAAATAAGCGACTTCATTCTGCTGTCAACAAAGACAAGAAGTAATTTATCACAATTCAAAATCAAAAACTCGAGATCTATATAACATTGTAAATACTTAAATCATTTTTAAACTACCGAATGGAATCAAAATGACTACCACTCGCTATTCCAACGGTATAAATCGTTGCTTTTAAAACGTCAGTTATCGTCCCACCATCACCCAACAACAAAGTATACTCAAATTACATCCAATTATAAGCCATTCAATCCTTTTGTGGAAATATACTGAAAAAAAAACACCGAGTCACAATCGTCGGTAATTAAGAAAAAAAGAGCGCGTAACGAAATATTTGACATTCAGTGCTACCAACATGCTTAACGAGGCGATACCAGAGAATAGTGACGGACGAGTACTATCGATAAATCCAATTGTAGAGTTGATGACTTTCAAATTGAGTTTTCAAACAGTTAATTATCAGATGATGATGATATAACTATCTTTTTATGCTAATTTTAATCATAGCATCGCATTATATTAGCCTTTATATAACGAAATTATTATAGGTCTCAACTTAGAAAAGAAAGTACAAAATGTTGCATTCTAGGCATTTCTTTATCAGAACGACACAGTTAGCCTATTTCCAAATGCTTGTTCCCATAAATGTTTCTTATAATGAAGTAGATCTTTAGGTATATCGATATCGACACCATCTCTACACTACTGACTAATAAAATTTCGAGCAACAATGGCGTCGTTGATAATCGCGGGCGTTACGTCCCCACTTCGTCACTAAAGTCCTTTGTAGAGACGGTTAATACTTTTGTATGAAAATATTTTTTTAGAATGACGCCCCGACTCATGGAAGGAGCGCGTTAAGCCGTTTTAATTAAAATCCAGTTCTTTCATATCGGAGTTCATAAAAATAATATTGTTATTTCATAGGGGTGCCAGTCAAAAAAAAGGTATTATCAAAAGAGGTTATTTGACGAATAATATTTTCTTTATTATCCCGCTATCAGTTTTTGTTGACATTGATAATGGCGGGAAATTGGTATTGCAAGGGTGGCTCGTTTTAGCGTCGGTAGTTGCCACTGTAAATAATGATAATCGATTTCACGGGTCGAGATATGGGGTGGCAATCTTTTTTTACACATATACACAGCGCAGTTGTACCTTGCAAAAACAATAATTATTGGAGATATTTTAATTGTGTAATGTACAGACAGATACAAAATATTTCCATTCATACAAGCAGATAAGAAATAATAACAGTTTATCATTAGTTATCGTCGTAATTATGTTACTATTGGTTTAATTACGACTAATGGGCCAGATAGCAACATTGTAAGCGGGGCGCGAGGCTATCAATCTGCCATTAATTATGAAACTGAGTATGTAGGTCCTGGATAGCTGATAGCCTATCAAAATTATTTTATTGCTATGCCACTGTGGTACGGCTATTATTGCCACTTAGTTGCAAATAAGATGCGTCCAGAAAGTGCAAGCTACGGCGAGACACAAACATTCATCTCCCTGACACCGTACCTACATTGTTGGGGTCCACACTTGATTCCCGATGTGACTGATCACCTGATTTTTATACGAAGCGACTGACATCTGACCTTCGTAACCACTTTTACGAGGAAGATCAGTAATCTGGGTTGAACCAGTTCTCAAACTCTTAGGCCTCCGACTGACCTGTAACGATTGCCAAAGATGTTAAATTGGCAACAGTGACCGATGGCTTATCGTGCTCTCCGAGGCACGGAGGTAACTCGGGCGGTCACCCATCCAACTACTGGGTTGTGCAGCTTCGGTGATCGTGTGAAATGCGCAACAGCAACCTCAGTGTACGATCATTATTTGTGTCAATCTATTTTTACACACTATAAACTATGGAGCCATCTTTTTAATAACATTTTAGTGGCCTAACTATGATGCCTACATTTTTAAAACTTTACTAGACAACACTTATCATAAATACAACAAGGTAATTCAGAAGTAACAGGTAATAAATAAATGGTGCCAAAAGTAGGTGCGGAATGAATGAAATAATAAGTACTTAGATTGTTTTATTTACCCTTCCCAACCCTACGTGAATTAGTTAAATTAACAAGACAAATTAATAACTAGCATAAATGCACACTGTTTAAACTTTTTTTTATTTATTCTTTTCTAAGATAAAATCCTGCCTTAACTCCATTAAGTACTTACAGTTACTAATCATTACAAAGCTGAGATTAAAATACTAATACAAAATATGTATTAAAACCGCAAACCACAGTCAAAAAGTTCTACTTTAAAAGTACCCGAAAAAAAAACAAAAGCGCGCGTAATCTTTTACTTTACTTTTTATTTTTTTTACAAGCTTTGACAGCAATCTGGCCGCGGTCACAGATAACGGGTCTTTTTATCATAATGGTCCCGTGTTTTAAGATAAGCTACTACTACTTTTTGTGAGTAACACTTAATTCTGTCAACGATACGTCGTTTGTAAGCACGCGATGACTTTAGATAAGATATGGAATTATTTTAATTCATCTGTGTTACTATAAATATACTATGTTAATGGTTTTTCATTATTGGTAGACAGAATAATGTCATTACTATTAGATAGAGATGCATATCGGAAATTGAAATATTGCGACGAAATTAGGGACTCTACGAACTATCTTTCTTCGAAAAGGAACGAAAATCAAACACAGTTTCAGTATCACTTTGTATTTATAAAATTCTAATTTTGGTTCGTCTTATAATATAACTAAAGTAGATTTAGAATATATTAAAAAAAATATAAAAAAAAATCTAGCAGACCACGTTTGGACGTAATTTTAAAAGAAATAAAAACCTTGGCTGGAACTTTGCGAACTTTCAGCCAAGGCTTCGTTTTTCGGAAGAAGCGAGGAGCCCCCTGTATATTTGACAAGAATTTCGCAGAAGATACAGGGTCTGAGACGGTTATAGACTCACCATCTGTCATCTGGTCTGCTTAGCCCTTTTTAGCCCAGATTTTATTCAGTTAGCTATGCACAAGTACGTTATAAGAATGCGTCAAGCACCTTATGAGGTAGAAAAGAAAAGGAATCCCCTTATTATGATATGCTGCTTTCAAAAGTGAAGGGAATGTTTGCAGTTCGCCTATCTATTTGTCATTACATTAACTATAAAATTCGTGTGCTATATTATCTTTCCCAACACTTCTGGAAAAAACCGATCTTTCCATAACCCTGATGCAATTCAATATCATATTATCAGAGATAACTGGGGCCCAACCATGAGCTCTTATTGCAATGTTAATTCAGTTGTGCGACATGCACAGTGCAGTATGCACGTCACATACATCTGTCTCATAAATGAGTGAAACTATCATGGCAATAAGAGCTCATGGTAAGGCCCCAGGACAATTTCTACAAAAATCGCGCTACTCAAAATACTTCAGCCATATTTAATGCTTACCTTACTGAAACATTCTTCACATGTAAAGTCCTCTACTAAACTCACTGACACTGACTTTAACAATTTTGTATATAGGGTCCACACTTCTTAGGGGTTAATGTTTGGCACTGAGCATTTCTGGTTATACATTGGAAAAATGTCATACCACGAACGAAATCTTCAATTTGGTTGAATTTGAAACTCCTCTGAGTTAATTCCAGAGAAACTGATAAGTACATTGCTCAAAAGTTTAAAACAAGAAATATGTACCTACAAGAGGAAAACTAATTTCTTATGGCCAGCACTAAATGAGATCGGCAGTGGACCCCATTTCCGCTGGCTAACCATTACGTTAATGACTCGTTCAAGACAAGATTATCTACTTAATTATACATTAAATATACAGCATTGAGAAAAGAATTTAGGAGAAATATTATTAGTCTGCCAATTAAACATATTATTCTAGTAGAAACACCTAAAAAGCATGCTCGTTCTAATGAAAGATGGCGATTTAAGATAGCGGCGTTCTTATAACTGCTAATTTACGAGTATATAGCGAACTAGAGATAAGCTATGAAATATAATAAACAGAACTATATTAAATATAATAGCAACTCGACGTAGTTTTATCCACATTAGGTATCATTAGAAATCTATTTTTCCGAGATAGAAAAGTAGCCTGGATATATGAAAGGCCCGCAAAATCAGCAAATTCAATTTGGAGATTAGAGAATAATAAGCTGAAAGACTTTAAATAGGATTTAGGAATTGATTAAGTACGCGTTAAGTTTTTGACTTTGATTTAATTTTAAAAACTAATCAGCTCTTGAAATAATTTCGGCAGAAATATTTATGCCAAACCAAAGACTAAAGTGTGAAATTTATTAAATTAACCTTGCTTAAAGAAATCATCAATCCCGAATTTATCAACAAATCAAATTCAACGTAGGTGAAACCACAGGATTACTAATTATAAACTAAATAGCTACGCGTTTCCCGAGGTAAAATCACGTCATAAAGAGACCATAATCATTTTTATTTGTGCTTCAAATTAATTACACCCGCTTCTAGAAATCAAATTGATTGCGGTTTTTATGTTATTAACCGAATTTTCAATTTCGGTTTCAAATAATATCCAAGATATTTATTAAAAACTAGCTGTGCCCCGCGGTTTCACCCGCGTAGATTTTAGTTTCATGGTTGCCCGCGGATCCCTAATGTTTTAAAAAAATCTAAGAATGCCTATGTTACTCCTTGTAACATTAGCTATCCATCAGTGAAAGTCCCGTCAAAATCCGTCCAGCCGTTTCAGAGATTACCCGGAACAAACAGACAGACAGACAGAGAAAAATTTTAAAACTTGGATTTTTAGTGTCAGTAGCGTGTATACTTTCATATGCATTGACTGAAAAACTGTTATTTTGCAGTTACAAACAGACACTTCAATTTTATTTATCTGTATAGATGTATAGATAAGTTTTATTAACTAATTTAAAAAATAAAGTTCTTTAATTTTTTTCTTGTTACAGTTTTATAGGAAAAAAGCCAAATGAGTTTTATAAATTCCCGGCGGGCTTAATGTGAATTAGCGTATGCGTATTTAAAAATAAGGTAGGTATTACCGACCCGTTTATGTTTCACCTCAAGTTACGATTTTTTATGACTATTAAAAAACGTTGACTTTTCTCCACTAAATATAATATTGATTTTAGTCATAAACCAATCGGAGTTTAACTCCTAGATGATAGTAAAAACAGTATTAAGATCCGTAACGTAGTTTAGAAGAACGATGCGAATAAAAGAAAAAATATTTTGTAAAGAAACTGCGAAATACTTTAAAGAAAATTTTAAGCGCTGGACTTGTGTTGGACTATTTAATTACTATAAACAAATTTAAAAAAAAAATTTTGATTTTATTATGCACAGATTAAATATTTTTTTATTGTTAGGTTATTATTTTTACAATACATACATTTAGTTGGATCTTTGACGTAAGCTTAGAATTTCACCAGACAGCAATTAATGAAAAAAAACCAGTTTTTTTTTATCAATTTGCGTTTGTTTGCACAAAAAAGCTTCATACCTGTCTAGTACTAGCTTTTTATAGTTAATACCACTAATTTAAATTGGTTCTTACTGTTAGAAAAAAATCCTGACCTTGTTTATCTGGATGACGTCATTATAAACCGGGGAATACTCTTTCAAATTGGTTCTTTATGGACTTACTCAATTGCCTTGTAATAAATTATGTAACTTACCTCCAGGAAATCTGTGAGGGAATATCCTTCCATGCCTGTTGATGAGCCAGGGGTAGAGTTGGTAGGATTCCCTTGGCACGGCGGCGGCGGGGTGCGGTGGTGGGTGGGGAGGGAGAGGGGCTCCAAACCCCTGCTGTTGATGAGCGAGCGCCGCAGCCAGCGCAGCCCCTTGGAAATGAGCGAGGAACTGGTGATGATGACTCTGAGCGTCCAAGTACGGTAGCCTCTTCATCTCTGGCGTTGGAAACACCGCCGGTAACGCACTCGGCCGCAACAATGGTCGGGGTGATGGACTCCTTGGAGACGCCACCGGAGAAGGAGACCCTGGACTCGCCAGCGGCGGAGATGCATGTTTCGGTCGCTCCGAACCACCTACTATACTGTCTATACTAAATCCTATCTTCGGCTTCGATGGCACCGCCACCACAGGGGTCGGTGCGAGAGGCATCATGCTTCACACAGCGGGTCCGACACTAAATTTATCACCAAATCAAAAGCACATGTCACACAGAGCACAATCCATCGTGACGCGAGCGCGCGATACGAACGCCAGGGCGGCGCGCGGCCGAATGAGCCTTACTAACGTTTAACAGCGAGAACAACCGTCGAATATGGATTCCGAGTTTCCTATTGGTCGACGTTTTCCAATGGGCGGCGACGTGCTAAGACCCTGCAGTTCTTTATTTGAATCTCTGTTGTTTGATTGGTGGGTTTTGTAGAGGTGTTATTTGAATTTGGAACGCTTTCCCAGTGGGCGGTTGGAGAGGAGAGCTTGCGATTTAGCTTGCTGTGTCGTTTGGAACGTGGCGAGGGGGCTTTTCTCTGTTTGTGATTGCGTCGGTCGGCGCTAACCGAGCGATAGTTGGTAGTTACCGCGGCGGGCCATTTTACTGGTCAAAATGGTTAATTACACCCAATTGTTTATTCTTTTAAAGGTCTGCTTGTGAACAATTGATTTTAAACTGAGAGCTTGTCAAAATTAATTAATTCCTATCGACACTTAAATACCTAATAGGTACGTGGCTGCGCGGTTTCTTCAAGTAGGTACGTTTGTTTAAATGAAAATGTAATGAAACCCGATAAAGTTTGAATTTCACGCAAATTTTACGCCATAAACTAAACAGTGTTCGGTAAATAGTTTGATTTTTTAATTAAAATTGTTATTGTTTCCAATATGTGGCGTGATTGATTTTTGTTTTAATAATATCGATTACATTGAGAGTTTTGTAATCTTTGTAATTGTATTCAAACTTACATGTACTTAAACCCAAGTACAATGTAATTTCACTTTACCCATTGTGAAGAAGGCAAACACTATAGTATTTTAATTTTTATATGAGATACAAAACCTGTATTTGATAAGAAACAAAACACAAACAAACAAGCTTATCTGATGGTAAGTAGCTACCGTAGCATTAGATAAGAGAGCCTTCAAATTAGCAACTTATATTTTGTTCTTTGAATGCTGGCAACACTGTAAGGATCTATCCGCTTGGTAAGCCTCGTCGGACTTAAACTAACCTCTTGAGAATCAATCAAGAATCACACAGCGTAGGCAATAGGTATGTTATGTGTGCCGATGGGAGATCTAAACTAACCGTCCTCAACCAATAAAATTCAAATAATTTTCAATAGGAAAGACACTTGCAACACTAATTGAACGATGATATAATCTGAAGATTGCTATATGAAGTGCAGTTCAGTATGCGGTGGGGGTCAGCAAGCCTGCGGACGTCCATCTGATCTGCTTGCAGCACGCCCTTGCTGCCTTCACCAAGCCTGCACCTATTTGTGCCCAGAATCGATACGACACGTGATTCACACGTTAATGGTCTACATAATATGTAGACCATTCTGCTACCAAACCTCAGAGTATAGTGGCTATACATCTGTAGGTATATGCTCAGGACTAGAATTCCTTTGCTCATCTCCCTGGCCTTATTTATTGTTGGAGATAGAGACTTCATCTGATTCAACCCGATGTCGGCGGTCACCCGAATTTCACACAGCTGCCAAATTACCACGTCTCAGGCGTGTATCTAGGCTATTATGTATCTTTTGCTTATCCAATCCTGGGTTATTTGAGATTGCAAAGAGTGTTTCAAATCTATTTCCAAAATCAGTTGGAATAATTTGACGTCAACTTTCTGCGGAATGATCTGCCAAAAAACGACTAGGTACTGCGGATTCAAAATCAGCAGTCATAAGCCGTGACGGCACCTATACATACATCTCTGAATTACTTCTCAGACATATGCAGGTTTCCTCACGTTGTTTTCCTTCACCGTAAATATTTTCGTGAGATACAGTCTACTAACACATGGATTTTAGGACGGACGGATAGCTGTATTCTAGTACTTAGTTAATAGGATTCAGTGGCACCCTTTGCTAAGCTCTAAGCTAAAGAACACATCAATAAACTGATTAACATATTATTATGTACCTATCTGATTAGTTTAAATACAGCAGGTATGATACAATCGAACAAATAACTGCATAATACGGAATCTCATTTATATATTTAACTACCTACTTCCTTCTAAGTATAAGGTAGGGCGAATTTATTCTATACTAGCTGTGCCCCGCGGTTTCACCTGCGTAAATTTAGTTGTCGCGGAATCCTAATATTTTTAATGAAAGCCTAAGTTACTCCTTGAAACATCAGCTACCTGTGAAAGTCCCGTTAAAATCCGTCCAGCCGTTTCAGAGATTACTCGGAACAAACAGACAGACAAACAGACAGACAGAGAAAATGTTTAAGACTTGGTGTTTTAGTGTCAGTAGCGTGTATACTTTCATATGCATTTAGTGAAAAGCTGTAATTTTGGAATTACAAACAGACACATCAATTTTATTTATCTGTAGGTATAGGTGTATAGATATGATAAAGCCTTACTCGTATACAAGTGATAAAACTATTGTACAAAATGCAGTCTTACCATAAGCTATTCTTGCCATCATAGTTCCACTGTGACAGTGACAGACTTATACACGTCATATTCATCTGTCTCGTAATAAGAGTTAAACTATCATGGCAATAAGAGGTCATGGTAGGGCCCCTGAACATTCTATGTAGATATTACTTAACTCCTAATAAGATAAAGATATCTATTGGTAGTTTTGTAACAACAGGATTAAAGCATTGTACTTTATTTGTATCAAGCTTTTGAAACGATTGAAGAAAATAAATTGTTTATCGATACTTAAATGTTAAAGAAAACAGTTCATTTTAAGACATACATACATATACTGACGCCTGTATTCCCCGAAGGGGTAGGCATAGGTGTTGTAATAACAACACCCACTTTTCACCGAAGATCATTAAGTGCCAACGTGACAGAGGGTGAGTCCATCGCCGTCTCAGCCACTGTACATACGTCTCTGAATTACTTCTCAGAGTGCCTAGTGCGAGTTTTCTTAAAATCGCCGTCACAAGTCATCACGTCGACGTAAACGCAGATTTGTATGGGCTCACAATGGTGTCATCTTTAAGCTGACAGAGGCGCTGTTCCGATCCTATACAAATCTGCTTTTACGTCGACGCGGTGACTTGTGACGGCGGCAGTGAAAAACTCACACTAGGCCCTCTGAGGGCCCAGTGCGAGTTTTTCACTGCACAGACATATGCCGGTTTCTTCACGATGCACGTGGTGTGAAATCACTGCACATAAGTTTTTTTAGAAAACTCATTGGTACACGCCGCTGGGATTCTAACTTGCGTCGCTTGCGTAGCAGGCGACTGCTCAAACCCCACGGCAAATTACTACCGAGGGTTGCAAGCCGGGGCTCAAAGCTCGTGACTCTACAAACACCTCGGTCAATAACGATTCGATCTCATTTGAATATTTGAACACCACTTTGCTCGATGCCTAACTGCCGACATGCGCAAATCAAGCCCGTAAATGTTCGTCTGATATTATCTGTTCTCACGGTTTAAAGACTTAATGGGCTAGAACAATGGTTGCATATTGACCTTAGGTAGCCAGCGAGCGGTATTCATACATAAAAATACTTCTTAAAGTAGGCTAGAATCCAGGGGCCTTACCATGAGCTCTTATTGCCATGATAGTTTCACTCATTTATGAGACAGATGTATGTGACGTGCATACATCTGTCACTGTCGCACAATTGAATTATCAATGAGAGCTCTTGGTTGGGCCCCAGAATTGAACAACAACATTAATAGCTTTAGCCTGTATTCCTCTGAGAAGGCAAAGGTGTACTTTAATATCCCTACATTGCGAGAGACCCTATGATCATTAACCGGGCACTAAGGCAGACTCCGTTATTGAGAAAATTACAAATCGAAAACCCAATTTCGCATACTTTTTTGCTTGCAAACCCAACCTCAACATATCTTTGTTTCGTATCTTAATCTATATAGTAGATAAATAAAATTGAAGTGTCTGTTTGTAATTCCAAAATTACAGCTTTTCACTAAATGCATATGAAAGTATACATGATACTGATATTAAAAAACCAAGTTTTCAAATTTTTCTCTGTCTGTCTGTCTGTCTGTTTGTTCCGGGTAATCTCTGAAAGGGCTGGACGAATTTTAACGGGACTTTCACTGGTAGGTAGCTGATGTTTCAAGGAGTAACTTTATTTATTAAAAATATTAGGGTTTCGCGACAATAAGGATGAAACTAAATCTACGCGGGGCACAGCTAGTTCTTTTATAATCGTATTCAAATGCTTATAGGTACAATTACTAAACGTCGAGGTAGGTCTCCGACGCAGCAACAAATGTAATGTGTATAAAACAGTGCATTACTAAAATTTAAGTGTAGCAAACTGTTTAATGGATCGTGGAGCTCGATATACGACAGTTTATCGATGTTTTAGGGATGGGGCAGGCTGTGTTGTGATTTACAGTTTGTAAATCTGCGGGAGTGGTACCCAGCAAGATGCGTTACCTCGCTGGATTGCTGAACCGAGGACAGAGCCTGCTCGACGTTAAAAGACCAGGCGTTTTCAGAGCTCCTTACTAATAATAATAAAGTTTATTTGGGCTAACTCTGAGTACAGAGTAAAGTACTTTCGCATAAAAAATTGAATAAAATAAATACTTTCGCATTTCGGCCCAATATCGAAAGATTTTTTTATTCAGTCCCATCGTTTTCTAGCTGTTATAAACTAAAATACTTATCTGTTCTCAATGTATGTATAATACTATGAATTGTGTAATATTAATGTTTTCTTATAGATATTAAAGAATCTTATAGATGCTAAAGCGTTCAATATGTTTAAGATATATCTTAGATCTAATAAAATACATACTTACTTCGTACCTACTTCAAATTATCAACACGCCGTAACTTTTACGACACACCTTAAGAAATTTCCAACCGTCGATTCTCGTAACCTCGATTATAACATCGATATCGATGCGGTCACGTCCCTAGCGGAATCAATCATAAAAATACGGTAATGAAACAATGGGTGCGTGTGGGCGACGCGGGCGGTCGACACATTAGTCGCCATTACAGCCTGCCAATGCCCTATCGATATTATATTAACCTACTTACAGGTCCCGGCGATCTTTACCCTAAGAATAGCTTTTAACGTTCACTATATCGATTGCGTATTTTCCTGCGCATGTATTTTATTCGCGTCGCGCCATTCGAACCGAAAAAGACAGACATACACACTTACATATGTAGGCAGAAGTATTGTAATAACAACGTACCCACTTTTCACCAAAGATAACTAAGTGCCAACGTGACAGATGGTGTCTATCGCCGTCTCAGGTACTATACACGTCTATGAATTACTTCTCAGAGATATGCAGGTTTCCTCGCGATGTTTTCTTTCACCGTAAAGCACGCGGTGTGAAATCACTGTAGGTACATAAGTTGTTTTTTAAAACTCGTTGGTACAGACCCCGCTGGGACAACCATGAGCTCTTATTGTCATCACAGTTCCACTGTGTGCCAGTTACGTATGACATATACATCTGTCTCATAATATGAGTCAAACTATTATGGCAATAAAAGCCCATGACTACTTATTCAGAAACCCAACATTAACCTCTGAAGGACAGAGAGCACATTACGTCCCCTTTCGTGTCGAGACCACTAATTAACTTATCACGATGCTCTGATAACTTTAACTACTTTATTATTCAAAGCGTTGGTGACAGACAGATACAAAATGGCGACCGTCACGGTTTTTGGCGGTGAAATTAATGTGGAGTTAGTTTTCTAATGGAGATATAGGCTAACTCGATCTAATTTGTTTTTAATTTATGTCTTACCTAAAAGCATAGACATAAAAATTATAATAAATACATAAAAATCATTATTTTTCGAACATAATTTCTTTTTTAACATAATAATGTTTCCAGTCAGTCTAATCAAACGCTTATGTAGGTATTTGTATTATTTTTTAATCGCTACATAATTAATTGTCATCCGCTTGGGTCCATACAATGCTTTCTTTAAAGTTCTCTTTTCAAAAACCTGTAAAGTGATGCCCAAAGGAGATCAATAAATAAATATAATGAGGTATATCAAAAATCACAATAATATTATGTCGATGAAAACAGCCGCCATTTTGTTTAACATGGCGTTCCGTTTTATGACCGCGGCGCAGGGTTTAATGGCGGCAGATTAATTTAATATTTTGTAATTGCTCAGTATGCACTTCCGCTCGTGTGCTCTGTAATGAGAAAATGTTATTATTGCATTTCTTACTTTATGATTTACATGCGCGTTCGATAAAATGCAATGTAATGAGTTTACATTCAAAGCTAGTTTCCTACTTGACAAAAAAATTTTATGTCTGAGAAAAACTTAGACTAAGTATAAAATGAGATGATCTGAAATAACCTTTTGGATACATGTTTTGGAAATCGTTTATTATCTGTCCACCTCTTTTGAAGTCTGTATCACAAAAAGATGTGGTACTACTTTTAAACCACGGATTATCTTAGGCGATGTTTATTAATACGGGGATATATTATAATAGATATTGCCTACAACTCCGTCTACGTGCTGGCAATTGGTCTAAATACTATCCTTAGCTTGCGCTAGAAAACATCCTCTCGCGCTTGCACTAATAGAAACGATACATAATATATAGAAATGACATAAATCAGTCACGTGACATACGTCATTCCGATACATTTTGTATCGTTTCTAGTGAGGATAACGCTACCTTGTCTATAAAACTACAAACAAACAAACTATAGATAAAATTATTGTTCTCGTTAGTTATAGTCCATATTGTATTCATAATCCGAAACCCCAATATACCAGTATCTTTAAAATTTCAGTAGGTAAGTGGTTTTCATCTATTATGCATATTTACACTGAGTGAAGCCGTGAAACTCCACCCATTAAATGTCAAAACCAACTTTATGGTTATTTTATTGTTCTAAAGTTGGTAGACCATAATTACTAGACAATGGAGCAAACGCAGTGCCTCATTAAACCAACTCGCCTCAGGGCCCAACCTATAAATAACCACTAACCCCCAACCTATGTTTGTTAATACTTTTAATTACTCCCGGCCCAACGGTCAATTATTGTTCAAAAATACAACAATATACCTCTAACTTATTCATAATTACTTATAACTGAGATGTAACTCATGCGCTGAAAATAGGCATTTAGGGAACTTATCTTCGAAGTAAAGACGTTGATGTATTGCTGCGTGAAACGGAACGTTATTTGTTTTTTTTTTTTGTAATGGCCGCTCCAGGCCGCGATACCGGGTCGTTCGGGCAAACCATGTAATTAGGTGGTTATAAAAACTTTGGGTAATTAATTGTATTGTTTGGTTTCTTTGTGTGCGTTAAATTGATATTTATAGTTGACATTTCATGCCGTGAGCTGCACTCGTATTTAATTGTTGTTAATTTTATTTTTTAAGCATGTATCAAATTAAGCTGCAGCGCTGGAATTTAATTCGCAATTAGCGGTTTAGAAAGCATCTGCGGTCAATCAGACCATCTTGGCTTGGAAATGAGTTAATTATGTTACTGGAAATTGTATTAATTAGTTTTGATTGATTATGATAAGGATTTACCCCGCAGTTATAAATTATACCAACTGTAATATCTTGTTAGCTTTCAACCCGTGACTTTCACTATGACGTAATTAGCTACAAGCTGCCAAAAGACGTTTTATCAGATCAAATATTAGAACGCCTATTTGTTTGTTGAGCATTTAGAGTCGTTAAAGACAAAATATTCATAGTAATAAGATTTTTGGAAACTATTTTGTACATAATTAATTTTTGGTTTATGTTTCTTAATTGTAAGTCTTTTTTTATACATGGCACTTGTCAAACAGTTATCAAATAAACACGGTAATGTCAGCTGCTTTTTTCACTGCTCTCTCTATCTCTAAATTCAATTATTCGCTATCGTCTACAAGGATAGTGAATAATTTAACATGAATTTTATTTACTAATATCGGACGTCACGCGGTTTCACCCGCATAGTTTTCTTTCCCGTGAAAGTACGGGGATAAAATATATTTCATTCCACCTCAGCGAGGAAATGACTAAATGCAAAAAAACAGCAAATTGAAAAAAGAACACCAAGAAGGTTCCGAGTCTGAGTTTTTAACAAATTAAAATAAAGTTGTTTGATATATTCGGCACCATAGAGGTAGCAGTAAATAGGTTTAATGTTTTTTTTAATTCACAAACTTAGCGCACACGATGTTCTAAATTCAATTTACTTTATCCTCTAGAGAATAAAAACGGCTTTTCCACTCAGATATTGAAGATTAAAAATACTCTTTCCGAGATGGTGGGATGAAAAATATATTAATATTAATCAGTGATAATGTAGAATTGAAATGGTGAAATTTTTTTTTAAATCGGTCCAATACTTTTCTAGCCAATTCGTTACAAACATACAAATCTTTCCTCTTTATAATATTAGTATGGAAATATTCATTCACTATGTCATTGTAATGAAATGTACATCAGTTTCTTGCCGGTTCTTCTCAGAAGACTAGTTTCCGAACCGGTGGTCAATTCTTGAACGTTCATAAGTGCCTAACCAGGGCCTAAACTGAATAAATAAATTTCATTTTCAATTATCGTTTATATTATAGTTGTGCCGCTGCCTACCTACATGTTATTTTCCCTTACGGTCTGCAGGTAATTATGTATGTCAATGAGATAATTTCTCGCCGATATTTACATTTTCCCTGTATTTATAAACATTACTAAACCCAGTTAAATGACTTTTTAACTTGCGGAATAAATGGAAATGTATTAATAATACTTATATCTCTATTTAGTTACCAGATAGGAAGATAAAAGGTCAATACTTATAATCTTGGATAGATTATAGCAAAGATCTAACAAAACAAAAGTTGGTAAGGAGGTACAATTTTAAGCTTTGAGTATTAACTTCCAAAGTGCCAACCTAGCGCCATCTATCGGCGAATATCCGAAGCTCCGTCCCATAGATATTGACGTTATTAATTTTTTATGTTTAGACTGTTTTTTATACGTTTTACGAAATGTTTGTGTTCTAAATTGTTTTTCCGTACAAATTAATAAAAACAAAAAAAAAAAAAATTATTTTTTTAAAATAAATTCGATATGTACCTAAGTAAGTAGGTAAATTATTTATAATGACGTAGCTACATACATAGCAAAGTTAATAAAAATAAAACACTAAGAGCCAATAATTACACTTAAACCTTATTGTTATTACAGTTTATAATAAGAAACAAGTATAATGATTCTCTAATCATTATACTTGCTACCTATTAAATTAAACTACTCGGCGATCGGCGGGTCACAGTATTGATCGTTCATTAAGGAGGCTTTACATTAATTATCTCGTTGGTCTTATCCCATACGCAGGGGCGGATCCAGCGTTGGCACCAGGAGGGGGTCGCATTGTCGTTCGTTCCCAAACGTTTGCCATCATACAAAGTTATTATATTAAATTAATTAAATATTGAAGGCATGTAGTTACATAAAATCTGTATGGTTACAAAATAAATAAATAAAATAATTATGTTCAATTAGTGGTGCACCTAAGTCCTGGAACCAGCTCAGCCCCCCCTGGATCCGCCGTTGCCCGTACGCTATTGGTCCTGGAACCAGCTCAGCCCCCCTGCATCCGCCGTTGCCCGTACACTATTGGTATTCAAATTCAATATTAACGCATCTGTCCCCCAAGTCTAGGTTTTCACACGTTCGAACTTAGTCGCTTGAAACGTAAGGCGTTGCGCTTTTTTGAATGGAAACGTAAAACTTCCTACACTCGCCGCTTGACTGTCCGGAAAATACTCAGGTGACGTCGTCAACTAAACGCATGTTAAACCTATAGTTGGGGCACTGATTACACAAGGCTGATCTCCGCAACTCCTTTGACAGGGATAATTGGTAACCTGTTATGTTAGTTCAGGAGCCGTCACGAGCTATGAGCTCTTGCCTTGAATGCGCAGTAGTAATTGTATGAGTCTGTCTGTATAATAAATATCTTATCTATGAATGTAGGGGACCCAGAGTCATCTATACCTCTATACTCTATACAGATAAATAAAATTGAAATGTCTGTTTGTAATTCCAAAATAACAGTTTTTCACGAAATGCATATGAAAGTATACACGCTACTGACATTTAAACACCTTGTTTTTTTAATTATCTATCTGTCTGTCTGTTTGTTCCGGGTAATCTCTAAAACGGCTGGACCGATTTTAACAGAACTTTAACTGGCAGGTAGCTGATGTTTCAAGGAGTAACATAGGCTAATTTTATTTATTAAAAATATAAGGGTTCCGCGACATGAAGCATGAAACTAAATCTACGCGGGTGAAACCGCGGGGCATAGCTAGTAGCTAGTGATAAATAAAACGCAAGGTATCGACTGATAAATGTAAATACTCCTTAAAGCATTGGGGTGATGGCTTCGCGTGCGTGATGGCAGTTAAGTGACGATTAATTAGCTATTCAAACAAAATTAGCTTAATAACGACGACGTAACTAGGCACCCAGCTTACTCCAAAATTAGTCATGTGCGTAAGAGCTTAGTTGGTTCTACGTTACCAAAATATTTAGGTGAGTACTTATGTATAATAAGTAATTTTAGTAGATTTTAATATGTAACCTTTTTTTTTTTAATCTAACATTTGGTTCTTACCTAAGTCGTAAAAATGTCCGTAAATAAAACTTAAATCTATAACCTAGTTATTACTTCACTACCTACATAGTTTTTAAAAACTAACCAATTAAAAAAAATAAGAGTGGTTTAAAAATAAAAAGTTACAAATTACTACATAGGTACTCAATAGTTATGTCTCATGTGTAAATTTGGATAAAATACTAAGTTAATCATTAAAGGCTGACTTCATGACAGACATTGCCGACAGCAAAATACGAGGTTGATCTTGAACCTGCATACTCTATTTATAATGGCAGTAAAAACTTTTGTTAAAATACGATTTTAATTGCCACACAAAAAAAGAAAACGAAGAAATGTCAATTTGACATATAATGTCACTCAACGGCTTACGTCAGTCAAAATGATTAGTAAGTAACCATGTATACGTTTTTTATGGAAATTCGATTTATAAATGAAAATTGCAGTTTTCTAGAGAAAATTATGAGTTTAATATATCCTACTGCTACTACGTGACGTGAACATTAATGTTGATGAGTGTATCTTTCATGGGTTACCGCGTAACGGGATCACGATGTCTCCTTCTTGGTATAATCTTTACCTTCGTGATGGGGTGCTATTTAGCGTCATTACCGATAAAAACCGGTAAGAACTAAATTAGTAATACTTTATTGCATGTATTTACTATATAAGGACTACATTTTTTAATGAAATATCGGTATTGTCCACAGAGGGAGAAGTATTATCAAAACCAGTTCAACATAGAATATCTTCAACTATAACCAGTAAAAAGCGGCTAGCTATACTCGTACCGTTCCGGGACCGTTTCGAAGAGCTCCTAGAATTCGTTCCACACATGTATAAATTCTTAAATAAGCAGAAAATATTGTTCGACATCTTTATTTTACAACAGAAGGATAGTTACCGTTTTAACCGGGCTTCGTTGATAAACGTCGGTTTTTTACACAGTAAAGACAGCCATGACTACATAGCGATGCATGACGTGGACTTGCTACCGTTAAATGATAATTTAAAATATGATTATCCGGAGCATGGGCCTGTTCATATATCATCACCGCAAACACATCCGAAGTATCACTATAACACCTTCATCGGTGGTATTTTATTGATAAAGAAGGAGCACTACCAGCTAGTGAATGGAATGTCCAACAACTACTGGGGCTGGGGGTTGGAGGATGATGAGTTCTATGTCCGGTTGAAGGATGCGGGGCTGACTGTTCGGAACCCTAGCAATGTTACCACTGGGATCGAAGATACATTCAAGTAAGTAGATTTATACATACATGCAGACCAGACCAGAGCAATATACAGGGTGTCGGAGAATAAGAAACAGTTGTCATCTAGAAGCTGTAGGGTTTTATGAATATATCACTATATTGAAGTCGAAAATATCTAGCTCCAACAATAACGTAGTTATAGCCGAAGAGCTCGCGGCCTTAAGCAATTGAATGAACGCGTGGCCGCGTTTACCTACAGTCCGTCCATACGCGCTCATTAAATTTTTTTTAAATAAGGGGAATGTTAATGGTTTCGAAAAATGCTTTTATGGGCTTATTTCAGTGGAAGAAAAAACATAAAATCAAAGTTAGATTTCATGTGAATAATTCTACGTTACAGCTGATTTTTATGTGAAAATAAGGCATTGATATGGTCAACTTTGAACATCAATTACTCGAAAACGGAAGAAAATATTTTTGTCATAATTTTTTTAATTGCTTCCTAAAATTATACCCTATGGCATATTTTAAGAGCTGTCCCGGTTTCCCCGATATCCTGTATAGTTTTTTATATTACAGTATTAGTAAGTAGGTATAACAATGCATACATGGATAATAGTTATATGTGGATGGGTACAAGGGGAAAGGAAGACCTAAGAAATGCTGGATGGAATGTGTGAAAGATGATATGGCTAGAATGGATATAGATCAGGGTTGTTTAGGATGAAAGATTTTGACATCCGCGGATGCAGATTATTAGAAGTTCATATCTGCGGATGCGGATTTGAAGTGGACACAGATAAAAAAAATACAATTTTAACAATTTTGTGCATGGATACTTAACTGAAAATCTATTTAAAATTTACTTTTCGTTTATTTAAACTAACGTGCCACTCTGACTCCTGATATTTCTAACGTGCCATTCTGACTCCGGCCACTTTAGTTACATGTTGTTACTAGTTGATATGAATCTGCATCCGTAAAAACACTCCGCAGTGATTGATGCGGATGTAAATGCGGATGCAGATGTAGGAATGAATGGGAATATTCCGCAATCGCGGATGCGAATATTCGTAACACCCCTGATACAGATATGACGGCTGATAGAGAGAAATGGAAGAGAAGAACACATAGCACCAACCCTAAATAACATGGGCTAAGGGCAGGAGGATGCTGATGATCTGAAAGTACTTTGTATAAAGTCTAATCGAATAAAGATATATTTGAATTGAATTGAATTGAATTGAATTTGAATTGAATTGAATTGAATTTGAATTGAATTGAATTGAATTGATGATTTGCTTAGTTTGTAAAACCTTGTAATTCTCAATTCCAGACACAACCACGACAAATCATACCGCAAACGAGACATGCGTAAATGCTTCAACCAAAGGGACGTGACTCGCAGACGAGACCATAAGACTGGCCTTCACAATGTATCGTACAAGCTGCATAGTACACATGCAGTCACAATAGATGGGTTCGCTATTACCGTGCTGAATATCGAACTGTTATGTAACAAGGATATAACACCGTGGTGCCAATGTCCTGATCCTGTTAAAAAGACTTAACATATACAGGGTCTGTAGACAAAGTAACATTATCCTAACTTCGCTAGTAGAAACAATACAAAATGTACGGGAATGACATATGTCACGTGACAGATTTATGTCATTTCCATACATTTTGTATCGTTTCTCTTAGCGTAAGCGCGAGAGAATCTTACTTTGTCTAGGCCTACAGGGGGCCTACCATCATCGGTTTAAGCAGAGTGTATTAAGAAGTTTTTAACGAAATAACGACAGAATGTTGGAGGAGACCCTCCAAAGCCCTGTTCAAATCCAAAAATATATACTAAGTACCTGTACTGTATTGTTACAATTAAGCAAGGAAAAAAATAAAGGTTATTTTTATTAAGAAGTTCTTAATACGCGCTGCTTAAACGATCATAGTTGGCTGTCGTCACAAGTTTTGACCAATCAGCGATAATAGTAGAGATACTTCATGCGATAATTTATTCGCGCTTGCTCCATACAATTCTATCCAATTCAAAATATCTGTATTTGAATAGACTTCTAACAAAGTACTTTCAAATCGCCAGAACGACACAATTACACAGGATTATACATGCTACCGCCAGGTTAAGGTTGCTTTTACTGAGAAGAACCTGGCAAGAAACTCAGTAATTACCCTACAATTTTTTTTTTAAAGAAACGAGACCCTGAAGAAATGCGCATTTAAGGCCAGCGCTCAAAACTCGTGACTGTAATACTCTCAACAGATACTTCTACACGTATAGGTTTGTATATATTTGAATGTTGTCGACATTTCATATTTGGTATCTAAATGAATTGATCCGCCATCTTATTAATTCAAACAATCGGATTCTGAAAAAGTATCAACACATGTCAAAAGTGACAAAACCTATACTTTAGCCACTATACTTTGAGTTTAACATAGTTCATTAAGATTGGGTTGCAAGATAATAGTAATTAGGATATATAAGTATTTCTGAACAAAATGTAAATGTGACTTTACTTATTTAGAAACTATATTACCCTCCTTTTTTCCCACTGAGTAAATACTATCGAACATTTATGCCAACATTAAAAGTAACCTTATATCCTAATACATATAGCCTATTATTGTGAAAAAACAGTGCCTTGATAATGCAAATTGTTACACAGAACTTCTAATTTTCTTTTTAAATTCATGGCCAGATAACTAAGCAAGAAATACCACCAATAAATGCTAGTAAAAACAAAGAATGTCATTAACCCATTATCAATTTAAACAGATAAAACAAATTACGTAGGTGTCTTTGTAATTTGAAATTAACAGCTTTTCACTAAATTCATATGAAATTATATACGGTAATGACCCAAAAAGCCAATTTTTTGTCGGGTTTTTCGGTCTGGTAATTCTGCAAAACGGCTGGACTGATTTTAACGGAACTTTCACTGGCAGGTAGCTGATGTTTCAAGAAGTAACGTAGGCTACTTTTATTTATTAAAAAAATTTGGGTTCCGCGTGTTAAAGCATGAAATTAAGTCTGCGCGGGTGAAACCGCGGGACACAGCTAGTTATGTATGAATAAATAAATGCCGACGAATGCTCTTTGATTATAAAATCTTTTTCCATATTAATATTAATTTAAAGTATGTTTTATATTTTAATCATTTTGTGGGTATTTAGGCTGTGTACTAGTCCTTTATTAAGTAGTAATATTATTCTTGCATTTATTTTTTAAATAAATAATTAGTTAAAATAGAAAACAAAATAGATACATGACATTTTTCCTAATATTAACAATAAAAATTACTTCACAACACTAATGTTACGACATTTAGTGATAAATGTGACAGATCGCAAGCATCCAAAACTAAGTATGTTTAACATCTGTCAACGAAAAAAAACCTGTCACAATAAACAACAATCACTGTATTTTGTTAATACATATATAATTTAGATTAGCATTGTATGCAATAATCTTGTATAATATAAGTATAATCTTGTATAACATAAACCTTTAACAAAACGTGTACCATCGTCAATGTAATATGAAAACATTATTTTAAATAATTTGTTATTATTTTTTACGATCACGTGGGCGAGTCTTGCGAATACAAAAAGACAAATTGTAAGTTGTAATCTTATTTTAATCGCAAAACCCACTAAATTTTTTGCAACTAATCAAAGTACAGCAATATAAAGGTTAAATAATAATGTAAGTATTTTATACTCAACTGTGTGATTTTATAAATAAAACGACTAGATAAATAAATACAGTTATTTTATTTCACTTTTACATAAAAGTACACTTAAGCAAAACCAATACTCTATAGATATATAAAGATATCATGAGTTTGCCTGTTTGATATTATATATCAACGTACATTTTTTTGTATAAAAGATTGTATTCCTTCACGTAGCCGCTAGAGGCGTTTTACAGTTATACAAAAAAGTATTGTGAGTTCTATACTCGCTAAGTATAGATTTCAAAGTACTACGAACTCGTAATACACTGGTAGAAATTTTAAGAATCAAATAAAGTAACGAAATCACAATTATTATATTAAAATTTTGATAATTTTAGCTATAAACCGATATATTGTAATTTATTTGTATTAAAACCATCTAATATCCACATAAAATATAGAGATATTTACTTTTGAAAATGTGTTCCAATTGGCGTAGAGCTTGGGTTAATTGCTTTATTTATAATGCAAATAATAAAAAATAACATTATAAAATGAGATAGCATAGCCAAGAGAAGACTTTTGTAAACGGCCGCTTTGGAAAGTGAATATAATTTTTTAATCTGTAAAATTATGTATTGCCATATGATAAATGTCCTAGATTTTTATATCTGGATACATATTGAGAGTAAAAGTTTTCTTGCATTCCAGTACGCCATTTAATTATAATTGACTTCACTTGACTCGAAATATGATTACATTATCTTCGATGATGAACAAACATTTTTAACTAATTTTTGCGTAAATAAATAACACAATTATAACTAACATTATTCTCACAGATACTTAAAATTAAGTACATTTAATGCATAAATTAATTTGTTTTTAACAATATTTGTTTATCAAATAAATAGGAACACACTTTAGAACTATGATAAGTTACCGGCCACTTAGAATTTGCTAATATTTCGTGCAAGCAGACTATATAAGAAAAAATACGATCCCAAAAAGTTTTTACTCACTTTTAAGAACATTTCTATATCAATCTACCACATTTGTGAATATTCCACCCGAGACTATGCTCTATACACACATATGCGCTACGACGTCCCCGCGTACTCTCGCGTTATAGTGTGTACTCTGTCGGAGGGTGTGTAAACCCGTCGGTGAGATAAATTCAAAAATATCTTAATTTGATCAGACTTTTAACAAATTACTTTCAAATCGTCAGAATGAAAATGAAAATGAAAATGATTTATTCAGTTAAGGCCCTGGTAAGGCACTTATGAATGTCGAGGAATTTACCACCAGTTCGGAAACTAGCCTTCTGAGAATTACATAATTATAAAGGATTATACATGTTTCCACCGGTTTTAGAAGGTTACTTTTACTGAAAAGAACCTGGCAAGAAACTCTGTAATTAATTGCTCTTATAAAAAAAAATTACATTTTTGAGTAATTGATCTATACAGATAAATAAAATTGAAGTGTCTGTTTGTAAATCCAAAATAACGATTTTTCACTAAATGCATCTGAATGCGTGTATACTACGCTACTGACACTAAAAAACCAAGTTATAAAATTTTTCTCTGTCTGTCTGTCTGTCTGTCTGTTTGTTCCGGGTAATCTCCGAAACGGCTGGACCGATTTTAACGGGACTTTCACTGGCAGGTAGGTGATGTTTCAAGGAGTAACTTAGGCTAATTTTATTTCTTAAAAATATTAGGGTTCCGCCACAATAAGGATGAAACTAAATCTACGCGGGTGAAACCGCGGGGCACAGCTAGTAGGTATATATAAAAGAAAGTCGTGTTAGTTACACTACTTACAACTCAAGAACGGCTGAACCGATTTGGGTAAAATTGGTGGGTAGGTAGCTTAGAACCAGGAGAAGGACATAGGATACTTCATACCGTTCTCTTGAAACTTGCAAAAAATCGTCATATAACACACTAAAGTCTGCGCGGGTGAAACCGCGGGGCACAACTAGTTTAAAATAAATCACAAAAATATATATGACAGAGTCTATGTGTACTGCAGAGCACCGCATATGTGATACATATTTAGATTTTGGTGGAATATTTACTCATGTGACTACCATGCAATCATAATACAAAAGGGAATATTAATTATTAGTTTACAAAGGTCTACCTCAGATCATAGTCGAGTGACAAATGATTAGTGAATCTCATTGTCAACACAATTTCATAAACGCCATGTAATGACACTATTAAATATTTGAACGACTTATGGATGTCAGTAACTTAAAAAGCGGATTTAAGCCCATAATATCAAATGGGCAGGCGCAAAAGCGGACACCGATTTTGACTGAAGGCGCAAATCAAACTTTTATAATGTAATCTAAAATCGATAGACTTCGGTCTGGAGGAATACATTTCCTCGTATGGCATAATAACAAGGCAGATCTCTGACCTAGGTGGACCCGTAGTGATGGATTGGAAATAAAACAATCAATCTTACCACATATAGGAAGGAATATTATAATTATGCTTTCTATCTGTCATATGCCACACTGACATATGTCAGATTTTAAATTGCTATATTATATTTATTGGTATTTCAAGCACCTTTTTATATACAATCTAACAGATCGATGGATAAAATACATGAAACGCATACGATTGAAAATATTTTTTCTACTAAAATTGGTAACTAGTACAACTAACTTTGTAAATGCATTTCAATACGATTTAAGGTCTTTCAGTACATTAAGTTAAACGTTCTTTAGCTATACCGTAGTCGGATATTGTACTCATAAAATCTGGAATTGCTGTTCGAAGGGAATATACAGGGTGTCGGGGAAACCGGGACAGCTCTTAAAACATATGATAGGGTATAATTATAGGAAGCAATTAAAATGATTATGAAAAAAATATTTTTTTCCATTTTCGAGTAATTGATGTTCAAATTTGATCATATCAATACCTTATTTTCGCAATTAATCGAAATTATTCGTCATATAACACACTAAAGTCTGCGCGGGTGAAACCGCGGGGCACAACTAGTTTAAAATAAATCACAAAAATATATATGACAGAGTCTATGTGTACTGCAGAGCACCGCATATGTGATACATGTTTAGATTTTGGTGGAATATTTACTCATGTGACTACCATGCAATCATAATACAAAAGGGAATATTAATTATTAGTTTACAAAGGTCTACCTCAGATCATAGTCGAGTGACAAATGATTAGTGAATCACATTGTCAACACAATTTCATAAACGCCATGTAATGTAACACTATTAAATATTTGAACGACTTATGGATGTCAGTAACTTAAAAAGCGGATTTAAGCCCATAATATCAAATGGGCAGGCGCAAAAGCGGACACCGATTTTGACTGAAGGCGCAAATCAAACTATTATACGGTAATCTAAAATCGATAGACGGTCTGGAGGAATACATTTCCTCGTATGGCATAATAACAAGGCAGATCTCTGACCTAGGTGGACCTGTAATGATGGATTGGAAATAACAATCAATCTTACCACATATAGGAAGGAATATTATAATTATGCTTTCTATCTGTCATATGCCACACTGACATATGTCAGATTTTAAATTGCTATATTATATTTATTGGTATTTCAAGTACCTTTTTATATACAATCTAACAGATCGATGGATAAAATACATGAAACGCATACGATTGAAAATATTTTTTCTACTAAAATTGGTAACTGGTACAATTAACTTTGTAAATGCATTTCAATACGATTTAAGGTCTTTCAGTACATTAAGTTAAACGTTCTTTAGCTATACCGTAGTCGGATATTGTACTCATAAAATCTGGAATTGCTGTTCGAAGGGAATATACAGGGTGTCGGGGAAACCGGGACAGCTCTTAAAACATATGATAGGGTATAATTATAGGAAGCAATTAAAATTATTATGAAAAAAATATTTTTTTCCATTTTCGAGTAATTGATGTTCAAATTTGATCATATCAATACCTTATTTTCGCATTAAAATCAGCTGTAACGTAGAGTTATTCACGTGAAATATAACTACGTTTTTATTTTTTTCCTCCCACTAATAAATCCTGAAATAATCCCATTAAACTATTTTTCGAAACCATTAACCTTCCCCTTAACTTAAAAAGTTTAATGACCGCGTACGGAATGTATGTAAACGCGGCCGCGCGATCATTCAATCGCTTAAGCCCGCGAGCTTTTCGGCCATACCTTATAACTACGTTATCGTTGGAGCTACTCGTAGATATTTTACGATTTCAATATAGTGATATATTCATAAAACCCTACAACTTCTAGAAGACAACTGTTCCTTTTTCTCCGACATCCTGTATATTATATTGTGCTCACAATAGTATTCCGATCGACTCGTAAGCTTAGGATTCTCGTATAATCCTCTACTATATTTATATTTGATGGTGAAATTATAATGAATTAGACATTACAGAGTTATTTCTGAAACATTTATCACATCAATATTAAAATACAAGGTAACAATGCACAGCCGTCCTAATAAAAAGCAGATATACGTATATGGATGGGACAAGACCTTTCGCTATGAAAATAAATCTTATTATTTGGGTGAAAAAGTTTAGAATGCATAAGCGAATATTATCAGAAATACGTATGATTATTTTATGCTTTATTTCATTACAATAAGGTATACTTTCCAGTGTCTCGTCCCAATTTTAAAGGTATCTAAGACAGGGTCAAGGCAAATAAGACTTGCGTCCATTTATTAAAAAAATATAGGTAGTTTTTTTTTTCATAAAAATAAATTTTTTTATGTTTGAGCTTGTTAATACTATTTTATTATATATATCTACATATCTAATTAATAAAATTCTCGTGTGGCGAGACTCATTCAAAATTACATACAAATCTGTCCCGATTTGTATGCAATTTTGTGTGCATATTGGGTAGGTCTGAGAATCAGCCAACAGCCAACAGCTGAGTTTCTTGCCGGTTCTTCTCAGAAGGCTAGTTTCCGAACCGGTGGTAAATTCCTCGACATTCATAAGTGCCTTACCAGGGCCTAAACTGAATAAATCATTTTCATTTTCATTTTCATTTTCAACATCTATTTCTCATACCCCTAAATAATAAGGGTGATCCACCCCAATAAAAAATGGAATTACAACATTTGCCGGGCACAGCTAGTATTTTTATATATACAATAAATTATGCAGCTTTTTTTTGCACCATAGATAAGAAAAGTGTTGGGAGACCAAACAATCATTAATTTCTTCTTTAACTCTTTTTACATAATTACAACTTCTAAGCCATACTAATAAGGCTTTCTACATGACAGTTGATGTTACTGGAAATGTGTGATAGTTGTGAATTTTGAGATACACTGGTATATTGCAATACACTAGTATAATGTAATACATTGATATATTGTAATACACTGGTATATTGTGGTATACTGCTGTATTGAAATACCCTGTTGAAGAAAACGTCATAAATAATATGAATAAGCATACATTAATCGCTAGCGTGGTCGTTGTCAGCATTAAATCCCTAGATCGGTGTAACTTGACATACACACCATTATAATGTATCAAAATATACTAGTGTATCTTGTAATACACCAATATAATATCACATACACCGGTGTATCACGCCAATGAATGTTGCTATATTTTAGCGACATTGAACAGCGTTATGGGCGATTAACAGGGAGACAATGCTTAAGCATTCTACCTAATAGTGTGGTTTTTTTTAAAATAAAGTATGAAAGTAACAAATGGACGCATGCCTTGAGGGTAGAACAGTCGGGTTGGGAGCGCTACGGCGAATCGCCGCGAGCGCAACACGTCAGCTACAGCGCGCAGCCGCCGCCCTAAGACAACACAAGGCATGTTACAACAGTCTACAGTTGCGCTACAATCACTTAAGGTGAACGCATACTTATCCCAGACCAAAAGAATCGAGCGATGTGGACACAAAGGAAGGTAAATACGACACATGAATTGAGATAGCGAGTAGCAGAACTGCACGGTTTCCCGGTTTCTTGGGTTTGACTCCCTCGACTCGGATATGTGTGCGTTCACCTTAACACATCCCACTGAAGAAATTATTAAAGAAAAGTATAGCTTAGCAAAACAATAGGGGGCGCTATTTACTCAGTCAAATATGCTATAAAGAATACGTAAGTGTTGATACAAAAATTGTTTACCAAGATTTAATGCAGGAATAAAACAGTAAAAAGAAGTTTGCATCTGCAAGAATCTTCACAATAGTTGACTGGGGGCTAATTAAAGGGAGTAAATGAAGGAAATAAAAGCTAACAGGCAACATTTAGGTTAGTAAAATAGGTTACCAAAACAAATATATATACCAAATACCAGAACATTATCGCACATATACATAACAATTCACAATACAAGCATTAAGTTAGCATTTACTATAAATAGCCTCAAAATTATATTTAATTCAATAAACTTGTGATACAAAAGCAGTTTCTTTTCCTTTAATTAAAAGCGTAGCGATTTTTTAACAGAATTAATTATGGGCTGAATAGTGAAGTATAATACAGAATATCATTACAATAAGAGTATTGCGATATTTTCAATTATTAAAATGTATTATTATTAAATATAACATAATAAATAATAATACAATTATATATAAAGCCCGTACCTGGTTCTCTACTACCGACCTCGGTCGAGACGAAAGTATAACTTTGAATAATAATAATAATATAACTTATATAGAATAGTGTATGTCAGAAGCAAGTTAATATTAGACTATTTTAACATATTTGACATTGTATGCATTTTAATATTTATTTCCTTGATACAAAGAATTCTAGAATTCGACGTAATATTAACGAGAATACAATATAAAATAGATGGGCAGATAAGACCCATCACACTATAATTAAGTTTTTAAATGTCGGGGACAAAAAAATAATCTAAATGGGATTAAAAAACTTCAAATAGGAACAATTTAATTGGCACATTTACATATTTATATAATAACGACATTATCACAGGTTTGAAATCATAGATAAACTACGGTAATTTTAATTTCATTAAGGGTATATAAAGATTATATAAAAGAAGTTAAAAACATTATAATACTACTGGGAAGTATATATTGAGCGTTAGTATATACATAGTATAGTTTAGTATATATATATAGTATATACTATATACATAGATACACATAGAAAGAGCGGAGTCAAATCACTGTGTATAAATAAATTATTCTACTGACTAATAATGAAGATTTGAGTTGTTATTATTATTTTCGCAATACTTTATATAATACTTATGTACTTATCATTCAAAAAGCAAATCAAAGACTAACCCTCTTAATTCAAAACCTGGTTTAAACCAAGTCTAGACCAAACTCGGTCTAAAACTATGTCCATCCTTTTTGAAATCCATATCATAAAAAGAGAACGAACTACGTTTAAATCAAGAATTTTCTTAGTCTGCGTTTTGTAATAAAGGGTTAAAATCTTTTATTAAATGTATTTTTGAACAGTAACTTGATTCCACTTATAAATTATGTCCTAAGTTATATAATTATATTTTTAACATTTATACTTAAAAAACATCGATTATACGAACTGACGAATTAGAATTGAGTTGAACTACAATTTAATTGTTTATTTTACGTTTACTACATTTAATTGATATTTTAATAATTACCATCAATTATTAATTAATTTGGCATATTTCAAACTTGCAATACTTTGTAAAATGATAACCTCTATTGCTTTTTTTTTATTTGTTCTCTTTGACAGCTGTCAGAATGACATTAACATGATGTATTGCGCGTTTCGAATGCAATTTGACCTAATAGCGTGTAACGTTGGCAGCGATGTACGAAATACTTGGACATGTTTTGACTTAGCTGTGTGTGCATAAACATATACATACAAATATATTACGTTGTCGCAATCATAGGTGAGCAAACTAGTGCAAAGTTTACATACATATAACTACTGGTCGATACTGACTACACATTTAATAATGAAACATTTATCTTTTAAATAAGATTACTAGAGGTGTTGAAGAGTAATTAAGTAATAAATCAGAACTGGTGTATATTTCCTACATACTATTGTTCTATACATATAGATAGAAAACCTATGCCAAATTTTTATACCTAACGGTAATACTTGTAACAATTGTATGCGTGAGTTTCTAGTTTACACAATAATTACCAACATTCTAAATTGAATTATGCTCACGTTCACATTATGGCCAGTACCCCTATCACGAGTTTGTCACCGTTTTCCTAATCTACACTCGCTAGCGTCTCCAACAACATTTGTATGCCATATTTTAGTTCTTCACGTCACCCCTTGGAGGCGCTGTACAATTTCTCATACAAATATTAGGCGGAGACGCTAGCGAGTATAGATTACAATAACGGTGGTAAACTCGTGATAGAGGTATTGTTATGTTAAAGTCTCGTGTAATAGGGAGCGAGCCTATTACCATTTACCGGGCACTAATCCAGACTCCGGGCTGCTACTGGGAAAGTACAGACTAGAACGAGACAAGCCTGTATATTTGCAATGTTTTTCGAATTATTTAATTTGTCTTTTATTTATGTAAAATGAGAATGCTATATACTTAAAAACTACGTCTAGTAGCATTTGGTCCAAAATACATATCGTCCAATTTGCAGTCGCACTGTCAAATGTGGTTACAATTTGAGTTGGATTATAAAAAAGGTTAATTCGGATTGTTTATATGAATTACGAAATGTAGCGTTTAATCAGCCAAGTACCGTAGTCTACAAACACTTGCATCACTAGGAAATAACTCTGCCAACAGTAGATCTAAGAGAATATATTTAAATTAGAACGGCAGGGGAAATTTTTTAGATTGACAAGGGACAATTTACAGAATGACAGGGGACAATTTTTAGAATAACTGGGGACTTTCTTTAGTTTGACAAGGGACTATTTTCAGAATGACGGGACAATTTCTAGATTGACAGGGGACATTTCTCAGAATGTCATGGGACAATATTCAGATTGCACAGGACAATTTTTTACAATGTAAGGGACATTTTTTTGTATAAGATCTACACAATAGCCTCAGTGTCACTAATAACGTGAATCCCATGTTTAGTCAGTATCAACCTAACTATATCGTTACAACTGCGCGTCTTGTAGTTCTTGCTCTCTCTCTCTTTCAACTTTATACTCTTCATCTTGTCACAAAGCTTACTCACTTCCGACTTACTTTTCTTTATCTCATCCGGCTTCAGTTTCCTAATAGTTGATGAACACCGTTTCTTAACCTCCTTGCTAACATTTTCAACATGCCCCTCGCTAACACGACGCTTGTACAGATCGTAGTCGATCTCGTCTTTAGACAAGTAGCTGTCTAGCGAACTGTATGCTGATTCTACGAAGCTTACCTTATCATCTTTGATGGCGTGTTGTGTAGCGTCGCTTACAATCTTAACCGCTTTCCCCGGCACGTATGTAGCGGGTACTTTGTCCAAGTAAGCTAATTTGGGCTTTACGTCTAAAGCAGGACTGACTGTATCAGCGCGATTTGGCATTAGGTAGTTTGACTTTTTGGCCCGTTTGATTGTGACCGTCTCGTCGACTATAGAAGGTTTGTCTCTGATTGAAATGAGTATGTTTTTGAAGCTTGTCTCTTCTGGTGACGTCATAGTGACGTCTTGCGGTGACCGCTTGCCGTATGTCGCAATCAAGTCGCTAATTATGTTATACTCACTGTTGTCCAGGTAAGCGGGAAGGGAACACTCTTGTTAGTTATTTCTGCGTAATATTATATTTGTTATTAATATATCCGTAAACCCTATCATAAGTTAAAATGTATTAGATAGTTATGTTGTGTCCATGCCTTAATTGGTAATATCCCAAAAACATTAACGTTTACCAATATTTATATTAATAATACTTTTATTCCCAATTATACTACCCTCACCCATATTATTCCATATTAACCCTAATTATACCAAATTATGCAACCCGTATACCAAATTATACCAAGCGTATACTCACGTGAGCCTGGGCACGGAACCGTAGAGCCCGTGTTGCCGTATGTAGGCGAGCACCGCGTCGTCCGTGAGGTACTTGGCACTCTCTCCGCGCCGCACCAACCGTCTGATCACTGTCGAGCTCACCTCATTCGCTATGTAGTTGGTTACTAGCATAACGTTTTTCTGAAATTACGATGATGTAACGTGAAAAAGTATAAGATCGGTGTAAAATTTTAAAAATAAAGTTGAATAGGTATAAGAGACGTGGTGACCAACGCAGTTTCAAATTAAACTATTCTGTACCAATGTAATTTTTTTAAACTTATGTGAAGAAACCAGAGTGTATGAGAAGAATTTCAAAGACGCATGTAGTGTCCGGGCGACGATATACTCAACATCTGTCAAGTGGGCCCTTAACCATTTTCGAAAAAAAATCGGTTTTGTAAGAACCCTTCGGGAATGGATCTGCGAATATCTCACTTTAATATAGTCAGATCAGTATAATATTTCCCAAGTATAACAACAATATAATATTGGTATAATATTCCCCAAGTATAAGATTGGTATAAAATTACCCTGTGTTTGTAGAGCATGTCCGACTCGTGTATGAACCGTCCAGGGTCGCTGCCCGCCCTGGTGACCACCACCAATCCGTGGCGACCCACTATCCTCTCCATCTGGGAACATGCAAATCATTGCGTCACCGCACTGCATCGCGATTATTTTCAATGATGGATAGTAGCGAGTCCGACTCACGTGTATTCGCCACTCATTGAACATCGCTGACGCGGCGCGACTCGGACCAATCGCATGCAAAATCGTTCGAAAAACTTCTCGATTGCTTCGAGGGCGAGTCGAAGGTTGACTCGATGGAACATGTTAACGATACCTATTGTTTCGTTTGTTGAAACCGCTCTCAATCGCGTATCGCTTACAGAACTACAATGTCTCTTATATTATTAAACTGCAGGCGAAATTACTCTACTCAACATAAGATCAGCAGAGCAATAAATCCCCTTACTGCTGTAGGCTGCTAACCATCAGATGGGCAGTAAGCAAGGTCGCTACTGAAATAGTAAGGTAGACAATGGTTGAGAAGGACGATGGCTGGCATCCTCGTCATACTTGTGAACAGGTGCTGCTTGTGGGGGCTGGTCATCTCATCTCACTTTTTTTATGTTAATTTTTATCGACATTTGTGCGTTGGAACTGTGTCCATGTGCTTACATTTCTCAAGTGATTTACTTTGTTTTTTTTTAATTGTATAATATTTTTGAAAAGAGTAATTACTGAGTTTCTTGCCAGGTTCTTCTCAGCAAAAGCAACCTTCCGAACCTGGCGGTAGCATGTATAATCCTGTAAATTAATGTCATTCTGACGATTTGAAAGTACTTTGTAAAAGTCTAATCGAATAAAGATATTTTTGACTTTGACTTTGAATGCGAGTGAAACTATTAGTGATGCAAACGTTCATAGGTTGCAGTAATTAGCTTACCAGCAGGCAGGCTATACGCTTATTGACTTTATCATCAGACTGAAAACTTCGAGCAACCTTTGTTGTTAAAAAAGTATACAAAGTTTTTTTGTACATCTGCCAAGCAAATAGTATATTTGAAAAAAATCTAACATAACACTCACATCATCATCACTCCACAGGCCAGGTGTAGCGAAGGACTCGAGCAGGTCAGCTCCACAGAGTAACTTGACAGTGACCCTCTCATCGGTCCCGTTGGTGTTGCCATTCATCCTCTCAGCCACGTAGTCAGGGTCGTCCAGACTGGTCATGCTGTTGTTGAGGACATCGTCTGGTAGCCACGATGGAGGGTCTGGACCGTTCATTGTGTATGGGGCTATGTGGCTGTTTATTGTGTCCTGGGGGAGATAAATAGACTATAAGTCCTAGAGACTTAAAAGGTGTTTGTTACAGTCTTTGTAAGGTAAAGTCAACACCTCTTACAGACATTACGCCTTGGTATTATCTCGTAGCTGCGCGCGTCTGTGAGACTTCGTCATTTCCAACGATTTGCTTTTAGATGCCGTGGTGGCCTTGGGGTTAGAGTAGTCGCCTGCTACGCGAGCGACGCGAGTTCGAATCCCAGCGGGGCCTGTTTTACGGTGAAGGAAAACATCGTGAGGAACCTGCATTGTTTGAGAAGTAATTCAAAGACGTATGTATAGTGCCTGATACGGCGATAGACTCACCATCTGTCACATTAGCACTTAATCATCTTCGTTGAAATGTGGTGTTGTTATTATAACACCTCTGCCTACCGCTTCGGGGAATACAAGCGTGAGCATATGTATTGCATTTAGATTCCATACTGTTTGTAGTAAGCTTATTTGTATACTGTACTAGTGATGTATAGAATGTGCAATGTGCAAGAATTGTAGCATGTGGCGAGTAATATCTTCCTCCCCCATGGATGGATGGATACAGGCAAGAGCATATGTATGTAGTATTACCTGATGATGCTCCAAAGAGATCCTAGTCCTGGTCCAGCCGGACTGCTGCGACTCCCACTCAGATATCTTGATCCACGCCGATGACTGCAAAGCTAACTTCAACATTGCTATTCTGGAACACACAATTATATTCTAAAATAGATGTGTCCTGCGGTTGCACTCGGATATATAATACTAGCTGTTCCCCGACGGTTTCATCCGCGTAGATTTAGTTTCATCCTTATGGTTGCGGAAACCTAATATTCTTAATAAATAAAAGGTAGCCTATGTCCTTTCTCAGGGTCTAAAGATTGTCTGTGCCAAATTACATCAAAATCGGTTGAGAGGTTTATGTGGGAAAGCGTAACAGACAGACAGAGTTACTTTTGCATTTATAATATTAATAAGTAGGGATTTCCCGGTACTTAAAAGTTGCCAGTACATTTAAAATTGGTCAAGTCATTTCAAAGATTTATATAAAGGTATAAGGTTTTTATTTATTTTATATTCTTTCATATTCATTTGGAGAAAAGCTGTTTATTTGAAATTACAAACAGACAATTCTATTTACCTGTATACTTATAAACTGTGAAAATATTATTGTATATCAATTAATGACTGAGACATTGACTTAATGCTCTTGAGTCTAAATTAAGCAGATAAGTGATAATGAACAAGGTCAACTTCACACATAGCATACTTACATATAGCATAATTATCTGTTACTAGATTCCCCATGCGACTTATTTTTATACCACCAATGTTAATGTCTAACTAAGATATTTATTACTAGCGGACATCATGCGGTTTCACCAGCATAGTTCCCGTTCTCGTGGGAGTACATATAGGGATAAAATATAACCTTTGTTAATCAGTGATAATGTAGCATTTATATGATGAAATATTTTTTTAAATTGGGCGAGTACTTTTTAAGCCAACTCATTACAAACATACATACAAACCTTTCCTCTTTATAATATTAGAATAGATAAAACTAGCTGTGCCCCACGGTTTCACCCATTTAGATCTAATTACCATGAGTGGCTTCTGAAACCCTTTTTTTTAAGTAAGAGTCTAGTCTAGAGGTTTGCCCAGCAGTGGGTCACATTGGGTTCTTAATAAATAAATAAATAAGAGTCTAAGTTACTCTTTGTTACATCAGCCATCCCAAATTCCCATTAAAATTGATCCAACCATTTCAGCGAATAGCTGGAACTAAGCAACAGACAGACAAAAAAAAATTATTAAAATAGTTTTCTTATGTTGGTACTATATTATATACTTTTATACTCATTAACGCGTTCACTGCTAACGCACCTGCGCGTCCAACTGTTAGAGAATTTACGAAGAAGACGAAATTTCAGCAGCGAATGTGTTAAGTGAAAAGCTGTTAATTTGGAACTGTAAACTGACACTTCAATTTTATTTGCCTGTACATATTTCCCCTTATTTTTGAACCCAAAGATACCTATTGTATGAAATATACAGGATGTCGGGGAAAATAGGACAGCTGTTAAAATATGTGAGAGGGTATAATTTTAGGAAGGAAATAAAATTATAATGACAAAAATATAATTTTCCATTCTCGAGTAATTGACGTTCAAAGTTGACCATATCAAGACCTTATTTTCGGATAAAAATCAGCTGTAACGTAGAGTTATTCATGTGAAATCAAACTAAGTTTTTATTTTTTTTCTCCCACTAATAATTCCTGAAATAATCCCATAAAACCATTAACCTTCCCCTTAATTTAAAAAGTTTAATGAACGCATATGTAATGTAGGTAAAGGCGGCCGCGCGTTCATTCAATCGCTTAAGGCCGCGAGCTCTTCGGCCATAGGCTCTAACTACGTTACTGTTGGAGCTAGATATTTGACGATTTCAATATACTGATATATTTATAAAACCCTACAACTTCTAGAAGAGAACTGTTCCTTTTTCTCTGACACCCTGTATATTCTAACATTTCCTTAATAAGCTAATAATACAAATGATATAAATTTTTCCTGGTTTTCAGGGAAGATCTATAGAACATAACTTTGTTTTAAAAGCCCACCTGTGGTGTGCGGCCACCAAATCCTTCTTGCCATAAGCATCATGAACTGGAGAGACTACGCCTCCAACAACCTGTCCCAGGCCCAGAGTATTTATGTAGTCTTTTGCTATTTCTGGAACATAGAAAGAATTTAATTTACTTAGTAAAAAAATTGTCTATGGCCAATTAAGAAAAATAAAACTCCCAGTAGTGAATAAATAAAAAGACAAAAAAAAAAGACTGACATTTCTTTTTTTTTTAAGGGACTCAATCGTTCTGAAGTAGATCAAAATTTTTATAGGACAAATATTTTATATAATTAAAATTGAAAATTCTATAGTTGTAATATTTCTACAATAAATTATCTAAATTCGCTTGACATGTTAGACTTTTGCAGCTAGCCCTCACAACCACAATCAACGGCTTTAATTGGAGAAGGTTCCTAGCAATATTATACTTTTTTTAAAGGATAAAATGTTTTATAAATTACTCACCGAACATTCTCAAATGCATATACGTAGGAGGGCTGAAACTCCCGCAAGCCATTAGCACAATCTTTGCTTGAGACATTTTGTTTGTATTTCTTTGCAGTTGGTTGCTTATCTCTCAATAATTTTCTTATTTCTTCAATCACCTTCACAACAAACAAAGTCAACAAACCGAACGTCGCGAAATTATTCTCCAAATGATTGACGTCGCGAATTTGCAAATCAAATCGATTTTATAATGCTATCTGACTAATTTTAACAGTCCTCAAATTGATATCAATGTCAAAGAATTATTACGAGTCGTCAATTTAGTTGCATGTTACAAACGTCACTTTCCATTTCAGTAATGTTGTAGCATTTGACAGCAGACTGCAGAACAAATTATACCCATGATCCAAAGGTAAACAAAGACGAATGCATCACTTTATCATACTGAGGTTTTATTTTAAATGCCTTAAACAAAGATAGAAAAAAATCACATTGTTTAACAGGAGACGATTATTAACTACATCGGTTGTACCTGCTGAGACTTGCATCATCACAAGTCACGGTCGACTTCAAAAAGTATGAGTCAAGTCAAACGATATATACAAATCATATCTAACTCTCCTTAAGATTGCTTGCGTGTGTAGTGCTGTTTTATTGTTCCATATTTTTTTTATAAATATTATCATATGATTAAAAATTTTATTCATACAAATATTTTACACAGTGCACACTAGTGCACAGCTGATAACACAATAATGTCATGTAGAATTGTCAATGCACATGTTGATAGAAAAAATGACAGAAAATGTCAGAATGCCTCCAAGGTAGCAATATTAATAAATTCTAACCTTTTCTGTGTTATTTAGTCACTTAAATATCGTTGAAGTTTTTATTTATACAACAATTCATATACGATAAAATGTACTCATATCAGTATCTCAGAAACTCTTTACTATAGCTACATATCACCTGACTTCACGCGCATTTCTAAACAAATCTCTCTTTCATAATCGAATAAAAGCGGTAATTTTCCATGAGACTAACGTTACGATTACTATCTTCTGTTGTGCAAAAAAGACCTTTTTATGTTACGACGCCGATATTCTACGTTAATGCTGGTAAGTGACGAAAATAAACAATATTTTGTTATGTGACGAATTCTATAAAAAATTAAAAAAATTATCAGTTTAGTGAAGCCATCGTAAGGCATTTATTAACTTCATAGAAGTATTAATTAAATTGGATGATTATATATCTTAATAATATTAGTACATAAAGAACATTATATGCGTGCCTATATGTCAGCAATGTGCAAGAACCTTCTAAGTCTGAGATGATCCTGGCATGGTTGCCATCTGAAGTGAAGGGAAATGACAAGTCGTTGGTTTGATACTGACTTAGCATTAGATTGATAATGTATAATAGTGGGAGTGTACTTAGTATTATTCTTTGTTTCACAAGAAATATAAGCTACATCAGCCGCATGTGAGCGCACAACCAACAACTCAATTAGAGTTGAAATGGTAGCCATGGACGAGATTGGTTGGATTATATCACAAAGAAGTGAATCCATACAGATAAATAAAATTGAAATGTCTGTTTGTAATTCCAAAATAACAGCTTTTCACTAAATGCATATGAAAGTATACACGCTACTGACACAAAAAACCAAGTTTTAAATTTTTCCTCTGTCCGTCTGTTTGTTCCGGGTAATCTCTGAAACTGCTGGACCGATTTTAACGGGACTTTCACTGGCAGGTAGCTGATGTTTCAAGGAGTAACTTAGGCTACTTTTATTTATTAAAAGTATTCGGGTTCCACGGTAATATGTCCGAATGTTAATTAAAACACATTGTAATCGTAGAACGTGTATTCAGCTAGGTAGCCCACACAGAGAAGTAAGTAATGTCATGTTGTTACTTAACTACCCACATTAATCCACATTATTTATTAATAAAGTAGAAATGTACCCTCATACTGTCATACTAAATATATCAACTAAACCTACCTACATTAACATATGACATACCTCCCCCCTAAGTATGATATAACAATTACCCAAAACATTAGTCAACAAATTACAACAATATAATCTAGGAATGCTTGTGTAACATACAAATAAGAATATACTATATCCAATTGTTTCTAACATAAATACAAATTATCCTTCTGTCTCTCATAGGGTGTTTTGGAATGTAAATCAAACTTATTCTTAATTTTGCCTGGTGCAGATGGAGGCATTTCAGGTGATGGTATCCCTAATATTTCTGCCCATTTTTCAGCATCTGGAATCTCAATGATAATGTCAGACTCTTGACTGTCTGTTACTACCTTCTCTTCATTTCTAACTATGATTTGTGACTGTCCCTTTGTCCTTGGATCTGCAACACTACTCTCTCCTTCTTCTGGCCTGCACTGTGCCATTTTAATAAGTTGATTGATATGACGGTTGATAACTGTACCATCCTCTGTTCTTATGTTGTAGCTAGATGGACCCTTTTTGTCACATACTCTGCCTGCTAACCATCTGGGACCCACCGAACTATAATTGCGATACATAACGCTCTGACCAACACTTGTTTCTCTAGCTGTTCTGTCACGATTGTTACTTATCTGTTGCTCAGTGCGTTTATGTTGCAAATTGTCTGGGTGTATAGTATCCAGCAATGTACGCAGACGTCTGTTCATTAGTAATTCTGCAGGAGTCTTATTAGTTGTGGTGCATGGTGTGACACGAAGACCTAGCAGCAGGTTAGGAATTCTTACGTCCCATGTCAAATCATCCATTTTCCTCAGTTTATCTTTGATTGTCTGTACCATTCGTTCAGCCAAGCCATTGGTGGCTGGGTGGTATGGTGCTGTAGTCACATGGCGTATATTATTTGCATTAAGGAACTGCTCTGTCTCATTGGACACAAAACTTGTACCATTATCAGATACTACCACATCGCATAACCCATGTGTAGCAAAAACCATTCTCAAAAGTTTTATTACTGTGGCCGAAGTAGTATTGTGTACCATAAATAATTCTGGCCAACGGGAGTACGCATCCACGATGATCAAAAAATATTTATTGTGGAATGGTCCAGCGAAATCTATATGGATTCTTGACCAAGGTCTTGTTGGTGTGACCCATTCATAGGTGGTTCTTGGAGGCATATGTCGGTGTTCGAGACATTTGGGGCAAGTACTCACCAAGGATTCTATGTCTTCATTGAGGCGCGGCCACCACACGTAACTTCTAGCCAACGCTTTCGTTTGTACTATTCCTGAATGTGTTCTATGTAGCATCTTCAACACCGCCTGGCGCAATGACTGTGGAACGACAACCCGGCATCCCGACAGTATACAATCATCTTGGAGCGACAGCTCTAAACGATTCAACCAAAATGGTCGTAAGTCAGTATCAGCTACTCTTGCAGGCCAACCGCGCTGTATGTAGTAGATTACTTGCGAAAGTGTCTTGTCACGTTTCGTCTCGGCTGCTATGTGTTCAAAAGTGAAGGGAAAGTCCTCTGGTGTTTCCGCCATCAACAAAATTTCGTGAATCTGTTGTTCGGCCTGTTCTGGAACTGGTTGTGGCCAACGACTCAGACTATCTGCAAACCCGATCTGCGCTCCCGGTTTATACACTATGTCGTAGCTATGAGATGTCAAAGCTATGGCTATTCTTGTTAATCTCGGCGATAGCATGGTAGGCATAGGTTTTTTTGGGTCAAATATCCCAAGCAACGGTTTGTGATCTGTAACTATACGGAAATGTCTTCCCATAAGATAATTATGGAATTTGGTAATACCAAACATAATAGATGTAGCCTCCTTATCGAGTTGGGAATAACGTCTCTCATGTGCGTGTAGTGTCCTTGATGCCATTGCTATAGGACGCTCCTGTCTATCGCCAGTCTCATGTGAGAGTACAGCTCCGACACCATACTCTGAGCTGTCACAGGTGAGCACCAGCGGCTTCTGTAAGTCATAATGTACCAGTGTTAAATCAAAAGTGATCAAACGTTTTGCAGTGTCGAAAGCTTTTTGTTCCCTCTCTGTCCACTTCCATGCCTGTGACGTCTCCAACAATCTATGTAGCGGTTCTAGTATTGTCGCTTTGTGTGGTACAAATCTTTCATAAAAGTTGTATAGGCCGAGAAACGCTTGTAGTTCTTGTTTGTTTTTAGGTTCAGGAGTGTTCGTGATCGCTTCCACTTTACTGGGTGCAGGGTGTACGCCCTCAGCATCTATAACAAACCCCAGAAATTCAACCAGCTCTTTAGCAAATTTACACTTGTTCTTGTTGAGACGAAGGCCAGCTTGACCAACACGTCCCAGTACCACGTCTAGTCTCTCCTGCATTTCTAACAACGTACAACCGCTCACAATAATGTCGTCGATTAGGACAGCTACTCCTGGAATGCCAGCAAGCAACGACGTCATCAAACGTTGGAATATCCCAGGGCAAGCTTTGACTCCAAACGCCAACCGATGCACGGTATATAGTCCCTTGCATGTGTTCAAGGTTAAAAGCTTTGATGTATCATCAGTAACGACTACCTGAGTATAAGCTCGGTCCAAGTCTAAAGTTGAGAAGTATTTTCCTCCCGCTACTGTAGCGAAAACTTCATTTGCCGACGGCATAGGATACGTATCCGATTCGGTCATTTCATTTACTGTACTGCGGTAATCTCCACATAATCTGATTTCGCCCGATTTCTTCACAATGGGCACAACAGGTGTGGCCCATTCTGAGTATGAGGTTGGCCGTAACACTCCTTCTCGCTCCAATCTGTCTATTTCTTCCTCTACTCTGCTTTTGATAGCATATGGGACGGGTCTCGCTTTCAGAAATTTTGGTGTAGCACCTGCTTTGAGATGGATTGCCACTGGCTGCCCACGGTAAGTACCGAGTCCGTCCTGAAATACAGCCTTATGTGTATTTATCAGCATCTCCATTTCATACCCTGCCGAAACGCAGTTAATATTCATAGTAATGTTAAGCGGTGCCAACCAGTCACGGCCTAAGAGATTCGGCCCATTTCCTTTAGCAACAATAACGTGAAGATTCCGCACAACTGCGTTGTACTGCACTGGCAGTGACACCTGTCCGATGAGCCGGACGGGAGTCTCTGTCCAGGTGTGCAGCGATAGGTGGGAGGGGCGTAGTGTAGCCCCCGGTAAGCAGACGCGCAGCGAATGCCAAGTACGTTCGTTGATGATGGAGAAACTAGCACCCGTGTCCACCTGCATGCGCACGGGCACCCCGGCGAGCGTGACTGTCACTTCGTAGGGTGGTACACGGCTAGAGCTCTGTATGCAGTAAATCCCGTTTAAACGATCTTCCGGTGGTGCAGTAAAATTTACGTCACGATTTGAGTTTTTCTTCTTCGTCAAGCATATTTTCTCCAAATGACCTCTCTTCTTACAATATCGACAAACTGTGTTCACAAAACGGCATTCTCCAGCATGACGGTCCCCGCATCGGTAGCACAAACGATTGAATGTCTTCGATTGAACCGCATTTATGTCCATTGGCTCGGCGGCGGGCGGCGGCGTAGCACTTGCTGGCAGCCAAAGCGGTTGTGAAGCGCTCGGTGTCGGCGCAGCACTGCTGGTCGCCTCCTGGATCATACGGACGTCGCGGCCCGCACTTTCAGCCGACAGCATCGCGTCTACCACATTCTGATACGTTAAATTGTCACGTTTCAATAGTTCATACTGAAGTTTGTCATCTCGAATACCGCACACCAGTCTGTCACGTAACATTCGCTCTAAATCTGTAAAATTGCACCCAGAACTAAGTTTTCGGAGGTGTGCTATATAGTCAGACGCAGTTTCGTCACGTTTTTGATCTCGTTTGTAAAACTTATACGAGACGGATATTTCGTTTGGTTTCGGACTAAAATGTTTGGTCAAAACACTCTGTATTTCTTCAAAAGTCACAGCAGTAGCACTTTTCGGTGTTATTAACGCGAGCAAAGTTTCGTACACTCGTGAACCACATACTGTGAAAAAATTGGCACGCTTTGCGGTATCAAGTACGACGCCATTTGCTTCGAAACAAAAATTTAATCGTTCAAGATAAACATCCCAATTGTCCGTTTCTGAGTTGAATTCATTAAATTTCACTGCCTTTTTGTCCATTGTTAACACTTCTCTTCCAAACGTCGCCACTAATATGTCCGAATGTTAATTAAAACACATTGTAATCGTAGAACGTGTATTCAGCTAGGTAGCCCACACAGAGAAGTAAGTAATGTCATGTTGTTACTTAACTACCCACATTAATCCACATTATTTATTAATAAAGTAGAAATGTACCCTCATACTGTCATACTAAATATATCAACTAAACCTACCTACATTAACATATGACACACGGGAATCAAATTAAATCTACGCGGGTGAAACTGCAGGGCACAGCTAGTACAATACTAAGAAATTCAAGACTGTTAACTTTAAGATTGTTAACTTATTAACAGTTAAGTTAATTCTTGGTTTAAGATAAGTTCTATCTCTCTTTGTGATATGGATATGAAAAAAAATTATAGAAATAATATTGGTTTTATTGCAGCTCCCCACATAGGTCACCTGTACACTGCAGTGGTGGCAGACGCCATTCAAAGGTTTGAGAAGCTCACTAACCCTGATTGCAATGTCATATTTAGCACAGGTATGTACACAATAAACCATCCCATGATGTATTTAATTTAAATCCAATTTTCACCAATGAGGAGAATTTATTTTTTCAACATATCTATACATCTATACAGATAAATAAAATTGAAGTGTCTGTTTGTAATTCCAAAATAACAGCTTTTCACTAAATGCATATGAAAGTATACATGCTACAAACACTAAAAAACCAAGTTTTAAATTTTTTCTCTGTCTGTCTGTCTGTCTGTTTGTTCCGAGTAATCTCCCAAACGGCTTTTAACGGGACTTTCACTGGTAGGTAGCTGATATTTCAAGGAGTAACTTAGGCTACTTTTATTTATCAAAAATATTAGGGTTCCGCAACAATAAGGATGAAACTGCATCTACGCGAGTGAAACCGCGGGGCACAGCTAGTTAAATATATTATTGTGTTACTATGTTGCCCTGTAAACTAATGCATAAAGAATACAATTTCACTGTCTACTAGCTGTCCTGCTGAGCCCTATGGTTTCACTCACATAGACTTAATTTTATAAATGGCAGTATCTTGTGGAATCCTAATATTTGTTTTAAATTAATATAGCCTAAGTTACAGCTTGTAACATCAGCTATCTGCCTCTGAAAGCCCTTATGTGTTCAAGCTGTTTCAGATCAGAGATGAGCTGTGACAAACAGACACACTTACATAATGAGTCATAATTTACACTTTAGTGAAAAGCTGTTAAGTAATTTGGAATGACAAACAGACATTTTAATTTAATTTATCTGTATAGATGCGTTTTGAGTTTTCTTCTCCTTTATTTCGGGTTTAATTTCTAACAACACACATTATAGAAATTAAATCCGAATGTATCTTAAAATCTTTCTTCACCATCACAATCCCACAAAGTAATGGTTATATATATATAAATTCCTAGGCACAGACGAACACGGCATCAAGATCCAGCAGGCTGCAGCGAAAGCCAAGCTGTCCTTGCCGGAGTACTGCACCAGTGTATCCAACGAGTACCGAGACCTGTTTGAACAATTTGATGTACAATACACTGACTTTATAAGAACTACAGAGGATAGACACAAAAAGGCAGTCACACATTTTTGGGTAAGTATTCGCCTGCTAGGCATAACACAAGTTCGAATACCAGTAGGGCCTATACCAATGAGTTTTTCTAAAAACTTATCTGCAGTGATATCACACCACGTGCTTTACGGTGAAGGAAAACATCGTGAGGAAACCTGCATATGTCTGAGAAGTCTTTCAAAAGAGGTATGTATAGTGACTGAGACTGTGATAGAATCACCATTGAAAAGTATGTATGTAATTTTTTTATGTAACTCAAAATTTCATTACATTTTTATAATTGCATGTTATATTCATCATTATTATGTGTTAATTGCAGAACAAGTTAGTAGAACAAGACTACATATACAAGGCTAAGTACTCCGGCTGGTACAGTGTCAACGATGAAGCCTTCGTACCTGACACTCATGTCAGAGATGACGTTAAAGATGGGGAGAAAGTAAGTCAAATTTAATCTTACCTACTACTGCTGAAGGCTTAAAATTCTATAAATATTATTTTTTATATTCTTACAGAGTTGCTTATTGCAGTTGGTAACACATTTACAGGGGCCTTACCATGAGCTCTTATTACCATGATAGTTTCACTCATTTATGAGACAGATGTATGTAACATGCATACATCTGTCACTGTCGCACAACTGAATTAACATTGCAATAAGAGCTCATGGTTGGGCCCCTGGATGTGGTTTGGTATTCCATAATTACATCTATACAGATAAATGAAATTGAAGTGTCTGTTTGTAATTCCAAAATAACCGCTTTTCACTAAATGCATATCAAAGTATACATGTATAATTTCATATGCATTTAGTGAAAATCTGTAATTTTGTAATTACAAACAGACACAACAATTTTATTTATCTCTATATCATCATCTCCCTGGCCTTATCCCATACATTGTTGGGGTCAGCACTTGATTCAACCCAATGTGGCTGATCACCTGATTTTTATACGGAGCGACTGCCATCTGACCTTCGCAACCCCTTTATCGAGGAAAATCAGTGATCTGGGTTAAACCAGTTGTGAGACTATTTGAGGCCTCTGACTGACCTATAACGATTGCCAAAGATGATAAATTGGCAACCTTTATTAACCTTTATTTATCTCTATAGATATATATTAAAAGGAGCTCACATTGCATACAATAAAAATAATTTTTTGCCTTTTTTGCAGGTAAAAGTGTCCACGGAGTCTGGTCACGTGGTGGAGTGGACAGAGGAGTTCAACTACATGTTCAGACTGAGTGCATTCAAGACGCATTTACAGCAGTGGCTCGATACAGGTACTTTAAATACAAATTTTTTAGTCTAAAACTAATTGTGCCCTCATAAACATTTTTTTTTAACAAAACTAGCCTAAGTCACTCCTTGTAACCAGTTATCTGGCAATGAAAGTCTCGTTAAAACGGTCCAGTCGTTTCGGAGATTACCCGGAACAAACAGACGGACAGACGGACAAAAATAAAAAAATGTGTCTTATCTTCATATACTTCAATATGCATTTAGTGAAAAGCTGTAATTTTGGAATTACAAACAGACACTTCAATTTTATCTGTATAGATAAGAAAGATACGTTATCTGGTATGTTTTTCCCTTGTAATTAATAAACAAAAAAAAACCTGGACTATTTTTAGTAATTCTTCCATTAATGCATGTTACATTACACGAGGTTACACATTATTCGAGGTTAATTAGGGACGTATGTATAGTGCCTGAGACGGCGATACCATCGACTCACCACCAGCAGCGTTCAAGCCCTGGGACTAGTTTTTAGTGCCTTGGTCCGCACCAAACTCGAGTCGAGCTCTTGCGTGTGGAATCCACACGAAAGCAAGTACTCGATTCTGCTGGAGAAGGTACAGAAAGCATTCCTTAGGTACCTATATAAAAGAATATACGGATATTATCCCTTAATGTACCCAACGCAGTTCCTCCTTGGCAGTCTAGGATATAATTCCTTGAAGGTCAGGAGGAAACGAGAACAGATGGTAACGATGCTGAAGACAATTCATAGTCACATCGATGCTCCAGTCCTTCATGAGCAACTGTGTCGGTTCCATGTGCCCGATAACTATACTCGTAATCGAAAACATAGACTGTTTAGTGTACCCGGGAGCCGTACGGTCGCCCGGGCACGATCCCCTGTCCCCCGCAACCTCTCCGCACTCAACGCTCTTGTGGACAAATATCCTGAATGTGATTTGTTTGCGGATGAATGGAAGGATATCATGTCAGTATGCTTGGAGTACTGCGAGAAGACTGAGTAAAGTGCGTACCTATTAGTGTAAGTGGCTTATAGCCGTTCTAACAAGGTTTAAATAAATAAATAAAAAATCTGTCACGTTGGCACTTAACCATATTTGATGAAAAGTGGGTGTTGTTATTACACCACCTCTGCTTACCCCTGTATGTATGTATCCCCTTAAATTATTTCTTCCCTAATCCCCGTTGATTATCAGCTGTTAGTAGGTGATAGTCAAAGTTAAAAATATGTTTATTCGATTAGACTTTTTACAAAGTACTTTCAAATCGTCAGAATGACACAATTTAAAGGATTATACATGCTACCGCCAGGCTCGGAAGGTTGCTTTTACTGAGAAGAACCTGGCAAGAAACTCAGTAATTACTCTTTTCAAAAATATTATACAATTTAAAAAAAACAAAGTAAATCACTTGAGAAATGTAAGCCCATGGACACAGTTCCAATGCACAAATGTCGATAAAAATTAACATAAAGAAAAGTCTAGTAGTTGTACTTATATCTAAATGCGTAGCTTGAGATGACCAGCCCTCACATATAAAACAATAAGTATTGTTCCAGACGGCGTGATACAACCAGCGAAGTTTCAGAAACAGCTGCAAGATTTACTGAAGGACGACGTATACTTCCCGGATATATCGGTCAGTCGGCCCTCCACCAGGGTGCACTGGGCGATACGGGTGAGATAACTACACCTATGATATATACAGATAAATACAATTGAAGTGTCTGTTTGTAATTCCCAATTAACAGCTTTTCACCAAATGCATTTGAAAGTAAATATGGTACTCAAATTTAAAAACTTTTTTTTTTCTGTCTGTCCGTCCGTTTGCCTGTCTTTCTGTCTATTTAACAGGACTTTCACTGGTAGATAGCTAATGTTACACGGAGTTACTTAGGCTACTTTTATTCAAAACTAGCTGTGCCCCGCGGTTTCACCCGCGTAGATTTAGTTTCATCCTTATTGTCGCGGAACCCTAATATTTTTAATAAATAAAAGTAGCCTAAGTTACTCCTTGAAACATCAGCTACCTGCCAGTGAAATTCCCGTTAAAATCGGTACAGCCGTTTCGGAGATTACCCAGTACAAACAGACAGACAGACAGAGAAAATTTTTAAAACTTATTTTTCAATGTCAGTAGCGTGTATACTATCATATGCATTTAGTGAAAAGCTGTTATTTTGGAATTACAAACAGACACTTCAATTTTATTTATCTGTATAGATGTATAGATAACATTAGGGTTCCGATGGCCACCCAAGAAAGAGTATGAAACCGATACTCGACGTCGAGTTTCTCGCTGCGATATCTAGCAGCTGGAACTAAATTGAATAAATCAATTTTCATGTTAATTTTAAGGTGCCCGGGGACGAAGATCAGAGTATATACGTGTGGTTGGACGCTCTTATCAATTACCTCTCAGTGCTGGGGTACCCCGATGAGGATGTAATGAAGGCACGCGGCCGACCCTGGCCTGCTGATGTACACGTCGTCGGCAAGGATATATTGAAGTAAGCATCCATCTTTAAAGCCCTGGTGGCCGTGGGGTTTGAACAGTCGCCTGCTACACACAAGTTCGAATCCCAGCGGGGGATTTTCATTAGAGTGAAGGAAAACATCGTGCGGAAACCTGCATATGTCTTAGAAGTAATTCAAAGACGTATGTATAGTGACTCACCATCTGTCACGTTGGCACTTAATCATCTTCGGTGAAAGGTGATGTTATTACAACACATCTGCCTATTGCTTCGGGGAATACAGGCGTGAGCATATGTATTTATGTATGTATGGTGTTCTAACAGGAAGATAATTTAGTATGAAAATTATTGAAAAAGTATGAGATTGTTTGGACATATGGAAAGAATGAGTGAAATGCGATTAACGTAAGAAATGTATAGAACGAATGTGAGTGGAAATGTCGGTAGAGGGCGTCCAAGGAAGAACTACTATGCCCAAATCTATACAGATAAATAAAATTGAAGTGTCTGTTTGTAATTCCAAAATAACAGCTTTTCACTAAATACATATGAAAGTATACACGCTACTGACACTAAAAAAGCAAGTTTTAAAAATTTTCTCTGTCTGTCTGTTTGTTCCGGGTAATCTCCGAAACGGCTGGACCGATTTTAACGGGACTTTCACTGGCAGGTAGCTGATGTTTCAAGGAGTAACTTAGGCTACTTTTATTTATTAAAAATATTACGGTTCCGCGACAATAAGGATGAAAATAAATCTACGAGAGTGAAACCGGGGCACAGCTAGTGTTGGATAAAACTTTTTGATTTGATTTTAACGGTTTTCACTACGGCTAAATAACTCCTTTAACACGTTGTCAGGTTCCACGGCATATACTGGCCGGCATTTTTAATGGCAGTCCGTTGGCCGCCGCCGCGGTGTGTGCTATGTCACTCGCACTGGACGGTGGAGGGCACCAAGATGTCCAAGTCGCGCGACAACGTGGTGGCCCCCCGAGGGAGCCCGGCGCCCTCCGCGCTGCGGTACTTGCTGCTGAGGGAGGCTACCATGGCCACTGATGCTAGTGAGTTTTAATCTATACAGATAAATAAAATTGAAGTGTCTGTTTGTAATTCCAAAATAACAGCTTTTCACTAAATACATATGAAAGTATACACGATACTGACATTAAAAAACTAAGTTTTAAAATTTTTCTCTGTCTGTCTGTCTGTCTGTTTGTACCGGGTAATCTCTAAAACGGCAGGACGAAATTTAACGGGACTTTCACTGGTAGGTAGCTGATGAAAATATTAGGGTTCCGCGACAATAAGGATGAAACTAAATATACGCGGGTGAAACCGCGGGGCACAGCTAGTTCAATATATAAATATAATACTCATAGCTCAGTGAAAGAAACATTAACGGGATGCCTTCAAATAGTGCTCCTTGGCCAGTCGCTTAAACATTATTCTCACATACAAACTCTGTCCACATTTATGTATGTATATGATATTTCTGTGTAGACTTTAGCAATACAAAGCTGATAAACGTGGCAAATTCGGAGCTAGCAGACACGTTGGGCAACCTGGCCAGTAGATGCTGTGGTGCCGCCCTCAACCCTCGCGCGGAGTTCCCTCAGCTGCACGCCGAGGAAATGGCTGCCTTGGCTCATCAGGAAACTGCTCAGCAATTAATACGGGCCGTTGATGCTCTGCCAGGTAACTTGTAGCCCTATCAAGTGTTCTGAACCCCCTTTTCTAATCTAATACCACAGTTTACCTAATCCATACCACGTTTTCTACGTAATCCATTAAAACCGTTTACCTAATCTATACAGTTTTTTTAAATCTATACTCGCTACAGTCTCCTTTGAATATTTGTATGAGAACTTTTTCAGTGTCTCCTAGCGGCGATGTAAATCTATACAGATAAATACAATTGAAGTGTCTGTTTGTAATTCCAAAATAACAGCTTTTCACTAAATGCATATGAAAGTAAACACGTTACCGACACAAAAAACCAAGTTTCAAATTTTTTCTCTGTCTGTCTGTTTGTTCCGGGTAATCTCTCAAACGGCTGGACTGATTTTAACGGGACTTTCACTGGCAGGTAGCTGATGTTACGAGGAGTAAGTTAGGCTACTTTCATTCATTAAAAATATTAAAGTATTAAAGACCAATTTAAAAAATCTTTCACTACTTGAATGCTAGATTATCACTGATTTAACATAGGCTATATTTTATCCCCGTACTCCCACGGGACTGGGAACTACGCGGGTGAAACCGCGTGACGTCCGTTAGTGATTTATATATCTCAACCCACAGACACATGTCGCGGCCACTACTCTGCCTACCAGTTCTATAAAGCAGTCGATGCAATAATCCACGCGCTGCACCTCGCCAACTTGTTCTTCGAAACACAAAAGCCTTGGGAACTCCGCAAACACGTCGACAAACAGAAGGAACTGGATGTGATCCTACACCTGGCCTTGGAGACGCTTAGGATCTGCGCCATCGTGCTGCAACCCGTCATACCTGACATGGCTGGACGGCTGCTTGATAAATTACAGGTATTTTTTGTATATCACTATGGTAATTAAGTAAGTTGCCTGTACTGTGCAATGAGTTTTTCTAAATGCTTTAATACATATTTCTCATAAGGAATTCAAAGACGAATTACTTCTTAGTTTATTGATAACAATTCTCTATTATTTAATACTAGCTGTGCCCCGCGGTTTTACCCGCGTAGACTTTATTTCATGAGTGGCTTTATATCGCGCAACCTCCTGACATCAGCCTATGCTGTCTCTCTGCAAGTGAAAGTCCCGTTAAGATTAATCCAGCCGTTTCAGAGATTACCCAGAACAAATAGACAGACAAACAGAACATTTTTTAAATTATTTTTTGTCTGTTAGTATCGTATATACAGGTTGTCGGGGAAACCGGGACAGCTCTTAAAATATGTGATAGGGTATAATTTTAGGAAGCAATTAAAATAATCATGACAAAAATATTTTCTTCCGTTTTCGAGTAATTGATGTTCAAAGTTGACCATATCAATACCTTATTTTCGCATAAAAATCAGCTGTAACGTAGAGTCATTCACGTGAAATCTAACTACGTTTTTTTTTGTTTTTCTCCCACTAATAAATCCTGAAATAATCCCATAAAACCATTTTTCGAAACCGTTAACCTTCCCCTTAATTTAAAAAGTTTTATGACGTAATGTAGGTATACGCGGCCGCGCGTTCATTCAATCGCTTAAGGCCGCGAGCTCTTCGGCTATAGCTTATCGGCTACGTTATCGTTGGAGCTAGATATTTTACGATTTCAATATAGTGATATATTCATAAAACCCTGCAACTTCCAGAAGACAACTGTTCCTTTTTAACACGCTTTTATTCTCCGACACCCTGTATACTTTCATATACATTTTGTGAAAAGCTATATAGATTATTTTTTGATGTTCATTTGTATTATCATGTCCTCAGGTCCCACAGAGCAGTAGAACCTGGCAACACGCAGAGGTACCGTCCTGGAGGGTGCAAGGGGCTATTTACGAGACAAAGAACATTCAAAGCGGGAAATTCGTGCTCTTCCAACGGATATACACCGACAAGAATGCTCAGAAGAAAAAAGTTAGCGCTTAGTATTTGAATCTTGTAGATAGATTGTTAAATTATTATAATTATACATTAGTTAGAATTAATAAAGTATAATGTATATGTTAGTCTGAGATTAAGTATATTTCCTTGTTGAAATTTATTTCTGAAATAATACTACATACATAAGCTCACGCCTGTATTCCCCGAAGGGCAAGGCAGAGGTGTTATAATAACAACACCCTCATTTCACTGAAGATGATTAAGTGCCAACGTGATAGATGGTGAGTCTATCGCCGTCTCAGCCACTATACACACGTCTTTGAATGACTTATCAGACATATGCAGGTTTCCTCACGATGTTATCATTCACCGTAAAGCACGTGATGGGAAATCACTGAACATACGTTTTTAGAAAAACTCACTAGTGGTATTCGAACTTGCTTCACTTGCGTAGCAGGCGACTGCTCAAATCCCGCCACGGCTGAAATAGTTCAATAAATTTGAATTTAGAAGCTACCGCCACCATTTTTAGGGTACCGTGCAAGGTTTTTAAGGTGTAATAAAACTGCATATAATTATATCGGAGTCAATATATTTACGAATACGCTTATGAAATAATAATAATTAGCATCTGCAACGACTAACAGTACGTGAAGCGAGCCCGGCTGTACCTAGACAGCTCGGTGCCTGTAATATCAACCTTATGACGTCGACATTAAGTTCAATTTAGGAACCCACTCGTGCCTACTGCGTAATATCATTACACGCACACATAACCCACTACACTGCATTTCATTAACGACTCTATTACAAGCCAATTAAGTTCAATTTAAAAATAACATCTTATTACTAAATGCATTGAAAAGATTAAATTGATGGCATTGTATTTTAGACTTAATCGCTTCAGAAATAGAGTCGATAATGAAATGCAGTTCACAAATGTTCTCACAGTCAAAATGCATGAGTATGACACAGGTATGGATCAATACGATAATTCATGTAAATATTATATAAATTCATACAAAATTCGGGGACACACATATATTAAATGCTTATTAATATATTACACTGTTTAAAAAACAATTTACATATACCTCACTCCGTAGAATAAAAAAAAAAGTGCTTCCAAATGACAGTTGTCTCAAAATGTTATTATAAAACAGTGTATCAATGATTCCTGCAATTTTCCAACCATATTAACACTTCAATAGTCTACCTTTCAGCGGGAAGCGGGGCGGGAGCGTTTTGACTCAATATTGTCTTAATGTAAAAATTGCATTCTATCGATAATATTATTAATAATTTAATTTTCAATCCAGATATTGTCGTTCCTTGATCCTACTAAACTTTTTAATAAACAATACATTTTAAGTTGCGTTTTTCCGTTCGATTCATAGATGGCGCTACTCGCTAACAATTGCAAGTTTGTGAACAAATACACGAGAACCTAAATCGCGATATGAGCGTTTTCGAACGATTTGTCTACAGCAACACGCCCAGTATCAAACTGCCCTCATCCTATGCTATTCACGTTTTTACTTCCATCTTTCATCATCAGCTATCATCATCATCATCAGCTATTCGCTGTACAATAAAATGCCCGGAGTTTGGAAGTTGTCGGTGTTTCCACCGGTTGCACCGTTGGTCCTACGCGTGATCTCTCTCCGGTCGTGTGGGATTGCCTCCCATCGTACTATGAGAGTGAGCCAATAAAGAGCACTTGTGTTTGCGCATACACTTGTGCACTATAATATCTCCTGCGCATCTAATCCGTAACCGAAATTTGGTTATATCATTGTATGTAATAAATCCCTAACAAAAACAAGTTCAACGCTACACGCTCCGCTCCACGCTGCATTGCCCGCTGCAACACTACACCCAACTTAATAGTCTGTACAATTGAGCGACAACAGAAGCTAACCAACCTTGTCGAGAAATTAACTTTAAACACTAGAAGATAAGGTAGAAATTCAATTGCACTTTGAATATAACTTTTGTTTTTTTTTATTTGGACCAAAATCAATTCTACTGAGTGAACTAACTCATTCGCTGTCTAATAAAACGCTATTTTCAATTTGTTTTTAATTTAAATAACACCCTGTTCTATGGTAATTATAATTTGGAATGGACGACAAATTCAGTACGGACACAGTATACATACAGAACTTACTAAAGGCAGTACGGTATTTAGGAAAAAATCTTTCGAAAACATACTCATGCAGACGCGGGCATCTCGGCGTGTCCTCACGCTTCGCTAGTAGAAACGATACAAAATGTATGGGAATGACATATGTCACGTGACAGATTTATGTCATTTTTTATCTTTTCTATTAGCGCTAACGTGTTAATGTTACTTTCTCTAGGCCTAAAGGGATGTGACGTCGTGCCTGATCGCGTATTGCGTATTCACGTGTTTTATAGTAACTTCGCCAAATTGACATTACTTTGACAGTGACAAATTAAGGGGTAAATTTTCAAAACTTTTTTAAGTGACTCCCTCACTGATAGAGCGGTTTTATCTAGATTTCATACTGCTTAGTAAGCCTATATACTGTGGTACGGGTTTAATGGTGAGATAGTTCATTCAATTCAATAAAAAAGTGAGTTATTAACGAAATAGATTAACTTTATTGAGATGTCCATCAGAGGAAATCTATACAGATAAATAAAATTGAAGTGTCTGTTTGTAATTCCAAAATAACAGCTTTTCACTAAATGCATATGCAGTATACACGATACTGACGCTAAAAAACCAAGATTTAAAATTTTTCTCTGTCTGTCTGTCTGTCTGTCTGTTTGTTCCGGGTAATCTCTGAAACGGCTGGTGCGATTTTAACGGGACTTTCACTGGAAGGTAGCTGATGTTTCAAGGAGTAACTTAGGCTACTTTCATTTATTAAAAATATTACGGTTCCGCGACAATAAGGATTAAAATAAATCTACGCGGGTGAAACCGCGGGGCACAGCTAGTTATAAATGTAATTATATTGTTATTTTGTTAGTTACTCAATCACGCAAAGCTGAACAGATCTGGATGTAATTTGGCACACAGATAGTTTAATACCTGTTGTAACATTGACACTGAATCCTGAAAAATATGTGGTTTTGGGGAATTATCAAAATCAAAATAGTACACTTTCGCATTTAAATTTTAGCATAGATAAAGAAACTACAATTTTAAAAACATCTCAATAAAACAAATCAGCTTTTAAGAAAAATTAATAAAAAAAAGTCTCTCTCAATCTCCTTTTCTGTGACAATACGCGATGCAAAATTTTACAGGCATTTGAAATATTTAAATACAGTATAATACGTCGAAATGCAATCTTACACCTAGGTATAATATGGAAGTATTCTTACGGCGGTAATTTACACGATAAACCGTGTCGGGTCCGAGACGACCGTCGGCCGTAACACGGTCAACATAAACTATGTAAGGATGAACGAAGGACATTGTTCAAGAGAGTAATCAGTATCAGAGTCTCGTCCTAAATATGTGATAAAAAACAAACTATTTTTTTTATGGTACTGTCCAATGAAGTATGTCAGTCATAAACCACTCATTTTGAGAAATGCCTACATACACAAACCACAGAGTGCCTAGTGCGACTTTTCTTAAAATCGTCGTCACAAGTCACCGCGTCGACGTAAACGCAGATTTGTATGGGCTCACAATAGTGTCATGTTAAGGCCGACAGAGGCGCTGTTTCGATCCAAATCTGCGTTTACTTCGACGCGGTGACTTGTGACGGCAGCAGTGAAAAACTCGCACTAGGCCCTCTTAACACGTCATGTAGATCCGACCGCGAGTAAACACATACGCGTAATCCCAAAACCGATAATATTTATATCGCTTCGGTATTACAAGGGTGTGCGTACAGCGCGAGATTTATAAGACATTATTTTGTGCGGTTTTCTTGGCCCTTTATAAATGATTTATCGTATGCTTGAAAACGTCATCAATTCATCTTAACACAGTGTGTTTTGTATGTACACACCGAATGGCAACCGAGTGACGGCCGAGCTGAATTTGGTTTGGACCCGACACGGTCTTTTGAGTCATCCTCAATAATTTGTGCGACGACTAAGGAGTGATAGCAATACCTCACACCGACGGAATTTTTAAGATTTTTCAAAAAAAGTTACCATTATTAAAAAATACTGTTTTTTTTTTACGAATATTAACGTTGATCTTCGCGAAAAATTCCATCGCTACGATGGCAACAATCCTATAACCCTAACAATAGTAATTAAAAAAATAACGGATACATTTAGACCAGACTTTTTGTTTTTTTTTCATACACAATTATTATAACACTTAGAACATTGACCAAAACCTTTGTTAATAGACTTTGAACCTTATCCAAAGGTACATAAGAGTTCCTTAATCTTGTTTTTATTACAATTTCGTTCCATGTATTATTGCTCATTTAAGATTAATTCCAATTCCGTGATTAAATTTTAAAGAAAAGAAAAATAAACTTGCGATCTCAACGCTCACGTAATAATACATCTTACGATCATCTCCATAAAGTTCATTTTTATTCTATCAAGTTCTTGTTGGAAATTAATCGTGTGCTCTCTTAGCGAAAACCATTAAAAAATACAACATTTCCCAACACTTTGTAAAATAACAAAAACAAATCTGATAAAAATCTCATTTGCACTTGACTGATTCTTAAATCAAATATAAAAAAAACGTGCTGGTAAATTCGATATTCAAATTAAAATATGAAACCTCTCCAGTGATTTAAATAATATCAATAAAATAAAAAAAATAACCCGATTACTTCCAAGGTAGGAAATATTAATAATAAATAATAATTCTTGTAATACTTCGAGGTTTGATATTATACGTATTGAGCCATGGTACAATAATATACTATGCCATGTGGCCATACAGATTAATGATATTTAAGTGTCTGTTTGTAATTCAAAATTAACAGTTTTTCACTAAATGCATGTGAAAATACATACAAGTTTACAAAAAAATGCAGTAAGTATGCACCAAATCGATTATACACCTAGAATCGGTTCAACTCAAATAACATATTATGGGCCAATAACTCACATGGTTAGGGTTTCAGGATATGGCCAGAATTACGCACTTTATCCCCCAGCTGTCATGTGATCGGCCCAAAGTGACGTCATCATCCATGGAGGAACTAGATTGCTGTCATTGCTACAGCAGTAATCGTGACTTCAGAATGAGAATACCTAGCGAATATGGAGTATATTATTGTACCATATATTGAGCTAACAAAATCGTATCGTGAAATATATCAGTCCGTTATTACCTGAAATAGTGCGCTGGCAACTTTAAGCTTACTGGCAAACCACAAATGTCACGCCGCAAATGGCATGGATAAGTCCTTTCGTCACGCTTGTAGCGCAAACATTATATAAATCATAGGCAACGAGTCTTATAAATATTTTCTTATCAAGATTTCGACAGGGCTGCCGCAATCTCGCATGATAATAATATAAAATAACGGAGCAACTTCGTAATTTTAATTAATGAAATATGACAACCATTTTTCATTCCTTGACAGTAGTACAAAGTTGCCAGCACAAAAAAAAGTTGACCTTAAACTAAATTGTTCATGTTTCTATAAATTGTTTAAATATGTTACTCTTCCACCCGAGCCTTTACGTATTGGTGACATTTTGCCGTCACTTTTAAATTCCGAAGCCGATTAACGACAGGTACAGTTAGAAATGCATCGTATTTCCACAGCTACAGGTTTCATTTTTGTTTACCAACCGCATGTCATTGGTTGAACACCTCTTTTTTACGTAGTTTTTTTTTAATGCGACTGTTTTCGCTACCCGGTCCTTTGAGAATAAGATGCTTATATTTAAATTAATTACTGTATACATATCGCAAAAATAACTTACTTGTTTTAAATAAAGAAATTGTATTTACGGTAAATAAATTATTTTGTTAGGATGCTTAATTAAAATTATTAGTGTAGTGACACCGAGTTTCCACCGAAAATAATTAGGTGCCCGCGTGGCATATTATTTCGCCATTTCTTAGGCACAATTGCAGTCCCGAGTAATGATTTACTGAATCAAAATATTTTTTTTATATGGCAATATTTTCCGTAAATATAATTCCACGTGAACAAATTACACAGTCCACTTTTAACTAGCAACACTAAGTCCATATTAAATGCATTCTGCGATCGAAACTATAGTACAATAGCTATTATAAACCTGCGATACTACACTTTATTATTGAGCTTACAAATTCCAGTTTTTTAGGATACATCTCGATGGTAAGCGGTTACCGTAGCCTACATTACCAGTTATCCAGGGAACAAATTGTAGGAGTATTCATTTCACTGTTTATAAAATAAGGGTATGACTTTTGTAGCTAATTTGAGTGTTATTTTTAAGATGGTAAAGTTCATTTTCAGTTTAGCTACATTTCAGATTGATATCAAAAAGGATTGATATAAAAAATAATAACTCCGTTTGACCACATATGAATAGCTAAACCAACAAATATGTAAGCAAGATCAGTTTTCCCATACATTATTACTGTATATTTATGATTTTATTGCATTCGAATTGAAAAATGTAGGAACCTAGATAAATACTATTCATAAGTTGGAAATACGATCTTATTACCAGGCCCTTTAAGATTAAAATGGTTCTTCCACACTTGCTTAAAATATTCACTTACATTCTAAATTAATCATTTTTGGATGCTGAATATTTTAACAAAATAACAAATTACTAATAATACAGTTTAAATAAAAATATATTTAATTTTCTTACAATAAATGAATATTTTAATTATGGGACCACCGTGAATAACGCAGGCTTCCATTCATGATCAAACGGCACTCAAATTACACCAAAATCTCCAACCCTTTCTTCAGTAACTAGTGTTGTAAATGATATCTGGCTATAAATACCGTAACCGGGCACACTGTGAGGGCTAGTGTTGTCAGCTGGCGGGGGCCCCGGGGGGCTCGGGGAGGGGGGGACCCTCCGGGGGCCCCGGGGGGCCCGGGGACCAGCCGGGGGACTGCGGCTCCAACGAGTCCACCAGGTGCTCCGGCACCGGGACCGCACGTAATCTTGCTGGGATCTTCTTTTGCGGACACAGGACCTGGGAAAAGAGGTAAATATGCTCATTCCATCCCAGAAGGGTCCCCGGTGGGGTAAGCTGACACCCATTTTTCACCGAAGATGTCTCGGAAACCATACATACATACATATGCTCACCTATATTCCACGATGAGGCAGAGGTGTTGTAATAACAACACCCACTCTTCACCGAAAAAGATTAAATGACAACGTGACAAATTGGCGCTATACATACGTCTTTGAATTACTTCTCAGACATATGCAGATTTCCTCACTTCGTTTTCCTTCACCGTAAAGCGCGTAGCGTGAAATATAATGAAAATGAAAATGATTTATTCAGTTTAGGCCCTGGTAAGGCACTTATGAATGTCGAGGAATTTACCACTTATACTTATACATATGTTTTACTCGTTGGTACAGGCCCCGCTGGGATTCGAACTTGCGTCGCTTACGTAGCAGGTGAGTGCTCAAACCCCACAGCTCTCCACCGACCCTTGAAAACAGTATGTAATGAGTGTACTGACCCTTCGCGCGAACATAAAGCAGCCCTTGTCTTCGTCCGGCGCGGGCGTGGGCGGCACCAACTGAAGATCACCTGTGCGATACTCCTTACCATCAGACCCTGGACACAAACACGATTTTATAGTCTGATACCCAGGCGGACTAATTTTGAAAGTCGTCGAAAAATGTTTGCAATGCGAGCAAAGCCGCTGGCAAAAGCAAGTTATCTATAGAAACGATGAAAAAAATCTCGTTTTGTTGCGTCTCAAATAATTATTTTATTCTGTTTTAGTATTTGTTGTTATATCGACAACAGGTATACATCATCTGAAAATTTCAACTGTCTATCGCGGTTCATGAGATACAGCCTGGGGGTAGTCTTCTCCGAAAACGAAACTTTGCAAACGAACGAAAATCAAACGTAGTTTCCATATCGATTTATTTTTATCAAACTCAAAATATATAAGAACATATAAACGTCAAAGAATTTTCTAGCAGACCACGTTCCGACGTAATTTTAGAACAAACTAGCTGTGTCCTGCGGTTTCAGCGGTGTCCGCGTAGATTTAGTTTCATGCTTTATTTCGCGGTACCCTAATATTTTTTATAAATAAAAGTAGCCTATTACTTGAAACATCAGCTACCTGCCAGTGAAAGACCCGTTAGAATCGGTTCAGCCGTTTATCAGCCAGAGATTACCCTGAACAGACAGAGAAAAAAAAATTGGTGTTTTTATGTCTGTACCGTGTATAGGTACTTTCATATGCATTTAGTAAAAAGCTGGTATTTTGGAATTACAAACAGACACTTCAATTTTATTTATCTGTATAGATGTATAGATAAGAAACGTGGTAGGAATTTTTGCGAACTTTCGGCTGAAGCTTCGTTTGAGTAGGCCCCTGGTAGCAGAAGGAGGGCTGCGGATTCTTACTAATAGGGTACCGTTTTGCCTTTGGTGTATGGAGCCCTAAAAACCCACCTCTAGGAAACACGTTGAGCTCAGCGAAGCATCCAGTGTCGATCATCTCCGTCTGCCACGGGATGCTGACGGATCCAGTGTTGAATTTCCCGTAGAAGGTATCGTCTCCGGCGTCCAAGTTCACCCCCTTCACAGTCGAGAACTGCTCGATGTCCAACACGTCTTTAGCGTACACTGCGTGCGGCTGGAATTTAACACGTCGATGGTTGTTTTATTGTCAGGTAGTCGCTGTGGGTAGGGTAGTGTTATTGTGAGGTAGCTAATTGTGTAGTGATAAGAAGTAGTGCAAGTGGTATTGTAATATATTGGTGTAAATTACGAAGAGTATTTTGGGAAAGCTGATGTTTTGAGAGAGAAAAGTGTATTGAGTTACTGTTAGCTTATTACAACTTATGTTAGGGTATTGGGAGTTTATTTTTATTCAAATCAGGCACGAAAGCCATAGGTGGTTACTGTGCCAGCTTCTAGTTGTGTCCAATGTTGTAGTATGAGAAAGAACAACAGGGTAGTGTACTGTAAGGTAGCAATTTTAGGTGTAGTGTAAGGTAGTGATGTTGAATTTACCATTAGCTAGTGTTGTAAGGTGGGTACTGTGAGGTATCGGTGTTCGAACTGTTAGCTAAAGATGTTTAGGGTACTGCTAAGTAGCTATGTTAAGTGTTTTGTGAGGTAGCTATATTAAAGTGCACTGTGAGGTAGCTATATTACAGTATACTGTGAGGTAGCTATGTTAATGTGTACTGTGAGGTAGCTATATTAAAGTGTACTGTGAGGTAGCTATATTACAATATACTGTGAAGTAGCTATATTAAAGTGTACTGTGAGCTAGCTATATTAAAGTGTACTGTGAGGTAGCTATGTTACAGTATACTGTGAGCTAGCTATATTAAAGTGTACTGTGAGGTAGCTATATTAAAGTGAACTGTGAGGTAGCTATATTACAGTATACTGTGAGCTAGCTATATTAAAGTGTACTGTGAGCTAGCTATATTAAAGTGTACTGTGAGGTAGCTATGTTACAGTATACTGTGAGCTAGCTATATTAAAGTGTACTGTGCGCTAGCTATATTAAAGTGTACTGTGAGGTAGCTATATTAAAGTGTTCTATGACGTAGCTAAGTTAAGAGCACTATGAGGTAGCTTAGTTAAGTGTACTGTAAAGATAACGACATAAAGAGCATTATGAGACTTGTATTTTACAGTAAATATATCCAATACAGTGACTAACATCAGGTACAAAAGGCGCAGGCACCATGCCAGCCTCAAGCCTCGCCCAGTGCAGCTGCGCGAAGAACCGATGCGCCTTGACTTGTGCCGCCCCCCTTCTCCCCGCGCCGCAGCCCAGCCTGCCCCCCACACTCTTGGCCAGTAGGGCTCCGCACAAGGCTCGGGCACACTCGCTGAACTTGCTCGAGTACTTCTCTTGTTCATGCTGAAGTTTTTAAGCGTATTTGACAAGGAAACCTAATTCGTTTATAACAAAGTTATAACACTTTCTTTTTAGCGTTTAAGAGTTAAAAATAGGAATCAAGATCAGTTTAAACAGTACAAGTAATCGCCCCTCGCCGAGTCGCAAATTCTGTCATCAATAAACTATAACCTGTTTTTTATTATCTCGTGATTGCATTTTACTTTATAGCAACAATCAATTCTCTCCTCACACTAATACACTATGTTAGGATGAACGAAGAACTTTTTCAAGTACTCGATAAATCACATTTACTAGTAGTCAATAAAAATATTAATAAAAGGCCAAAAAACCGCAACAATCGGTGCGAGTGGCGACGGTTAAACCAAAGGGAAGTGGATACAACGGCAAGACACCATGTGGTCCGTGTTTATGTAGATATTTCTTACGAGAGGTGCCTATTCAATAAATGAGTTTATGTTCTACGCATTTCATTAGATAATTCCATCGAGATTCCTATTAGAGTCCTAAATAAGTAAAAATATTAGAGTATATTTTTACTTATTTAGGACTCTAATAGGACTAGGAATAACTCTCCTGAAAAATGTCCTTCGTTCACCCTTACACACTGTATATAAGTGTTTTCACAAGACACGAATTTTAGCGCTCAAAAAATTGCTGAGATAACTACGCATGTATTTGTTCGCGCTCGCGCCACAAGACCCAAAATTACTCCGAATTCAAAGCACCTGTTAGAAGATTTAAATGTGCATAGAGAACTGACCTTGACCCTCCGGTCGACCTCTTCCCGTTTGACCTTCTCCTTGCGCGCGCGGAACGGCGCCCGACCCTCGACCATTTCATAAAGCAAGCATCCGAACGAGAACCAATCAGGGCTGAATGTATACCGCTCGTTGTCGATCACCTGGTTAATTAAATTTTTATTCTACTCATTATCTTTGAATAGCGATACAATAGGCGGTAGCATGTATAATTCTGTGTAGTCATGTCGTTCTGAAGGTACTTTGTTAAAAGTCTAATGAAATAAAGATATTTTTGAATTGAAATAATTATATTTTGAAACCATAATCGATACAAAAAACACGAAGTCGAATTAGGCACCATTACCCTTTCTAAAGTTTTTTTTTTAAAAACAGCATTTACATAAATAAATTTGAAGTATCAAACATATGTCAACAACTGTAAGTAATTGTAAGTTTTTTTTAATTCATGACATACATGTTTAATTCTTATACTTAAAAATGGAAAAAAAAAATACGAGCACGAGGCGGCCCCTGTACCGCAAGAACAAGGGAAAGAAAAATTCACAACATGAGGTAGGATCACAAGTAGCTCAGCTGGAAGAGCAACTGCACGGATAGCAGAGGTCGTGGTTTCGAGTCCCGCCTCGTGTTCGTATTTTTCTTTACCATTTTTAAGAAACTGTATGTAATTTATATCAGATCATTTAATTTGTCTCTTCTTGAAGGCGATGAATTTTTCCGATATTTGTTTTTTTTAATTGTGGTGCCAAAGCAGTGACCTCGGGCGCCATGTATCCGACGGTGCCGACGCGGCCGCGCACGCTGCCGGCCTCGGGCACGGGCTACTGTTATATGAGGGTATATGGGCACAGCTAGTAGTGTAATAGATACATAGATATGAGGTGTATAAGTGACCTCGGGCGCCATGTATCCGACGGTGCCGACGCGGCCGCGCACGCTGCCGGCCTCGGGCACGGGCTACTGTTATATGAGGGTATATGGGCACAGCTAGTAGTGTAATAGATACATAGATATGAGGTGTATAAGTGACCTCGGGCGCCATGTATCCGACGGTGCCGACGCGGCCGCGCACGCTGCCGGCCTCGGGCACGGGCTACTGTTATATGAGGGTATATGGGCACAGCTAGTAGTGTAATAGATACATAGATATGAGGTGTATAAGTGACCTCGGGCGCCATGTATCCGACGGTGCCGACGCGGCCGCGCACGCTGCCGGCCTCGGGCACGGGCTACTGTTATATGAGGGTATATGGGCACAGCTAGTAGTGTAATAGATACATAGATATGAGGTGTATAAGTGACCTCGGGCGCCATGTATCCGACGGTGCCGACGCGGCCGCGCACGCTGCCGGCCTCGGGCACGGGCTACTGTTATATGAGGGTATATGGGCACAGCTAGTAGTGTAATAGATACATAGATATGAGGTGTATAAGTGACCTCGGGCGCCATGTATCCGACGGTGCCGACGCGGCCGCGCACGCTGCCGGCCTCGGGCACGGGCTACTGTTATATGAGGGTATATGGGCACAGCTAGTAGTGTAATAGATACATAGATATGAGGTGTATAAGTGACCTCGGGCGCCATGTATCCGACGGTGCCGACGCGGCCGCGCACGCTGCCGGCCTCGGGCACGGGCTACTGTTATATGAGGGTATATGGGCACAGCTAGTAGTGTAATAGATACATAGATATGAGGTGTATAAGTGACCTCGGGCGCCATGTATCCGACGGTGCCGACGCGGCCGCGCACGCTGCCGGCCTCGGGCACGTCGACGGCCAGCCCCAGGTCCGAGATGCGCACGTGACCCATGTCATCCAGCAGGATGTTTTCTGGTTTGCAGTCTCTGGGAAATGTAAAACATTGTTCTCAGCGGGTGACAAACATACGAAGATATTCAAACTAAGTACGGGGATAAAATAAAGCCTTTATTAATCAGTGATAGTGAAGCAATAAACACCTGTTTTTTTTTAAATAATCATTCTAGTAATTTTTGAGCGAACTCGTTACAAACATACATAAAAATCGTTCCTCTTTATAATATTAGTATATATATATGAGTATAACCTGTAAACGATCCCCATCCGATGCAGATGGTCCAGTCCGCAGGCGACCTGCGCGGCGTAGAACCTCGCTCGCTCCAATCCCAACCCCGTGTCCGCTCCGCACATATTGTAGATGTGGAACTTCAGATCACCACCTGACAACAACACAATTCAAATATAAAGAGTCGAGGTGGCCATGGGGTGGGAAAACTGCAGAAAAGAATGTCGCAAAATTTTATATTTCTATATTTGGAGAAATAAATGAAATATGATGATAATTCTATCAAAAATTACCCACTTTTCACCGAAAATGATTACGAGACGTGATAGATGGTGGGTCTATCGCCGTCTCAGGCACTATACATACGTCTTTGAATTACTTCTCAGACATACACGCTGGTTTCCTCACGATTTCGTTCACCGTAAAGCACGTGGTGTGTAATCACTGCACATAAGTTTTTAGAAAAAAATCATTGGTGCAAGCCCTGCTGGGACCACCGGTGCGATCTATCAGAGTACCCGGTGTCCCCCCTAAGCACGGAGGATGGCCACCGGGGGGGTTTTAGTGCGGTACAAATCCCACATACCTCGACCTGCCTCCACCAGGGAGATCGTCGTAAAAAAAAGGCCCCGCACGGATTCGATCTTGCGCTGCTTACGTAGCAGATGACTGCTCAAATCCTTAACCATAAAGCCTTACCGTTCATAATAGTGAGCACGAGACACAGCGCGTCCTTAGTCTCGTAGGCGTACGCGAGGTTGACGACGAACCGAGAGTTGATCCTCTGCAGTATCTGCTTCTCCGTGAGCACCATGCCCTCGCCTTTCCTCTTCTTTATACGCTTCTTCTCCAACTTCTTGCACGCGTACATCTTACCCGTCGCTCGCACCTGGCCATATATCCTTATCAATTACCAGAGGGCCGAGTTTTTCACTGCCGCCGTCACAAGTCATCGCGTCAAAGTTAACGTTGATTTATATGGGATCGGAACAGCGCCTCTATCGGCCTAAACGTGACACTATTGTGAGTCCAGACAGAGAGCTGATTTTACAAGAAGTGACTTAGTTAGCTTATTATTTTTAAATTAAGGTCTTTTAATTAAAAGTTGGGATTTACATTTTTTAAGCAACGGTTTTTCTTAAACCCGCGAAACAAAGCTACTAAGTAATGAAAACAAAAACACTGTAAACTCAGGCGACCGGGACCACTAGCTAACTGGAACCGCGTCCCCAGATGCCTGATTCGTTTTTATTTATTTTTAACAGGAGAGTGTGACAACACGTAATTGTAACCAGAAATCCAGTTTTTAGTAACTAGATAGCAGAGAAAGTGTAGGGCCAAGTCGCAACGCCACCGTGTACTCACCTGACAGGCGCACACCTCCCCGAAGCCTCCCTTGCCGAGCACGCGGTACATGCGGAACGTGTGCTGCGTGACCGGCTGCGCCTCGAGCCACTTCCACTGCAGGTACCGGTGGAAGTACATTGACCGCTCGAACTCCAGGAACGGCGTGCCGGCGAGGAAACTCTTCACGCACCGCACGCATTCCGAGAATATGTCCTTTGAGCCGGCTGCAAAGATAAAAATAACAATATAACCGGGGCTTTTACCAAAGGAAAACGTCATGAGGAAACCTGTATATCGCACCCTCAGAACAATGGGATTTCTACTCCAAATTATGCGTGAGTTAAGATCATAGACAGACCCAAAAATGTATGTTCTACTCAAAGTTTTTTTGAAAAATTCATAAAAAATATATGTATATTATAATTCATTGTCAAAACACAACCTAGACTTTACTCATAATCTCCCATACATTGTTGGGGTCGGCACTTGATTCAACCCGATGTGGCTGATCACCTGATTTCTTTACGAAGCGACTGCCTTCTGACCTTCGCAACCCAATTTAGGAGGAAAATCTGTGATCTGGGTTAAACCAGTTGTCAGATTATTTTTTAGGTCTCCGTATCATCGTTACAGGTCAGTCCTGTAACGATTGCCAAAGATGTTAAATTGGCAACCGGGACCGACGGCTTAACGTGCTCTCCGAGGCACGGAGGGAACTCGGACGGTCACCCATCCAACTACTGGCTAGGCGTATGGTTGCTTAACTTCGCTGATCGAATCATATGCGCAATAGCAACTGTGCCACGAGCTCCTCTTCTACATTAAACTTTTATTTACTTTATATCCAAACTAGCTGTGCCCCGCGGTCTCACCCGCGTAGATTTAGTTTCTTCCTTATTGTCGCGGAACCCTAATATTTTTAATAAATAAAAGTAGCCTAAGTTACTCCTTGAAACATCAGCTACCTACCAGTGAAAGTCCCGTTAAAATCCGTCCAGCCGTTTCAGAGATTACCCGGAACAAACAGACAGACAGACAGACAGAGAAAAAATTTAAAACTTGGTATTTTAGTGTCAGTAGCGTGTATACTTTCATATGCATTTAGTGAAAAGCTGTAATTTTGGAATTACAAACAGACACTTCAATTTTATTTATCTGTATAGAGTATAGATGATTATATTCCCTTAATTGAAATAGGCACGGGTCAAACTTCGGACATAATTTCCCTATTGGAATCCCCTCAGGCTATAAAAATAATGGAATTAATTATTAATTTATTTCTTCATACTTGTTAATTATAGTACAGTACGTGGGTACATTTGATTAGTTAGGTGAGCTCTACGGGGTGGCGAACCTTCGGCACCTCTACCAACTGGTATAAAGCTCGTATTTAAATCAAATTCAAAAATATCTGAGATGACCAGCCCCCATAGTTCTACTGTATGGACAGTGACAGACTTATCACGTCATATACAAGAGCCGTGGTGCTTGTTACGTTACAGACGCAAGTTGCGGGGCCTGTACTGTTTAATTACCGTATATACTCTCATATGCATTTCCTGAAAAGCTGTTAAATTTTAGCTAGTTAAATTGGAATTACAGACACTTAAATTTATCTGTATAACAAATTTTTTACAAATAGAGCGAATAATTTCATACCAAACCGGGCTGGGGTGAGGTGAAAATGTTACCGACCCCTGACCCGATAGTAATAAGTTAGCTGCACCTGCCTTGACCTATAGGGAACGTGTGCTAACAATGCAGGGAAAAGGTCATGTTGTGTGAGGCACGCTTCATCTATGTATACTTATACTTACAGATAAATAAAATTAAGGTGTCCGTTTGTAATGCCAAACTAACAGCGTTTCACTAAATGCATATAAAAGTATAGGGAATACATAAAAAACATTTTTTTAAATTTTCTCTGTCTGTTAATCTCTGAAAAATCTGGACCGATTTTAACCAAATATTCAATGACAGATAACTGGTGATACAATAAGTAACATAGGCTACGTGTATTTAAAAAAAACTCACAAAATTAAACCACGGGGTACAGCTAGTTTGATTAAATATTATTGCTGGCCCCGTCATGAGTTATGAACGCTACGTCTCTCATTTTCAAAAAAAAAAAATTAACGTTTCTTTAAGCGGGAGAATGGTACTTTTTCTAGGCCTACTAGCCAGGTCAGTCACTAGTGCCAAAGTGTGTCATACGCCTTTAGAATCAAAAGGCGATGTATTATGTAAAGTAACACGTTTTCCCCCCTTCCGAAACCCTTCGGGGTAAGCTTTATGATATGCATACGCACCTATTTACATGTAAATTAAACCGCTTATTTACGTATTTCTGTTCGGGCAACCCAAAATTACTTGACGGAGTTTGAATGCTGTTTTCATTAAATCTAAAATATATACATATGCTCACGCCTGTATTCCCCGTTATATTTAAGTCCCATGTAACAGAAAGAGTAACAAATGTAAATTTACTCAAAATTGTGAAGGAAAACAGAGTAATATGGAGAACAATCCAAAATCGAAGGGGAAAGATGATTGGCCATCTCATGCGACGTGACAGCTTCTTTAAAAACATAGTAGAAGGGAAGGTAGAAGGGAGGAGAGGAAGAGGAAGACCAAGGCTAACATACATGGGACAAGTTAAAGAATAGGTGTCTGTCATGACGTATAAGGAGGTCAAAGAGCTGCCACTGGACAGAGACAAGTGGAAAGAATTGCATCAGTTACACCGACAAGAGTTATTACTCTTACATTCATGATGATGAGGAACAGGGGGCGAGCCTTGCCATTAGCCAGGCATAGGAAATTGCAGATGGAAAAGTCCAATAACACTTTGCCCGGGGATCGAACCCAGGACAACGTGTTCTGTGACAGTCTTATCTTAACATTAAATGCCTTCTCAAGTATATATAAACCTACTTCAAACCGAGACTTCATTCGCTTGGAATATTGTATCAAACCTATTGTAAATCATCTCTCAAGGGCCAATATATCTCTGTAATAATTCGGTATCAAACAAAGAAAATAATTTTATATTTTCTTTTCTTCACATACCTTCACCTTTCAGTTTGAAGCACCCTTCACTATCATTATATCCCTGATCTAAACTAATATTAAAAAGAGGAAAGATTTGTTTGTTTGTTTACATTGAATAGGCTACGAAACTAAATGACCGATCTTGAAAATTCAGCAATGGATAGCTACATCTTCAGCGAGTAACATTGGCTATATTTATCCCCGTACTCCTACGGGAACGGGAACTACGTGAGTGAAACCGCGTGACGCTCGCTAGTTCAATATACATATAAGTAGTTTTGTAGTTTCAATTACAAGTGCCGCTGCGAGTTATGAGCGCTGTCCTTCGGCATTTTACGTATTCATACGTCTTTGAATTACTTCTCAGACATATGCAGGATTCCTCACGATGTTTTCCTTTACTCTAAAGCACGTCGGGTGACTTTAGAAAAACTCATTGGCACAGGCCGCTGGGATCTAAACTTACGTCGCTTGTGGTAGCCGGCGACTGCTCAAACCCCATGGCCACCACGGCTCGGCTTGCTTAACTACGTCCAAGTATTTAACTTTCTTACCAGAGGGCCTAGTGTGAGTTTTTCACTGCCGCCGTCACAAGTCACCGCGACAAAGTAAACGCAGATTTGTATAGGATCGGAACAGCGCCTCTGTCGGTATAAAGATGATACTAATGTGAGCCCATACAAATCTGCGTTCACGTCGACGCGACGACTTGTGACGGCGATTTTAAGAAAACTCGCACTAGGCTCTGTTCTTCTCAGAAGGCTAGTTTCCGAACCGGTAATAAATTTTCGACATTCATAAGTGCCTTACCAGGGTCCAAATAGAATAACCGTGTGCGTGTGCTAGCCAATGTTTAGTAGCGGGCCTTCTATATGTATTTATTTTAATGTTATCAGCCAGTTTGTAATGAACAGCGGTCATCACAAACCAGACAACACAAATTATCAACGCCCACTCTGTTTGCCAGCTGATTTATGCAATCAAGGGGTTCGCAACTAACGAACGATTATTAACCTTATTTTTACGTAAAAGGATTACTTTTTAAATATCGATAACTAATCAAGCAGTTATTTTACATATTTTTGTTGGTGATTTAAATCTGTGTTTTGCATATCCCACAGGAACATAACATTGCTTCACTTCGCTTAAATATGTCAAAGTCAAAGTCAAAGTCAAAAATATCTTTATTCGATTAGACTTTTTACAAAGTACTTTCAAATCGTCAGAACGACATGGATTATACATGCTACGAACACAATCCGTTACTTTACTGTTATTACACCACACGGCAACCAACTTAACGCTAACGGCTTCATCAGTGACCGCGTCGTGGTCGTTAGTCCAATATAAGTTGTATGTAATAGTGTAATGGAGTTTACTTTCCAAGACAGCGGTGGTATCGTCGACGATCTGCCTGGTGACCACGTCAGTGACGGCCTCCTGAGTGCCTAGTGCCAGTTTTCTTAAAATCGCCATCACAAGCCATCGCGTCGACGTAAACGCAGATTTGTCTGGGCTCACAATAGTGTCATGTTTAGGCCGACAGAGGCCCTGTTCCGATCCTATACAAATCTGCGTTTACGTCGACGCGGTGACTTGTGACGGCGGCAGTGAAAAACTCGCACGAGGTTCTCAGGTATATTATCTCATATAAGTTGTATGTAATAGTGTAATAGAGCTTACTTTCCAACACAGCGGTGGTATCGTCGACGATCTGCTTGGTGACCACGTCAGTGACGGCGTCGTGGTCGTCAGTCTTGAGGTAGCGGCCGAACACCTTGGACGCGAGCACCACTCGGCTCTCGTCCACCTCAACCTCGTACTTATCCGCCTGGTGGGAGAATATGAACAACTGTTACAGATATGATAGCAGTCCTTTGACTATGCCGATGTTGAATTATTATTGCTGTTACAAGATGGCGCCATACGTAAATTAGATTGCGCTATTTGGGATACATCCCAAGTGTTTAGAATGTTTTAACGTTGACTATATCGTTTGCGTATTTCCCTCATTTTGTATGGGGAAGTAAACGTGTAGGAAGTTTCGTTTCCATGTTAAATTTTTTGTTAGATACCGATTACATCTGAAGCTTTGAAAACACACGTTCAATTTATCTACAGACATTAACTTCGATATCATACGGTTTATTTGCTGAAGCTCTATAATAATTATATAATAAAGGAATAATAGGGATAAGACGACATTACCTGTAGTACAAGTTACCTACTGGTATGTGATGATACTTTTCAAATGCAAACCGCATGTCAGCATACGCGCAGCCCTATCCTAGAGCATGCAATGATACTCCACTCGACCAATGTAGCGATACACGATGGCGAGAAGTTAATCGTGATTGGATTGATTGTTCAAACATCACGATCATCGATGCATCACTTTGTTTTCAATCGCAGTCGATGGTAGCGAGTCCTACTCGCGTGTAGTCGCCACTCATCGAATGAAGCGCGATGCATCGCCTAGGCTTAAGATCGGTTCCATCCGTCTAGATTCGGCGCGACTTTGAAACTTTCTTACATAAAGGCAATTTATTTCTCGATTGTTTCATCGCTAGAGTGAGTCGATAGAAAATTTGAGCGTCACCGTTTGTTTCGATTGTTGAAACATCGCGCATCGCTAAACCACTGTATGTAGGAAGTTGGTCCTCAGCTATAAGAGGGAGACGGGTACTTACATCGTCAAGGAAACTGTTGTACTTGTGGTACTCAGGCCTGTCCCGCTCGCAGAACTGGCGGAACAGCAGCTTGCCGATCGGCTGCTGGTCTACTACATAGTCGTAACCTACATCTGGAACAAACATGAGGGGAACGTTAGATATGGTATTTTGGCGTTAACATATATCACCTTTTTTTTACAGAACATGGTTTCAACAATAACTAGAGCAAAGATTATGTATCGTGTTTCAATTAGTTATTACAGAATGGAGAAATTAATAGAAAAAACATTTTGCATCAGATATTTCCAATCGAAACTAATTTAAATTTGATTGCCTCCCATGCATAGGCACCACCGGATTGAAACTCTCTAAGTCTTTTTGTTTTTGATAAAGAGTAACTCAACTTCTATACCATAAATTACGTTTTTTTAATGTGTCGTAGCACCCTAACGGTCTTAACTCTCATAACAGTGACACAATTGAACCGCGAGCCCGTATCTAGCTAAGGTATCTAGTAATCAAAAGCCGCCTTGAGGACTCGACTCGAGGAGATGAACAATATTACCTACAAGAATTATAAAAGCAAAACAACATATAACATTCTGCAGAACTTTTGCTATCGTTGAAGGCAATCTTGTTAAAAGAGTTTTGTTTATGAATGAGGATGGTTACACGGAGAGAGGAATACCTAAAAGAATCGTAGAAATACCTAAAGACCACAATCCAACCAGATTGTGTGAAACATGATATGACTAGAAAGGGAGTGAATACAGGCCCAGCTGATAGAGAGAAATGGACGAGAAAAAGACATTGCGCCGACCACAATTTATCGCGGTTCCAGTTAGCTTGCGGTCCCAGTCGCCTGAATCCTCAATTTAACATTGATTGGAATATGATGATTGAGATTTTTGGATACAGAGGCACTTTCCAAACCCCACAGTCTCCCTTCCTTATTACGTATCCAAACATAACATGGCGGAGGTCAAAAGCAATCTGCGACCCGCCTCCGGAGGATAGTCGGAATGGGCAGCATAAAGCGCGCATAATAAAACAAACTATTCCCTTTGGCGAAAGTTTCCAATCCTGTAGGGGATGGATAAGGATCGATCAGCGAACCGTTGCTAGGGGGAGGCGAGGCACAATTCGATTACCTATTTTTATTTAGGAAACGTGCCTTTTTGATATCACTATCAAGGTACGACGTGCTTGTCATAGTAACCAAAGATAAGTTTTTAACCGACCGGAAAAAGGAGGTTCTAACTTCGAAACATATGTTTTTTTTTACGGCTCGAATTGAATGGCTTCAACTGTTGCAACAAATCTTAAATGATCATCAGCTGGTACCAACTTCAAAAGTAGGTTCACTTTTAGGGGACTAAAGACGGTAGTTTTTTTTTGAAAAATCTGGAATTATGCCGGCCATGTGGGTTATATTCATTCTCTTAGAATCTTTAGTCAAAACAATGGTAAGTTTAGATTTAAAGCGAAATTCAGACTGTAACTAAGATCACAGTGTACTTCAAACTGTTTTCATTCAAAGCTTCGTTGGTACGATATTATGAAATAGTTTGCATATCCCGACTCATTGTTTCGAGCTGCTGTCGCTACCAATTTGGTTGATTGAATCGATATCGATAATTAATCTTAAGTGAGTGCAGCCGTATCGACCTACGGCAATACCGATAGATAGCCGATAGCTATTTGTAGAGGCGAAATTGTTTTCAAGCCAGTTGCGTGATATGTATCTATTTCCTTTTATCTTATCCATCAGCTAAGTGCTGTCTTATCCAATACTTTCAAGAGTTCCGTACACCAAGTATACGTTTTGACATTTCAAAGTTGACAAATTTCGTTGCTGCCTCTAGTTATCACAAATGCTACTACGTAAAGCGAGGCCCTGGTTTTGCTCCCCGGGTCGGGCAAAGTGTTATTGGGTTTTGTATCTGTAATTTCCCAGTAGCAACCCTAAGTCTGAATTGGTGCCTGGTTTTTGACAATAGGCTCGCGTATCAATAAAAATATAACATTATAGAGGATTATAAATGTTCTCCGTGGGTTCGGAAGGTTGTTTCTTAACATTGAAACAAAAACTCCATACTTGCGGTACAGTTTTCATTATGAACACTCCATCCAGATGTTGAGATTTAGTAAGGTTTTTTTTATACCACTAAAGTGGCAAACAGGCATACGGCTCATCTGATGGTAAGTGCTTACCACAGCTTATGGTCGCTTGCAGTACCAGGGGCATCAGCTGCCGACGCTGTAAATATCTCCAGGAAGAACTCGATGCTGAATTTCTTGGCGGTTCTTCTCAGAAGGCTAGTTTCCGAACCGGTGGTAAATTCTCGACATTCATAAATGCCTTACCAGGGCCTAAACTGAATAAATATTTTTCGTTTTCATTTTCGAATTGAGCCAATAATATTATAATTCGCTTTCACCATCTCTCTCAGGTCAATCAATAAAGCCGCTTCCCAAATGTCCTCCAATCCAACGTTGCGAATCCGTTTTTATAGAATAAACAAAGTGTATAATCCCTTGTGTTTAACGAAACGAAAATAATGAAAAACAAACTGGGCTAATTGGGTTGTAAATTTATACAAAACCATTTTTTATAAGTTTTCCCTTGCTGTGAAATTGCACACAGGGGTGTGTAAACTTAAAAATTCAATATTAAATCCGTGCATGTGAATTTATGTGCACGCTAGACCGTGCCGGGCCCGGGCCGAGCCGCGGTCGAAACTTAGACTGAGCTTCGGCCGTTGTCATTACTTGGCCATTTGCGCGACTGTTTCCATAGAAAAAAATTATGTTATATTTGCTGTGGTTTCACCGGCGTAAATTTAGTTTTATGCTTCATTTTGAGAAACCGTAATTTTTTTTTTCTAAATAAAGGTTGCTTAAGTTACGCCTTGTAACATCAGTCAGTGAAAGCCGGAAGAAACAGACAGACAGACCGATAGTTTAAAAGCAAAATAAAAAAAAATTGTGTTTTAATTTCAGTACCTACCCTGTACACTTTCACATGCATTTAGTAAAAAGCTGTTAATTTGGAAATACAAACAGACACTTCAATTTTATTACTCTGCATTGGATACTGTAGTGGATATATTAGTTAACCGTGCTAAAGCCGACGCTCGGCTGGAACCCGGTCTAACGTAACGCGTGAAATTGTATTAGGCAGATAGACAATGTATTTACCAACAAAATGGGTGCCATTCACATCACGTCAGTCAGGTTATACAATATTACTACTAAATCTACTGGAATACACATTTATATAATTTGAGTTTTCCTGTGGTTTTTACACTAGGCAATCCTGTATCGCGAAAACCTGATTGACAATGATTAAATCATCTCGTTTTTTTAAATCTGTTATAGCTCTACCCCGTAGTAGGCTATTTAATAAGGATAAATTGATATTTTGATATTTGATAGCTTACTTATAGTGCTTACAAATCTATATCTATACATCTATACAGATAAATAAAATTGAAGTGTCTGTTTGTAATTCCAAAATAACAGCTTTTCACTAAATGCATATGAAATTATACACGCTACTGACACAAAAAAACCAAGTTTAAATTTTTTCTCTGTCTGTCTGTCTGTTTGTTCCGGGTAATCTCTGAAACGGCTGGACGGATTTTAACGGGACTCGGGACTGGCAGGTAGCTGATGTTTCAAGGAGTAACTTAGGCTACTTTTATTTATCAAAAAATATTAGGGTTCCGCGACAATAAGGATGAAACTAAATCTACGCGGGTGAAATCGCGGGGCACAGCTAGTATTTAATACATCGAAACATCGCACAATAGATATGTTAGCATTTGGATTGTGATAAAACCTAATGCCACTCAAGTGAACACATGAATAACCTCATTCATCTTACTGCATTTTACTCATCCACATTCAGGAAAAAGTACAATCAAACGAAGTCGAAAAATCTTGCGTTTTAGCATGTGATACTTTTTCAGAGGCGAGTTGTGGTTGAGTTAACAAAGATTAATGCAACAAATGTAATAAAAAATCTTGTAAAGTGTTTTGAAGGGACATTCAATAATATTCCATAACAAAATTGTAAGGTAGTAGAAGGTCGGCTTCCTTCCAACATTGGTCGAGGATCGCCGCAAGCACACAAAGACGCAGGCCTACGAGTGAAAGAGAGTAAGTGCCTCCGTGTGCCTGCACTAATTCTGCGTATGCATTTGTATGAAGCTGATCTTCTGTAACTTTTCATTTGATCATATCATTATTAACCAAACCAACCCTATCAGGCTAAGGTCGCGTCTCGTGACGTAATAATTCCAACATACAGGGTTATGGATTAACCATTTTGACAGAGTCAACATTGTCCCAATAAATTATGACGCCATTCGTAGCTCACGCAGCCTCGGGCTTCCCGGATTAATTAAAAACTTAATTAATAGCGATTGCCATCCGTCGTGACTCGTGATCCTTCCCCATTTGGAATAATATGCAATTCAATTAAACTTTTTTCAATGAAAACAAACTTAGTTGATTAAATTTATGTATAATTAACTTTTATTAATCAACTCAATTCATATTCATCTGATCTGATACAACTGTATTTCTTGACTTGTATCGCATTTTGTGATTTTTAGAGATGCATTCGTACGAGTATATGTTAACTTTGTAATAAGTTTTTGCGAAACCAACTAGGCTTAGTTGGATTTCTTTACGTCCTTCATTGTACAGAAGTTATAATTTTTTTTTTGTGTAGTTTTGAATGCCCAAATATGTTACCACAAGGTTATAAGAATAAAAACAGTGGTTTTAGTATCCCCCTTATTTACCATGGTTTACGCAGACTAGACTAAATTCGGATTTAAACTTTTGTCCATCGCTTTTTTAATCCGCATCACTGAAAGAGACGAAGCTACTTTTCAAGCAAGGACTATCTTTGTCTATCTTATATATAAAAATGAATCCCCATTTCCGTTGGTCACGGCATCACGCCTAAACGGCTGGATGGATTTTAGCGGGACTTTCACTGGCAATTAGCTGATGTTTCAAGGAGTGTTTTAGGCTAAATTTATTAAAAAAATACAGATTGTAACTAAAACTGCGAGGCACAGCTAGTGTTTTATAATAATGGGGTAGGGGTCTGACATAATCTGCGTATCTCCCCCGTTGCAAGCAGTGTAAACTAGGATGACTTCCCACTTATAGAAGACTTACATAATCACAAATCCTAATTTCAATCAAATTGATCCAGCCTTTGAATTGTGATTGAGCAGCAAAAAGAAATATAAGATATTATTGGTATTTTCTATATAAGGATTAAATAATCTTTATCGAATAACTGAAGAAGTATTTTCAGCGTAACTAATTAGCTGTTTCACCCTTGATCTAGCAATAATCGCGCTTACCAAAACTTTCGCCGGATCCATCCCAATTCCAAGTTTTCTCATAAAGACTTTCGTACCTTATTAGTTCCGTCACACAGTTTGTGAGCCGGTGTATAGTTGGCAGAAGTAATATTGTATACTTTTCTTAGTTACTGGAGCAACGCACTGATTCAATTAAATAATCTAGTTCGTTGAGTTAGATATTACAAACTCAGGCGTTCAAGTTACCAGAATTTTAGTTTTATTAGCTCTGCACCGCGGTTTACCCCGAGTATATTATATAGTATATTAGGTTTATGCTTTATTTCGGGGAATTGTAATATTTTTTCTGAATAAAAGTTAGCCTAAATTACTCCTTGAAACATCTACCCGTTGTAATCGTTCTAGCCGTTTCAGAGATTAGCCGGAACAAACAGACAGACATAGAATAATTAAAAAAAAATGTTAGCTACAATATACTTTCATATGCATTTAGTGAAAAGCTGTTATTTTGGAATTACAAACAGACACTTCAATTTGATATATATATAGATTAATTCCATAGCCAAATCGGTAGGAAACAAAAGCTTACATGTTAATTTAAATAGTAATTTTCAACTAATATGATGCCGAAGACGAAATTTGTTACGTTAGCACCTTCGGCATTAACTCTAGTGTTGCACCTCAAGTAACCCCTTCGGGAACCCTTGTACATCCGAAAAAATCGCTAGAAAATATTTTAGAAAACGCAAGGGCACAAAATAAAGCGTATATTTATTCAAAATCAAACTCTAAAATATCTTTATTCAATTAGACTTTATACAAAGTACTTTAAAATCGTCAGAATGACACAATTACACAGGATTATACATGCTACCGCCAGGTTCGGAAGGTTGCTTTTACTGAGAAGCACGGGCGTGCATTGGATTTTCAGAGGGTTAGGCATAAACAACAAGTAGGTAGGTAGGCAGGTTAAGTACATACCTATGTGACGCGGCGTAGGTACGTACGTCTTGGTAAAGATACACATACGAACATAAACACACACACACACGACACGAGTGTATTCAGTGATCAAAAATGTTAACTTCTGCTTACCTGCTTATATGCAATGCACGCCACTGCGAGAAGAATTTCCTTTTAAATAATGATACACGTTACGTCGAATGAGGTCAAATCAAACAAGGGCTACGGTCCAGCAGAATCATCAATAAAAAAATTAACCTCCTCGTTTACGATTCATTAGTAAGTAGTAACTGGGCAGTAAAAGTAAATTACCCGTAAAAGAAAAGTAATCAAGCCGTTCCGATCTCCGTATGATAGAGAGATAGATTTTCCTTAATCACCGCAATGAGAAATTATGTTTACGGTTTCAATCTTCGGTAATATTGGCTTGTGTGGTTAAATTGAATTTATTTACGACCTATGTTATATAGAATTTCAATTAGGAGTAAGTATTAATAATCTATTGGCTTCCTGTACTCGATATTCAATTCAGTTCATAATATCTTCATTTGATTGGACTTCTTAAAAACTTTCAAATCGTCATAAGGACACAACAGGATTATATATGTTACCACCGGGGTAATAAACTATTTCAAAAAATATATCTCATGATTATAAGTAAATGGACACAGTTCCAATGCTCAATTGAGATAGTAAAAACTAAAGTATAGGCAAATTCAATTCGGAATAAAAGTCCAGTGAACTAAATACATTTTCAAACTACGATTCCTAGAAAATGCAAGTAAAGTTAAGTGAGTCAACAATACCGTCGTAGAGAGATAAAGGACGTAAAATATGCAGATTTTATCAATGAAGGAAGATTGCTGGCCCCATTACCGACCCTGGCACATTGGCCAGCGCCGTCAGCACAAAATATAAAGATACCAGAAAGTCGGCTTCTAACATTGTTCGACATTCAGCGTAAAATACTCGTCTTGAACTAATTCCAGTAGGATCTTTATAGCGAGTCTAGAGAGGAGCCGACTTTCTGTAGGGATACATTTTGTACCGTCAGCGTTCCGGGCGATTGAGGATTATTGCACGGTTTGCATTTGCAATATTGTTACGTTTAGTTGGCTTTTAGATTCGTATGGACAAATGAGATTTTATATAGGACCTAGAAAAGTGAATTGTTGTAGGGCACGTGGAAGGAAAGCGGAGTCCTGAAAGACCTCCAATCAAGTGGACTGACATAGTCAAAGAGCCCACAAAAACAGGGGCCTTTGCGACAGGCTTTCGAATGACAGGCAGGATACCCGTGTTACATGGAGAAAGGTAGTCCGGAGAGCCATTCGTGGTGGTCACGACCCTCAGACATGAGGAGTCGATGAAAAAGAAGAGATAGGACTGTTATTGTAATTGAATAATTAGTCTATGTACTTGATGAAAGGGATAAAGGCTTAATCAAGATCAGACCGTGACTGAAGAGGACGATCACACCTCTTTAGAATTACAAATAAATGATATTATGTACATCTAATACTAATATAGATTGTTCGTTAGAGCACGCTAATCTCAGGAACTACTAGTCCAATTAGAAAAATATATTTCTCGCATCCCTTTTTCGTGGAAAGCGATAATATATAAGCACGGTAAAACCTATAGCGAGTTAAAGCTAGTGTTACCAAAGTAACAATTCCACGCCGACATAGTCGTGACCAGAAGCTAGTTAGACATAATTATTTCGACAGTACATAGTATTTCCCCAGCATTGAGGTCCCAAAATTAATCTCGTACGTCTAAAGCCTGGCTCATTCCACTGCTCATCACAAGGAATCACTACCATCTATTCTACCACAAACATAATTTTATTTAAGCATCAAACATAATCTTCACCTCACCGTTAAACCACCCCATCAAATACAATATTCCCTCAAGCCCCTGAGCTGTTAATATCGGTTACGTCATTGCTAGATGTAGATTAGATGAGGATTCGCAATACTTGAGACTCGCTAAACCTTGTACTTTATCTACGTATCTCTATTATGTAAACTGGTCTTGTCTCGGAGTACTTACGTTAATGAAATTTCTCATGCAGGGGCATGGCACGTTAGACGAAATATATATATGACACTCCTCGTCAAGTCTGTCTGCTTGTTGACTGACTGCTTCCAATGTTAATTGCTATTTGAATATTTGAGATTGAAACTCAAACAAAATAAGAATTTGATACAAAAATATCTTGAATATCGTTGAATATTTAATGCGATGAGATTAATTCCGCAGAATCAGGACATTTCCAGGATTTTAATGGAGACGTGGATCTATTTACATAAAAATAAGATTTGAGCAATCTCGATTATTAAACAAATTTGTAAGGTCAAAGATTGTATACATAATTCATAAAATATTAACATGGATATGCTAAAAAAATACCTATGATGTTACATCACTTGAACGTGAAGAAAACATGTGAGATAAGGTTTTGTGTTTCCGATTTTGGTCGACTGTATCAAGTTAGAGTAGATTGTAAATTATATTTAGAATTCAAGAAATTTAGAGCTGTAAGTCGTTGAGGGATCTACGGATTACCTGATTTAATTTATTGCACCTCCACCCTACAAGTTGAATAGTCACATAAGATCAGATTAAAATCCTCACCGCATTAAAATACTCTCTTTATTCATGATCTGTTACTCGTTCCTGTGGTGACTAAGGTGATCAGTGCTCCATGGAGGAGAGGAGATGGAGTTCAAGTAGTGTTAAGACGGCAAAATGATTCCATTTTCTATGGAAGCGTGAGTGATGCTGATGATGTTCCAAGCGCTCTGAGCGGTAAGACTCGCTTGCCATCAGACAACAAGACAGTTAACCTAAATAGTTAAAGACTTAAAAATGTATTAGAAGCTAGTGCCAACACAGACGCAACCACAAATGCAAATGAGTGCATAACTCATGTTAAACATCACTCGTAGAAACAATTAAGCAACGTGACGCCATTGCAAGAACATTCTACAACAATGAACAAAACAAACAGAATCGATTTATCTACATCACACACAAGTCTGTAAGGGACGTGAGCGTTGAGCTGAACGCGGAAACTTCATTATCTGATACGCAAGTTTCCGCCATTGGGTGATCTTGACATATTTGCGTTCCTATTTTTTACGCCATTATTATGCATATTCAAAGGAAGTTTGCTTGAAAAAGTTATAGTGAGTAAACCCAAGGTAAAAACACGGCCAAAACTAGCCCAAAAGTTGGATGGGGGACAGACAGTAGACAGTCCCGACTTCCATCTCTTCCATCGGCTTAACATGCCTCGGAGAGCACGCAAAGCCGTCGGTCCGAACATCATTGGCAACAGTTACTGATCACTCAGGACCTTTAAGAAAGTCTTGCAATTGGTTTATCCCAGGCTCTTTACAATAATCGGCAAACGCTTCGTGGAAAAACTTGATAATCCAAACTCGAGGTTAGATCGAGCGCCAAACCACTCGAGTGTTTTACTATACCATTTACTATTAGAATCTAAAAATAAAATACTGCTGTGCCTCTCTTAGCAAACATACTACATTCAGTCCTAAATTGTATAAGTTATTTTCACCTTTAGTTACATACTTCATAACCATTTTAATTTATTCCATGCAAGCTCCACACCCATAACTTGTAAACTTATTTTCAAGGATCATTAATCTCATCCGCTTTCATCTCCTACCGTACACCCACCACAATCCACAACATTAAAAGTTTTATTTACCTCGGTAGGAACTATTGCAGACGCCATGTTGTTGCTACCTTACCCATATATTTACAGAATGTTCTTATAAACTTGTTTGTTACCCTACTTTAAGAATTCTTCCTTGCTATGTTGACCATCTTCAGTACGGGATTTTATTGACAGTATTCGTATGATAATTGAGTCACTTGCAAAATTGGCATTCTTTCAAAAAACGATGCACATACACGAATTAGACAAATGAAGGCCTCAGACCACTTAATAAAACTATTAATTACAAATAAATCAACATTCCAAGACCATTACATTCCAATTTGAGAGTCTTTCAACATCATAGCTATATATCTCATATCGGTATCGTTTTGAGAGCAACCATTTGGAATGACGGCTCCCAATTTGTCAGCCAGTTTATTCGCACCGTCATTGTCCCTTTAATCAAATCCCTGTTATTGCCAGCCGGGCCGTATCAGTGTGGGGGCGTGAATATTACGCTCGTGACTCACAGTCAACTGTGCTATAAGTCACACTAACGCGAGAGCACATAATAGAAAGGTAGTAGAAGGGCAGCTTCCTTAACTCTTCACACGCACAATGCGCGCGTACGATGATCTCGATACTAGAGTGAGCCGCGAGCCGTTCGACATTGCGTCTGTTTGTGCGCCCGTAAGGGAGCCGAACTTCTGTAAGGTTATATTTTGTGGCGATAGGCTTAGTGTCGCATTTACTATACGGGACTCTATCGTGAATGGAGATGATAAAGAGATAATGTTTATTACCCGAACGAGGAACGCATTCTTTCCAAGCATTGGATTTCAAATGCTCGAGTAATCATAACTAGGATGATGAGAGGTTTTGCGAATGTTGTTTTTCGAATCTCCTCTTGGTCGAAACTACTTTATGGAAACTTTCTTCTAGGTAACTTTTTAGAAAACTGCCATTTAAGATATTTACATGCAAGCATGCAAACTAAGTGACGGTATCTTCTTGAACACAACATGTATTTGATATGTTGGAATTAAATCAATGCTATCTACATCACCCACGTGACAAATCCGTCTGTTATCCCGTCACGCCACACTACAGGATCATTATGTAATTGATCCCAAGGACCTCTCGACTGTTGAATTTGTAAAGTGAAACATTATAGCCGGCTATAATATGCCAATTTACAATTTAAACTGATTGTGTTCAGACACGGTCGCTCAAGATTTCATATACTATTGCGGGTAGGCAAGCAAGAGAAGAGAGTAATTTCACTCTAGACTTCTTCCTATTCATTCAGGAAATTGGTAAATCTAGCTCAGTTCGGCTTTCCCCAAATATCTAGATTCTATATCGGTTATGAACATCTTTCGAAGAAAAATAAACAATTTTGGTTGTTTCAGGTTATCAAAAGATTGAGATGATAGATTTGATTACATTAAGGAAATGTCGGTTTAGATACTTATATATGTATTTATTTGAAACTGCATATCAAATTAGACTCAGAGTAATTCATCACACGTCTACAGCCTACCTCACCAAATTTAGAATTGTTTCACATTCCACTATCTCCTCTGCGATCTTCCTCTCCATTTACTTACTTAATAATTGTTCTTCTTCTCATCCATTTCATTTATCGATTCTCACTCATCTTATCTATCACCATTGCTTCTTTGAATTTCTCCTCACTTAGTCACAAGCATTAACTATTCTAGTCACTCGTCACATCTGCATACAATTGGCTTTCATCAGCCCTTTCACTGTCCGACATTCCGGACTATACAACAGGTCTAATCACGAACTAATATTTAAAATCAGTTGTACCTTACTTCTACTTTTAAATTACTATCAGCGTACGCCAGTAGTTTTTCAAAACCTTAAACAAAATATTTAAAAATAGCTACGGAACTCTGCGTAGGTATGTACGTACGGAAATAACAGTATATAAGATTCCTCCGATTCTGATCCTAAAGACACATAGCCCTACAAACTTTGAAGTAGTTTTATTCATTTTGTTCTAGTGTTCATACAGTTTCCCGTGTCATTTACATAGTTAGCAGTTCTCGAACTTGCTCTCCCGAAGATATTTCAATTCTCGTTGAATTCGAAGCAGTAGTGATTTTGGGATTATCATAACTGAAAATGAAGCCTTTCTCAGCTTCTTTTCCAACTATATATATATATATATAGTTCAGAAATTGATCAACACAGGAAACTTAGCATAAACATTTTTGCTAACGAAAAAGTTTTCTTCGTGTTTTCCGAATTTCGATATTCATTTGTTCGATAAAGTTACTGAGACTGTATTATGATCCACAGTGAATATAGGTGTAAACTTAAATTTGTTGCTAAACGAACAATCTCTAATTCACGCCTCATGGGTATCCAATAAGTAATCCTACGCACTTGTGTTGCGTAACTTGTGTATACGTATGCGTGGAGCAAACAATATCTCAACTTATTTAACAAGTTTCGATGGAAGTCATCGAAGACAATATCGGATTACAGCCTCCCTGTTTATCGAGCTTCGATCCGTGTGATTTGATTTCGGTCATTATATATCCTTATTGTGTACTTTAGTCTATACTGCCGCTTTTATTTGCCACCGTGAGTTATTGGCTACCCCTAACCCACCCAGGGTAATGGAACTAATCTTGAATAATCCTAGCACCAAAGTCACGAAGGTATTAAGTCACGAACAATCGTTTAATTGGATTTCAGTGCCTCCTACCTACTTACTTACATACAAATCTGATATTGGTTGGTTGGAGAACTGCTCACTTGACGTCACCTTAGTGAACTACTGAGTTTTCTTAAAATCGCCGTTACAATTCATCGCGTCGACGAAAACGCAGATTTGTATGGGCTCACAATAATGTCATCTTTAGGCCGACAGAGGTGCTGTTCCGATCCTATACAAATCTCGCACTAAGCCCTCAGGCTCTTACTTTAGTTTTGCATTTCAGCTAAAACACTCACCGTGAGCCCGAGTTTAGATTCCTGTAATCAATTGAGCAGTGGTTTTATGACAATGACTCAATGACACAAGTGGCTGGAATCCTGGATCCAATAAACTTTTATTAGAGCGACTCGATTGATTTGGGACTCAAGGGGTTTGCATATAGTAATTAGTTCACATGACACTGAGTCAAAACTGATGCGTTCTTGAAAATTCAGCGTAAGAGTTCATCAAACGACTTTGCCTAAGCCTATCTGGACGACTTGAACATCACTGAACAATGATCGATTGTCCAGAAGAACAGGACGGTATGCTTTGCAAACACAAATGTTTTAGCAAGATAAGATAACATATTGAACAAAGCTTTTAAGAGCTTATAAGGACAACCATTAGGTAAGATAAAACATAGCCATTAGGTAAATAAAAAGCTACACGACGTTGCAAAGTTTATAGAGAAGGTGCATCAACACGCGGACTAGGTTTCAGCCATAGAGTAGCATAAAAAAATTAAAGCTGAAATAGAAATACCATTTCCTTTAAAACAAAACTGCCCTTCTATTAAGTGACGTCATTGTGTAGTAATTACTAGTCCCCGCCTAGACACTGCAGTCCCATTGTAATTAAAGAGAAACGCCCGGGGATTAATATTGACGGGGAGACTACAAAATATACATTTAACAATGGTCGGCTTCTTTACTTTGTTAACAGGCCCTTGATACCGCTGAGATTGCATTGCACATGATGATAGCCTGACGGATATCGGACGTGGCGTTCGCTTCAACTCTGATGAGTTGTCGCTCATGAACTCGTATGTGGCTTATGTTGTCAATCTTCTTTTGAATGGTATTTTTTGCGTACCATTCGATCGATTGCAGTCTTATTATTCTAACAATTTGTTACAGGTCAGTCAGACAGAAGTCTAATTATCATTGGAATTTGAAGATGGCGCTTTGTATAAAAATCAAATGCCGATACCGAGATTTATTTCATCCACATCCCATAAGTCTTCGGAGTTCGCATTTGATTGATTCCCTGACGTTCAGGTGGATGAGGCGTAAGCACACATAAACGCAACTAAAAAGTGTCTCGATCTATAGTTATGTGGTATTGATGAAATGAGTTTGTATGCGATAATTATAGGCAATGTTTGAACGGTTAAGAATGGAAGAGGAAAAATATGAAATGACAGATGATAGAAAAAGGAAGAAGACGGTGAACTAACGACGAAAACAGCAGTAGTATTTATAATAATTTTATTATGTTTAAAAGAAGACGAAGTAAAGAGATTGAAACGTTTATACGAAGCTATTTTATTTCAAATACACCAAACTACAGTTACAATATTTTTCCCGGGTAATAAAGAATATTTATGCATAATTTGGAAGTCCGACTTGATTCTATGTAGATCGTCGATTGACTGCGTGAATTCGTGGCGTATTATGTGTTGTCTGTAGGAAGCCGACCTTCTGTTACTTTTGTGAGGAGGAACGTCGCATAATTATATTAGTATACGGACAACAGTTGCTTGATTAAAAATTGAAAAGATACTCAACTTGGTACAATGTTGTTTTAACGCTATATTTATGTCCATTAGAAACATGTCTGTTGGCAAGGAAAACTCGACTCCATTGGTAAAAAATACATATAATCAAATTGTTTACGTCTAAGCCTTTAAAATAGAGATTTTAATTAAAGAATACCCCTTATTACAGTTTGAACGAAGATTAGACTAAATTCGGATTAAAACCATTTGTATCACTTTTTAAATGCGTATCACAGAAAAAGATAGAGCTTCTATAAAACCAAGGACTATCTAAGTCTGTGTTTTGAAATAAAGCCTTTATTTTCAGCTTTCTGCGAGTTTTCCAATTAGTAATTATTTAAACACAAAAATAATCACAGAACTCGAGTTAGATAAAGATAACCTTTTTCTTCATGTAACTTCATCTAACTTCTTCACTTGTAACCTTGATAAATGCCGAAATTACCTACATTAAGCAAAATTTCTGAATATATATTTTTAATGTTTTTAGTGATAAATGAAAGAAAATTAAATTGTTAAAATTTCTTAGTTGTGCTGGTATAATCCTATTTTATTTATTTTTTAACACAGGCATTATCTACCAGTCAATAATCCAATCATACCAATTACATAAATCTTCTACGGTGGTGTGGAAAACCATAAATTATTACAGCTTACTAGTAGCAAAGAGTAACAGGAGAAAAACATTTATTTACTCATTACATCATAAAACATACGACGGCGCAATATAAAGGAGGGAATCCATCCCTATTAGGGGAAATTATTATGGGAATAAATACGCCAGGAGTCGGGGAAAGGGAAGCTTTATTATAATGAAAGGCGCTTTTTATTTAAGTTAATTTTACGACTTACGAAGAAGACTTTTAGTGCCACCACTAAATCTGAATGAGATATTTGTGTGATGGAATCTTACAAATAAACTACGACATATATACAGGATGACCAGAACAATGGAACAGCTGTTGAAATATGTGATAAGATACAATACTTGGAACCAAATAAAACAATTATAAAGGAAATATCTTCATCCGTCTTCCTGTAATTGACTTTCAAAGTTGTCCCAAATAAGACCTTAATAAGAGGATTCAGGCGACTGGAACCGTGTGTCATCCAAAAAACAATAATTTATATGTAATTATAATTTTTTTTATCCATTAGTGCATTACTTTTCTTTTAAAGTCACTTATAAAATGGACACACCAGACATCCACAACGCGGATGACACCCCAAAACTCATCAACTTAGTATCTTAACAAATCTAAAAGGCTTGAGATAACCAATATCAATAGAATAAGGAGCCAGTATTTAGACTTCAAAGGACAGTAGCTCCCCCATTTGGTGGTATTTTCAATAGCTCCCTAAGGGCTAGTCCCGAACGATGTCACGGTTAAGTGGTTTGAAAAGGGCTCTTACAAAGGGAAGGACCTAATGGCTTTCAAGACGACAATTAGATCGAAGACAGTGGATGGGCGTTTATAACATGTATTATACACACAGTTGTGTGTGTTGTTTACGTTTTCTGTTGTATGTACTTATTGTACCTTTAAATATACTTATTTATACAAACTTTACCTTGGTGTTAGTACACTTTAAATAAAAGCTTTACAAGCAGATAGGAATCTAGGAACATCTAGGAGAAAATGCTACTACAATTTGTCACTATTGTGAATATACCTGGTATCGAATTTGATTTTTGTATGATGATTTCGTATGATTTATATTGTTCCGATGAAATGCACATGATGCCTGGCTGAGTGTCTTGTCGGTTCTTCTCATAAGGCTAGTTTCCGAACCGGTGGTAAATTTTCGACGTTCATAAGTGCCTTACCAGAGCCCAAACTGAATAAATATAGGAAAAGGCGGAATGACAATAAGAGGTATCACTTCGTGGCCTATCGCGTATACGTGTTTAACCGACATTTTTCAAAACTACAAATCTACATAATTTTGACAGAGAATATAATAGTATTTCTTATAGTCTAAGATTGAGAACCTGCACGCCCAATGGAGCAACCGTTCTTATTAGTACACAAAGTAACATTATCCTCACGCTTCGCTAGTAGAAACGATACAAAATGTACGGGAATGACATAATATGTCACGTGACTGATTTATGTCATTCCCATAGCACTCGGACATTTAATGATAAAATTGGATCCATTAGACGCAGGGTCTCCGACTCAATAATTTGCAGAGCTGATCACTGAAGCTCGAAGGTGATAAAAGGATTGTTATTTGAGTTTAAGTACTCAGTAACTTAGAGGGTGGCCATCTCAAGCTACACAATTATACGTAGTACCTACTTTTATATTTTTTTTATCGACTTTTGTGAACTGGAACTGTAATTATTGTGTTTCTTGCCAGGTTCTTCTCAGTAAAAGCAACCTTCCGAACCTGGCGTTTGCATGTATAAAAGCCTGAGTAATCGTGTCATTCTGACGATTTGAAAGTACTTCGTTACAAGTTTAATCAAATAAAGATATTTTTGAATTCAATTGATGTCTACTCCAAATGTCTCGGTCAGCATTCTAGTACGCATAGTACTAGTAATGGACTCCCAGTTAGTCAATAATTAGTTAGTATAAATATACATTGACGACTTTCTGGTAATTGGTATCTTACATTTAGGAAAACTGGATATGTGTGAAAATGTTAAATGTACATATCGGATATGAGAAATAACATTCGTACGGTACAGTCAATTACTAAATATGCATTGAAGGTATTTTTGATTGAGACTGAAAGTGGCATAGTAAAGACTTTAAGATTTAAAACATGTCTTGAAGCCAATAATATATTCTGTTCAAAAAAATTATTAAAATATTAGCTGTGCCCCGTTGTTATACACGCATAAACTTAATTTCATTGGTGGCCCTTGAACCACAGTTCTGTAACATTAACTATCTGCCCATAAAGCCCCGTCCTGTTCCAGCCGTTTCGAAGATTAGCCGGAACAAACACAGACAGACAGGAAAAAAGATTTTTATTAAATGTGAGTACCGTATAAATTTCTTATATTCAATGAAAAACTGTTAATATGGAATTACAAACAGACACATCAATGTTATTTATATGTGTAAACTATTAAGCTTAATGCCACCGTTAAGCATTACTTCATCTTAACTAAGCTGTCTATTGATTGACATAACTAGACTAATATAAATACTTGCTACCTAAAACGACAAAAGGGCTATGTCAGCGCCATAATATCATACATTAATTAGACATGACATGAATAATGTATACGACACTAATTATGACTAAATCCGTAGAAAGGGCCCAAAGACGGGCGTGCCCATGTACATTATACCATTGATATGTATGTTACAAGTTGTTTGATCCAAACAAAACTTTGCTGAGCTTCAATGAGAGTGAATGTTGGTTTGACAGGCGAGGACGCACGACGGGCTATTTTTAGGGTTGTCGATATCATTTTATCGAGTTTATAGACTTTTTTTTAATAAATTACATAAATATGGTCACGCCATATCAGAAGGGGTAAACAGAGGTGTTCTAACTGAACCGACTGAATTAAGTAGCATTAAGTACACAGGAACCTACATCGCGCAATAAGAGTTTTCAACTACATTTCCATATATATACAAGTTTCCAACTAAAACAGTTGGAGCCGTTCTTCCCCAGACATGACACCCGCCTCAATGGAACATCTTGTCTTTGCTGGGGATGACACTGAACATGAGCTCTCCACACAATTTCATCAGAAAGACATAACGTAACGGAACAAAATACTTTTGTTCAATAACTATCGCTGCCTGGCACCAAGTAAGTTAACAGACAATAATATTTAACTTAAGCACCCATTAATCACATTTTTTGTGGATCTGTGAGTGAGATAATACGTACATTTCTTGCGTAATAATTTAATAAAACTTATACTCGGATATTTGGCAAGCAGAAGAACTTTAACCTTGAATAAGGTGTTAGTTCGTGGTTAATAACTTGTATAATATTTAATTGACTGGCAAAAAGGTTGGGTTTTTTTACTAATAAGGCGACAAACAAGTAGCTTGTCGAGGAGCTCGTGGCACAGTTGCTATTGCGCATATGATTCGATCAGCTAAGTTAAGCAACCATACGCCTAGCCAATAGTTGGATGGGTGACCGCCCGAGTTCCCTCCGTGCCTCGGAGAGCAAATTAAGCCGTCGGTCCCGGTTGACAATTTAACATCTTTCGCAATCGTTACAGGTCAGGCAGAGGCCTAAGAAAGTCTGACAACTGGTTTAACCCAGATTGCCGATTTTTCTCAAAAAGGGGTTACGAAGGTCAGATGGCAGTCGCTTCGTATAAAAATCTGATGATCAGCCACATCGGGTTGAATCAAGTGCCGACCCCAATAACATGGGATAAGGCTGGCCTTATCCCAACATGGGATAAGGCCAGGGAGATGATGATGGTAAGCTACTGTAGCCTATGAGTGGTTGTAACACCAAGTGTCACTCGTGCGTTGATTACCTTATCATCATCATCCATCCAAGCGCGTGACGCTATTTAAAATAATTGAAATTTTTCTAACATGATACATCATTTCATCATTTCCCTGGCCTTATCCCATACATTGTTGGGGTCGGCACTTGATTCAACCCGATGTGGCTGATCACATGATTTTTATACGAAGCGACTGCCATTTGACCTTCGCAACCCCATTTAGGAGGAAAATCTGTGATCTGGGTTAAACCAGTTGTCAGATTATTTTTAGGCCTCCGACTGACCTGTAACGATTGCCAAAGATGTTAAATTGGCAACCGGGACCGACGGCTTAACGTGCTCTCCGAGGCACGGAGGGAACTCGGGCGGTCACCCATCCAAACTACTGGCTAGACGTATGTTTGCTTAACTTCGCTGATCGAATGATATGCGCAATAGCAACTGTGCCACGAGCTCCTCTTTCTAACATGATACATTTGTCTAGAATTACATAGAAAGCCAATCTGATGGGCAATAAATGTCCCATTAACATTAGTGTTGTAAATTATGTTTAAAAATAAAGACATTTGGCCAGCCCTACCGAACCCATCGCGAGGTTGTAAGCGGGGACATCCTATTATAAGTTATTGTGGCCATAAAATAACATTTAAAACTGGACTCAAGTAGCAGAATTACTAATTATCTCAGCAATTTATATGAAAGTGAAATATTATGTATACCAACTACTGTGACGAGACCGCGTTGGTCTAAGCTGTTATTTGTGAACTACAATCAGACACTTCAATTTTATTTATCCGTATAGATGTATAGATAAGTATGTATGACAAAAAAAAAATTAAAGTGTTATATCCTTTGACTGGTACCCATAGTGAAAATGAAAATGAAATATATTTATTCAGTTTAAGACCAGGTAAGGCACTTATGAATGTCGAGAATTACTAGTATAAGCTTTGCTTAGTTTGGGACTAGATGGCTGTTTGATTTATGGCTGTTTATTTTGGAACAACCTCAGCAACACTTCAAAGTAAAAAAAATCGTTATAAAAAAATATAGCAAAAACATGCAATGACTCACACACAATACAATTTACACTCAAATCAAATATTCGTATAGAAAAAAAAATTGTATATCCCACGAATAATTTTATCGTGAAACATACATATGCTCACGCCTGTTTCCCCGAAGGCGTAGGCAGAGGTGTTGAAATAACAACCCCCACTTTTCACCGAAGATGATTAAGTGCCAACGTGACAGATGGTGAGTCTATCGCCGTCTCAGGCACTAGCTACAATAGCAGGTTTCCACACGATTTGTGTCAAAATTGGATGTAAGTTACTCTCATGCAAAAACGGCTGAAGTGATTAAGCTTAACTGAGATGCTGAATACTTTTTCTTATTCTCAAAACTTAAGATCGGTTTTACATAATTTTTTTAGAATTTTGTTTCTTGTTGTTTAACAAAATATATCTATCCTACTGGTATTATCACGAGCTACCAATGCCCTTCAATAGGGAACACATTATTAAACACACACACAGCATGGCGGCAGACTATTTAACACGGCGATGATGGTCAAATTATCTATCTAATATATAAAATTCTCGTGCCGCTGTGTTTGTTGCCAGACTCCTCCGAAACGGCTGAACCGAATTGTATGGAATTTGAGACAGGAGACATCAATTTTTGCACTCCTCTTAATGATAGGGTAATCCACCCTAAAAAAAATGTCAATACAATGTTTGCCGGGCACGGCAAGAACATTATAAAATTCTCGTGTTTGTCACAAAATACCCCCGAAACGGCTCGAATTGTTTTGTGTATTTTCGACAGGTTTGAAAACTATATTCATGCCTCTTAATGATAAGTGTAGTCCACCCCAAAAATGTATATGGAAAAATAACGTTTGCCGTGCACACCTAGTGCTAGTACTAATATAAAGCTGTCTCCGTCTGTCTATCGTATAGCCAAAAGAAATAAGAAATCCACAAAGATATAAATAAGGTAGACGATGTGAAAGAAAATATGTATTTTAGTGTGATCTAAAAATGCCTGTGTATGTAAGGATAATAGCATGTCGCTAGCAGCAGTCTTTGCCTGCCCCCCATAGGACACAGGCGTGAGCTTTGCCGCGCGGCTTTACCCGTGCTTTTACAATCCTATATTTACAAAATATTCCTTACAACATTAACATTCCTAAACGACAGCGAAAGTCCCATTAAAATCGCTTTCGGATATTAAAGATAAAAAAAACATGTTTACACATTTAAATTATATCCATTTGAACATATTTACAAATAATATAACGAAATCAAATCAACCATGAAATAAAACCGACAAAGTAAAGAAAATCCCAGATTTTATATCAAAGAGAAACGAACTGGCATAAAATAAAAGCATTCAGATCGAGTATTTGTTTATGATATCAGCATCCCCTGTTGACTGTTCAAGTGTCATTCGACGCCCGCCAACGATCCTTCGGAGCCGACCCTAAAGTTATTTAATCCTAAGAATGCTTATGACAACAAAACAAAACCACCCCTATTTACAGTCAACGAATAAATTATTATACTTTGTTGAATTACTGGGTTGTAAGAGGCTACGTTTCTGTTTGCGATTTGAATGAAAGAAATAACTTGAGACAACTTATTTTGACAACGTGTCGCAGTAGATATAATACGAGTATCGGTACCAACACGAGTTTTGAGCGCTTAGCATAAAACATTGAGGAGAACAGCACATGTATTTTAAAACTAAAACCCAACTTCTGAATAGCACGCTCTCAAAAGTAAGAAACAAGATATTTTCAGGTGATAGCCGCGGGCCTTTAAACAAAGCTAAAACTTCGCTAGTAGAAACGATACAAAATGTACGAAGATGACAATAATCAGTCACGTGACATATGTCATTCCCGTACAGTTAGTATCGTTTGTCTACAGGTCCTGGGGCCTAACCATGAGCTCTTGTCGCAATGTTACTTCAGTTGTGTGAAAGACGTCATATACATCTGTCTCAAAATATGTAGTTATCATCAAATTAAGGCCCATATCATCAAGGCTCATAGTAAGGCCCCTGGTTTCTATATGCGTCTTTTATCATAAGGTACGTGAAAATGCAATAAGCCTTGTTCTACGACGTTCCTGAGGGGAACTTCCCTATTATCATTCTTGAAGAGAGCTATTTTCTGAAAATTTAAATTGAGTGGAGGAACAATGCACAAATAACCAACCAAAATAGACGTTATTTTCTGTTATTTTACGAGTATTTGAGTGAGGTATTACGGACTTCATCAAAAATCATACGTTACGTAATAATCTCCCTAGACATACCCCATGTCGTTGGGGTCGACACTTGATTCAACGACAACAAATTTACAGTCTACCTACTCAACTGCCCAACTAACTTTCTCAGCCCCTATTACAAGAAAATCGGTAATCTGAATTGTGGGTTAAGCCAGTTGTCAGACTTACAGTTACATTGTGGTGTTAGGCGATCGGGAGGACGACACGGAGGGAATTCGAGCATTCACCCATCAGGTTGCTTAAGTTCGTACGTAAGCTCACGCCTATAACCCTCAAAGGGGCAGAGGTGTAGAGTACACCCACATTTCACCAGTTATGTTGGAGTCTTAACTTCCATGTGATGACAGACTACGGGCCGCTATTTTGAAATTAGAAATAGACAAACCCAAAAATACTTTGCCCGACCCGTGCATCGAACCCAGGGCCTCGTGTTCCGCAGTAGCGTTTGCAACCACTGGACCGACGAGGCAATCACAGTGATTAAGTTCACTGATCGAATAATATGTATAATAGTAACAGCTGTGCCACAACGCTCTCAGTAATCACCCGTAATTGCGGGATCGTAGGTACAATATTGAAGGAATGCGAGAAAGGCATAAGGGTGCACATGAACATAAAGCGCTATTACTATTGCGAAATAACATTTTACGAGTTTATCGATCAGAACCGTATAAATAGAGACGGAGACGCGGTGGAGTAAGCGAAAAATATCCCATACAACTATCGGATTGATTTAAATGTATTTGAAACATTATCATACAAACAGTGTTTGCACAAACAAACATACTTTTAACCAATTGCTTTGCAATAGAAAGCAACGCTAAGACTATGACTAAACGGTGACTTTTCTCAACTACTTAAACTGAATATGGACTTTTAGCTAGGTATAAACACATCAGCATCTACACGTTTGTAAAAACCGTATCAAGATCCGTAACGAAGTTTAGAACAACGATGCATTAAAACCGAAAAAATTATATTGCATATGCCGACTTTATTTTAAAAAAAAGTCAAGATTCGAGCCCCAAATCGATTGGGCACAATCCGAGTATCATTACAAATCGAATACACATTCCTGAGTCGAGACATTCAGTCTCGCGTCGACGAGCAAGGGTCCATCCAATCCCTCCCTAGTTTAGTATTACGAGATATTCACCCCGCATCCAACGCATAATATAATACATGTTGTTCTATCGCTGCTAATAAGAAATAACAACCAGTATTTACATAAAAACATATATCCTCGGAACGCTCGCCCCAAATACAACTATAATGCTGGGGTTCCGCTGGAAATCTACGAATGATACCGAAAATATTCATGTTTTATTCAATCGGTTTGAATCTCTTTGGAATAGCGGGGTCGCCAACTGAGCAAAATGTTTATCAAACTAAATAAATACGGCCGAGTGGTCAGTGACCCCGTCATCCCAGGAACAAATATTTGTGCAATAAACATATGTATTTTAGTATTTCCAATAGCTTAGCTTCGTTTAGGACTACGTTGTGTGCAGTGGAGTCATTCAAAGATGAAATAAACTTAGTTACAGTACTTACCTATTTTTGTTTTTATTTCTAAACATTGTGATATGTGTGGGAACTGAAGGATCTTCCGCCACTTCTTGCTTTTGCCCTTATTGCTATCGGAGCCACCTGTAACAAACGAAACACACCATAAGACATATGATTAAAGGTTTTCTTAAGCTTTCCCAATTAAAACACATATTTATTCTAATGTTATTTTTCGCTATGAAACCCTAAATCACATGCAAATTTCCACAGGAACGTCCAAAAACAACATTAAGAGACCTGACGAAATATGAAATCAATCGCCCGCGCAGACCAAATGTCACCTTTCAATATAATTACACACACATTTAATGACACAGTATATCTATGAGCTTTCTACAAGCAGTACGAAATTTAGGAAATCTTCGGAAACATGCGGGCACCTACGAGATCATACGCGGCGTTATGTCAGTAAGGGGTGACACAGTTTTTTTTCCAAATGTTAAGTCGATGTAACAATGACAGAATTTAAAAAAAAAAAGTGTTAGCCCTCAAGCTCGCTGAAGCAAACGTTCTTATTCAAAACATTTGGTCTAGATTCCATACTGCTTCGTAGGCATACATATATATTTAGTATGTTATTGGTGAGTAGTGCAATCATAATTATCAAAATCCATTACAAACCGGTCATTGGTTCACGATTCACGGAGCAGACGTTTGTTACAACACAACCGAGACTCGCAAAGTTGAAAGACGTTGATTTATTACACTAGAGGTTTGTCTAAACAGTGCTGCATATGGGTTGGCCCAAAGCCCGGATATTACTTCAACGCTGACCATGCTGGGGGTATACTCTCTTACTCCGAAAACGAAAATCGAATCATCATCATGAATTTAAGAGTAATGAGACTCTTGTCGGTGTAACCGATGCAATTCTTTCCACTTGTCTCTGTCCAGTGCCAGCTCTTTGACCTCCTTATACGACATGACAGACACCTTTTTTTTAACTTGTCCCATCATAAAGCGTCATTATCGTTTTTTCAAATTCTATCTTTCGTTCGTTAAATAGTTTCATGAAAGAAGGTTTATCTATACAGACTAGCTGTGCCCCACCGTTTCACCCGCGTAGATTTAGTTTCATCCTTATTGTCGCGTAACCCTAATATTTTTAATAAATAAAGTAGCCTAAGTTACTCCTTGAAACATCAGCTACCTGCCAGTGAAAATACCGTTAAAATCGGTCCGGCAGTTTCTGAGATTACCCGGAACAAACAGACAGACAGACAGAGATTTTTTTTTAAATTGTCTTTTCTATGTCAGTACCAAGTATACTTCCATATGCATTCAGTCAAAATATGTCATTTTGAAATTACAAACAATGTCTGTTTGTAATTCCAAAATAACGGTCTCATAGCTAGTGATAATATAAACGTCAAGAATTATCTTGCGGACCACGTTCGGACGTAATATTATTCTTCTTCATTTCAGAGTTAGACTCTTGTCGATGCAGCTGATGAAGCTCCCTCCACTTGTTCCTGTCCAGTGCTGCTTCTTTGACCTCCTTATACGACGTGTCGGATGTAATATTAGAACGAATTAAAACCGTGATCAACTATCGACCGAAACGTCATATTTCGTTGAATTAGAGCCTCCATATCTCTTAAATGCGAACGTGTTTTATAATTCTCCAGTCGAAGCTGATTGAGGAAGGATAAATAGAAGGCAATTGTATCCTTAAAACATAAGGTCGTTTCTGAATCCACGAAGTGCAGTTAACTACTTATATTATGATTTGTAATTCACTCAGTAAAGTCAGTGTGTTAAAATTAACATTAAAGTTATTATAGAACAACTTCAAGATAGACATGATTTCATCAGGGTGTGTGAAGAACGAACTAAACTTATTCTAGACTAGCTGTGCCCCGCGGTTTCACCCGCGTAGATTTTGTTTCATGCTTCATGTCGCAAATTTATTTTCAATAAATAAAAGTAGCCTAAGTTACTCCTTGAAACATCAGCTATTTAATCTGCCAGTGAAAGTCCCGTTAAAATCGGTTCAGCCGTTTCAGAGATTACCCGGAACAGACAGACAGACGGACACATAGAGAAAAATTTTAAATCTTGGTTTTTCAGTGTTAATAGCGTGTATACTTTCATATGCATTTAGTGAAAAGCTGTTATTTTGGAATTACAAACAGACACTTCAATTTTATTAATCTGTATACATAGATGTATAGATATCAAATCGCATAATATCTTCATTTGTACGATCGAATTACAAAATATACCAGTAGGAGAATTCACTTATTTCTTGTCAGAAACCAATCTCCAGTTTAAGAGTTATTAAGTATTACATTGAAGCCTAAAAGAGAATCAATCAAAATTTTCGAAATCAGCACCCTTCCCGAACGTCCTAAGGGCTATGTCATTAATCGAACTCAGGCACACAATAGCAACATGTTTATCTTTCCGTCTTAATCAGGTCACGCATTGTTTGGGTTTTGAATATTTCAATCGCCTTGACGTCATTGCACAGGATAACAACGCAACGTAACTCTAAGAATTGGACAAATCATCCACGAATTGAAAAAGGATTCCTATTATCTATACAGATAAATAAAATTGAAGTATCCGTTTGTAATTCCAACATGAAAGCTTTTCAGTACATGCATATGAAAGTATATACGATTCTGAAAAAAAAAACCATTTTTAAATGTATTCACTGTCTGTTTGTTGTCTTCGAAACGGCTGAACTGATTTTCGGGCCTTTCACTGGCAGATTGCTAATTTTACAAGGAGTAACTTAACTACATTGATGAATGACACCAATGACACTAGCTTTAGCTATTAGCTCTACGGGTGAAACCGCGGGGCACAGCTAGTAATGGAATGAAATTTACTTTGCTTTTTACCGTTATATAATCGAGAATAACATCTTAAAAACCATAAGAGAAATAAAAGAACTTTTAAGACCAATATGACCCTCGGAAATTCGTGCCATCGAAAACATTGGCAAATAACTTTACGCACAAATATTGTCCAAAACTCATTCCAAGTCACATAAAACTATTCGAAAGTACGAATCGTCTCGCGCTTTTGACAATAAAATAATGGTTAAGTCCGACGTGTCTCAGGAGGCTTGAAAGCCATTATATCCACGTTACGATGGCACCTCTGGCACACATAAAAGATCTTAAGATAGAATAAGACGTTTTTGATTTGATAGGTCGTACAAATGGTGACAAATGACTTGAGATACCTACTGTAAACGGCTACAGAGATTTTCTTCGAGAGAAAGATTAATCAAATCACTTTTTACATCTTAGAATCAAAAGACAATCGACTCTATAGTGACATTGTTTCGATTAGGCATGTGGGGAGAGCGAGTGATCATGCTCATCCCCAGCAAAGGGAAGATCTTCCAGCCAGGCGGGTGTCATGCCTGGGGAACCGCGGCTCCCACTGTTCTAGTTGGAAACTTGTATATATACTGCAATGCGCTTGAAAACTCTTCTGGCGCGATTTAGGTTCTCGTGTATTTGTATCTAAACTTCGCATTTGTTAGCGAGTAGCGCCATCTATGAGCGAGTGGAGAAACGCCGCTACTTCAGATGGATGACCGCAACGATAATACAGGACCCTGGATAATTCCGCAATAAAGAACGACCAGTTCCTTTGACCAACTGGGGCGGGGCTTACCTCAAAATGAGGAAGAAAAAAGTGTCAAGATACGACCATTCCTTCAAGTGGATATTTTTAACGCCGTCTACAGCACCAAGTTGGGCTATTTATGCATCTGGATTTAGCAACCCCTAGAATGAAGAGATCAAAGATCCGGAGATGTACATCACATTTAATTCTTCTAAGAGACTTGATTGACCTTAATGGTTAGACATAAATAAGAAGTGTTATACTAAGAAAGATTCTCTCATCTATAGAATATCTATATATCTATCTAGTCGGTAGAGAGTCAGAACAAAGGGTGAAGGTATACAGACAAACTACTTTTAACACATATATCTATACAGATAAATAAAATTGAAGTGTCTGTTTGTAATTCCAAAATAACAGCTTTTCACTAAATGCATATGAAAGTTTACACGCTACTGACACTAAAAAAACAAGTTTTACATTTTTTCTTTCTGTCTGTTTGTTTCGGGTAATCTCTGAAACGGCTGGACGGATTTTAACGGGACTTTCACTGGTAGGTAGCTGATGTTTCAAGGAGTAACTTAGGCTTCTTTTATTTATGAAAAATATTAGGGCTCCGCGACAATAATGATGAAACTAAAACTACGCGGGTGGAACCGCGGGGCACAGCTATTTTGAAATACAAATGAAATAGGTTAAGCTCATGCCCAAGGGGCAAAGCTGCGGGCGGAAGCCGACAATAAAGGTACCAGTAGTCGTCAACCCCAACAATAACGTATTGATTAAAGGTCGAGGCAATGGCCAGTGTTCAAAGCACCGAATAGTCTGGATCGAAAACACTACCAAGTACACAATTTGTCAACCTCCATGTGTTAGCTGGAGAGCACTCGAGGATTTAACCACGTAGAATCTATGATTCACACGTCTATTTCAAAGGCCATAGACACTCCAGTACTATATATAGAGCTCAATTACGCTCGTTATCCGCTTGGTAATAAATCACATCTGAAACGCCCGCTTCGACTGATATTTATCAAAGTTTAATTTTAAATTAAGCAAACTTCTAGATTATTTGAGAACAAGTTCATTAACAGAGTGTTTAGTATTTCAACTTTAATCATGGATTACTTATATGTTTGGCATAAATCTATACAGATAAATAAAATTGAAGTGTCTGTTTGTAATTCCAAAATAACAGCTTTTCACTAAATGTATATGAAAGTATACACGCTACTGACACTTTAAAACCAAGTTTTAAAATTTTTCTCTGTCTGTCTGTCTGTTTGTTCCGGGTAATCTCTGAAACGGCTGGACCAATTTTCGCGGGACTTTCTTTGGCAGGTAGCTGATATTTCAACGAGTAACTTAGGCTACTTTTATTTATTAAAAATATTAGGGTTCCGCGACAATAAGGAAGAAACTAAATCTGCGCGGGTGAAACCGCGGGGCACAGCTAGTAAGTACTAAAAAACCAAGTGAATTTTTTTCTCTGTCTGTCTGTTTGTTCCGGGTAATCTCTGAAACGGCCGGACCGATTTTAACGGGACTTTCACTGGTAGGTAGCTGATGTTTCAAAGAGTAACATAGGCTATATTTTATCCCCGTACTCCCACGGGAACGGAAACTACTAACAAACATACAAAAAACCAATCAAATCTCTCTCTCTTTATAATATTAGCGTAGAAAAGGTTGATATTGTAATTAAAGGCACAGCTACCAATCCTGCGCCTAAGACATAACCTCCCACGCATATCTTATAATACATTCATCGGAGATTTATCGATTGGCGTGATCATCGGCGGCTCCTAGATAATAATTACCAATTTTATTACATCTGTACTGTTTAACGTCAGTATTAAGTGCAGACGCACAAATAAAACAGTCACAGAAGGTCGACTCTGATACATTGGCGGTAACAGGCACACGCGTAGCTTTAACAAGCGATTTTTTCCATTGAATGTTATTTTAAGTATATAAAAGTCAGTTAGTTAATCCTTATTTCAGTCTCATTGTTTAAGCTATTTCTATTCTAAGTTTCGATAAAATCAGTTCAGCTGTAGATAGGTAGGAAGCAAATGGATAACTTATTTACACACAAGATGGCGCCACACGTCAGTAAGGTCACACAATGATTACGTTTCCTTAAATCACTAACTAATGCTGTCCTCTTCTGACAATTAACAGCCCTATCATGAGCTCTTATTGCCATGATAGTTTGACTCATATTATTAGACAGACGTATATGACGTGTTTACATCTGTCACTGTCACACAACACCATTATACATCTATACATCTATACAGATAAATAAAATTTAAGTGTCTGTTTGTAATTTCAAAATAACAACAGCTTTTCACTAAATGCATATGAATCTATACACGCTACTGATACTAAAAAACTAAGTTTTAATTTTTTTCTGTCTGTCTGTTTGTTCCGGGTAATCTCCGAAACGGCTGGACCAATTTTAACGGGACGTTCACTGGCAGGTAGCTGATGTTACAGTGAGTAACTGGAGGTACTTTTATTTAAAAAAAACATTTAGGGTTCCGCGGGAATAAAACTAAATCTACGCGGGTGAAACCGCAGGGCACAGCTAGTATAATAATATGGATGAATTGGAATAAGCCCGAGATGATTCGGTACAATCACACGCACAATTTTTTTGTGTGTGTGCGATAATTTAAGACTAATTTAGAAAACCACCTTTCAACCACTTCTATATTTTGTGAAGTCCACGTTCAGCTGTGGAGTGTAAACACATCGTTACTGCATTTATCGAGTACTACAACCATCGTTAAATATTAACGATCTTTTTTACATGTTATTGTAGATTTGATAGCGAGCTTAACATAGTTCGTTATGTTAAGATTCAGGAAATAACATTCATAAATGGTACACGAAAGCTACTCTTCTCCGTTCTCTCCGCTATGAATTCCTTGCACCTGACTTAGGAGTTACCTACTATTCATGTTGAACGTTTTTTATCAATACTAATATTATAAAGACGAATTATTTGTTTGTTTGTTTGTATTGAATAGGCTCCGACAATACTAGACCGTACTTGAAAATTCTTTCAGCAATGGATAGCTACATCATCAGCGATAGCATAGGCTATATTTTATCCCCGTATTCCCACGGGAACGGGAACCACACGGTTGACGTCCGCTATATTCTACACACGTGGCAATCCAGCATGTATAATCCTGTATGATCATGTCGTTCTGACGATTTCAAAGCACTCTCGTTAAAGTCTAATCAAATAAAGATATTTTGAATGTGAATTTGATGGTAAGCGGCAACAGCTGTCTAAGAACGCTTGGAACACCAGTGTCATTCGCGCATTGCCTACCTTGAGAATCTGTATTAACATAGTAACACGAAAGGATCACACTATATCTAGCAATAGCGACCTTACTCACCACAGGCACACAAAACAACGACTGTAAGGTAGAACTATTAGGCAGCGATCTTCTGCAACCAGGACGTACCCAGTCGGTCAGCTCTGAATTTCCTACAGAATATCCAGTTATATTCTACTTCGCTTGAAGAGAAGTGGGAGTAGAAAATGAGTGCGTCGGATTGGGAAACGATCCCACGATGTTTATAACACGCCAAGATACTCATTTACACAGTTAACTTGAAAAGTGACCTCAAACATACCAAAACAAACATCTTGTGTTCAAAGGACAACATTGTTTACCGGACTCTTGACAACAAAGTAGAGAGAAAACACGTGGGCGGCTTCTTACATTGGTTGAAATCCATCCATATACATTGATCATTTGTACTTACGAGGATCTATGATCAAGTCGGGCAGATTCCGGAACGAAAAGACCTGAAGCTTTCCCTGAAGCGTCCCCGAATCGGACGTAATTTAAGAGCGAAAAGAAGCCGTGGTAGGAAAGAACTTTGCGAAAATAATTCATTCAATTTTGGCCTTGGTAAGGCACTTAGACCCTTCGAATCGATCGATACTTCTTATTTCGATGAATAAGAGGCGACCAGATATCCGCACGATGTTTTCCTTCACCGTAATGCTCGCGGTATGACATCAATGTAAGTTTTATCGCATCGCTGATGGAATTTATCTCTTGTCGCTTGCGTAGTACATGTCGGCGCCTCACCGGAGTTCGCCCCAGGATCCATTATAATCGTCAAGAAAAATAAGGAACACAGCAGGATAAATAATTATATTTCTTTAACAACCTTACTCTTCAACGATCAGCGAAAGAATGCCACATACTGCAACCTCGACTAACCAAGTTATTTAATTATTAATTACAAGACCACGTGTTTCACATTATTACAAAACTATTTAATATTAACGTTTTATAATTCTAAAAACAATAAAACATTATTTTTATGTTAACTTAAGTCGAAATACATCTTAATTAGCTTAATTAGGTATTTTAAATAACAATATAAAATGAACCGGAAACACCCTATAAAGTTTACAGTTTTGTTACAAAAGTAAATCATAATTGTATTTTAAAATAAATTATTCAATAATTACAACAATATTAGATAATAATGAAACATTAATTAAACTTCTAATTTTACATAATTAACTTAACTCGTTTCTTAAAATAATACATACGGAAATCATACAGTAGTGTAAACACAACAAAAACATTAGTGACCCACTTAATTCATATTACATTACAAAATTATATAAATAGGAAATTCTACTTCGTTAGTACTTTTAATTAATTCTAGAATCTGAATTACAATTTATTATCCTAAATTTAAGAATTACATTATTACGAAAAGTAGCTAGTGTTGTTTCCTGTCTCAATTTTAAATTGAGACTTGTTTCCTACAATTGAAACTAGATGGCAGCTCGGTTGAGCGCGCCCATACGGCCATACTGACTCAAGCGCGTTCTCTGCGCTTACAAATTTAGAAAATCATTGACAGAATTGAAAATCATATAAGATTGCATGTACACACAATTACATAATCAAATCAAACCAATCTCATATTTCCTTATAACAAGGTTCTCTTTTGTTTTAAGGATAAACACTTAACTTGTAAATGATAACTTAACAAATAATATGGTAACTTTACAGCCTTGATTAATTAGTAAACATTTCGTCAAAAACAATACTTTGACACTCATAAACATAAATCATTCTTGAGACTAGCAATCTCATTCTAGGATCTACCCACACCAAAACAGGCAATCACCCATCCTGGGATCTAGCCATCAACAAAACAGGCAATCACCCTTCCCGGGATCTAGCCATCATCAAAACAGGCAATCACCCATCCTGGGGTCTAGCCATCATCAAAATAGGCAATCACCCTTCTTGGGCTATAGCCTCTAAGACCGGTATAAAGGATGCGCATGGTGGCCAGCCAGCGCGAAAGGAAGGATTTTGGATAGGAACCAACAATAAAATAAAGCAGGGGCTAATTATTGGAAGTGGATGCCGCCAAATTAACTGGTATGTTCCCACAGTTATTAGCGGATGCAGTGGCGGAAGATAGTGATTCAACAGGTACTCCAGAATTATCGTTATTCGCCCATACGGCCGACTGCTCAGAGTCAGAGTCACTTTCAAAAGGGTCATATTGTGCAAGGGGAGCAGCTCGCAAGGAATCATGACTAGCAATTTTTTCTGAACAACCGCGGAGATTGACATGTTTTAGTCTGTATCTGTCATTGGGCAAGATTTCTAAAACTTCCATAGGCCCTTCAAATTTGGGACCGAGTTTAGTGGTGTGGCGTTCATGGCGCCGAAGTAGAACAAAGTCGCCAACTTTATAAGGTTTGACTTTAGCTTTACCTTTATCGAAACGAGACTTATCCTGAAGGGATCGCTCGTCCATCCTATCCTTGCAAGCCGCTCGCATTGATTCTAGATCATCAGTTAGTACATCGTCATCAACTTGTAATAACTTAATACTCGGTGGTGAACATTTCTTTCCCAGTAAAATTTCCAGTGGACTTTTGCCGGTACTTTTGGATACACTACAATTTATAGCTAATTGTAAATCCTGAATAGCCGAGTGCCAAGGCATATCAAGTTCTACAACCGACATATTGTCTTTAATTACTTTCATAAGGCGCTCTACCTGTCCATTCGCCCTACTAGCGCCTTTTGCCACCACATGATGCTGAATACCATAACGTTCGCAAAAACTTTTGAACTCTGTGGATGTCATGCTTTTATCTTGATCAGTAATAAATAACGTAGGGGTGCCAAAAATAGATATAAAATTTTGAAAGCACTTAATTGCGGTTTCCGTAGTGCGGTCATTTGTATAGATCATGTGAACGTATTTGCTGTAACCATCTATATAAACAAAAGCATATTCCGCTACGTTTCGCTGGCCATTCATTCGTCCAGTAATATCGCCGTGGACAGTGTGGAAAGGAATTGGGACTTTGTCGATTGGATGTAGCGTAACCTGTCGAGCACCCGAAACACCTTTCCGAACTCTACAACTAACACAGTTCTCTACAAATTTTCTGACCAGCCGCGACATATTTGGGAACCAGTATTGTTCACGTAATTTAGCAAGAACTTTCTCCCAACTAAAATGTTGAAGAGAATTATGATAGTGACTGATAAGATTCCATCTGTATCTAGCAGGGACAATAATGAGCTTATGAGTTTTATTATCAATTTGGACTTTACGCCTCAATAATTTATCTTGGGTAATGATGTAAGTATCGGCAATAGATTTGGGAATAGAGTCTCCTTTTAATTGATCAACAATTTTACTTAAGATAGGATCGCGTTTCTGCTCAATGAGCAGCCAATTGTGGTCAAGCGAGTTGACTAGGAATTTTAAGGCCTGAGTAGGCGATTTTGGTGGTAGAGCGACACTGACAGTTCGAACGGATTTTTCAGTATCTACGTGGTTGCGACTGAAATAGTCTGCATGAGCAAGGCGGTCTCCCTTACGGTATTCAATTTGAAAATCAAAATTCTGTAAATAAGCCCACCATCGATGTACCCTGGGAGTCAACTCTTTCTTATGACTGGAAGCTTTTAAAGAGTTGCAGTCCGTCACGACTTTAAAAGCCCTCCCGTGTAGAAAATGGCGAAAATGTTTAATTGCTTTTACAACTGCGAGGGTTTCCAATTCATACGAATGATATTTACTCTCGCAATCAGTCGTCCGCATACTAAAATAAGCAATTACCAATGGATTTTTATCCTGTCTTTGAATTAACACGGCGCCATACCCCAGAGAGCTGGCATCGGTGTGAAGCTCTGTGGGTAAACAGGGATCGAAAATAGTCAGAAGGGGAGAAGATATAAGCCGATTAATGACCTCGCGTCTTGCAAGTTCATGACGATCTGTCCAACGCCAAGGAACGTTCGCCTTTGTTAACTCGTACAGGGGAGCCATTATCGAGGAGAAGTTAGGCACAAATTTCCGGAAATATCCAGCTAATCCATTAAACTGACGGACTTCTTTGGGACTCTTAGGAATGGGTGAATTGACCAAGGCTTGGATCTTCCGTGGGCTAGGTTTAACGGTTCCGTTTTCTATAAGGTTTCCTAAATATTCTACTTGCGTTTTAAGAAAAGAGCATTTGGCAACGTTCAAGGAAAAACCAGCTTGCGTTAGTCGATCTAGTACTAATTTTAGATTATGCAAACCTTCGTCAATTGTTTCGGATATTACCAGAATGTCATCAACATAAACTAACGCGATACTATCTTTAAGTTCTCCTAATGCCGAATTGATAGCACGTTGATAAACCGACGGCGCGTTACAAAGACCAAAAGGCATACGCAAGTATTCAAATTGACCATCGGGGGTCACAAAAGCGGTTTTTTCGATCGAATCGGGTGAAATTGGAATACCATGAAAACCTGCAGCCATATCTAAACAGGTAAAATAGCGTGCTTTTCCTAACTTATCGATCTGATCTGCTATAAGCGGTAAAGGAAAGTGATCTCTGAGAGTATTGGCATTAAGCTCGCGAAAATCGACACAGAGCCTGTCAGTACCATCCTTTTTTTTGACTAGTAAAATAGGGCTACTGTAAGGAGATGAACTATCTCGTATGATGCCATTACTCTTCAAATCCTGAACTATTTCTTTAACTTTTTCACGTTCCACAGGTGACAGTCTATATGGTCGTCGCTGTACTATTTTGTCCGGATTCTTTAATCTAATTTGTAAAGATCCAGTTTTCACTTGTGAAACGCGATTCCCACTTGTAAAATTATCTTTATATTTAGTAAGTATTTCCCGTAATATTTTAAGTTGTTGGGGATCGCTTATATCAGTATCAAGACTCAAAGTCGGGTCAACATCAAGCAAAACGTTGTTAATAAAAAGCTCACGCTTTAGAGAAATACTGTCTTTCTTCAGTGTCACGCTAAGACCTGGCACATTCAAAAGGTCGAATCCGATAAGGATATCAAATTTCATGCGAGTATCACCAACTACATAAAATTCTAGCTCTACATAAATACCGTCTACTTTCACTACAGAGGTGATGCTTCTATTTGACTTTATTGGTGAACCACCAATGCCCGAAAAGGTAACGTCTACACATTTACGTTTGCCGGGTACAGAAAGAGAAACGCTTTCTTTAATTAATGAACAGTCGGCACCAGTATCAAAAAGACACGAATAACCCTTATCACCTATTTCTACAGTAATCAGACTGCGTTCTAAGGATTGACAATAGTTTACAGACTTGTTTATTGATTTCAGGCGCTTTTCACGAGACACATGACCCACCTTATTACAGTTATAGCATTTAACAACATGATCCATTTTAGAAACACTGTATTCAGCAAAACGTGGTTTTTTGCAGTCATGATGATCAATACTTGGTTTTATGGACGGTTCTAGCTTGCGTTTGCGATAAGTTTTCAAAACAGAAATTAATTTGGGCAATGATTCTGGCGTAATACGTAATAAATCTGAGCGAATAAATTCTGGAAAAATACCTGTCACCACAGCATCAACCACCTCCGCATCCGAAGCCTCAGGTCGGACTCGCTTGAACAGCGTCCAGGCCTTTGTAGCGTATTCAGCGTAACTCGACGCGTGATCAGAAGTGAAGGCTCTCCACTTCTGAACGTCGTCCGCGTACCGGAATTCCCTGCCAAACGTTTGGATTAGTTCACATTTAACTTGGTCCCACGTGGTAGAACTCAGCGACCATGTGTCAGCCCATGTTTTTGCTCTTCCTCTTAGTTGTAAAATAGCTTTCATGCGGGCCTCGTATGAAGGTATGTTGAATTTTGATATCGTTTCGTCCACGTGAGCACACCAATCCCTAATATCATGAGATCTTTCATCGGGGTCGAAAGGCGGCAAGTAAAAATCGTGATGGTGACGCGATGGCAATGAACCAGATGAGAGGGCAGCGGTCACAGCACTAGCTGCCGATTGTTTCGTAATAGAATTAACAAGACTCATGACCTGTTCCATGGTGAAAGTTGGCTCCAGTTGACGTGGTGGTCCGGGATCACCGGGCTGCGATCCCACCGCTGCTGTCGGCGCCTCACCGGAGTTCGCCCCAGGATCCATTATAATCGTCAAGAAAAATAAGGAACACAGCAGGATAAATAATTATATTTCTTTAACAACCTTACTCTTCAACGATCAGCGAAAGAATGCCACATACTGCAACCTCGACTAACCAAGTTATTTAATTATTAATTACAAGACCACGTGTTTCACATTATTACAAAACTATTTAATATTAACGTTTTATAATTCTAAAAACAATAAAACATTATTTTTATGTTAACTTAAGTCGAAATACATCTTAATTAGCTTAATTAGGTATTTTAAATAACAATATAAAATGAACCGGAAACACCCTATAAAGTTTACAGTTTTGTTACAAAAGTAAATCATAATTGTATTTTAAAATAAATTATTCAATAATTACAACAATATTAGATAATAATGAAACATTAATTAAACTTCTAATTTTACATAATTAACTTAACTCGTTTCTTAAAATAATACATACGGAAATCATACAGTAGTGTAAACACAACAAAAACATTAGTGACCCACTTAATTCATATTACATTACAAAATTATATAAATAGGAAATTCTACTTCGTTAGTACTTTTAATTAATTCTAGAATCTGAATTACAATTTATTATCCTAAATTTAAGAATTACATTATTACGAAAAGTAGCTAGTGTTGTTTCCTGTCTCAATTTTAAATTGAGACTTGTTTCCTACAATTGAAACTAGATGGCAGCTCGGTTGAGCGCGCCCATATACACTAACGCCTGTTTGCGGCAGAGCCCGGGGAGCCGGCCTTATGTGTCTATTTGAGTGTTAGCAATGGATGACGACAGGCTCAACGTCAATCGTAAAAGTATCATCTGTTCTCGGCAATCAATCGTCACTTCGGCTAACTATAAATGACAATTTTACGAGCGGCCAGAGAAGGAACCGAGTGGCAATACCAGATTTACATAGTTTTGTGGTGAATGGTGATCTTTGTACCTTTGGTTGGGTTTTACCTACATTTGGGTTATATGTAATCTAAACCAGATTTTGGCAACACCACACCATTACTAGCCGTGCCCCGCGGTTACACCCGCATATACTTAATTTCATGATTCGCTTTATTTCCCAGAACTCTAAATTACTCCTTGTAACATCAGCTATCTGCCACTAAAAGTCCCGCTAAATCGATCCAGCCACCAAACAGACAGACCGACATAAAGAGAAAATATTATCATATCTTTAAGTACCGTGTATACTATTTCTGGATATAATAACAAACGCTATAATTTTATATCCCTGTATATCCAAAAATCCATGTTTATCTATATGTATAGATTATAAATGTTCATTTAGTAAAAAAAAATATGTAAGATAAAAAAATTACATACTTAAATAAAAAAATTATGCACTCAGATTCGGAAGATTGCTGATACTATGAAGGTGTTATGAAGCAAACATACGAAGCCTTTAAATCAATTAAGTACGTCAATTCCATGCCTTTTACCTTACATACAAAAAGACCTGACATCATTAAACACAATAGACAATTTTCCTGCACATTCCATACATCGTTGTGAAATATATCGATCAGTTATTATTTATTTATTTACTAGCTGTGCCCCGCAGTTTCACCCGCGTAGATTTAGTAACATCCTTATTGTCGCGGAACCCTAATATCTTTAATAAATTAAAGTAGTAGCCTAAGTTAGTCCTTACAGGCAGCTACTTTCACTGGAAAGTCCCGCTAAAATCGGTCCAGCCGTTTCAGAGAATACCCGGAACAAACAGACAGACAGACAGAGAAAAATTATAAAACTTGTTTTCTGTGCCAGTAGCATGTATACTGTCATATGCATTTAGTGAAAAGCTGTTATTTTGGAATTACAAACAGACACTTCAATTGTATTTATCTGTATAGCTGTATAGACTACCGCGGTTTTCCCCGCGTATACTTAATTTCATGGGTGGCCCGCAGAAGTCAAATATTTTTTTTTTTAAATGAGTGTAGCCTATGTTATTACTTGTAACATTAGCTATCTGCTTAGTTCCATTATAATCGGTCCGGCTGTTTCTGAGATTAGCCAGAAATCAGAATGTGGGGGGAGCGAGTGATCATGCTCATCCCCAGCAAAGGGAAGATCTTCCAGCCAGGCGGGTGTCATGCCTGGGGAACCGCGGCTCCAACTGTTCTAGTTGGAAACTTGTATATATACTGCAATGCGCTTGAAAACTCTTATGGCGCGATTTAGGTTCTCGTGTATTTGTACTCAAACTTCGCATTTGTTAGCGAGTAGCGCCATCTATGAGTGAGTGGAGAAACGCTGCTACAAGAACAAACAGACAGACAGAACAGACAGAAGGTCGCGACTAATGTGCTCCAAGTATAAGTTTTTACACGTTTGAAAGTAGTCGCTTGTGGAAAATACGCAGGCGATATCTTCAACATTAAAACCTGTATACTTGGGGCTCTGATGTTAGAATAATTATAGCAATAACCGATAGAATAATGCTTTGTTCGCTATGCTTGCAAGCGAAATTGGCAAAACGAATGCTAGCTGTAGGTACCGTCCTTGAACCTATACATACGTGTGTTGGGTACAATATATATATATATATAGCTTTTCACTAAAACCATATGAAAGTTTAAACGGTACTAACATAAAGAAATAAATTTTGTCTGTCTGTTCCGGCTAATCTCGGTAACTGGCTGGACCGATTTTAACGAGACTTTCAGTCGTCATTTTATGAGTCTGTATTTGTCTGTCTGTATAAATACGCATCTATACAGATAAATAAAACTGAAGTGTCTGTTTGTAATTCCGAAATAACAGCTTTTCACTAAATGAATATGAAATCTACACTAATATTATTAAGAGAAGATTTGTTTGTTTGTATTGAATAGGTTCCGAAACTACTTGACCGATCTTGAAAATTCTTTCAGCAATGGATAGCTACATCATCAGCGAGTAACATAGGCTATTTTATCCCAGTACTCCCACGGGACCGAGAACTACGCGGGTGAAACCGCGTGACGTCCGCTAGTAAGGTATAAAATCGATCGCATAACGTCGGATATGTTTGTGTTGAAAACGGAAGGGGAGTTGTTATAGATAGCATTTTGTTGGAACTTGGAAGTTCTCTCATTCCTTGTCTGGCACCCTTGACAAATTACATCCTCGTACAATATATCTCATACACGCTATCGCTTTATCAACAGTGCGCTCTATTGAACCAAATATCCTTCATATTTTAGATTAAACCATAAATATTACGAAACAGTCGCATTTCGCGTCAGGATTACTTCTAAATTACTCTATGTAATATTATCAATGTGAAAGTTTGTGAGTACGGGCAATGTTTACTCTTTCGCACAAAAACTGAATGGATTGAATGAAACTGTATCCTACACATAGCTTATACATCAGAATCTATGCAGATAAATAAAATTGGGGTGTCTGTTTGTAATTCCAAAATAACAGCTTTTCACTAAATGCATATGAAAGTATACACGCTGCTGACACAAAAAAAACAAGTTTTAAATTTTCTCTCCGTCTGTCTGTCTGTTTGTTCCGGGTAATCTCCGAAACGGCTGGACGGATTTTAACGGGACTTTCACTGATAGCTGATATATCAAGGAGTAACTTAGGCTACTTTTATTTATTAAAAATATTAGGGTTCCGCGACAGTAAGGATGAAACTAAACCTACGCGGGTGAAACCTCGGGGCACAGGTAGTAAATAATATAGGTTGTCATGAACTTCATAATTAATGAAAATTGTATAGTGTGTTTAGGCCTTGCTAATGCAGTTACTGACTTATGAATATCAATAGAAATAGAACAAGCTTTGCTTATTTTGCCACTAGATGGCACTGTATGCTAATGACCGAACCATCTTTATTGTAGCGTTAGTGAGGTGGATTTAGGCGCTCTAGAGAAAAGTTTGAGAAATCCTGCTTTAGTAAATTTTTTCTGTATGATTAAATAGCATAATTATATTAATTCATCAAATAAAGGTACCATAGGGTTTTTAATTATATACATAAATACATACCAATGAATGAGTTCATCAAATGAAGTTGGTTTTTGTATTATTAATTATACATAAGTAATGGCATAGACAATTATATAGTGATTTTAATTACCTACTTTAATTATATCACTTTATGGAGTGAGCAGAAATTTGTGACATTCAACCATAGGACAGGTGTCTTTCACTTCATTAAAATTCCCCAATAGGGTAGGCAGTGTACTTATAGTACAGATACTTCAAACATTTCTGTTATATCATTATTTATCTTTATGTCGGATAAATAAAATTAAAGTATCGGTTTCTAATTCCAAATTAACAGTTTTTCACTAAAAGCATATGAAAGTACATACAGTACTTACTATTACGATATTTATAACTAGCGGATGTCACACGGTTTCACCTGCATAGTTCCCATTCCCATGGGGGTATGGGGACAAAATATAGCCTATGTTACTTGCTGATGACATAGCTATCCATTGCTGAAAGAATTTTCAAGATCGGTCTCATAGTGTCGGAGCCTATTCATTACAAACAAACAAATCTTTCCTCTATATAATATATATATAGAAGTATAGATTGTGCTCCGTCTGTTTGGCTCTCAGAAAGTGCTGGATCGGGACCAAACTTAAGGCGATATATATACAGGTAAATAAAATTGAAGCGTCTGTTTGTAATTCCAAATCACTGACATTATTTCAAGTACAATGTTGTAAGATTTCATTTACACTCTTTCATACCCTTTTTCATCCCCTTAGGGGTGGAATTTTGGTAAACCCTATCTTAGTGGATACATATTCCCCACCAAGAACACACCCTTCAAATGTCAAGTCTCCAGGACCAGGAGTTTAGTTTGGATAATAATTATTTATATTATTAAACTTATCTAAAATCCTTGAGATTTGAGAAATCCATACATATAAGTAAAATCCATAAACAAAATTATAAATAGATTATATATTTGTTACTATTTGTGGAAAAACTACTAATCAAATATAGTTGAAATTTGGCCTAAGGCTAAATGTGACCCCAAGTACAGATATGGGATACTTACGCGAGAGAAGTCGCGGGAAAGACCAAGTGTTATAAAAATAGAAATTCAAAATAAAAATATTAAATCCTCTAAAAATTGACCATAAAATTACGTAAAACAAACAAATCAGTGTCATAATAATCTCGATTGTAAAACTATTGGGGTCAATAAACAGTTAGTGATTATTTGCATACATTCGTAATAACATTATCAAGTAAATATTAGATACATACCCTCTCTGGCTTTCAAATAAACAGTGTTCGCGACAATATTCTCTAATTCCATCAGTTCCAGTGTGACTGATTATACTGTAAGCCCTCCAGGAAGCAAAAGCCCGCCGCAGCGGCTTCAGCGCCTCCTCCCCTCCAGGCGCGATACTGCCCATCAATGAACTCCCAGTTCTCTTCACAACAATCACTTTTCCCGCTAACTTTTACACATACCACTCCACCAACCGCTAAGTGATGCGTTTTAGTGAAACTTTCAACTAATACGGCCCTCGATACACGCAGTCGATCGCGGCTCACGAAACCCAAGGGTGTGGTAGAATACACGGAAAGAACGTTATCATGACAGATTGCTTACGAAAAACAAAGTCGATATCGCGTTACGGTGATCGCGAAGGGTTTGTGCGGTTAGTTTCTTTCAGCATAAACGTAAATGGAGTACACGCCCGAATTACGCGAGTTATTGATGACGGACAGCAATACATACGCTTCGAAATGTACCACTTCGTACGGTAGCTTTTTCCAGTTGCCAGTTACATTATGTAATATCCTACTATTTAGAAGAGTAGTGTAATATGTTGTTGCTGACTTCACTTTAAAAAATACGGTAAATCACAGGTTATTTGGTTTTTTTTGACGAGCCTCAATTAATATGTTCATTCTTATTATATTGTCTTTAAATAAGATAATATGTATCTAAAAATACTTGAAGAACAAATAATTGGCACTAAATAGCGAATTATGAATTAACCCTACGATCTATCCACATGGTTAAGCTCTTATTTATTCCCCTATGACTATAATATTCTATACAGTCTAAAATTACCAGTCACTATTCTTATCTTGATTCACTATGAAATTCAACAGTATCGAATTACATCTTACTTTTATTATCTTCGACTTTAATCCGGAAATTAAATATTGTTTTTCTCATAATATTACATTCTGGGGCAGATCACTGGAATAGAAGCTAGTTTGATAAATGTTTAGTGGTGCTCGCAATTTACTTTCAAGCAGTGTTAGCCCAGTTCATATTCGGAAAATTCCAATGGGAAAGTAGGAATTAGAATAGTAATGAGTAACAATATTAAGCAACGTAAATATCTAAGTCACTTCAAATAGAACCAATAACGTTTTCTACTATCCAATAAATATTTTTTCAATAATGGCAATGTGACTTAGGTTAAATATATACATATTCTACCAACAAAATATTAAAAAAAATAAAACAAATATAAAATGATGTTTGGTACAGACTCAAAATAATATCGAATTTTATAATTTTGTAAGGGATATAAAGTGCTTTGATTGCACGGCAGTGCAATGCAAATATGAATTGCAATGTTGCATTGGAAAGCTAGAAGAGTTCAGTAATTAATAGTAGTATTTGATGTAAGCTGGCAATATCCATCTATTGAACTGTCATCTAAAGTCTCGAAACGTCACTGTCATTGTCAATCAATCTATTTTCAATTTGTTTGAAAACCATGAGTGTGTGTTAAAGTTTTGAACTTCGTAAACACATTTTTACCGAAAGATATCCATATCCATGTGCTGATAATAAAAGAAACAGTTCAAAATGAAGGCGGATCCTTGTAACGTGTGTGGCGGTAGTGAAGTTAATTTAGTAGATGGCTATTACTATTGCGTGGAATGTGGAACTCAAGATGTAAATGTGAGGGAAACAGTGGTGGAACAAAAATCCCTGGCTGATGGAACCTTCGCAGCTTCGACGAGGAAGAAAATAGTCACTACCGCCGCCAAGGGGATTGAAAGTATGATATATTTTATATTGCTTATAAGAGTATTTTGCAATATTAACCTCTCCATTTTAATTGCGCGCCATTCCTTACAAAATGACTCAAAGTTTTTTTACAGTTTTCGGTGATAATATTGAGATATAATGCATAATGAAACTTCACTTGCTCTTATCACATATATTCTGCATCTAAGCTCCACAGTAAATAAATGAAATAAGAAAAACAAATTTTTCTCATGTTAGTGCTGTTAAGGAAGTTTCTTCCTCTTCTCCGTGTCCCGAGCTGCTCTTTTGACCTCCTCATAATCTTAAATTTAACATTCTCTTGGCAGTGTAAGTAACGCAATGTCTTCCATATGTCTCTATCTTGTGCCATCTCTTAGACCCTCCCTATACGAAATGACAATGTTACTAAGTTGAAATATTTTGTATTTCCAGTGAGTTCAGAATGGTACAGATGGCATGCATTTAACTTTGTCCTGGAAGGCCTGGCAGAAGAGCTGGTGAACCTCGGAGCTGATCCCAGCTTTAAAATCAAGCTCCTGTGGATTTGGACCAGATACGTCAGGATGTACCAAAATAAGGAGCAACTTGGGTATGTAATAAAATCACTGATAAAAAGCTAAATATAATATCAGTCATTCAATTAAACTCATCCATATAAAGGAACTGAAATTGTGAAAAAATTATATCAATCAATTATTCAAATAATATAAATAATTTGCTGAAATATTGTACAGATCACTCATAATTAATTTATTACTAGCTGTGCCCTGTGGGGTCACCCGTGTAGATTTAGTTTCATCCTTATTGTCACGGAACCCTAATATTTTTGATAAATAAAAGTGGCCTAAGTTACTCTTTGGAGCATCAGCTACCTACCAGTAAAAGTCCCGTTAAAATCCGTCCAGCCGTTTCAGAGATTACCCGGAACAAACTGACAAACAGACAGACAGAGAAAAAAAATTAAAACTTGGTTTTTTTATGTCAGTAGCGTGTATACTTTCATATGCATTTAGTTAAAAGCTGTAATTTTGGAATTACAAACAGACATTTCAATTTTATTTATCTGTATAGATGTATAGATGGGATTAGTAACAAGTGATACACAGAAAACTTAATCAACTACACAGAAAACAACATATGTGAACACTTTTTTATAGGGGACCAGAACCTCATTAGTAATATACACATTTAATTATATGGCTTTTAATGTATTTTTTTGGATTTCTTTGACGCTCCAAACTTTGTCGACACCTTTAGCATCTTAGTTACTGTGATAATATAACAACAATGTCTTTATATATATTTTTTCATTTGTTGCAGCTTAATCAAAGACAAGGATAAGAGTGTAACATTAGAAAGCTTAATTGAATTAGAAAATACCACACATCAAACTGAAGAAAATAGTTCTGTGAGAGGGAAGACAAAGCCAAAGCAAAGAAGTCAAACATTCCACAGAGACATAAATTTCCTGAGTAAAGGTGTCGTTGTGTCAATGTTGCATTTAGCTTTGAATTTAGACAGAAGCCCCTTACAGATCTCTCATTTATTCAGGTTCCTGAAAGAAGGAAGAATAAGTTTAAAAAATATCAATAAATATATACCAAAAGAGATCAATTTGAAAGTGATACAACAGTGGACGGGCTTCATTCAAGGCATTATGTGCGGGGCCCATACAATCCGAGCCATATCCATGACATTAATAAAAAAACTGGACTTAGGTGTACCTATAGTACCAGACATGAAGAAAATACTCAACGACTTCATGCAAGAACTGTGTCTACCAAAACATATGAAAAATCTAGTCCTGTCTTTAATGCAGTTTATTCCATTAGATTATGTAGATGTAACCAGTAGAAATATAGTTGGTACTGTCCGAGTACCTGATTATGAGGCTACTGTTATGTCATATGTACTTGTAGCTTTGAAAATGTGCTTCGGTCTTGATGACGTCTATGAAATTAAGTTATCAGATGCCGTTGAAAAGATTAATGCGGAAAATGGTTTTGAGAAATCTTATAGGATAGGAGTACCGGAGGAAACGGAGAGATTGTTCTCATTCCGACAATGGAGTAACTATTTGAGGGCTAGGAAGATAATGCTCGGTAAGCAATGCTTGTATATGGCTGAACAGAATTGCTTAGACCTAGATGATCATGTATTTATGGAGCATATGGTAGCCCGCACCAGAGGCAAGGTTGAGTTGATGGATGAAATAGCTATGGACCTGCTAGAAAAGATTCCTCTGGAACCAGTCAGAGTAATACCTAAGCAGGAGTTCACTCCCACCACCACTCCCATATCAACCTACACACAAGTTATATTAGACCATTGTCAAGACCCAGAATTAAGACTGTTACTTAGTGAAGACTTCACACAGTACTCCTTGAAATATGCATGCGAAGATCTACGATTAATCAATTCAGATACTTCTAAAAACATAGTTGAAGGTGTAAGTGAATTGTACAAAGTACAAAATGATGTGATAGATGGTGTTTTAGAAACTAAGAAGAGTGACGTCACAATGGTTTATGTTAAGAATTGTGAGAACAAAAATTGGTTGAAGACTAATCCCCCGTCGATGGAACATGTCGATAAAGTTACCGCGGAAAAAGAAAAAGCAGCAGACAATGACAAGGATACTGACCGTGGCTACGCTTCAAATGCAGAGAACTCAAGTGATAGTAGAGATAAAACGGAAGAACCAGAGAAAATAGAGATGATTAAAGAAGAAGATGAAAACAAAAATATATTTGACGATACTTTTGAGGGTCTTGAACAACCTGCAGAAGAAAAATCTACAGCTGAAGATATGTGTATGGATAATGTTATCTATGAAGACAGGATATACAGTCTACATGCTAATGATGATGATTTGATTCAGAGTTCTGATGAAGAAAATGTTAATGATTGGGATGGCTCAGTACAATTTGACCCTAATACATTTGACAGAGAAAGGACAAAAAAAGAATTGATATTAACTGCTTGCAAAAAGTACCGAATTCCTATACCAAAGGAGTACAAGCCAAAAGGTCCTGTGAAGAGAAGAGTGACCAATAATGAAGCTGGACCTAATTCCGCTAAAAGACGGAGGGTGTGTAAACCCAATGAGGCGAAAAAAGAAGTGGACAAGTTAATTACAGCATATAATGAACATATGGAAAGAGATATCTTGAAACAAGTTTCAGAGCAAGTAAGGACAGCCATCCAACATTGGGATAACAGTCTTGGAAATAATGAAGACAATGTGGTTCCTAGAGACGATACAATACTTGATAATAACTTAACAGTTGATGAAACCAATCAAAATGACATCAGTGAAATAAGCAGGATTGACGGGACTGTCAACAACATTGATCTAGATCAAGATAATTTTGACAAAACTGAATTAGCCGATAATCTAGAGTCAACCCTATTTGAAGACGAGACCGATGAAGAGAATGACGCTTTGGAAACGAAAGGAGATCCCAAATTTGATGAAAATAAATACGACATTGATCAGTTGTATATCAAAGTTGAAGAAGAGGAGTACGAAGATTGTTTCGAGCTGAAAGATGATCCCATCATCGAAGAAATATTTTCTAGAAAATTCAAGGAAGCTAAGAAAACCAAGGGTTTTTCAAAGCTACGCCGAAAATTGCGTGATGTTGCAGATGCGAGTGATTCCGACGACGAGCTGCCGTTAAATGTTTTGCAACAGGAAAAACTTTATGTTGAACAAAGGTTTAAAGAAACCGAAATGCTAAATCCCCTAGCGAAAAACTTTGAAGGAAAATTTAGATATTGGCTAAGGCATTATACATCGGAGCTAGTGAGAAAATCATTGGATATGCATGAAAAATTTGAATTGGAACTTGAGAAAAATTGCCCGAAAAGTTTTTATTTCGTTATCCGCGAATGTGCTTCTGTTTTGAATTGTTCTACCTTTTATTTGTATAAATCAATGCAGAGATTAGAGCAGTGTTTAGTTGCGAGGGCAAAATTAGATGATACTTTTTAATACTTGATTTGTTGATTTTGTTCTGACTGCAATGTGCTTTTTAATTGTTATGGATAATGTGATGTATCTGTGATTTTATTTATATTTATTATTAAAGATTTTATTTTATTTTTGTGAGTTTTTTTACTTCGAATAAAAAAATTTACTAAATACATGTTTAGGAGCACCTTTTTGATATAACTTTTTAGCTCTTTGAGTACTGTCCACATATCACAGACTATTTTGTTTCAAATTTAGAAATATATTTTTTTATATGTCAAGTGACAGATTTGTCAGTGTATTTTCGGGTAATAAAGAAGAACGAGATCCGTTAATTATTAAAATTAGAGATGTTCGTAAGGAAGTGTGGCGGGTTGCTCCGCAGTTGCTTGTTGCCCCCGTGTGCTGTACAAACACGCAGCTGGAGTCAAGTGGGACACATAATATCTACACCTCCGCGCGTACCTGTCTCTTTTGGGGTAAGAGAATCTAATTTAGCCACTTTATTAGGTGCCTACATGAAAATCAATTCACATCCATCCTTTGATTTATGTCATCAAAGATTCCGACCAATTGATAAATTTCATAGTTACTATCACGTGACTTACACATTGTTTTTATTTAACAGGAGAAGATGATGCACGCTGCTTTCATGTTATTTGTGTGGTTAACGCCAATAGCGTATTTCCTGAGCAGCATAAAGGTGTGGCGACTAGAGTACCAAGGGAAATAAACTATAATTCATTTATAAATTAATAAACTAAAATGAGATTTCTTATATTCTGTGTTTACTCTTACTTCGTGCTAGCTTCAACCCCACCCATAATACATCTATAGGAGCGTTTACGAACAATTTTGCATTAGCAAACCAATAACACTGTAGTGGTTGTTTGGGTATCGCTCCCTTTGTCATATTTTTGTGGTTTACCTTCAAAAAAGTAAACTTGTTGTCAATCTATATGTAATATGTCAATTTGCCTCAGATCTGTCATTCACACGTCGAACGGGTGATCGAAAATCAAATCAAAAGATAAAGCTTGGCTAGCCGGTTTGTTTTGTTCCGGAGTTTTAGATATATTGCTCCGTGAGTTTGTTTGTTGTTTACAGAGATAGGTATAGTACCTGTCTAATGTAGATAAAATACAATTTGAGTGTAATAATAGTACAAAATGAAGGACGCCAAGCAGACACAAACACCGATAGAGTCTTTAGCTGACTTACGTAGTTATTTCTTGTCTCACAATGCGGTCCGTGAATACATAGCACACACATCAAAAGTCCACTCTGTTGGGTGGTCCTGCGATGGAAGACGATTAGCTTCGGGCTCGTTTGACAAAAGCGTGGCTATATTTACATTGGAAAGAAGTAGATTGGTAAGAAAAGTACCTTTGAAATTTCTGTAAATAAAGTAGGGTTGTTTTCAAACAGTCTGGTGTTTTAGGCCCAAGATAACGTGTTCAGAGGTCACACGGGGTCCGTTGATCAGCTCTGCTGGCACTGCTCCCACCCTGACTTGCTGAGCACAGCCAGTGGAGATAAGTCGGTCAGGATATGGGATACAAGGTAACAATTTTATTATTCTCAGTGAAGTTACGCTACACTAACCCAAGCTAATGGGTGGGTGTCTGCCTGAGTTCCCTGTGTACCTTGGAGAGCACATTAAATTGTTGTTGGTTCTGGATGCCAATTTAGCATCTTTGGCAATACAACAAGTCAGTTGGCGGCCTAAGAGGTTTAACCTAGATTATGGGGAAAATAGAGGAGTGTTACATTATGATTTGCTGAGATTTTTGCTGGGTCTTCACATAAGTATAGTCTCCAAACAGGTGGTATATTTTGGTAAATGCTACTAGAGCCCTATTGAAGAAATATTTTAAATTTTTATAGATTTTTTTTGCATTTCCCCGAGGCATGTAGCTCTGAACAGTGTATCGGTTTTGATTTAGTTTGTCACTAATAATAATTGGTCTTATCTTGACTTCATTATATGCAGGTCACGTAAATGTGCAGCGACAATCAGCACCAAGGGGGAGAATATTAACATAGCCTGGTCTCCGAACGGCAGCACCATAGCTGTTGGGAACAAAGAAGACCTGGTCTCATTCATTGACACAAGGAACTATAAAGTTGTGAGTATAAGTTACTGAACATAGAAAAGGGGTATTTATCATACTAGTTTTCTTTAGCAAAGTATTATTGGGATTTGCCGTCTGTGATTTACCATAGCGTGTATTCACAAAAAAGATAGGTAAGAAGTGATGTATTCAGTTTAGGCCCTGGTAAGGCACTTATGAATGTTAAGGACTTTACCACCGATTCGGAAACTAACCTACTGAGAAGAACCGGAAGAAATTTGTGGGGAAACCATGTTTAAAAAATAATACACACAGTAGGTACTGAACACAAAGACGCATAGTACCTGAGATGGTGATGGACTCACCATCTGTTACTTTGGCACTTAAACATAATTATTAAGTTGTAATAAACCTCTGCTTACCCTTTCTAGAACCCTTCTGAGATGGTGTAAGCATATAAATAGCTTTATTTGATTGACTTTAACAATGTACTTGCAAGAAACTGAGCAATTAATTTGTGAGTTGTGTAAAGTTGTTTGTAAGAGGGCAAAAGGAAATGAAGCCAAAAGTCCCTATGGAGTCTTGGGGAGAATAGATTTTTTTTGACCACAACTACATAGCAATGTTATTGGTTTTAGGTGGTTGAAGAGCAGTTCAACTTTGAAGTAAATGAGATATCCTGGAATAATACCTCGGACCTATTCTACCTGACCAATGGATTGGGATGCGTGCATATACTCACGTAAGTTATATGTATGTGCGTCGCGGTATCACCTTTGGATCTATATATATAAAAATTAATGTTTGTCTGTATGTCCTTTATAGAATCGTAAACTAAACTCTTCAGTTTTTTAAATACAAATACCTAAGTTATTCTTTAGAACATCACCACGTAAAAGTAAGGTAAAATTCCCTTTAAAATCGGTCCAGCCATAACAAAAAACATATTTATGTTCCATATTGCTCGTAATACAGCTCCCGTCACAAGTTATGAGCGGGCAGCGAAAATCGTGGGGATACTGCGCCTCACGCCTTACACAGACAGAGACACACTCGTAAAATATAGTATTTTACGGTATACAAGTGAAACGTCAAAGCTCTTAATACTCTCTGCTTAAACCAATGATAGTCCTCTGTAAGCTGACTTGTGGTGAAGTTTAGCAGACATTAGTAGCCCTGGTGGCCGTGGGGTTTGACCAGTATTCGGTGAAAAGTTATTACAACACCTCTTCCTACCCCTGTGGGTAATACATGTATGTATTCCAAGGGTGTGTTGTGGTAGGTACCCTCGGCTGGAGCTGCAGACGGTGCTGAAGGCGCACCCGGGCACGTGTATCTGCATCGAGCACGACCCCAGCGGGAGGTACTTCGCCACGGGCTCCGCCGACGCCCTTGTCTCGCTGTGGGACGTCCGCGAACTGGCGTGTCTGCGGGTCTTCTCCAGGTATACTTCCCTTTACAATTGTATGAAGATTAACAATTTGGAAGCAAAAGATATGAGTAAGCTTTACCCGCGGTTAATTTCACGAGGAACTCGCGGAACCCTAATATTTTTCATTAAATGAAAGTTACTCCTTGTAATATTAGCTACCTGCAAGTGAAAGTCCCGTTAAAATCAGTCCAGCCGAATCGGAGATTAGCCAGAACTAACAGACAGACACATAAACAATTTTTTTTTAATTGTTATTTTTTTTTATGTCAGTACCTTTACTTTCATATGTATTTAGTAAGCTGTTATTTTACTGAATTACAAACAGACACTTGAATTTTATTTACCCGTATAGAATTAGCACATGGTGGTCTCTGGCTACCCTCAGACTGTTCTCCGGATAGTATTATAGTAGTGTGTGGTGGCCTTGGGATTTGAGCAGTCGTCTGCTACGCAAGCGACGCAAGTTGAAATCTCATCGGCGTGTACCAATGACCTTTTGTAAAAACTTAAGTGCTGTGATTTCACTCCTCGCGCTTTACGGTGAAGGAAAACATCGTGAGGCAACCTGCATATATCTGAGAAGTAATTCAAAGATTTGTGTTGTGCTGGAGACGGCGATGGACCCACCATCTGTCACGTTGGCACATCTTCGGAGAGATATGTGTATAGTGACATCATTTCTTGGGCTTTTGTATGTATTTTTCCAATTGTGTTATTGATAGGTTAGAATGGCCGGTGCGTACTCTGTCGTTCAGCTTCGACGGGCGTCTGCTCGCGTCGGCCAGTGAAGACCATATCATAGACATCGGAGACACTGAGACCGGTAGGACAATCTAACTTATCTAATCTAATCTAGAGAGGTTAAATGCATGCATGATGCACATGCTTTGAATCTATAAATATAATGGACTTAAACCCATGACCTCTGCAAACCGTGCAGTTTTTTTGCCAATCAGCTGACAAGAGCATTGGCATATAAATTTAAGAATGAAATAAAATAAAACATTTTTTTTTTATTAACAAATGAGGCATTATAGTTTTAGGAATATAATTTAAAAAATAATAAGCGTTTTCATATGTTCTACTTATCATGCAATAAGCATCGAACCTTCAGTAACCTTTAATAACAAAAATTTGCCACAAAAATAAATAGTATGTAGAACAAGTGAATAAAAAAAAAAGTTAAGGGATTTTAATTTTATTTTTAAATTTGTATGTACCATCAACCGATGCTCATTGCCAAGAATTTGTGCCTCAAAGTCTAGATATAAAGATATATAATTACATAGATAAGAGAGATAGAGAAGCTCATGGCACAATTGCTATTGCGCATATCGTTCGATCAACGAAGTTAAGCAATCCTAATCCAAGCCAGTAGTTGGATGGGTGACCGCCCGAGTACCCTCCGTGCCTCGGGGAGCACGTTAAGCCGTCGGTCCCGGTTGCCAATTAACATCTTTGGCAATCGTTACAGGTCAGTTTAACCCAAGTTACAGATTTTCCTCTTAGAAGAGGATACGAAGGTCAGATGGCAGTCTCTTCGTGTAAAAATCAGGTGATCAGCCACATCGGGTTGAATCAAGTGCCGACACCAACAATGCATAAGGCCAGGGAGATGATAAGATTAGATAGATAACACATAATTATTTTTCAGGTGAGAAAGTAGCCGAAATCCCAGTGAACGCGTCAACATTCACAGTAGCTTGGCACCCCTCGAAATACCTGGTGGCCTTTGCTTGTGAGGACAAGGAACCGCCGGAGAGGAAGAGGGACGCTGGTAACTTGAAACTGTGGGGACTTCCTGGGAATAGCTCTTAAAGTCATAGTCTAACATCAGAGTGCTGAGAAGATTTACTGAATAGAACCTGGCAAGAAACTCAGTAATTAATCTTTTCAAAAATATTTTTACAATTTGAATTTGACGTTAGCGTGGACACATATTGTGAGAAAAGGATAGCGCTTTATAAAAGCGAAATTAGCCGATCGTCTCTTTCCTAAGGTCGATGTGCAATATATATCGCCGAGTACTGTACCATCCTCTACATACGCTATCTATTGTAGTTTTAAACAGTCGATCTTAAGCAGTTCATGTGGATTAGACCCTTTGTGATGGATTTGAAGTCATTTTGTGTGAGAATTATAGTGGAACTTATGCATGTATGAAGGTTGATGACTGGGTGGAGTAAGAGAAATAGATTTTAATAAATAAATAATAAGTTTGATAAATATAAATAATTTTATTTTTATTGGAATAATTACACAACAACCCCACTTAAGACTACTTTACAATCTATATATATAAAAATGAATCCCCATTTCCCTTGGTCACAGCATCACGCGTGAATAAATTAAGAAAATAGCGCAGTAAATTAGAAAATTTAAGAATACTAATCTAATCTAAGATTGAACAATATAAACGTTGTACTTATATCTAAATGCGTAGCTTGAGATGACCAGCCCCCACAAGCAGCACCTGTTCACAAGTATGACGAGAATGCCAGCCATCGCCCTCCCCAACCATTATAGAGGGAAGTGAGCGACCCGTCATCCTGACGCCGCCGCAAGCAAAGGCATTTTAGTGAGCATGACAACTCAAGCCAGTCAAGACAAAAATCAAACAATATTAAAAAGAAATTGTTGCATAAGTGCAGTGTCCATGAGGCTACTTACAATATTTATCTAGTATTACATCATCGTCATAAGACAGGGCAACGTCTGTCGGGTCAGCTAGTATAATATAATATACCCTTTGACCCTAGCAATAAGGTTCATTTCCTCTTATTCTTTTACTGAAGATTTAATTATGAGTCATGTCCCAAGTTCTATACAGTGTTTATTCACAATTTGAAGGTTTGGTATATTTGACGGTCAGATTATGAACTAACGAAATGCAATATCATAATATAATTTGAAGCAGCTTTACAGTTTTATAGACAGCTTAAAATCTCGCACATTCATCATCGCCTAAGTAATATCCGTTGTATAAAAGTAGCTTTGTAGAAGGAACGAGCTCTTAAATAAAAAAAAATTAAAAGTAGCTTCTTATCTTCTTGTGATACGGATTTGAAATGGACGTAGTTTTAGTCTGAGTTTGGTCTAGAGACTTGGATTAAATCATGTTTTTGAAGGTTATACGCCTACTACACAAGCGACGCAAGTTCGAACCCCTGTCTGTACCAATGATTTTTCTAAAATCTTATGTGCAGTGATTTCACACCACGTGCTTTACGGTGAAGGAAAACATCGTGAGGAAACATGCATGTCTGAGAAGTAATTCAAAGACGTATGTATAGTGGAGACGGCGATAGACTCATCTGTCACGTTGGCACTTAATCATCTTCGGTGAAATGTGGGTATTGTTATACAACACTTCTGCCTACCCCTTAGTTTAAGATGTAAGGCTGAGGTTACCAAGTTTCAACTTGCCACCGTCCCTTTTGTTCCATATCTTTGACCATAGCTTGTCCCTCTTCCACACTGTTCCCTCCGACTGCCATCACATGTTCTATGAAGGCATCCTTCACATTCTCCGGCATATTCTTAGCGTTGCCTGATATGTATATATACGCTTGTCTGTCTGTTATGAGCGAGTATAGCACCTCTTTGTGCTCAGCTATCTTGTGTTGCACGTATCTGAGAAAGGATTTTTTTATAATTACTAATTGTGCCCTGCTGTTTCACCCGCGCAGACTTAATTTTATGCTAGTCTATACAGATAAATAAAATTGAGTTGTCTGTTTGTAATTCCAAAAAAACAGCTTTTCACTAAATGCATATGAAAGTATAAACGATACCGACATAAAAAAAACAATTTTAATTTTTTTCTGTCTGTCTGTTTATACCGGGTAATCTCCGAAGCTGGACCGATTTTAACGGGGCTTTCACTGGCGGGTAGCCAATGTTACAGGGAGTAACTTTGGGTACTTTTTTTAAAATATTAGGGTTCTGCGGACACCCAAAAAATTAAGTGTACGCTGGTAAAAAAAAACGTATTATTTTAATGTAACCGCTGTTTTAATGTAGAATTACAAACATACACTTTTAATATTATACATCTGTATAAGTACAAACAATTTTCCATAGGCCTTTGTGATACGGGTGGTCTAACCCAAAATGTTATATTATGTTTACAATCAAAGTATTATATATAAACTGATAACTTACATTTTATCCTCCTGATCTCTTGAGAAGGCACAATATAAAGATATTTTCTCTTCCGCAACCAATTTTTCAAATTCTTCCTTGCAGTGGTAATCTTTATTCCTATACCGACACCCAAAAATTAGGTGTATGGTGTGCTTGCTAGCGGTGCCTAGAGACACCCGTTCTTGGATCACACTCCGGAAGGGTGCTAGCCCAGTGCCTGGACCTATCATTATAAGGGGGATGTCCTAGGAAAGAATATAAAGAAAAACTTTTATGGCTTATGAGACAATTGGCACATTATATGGCATACAATATCTGGTCCGTGGGCCAGTTTACACTGCTATAGGTCCCGTAACGGGTTATGAGCGGTGACCTTGAAAGGGCAGTCATTCTATGAGTCTGTCTCTATCTAAATGTATGGCGCGAGGCGAATAAAAACATTCACCGAAGATGATTAAGTGTCAACGTGACGAGGCGAGTCGATCACCGTCTCGGACACTATACATACGTCTTTGAATTACTTCTCAGACGTATGCAGGTTTCCTCACGATGTTTTCCTTCACCGTAAAGCACGTGGTGTGAAATACTGGATATAAGATTTTTAGAAAAACGCATTGGTAAAAGCCCCGCTGGTATTCAAACTTGCGTCGTTTGCGTAGCAGGCGATTGCTCAAACCCCACGGCCAACACGGCTCTTGGTAAACCAAGAGGGTGTTTTCCGTGGGGTTTGCAAACAATGTTTTGCAAAAATAATTAATTAAGAACATAAAATACTAGCTGTGCCTCGCGGTTTTACTCGCGTAGATCCCGTTCCCATTGGTTCCCGTCATCAAAATGATTTATTTCTGTAAATTCGGAATGTACAGAGTTATCTTCGCATTTATAATATTAATAATAATAAGGATTACACTTACGATATCTTCAGGAAACACTAGACTCCCTTTCTTCACCCACCCATACACTTTATCATCAACTTGTAAACTCTTCATCCAATTAGAACATAAACCTAATCTATCTTTTTTCAACTTGGTATAATACTTGACTACGGCTAATAATAAATCAATTGTCCGTCCGTTTGAGGGTAGTTTGCTGCTTGCTATAGAGAAAGAGCGAGGCTTTATGGTTGAAAATAACTCGAATAATACGTCTATTGTTAAATTTGAAGCTGTTCTGTGGAAGTCGTGTAGTACCTGTGTAGAAATAAAAAAAAACTATAGGTACATTCAGTTTTAAAAGAAAAAAAATTGACATAAACAAATCTGAAGAGCTGGTGGCCTTGGAGTTTGAGCAGTTACCTGCTACGCAATCGACGCACGTTCGAATCCCAGTGGGGCCTGTACCAATGAGTTTTTGTAAAAACTTATGTGCAGTGTGGTGCTTTACGGTGAAGGAAAACATCGTGAGGAAACCTGCATGTGTCTGAGAAGTAATTCAAAGATGTATGTTTAGTGCCTGAGAGGGCGATAGACTCACCATCCCTCACGTTGGCAATTAATCATGTTCGGCGAAAAGTGTGTGATGTTATTACAACACCTCTGCCTACCCCTTCGAGGAATACAGGCGTGAGCATATGTATGTATGTATATTTGCGCCTAGGCTTAATTTATTGGGTGACTTTTGCCAGGAACCCTAATTTAAAAAAAAATGCAGTTTAAATACTCCTTGTAACATGAGCTACTTGTCAGTGAAAATCCCGTTAAAATTGGTCCAGATTCAGTGATTACAATTAGACAGACAGACAGACAGACAGACAGACGGATTTAAAAAAAAATTGTATCTATGTAGGTACCGTATATACTTTCATATGCATTTAGTGACAAGCTGTTATTTTGGATTTACAAACTGACACTTCAATTTAATTTATCTGTATAGATAGAATTACCTCCAAAATAGTTCTTTTCGGCCTCCTACAATAATTCAACCAGTCCTCCTGTCCTTCGGGCGAGCTGAGCTCCTCGCACTTGTCTCTCTCTAGCTTATCCTGCGACACTAGTGCGAGAAGAGAGAAGACATATTGCGTGGGGTACGCCTTTAGGTCCCAGTACTGTTCAGCTATTTTGTATAGAGTTAGTGGTTTTTTTAAGAACGCGGGAACTGGCATGTCTGAAATAAGGATTATTGGCTTGAGGAATGAATTCAAGTGTGCAGGCGCCGTCACAAGATATGAGCGCTCAGCTAAAGTAGTGGGGGGGTAATGAGACAGACAGTTTCCTAAAATGACTACTGCCCATCCAAGCTCAGCGCTCAAAACTCCTGATGGGGCCTGTACACTTGCACTGAGAGCTCCGAATTAGAGCCATATAAATAGAAAATCAAGTGTGTGTTGGTGTCAAAAGTCAAAAACTATTTTTTACTACATCCTTATGAATGTAAAAGTAATGTACGACAGGTAACTACAAAGACTTTAATTTTGGAAACAGAATTTATTTTACCACAATGTTTTTTTAAAAATATATATAAATAAGTAATATTTTAAAATATATGGTATCTATCTGAACTGAAACCTTCGGAGCACAAAATTATTTATTTATTTAATATTAATGCACAGTTAAATTAAATCTATTCAGATAAATAAAATTGAAGTGTCTGTTTGTAATTCCAAAATAACTGCTTTTCACTATCAATGCATATGAAAGTAAACACGCTACTGACACTGAAAAGCCAAGTTTTAACATTTTTCTCTGTCTGTTTGTTCCGGGTAATCTTTGAAACGACTGGACCGATTTTAACGGGACTTTCACTTGCAGGTAGCTAATGTTTCCTGGAGTAACTTTATTTATTAAAACTACGCGGGTGAAACCGCGAGGCACAGCTAGTAAAGAAAATATAGATTAAACAATAAATAAGTTTTTAAAGTTTGTAATAAGAAAAAATGAAACGCCAAATTAAAAAGTATATATTTTATTGTATCATTCCTGCTGCCATCCGTCATCTTCACTCAAGAAGCGTCTTTTAGCAGCAGTGTTCATGTAGGGGCGGAGCGCCCACTCCGTGTCGGCGGCGTCCAGGGCGTCTAATGTACCCAACTTTATCTCATATAATTTCATCTGGAATCTCGGACCTACTTCTGTTAGTTCTATATCCTTGCCACTCTGAAATTTAAATATCACAATATTTATACAGCGGAGCCTATGAGTTTTTCTAAAAACTTATGTACAGTGATTTCACACCACGTGCTTTACGGTGAAGGAAAACATCGTGAGGAAACCTGCATGTGTCTGAGAAGTAATTCAAACACGTATGTATAGTGCCTGAGACGGCGATGCTCACCCTCTGTCACGTTGGCACTTAATCATATTCGGTGAAATGTGGGTGTTGAAAATTACAGCACCTCTGCCTACCCCTTCGGGATATACAGGCGTGAGCATATGTATATATGTATGAAAGATATGTTTGTTTGTCTCGAAAAGGCTCCGGACACTACTTGACCGATCTTGAAAATTCTTTCAGCAATAGATAGCTACAGCGAGTAACATAGGCTATATATTATCCCCGTACTCCCACGGGAACGGGAACTACGCGGGTGAAACCGCGTGACGTCCGCCAGTATATTTATAGTTGATTAAACTTTTGCAAATACTTTTTCTATTTTATTTTTTCAAATACCAACTTAAAAAATGCGGACATGTCACTAGAACCGAACAATATACATATAAGTTTCTTTGCCGAGGCCCGTTTATCGAGGAAGGCTATAGGATATATGTCATCAAGCTAAGACCAATCGCGGGCTAAAGTTAGCGTTATTCCACTCGGACGAAGTCGCGGGCAGAAAGCTAGTAATAAATATATAACCTTCTTGTATGTGTGTTGTCTGAAGCAGACATAGTCGTCGTGGTTGGCGAAGGTGATCACTCGCTTGGAGTCGGCCTTGGGCACCGGGAACAGGTACTTTAGTATACTCATTGTTCGCAATCCTGCAATACATACATACATGTTAATCTATGCTAATTGCGCAGGACACTATTTCTTCAAAGTCAAAGTCAAAGTCAAAAATATCTTTATTCGATTAGACTTTATACAAAGCACTTTCAAATCGTCAGAGTGACACAATTTACAGGATTATACATGCTACCGCCAGGTTCGGAACGTTGCTTTTACTGAGAAGAACCTGGCAAGAAACTCAGTAATTACTCTTTTCAAACATATTATACAATTTAAAAAAAAAAAACAAAATAAATCACTTGAGAAATGTAAGCCCACACACTTCCAATGCACAAATGTCGATAAAAATTTACATAAGGAAAAGTCTAGTAGTTCTACTTATATCTAAATGCGTAGCTTGAGATGAGCAGCCCCCACAAGCAACACCTGTTCACAAGTATGACGAGAATGCCAGCCATCAAATAAATTATGCCACGGTAATTATGTTACAAAAAATAACTTAGTCTAAGTAACATTAGCTATCAGTCAGTGAAAGACCTGTTAAGCTTGGTCCAGTCGTTTCAAAGATGAAACACACAGACAGATGAAGGATTTTTTTACATTGTTTTATTATTTAAGTGAAGAAATAAATATATTTGAAAAGCTGATTATTTGGAATTAGAAACTTCAATTTGAATTAACTAAAATTTTATCTGTATAGATATAAATGGAATTGGATATCTGTCTGTCTGTTAACCTTATCACATACAAATTTGGACATGCATAAGACGCTTGAAAAAGTTCAACAGTATAAACATAATTTTTTTAAAATTATTAAGATTTGATGCAGGCATTAACATATTACTTGGCAAATTAAATAATGATAAAAATCAACAGCTACTTACCGAGGTCAGTCTTAAAGTTATGGAAGACAAGGTGAGGGAACTGCTCACTCATGGGCCCGATGTCTGGTATATCATGCCTCATCACCACTCCGGACAGAGTGAAGGAAGCTGTCGGTCCGTATGGCAGGTGGCAGATGACCTGGGGAGTTTTTTCAACTTTAATTCCCAGTAACATGAGTCTGGATTAGTGCCCGGTTAGTGGCAATAGGCTCGCCCTCTATAACAGGCTAATTGTGTGTGTACTACCTCTGTCTACTCCATTGGAGAATACTGGGTGAGCATATGTGAGAAGTAAATGTGTGTTTAAATCTATACAGATAAATAAAATTGAAGTGTCTGTTTGTAATTCAAAAATTACAGCTTTTAACTAAATGCATATGAAAGTATACACGCTACTAACATTAAAAAACCAAGTTTTAAAATTTTTCTCTGTCTGTCTGTCTGTTTGTTCCGGGTAATCTCTGAAACGGCTGGATGGATTTTAACGGGACTTTCACTGGTGTTTCAAGGAGTAACTTAGGCTACTTTTATTTATCAAAAATATTAGGGTTTCGCGACAATAAGGATGAAACTAAATCTACGCGGGTGAAACCTACACAGCTAGTTTTCAAATTAAAGGTTAAAAATATATATAATTAAATCTAAGTCTTTATAGGTCCTAGGGGAAAGAGAAGGTGTTACAGCAGGGGCGTGCATTCCATATAAGCAAATAAGCAGTGCTTACCATTTGTGAATACACTCGTGTCGTGTGTCATTGGTATGTAACTAACCTATCTGCCTACTTTTTATTGTTTATGCGATTTATGAGGGGTAACCCTCTGAAAATCCCATGCACACCCCTGTGTTACAGCATGTGATATATGACAAGTTCATCGACGTTCCAGACATACATCTTTGAATTACTTCTCAGACAATTTGTGTGGAATTAAAGAAAAATAGTGAAAGTCATAATTCTGATCAGATTTCCTGATATAAGAAATATCAGACCAAACCTGATATAACATGATTTACATGTTTAAAAAGATTTTAGAATACAACTTCTATATTCACATATATTTGTAATATTTTTTTTTTTTTAGTTTTTATTTTTGACAATTGAGCATTGCAGCTGTGTCCATGGGCTTATAGTTGCTTGAGTGATTTATTATGTATTTTTTAAAACTGTATAATATTCTTTAAAAGAGTAATTACTGAGTTTCTTGCCAGGTTCTTCTCAGTAAAAGCAACCTTCCGAACCTGGCGGTAGCATGTATAATCCTGTGTAATTGTGTCATTCTGACGATTTGAAGTACTTTGTATAAAGTCTAATCGAATAAAGATATATTTGAATTTGAATATACAGTAACCTATCATGAGTTTGCCACTGTTTTTCGTAATATATACTCGGTAGCGTCTCAAGGGAAAATACTTTACCATGTAACAGAGCACAATCTTACCAGACTGTCGGGCACACCTCTGTGTTCGTGCACTACAATGAAGTCAGTCACCTCGTTGGCTCGGCACGCATGGATCAGCTGGGACATCTCATACCCACCTCTGTTCATGCGTTGGCTGTTTGGAAATACTAATCTGGAACAAGTTAACTGGTTAATTATTTAATCAAATAAAGAATATCTTTATTTACTTCGAGCATGAAGTGTAGGGTTCGATCCTCAGGTCTGAGAGGGGTTTTCCAGCCCAGAGCTTTGATTAGTGGCCGGTTAATGGGAATAGGCTTGTCACCCCTGTCGGCCATGGCGACAGCTTCAACTCAGGTTAACTTGTCGGTAGTGCACTCGCATGTGGCTAATGTAGCCAATCTTCTTTAGGAAGGTTCTCGCGCATTGCGTTCATGTGAGCACACCATTCTCAAAATTATAGTTTATAGCCGCAGGTGGTCGGGCTTTTAATTCGTCGCGCTTCGCATCAAGCTCAGAGCGCCGGTTGACACCTATTATACAAGACATAACTGGGGAAATATGAGTGTACTATAACACCAACCTCTTTGGGGAATACAGGCATGATTATAAATTAAATTTATTGTAATTAATCATTATTTACTATGTAATGAAATATACATGATGCCAGCTGAATTTCTTAGTGCCTTAACTGGGCCTAAACTTAAATAAATCATTTTCATTATCATAAGCTTCTGTAAAACAAACACCTCTTTAATAACATACCTGAGTTCTTTAACAAACATCTTGAGACGAGCACTAGGCTCTCGGGACGTTGTGATCATGATCTTAGGGTCCTCCACACCGGCATATCTGTATTCATCGTCCTGTGAGTTCTGAGTGTTGGCCCCGCCACTGAAGCTTCCAATTACAGCTGCTTTCTCAGGACCTAAGGTTATTTACAAGATTAAAACATTGATTCATTCATTCAGCGGTGGTAAATTCTCGACTTTCATAAGTGCTTAAACTGAATAAATATTTTTCATTTTCATTTTCATTTTCAGCATTGTTTAAATGATTACTGAACTATAACTTAGCCATATAAAAAATCAAAGAAACTTAATACAATTTTACACAATTTCGAACCCCTTTAAGGGTGGAATTTTGGGAATCTTTTTTTAGTCCTAGGGCCTCATTATGCATAAGGTGGATTTGGCAACTGCCTAGGGGTCCGAGAATAAAGGTGGAAATTATAGATTTTTAAAAGTAAGAAAATGGCAAAATTGGACGCAGAATTGCAGAGCCTAGTGGCTCTGATAGGCTTAATCTGACCCTGTGTATACCTACACCCTACCAAGAACACACCCTCCAAATGTCATGTCTCTAAGACTGGTTGAGAAAGTGAGTTGATATATAAGTCAGTCAGTCAAGACTTAGAATTTTACATGTATATCTTTACTGTATTGTCCTGCCCGTGTCAAGAATTCATATGTACAATGCATTTCCTAACCTCAACTAACACGAAATAACGAGCGCTATAAAACTCAAAATACGCGTATTTCAAGGAATATTTCAAACAAACGACTTACCCTTGTCTTCGAACTCGATCCTTTTCTGCAAAGCGAGGGCTTCTTTCCTCAAATCACCGTGAATGGGAATGTTTTCTTCCAAGCACTTTTTAAGCTGATCTTTTTTCGCTTGAATACTTTTCTGTTTGTCTTCCTTGGACTTTCTGTATAAATATTCGCGGCGCAAACGCGCCTGTCTTCTAAGCATGATTATTTATATGTATTTAAGAACTTAATTCACTATTTTCACTTTAATATTATTGTGTTGTGTCTGAATTAAACATTTCCGTGCCGCGCGTGGTATTCTATTCATTCGCAAATTTGACAGTGACATAGTGACATATGTCAAAACTCACGTGTATTTATTTTGACGCGGATGGATGCGTTTAGTTATCACATGTGAAATTAAATAAATTGTTATAACATAAACTAAAAGTGCGCCTTCACAATGTATTTGCATTTTTATTCAAAAATATAAAGCGTTGATGCCAACTTATTTTTTTCAAATTCGTTCTTTATGCTTACGAATTAACTTAACACTAAGTGGTTTATAAAATTATAATAACAAGACGTTTTACAACAACAGCAGGCTACGGCCTTCAGTCAATCAGCCTATAAAGATGATGTATTAAAATTCGTATGTTAAAATAACATTAAGTAAAATATAATAAGAAATAATAATTCCACTGACCTTCATGATATTCCTGGACAAGCAGTCTGTAATGAGGTTTTATATCAAGGTCATGAGTTTCAAATATCCCAAAGAGATCATCAATATCTTCCTTTGAGTTTCGAGGTCTGATGTTGAATGTATCCCCAGGGGCATAGTCAACAAATTCGTTCCCTATTGTTCTGAGAGTTAATAACCTTACATCCTGAAAGTTTCATTTTGTTGTCTATACTAATATTATAAGAGGAAAGGTTTATGTATGTTTGTAACTAATTGGTTCAAAAAGTACTGGACCAATTTAAAAAATTCTTTCACCATTTAAATGCTTAATTATCACTGATTAATATAGGCTATATTTTATCTCCGTACTCCCACGGGCACGAAAAAACCGGACATGGTGTGCATACTATAATATATTAAAAATTGCCAGTTATACTTATGTATATTGGTATAGTGGTTTAAATCATGAAACGCTAACAATAATAAACTGATACACAAATCTGATATACTACAGCCAAGTCTGTATCATACCAATGCTGGGCATAGCCTTCTACCCTTCTTTTCAGATCACCAGACTTTGTGCCCAAACAAACACATACATATTTTTGTATGTTAAAACAAGAAGAACCCGACAGTTTCACCTGCATAATAATTTGGCGCATTTATTTTTTTATTCTTTGGATTAATATAGTCTATCTATCTATGACACTCTAAAATTATGTGGCTTTGAAATGGTAAATAATGTTCAGAATTTGTTCAGTAGATTAAGAAATACCCCCTATATTTAATTAGTATACAAGTATAAATAACAATAAAGTTTAATTAATTTATAAGTACTTACTTGAAAATGAGTTTCATCTGTGGTCCTAATATTACTTTCTATCTCAAATAATTTTGGCTCTATGAAATCACTGTCATTACTCTGTGGGAAATATATATCATCTATATTATCTGTTGTGTTGTCTTTTTCTTTTATTAATGTTACTTTCCATCTTGGAGTAAAAATATTTTTTATCTGTTCCACTTGGATGGTGGGAAAGTATGATATTAAAGAAGAAAAATATTGCTTCAGCCATGGTATTGCCACTGCGTCGTGGCCTAGGTCATGTTGGTAGTCACAGAGACCTGAAATATAATAATTTAGCACTTTACTCTATGGATCTATGCATGACTTAGTAATTATTTTTTTATACAATTATGTTAAGAATATACTTTTTATTTTTGTATAATATGTTTTATAATCAATAGTATATTTATAACTAGCTGTGCCCGACAAACATTATATTGACATATATTAGATTTGGTAAGGGTGGGTTTCTTATCATTAAGTGGTATGAAAAATATCTGTTGGCCGATTCGCAGACTTACCCTATATGCACACAACATTTCATGCAAATCAGTCCAGCCATTTTGGAGAAGTTTGGTAACAAACACAAGAATTTTATATATAATATTAAAAATACTTTATGTATATCATAATTATAGTGCAGTTTGGCTTATTTAAAAGGACTTATGGTTATGAAATTATTTAATTACTTTTTTTAATTCCTTTACTGTAATATTGTATTGATTATTAAATATATTACACTATGAGATAATAATACAGAATAACAAATGGTTGGTAATTTTTAGGAAAGGTAGGACTGCAAATTTATTCTTATGAGTTGGTCTTGTCAGTTAACATACATACATTCATTTGCTCACGCCTGTATCACATGGGGGTAGGCAGAGACCACCGTTTACCACATGCTACAATCCTTACATACTTCTTTCACTTCATACACATTCCTGCACCTCTTCATACAGATCCACTCAACATCTATACAGATAAATAAAATTGAAGTGTCTGTTTGTAATTCCAAAATAACAGCTTTTCACTAAATGCATACGAAAGTATACACAATACTGACACTAAAAAACCAAGTTTTAAAATTTTTCTCTGTCTGTCTGTCTGTTTGGTCCGGGTAATCTCTGAAACGGCTGGACGGATTTTAAAGGGACTTTCATTGGTAGGTAGCTGATGTTTCAAGGAGTAACTTAGGCTACTTTTATTTATCAAAAATATTAGGGTTCCGCAACAATAAGGATGAAACTAAATCTACGCGGGTGAAACCGCGGGGCACAGCTATATATAAATAAAATACCAATATCCAGTAGAGGCGTAGCTCCTAACTGCACCAGGCGCTTATGTAACTTCTTCCCAACAAAATTAAACTTGGTATACGAGGAATCGCCTAAGCCTAGAACCCCAAACTTTAACCCAGATAAAGAAGTGCTTGGTAGGTTTTTCCTCAACAAAAACTTCCAGAATTTCTTCATATTATCAGGCTCATCACCCTGCCCCGTCGTAGCGCACACAAATATTGCAAACTCTTCGTGAATCAACTTCGAAATTGGATAAGTGTCCATGGATTGGACTGGCCCCCGAAATCCAATAGTTTTGGTCGTTCGCCATATTCTCTCAGCAATTTCTTGCGCCGTAAATGTTTGCGTGGCGTATAGCACTAAAATTCTACGCGACTCAGTCATACTTGATGAGTTTTCCGTAATATTATTCTAGATAAACAAACATAACCTAACCTGGCCTTTTTTTATCACTTTGACATTTCTTAATTTTTTTTTAGTTATGACAATTGACAAGTGAGTGACAAAACTGTCAACTGGTTTAACATAACAGCAGATACAGAATAAAAAAATCTGTTTTTACGCAGATTTCTAAAGTTTAAATATTTTCGGCTCCAAGGAAACTGCTCTCGATGGAACACAGCAGTATGCAACGTGCTTACGGTCGTCGCTTGCCAGAATTCGTACCGGCAAGAAGACCGGAATTCGCACTTGCAAGATTATCCGGGCAAATAGAGCTTTGCCCGTTCGGTGTCTAGTAGAAGCTCTTATACTACAATTAGTATTGGATATAGACTAACAAACCCACAAGCTAAGCATATGTCGATAAAATTCAATAAAATGTTTATTTGGAAATAAGATTACTTCAAAGTTTCAGATAGTTTAAGTACCGTCACGAGTTATGAGCTCTGACCTTGAATGCGTAGTAGTAATTTTATGATTCTTTCTCTGTTTTTCTGTATGCCGCGTCACTAACAAATAAATATACAGTTACCCCCACAATTTTCGCTGAGTGCTCATAGCTTGTGATAACATACCGAAAAAAAGAAACAGTCATTGAAACGCTAACGACCACCGAGACGGCACTTTGGACTTTGTTCACCTCAGCTATAGACAACTAAATAAAAACTCATACTATTAGGCGAATTACCTACAATGTAGAGCAGTTTAATCACCCTTTTTATGATACCAACCCATGTAGATAAAATTAAGAAATAAAAATATTTTCATAATACCTACCCACCTTTAAAATGTAGCAAGGTCGCATTATTTGAAAAGTACCTACAAACTGTTTGTATTAAGGACCGCACCCTACAGACTATTTTACATTTAAATTAACCTTTCGCAGATTTTCTATTCGGTCTGGAGTCTGGGTATAGTAAACTTGTCAATCTGCCAGAGAAATCCGGACCTTCTGGCAACCCTACAACCACCCCAATTTAAAAAAAGTCATCCCCTTCCTTTTGCTGCCTTTACGTTCAATACGCCTTATCTTCATCTCTATTACACATCTATGAAAGTGATTTTCTATCTCTCTCATAATTGGCGCACGGCAGTCTCGCGGCCCAAGTTGGCGGGCTTAGTCGCTCCGGTAGAAAAAGGCGGGAAAGTGAAGTGAATTAGTTTTTATATTTTGTGAATAAAGGAACACTTTTTCAGCTGCCAATATGTAAGTGGTTTATTGAAGAGGTCTGTCAATAATTTTAATACGTATAACGTTTGAAGAGCGACAAAAAAAATTTAAGTTATAAGTCGGTACATTTTACCTTTGACATTTTCGGCGTTTCATTAGAAGCCGAATATTGACGCATTAATCTAATTAATATTTGGAAATGGAATCGCAACAAATCTAAATTTGAAAGTTTATAAAGCATGAAAGATTTTTGCGATCATTTTAATATTAGAACCCCTTGAATCAAATTTCGCGCAACACTAAAATAATAAGTAGGAATTAAGTAAATCAGTATAAAATAAATAATCTGCTTTAGCGGTTTTATTAATATATTTAAATCATATTATTTTATTCTAGTTAAGTTTTAAATCAGCGCTCATTATTATGCGAGATTAGGATTTTCTTAATACTTTTTTAATTAAGGATTTTAGCGAATTGTTTCTTGATACCCGAATGTCACTATTACTTTTTTTTAACTTAATTCAAACATTCAAAATAGTACTTAGCTACCAAGGCTTTTAGGATTAAAAAAATAATCCCGCAAATGCATAGGATGTTACGTCAGATGAACACGTGGCGTCATCGATCGCACCGCCCCCAAAGGTCCTCCCATACTGCTGACCCCGCCACCAAAATGACCTTTTGCGTAAAACTCTGATTGGAAGTTACAGTATAGAAAACACTAAAGATAAGTTAGCTCGCAGAATTAAATGCATTAACTTATTTACTAGTTCAGCATAAAGTTTGGGAGCATAATTAATAAGTTTACGATATTAGCCAAATGGCTGTAATAGAAAATTATCTTTAACAATTCGTACGAATTATAAACGGAAAAGTTTCTTGCCTGTTGTACCTAATCTGTAAATTTTGTTTTCATCTGAAATGGAGACAAAATTTACAGACATATGTATAGACATAATCTTTTGCGATGTAACTGAAGTCTGTCCAAACGTTTACCTGAAATTTAGAATAGAGATAGCGTAGCCTATTCCTTCGGAGAATACAAGCATGAGTGTATGTATATGTTCACGCAGTATAACTTAGCTATGTACCTACTTGAAAAATTCATTCCGCGGACAGTATCGTGAGTAAACTCTAGTTTTTGGTAAAGACTAAAAAGTTAGCTGTGCACCTACGAATTACGAACGAAAGATTCCGTAAATGATAATGATAAGATAGATGAAGGATATGATTTCTTCGACTCATAACTGTCGTTCATCGTCAAACATAACTGGCGAAATGTGGTTGTACGCGTTGCGGTGTGTGGATGGATGCACTTTTTATGTTGATAGGAGCGTGAAATCAAAGTTTTATTTTCGAGATAAAACATGACTCCTTTATTCAAGATAAAACAAAACACAAACTACATCTTGACTTTTCAAAAATCCATAAAACATTCTATAATTAAAAAAACTAAAATTTCCACAGACAACAAATTTGCGAATTCTGCGTTTTCACAGATAATAAATTTAGGTACATTCTAGGTCTTCTACAATGGGTTCTACGCCTCTGGGTAGGTAGGCAAAGCCTTGCTTATAGTACCTTCAGGGAATACAGGCGCATGTATTTGTATGTATTAATTTGTTTATTTTTTTCATTTTTACCGATATATTGGACTACTTAGGTATTATTAGCCACCTAGATACAGCACTTAAAATGGCAGGAATAATTTCAAATGTTAATTTGCTGTCATAAAAGTGCGACACGATACGACAAGACCCGAGGATTTATTACTATTACTCCACCACGATTCCATCTCACAGATACTAAAGAAATTCATTGCAATTGATTTGAACACCTTATTTTCTTCGTGATAAAAACTATTATAGCTCAGCAATGTCATGCTTCGAATTTGCTTATACTTATCGGTTTCATAATTATCTAGCTACTAGGTTTTCAGTGGCCTCGTAGGTATTATTATATTACTCTTTAACGTGAGCCGTGGTGGACTTGGGGTTAGCAGTCGTCTGCAACACAAGCTACGTAAGATCGAATCCAAGTGGTAGCCATCAATGAGTTATTCTAAAAACTTAACTGCAGTAGGTAATTTCATCCCACGCGCTTTATGTGATTACTTGTATGCTAAGACATATTACACATTTATTTCGTTTGAAAAAAAATAAAATTGAAATTACATTAAAATAACCTTAGAAATATCTTGTTACTCTGACCCGAGATAAAATGACATAATTTAATCATTCATTCATTCCCTATCTTCATACATAATCAAGTCAGTAAAATCATTGATTTATTTATTTACCTATTTCCTAGATGGTAACATATTTTAAGAATGAGTCAACACTATCCAGTACTAACATACTTTTTCAATTCACCAGTTCCTGACATTAGCAATCAACCAAGAATCTCGTCAGCTTTATAATATTGATTAACTGAAAAATAAATAAACTTTAAAAGATCAAATGGTCCAGACGAGCTTTAGCCACGTTATTCTCCAAGGTTTCTCAGTGTCGCACTCGACGAGTGTCGATTTCAGGATTTTAACAAAATTATCATTTGATTAAACTTTACGACACATATAAGAGAAAATGAAAGACTTCATGGTGACATATTGAATTTATTAAATTGAGTCACAGCTGCACGAAACCTTTTTACTCGGATAAATCATAAAGCAAAGAACAAATTAGATAGGATTGGAGTAGATACTCTAAAGGTTGCTCGCAAATCTAGTTTTATTTATTTAATTTTACATAGTTTACTTACTGCTAAGATAGTACACAGTTGAAGATTCAAGATATATTAGTGACAGACATTCCACATCCTTTTGTAATAATGCACGTACAGCGGCCTTACCATAAGCTCTTATTGCCATCATAGTTTCACTGTGTGACAGTGACAGACTTATACACGTCATATACATCTGTCTCGTAATAAGAGTTAAACTATCTTGGCAATGGGAGGTCATGGTAGAGTCTCAGATTCATCTATGGGTGATTTTCAAACAACATTTTCAAAGTTTTCATAATGTTATCGGCCTCATCTGGTTTATCAATCATATTATAATCATGTCTGTTACTAATTTTAACGTTGTGCATATTAACAACAATAATATTCGTTGCATTGACAATAGTTATATCGGAGGAATTGAGAATAATAACATTAGTCGCGTTGAAAACTGAAGCTTCTGTTGAATTCACTATAGTCACATTTCTCGCTTCGCCTTTTGTGTCATCTGTCGTGAATTGCCTCGCGGCTTTGAGCGCAGTATAAATGCTACGTTGGTAGCCATTGTAAATTTGCATGTTAATTTCTGTCCAATTAACCATACTCATTATAACTATAATCGACGAATTAGCCACATTCGCACCCTCCACATGGCCCAAAAATACATTGATTGTATTGGTTACACTTGCATTATTTGTATATTCTGCGATCACCTGACTTGCGTTAGATATGGTCACATAAGTACACTCTTTTACTTTAACACCCAATGCCTTAAATATAGTAGTATTATTCACATGTTCCACAAGCACTGTAGTAACGTTGTCTACATTTACGTTGGTAGCGTAATCAGCGTTGAAAAGATCGGAATTTTCAACTGTTACACCATACGCGTAGCTTATACTCGCATACTTAGAGTTCATTACAGTCACATAGTTTGTGTGTTTCACCTCTCCATATTTGGCTCCGACAGCTTTAGAATTGTTACTGTATTCTACATGAAAATACTCCGAGTGATTTACGGTGATATCATTTGCGTGTTGCACAGCTACATACCTTGAATCGAACGCAGTAACTTCATCCGAGTATTCTACTGTTATATTATTTGAGTTGGTAATACGGAGATCATTCGCGTGGTCCCCAGTGACATCTGTCGAGTTGGATACAAGCACAGTGTTTGCAAATGTTACATTAACATCCTTTGCGAGGTCCGAAATAACATTCACCGAACTTGAAACTTGAATATTTGATGATTTTTCAATGTCAATATCTGTTGTGTTATCAACTGCTATATTGTTTACTTCACGAACACGTAGATTATGCGTGTTTCTTACGACACAGTGTGCATTTCTATCGTTGAATCTGTAGTTGAGAACAAATTGTATAGTTCGTAAATTATCCTCGTTTATACCTCCTCCCAAATCTTCAAACGGACAGGTTCTTTCTGTTGATATTCCTTGTAATATGCACACAGCGTGTAGTAGAAGCGCTAATAAGATCATTTTGATATCTTGGGTAGCTGTGAGTCTATTTACTTTAAAGGCACGTTCTCGACTGAGGATCATCTTCAAGAGCTTTTATCATTAAATACATTAGCAGGGTTTGGGCTTAGGCTGTTCGCATGTGACCGTATATACTGCGACGGCGAGAATCTTTGTAGAGTATGATCAATTTTTAAAAATCTTTTAAAAAAACTTTGTAAAAAATGAGTACGTTTGATGTTGAATTAATATTTTTCTATATAACTTTATATTAATACTTTTCTATATAACTAATATTACAATTGCGAAAATATCTATTTACTAATGAGTTTAAAACCGCCGTGTTACAGGATTAGAATTTAAAAGTTATTTAGAATTTGAAGGTACATAATAAGGGAGAGTATCTAGCAGTACTATCTATACAACATAATTAAAGCGATAGACTCACCATCTGTCATGTTGTCACTTAATCATCTTCGGTGAAAAGTAGGTGTTGTTATTACATCACCTCTACCCACCCCTTCGAGCGATACGTATGGTCCTGCCGCGTTATTCACTAAGGCTTCTCCGCGTCGAACTCGAAGACGAGCGTTGGTTTCAGTTATGGGAAATTGATACATAATACTTAAAGATATGGTTAAATTTCATATCTTTAAAACCGACACTTGACGACGAGTGCGACGCTGGGGAACCTTAGTGAATAAGGCGGCAGGTTGAAAGTAGCGTCTGAACAAAAATATAATTCTTGTAGACAGCCTAATATGAACTTAACTCCACCTTTATTATTTTTCACGAGGAACTTGTTATGCTAATGATACATTTGTGGTGAGCGATGAGATCAACGACACCTTCGTATAAAATAGCAAATTGATTTTTGATTAAAAAAAATCTCTGTTTGCTCGACTAATACGAAAATACTCGACACGAAATTCTTTCTACTTTTAATATTTTACTAGCTGTGCCCTGCGGTTTCACCAGCGTAGATTTCATTTGATTACCGCGGAACCCTAAATATACTTTATAAATAAAAAGCCCATGGTACTCCCTGTAACATAAGCTACCTGCCAGTGAAAGTCCCGTTTAAATCGGTCTAGCCGTTTCAGAGATTACTCTTTGGCAAATAACTCATTATTAGGTACCAATTCTTTGCGTTTTTATACTCGTGATAATTTCTAAACGCAATGTCCTATTGGAATAAAACAAACGGTATTTTACTTCTACATGAATACCCTTGATAGCATAATTCTTAATTTGTATAAGGATTAATATTAAGATACACATTTAACGTAGTTTCTTTCTTCAGACGATTTAATATTTTTTATGAACATAAAAGCGGTTATTGTGACTAAACTATGATAGTTAGATATATGCTCTCGCGGACTTTTTTGTAGATTTTAATAAGACCTACAATTCCGTAGTACATCATTTTGTTCTACTGTTAATAGTTTTTGCAGCGCACGCATAAATAGGTTTTCGATTTTACACCTTGGGTTACAAATTCGCAATTTTCTTACGGACCCCTAATTTTTATGAGAATAAATAATAGCCTTTCTCGATAAATGGACTATCCAACAGTGAAAGAATTTTTGAAATCGGACCTGTAGCTCCTGAGATTAGAGCGTTCAAACAAATAAACAAACAAACAAACTCTTCAGCTTTATAATATTAGTATAGATATAAAGCATTCCTATACATCTACTGATACATATAAAAAATGAAGTGTCTGTTATACACGCGAGTCTATAACGGTACTGCCTGACGTAAAAACCAATTTTCAATTTTATTCTCTGTCCGTCTGTTTGTGCGGCTAATTTATGAAACGGGTGGACAGATTCTAAGGGGATTTTCAATGTCAGACAGCTGATGATACGAAGCGTAACTTAAGCTACTTTTATTATTCGGTGCGGGTAAAACCGCGGGACACAGCTAGTAGCAAATATTTCTCAGTTTGGGAAAGTAGAGAATAAGCAACTGATGGTAACCGTAAGTACTTCTTAGCTTTGGTTTTTGATTGTACGATAACAAAATGAAACGTCAAATCTCAGAAGCTCTAAATACGTGCTTCTTAAACAGATGATGGTAAGCCCTCTTTTCCTTGTATATATAAATACTAGCGACCCGGCACCCGCCCTCACTTCCGATACGGATTTTTAAGACCTCAAAAATAACAGTATTTCTCCACTATTTAATGGATGTTATTATTATACATATAAACCTTCCTCTTCAATCACTTTATCTATTAAAAAAAACCGCATCAAAATTTATAAAACAATAAAAAGAAATAAATAAATTGAAGCAATCATACTTTGTTCTATGAAAAAGGCAAGGCCTGTAGATAAAGTAACATTATCCTCACGCTTCGCTAATAAACGATACAAAATGCACCGGAATGACATAAGTCACGCCGCACGCGCCTGATTTATGTCATTTCCATACATGTTGTATCGTTTTTATAAGCGAAGCGTGAGATGTTACATTGCCTAAGATTTTTTGAATAAGGTTTGGCGTGAACGGGAGAGACAAATGATTAATATGGTGGTTGTATATTACCTTTATTAAATTTAAGTATCGCTAGGTATACATAGTACGCACACAAAGGAATCCGAGTACATATATATAAAATTGAAGTAACTGTTTGTAATTCCAAAATAGCAGCTGTTCACTAAATGCATATGAAAGTATGTATACGATATAGATATGAAAAAACAATATTTTTTTTTAAATTTCCCTGTCTGTTTGTTCCGGGACTTTCACTGGCAGATAGCTAATGTTATAAGGTGTAACTTAAGCTCCTTTTATTTAAAAAAAAAGTATAATCGTTACGTGGAACACCCATGAAATAAACACTACAAAACTATGATATATGAACTACTACACTATATTATAAAAAGAGATTGAGTCACAATTTTGATGACAGCAACACAATGTGAAAAGTACGATGTTTACGGATAATACGAAGGGTACAAATTTGGAGAATATACATTTCTAGAGTATGGATCTGAGTACACGTTTGAAGGGTACAGATTTGAAGGGTACACATTAGAAGGGTACGCATAATGTACGTTTACAACATTCTGAAAATTATAACCCTGATAATTTGATGAGTCTTCAAATGTATTTTTTGGAGACTTATGACCAATCAATTCTTTTAAAGATTTCATTATCTCATCGGCTTGTTCTGCGGGGTTAATGGCCGTATAATTATGCTTGTTTGTAATTTCAACGTTGTGCATGTCTACAACAACTATATTAGTCGCGTTGACAATAGTTACATTTGACGATTTAAATATAATAACATCTGTTGAGTTGATAACTCTAGCTTTCGTCGTATCCACAACAGTAACATTTCTCACTTCGGCTTTTGGTTTGTCAATTTTGACATTCACCATTTTCCCATTATAATATGTGTAGACAACTGTGTTGCCTGTACTCCTGTATTCTGTAGTAACTGGTGTCAGTAGCCCTACAAACACATATTCCGAGTAAGTTACAGTTACACTAGTCGCGTGTTTCAACGTCACATATTTTACATTGGTTATATTTGCAATGTTTGCGTAGTATGCACGTACATTTCTTGAGCTGGTTACAGTTAAGTCATTCGAGTGTTTTGTGTCTACGTTAGTTATGTTTGTAAAGCTTGCATCCGACGTGTGTATTGCAGTCAACTCATCCACGTGGTCTGTCTTCACGTTATCAGCATAACGTATAAGTACATGTTCTGAATTGATTACATTTACATCATCCGAGTGTTCTACGGTTGTAATAGTCGTGTTGGTAACTTTGACGTTTTCCACGTGGTTTGTTGCGACATTTGTCACATTGGTTACAGTCACACGATCTCCGTAGCTAATAGACGTATCCCTCCCGTGGTCCATAACCAGATTATTCGAGAATCTAACATTTACATTTGACGAAGTTTTCATAGAAATATCATTAGAATGTTCAACAGCTATATGATTCACTTGTTCTGCATGTAGGCCGCTTGTGAAGCTAATGAGGCAACTGGCGCCGTTTGTATGATATCCGTAGTTTTGAATAAAGCCACCGTTTCCTCTCGCGATATCTTCAAGGGGGCAGAATGTTTCAGCCAATACTCCTTGCAATATACACAGCGCGTATAATATCCGCGCGTATGAGATCATTTTGAATTGTCGCGAACTTTAGTGTACGTCTGTTTATTTAAGTAGCGCGTTCTTGACTGAGGATAATCATATACAAATGCAACGTTAAATACTTTAGTAATGCTTATGGTTAGGCTGTTCGTATATGGGGCGTTTTTGAGCAAAAACGCGAAAAGTAATTATACCAAATGTTCACACAGAAAGATTTTCAAAAACGTATGTGATTGAGACGGCGATGGACTCACTATCTGTCACGTTGGCATTTACTGCACTTAGGTTTTTCGAAAAATCCATTGGTGCAGGCAAATGGGAATCGAACTTGCGTCGCTTGCGTAGCAGGCGCCTGCACAAACCCCACGGCCACCACGGCTCTCGGCAAAAAAGAGTATTTGTATTCTGTATCTGTAGGTGAATTAATTTATTGAAACATAACTTATAAATGCCTGAACAGATTTGGTTGGATGTTTTGCGGGCGACAAATATAAAAAACTAGGTAAGTACGTATGCGTTTGTGTACCATGTGTGGCCAGCCTAATGTGAAGTCATTTTTATTCTAGAAATACGTAGCAATTGTTATTGATATTATTTTCCCTATTAAACTATTTGTAGGTAAAAAACCCGATTTTATACAAATTTATTTAGGTATATATTAGTTTATTAATAATTAGGCAAACAAATTATTACGTTATTTATATTTATAGCATCATGTTATTTAATATATAATATATAACATATTGAAGGAAAACTCCACGCGCGCATTCATTTAAAAAGAACAATGACATGACTTATGAAAAATTTTAACAGAATAAAATCAAATCTTCGATTCACATGCCGTTATAATTCTCTGTGTTTCCGCGACCCATTATAATTTTTTTTTCTAAATTTCTAACTAGAGCGCCCGTTTTGCACATTCCGCACAAAATATCATAATCTATACAGATAAATAAAATTGAAGTGGATGTTTGTAATTCCAAAATAACAGTATACACGCTACTGACACCAAAAAAACAAGTTTTAAAATTTTTCTCTGTCTGTCTGTCTGTCTGTCTGTCTGTTTGTTCCGGGTTATCTCTTAAACAGCTGGACCGATTTTAACGGGAGTTTCACTGGCAGCTAGCTGATGTTCGAAAGAGTAACTAAGGCTACTTTTATTTATTATAAATATTAGGGTCACACGACAATAAGGATGAAACTAAATCTACGCGGGTGAAACCGCGGGGGACAGCTAGTCTACAATAAATGTTTATATAATCTATACATCCATCTATACAGATAAATAAAATGGAAGTGGCTGTTTGTAATTCCAAAATTACAGCTTTTCACTAAATGCATATGAAAGTATACACGCTACTGACACAAAAACACCAAGTTTTAATTTTTTTCTCTGTCTGTCTGTTTGTTCCGGGTAATCTTTGAAACGGCTGAACCGATTTTAACGGGACTTTCTTTGGCGGGTAGTTGATGTTTCAAGGAGTAACTTAGGCTACTTTTATTTATTACTAGCTGTGCCCTGCGGTTTCACCCGCGTAGATTTAGTTTCATGCTCCATGTCGCAGAACCCTAATTATTTTTAATAAATAAAAGTAGCCTAAGTTACTCCTTGAAACATCAGCTACCTACCAGTGCAAGCCCCGTTAAAATCCGTCCAGCCGTTTCAGAGATTACCCGGAACAAACAGACAGAGACTGACAGACAGACAGACAAACAGACAGACAGACAGACAGACGGACAGACAGACAGACAGAGAAAATTATTAAAATTTTCATATGCATTTAGTGAAAAGCTGTTATTTTGGAATTACAAACAGACACTTCAATTTTATTTATCTGTATGTATAGATGTATAGATTAACATTAGGGTTCCGCGACAATAAGGATGAAACTAAATCTACGCGGGTGAAACCGCAGGGCACAGCTAGTATTTATATATGCGTCACGAACAACAATTACCTACTGATAGTATGTCATAAAAAAATATGAATCATATGTAAGTAGAGGTTACTCTTACTACATACTTAGTAAACACTTTGTGGAAAATTCTGACTTTATTTTATGTAAATACTAGCTGTACCCTGTGGTTTTACTCGTGTAGATAAAATTTTATGGGAAACCCATTTTTTAAATAATTCCCTAACATTCTATGTTATTCCTTGTAACATCAGCTATCTATCAGTACAAGTTCCGTTAAAACCGATCCAGTATTTTTAGGAATTACCAGATAACCAACAGATGAAAAAATTGTGAATATTATTTTATGTTTTTTAATTTTTATTTAAAGCCTGTAAGCAAATATTTTTATATGCATTTAATGCAAAGCTGTTAATTTGGAACTAAAAACTGACACTTCAAATTTATTTATCTGTATAGATGAAAAAGTAAATACCTACTTACGAATACATTAAAATTGTATTGCTTTGTAGTAGAGTAGAGTGCCTCATACACATATTTACACATTAGTATATTTCTTTTAAATCCATACATCTATACTCTATACATACATATACATACAGATAAATAAAATTGAAGTGTCTGTTTGTAATTCCAACATAACAACTTTTCACTAAATGCATATATTAGTATATACGCTGCTGACACTGAAAACCAAGTTTTACATTTTTTCTCTGTCTATCCATCTGTCTGTCTGATTGTTCCGTGTAATCTCAGAAACGGCTAGACCGATTTTAACGGGACTTTCACTGGCAGGTAGCTGATACATCAAGGAGTAACTTAGGCTACTTTTATTAATTTAAAATATTAGGGATCCGCGACATGACACAGGAAACTAATTCTACGCGGGTGAAACTGCGGGGCACAGCTAGTGTTTTTATATAATATGTAAGTATCTACCTACTTAAGTTGCACGTTTACTTGACGACACAATTATTATATTCATAAGTCATAAATAGTTTTAACTGTTGAAAACCAGTTGCAAGTAGAAATAATATTATCCTACGTTTTATCCTTAAATTATAAGCCTACATTCGAAATAGCATGAAAGACCAGCAGTGAACAAAAGCGGCCCGAGCATGCGTCCTTGAGGCACCCCTGAGCAAATCTCGGGCCTTTTCAATCCGTCATAAAGAACGTCTGGGATAGTACGTTAGCTCTTTATAAATACACAATATTGTGAATATGGTTTGAATTTTGTTTTCTAGAGTTTGGATATGCCTTATCTTCAAACTTGCAAGGGTCTATAATAGGATCAGGAGTAATACCCACCTTTGTGACCGACAAAAATAATCTACTTAAAAAGCCTATTGCGTACACTGTGTTTTTGTTGTGTTACTATGTTACTGTAACAATATGAATATGATCTTCAATGAGGAACACATCGAGGCATCCTGCATTGGTCTGATTTAACACACAGTGGTCGCGTATAAGGCGTTTTAAATATTCTTCTTTATTTACCTCAGTGGCTGGTTTTGTTCAGGTCCAAGTTTCCTCTACGAAGACGATAAAAACGGAAATAAACACGGTTTGTTCATTAGCCGTATCCTCATCAAACACAGCATTGATATTCCGAGCTGCTTCTACTGCGTTGGTTACGAATCCGAAGTTGTACCCAAAAATATTTATATTGAAATATCCTTCGTAAATCCCCAAGTAAAATTTTAAGCTCCATCGCTGATCATCCCGAAGCTAACAATTCTAACGCACCTGGAACCCTCCCTGTGCTCTCAGCAGCATGAGGTAGCCAGGAGGCCCTACCTACAATTCCATCACCCATAATATGTTATAATCATATTCTTGAACCTTGGCTTACCAACCGTGTAAATATAGGAATATCAATGTAGGGATCAATACAAGCTAACCACTTACAAGTAAGTGGTGCTGACCTAAAAAGCTCATGAAAGCAAACTGTACCTTCGATCCCATTATATAAATTGCTAGTTTTTCTGATCCGGTTTCGCTCTGTTTGTTTTCCTTCAACGCGGTACTCTATGAACATGATATGTCCCTTTGTGCTTGGTATTAACTTGTTGAGAAAAGGGGTGATCTTACAGTGCTTTTACTGAACACATCATATTATTACTCGGCATACGTTGTCCAACGAATAAATAGCCCTGAGGTAGAGGCAAAAACTGTTGCCATGCCGTGCATATTCGATTAAAAAGAGAGTATCGATTGAACTCTACTACAAATTTATATTCGATTTTGTTGCCTTTCATGTATTTTAATGGATTTACTTGAAGTAAATCTGTCACGTTGATGTGGCTAATGATATTGATGATGATGAAGGTGCTCCATTTGTATTAAATAGTCAAAAATAGCCAAGGAAGCTGTATTACGATGCCGAATAGCAACGTTGATCATTAGCCGCGTTATTCTGTGGGGTTTCTCAGCGTCGAAATCGACGACGAGCGTAAGCGTTCAATTATAGGAAATTGATACATAATACATAGAGGATAAGGTTCAATTTATTATCTATAAAACCAACACTCGGCGACAAGTGCGACGCTGGGAAACCTTAGTGAACAACGCGACTGCTGTTATTTTACAAAAATAATTAGGGACACCGGGCATAGCTTGTGTATCTCCCATATGGCTAGCAAATGTCACTGGCGGGACGTTGGTCAAATTGGATGATATGTTCTAATAGTATTTGATTACATGCACCGGCCTGCGCATGAGCATGACCGGCTGTTATCGCGACATTAGCGATAGTGTCCGCCCGAAATAGCATTCAATTGGTCACTCACAGTCAGAGATTGAAGCACTCGCGGTTACTAAAACAAATCATATATCCCTTATACGGTTGGAGATACATCACAATCATAGTTCAAATAGTGCCGGCTCGACCGTTAGATAAAAGAATATTTAAATCTCGAACAATGTCGTAGGTATTTTTATCGAAATACGATCTAGAAAATATTTTCTGCTATTGTAAAAATCATCAATTTATATTCTCGCTGGGAATGACGGCCTTATGTCCTTGAGGGAAAACCTTGGTTTAGCGACATAGTAATTCCAAACATTCTTTAACTACCTACAAATAAGTTAGTAGAAGACGAACAACTTCTACATACATATGCTTACGCCTGTATTCCCCGAAGGGGTAGGCAGAGGTGCTGTAGTAACAACACACACTTTTCACCGAAGATTAAGTGCCAACGTGACAGATGATAAGTCTATCGCTGTCTCAGGCACTATACATACGTGTTTGCGACCCCGCTGGGATTCGATTTCGCGTCGCGCGTAGCAGGCGACTGCTCAAACCCCACGGCCACCTCGGTGTTGTGATGTTGTTGTAGGAAAACTCTAAGGCAGAAGAGATTTACTGGGTATTTAGTTTAATCATATATTTCTGCTTCACCAGGTCACCCAAAACGCAAGCGGACGAATGCGAGAGCGAGACCCTCAAATCCGACTTAGAAGACCAGGATACTGAAGTCAAAGATGGCACAGCGCTGGAAGCCAAGATGTCCCTTTTAAACGGGATCACAGTTATAGTGGGATCCATCATTGGCAGCGGGATCTTCGTGTCTCCAACTGGAGTGCTGAAGTATACGGGATCCGTGAACGCCAGCTTGTTGGTGTGGGTCGCTTCAGGGATTTTTAGTATGGTAAGTAATTCTGGTAGATGGCACTGGACAGAGACAAATGGAAAGAGTTGCATCGGTTACACCGACAAGAGTCTCATTACTCTTAAATTCATGATGATGAAGTAATCCTGATTTAAGCAGACTAGTAACCTACTGAATCTAGTAGTCTAAGCAATCTTAATGTTATGGAGATTATTAATGGACACAGTCAGATTGACCGATGACATTAAGAAACTGGTAGGGTTCCACTGGATTTGGAATGGTGATGACTGGGATTGTCGTTGGACAATGTGTACATGTCCAGCAGTGAAATTTTTCGATCCTCTTTGGTGTGATCTTCGTAAGTGAGATAAAATGAAATGTACAGGTTCGTACGTCTCGGTGTTACAAAAAAACATTTGAAAAATATAACATGTCAACCTTCTTCTATCTATCTATACCACGTGAGTTTACGTCTGTTTGCCCGTTCTTGGTGATCTTGGTTTTGTATCATTATGTATTTAAGTTATCCCAAATCAGTAAACAAATAGACAGCTCGGTCAATGATTTATATATAGATATGTTATTTGACCTACGATCTTTGGAACGAGAATTGTGATAAGCAATCACGTTCACACAATTTTATATTATTGGTGTCAGTGGGATCTCATACAATTATCTATTAATTTACCTAATTTGTTTTGCAAGATAAGTTTGTCCATCTGTAATTATATTTGTATATTGCATACTGATAGAAAGCGGCTACTAGACCCTTCTTCTCGAATTTAATGTTTTTCGGGTCCCGTAACCAAAGAGTAAAAAAACGCTCTTCAGTCTGTCTGCCTGTCACCAGGCTGTATCACACGAACCGTGATAGTTAGAAGGTTGATCACAGATGATGTATTTTTTTGGCATTAGCCATAAATACTAAAAAAAGAAGTACATAAATATTTATGGCGACTTTGTTTCCCCATAAACGTGATTTTTCTGTCGGTTTTTTTTACTATGGTACCTCCTTGCGCAAGTCCGACTCGCACTTAGCCGGTTTCTGAAGTGACATACGAGTTATTAAAAATATAAATATATATCGTTATTAAAAATCGATAAAATTCGTTCATATAAGAATATAGTTCTTATGAGTGTTTAAATAAAGAGCAAACCACATTTTGCCACCATCGCTAATACGCGACGAAATTCGTTGTCGTTTTAAGACGTCAAAATCTATACTTGTGCACCCATACTTATTAATATACAACCTAACGGGTTTTTCTTATCATACTTGAAAAAGCTTTGTTCGATTCTGTCATCCCAAAAATCTTCAAAAAAACTATGCGATAGTTGTCTCTTTTGTATGAAATAATTGAATTTTTTCGAGAACTTGTCGGGCGCAGACGATCGTTTTACGAGTAACTGTAAATGAAATGAAAGGAGTTTGAAAGATGTGTAAATAATTTGAAATAAGTTTTGAATAAAGAGTCCATCGTCGTCTTAAGAACATACGCCTTTGAAATTCTTCTTAGACGTATGCAGGTTTCCTCAAGATGATGATTCACCGTAACGGTCGAGAACTAATTAACTGACTAAAAACTTATTAAACTTACTTACCTAGATCCTCCCAATGGGGTCCATAAATTACGTGAGATGATTTAGGGGGGGAGGGGGTCGAGTCAAATCTCATATAATCTCACGTTAGGGAGAGGGAGGGTCTCGACAAATATCACGCAATTTTTGTTCTGATTGAAACAAAAAATTATACTATTTTGGTCCATTCAATACAAATTATTATTACATTTATAACTCTCAGCAATATTGATTACTAGTCTTAACTAGTCGTAAATAAAAGCACGAAGCAAATTGTTTTTTTTCTTTCTAAAATAACAACCCAACGCGCTTACGTAAGAAACCCACATTCTGAAAAATCTCACGTGAGATTGGGGGATGGGGGAGGGGGTTGAACAAATCTCACGACATCTCACCAACGGGGGAGGGAGGGACAGAAAATTAAAAAAAACACCTCACGTATATTATGGACGCCCCCTTAGAAACTCCATAGAAACAGGGCTCTTCAACTAAACAGATGCCTTCAGAAGCCGCGAAGTTATAATACACATGTATTTTTTTTATAATTCTAAATAATGATCCGCGCAACTTTTGTTAATGCTTTCTTGCATAACTCTTGTGTTGCCGTGATTAAAGGAAATTCGTAAATTACTAAATAAGTGAATTACTAGCGGATGTCACGCGGTTTCACCCGCGTAGTTCCCGTTCTCGTGGGAGCACGGGGATAAAATATAGCCTATGTTACTCGCTGATGATGTAGCTATCCATTGCTTCGGCCATAGTTTCAGAGCTTATTCAATGCAAACAAAAAAACAATCAAATCTTTCCTCTTTATAATATTAGTATAGATGTTATTTATTTATAGACTAGCTGTGCCCCGCGGTTTCACCCGCGTAGATTTAGTTTCTTCCTTATTGTCGCGGAACCCTAATATTTTTGATAAATAAAAGTAGCCTAATTTACTCCTTGAAACATCAGCTACCTACCAGTGAAAGTCCAGCCGTTTCAGAGATTACCCGGCATAAACAGACAGACAGACAGACGGACAGACAGACAGACAGAGAAAAATTTTAAAACTTGGTTTTTTAGTGTATGTAGCGTGTAAACTTTCATATGCATTTAGTGAAAAGTTGTTATTTTGGAATTACAAACAGACACTTAAATTTTATTTATCTGTATAGATAATGTCTTTATTTTGCCAACAGATAGGTGCGTACTGCTATGCAGAGCTGGGTACGATGATTCGTCAGAGCGGCGCGGACTACGCATACATCATGGAGACGTTCGGGCCCTTCTCTGCCTTCATTAGGCTTTGGATCGAGTGCATGATCGTCAGGCCGTGCTCACAGGTCTGTTCACTTATCATATCATCATCACCAGAAAACAAGCACATTTTATAAGCCGTCGTTAGGCAAACTGCCAATGCTTGCGAGGATACAGGTGACTTTTAGAACTGTTGAACTAAGAAGTGTTTTACACTTACAAAAGCATACGTTTTTTTTTATTTTTTAATAAAGGTTATCATATCCATATTCTAGCCATATATATCATCTTTAAAAATCCTTACACGATGCCAGCTGAGTTCGCGTTCGTAAGTGCCTTTCCAGGGTTTAACTGAATAAATCATTTTCATTTCAAACGCACCCTAATCCACGAAATATTTGGTAATATGAAATCGTAATGACCTAAAAATATTTCAACGACTCATAAAACTTATAAGAAATATACATAGGTACGTACTTTTTACGGCATGAATTCTGTCGATCGCTAGGCCCACAGTACACATTCTGGGTATTGATTCTGAACCATTACGTAAAACCGTATGTAGGTACTCTTCAAGCCATAATGACCTCTGGATGGAGGTGAATGACATGTTATTCCTATACGAATACAGTCGTAAATTAAGTGTCTCTTTCTCTAAGCTTATTAAAAGTAAATCGCATTATATTTTCGGCCTTAGTGCCGATACAATACATCTATATTAATTTTAAGTCATTATTTTAGTTAACGACTGCCTTATTGGTGTCGTGGTCGCAATCGCACGAGGGGTTCGATCTTCGGGTTGGGCAAACTGTTGTTGGGGTTTTCCATCTGTAATTACTTCGTAGCAGCCCGGAGTCTGGATTAGTGCCCGGTTAATGGCAATAGTCTCGTCCACAATGGGAGTTAAAACAGCACTGGCGAAATGAGGGTATATAAGAACACCTCTGATGCCCTCTGCCTACCCCTTCGGGAAATACATAAGTTCATTTTGTATCAAATAGCAGAATAAAATTAATTTCCTAAATTGTGGTTAAGGTACTGAATGAAATAAAGATTGAACATAATTTAACGATTCAGTGTATTACATGCCCTGGTAAAGCATTTAATAACAGCGAAAAACCACCGGTTAAGAAACTAGTTTTCTGGGCAAATCCGGCAAAGAAACTCAGCTAGTGTCTTTAATTCATAGCGGATAACATTTAAATAGCATGCCATTAAAACCATTTTTTTTTCAAACGTGACGTAGAGGCATGTTTTGAGGAGCTCGTGGCACAGTTGCTTTTGCGCATATGATTCGGTCAGCGAAGTTAAGCAACCATACGCCTAGCTAGTAGTTTGAATGGGTGATCGTCCGAGTTCCCTCCGTGCCTCAGAGAGCACGTTAAGCCGTCGGTCCCGGTTGCCAATTTAACAACTTTGGGAATCGTTACAGGTCAGTCAGAGGCCTAAGAAAGTGTGACAACTGGTTTACAACCCACAAGCCGATTTTCCTCGAAAAAGGGGTTACGAAGGTCAGATGGCAGTCGCTTCGTATAAAAATCAGGTGATCAGCCACAACGGGTTGAATAAGTGCCGACCCCAAATACATGGGATAAGGCCAGGGAGATGATGTGACGTAGAGACATGTTCATCATAAATTTAAGAGTCTGAGAGCATTCGTCTCTATCCAGTGCCATATCTTTGACCTCCCTATAAATCATGACACAAGCGCACACATGAGAGCGCCCAAGGAGAAGATAATATTCTCTCTTCTCAAGCGCTTGCACTAATAGATGCGATATATAATCAGCCACGTGACATATGTCATTCCTATACATTTCGTATCGTTTCTATAAGCGAAGCGTGAGGATAGTGATACTTTGTCTACAGGCCTGATAGACAAGATGTCCAAGTGAAGTTAATGAACTGAAAGTATTACGTCATCCTCAAATACCCGGAATATTCCTTTGACGTAAATCGCTTGGGATCACAGCTCTAACGTCTTACGCAAGCTTAATGTAAATTGTCAATAGCGACGTCAGATGACGCACTTTTAGATGAGTTCATTTAACATCTTGTTGAGGAAAAGTTATCCTTATGATGCCTTACAAATGCTCCCTTTTCTCAGAAACAACGATGAATACAGAAAAGAAATCAAATAAAATACGGACTCAATACACAGTTAAATAAAGCTCAAATTACATTACAAAGCTTCCAGGATTTATTTGTTCTTGGCTTATTGGCGCCCAACGTGGGACGGATCTAAACACCATTAATTTTGTTTGTGTACGTCACTGAGTTTTTTAATTTCGTTTCGTGTTTTGTAATTGAATCTTTGGGCTTGGTGATTAACTCTGAACTTAACAGTGAACTTATAGTGTCAAAAACGACACCCACTTCTTTTTTTTCTATATGTATGTATTTAAAAATGTTAGGTATTAACGATCCTAATATAACGATCCTAGTTTTCAAACGATTTCAAAAAAGGATGAGGCTCTCAATTCATATATGTATGCTTTTTTTAATCGATTTATTATGATACTTTCACAATGGCATTCAAAATGCCACCGCGGCGACAACCGTTTGTTATTTTGTCCTCTGATAATCTCTCGGGACCGTATTTTTTTTCCGGCATAAAGAATAACCTATATGTTTGTAACCCACTTAGTGAAAACATGTGTTTTTGGGTGCAAGCGTAACATCCATCTTTCATTTTCTATTATATTCATTAATTCATATATGAATGATCTTTGATAAATGATCTTTTATAGCTTTTCAGTACTTAAACACAATATAATAAAATAACAACAAAATAATAAAATCACAAAAAAAAAAAGTTTAATGCCTTTTAAAGCAAGGGGAAATGGCTCAGCCTGTGCTGCCCGTAAATTTTATTACGTTTAGCGCTGATTTTCAGCCATATACATACATCTAAGCTTTCATATATAAGTGAAAATGAAAATGAATGAATGATAAGGCACTTATGAATGTCGAGGAATTTACCACCGGTTCGGAAACTAGCCTTCTGAGAACAACCGGCAAGAAACAAAAAAAAGTAGGATGTATTACGTATTTTTTACAGGCGATAGTAGCGCTGACATTCAGCGTGTATGTGCTGAAGCCGATATTCCCTGAATGCGACCCGCCTGAAGACGCGACCAGACTGTTGGCTGCTTGCTGCATATGTCAGTATAACTCATACAACATTTTAAGTTGTTGGATTTTTTTTCATTGCTATAAGAGGGTGTAGGAAGAGTGAGTGATCATGCTCATCCCAGCAAACGGAAGATCAAAACAAAATAATCGCGGCTCTAGCCGTCCTAATTGGAAACTTGTATATATACTGCAAAGCGCTCGAAGACTCATATTGCGCGACTCAGGTTCTCGTGTATTTGTACTCAAACTTTGCAATTGTTAGCGAGTAGTGACATCTATGTAGCGAATGGAGAAACGTTGCTGCATGAGCATACGGACAGGATATTTCTTTATATTCTCGGCCAGGATGTGTCAATGCATTATTATATGTTATCCAGTGCTCCTGACATTCGTGAACTGCTGGTCAGTGCGCGCAGCCACCAGGGTGCAGGATTGGTTCACCTACGCCAAGCTCCTGGCCCTCTTCATCATCATCGCCACCGGAGCTTATCAACTCTGCAGAGGTTAGTATCAGAAATATATTCAATATCACAAGTTATATAATGAAGTGAAGAAGACGGTGAAGGAAAACATCGTGAGGAAACCTGCATATGTCTGGGAAGCAATCCAAAGACGTATGTTTAGTGCCTGAGACGGCGATGGACTCTCCTTCTGTCATGTTGGAACTTAATCATCTTCGGTGAAAAGCGGGTGTTGTTGTCACAACACCTCTGCCTACCCCTTCGGGGAATACAGGCGTGAGCATATATGTATTTAAGTTATAGCATGTTTCAACTTTGACGAATTCAGTAAAGATCATTGTTATTAAACTGTAGGTATATGCAAAGTGATCTAGGTCAGTGGAAACGAATAATGGCCTTGGTATTTATCTTTTATTTGAACAAATGTTTTGGAAATGACGACGGAAATATACTCTTGTTGGACTATGAAGCCTTCGCACCAGATGTATAGAATTTAATGATACGTTTGCACATTTTCGACACAATAATTTTAAAGATTATTACTAATATTACAAAGGCGAAAGATTTTAGTTATGGATGTTAATCTTCATTCAAGCATTAATTAGTGACTGAATTTTAATTAGACTACAATAATATAGCTAATACATCAAATAACAATATCACAATTAACTTAAATAATTTGTTGAATTGTCCAAGACTTAATGATAAACTAAGTGTCAAGTAGGAACAAATTCTGCCATCAAATATTCTGGGGGGGGCTGCAAAAACCGTTACAGTGACACATATGTAATGGAAATTAGTAAAGATTAATTGCACCTTGAAGAATAAAATAAGCTACTCGAAGGTACTAATCCTGCGCAGACGAAATTGCGAACACGAGTAGGCCTAGACGAAGTAACATTCTCTCGCGCTTGCGTTAATAGAAACGATACAAAATGTATGGTAATTACTTAAATCAGTGACGTGACATATGTCATTCCCGTACATTTTGTACCGTTTCTACTAACAAAGCGTGATGATAATGTTACTTTATCTACTGGAATTTTATAATAATGCGAAAACAAACATTCTGTAAAGAGATTTTTTTCTCTTAATTAAAACCATTTAAAGTCACGGAAAAAGGCGTATAAAGAAAGTAGAAAGACATTTTGTTTATAAACGAAACGAAACAAAATAATATTTCTTCGCAAATTTCATGAATTCCAAATCACGCATCTATTACCTCTTAATTGACGTAACAATATGACAATTCACAAAATATCTAGTTCTCAAGGTCATTATAAAGACCCAGTGATATAGTTTTAAATGTGGGCCGAATTGTGTGACGTCGACGTTACACAGGTGCTTCTAATAATGATCGTCATTGTGACGTGATTAACTTACTACATTATTTCAAGATTCTTACTACAAACGTATATACAGGGGTAGGCAGAGGTGTTGTAATAACAACACCCACTTCTCACCGAAGATGATTAAGTGCCAACGTGACAGATGGTCATGACTCTATACACACGTCTTCGAATTACTTCTCGCTTGCGTAGCAGGCTCAAACCCCACGACCACCATGGATCTTACTACTAAAGGATATTAATAAGTTATGTTTAAGTCACATGTAAAAGGGGGCGAGTCTATCACCATTGACCGGTCACTAATCCAGACTCCGTGCTACTGGGAAATTACAAATGGAACACTAAATGATACTTTGTCCGACCCAGGGATTAAACCTAGGATCTCGTGTTTCGCAGTAGCGTTTGGAGCGAGGCAGTATTATACTTAGTTCAATGCAAAAATTTATTCGTCTGTCTATTACCTTGCAAGCTGCTGAACTGATTGCCTGAAATTGTAATGGTACTTACGCCTATTGGCACGAAAACGATTTTTACTGCGTTACGATGTGCTCTTATTGCCATGATAGTTTGCCTCATAATATGAGACAGATGTATATGACGTGTATACATCTGTCACTGTTTCACAGCTGAGCTATAATTGCAATAACAGCTCGGTTAGACCGCAGCTCATTCAAATCCTTACAAAAACTCTCACGAGAAATGAGTGTATTTTTTGTGTTGTCTGAAGCAGTCAGGAAGTCGATAAGCAATTACTTGAATTGATATGCTCATTGTTGAGCAGAGACGTTCGCAGTTCAGGGCCGACAGAATTCTTCCTTTGCAATCATGAGAATTTGATTAGTAATTTGTAGGACTGTCTAAGTACATACAATTTTGGTTTTTAGGTAGCATTAATTACTATTTCAAATGACGTTTTTGATGTTATGTTCTAGATTTTAACGGCTTCATAGTTTTAAGTTGTACATCATATATACTCATTTTTTCAAAAATGTTTACTGATTTCAAGCGGATTTTTAGTTTTTACTGTTTTTCACCAACAGCGATTGATTGACAATGTGTGGTTTGGGTATTATTTATATTTATGGCAAAATGGCTGAAAAAAGTCGAAAATATCTGTTAGGTATAGCATATAGGCATTGGTGCCTTCTTTGTAATTTACCTACGATTGTAGGCGGCCTTACCCGTAAATAATTATAAGTAAATAAATGGTAGCCTATGTCCTTTCTCAGGGTCTAAAGATTGTCTGCGCCAAATTTCATCAAAATCTGTTGAGAGGTTTAAGCGGGAAAGCGTAACAGACAGACAGAGTTACTTTCGCATTTATAATATTAGTAGGGATTTATTTTAATCAATAACATTATTTACCTGTTTACTTATAACACAATTCTTCTTTTACCTTGAGGCAAAATTAGAAATTATTTTAATTAAATTTTATAATTAGTAGGTAGACCTAATTATAACACAAGGTAGCGAGATATTTGCTTTTAAATTTAACGTATTTTTTTAATTAAAAACTATACACAGAATAAATCGACTACGAATTATTTTTTTTACGGTGTCAATTGCGACTAGACCAAATTGGGACTAAAACTATTTCTATCCCTTTTAAATCCATATCACTAAAAGAGATGGAGCTATTTTAAACCACGGACTATCTTAATCTATGTTTTGTAAGTTGAAAAGTTAATCCCATTAACATGTTGTATAATAGGGGATGATGGATTTTTCACCCACTGTTTCTGAATTTTAAATAGTATTGCATGTTGAGTGGTCTAGATTTGGTACTAATTTAATTTAATATACAGATATCAGTCTTATTTGTACACTAGCTGTGCGGTTTCACCCGCGTAGACTTAGTTTCATCCTTATTGTCGCGGAACCATAATATTTTTAATAAATGAAAGTAGCCTATGTTACTCATTGAAACATAAGCTACCTGCCAGTGAAAGTCCCGATTTAAAAAAAAAAACTCTGCCCGTCTGTCTGTCTGTCTGTTTGTTCCGGCTAATCTCGGAAACGGCTGCACCGATTTTAACGAGACTTTCACTGGCAGATAGCTAATGTTACAAGGAGTAACTTAGGCTACATTAATCTATTTTAAATAAGCATAAGGGTTCCGCGGGACTCCCATGAAATTAACTCTACGCGGGTGAAACCGCGGGACACAGCTAATTGTATAATGTAAGAATTAGTAGAGTATTTAACATTTACCAAGGGGTTTTATGGGGTAATTTATGTGCAAATAACCTAAATCCCTATAAAAGATAGCCGTCACATTACCAAGAATCCTGCATAATAATTATTCATAATATAACACCCAAAATTCCGCTCGACCCAGTGGCGGAAGGCGTCGGCGTCTGGACAATGCGATTCTTATTAGATGATTGCCGCGATCCGGACTGCGGTCACATTGAATTACGTGTGAAACGAAATCTCTTTACTTGAAAGGATATTGAGTTAAGTCCAGACTATACGTCTAGTAATTTAATCCTATCTTCTTCAAATAGTAGGTTTAAATAAGTTGAAGTCGCTATTTTAATCTATACTATAAAGAGGAAAGGTTTGTATGTATGTTTGTAACGAATTGAAATTCATTCGATTTGTACGCGAAATAAACACAAAATTGTGGCTCCTAGATTCAGATTAGTTAAAGTAAATAAAACATTCATGGGGAACTGTGTTCGCTTCTACAATAAAATCCCACAATCAATAATCGCGTTAAATTATGATAAATTTAAAACACATGTCAAAACTGTTTTGATGAAGAAAGCATATTATAAAATTTCGGATTATATAAATGACAAGGATATATGGAACTAAGTAAATCACTCTGCACAAGTAGCTCCTGGCAAATACATGGTATGCAAACACTTGTAAATCTATCTGGTATTGGTATTTTTTTTTTATTTTTTTTTTCTCTTTGATTTTGTTTTATACTGACTTGCATGCTAATACAATTTGTCACTATTGTGAATATTTATACCTATTATCAAATTTGATTTTGTATGATGATTTCATATCATTTATATTGTTTCGATAATATGTACATGATGCCTGGCTGAGTTTCTTGCCGGTTCTTCTCAGAAGGCTAGTTTCCGAACCGGTGGTAAATTCTCGACTTACATAAGTGCCTTACCAGGGCCTAAACTGAATAAATATTTTTCATTTTCATTTTCAATTGGCTCAAAAAATACGGGCCTGATTTTAAAAATTCATTCACCATTTGAATGCTACATTATCACTGATTAATATAGGCTATATTTTATCTCCGTACTCCCACGGGAACGGGATCTACGCGGGTGATACCCGTTTGAATGCGTAATCCTTAATTACGAATGTTGGTACTGTTAAATTAAAAGCTTTTCATTAAATGCATGTAAAAGTATATACGGTTTGTATGTCTGTTTGTTCCTTCTAATCTCTGAAATGGAGGGACCGATTTTCTCGGTGTCTCTCGGGATCGTGCCAAGAAGTATTAATCAATATAATTTTTTTATCATCATTTATTCTAATTTGCAGGTAAAGTGGAACACTTCACATTTGAAGGTACTACGAGTGACGTCACTTCTATTGCTCTGTCCTTCTACTCTGGACTGTTCGCTTACAACGGATGGTAAGTAGGTACAAATGTATTTTTGTATTATCCTTCAGTCTTTTCATCCTGTACTATCCTATCAGTAAAAACTGACCATATACGAGTAAAATGTACTGAGGGACAAATTTTGTCGTTGCTATTTCGTATAATTTTAAATTCGTAAGAGATCCACAACTTATCGAGACTTATACTTTCCAAATTAATTGTTCTCCTAAAATCAGAATTCATCAAAAATGTCTTATAACGCGTGTTAAGCTAAAAGTCAAAGTTGGCAGTGTTTTAGACTTTGCCATCACTATCTTCTTCTTAAGTGGGATTTTTATAATGTTTTGCAGGAACTACTTGAACTTCATAATCGAGGAGTTGAAGGATCCAGTGAGGAACCTTCCCCGCGCCATCGCCATCTCGTGCTCTCTAGTCACCGTTGTCTACACCTTCACTAACATTGCCTTCTACACCACGCTCTCTCCCAATGAGGTCAGTTTAAAGGTGTAAGCAGAGGTGTTGTAATAACAACACCCACATTTCACTGAAGCTGATTAAGTGCCAACGAACAGAGGCTGAGTCCATCGCCGTCACACACAGGATCTTTGATTGCTTCTCAGTCAATTGCAGGTTCCTCTCGATGTTTTCCTTTACCGTAAAGCACGTAGAGTGAAATCTGCTCAAAACCCCATGGCCACAACGACTCAACAGTCAGGTTTACACATCATTTTCGGTGATTCTATTATATCTCTAACTGCCTCTTTAACCTAGTAGTCGCAAGCGCCTCTGCGTCACACCTGGACCTGTATGGGTTCGATCCCCGGGCCAGACAAGTACTATTGGGTTTTCCCATCTATAATTTCCCAGTAACAGCCTGAAGTAAAAGCCCGCGGATGACTATATCTCGTAAAATATAATATATGAAAAAAAAAAATTTAACTTACTATATTGTACTCTAACTATATTGTATGTACAGGTGCTAGGCTCAGCGGCTGTAGCAGTGACATTCGCCGAGCGCCTGTTCGGTTGGTTCGCCCTCTCGATCCCTTTGTTCGTGGCTGCATCTACCTTCGGCGCCGTTAATGGAGTGCTGTTAACATCTTCACGGTAAGATCATAAACATTTAAACTTAATGATAGCTTTCAACTTTCAATACAATGATTCACATCACAGTATTCTTTATCATGGTAATATATATTTTTTCAAAATTCATTGAAGAGTACACACACCCAAAGACTTTTAAAAGTGATGTTTGTGAGATAGAATGAAATTGTAATTAGCTAACTTATTAAAACAAGTGCTGGAAAGGCTTTTGAGTTTTCTAGTCAGTAGTAAAACTAGATGTATTTATATGGGAAAGAGGTTGTGTATGTGAGAGTGATAGGCGAGCGGAAAGACTAGAAGAGGAAGAAGTAAGAAGCGATGGTGAACGACGGAAGACGTGTTGATTATATATTATTTTAATATGTGTTTTTAAGAAAAAGAAGTAAAGAAGATCCATTCAGACTTTTATAGTTATTTTCATTGCAATCCCACATGTATGTCAGGTTATTCTACGCGGGCGCAGCGCAGGGTCAGATGCCGAGCGCACTGACGATGGTGACGCCGCGCTCGACGCCGGCGCCGGCCGTCGTCGCCGTCGCTCTGCTCTCCCTCCTCTACCTCACCGTCTCTGACATATACGCTCTCATCAACTACGTCGGATTCGCTACTTGGGTCAGTACTTACAATAGCATAAACTACAATCTGACCATCTGTCTTTCAATAAACATTAGATAACTTGAATTTATTTATGCCAATCACCCTTATTTTATTTATGCTATTCTTCTTCTTCACTTCATTTAAGAGTTAGACTCTTGTCGGTGCAGCTGATGAAGCTCCCTCCACTTGTTCCTGTCCAGTGCTGCTTCTTTGACCTCCTTATACGACGTGACGGTTATTTTATCCTTTAATTTTTTGGTGTAGCTTATCCTTGGTCGGCCCCTGCCACGCCTTCCCTCTATTTTACCTTCCAAAATGATTTGTATAAAGCCATGCTATTAGTTTTACATAATTTTGCTCTGGTTTCTATGATGATGAGGAGGATGATATGATGATGATGAGGTGCTGTCTATAGCGAGCGCTCACGGGTCTAAAAATAGAGAAGCAAAACACTATAACAATAACATTACAAATGTTTTAGCTGTATATCATGAAATCATCTATATAGACAAAGTTATTTGAACCTCATAAATAACTTACAAATGTTAAGAATATTTTGAGGAATGCAATGATTCTCAAATAAACTTTCAAATGTATGAAATATTACGTATCGAGGAAAACCATTTAAAACAAAATATTCAGAACTATTTCGACCCGATGGAACTCCTTTGCTAGATCGAGTCTCCCAGTTTGTAAATTACGCATTTTTGGTTTCAGCTAAGTATCGGCGCGGCTGTCCTCTGTCTTCCAGTGCTGAGGTATACTCAACCTAACCTGGAGCGACCTATTAAAGTCAATCTTATCTTCCCTGGTAAGTATACACAAACACTAGTTCCATGGTGGCTGACTTGGTAATCCCAGAGGCTTGTAAGAATGAGAATCTTTAAAAAAACGTAACCTGCAAAAGTTTGAGAAGAAATTCAAAAATATTTATCATCTTCCGTGAAAAGTAAGCTTGCAACACCTCTGCCTACTCTTTTGGGAGCTGTCCTGGAAGGTCTTTTGCTCTCTCAGTTTTCATAGAGAACGAAGGTTATAAATTTTCTTGATGATCTTTCACGTCAGATCTTCCTCATGCTCAAGAGTCTGATCATCTTGTTTTTCCCCAGTGGTGTACATAATCTGCACGATCCTGGTGGTGGCAGTGCCGGCCGTAGCGTCCCCCGCGGAGACCGGCGTGGGATGTCTCATGATCCTCACGGCGGTGCCAGTCTACATGCTGTTGCTGCACCCGAGGACCAAGATGGGCTGTCTGCACTCTGTCACCAGTAACTATAGCTTCTCTTGTCTATATATATACTAATGTGACTATAGTGATGGTGTGCGATATGGTGACCAGGAGGGTATAAATGAGAGACGTCAGTACGGTTTACTAATTGTTAGTTTGAAACTCGGGAGGATAATTTATAATGGTATTGGGTGGAAGTGCGTGCATCTCTAAGATGAAGACGGCTTACAGGCTTATTTGTTTCAGATTCCGTGACTGTTTTAATACAAAAGTTAACTTTGGCCGTTCGACCAAAAATGAAGGTAAGGATAATATTAATTAGAATTGACTGAAATCGATATCTCATTACTTCACAAATAATACTAACTAGTTATTTACTTATTCTGTTCGCAGTAAAGAACAGGAGATCAACGATGACCTACATATCCGACCAAATCGGTTTTGATACGGTTTTGAGAACTACATTTATACATTTTTTCAAGTACTTACCTACACAAGGTAACTTGAATCATCACCAGAATATTCCATGACTTTTATACAGGTTGATATCATTAATATGATACCTTACTCAGTTCAAATCTAAAGAGTCACGTACATTTTTGACAGTTCCAATTACCAAATCAGTTTAGTGAACGCCATGACGCTAATCTCATGTAAGTCAAAGTCTTTGTTAGTCATACGATATCATAATGCATGTAAGTGTTAATTGTTATTGAAATGTATAGCGGTTTTGTATTGAATGTAACATAAATACATACATTATATAGTAGGTATTCATTATATACGAGGTATTAAAATATGACAATATCTTAAAAAAGTCATGATACCCATTTTTGGAGAACGACTTCATCGTTCTGAAGGAATTTCTACTCAATTAAAAAACATACGAAAAATTATTTTCATTAAGGTTCAAATTCGAACCGCTACACGGATTTTATAAATGGCACACCTAAGGTGTATGAATTCTTCGACATTATTTATTTTGAATTATTGTATTTTCTTCTCATATTTATTATATTATTATTTATAAATTTTAAGGCATTTATTAGATTGGCTTTGAAAACGTGTCTAATTATGGCTTTATTTGTTTGTTTTCAACTTGTTCCTGTAGGTAGGCAGCGGTATAGACTGCACTTTTTTAAGGCAGCGAATTAACCTTAGTATAGGTGCCGTCGGCTTTAAAGAAAACGTCACCTACTTAGGAACTTTTTCAAGAAAAATATTTTATCGAGAAAAAAATCTGAGGCAGCTAGTAAAAAAATACTTTAAGGATTTTTTAAGATATTTTTCATAACTATGCAACTACAGAAGATACTGATAATGTTATTTTCGTTTATTGACCATGACAACGTTTAGGGGAAAAAGTAATTATTAACAGTTTGAAATTTCAATTCATGGGAATACCATTGCATTAGTAGGTATTTATTAAATTATAGCAATTACCTACACAGACAATACATTGAACTATGTATCCTAGCTGTAGCTTTTGTATGGCTTATTTATATATCCATTTACTTGTATGTATACATACAACATTAAGTATAATATTAGCGTTAAGCTTTATAAATCATGACTAAATATTATGTTAACACAGCACCGATAACTAGGTACTATTATTATATTATATGTAGATACTTCAAAGAAAAAAGTAAAAATTGTTATTTAAAAAAATTGGTTAATTTTTTTTTTGTCTCCGTAGACTCTCAAGACTTTTTTGCACAATATACAAATAAAATAAGATTTTTATGTTATTTTATGTTAATTTCTTAAAAGATAATGTAGTTACCAACGTATTAGGTGCAGAAGGTTTTTAAGTCTTTTTTCGTCAGTCATTGTAATGATAATTTAAGTATAAATACATGCAGATACCTAAAAATACCTTATTAATATTATTTAGATTGTTTTTTCTGAATATATTTGATAAATGCTGGCGCTTTGACACTTTTTTGAATGAAAGAAGAGTTCTAATATGTGCAACTTTTTTTTTATCTATATTCATTATAATCCGACTAAGTAATTACATTCCGACTCTACTGTGTTAAAAATGCGAGCTGTCACTGCTCACCTTAATATTATATAAGGTACATTTTTTTTTCTAAAGATATAGGTTTTTCATAACCATGTAAGTTTTTTTTATGGCTGTGTTTTTTTGGATATGGAATGAAATTCACTTCCCAAAGATCTGTTGTATTTTACATATTTTTTTAGATTTTTTTGTCTTTTTTTTATAAGGCTTGCTTGAGTTAAATTACACTTAGATTGTTTTCGTCTCCGTCTGCACCGTACATTTTTGTTCCTACGCAATTATTAAAATATTATTTTTTAATGATACTTTTTACAAACGACAAGCCAACTTCAATGCTACTAAATGTAGGTAATTATAAATGATAGAGATATTTGCGTAAGTATTTATTAAAATGTGTGACTTTTTGTAAATATGTTACTGCGATCATACGTAAACATTCCATTTAGGTAATAATTATTATGTAATAATAAATAAATTCAATCAAAGATCTTTGTTATACATTTTTGAATTCGAGCTGTTCTGTTATTTAATTATTATTAAGAAGGCACCTTTAAATATATTTTTTCGCGTTATTATCACGTACAATGTTTTTTTTTTATTAATTTAGTTTTCAAATTAAGAGTTCTAGAAAAAGCCACGGATGCATAATATTACTGCATTTACTTTGCTCAGTGTAAACATTAATATGAGTTACATATTGTAACACAAATAGTAGCGATAACACCTAAGATAATTATTGTAATGAATGTTTAACGTTTGCGTCGATGTTTCTGTGTCTGTAACGCGTTCTGCATGTCTTAAGGAGACCATGTGACAATAATAAATTATTATTGGAAGTAATTTCTTATTTTTTACTTATTCATTCCCGTAGAATAATAGGCCGTCAGTAATTTATTATGATTTTCTTTTGACAATTTCCTTCGAACTTGCTTGGCTTTGGATTGTCTCCTAAAACACCAAAGTATAAAAAAAATTACACTGGATTATTAAAATAAAATATCTTAATATGACTACGACTACTAATTAGACACTATTTAAGAATTGGTTGTATAAGCAACGATCTATTTGCTCATCATGTGAGATTATTTACAAAAAAAACTTATGGCATGACAGCTGTCATTATCAAAGTGTCAATGTCAATTCCACGTTTTTTCGCATATCAGTCAGTCAAGTCTTGGTTGCTTGGAATTGTTTATTTTATTTTTCTTCTGCGATTTCTCTCTCGGTGCATTATAGTTATCTTAAATGCAGCCTTAAATCACAAAGGATAATAACTACATACAAAATGGTTAAAATCGGTAGAAACAAACTGAAGGTGTTGAAGAAACTTAACAAAAAGCAGAATGTTACGACGACCACGACCAACGTATCGAACAAGATCTTGAAGAAGAAATTCAACGCTGAAAAGAAAGTTACGTTCCAGAAGGAAGTTCTACTAAAAGAAACCGCAAAAAAAGGCAGTGAACTTGTTAAAAACGTTTCAATCAAGCAAATACTATCGGATGATTCACAGAATAAAACTGCACGTAAACAAACCAATACAAAAAAAGTAGAAAAACCAAAAGTTAAGGCAGTTGAGAAACAGAAAAAGCGGCAAAAATCACAAATTAGTGACACAAAGTTATTACTAAAGTTAATGCAGAAAAAATAGGAATAAGTTTATTAATGTTTATTTTTATTGGATTAGATTGAATATTTTGATTAAGACTAAAATAAACCCCTCGTCCATTCAACAAATGAGTGTACATTTTATTTACAATTCCCAAAATATTCACGGGAAAGTGCAACAATTAAGAACAGTCACTTCCAAAAAATTTACATTAAAGTATCATAAAACCTTGAATATGCATTTTTTTATAGGACAGGTTACAAAAATATTTTTTACGAAGTATTTTTTTTGGTTTTTATAGAATAAAAAATTATTTTTTACATATTGTATCTTTTATATTTACAGCCTTTGAAACTAAACCCTATATTTTACAATAACTCCAATGGATAGTAGTTTTGTATTGTAATATTTGTAACTAGCTGTTACCTGTATAGGATTTAAGGCACAATAAGAAACTACATTAATTTTTAATGTTTTTTTTTCTAAAAGAAAAAAAAATTCAATTACTTTCTCGAAAATTGAGAATTTGATTGCATTCATTGGTCTAAACCAGTTGCCTCAAAAAAAAAAACAAGCTATAGATAAATGTAAATCCTCTGTCACTTTCATTTATACCAGCAAGAAAAGGTATAGAAAGTAATTTGTAGGAAATTGTATGGCAATAGACTGGTGTTCAACTAAATAGTCCAAGAATGTGCAGCCTGCTGTGTTCCTTGTCTTCACATTGTCCTATGTGACCCTTGGTCTAAATTAAATGACAGTATTGGGAAGATAAAAAAAAACAAATAAATAATTGACAAAACCGTTTATTATGTCATATTATATTTGACATATACATTGTTATAATTTATAAAATAATTAAATCTAGCTAATCTAGACTACCTACTTAATATTTTTTATTTCCTAAAAGTCTAAAATTCTATTCATTCTGAGGATAATATTGAGACCACTAAGTCTGTGGGCTATTTTTTTCAAAATACAGACCATTCTAGAAAGTTGATAAAAAACTTTTTTTTTTTAAAATCTTTTTAAAATTTAGAATCTTAACCTAATACAAACAAACTACAAAATAGGTCATAATTCATAATAAACCTTCTACCGTTAATAAAATGTATTAATTACTAAGTACAAACTAAATTATTATTACTAAGAAACATTAGTAAAACTAAAATCTAATATAGGTAAACATACTTATAGACTACAAATATAATCAATTTGGAAAGATTGGAAATATTTTGAGATTAACTTAGTAAGTCCTCAAGTTTCAAAAAACTTATCCTAATTATAATATAGTGTTTAAATTTAATCCACAATTTCATTACATTTTTGATCGATCTATCATCAGTTTTTTTTCTTTAGAAACATGCAACAAACAAAAGACAACAAAAAATATTGAACAAAAAATAATCTTTTTATTTTTTGCCTTTTCTTTTATTTTTCTTGTTTTTTCAATTACATATAACAGTTCTGGTACTTATTCAACACTGAATACTAAATGATATTTCCCAAATTAAAAAGGTCAGGAAGATATTAATCATTACTCTATTATCTAAGCGATTTGTAAAGACATGATTATATCTTAACTCTGACCACGCACTTAGCATTTTGGAATAAAAACAAATAAGGATTTTTATATTATACAGGGCTTAGACTTCTTATGTGAAACATATTCGGCACAAGGCATTCGGCAGGTTGTCCATATCAAAAAAAAAATACTACATTTGCTTTTTTTTTTGTTATACTTACTATTTATCTTAGCTGAGTGACACTACATAATTAGAACTTAATCAAAAATTTCATTTTATATGATTCGATCAGCAAAGTTAAGCAACCTAACCCTAGCCAGTAGTTGGATGGGTGATCGCCCGAGTTCCCTCTGTGCCGCGAGAGCAGGTTAGACAGACGCGTCGGTCCCGGTTGCCAATTTAATTTGGCAACTCGGACCCAGATTTCTGATTTTCCTCGTGAAGGGTGTTACGAAGGTCAGATGGCAGTCCCTTGGTATAAAAATCAGGTCATCAGCCACGATGATGATAAGGTCAGGGAGATGATGTTTTTTATAATTTGTTTGATTGATAAGTACCAATAAGTGATGCTGTGTCTAAAAAGTCTAGACCTTATATAAGCGCCAATACTGCCTTGTCTGGCACATTGGGATTAACACATTCACTGCTAACTATTTTGCGCATCTAAACCATACCACGTGCTACTTTGATGCTTGTTCAATTCTTTAATAGAGTTCAAAACTAGGCAAACGCGTGACCATAAATAACAGCGAGCTTGATGTCAAGTTTGCAGTGAATATGTCTTAGATGCCGACACGATATATGAGCGCTGACCTTGAACACGCAGTAAATACCAGGGCCTGTAGACAAAGTAACATTATCCGGGATTGACATGTCACGTGACTGATTTACTCCCATACATTTTGTATCGTTTCTATTAGCGCAAGCGCGATCGAATGTTACTAGACCTATCACTACAATTTTCGCTGAGCGCTCAAAACTCGTGACAACAACTGTAAATGCATTTAATATTAATACCGTCCTCTTCCTCTTCCCCTGCCTCTGCCGCGGCCTCTGGGCGAGGGTTTAGGTTTGTTCGCGACTGGGGTCGCTGGCGTGGCTGGTGGGGTCTGAGGCTTCTCAGGCACCTTTTCAGGCGCCTTCTCGGGCACTTTCTCAGGTTCCTTTGGTTCCTCAGGCACTACTTCGGGTTGCTGTGGCTCCGATTGCTCCATCGGTTCTGGCTCCTTGGATGTGTCTGTTGAAGACATAATTTATTAGTGCCTGGATGACATATGCAATGAAAATGAATTGGAAAAATATTTATTCAGTTTAGGCCCTGGTGAGGCACTTATGAATGTCGAGAATTTACTACAATATCCCCTCTATTTTCGTTGAACACTCAAATTTCATGACGATACCTGTACCGCAGTATTACATAATTATGCTCAAGTCTGTATTCCCCGAAGCGGTAGGCAGAAGTCAAAGTCAAAGTCAAAAATATCTTTATTCGATTAGACTTTATACAAAGCACTTTCAAATCGTCAGAATGACACAAGTTACAGGATTATACATGCTACCGCCAGGTTCGGAAGGTTGCTTTTACTGAGAAGAACCTGGCAAGAAACTCAGTAATTACTCTTTTCAAAAATATTATACAATTTAAAAAAACAAACAAAATAAATAATTTGAGAAATGTAAGCCCATGGACACAGTTCCAATGTACAAATGTCGATAAAAATTAACATAAAGAATATAGTCTAGTTGTTTTACTTATATCTAAATGCGTAGCTTGAGATGACCAGCCCCCACAAGCAGCACCTGTTCACAAAGTTCAAAGTGTTGTAATAACAACACCCATTTTTCAAACAAGATGATTAAGTACAATGTAACAATATCACCGTTTCAGACACGTCTTTGAATGACTTCTCAGACATATACAGGTTTCCTCACGACGTTTTCCTTAAAGCACATGGTGTGAGATCCTTGCAATAAGTTAGACAAACCCATTGGTACAAGCCTTCGCTGGGATTCAAACTTGAGTCGCTTGCATAGCAGGCGACTGCTCATACCCACCATGGCTTTCTTTTACAAACACAAGCGCAGTTATCTCCACTATTTTCGTTGAGCGCTCAAATCTCGTGACGACATCTGTACAATGTGTTATCAGTAAGGTACCGACCAGCGTTGTTGGCGGCTTCATCCTGCAGAACCTCGTCCAACACTTGGTCCCAATCCTCCAGGTCGTCTCCGAGAGGCATCCCCTCACCACTCTGGTCTCCCTCCTCGGCTGCATTCTCCTCTTCTGGTAGAGGATTTGAGAAAATAATTCTTTAGTGCGAACGTTAAATGGAATACCTTTGTAGTAATTAAATACGCTACGATAATTGAGTCCGCTTTATTTTGGTATTTACTTATAACTGTTTTATTTACAACCAGAAACAAAAATCTTTTCTCCACAAGCTATTCTGACATCTTGTGTCAAATCACTATGGAACAATATTCGAATCCCTACTAATATTATAAATGCGAAAGTAACTCTGTCTGTCTGTTGCGCTTTCCAGCTTAAACCTCTCAGCCGATTTTGATGAATTTGCCGAATTTGGCACAGACAATCTTTAGACCCTGAGAAAGGACATAGGCTTTTTACCTTTTATTAAAAATATTAGAGTTCCGCGACAATAAGGATGAAACTAAATCTACGCGGGTGAAACCGCAGGGCACAGCTAGTTCGAATTTAAAAAACATTTTAATCGAAAGAGGTTCACTACCGCTACATACCTTTGTAATCATTGTGGAACCCATTCTGGTCAGTGTTGTCATCATTATTGTCATCCGGCTCGGGGGAGGTCTTGCGTCTCTTCCAGTTGCCAGACTCCTCGGGGCTCCCCGGACGCTTGGTGGGGGCTGCGGGGGTTTCAGCTGGCTCCTGACACATTAACAAAACTTTATTTTATTTGTAGCGGTGACGTAATATTTTTATTCAACCTGGCGGCCCCTAAACCGAAAAACAAGGGAAGGAAAAATTCGACGCATAAGGTAGGATCACGAGTAGCTCAGTTGGAAGAGCAACTGCACGGATAGCAGAGGTCGTGGGTTCAACCATTTTTAAGCATTTATGACACTTTGAGGTCGCCTAGTTATAAAATAAAATTGTATAATTTTAGGTTGTCATAAAATTCCGCAATTGCTTTAAACCTGGTTTTCTTTGCCATTCAAATATTTAGGCTAGTTTATACTTTCCAATATCCCAAATAAGAAATATGTCAGAGACATGTCAACAAACTACCAACAAATGATATCAAAGTCTATTGGATGGGTGTGCCTACCTGCGGCATGGCTTTCTTGGAGAGCATCCTCACAAACAGCTGGTGGTGTCTCCAGGTCCTGAGATGGACTTCAGCAGTCTCCTCGCCGTCCAACACTTTATGGCAGAGACGGCATTGGAAGCATTTGAACTCCGACAGGAACGAACGACCCACGCCGCGTTCGGTGCTGGTTTAAACAATAAAGAATTATGCTCAAGCCATCCCAGAAGGGTCCCCGATAGGGTAAGCAGAGGTGTAATAACAACACCCACATTTCACGCAAGATGATTAAGTGCCAATGTGACAGAGGATGAGTTTATCGTCGTCTCGGGCACTATACATACGTCATACGGACACCGAACACGATAACCAGGTATATCCATCATAACTACATACATCTGCTAACGCCTACATTCCCCGAAGGGGGAGGCAGAGGTGTTGTAACAACACACACTATTCACCGAAGATGATTAAGTGCCAATGGTGAGTCTATCGCTGTCTCAGACACTATACGTGTCTTTGAATTACTTCTTAGACATATGCAGGTTTCTTCGCGATGTTTTCCTTCATTGTAAAGCACGTCGGGCGAAATCACTGCACTTAAATTTTATGGTATGCAGTTTTAAATATCGGTAAAATACATACATATGCTCACACCGGTATTCCCCGGCTGAAGTGAAGTATTAATAGAACACTCGCATTTCGCCAGTTATAGGATAGGATCTCCCTTTTGTAAGTAAGTACCTGTAGGCAGGCAGCATGTCCTGAGTGAGGGTAGGCAGCTCCTGGTCCTCCTGGTAGTCCAGGATGGTGTTCTCGTGGTCCACCTCCTTCTTCTCCTCGCCTTCCTCCTGTTTCACCTCGTCACCTTCTTCCTTCACTGCTTCCTCCTGGGTAATAATGTTTCATTAATTATGATTCTTTTGATGCATTAAATAAATGAAAAAATATTCACACCAAATGCTTTACGATGAAGGAAAACATCGTGAGGAAATCTGCTTATGTCTGAGAAGTAATTCAAGGTCGTATGTATAGTGGCTGAGACGGCGATAGACTCACCATTTGTCACGTCTTGTGTGAAAAGTGGCCTACCCCTTCGAGGAATACAGGCTTTGGCAGATGTATGGCTAGAATTTGCCATGCTCACATATATTTGTAATATTTATTTTTTTTAGTTTTTATTTTTGACAATTGAGCATTGGAGCTGTGTCCATGGGCTTATAGTTGCTTGAGTGATTTATTATGTATTTTTTAAAACTGTATAATATTCTTTAAAAGAGTAATTACTGAGTTTCTTGCCAGGTTCTTCTCAGTAAAAGCAACCTTCCGAACCTGGCGGTAGCATGTATAATCCTGTGTAATTGTGTCATTCTGACGATTTGAAAGTACTTTGTATAAAGTCTAATCGAATAAAGATATATTTGAATTTGAATTATGTATCAAGGTTGTTACGGATGCAAAAATTTTGACATCCGTGGATGCGGATTTATTAGAAGTTCACAATCGCGGATGCGGATATTGGGATTTAAAAAGAAACAATTATTTAAATTATAACAATTATTAAAATATTAAGTGCATAAATAACTGAAAATCAATTTTTCATTTATTTAATATAACATGCCACTCTGACTCCGTCCACTTTCTTTACATTAACATCCTGTTACTTGTTGATGTGAATCTGCATCCGTAAAAACTCCGCATTGATTGATGCGGATGTCCGAATTAATGCGAATATTTCGCATTTGCGGATGCGGATGCGAATATTCGTAACACCCAATGGTATGAATATATACCTGGTTATCATGTTCTGTGTCTTGGGCGCCATCCTTGTTCTTGTTGGCGTCGCGGCGCCGATGGTGCTGGCGATCCTCTCGTACGTACATCTGCTCCATGCTCAGCGTCGATATCACCATCACTGATACATAATCACATCTATATACGGTCTACAAATTTCAGACCAACCTTTTTGGAGAGTATAGTTTGCTTGTGCAGATCAAGTAAAAAATTCAAAAAGTTAACCTTATGATTTTTTTTTTTATTTATTGTTGGAGGCTGAGTGCATCATGTTTTCAGGCACAAACACAATACATCTTTGAATTTGACATGGCTTCAGTTGTTACAAATGAGCTTGAATGGCGGTCTACTCTTTTTCTCCTAAACGAAAGTTCGCTTATCGCTTTGTTTTTACCAACTTTCGTTCGTTTAATAATTTAATTAAAGTAGGTTTAGTATATATGTATAGACGTCAAAGAATCTAGGAGACCACGTTCGGACGTAATATTATGTACTAGCTGTGCCCCGCGTAGATTTTAATTTCACGGTTTCTCGCGGATCCCTAGTGTATTTTTAAGTGAAAGTCCCGTTAAAATCTGTCCAGCCGTTTCTGAGATTAGCCGGAACAAACAGACAACGAGACTGAGAAAAAAAAATGTTTTTCTATTTCAGTACCGTGTATACCTTCATATGCATTTAGTGAAAAACTGTTATTTTGGAATTACAAACAGACACTTCAATTTTATTTATCTGTATAGATTTTAGATTGTATAAGATCCTACAATAGAGACAATACGTTACCGCTAACGTATTGTCTCTATTACGTATTGTCCGCACAATAGAGAGGGTTGGCGATTGCTTCACCAACAAGAGCCTAGCTCTTAAATAAATGATGATGATGATGAAGATCCTACAACTTTGCGAACTTTCGGCCGATGCTTCGTTTTTCGGAGAAAGCGAGTAGGCCTGCAGAAATTTAACAAAGACGCCGTTAATTCTTGCTAACCTAACGAAAAGCCATACAATCGAGGTAGGCAGTAGGCACTGACCTTCAGGCTTAGGCTTGACAGAAGCGTCGTGTTTCCCGTGCATATGTCTCAGGTGATCGGCGGAGAGGCGATGTTCGTCCAGCTCGATGCGGGTAGGCAGTTCCTTGCGGCAGGCGGTGCAGGCGGGATGGAGGTATTTCTTCAGTTTCCTATGACCGACCGTAGTCCGATGCAAGGCGCCATCAGCCGCGTACATATCGCACATAGCGCAGTAGAAGTCGCGCGCTGGACCGCCGCCGTTTTTGCGCGTGCGTTTCATTTCACGGATCTATATGAAAATGCATTGCAAACTCAAATTATCTTTATTTGACTTCAAAGAAAATACTTTCAAAAAGTCACGATGATTATCAATGCCTAATATTAAATTATTGTGATGAATGAATTAATGATTATAATTGCCAAGTTTGACATACCATCTGTGTAGAATCAGTCAGTCAGTACATTCAATTTGAAATGTATTTTCTAATTAGTAAGAACCGTAGTATTGGCTTAGTTGCCTGCTACGCAAGCGACTAAGCCCGAATCCTAGCGGGGCCAGCAGTGATTTCACACCATGTGCTTTACGGTGAATGAAAACATCGTGAGGAAACCTGTATATATCTGAGAAGTAATTCGAAGACGTATGTACAGGCCCAAGGCGGCGATACTTATAATCTGTCTCGTTGGTACTTGAACTTCTGCCTACCGCTTCGAGGAGTACAGGCGAAGTATATGTATATATGTAGTATTCAGCAGTATAGGCTGTGCACTGATAAATAAATCAGTCAGTCACAATGTTAAATATGAAATGTATTTCTGAAGCATTAAGTACCTTAAACTCCTGCCGCATAGTATCAGCGGTGAGTGCATAGCTCTCTGCGGTCTTCTGCATCATGATGGCATGAGCCCGACCGCTGAGATGGTTCTCAAACGACCGTCCGTCCCACATGCTCTTGTTGCAGATGTGGCACTTGAGCAGTTGTGGGTTGATGTCATCGTAACGGGTCTTGGGTGGTTCTTTCTTCTCATCCTCCTTCACTGTACCCTCGGGGTCGGCTGGCTCCTCTTTGACTTCTTGCTCGCTATCAGATTTACATATTATATTGTTAGGTTTACTCCTTATATTGGATAACTGTTATCACCATCATCTAAGCTTTTATTAGGAGTTAGGCTCACGAGTCAGCGACGAGCAATTCACATGATTCGTTCGTTGTACGTGAATCAGGGCCCAGAAGTGCGAGTCACAATAGTGTCATCTGTAGGCTGACAGATGGCGCTGATTCGATCCTATATAAATCTGCGTTTACGTCAACGCGGTGACTTGTGACGGCGGCAGAGAAAAACTCGCACAATCAGGTGGGTTTTATGCTTGTTTGACGTGATGGTCAACGCTAAAGGTTACGTTAGATAAAATTTAAGTATTATTTTGTCATAGTATCTCTATCTCTCTAGTATCTTGACCAGAGAATAGGGAAATATCCATGCAGACAGCTACAGCATCTTAAAGGCGTCTTTTTGAAGAAATTCTACAGAGCCTAGGCTTTTTCTTCCTCTTCTCATCTTCAGATATTTATCGAATACTGTAGACAAACATCTGACACAGGTAAGAAAACTATAAATAATAACAATTTCTCCATGATTGCTATTGGTTTAAATGTCTTAACTTAAGTATACTTACATGTGCCCAAGTACTATATTCATTAATATAATGAATAATAATGAATTAAGTATAAACTCAAACCATCATTGCCAAACATTTGTCTGGAGCGACAAACATTTGGCAAATCAACACAATGTCCATATTGACATATCTTTTAAGCCCACATCAGAGCAACTACGCTACAGCATAGACAATCAGTCTATGGAGAAGACCATAGCGAAATAAAAATAAGGTTGACATCTCCAAGACAGCTGAACGTTCTTCAGAGCCGTCCGTACCTCTTGACGAGGCGGAAACAGTGCCAATTGGCCAAATACTGCCGGTGAACGTCAAAATGAAACTTAGAAACATACATAGTGGGGTGGGATCGCTGGGATCCGTGGAAGCACGGTGTAACACCGAAGGAAACATGGGTTCCTTACCTCTCCTTGGCAGGTTTTGGTTTAGAATCAGCTTCCTTTTTCGGGGAATTCTTGTTTTGTTGCCTTTCGTTTGGCCTGAACGGCTTACGGTTTGTGTTGATACGCTCACCAGCGCGATTGTAATTTCCCGTACGCCGGAAATTACCCTGATTGACCATCTATGGGGAATTGCACAAAATCATTGCGTTAGTGTGAGTTACGCAGCTACACGAGCTACGCGAAGATGCTGAAATGTACCAAAATGTAATATTGTAAGCATTGTGTGTTCGGGAGCTGTCCATGTCTGTAGCCTAAGCTGAATTATGGCAAGATTTATAGGAATGTACAAACAGTGAATTGACAACGGTACATTGTTACAAGCAACACATCTGATTGAAATCATGTAAATGATTGATGGAAATTTAACAAAATTTTGAAGTATATATTTAGTGACACAAAATGGTACAAAAGTATGTTCGGGTAATGTAACGAGACTGTCACCTAAGACCAATAGGGTGTGTACTTACCCGATTAGGACCATAACCACGGTCATATTCGTATCGTCCCATATTGGGTCCAAAGTCCCTTCTTATGGGCATGTCGAGGAGGGAGGGTACGGGGTTCTGGCGCGGTTGGAGCAGGTTGATGATGTTGCTGGCGAGGGCGAGGGTTGCCTCGGTGGAGCCCGAGCCGGAGAGCGGCAGCAGGTTGGGCAGGCCTCCGCCCGGCCCACCACCCTGCCAGGGAGACACTCCACTGCGCCCGAAGTTCTTGCGGTCATTGCGAAAGTCCATGCGGCGATTGTTGCCATTCTGCTGCGGACGTCTGTTCGCCATCTCGTCAGAACTATGTGAACAATAGTAACATTCATTTAGTCTAGTATGTATTCACTATATACATTATTTGAGTTGTTAAGTAGCCTAAACTCAATTCTTTGAGTTGTTAAGTAGCCTAAACTCAATTTATGTAAGATATTAGGTGATAGACCCATTTAGTCAATTATGACATTATTTTCATATTTTTGTCAAGTTGATGATGACCATGAGTTGAAGATTGATTTTAGATGAAGCACCTAAAAATAATAAAAATTATAGTAAACACTTTTATTTGTAAAAAAAAAGGTTATCATCATTTTTCTGAATTTCAAAAAAACTATAAACTTACAGTTAAAAAGTTGTTGTAAAGCCTGGGCATAAGTTTTTTTAAGAACTTACTTACCATTAGACACCCAAGCAACTATTAAAGTCAAACTGGTAAGGTATTTTTCATGGAATATCAAGTGCAGAAAATCATGACTCATGAATCCATTCCTATGTTAAGATTTTGTTTATTTTACTAATTACTCGTTGAAAATATAATTATATTCCGAATTCCACCTCATCCAAATCATAAAATCTACCTTAATTCTAAATGAACGCAACCAGCCACCATTATGCCGAAGTGAAGCCATTGGATTAAAAAGGGCAAAAGTGAAAGATATTTTACTTTTCAGACATCTGTAAAGTATTGAATCATAAAAACCTTTACCGGTATCATGAAATGGAAGCGCAAAATTAAGATAAAGGATAATCTAAATGTTAAAACGAAGTATTGATCGTTGGCGTCGCAAGTCGAATTCGGTCGGCGAGTCAGCGCTTGGCTTGCAGTTTGCCGACGTAAATAGATTTCATGAAACAAGTTTTTAAGCAGAATTTGGAACAAAATAACTCACCGATACGTATATAGGATGGAGTAATGCAGTTAATAATCACACTTTCTCAATTTATAAACGTTCAAATTGTTAATTGAGACGAAAAACCACTTTGCGAAGTTTGCGACGCTGTGATGGATGACTGGCGGCAGAAGGTGTTGCCACTTACATACAAGCACGAAAACCCACAGAAAATCAATAAATTACAAAATATAATAAAATACGTATGCCTTCGACGACTAGCATTTTATTGACGAAAAACCAAAATATTTTATACAGCCAAAGTGGTTACAATATTCGAATAAATTTCTATGAAGAACATGTTTTTTTTTTACTGACGGAATGGTAGTAATGGTACCATATATGCTTAGATAATAGCAGTGCTATTCCGTAACTTATGAGTAATGATCTTAGAGGGGACCCCGGGTACCTGTCTTTGAAATGGGTCTATGATAAAGAAAATTAATCGAAATTTTCCATTGCTCAAATATATAAAGCAAAAAATCGTCTCTGGAATATAATATCTCAGTATTACCAGGAAATAAAACACAAAATCTGACATATGACTGCAACATGCAAAAAAAATGACAAAATACTGAAAGCAAATTTTACATCAAACTTCAAATGAAGGAGAATTGTATTTTGAACTTTATTTGAAGGCAGCTAAAGGTCAAAACTGATCATACAATTTTGACAGATTTTTGCCGAACACCGGAGTTTGGTTAAAAAGATTATAATTAAATTCCAATCCTACGACATAGGAAGGTCTATGAATTAATATCTTATTTGCTATTTTAAAGTGAAATCCTGTTGCGTAATAACGCATAGCGGTTTGAACAAGAATCTGTTAAATCATACACTAAGATGGAAGATATTGAAACGGACAATGAGCAAACACGAAGCAAGGTAAACATTTGTTTTGTTTTTTATATTTACTACATTGTCATCAAACCCACCGTGATTATTAAAACTAGCCGAAAATTATCGAGTAGCTTTTGAAGTAATCCTTAGATTTCCTAATCAAGCAATCTTTTATTTGTCTAGCTTTTGAATATTTTAGTTGAATTATATTTTAAAGTATCAGTTTGCCTCATAAATCATTTAATATGATTATAAAAGTTACCCTTTATTGACTTACCCCCTAATTACAAAACATTCAGAGTCATTGATTTAAAAGTAGCTCCATCTCTTTGTGAGATACGGATTTAATCTAGTCTTCATTTTTGTGACCAATATTGACTTGTACTAAAGGGGTTACTGTTTTGTTGATGTAGCTATATGTTATACCACATATCATGCAATATGTATATTTACCAAAACATTTTCGCAAATACTTTTCATTTAACACATTCGCTGCTGAAATTTCGTCTTCTCCGTAAATTCTCTAACAGTTGGATGCACAGGTGCGTCCTTAGCAGCAAACACGTTAAGCACAGGTGGAGAATATAGTGCAGACACCGCTAATGTTTTTATTTTCCTCGCACCATACATAAATTCAAGGTCCTCACTCATAACTGGTCATGGCACCTGTATTTAGATTTGACCAAACATTTGTTGCCAGGGACGCAGCCCATCTCCCGGTGTCAAGTCCACGGCGGTAGTAAAGTACACAGCATTCCAAAGTCCGGTTGGTTACGCTCGGCTACAATGCAACACGGATCTGAACCTCCCTCCCTCCAACTGGGGAGCGGCTCTCGACTCATATGGACTCAAGGAGATATTGTCTGCAGAGACTGGATTCTCTAGGTATGATTTTGGTGTATACACGAATAAAAAGCTAAGCATGTTATTGTCATATATTTGGCAAATGGTGGTCTCCGCTACAGAATTTATACCTAACCAGAAACCACCTCTGACCTGAAGTAGTATGAAGTTTCTGGGAATAATGACCTCTTTGCACATTATGATACGTCATGACATATTGATTAGCAGTTGCCTGCTGCGCAAGCAACACAAGTTCGAAATCCAGCAGGGCCTATACCAATGAGTTTTTCTAAAAGCTTATGATCAGTGATTTCACACATGCTTCATGGTGAAGTAAAACATCGTGAGGAAATCTGCATATGTCTGAGAAGTAATTCAAAGACGTACTTATATATGTATAGTGCCTGAGATGGCGATACACTCACCATCACGTTTGTCTTAATCATTTTCGATGAAAAGTGTGTGTTGTTATTACAACACCTCTGCTTACCCCTGTATTAATTATGTGCCGAATCTCATAAAAAATGCCGTCACTGTCAAAATTCTGTTGAAATTTGGGCAGTCACCCATCCAACTACTGGCTTGGGTTAGGGTTAGTATCTGCCACAAGCTCCTGCTTCATTATATTGACAAACTAGTTGTGCCCCGTGTACTTTATTGCGTTATAAGTCCAAGGGAACAGGATAAAAATTATCCTATGTTCTACTGGTTCTAAGCTACCAATTTTCAGCCAAATTGGTTCAGCCATTCTTGAGTTAATAGTGTAACTAACATGAGTTTCTTTTATGTATATATATAATAGATGTTTGCATACAATGTCATTGCCAGAGGAGTCCTGTATATCTTATCAATGATGTAATACGTAATGTATTGTGCAGCTTCAGGATGGCTCATATGTTCCCGGACTGTGTCGGCGAGGTGGACGTGATATCTGGTGCAGAGTGCATCAAGAAACTGCTCAAGTTGCCCTACCAGCCCAATGGCACTGTGAGTAAATTAATGAAAAATATTTATTTAGTTTGGGCCCTGGTAAGGCACTTATGAATGTCGAGAATTCACTGCCAGTTCGGAAACTAGCCTTCTGAGAATAACGAGAATCGGTAATCTGTGTTAAATCAGTTGTCAGACACTCTTAGGCCTCTGAATGACCTGTAAAGATTGCCAAAAATGTTACATTGGTAACTGGAACATGAACTCCTCATATTGTCTATGCAAATATTATAAAGAGGAAAGGTATGTATGTTGTAACAAATTGGCTCAAAAAGTACTGAACCGATTTTAAAAATTCTTTCACCATTTGAATGCTACATTATCACTGATTAATATAGGCTATATTTTATCCCCGTACTCCCACGGGAACGGGAACTACGCGGGTAAAACCGCGGGGCACAGCTATTGTAATAATGATGGTAACTCTTTTGTGGGGCAAAGTATACGCTTTGTCAAAAAACTTCCATTAAAATGTGTGAACTACTATTTTAAAGTTTTAAGGAACTCATCAAACAGAAACTTTGTGAAAAACCATTTTATAGTCAAAGTCAAAGTCAAAAATATCTTTATTCGATTAGACTTTTACAAAGTACTTTCAAATCGTCAGAATGACACAATTTACAGGATTATACATGCTACCGCCAGGTTCGGAAGGTTGCTTTTACTGAGAAGAACCTGGCAAGAAACTCAGTAATTACTCTTTACAAAAATATTATACAATTTAAAAAAAACGGACACAGTTGCAATGCACAAATGCCGATAAAAATTAACATACAGAAAAGTCTAGTAGTTCTTGCGATGACCAGCCCGACAGGCTTACATTTGGAAACGGTAGTAAATTAACTTAAATAAGTATTAAGTTGACGAAAAATGACGTTCAATAAGTGTTCCAAGTGTGCCTTATGTTGAATAAACTTTTTGATTTGATTTGATGTTTATTCCAGGTTAGCATGATGGTCCACCGCGTAGAGAACACGTTGTTGTTGGATGACTTCGACGTGTACGACTACCTCATGAAGTCCGAGTGGTCTTGGCTCAAGGACTTCTTCTACGAGAACATACTGAAGACCATGTCTGAACAGGTCAGTACTTCATAGGTTTCATGGAAAATAAGTCTTATACGGAGCTGAGACGTGGTGTTTGACAGCTGGCCTTTTAGAAAGACTAAGGGTCACTCAATGAGCAATGGAAAGAGCTATGCTCGGAGTTTCTCTGCGGGATAAAATCCGGAACAAGGATATTCGCCAGAGAACCAGAGTCATCGACATAGCTCTTAAGATTTGCAAGTTGAAGTGGCAATGGGCAGGCCACATCGCTCGTAGAACTGATAACCGATGGGGAAGAAAAGTTGTCGAGTGGCGACCACGGAGGGGAAGACGCAGCGTAGGCAGGCCTCCCACTAGGTGGACCGACGACATCGTGAGAGTCGCGGCCAACTGATGGATGCTAATAGCGCATTGTCGTTCGGCGTGGCGGTCCAAGGGGGAGGCCTATGTTCAGCAGTGGACGTCTTCCGGCTGATGATGATGAAGTCTTATATGATAAGGTCGAAGAATAAATGCAGTTGTTTAACTTTAATGCAGGATTTTAATAATTTATTTATATAAAAGAAAGTCGTGTTAGTTACACTACTTATAACTCAAGAACGGCTGAACCGATTTGGCTGAAAATTGATAGGTTAAAGCCAGGAGAAGGGCGTAGGATACTTTATACCGTTCTCTTGAAACCTGAAAAAAATCGTCATATAACACACTTATAGTCTGCGCGGGTGAATCCGCGGGGCACGGCTAGTTTTTTAATAAAATTAGCCTAAAACACTCCTTGAAACATCAGCTATCTGCCAGTGAAAGTCCCGTTAAAATCCATCCAGCCGTTTACGCGTGATGTCGTGACCAAGGGAAATGGGGATTCATTTTTATATATAAAGATATTATATGTATTGTCCAGGAGCGTATGTCAGTGATGTTAGCGCCGGCTCCGAGCTCTGGTCTGCAGCTGACGCACAAGTTCCTGTCGCACAGCGTCTCCTCCCGACCCCCCCCCAACCCCCCACTGGCACACCCCCCCGTTTGCATTACTGGTGAGAATAATAATAAATCCCGGATAAAATCCGAGAACAAATGAAATGAACATATAATAATAATACTCACTTGGTCTTGACCCGTGGGTATCATTTATCACCAACGTGATAATAATAAAGATATTTATTCGAGAATCATCTATACAGAAGATCTCTTTTCAATTAAGCACTAAAAACCTATTATAAGTAGAAAACTTGGCCCAAATCGGTGTACAGTAAAAAATATTCGCTGAGCGCTCGCAGCTGGTGACGACACCTCGCACCCTCATAACGATAGGAACTCAAAGATTTGATAAAATTCTTAGTTATGTTAAGATTATAAGACAGGCCTCAAAATGTACTTATCGTAGTCTTTAAACAAATATAAAGAAATTTATTTTACACTTATCGCCAATGCACAACCTAAGCTACACTTTAATAATATAAAATACATTGTATTCAGAACTGGTAAAACAATTACTGCCTAAGTTATAAATTCAATATTGCCGATCTTTGATTACGATTTTCAAAAAACAAAGCCCTTTGAATTGGGCCCCTATCGTTCAGATGGTAGCGACCTGTACTTGGAGTACTGACGATTTGAAAGTACTTTGTAAAAAGTCTAATCAAATAAAGATATTTTTGACGGGTTTGTTACGCCAGGTCCCTTCCTCCCGGAGCCAGAAGCTCGTGCAGAAGAACCCCCTAACGAGCACCTTTACAATCGAAACGTCTTATGGACATTTGAGGACATACACATGCTTATAGGCAACGATCTACCTATATTCGGCGACAAAGACCGTCCATGTGTCAGTCTCCGTTTACGAGACGCAAGGGAACCTATAAACGTCTTAACAGGAATCGATTACTGGCTCGATAACTTAATGTGCAACGTCCCAGAAGTACTAATGTGCTACCATCTCGATGGAATTGTCCAGAAATACGAGCCTATGAAGACAGAAGAACTGCCCAATATGGAACACTCGAAATTCAGCCCTAAAGTTATAAGGAATGTGGCTCAGAATATCTTGTCTTTTCTGAAGTCGAACGCCACTAAAGCAGGTCATACGTACTGGTTGTTCAAAGGTCCTCATGATGACGTGGTGAAGTTGTATGACTTGACGTCATTATGTCCTGATAACTTGGATAATCCATTCACTACTCCAGTGGCGATGCTATTGTATAGAGTTGCGAGGAACATGCGTTTGACTAATAGGTCGAAGCATGTAAGGCAGTTGTTGGAGAATGTTATAGAGTTGCTGAAAGTCGAGAGATATCCTCAAATAGTCGCGTCTTCGCACTACATGCTCGCTGATTTGTACGTGCCTGCTACAACTAATCCTGCGTGTCCTGATTTTAAAGGTAACTAGCTGACCCAGCGAACTTCGTACCGCGTAATAGTCGAGTCTTTAATTTAAATTCAATGAAAAGCGAGATTTTTTTTAAAAATATGTAAATTCGCCTTCAAAAAAGAGAAAAATAAAATAAAGTAATTTATTTCGAACTAGCTGTGCCCTGCGGTTTCACCCGCGTAGAGTTAATATCTTGGGTGCCCCCGGTACCCTAATATTTTTTTATTTAAGTTACTCCTTGTAAAATTAGATATTTGCCAGTGAAAGTCCCGTTAAAATCCGTCCAGCCGTTTCAGAGATTACCCGGAACAAACAGACAGACAGACAGACAGACGGACAGACGGATAGATAGACAGACAGACAGAGAAAATTTTTAAATCTTGGTTTTTTGTGTCATTAGCGTGTATACTTTTATATGCGTTAAGTGAAAAGCTGTAATTTTGGAATTACAAATAGACACTTCAATTTTATTTATCTGTATAGATATATAGATGTATAGATTAATATGTACCACTAGCCAATAATCTGTGCTCAAAACGTACTCTTACAAAGTTTTGACCCATTACAAAATTTTTGTAATTATTATTATGCCTTGATTCACTTCGAGTGTCGACTAATAAGAAACAAAAATTTTACTTTTCTCTATTATGGATGTGTCATAGTCTGTGGGAAAATATTTTGCCTTAAAAAGTCAAGACCATATAATATTATCCATCTTTCAGATGAAAGTTCAGATTCCGAGAGCGAAGATTTCGACATAACATCACAGTGCGAGCGCGACGGCGAAACGTGCGACAGAGACGACGTGATGTGCAAGAGTTGTGAGAACGAGACGGATGTATCGGGCGGTCGCGATGTGGTGAAGAGTGAGGGAGACAGCGAAAACGCACTCGCTGTTCAGATTAGAGGACTTGCTTTGAAGGAGATCGGAGATAGAGTAAGAGATAAAGGGGTAAGTGATTGTGTTTCTCCACTTGCTACATAGATGGCGCTACTCGCTAACAAATGCGAAGTTTGAGTACAAATACACGAGAACCTAAATCGCGCAATAAGAGTTTTCGCACTGTAGTACATATACAAGTTTCCAACTAGAACAGTTGGAGCCTGTGTTCCCTAGACATGACACCCGCCTCAATGGAAGATCTTCCTTTTTCACCAGAGATGATTAAGTGCCAACGTGACAGATGGTGAGTCTATCGCCGTCTCAGCCACTATACATACGTCATTGAATTACTTCTCAGACACATTCAGGTTTCCTCACGAAGATTTACTTCACTGTGATAAATAAAATTGAAGTGTCTGTTTGTAATTCCAAATTAATAGCTTTTCTCTAAATTAAAATGAAAGTATACACGGTACTCACATAAAAAATTTTTTCTTTTTCTGTCTGTCTGTCTGTATGTCTGCCTGTCTGTTTGTTCCGGCTAATCTCCGAAACGACTGGATCGATTTTATCGGGAATTTCAGCGGCAGAAAGCAAATGTTACAAGAAGTTACTTAGGCTACAAGAAATTAAGTCTATGCAGGTGAAACAGCGGGTCGCAGGTAGTTTATAAATATGTTTCCCTCGGTGTATAGGAAGAGAAGCGTTCAGGAGCGGAGGGCAAAGGCCTGGGGTGCTCCCCGCCGGCTCGCTGCGGGAGGGCGCTCACTCACGCTCTCAAAGGACTGCTGGCGTTGCACAACGTTACTATTGATAAGTGCAAGGTAATATACAGGGTGTCGGGGAAACCGGGACAGCTCTTAAAATATGTGATAGGGTATAATTTTAGGAAGCAATTAAAATTATTATGACAAAAATATTTTCTTCCGTTTTCGAGTAATTGATGTTCAAAGTTGACCATATCAATACCTTATTTTCACATAAAAATCAGCTGTAACGTAGAGTTATTCGCGTGAAATCTAACTACGTTTTTATTTTTTTTCTCCCACTAATAAATCCTGAAATAATCCCATAAAACCATTTTTCGAAACCATTAACCTTCCCCTTAATTTAAAAAGTTGAATGAACGCGTACGGAATGTAGGTAAACGCGGCCGCGCGTTCATTCAATCGCTTAAGGCCGCGAGCTCTTCGGCCATAGCTTATAACTACGTTATCGTTGGAGCTAGATATTTTACGATTTCAACATAGTGATATATTCATAAAACCCTACAACTTCTAGAAGACAACTGTTCCTTTTTCTCCGACACCCTGCATAATCATGTCATTCTGACGATTTGAAAGTACTTTGTTAAAATAGAGATAATATTTAATTTGTAATTTTCATATTATTATGTACAGGAGGAAGAACGCGAACGTCTTAAACAGCAAATAATAATCGAAGAGCAACATCCTAAAATGGCGAATCCGTTCGAACCGATTAAAATGGACTACGAACCGATCACAAAACAAAAAGAGCACTCTTCTAGAAGTAGACGAAGGAAACGTGAGAAGAAGAACAGTGAGAAATCCCTCAACTGCCTCCAAACCAACCCTAATGTGGACAAAAACGCAATATTAGTGAGGAAAGAGAAGAATGTCTACCCATCTTGGCACGAACCGAATCGTGACGACAATTTTGCGTGGAAATTACATCTCAAAACTTTATTGTATGAGAAAATATGCCTCACGTATGCCACTTTAGCAGAGTATAGTTATTCGAGCGAGCAATACGGGTTTTCACTCAAATATATTAATATGGCGAGTAAATGTCAGAAGTTATTGTCTAATATGATTATAAAGAGTAAAGTGGTAGATGCCGCGTGCCTTGTGGGAAGAGTCGGGGATAATTTCTTTCAACTTAGCAAGCATTGGCACAGATTAGAACAGTTCAAGAAACAGGTGAATATTATTTAGGTAATTCGCTACGCCTTCTGCTTAAAAGCCGTGGTGGCCGGGGTTTAAGTAGTCGCCTGCTACGCAAGCAAGTTCGAATCCCAGTGGGCTGTATTAATGAGTCCTTATAAAAACTTAACTTGCTACCCAAAGATAAAAAAAAATAAAAAAAACCCTCCTACCCCCCACCCCCCTTTGGGAGTAATTACGTTAATATTCCTGAATATTCAGAATTGCCATCAACCGGGTACTAATTCAGATTCCCGGCTGCCACGACAGAAAAGCCCAATAAAATTTTGCTCGACCCGGAATTAAACCTCGTGTTGCGTAGTAGCGTATGCAACCACTAGACCAAAGAGACGAGACGAGACGAGACGAGAACTTTATTTATTTTGTATAAGATGCGTGCTTATTCCGGTGGTAATTTTGAACGTCTTTCACAAGTCTAAACTGAATGAATTACTCATTGCTTTTTTCAGTTTGAGACAGACCACGATATCGACAGCAAACTAAGGTTGGAGATAGAAAATGACATGACTGAGGAGGTGGATGGGGTTGCCAGCGATGAATTTGATTTGGGTGAGTGTGGCTATACTAAAAAACTAGCGGACGTCACGCGGTCGCTCCCGTAGTTCCCGTTAGTTCCCGTTCCCGTGGGAGTACGGGGATAAAATATAGCCTATGTTACTCGCTGAAGATGTAGCTATCCATTTCTGAAAGAATTTTCAAAATCGGTCAGTTTCGGAGCCTATTCAATGCAAACAAACAAACAAAACGATCAAATATTTCCTCTTTATATAATTAGTGTAGATAAATTAAAATTGTGCCTCAATTTTATTTTTTGATACATTTATTTTTCAAAAATAAAAGCAGCCTTAGTTCTTTTTATAACATCAGATATTTGCCAGTGAAAGTCTTGTTATAATCGGTCCAGCCATTACCGAGATTAGTCGAAACAGACAAACAGACAAATATTTTATAGCTTGTTTTTATCTTAACACCGTATATACTTTCATATCCATTTAGTGCGATACAGATGAGTAATTTGCATTCACAAACAGACACTTTAAATTTATTTATCTGTATAGATATAAGTATACCAGAGAGCGAGACGGGTGCAATGCTAGCGGCCTGCGATCACTACCGACGAGGGGCGAGGGGTGAAGGGGGCAAAGGGGGCGAACAAGGGGGGCGCAGGGGGGAGCTGCTGAGGAGACTGGCTTCGGTCCTCAACGAACTAGCTGTTAGATATATGAACGATGCTCAGCGTGAGTATATTTTATTTTTCGTCACTTTATGTGCAATTGTAAATTGTGACAGTGAACGTATTAGTAGAAAATGTGTTAGCAGTAAATGTGTGAGCTGTAGGTAAATGTGTTAGCAATAAATGTGTGAGTACGGTGAAGGAAAACATGGTGAGGAGCATATGTAAGTACATCTGTCACGTTGGCACTGAATCATCTTGTGTGAAAAGTGGGTGTTGTTATTACAAAAACCTCTATCTACCCCTTCGGGGAATACAGGCGTGAGCATATGTATGTATGCAGTAGGTAAATGTGTCAGCAATATATGTGTTAACAGTAAATGTGTGGGCAGAAAATGTGTTAAGCATACAAGTATAAATTGTACATTTGTATGTGTACAGAGACATACATGAAGTACTCCGAGGAGCCGGACCAAGAGGACGCCAAAGCGAAGATACTTCACAAACAGTTCATGACAACATCACGACGGTATGTGCTTATCTATACATACAGATAAATAAAATTGAAGTGTCTTTTTGTAATTCCAAATTAACGTCTTTTCATCTAATAGACACGAAAGTATAATGTTACTGCTTATATAAGACTATTTACATAAAAAAACTAATTAAAAAAATCTCTGTCTGTCTGTTGTTCCGGCTAAACTCCAAACCCGTTCCGGCTGGACCAATTTAAACGGGAATTTCACTGGCAGATAACAATACAAGGAGTAACATACTAATTTTGTTTAGAAAACATTAGGGTTTCGCACACAATAAAGCACACGTAAAACGACGTGGGTGAAATCGCGGGGCACAGCTAGTGTATTAGATTTTTCTTCGTACCTCCTTTACTAAGTAAGAAATTTTCTTAAAGCATGAAACTAAATCTACGCGGATAAAATCGCTAGTATATACACGGTGTCGGGGAAAATAGGACAGCTGTTAAAATATGTGAGAGGGTATAATTTTAGGAAGCAAATAAAATTATCATGACAAAAATATCTTCTTCCGTTTTCGAGTAATTGACGTTCAAAGTTGACCATATCAATACCTTATTTTCGCATAAAAATTAGCTGTAACGTAGAGTTATTCACGTGAAATCTAACTACGTTTTAATTTTTTTTCTCCCACTAATAAATCCTGAAATAATGCCATAAAACCCTACAACTTCTAGAAGACAACTGTTCCTTTTTGTCCGACACCCTGTATAGTAGGGGAAAAGACACGAAAGGATTTTTCTTCGTACCAAACCTAAAAAAAGTGTATCATTTGATGATTGATTTATAGTCGTAATATAATATTATGTATTGTTATTTGTGTAGGTCCCTAGAATGTTTGGACGAGGCGACGGAGATATTCAAGCAAGTGAACGACGCCCCCAACTTGGCTCTTTTGTATTGTAACAAGGGACGGTACTTGCGATTCAGGGCGCACTGCGATCAGACTGTGTTTGGGTAAGTACATACATATTTTTAAGAGCCAAATCGGCTAAAGCTCGCAAATCTGTGACACGTACATCACCTAATGTAAACAACGTTAATAAAAACGGCCAACCTTCTAATGACTTTAATGACGAATATTCAAACGAAAAAGAGATTGAACAAATTCTTCCAAAATTAGCAATCTAATCTTAATCTCACTCGCCAAGCAGGATGAATATGTATTAGATATAGGAGATGCTGAAGAATGTCCCAAAGATACACACCACGACTCTGTACATATTTGTAGCAGCGTTTCTCCACACGCTACATAGATGGCGCTTCTCGCTAACAAATGCCAAGTTTGAGTACAAATACACGAGATCCTGAATCGCGCAATAAGAGTTTCCAACTGGAACAGTTGCAGCCGGTGTTCCCCAGACATGACACCCGCCTCAATGGAACATCTTGTCTTTGCTGGGGATGACACTGATCATGAGCTCTCCCCACACATACATATGCGCTCGAGCCTGTATTCTCCGAAGGGGTAGGCAGAGGTTTTGTAGTAACAACACATACTTTTCACACAAGTTGATTAAGTGCCAACGTGACAGATGGTGAGTCTATCGCCGTCTCAGCCCTCAGATGAAGTAATGCGCTATACATACGTCTTTGAATTACTTCTAGTCTAGTTCTTTGAATTTCGTCTAGTGTAGACAAAAGGTTGAAACTGACGTTTTTGGGCATCGGCGATTGTTCATGGTCCTTCGAGCCCCCTTAACCGTAATTCGGTAGGAGATCATTATTATTACACATACATGTGGTATTAAAATACTAGGAATGTTTGAAAGGATCTTCTGTACTTCGTCTTCTTAAAATAATAACTTAAATAAACATCGCAAAATTATAAAATAATCAAAACATCGTTCATCATCGTTCTGAGTGCCTAGCGCGAATTTTCTTAAAATCGCCGTCCCAAGTCACCGCGTCGACGTAAACGCAGATTTGTATGGGCTCACAATAGTGTCATCTTTAGGCCGACAGAGGCGCTGCTTCGATCCCATACAAATCTGCGTTAACTTTGACGGGGTGACTTGTGACGGCGGCAGTGAAGAACTCGCACTAGGCACTCTGTTATATTTTCGATCACACGTTGCCTATCATGAGTTTGAGTCTGAGTTTCTTGCCGGTTCTTCTCAGAAGGCTAGTTTCCGAACCGGTGGTAAATTCTCGACTTTCATAAGTGCCTTACCAGGGCCTAAACTGAATAAATATTTTTCATTTTCATTTTCATTTTCATTTTCATGTTTACATAAAACCTCTTTCCACATACATATGTTCCCGCCTGCATACCATTATTAATATTATTATTGAATGTTGCAGGAGTGAAAAGCGTAGCTTGTATAAGCAAGCAGAGGAGTTGTATAGAGAAGCGTTGAGGTTGGTCGGGCCGCTCGAGGCGTGCGGGGCTCCGGCCGTGTGGGGGCTGGCCGCCTGGGAGCTCTCCGGACACCTCTACGCCGCCGCCGCCCAGCTGCAGGACCGACCCGGCACTCATGTGAGCACTTCACTCCTAGCACCAGATCTGTGGGGAGAGCCACTGGTCATGCTCATCCCCAGCAAAGGGGATCCATTTCAAATCCATTTCATAGTAAGAGATTGAGCTACGTTTACCAAGGACTATCAGTGTTTGTTTTGGAGTAAATGACATCTATGAAGGTTATGTAGCAGCGTTTCTCCACTCGCTCATAGATGGCGCTACTCGCTAACAAATGCGAAGTTTGAGTACAAATACACGAGAACCTTAATCGCGCCAGAAGAGTTTTCAAGCGCATTGCAGTATATATACAAGTTTCCAACTAGAACATTAAAGCTTCCAGCCAGGCGCGTGTCATGCCTGGGGAACACCGGCTCCAACTGTTATTTTTTTTTTGTGAGGTGTCTCTTGCTGATTAAACTCCGGGAGTCATTTCTGCTTAACCGGACAATGGCGAGACTAATGCCTCCAGCCAGACGCAAAGCTTTCAGCAACGCGCCTGGCTGGAGGCTTTAATGTTCTAGTTGGAAACATGTATATATACTGCAATGCGCTTGAAAACTCTTCTGGCGCGATTTAGGTTCTCGTGCATTTGTATCTAAACTTCGCATTTGTTAGCGAGTAGCGCCATCTATGAGCGAGTGGAGAAACGCTGCTACATATCCTTCATAGATGTCATTTACTCCAAAACAAACACTGATAGTCCTTGGTAAACGTAGCTCGTATCTCTTACTGTGATATGGAAATAAAAAGGGATGGACATAGTTTTAGTCCGAGTTTAGTTTAGTCTTCGTTTAAACCATATTTGGATTAAGGGGGAAGTCTTGTCTGTATTTTTTCTCTTTTTTCTTTAAATAGATTTAAAAAATTGTCTATGAATTTATTTTATTCCAGTTAATCTCTGAAACGGCTGTATCGATTTTAACAGGACTTTGGCAGATAGCTGATGTTATAGGAAGCATAACTTAAGATTTATTCTGAATCATTTTAGAAACTTCATTTTCAACCGGCTAAAACCGTGGGCTAGTAATTCATAATTGAATAGTTGTGATGTGATTCCCCAGGAAGTGTCTGAGGTGTCTGAGGCGTTGAAGAATGCGTTGAAGCATTGCCTGCTGAGCGCCGGCCCTCGGCAGTACCTCTACCAGTTCAGGGCCGCCATGATATACCATCGACTTGGATCGCTCTACCATTCGCAGTACAGGTATATATATCCCTACTTAATATTATAAATGCGAAAGTAACTCTGTCTGTCTGTTACGCTTTCCCGCATAAACCTCTCAACCGATTTTGATGAAATTTGGCACAGACAATCTTTAGACCCTGAGAAAGGACATGGGCTACCTTTTATTAAAAATATTAGGAGTCCGCGACAATAAGGATGATACTAAATCTACGCGGGTGAAACCGCGGGGCACAGCTAGTTTATATATAAAGGGTATATATACTCATAGCATCGACTGGTGTACATAGCAATTTATAAAAATGTAGCTATTGAATTTTCCTCTTTATTTTATTTACATTGGAGGCATTATAGTATTAGATTTTTAATTTTACAACGTAAATAAGCATTTTCTTATGTTCCACATATCTATACAGATAAATAAAATTGAATTGTCTGTTTGTAAATCAAAAATAACTGCTTTTCACTAAATGCATATGAAAGTATACACGCTACTGAAACTAAAAAAACCAAGTTTAATTTTTTTTCTCTGCCTGTGTGTCTGTTTGTTCCGGGTAATCTCTGAAACGGCTGGACCAATTTTAACGGGACTTTCACTGGCTGGTAGCTGATGTTCCAAGAAGTAACTTAGGCTACTTTTATTTATTAAAAATATTAGGGTTCCGCGACAATACGGATTAAACTAAATCAACGCGGGTGAAACCTCAGGGCATAGCTAGTCATCTAATAAACATCGAACTTTGCCAAAAGCTATAATGCCTCAAATTTAAATAAAATAATAGAAAAAAAATATTTTTTTCCTAAATGTATGTGTTTATAAATTTAAGTATAGACTCACACACACACGACACGAGTGTCACCACAAATCGTAAGCATTGCTTATCTAATTATATGGAACTAGCTGTGCCCCGCGGTTTCCCCCGCGTAATTTTTAGTTTCATCCTTATTGTCGCGGAACCCTAATATTTTTAATAAATAAAAGTAGCCTAAGTTAGTCCTTGAATCATCAGCTACCTGTCAGTGATAAAGTCCCGTTAAAATCGGTCCAGCCGTTTCAGAGATTACCGCGAACAAACACACGGACAGAGAGACAAAAAAAAACGCTTTTTCTTACCGTGTATACTTTCAAATGCATTTAGTGAAAAGGTGTAATTTTTGGAATTATAAACAGACACTTCAACTTTATTTATCTGTACAGATGCACGTCCCTGTATGTATGTATATTTGAGTTTGTCCGTCTGTCTCGCAGGTTGACCTGTGAAGACGGTCCTAAGCGCCGCACTCTGTTGTCATCGACTCGTCAGAACTACGAGCACAGCGCTAATATGTTCGCGACATTGGAAGACGCAGCCATGTTCCTCACTGTGCAGATGGAACACGTCGCTTTACTGGAGACCCACGCTACTGGTATGTACACTAATCTATACAGATAAATAAAATTGAAGTGTCTGTTTGTAATTCCAAAATAACAGCTTTTCACTAAATGCATATGAATGTATACACGCTTCTGACACAAAAAAAACAAGTTTTAAACTTTTTCTCTGTCTGTCTGTCTGTCTGTTTGTTCCGGGTAATCTCTGAAACGGCTGGGCCGATTTTAACGGGAGGCAGGTAGCTGATGTTTCAAGGAGTAACTTAGGCTACATTTATCTATTAAAAATATTAGGGTTCCGCGTAAATAAGGATGAAACTAAATCTTTTCATTTTCATTTTCATTTTCATATATTTATCCCCGTACTCCCACGGGAACGGGAACTACGCGGGTGAAACCGCGTGACGCCCGCTAGTATACTATATATTTCTTATTTATATATGTATACATACATATGCTCACGGCTGTATTCCCCGAAGGGGTAGGTAGAGGTGTTGTAATAACAACACCCACATTTCACCGAAGATGATTAAGTACCAAAATGACAGATGGCGAGTCTATCGCCGTCTCAGGCGCTATACTCAGGTTTCCTCACGATGTTTTCCTTCACCGTAAAGCACATGGTGTTATACATGCGTCTTTGAATTACTTCTCACACATGTAGGTTTCCTCACGATGTTTTCCTTCACCGTAAAGCACGTGTGAAATCACTGCACATAAGGTTTTAGAAAAACTCAATGGTACAGGCAGTTGGGATTCGAACTTACATCGTTTGATATGATAATGATGATAATGATAATAATATGACTACATAAATTCTTCACAGTATCACCGAACTTGAAATTGAAGTCGTTACAAACAGCAATCCAACTCCTGCGCCAATGCCACTCCATCATGATACTCCTCAAAGACCGAGACCCCGAAGACCACAAGGAACAGCCGAAACCAGATGACAACGATCAGAAAATAAACAATGAACACAGTTTGATATCCCTCTACGAAAATAGACTGCATTTTATACTCAAAAACATTATTCAATATTGCCGATCCAAATCTAATAAAGATTATGACAAAATGACGGATATGTATAAGAAATTGTACTGTGCTAGTCTGAAGATCAAAAAAGATGACGATGTTAGATTGTATGCAGCTAGTATTTGCGATGTTTTGGTTGCTATGGACGAGATAACTAAAGTGTTTGAATAATAAGTTTAATATTAAGTTTACCACAACGTATAGAAAAGTCAGCCTAGTGTGATTCGGACTCACACACTAAGGATTCAGAGTGCCTAGTGCGAGTTTTCTTAAAATCGCCGTCACAATTCATCGCGTCGACGTAAACGCAGATTTGTATGGGCTCACAATAGTGTCATGTTTATGCCGACAGAGGCGCTTTTTCGATCCTATACAAATCTGCGTTAACTTTGACGCGGTGACTTGTGACGGCGGCAGTGAAAAACTCGCACTAGGCACTCTGTACCGTTATCAATAAAAACGGTAACAAAACAAGTTTGGTATATGGTAGCCTTAAATATTTTTTTATTCTGTTTTTTTTTGTATTTGTTGTTATAGTGCCAACAGAAATATATCACCTGTGAAAATGTATATTTTCTAAATATAATGGTTCATGAGAAACAGCTTGGTGTCTGACAGACGGACAGACGGACGCAACTAAAACTTTGCTTCCAAGCAAAAGCAATCTTCCGAACTCGGTGGCAACATTTATAATCTAAACTAATAATTTTAAATAGGAAAGGTCTGTTTGTTTGTAACGAATTAGCTCAAAAATTACTGGACCGATTTTAAAAATTATTTCACCATTGAATGCTACTTTATCATTGATTAATATAGGTTATATTTTATCTCCGTACTCCCACGGGAAAGGGAACTACGGGTGAAACAGCGTGACGATAATTTTAGGATTACTTACGCTTACGGGATCGGTGTTAGCTTTAGGGTACGGGACCCTAAAACATTATGATCAAAAGTCACGCATTCATAGACAACCTATATTTCGTTGGACTTTACATAGTCTATAACTAGCTGTGCCCCGAGGTTTCACCCCCGTAGATTTAGTTTCATCCTCATTGTTGCGGAACCCTAATATTTTTGATAAATAAAAGTAACCTAAGTTACTCCTTTAAACATCAGCTACCTACGTCCAGTTAAAATCGGTCCAGCCGTTACAGAGATTACCCGGAACAAACAGACAGACATAGAAAAAATTTAAAATTTGGGTTTTAGTGTCAGTAGCGTGTATACTTTCATATGCATTTAGTGAAAAGCTGTTTGCATTTTGGAATTACAAACAGACACTTCAATTTTATTTATCTGTATAGATATAGATAAGAGTAACAGTCAAACTAGATCTGAAAAGACTGATGTGAATTAGAATAAGAGAATGTATTTTTTGAAAAATATATATAATGTTAAACAAATAAGCATTTTATTTCTTTACTTTTATATTGCACGGAACTTAAAACTATCGAATTATACATTTTAAGAAGTAAACACTAATCCTTAAACTAACTGCTTGGGATCTAAATAATTTATTTATATTAGCATTGAGCATCATAGATTATAATACAATATGATCATCATGCGACAAACACGCGTACAGAGGGCCTAGTGCAAGTTTTTCACTGCCGCCGTAACAAGTCACCGCGTCGACGTAAACGCAGATTTGTATAGGATCGGAACAGCGCCTCTGTCGGCCTAAACATGAGACTATTGTGAGCCCATACAAATCTGCGTTTACGTCGACGCGATGACTTGTGACGGCGATTTTAAGAAAACTCGCACTAGGAACTGTCCGCCTGATGGTAAGCTACTGCCTATGAATGCTACAAGTGTCATTCGCGTTGACTACCTTTTAAAGCAAAACATACATAAAGTAAAATGATCAGAGTATTGATTGAACATTAGCAGGGCCTTACCATAAGCTCTTATTGCCACCATAGTTCCATTGTGTGACAGTGACAGACTTATACACGTCATATACATCTGTCTCAATAACAGTTAAACTATCATGGCAATAAGACGTCATGGTAGGGCCCGTCCCGTTACGATGAGCAAAAAATAATTTGGATATTGCGCATGTTTTTATTCGCCTCGCGCCATACATATAGACAGAGACAAACTCATAAATGCCCTTTCAAGGTCAGCGCTCATAACTCTAGACGGGACCTTTCCTATTACATATGGGTATATAGTTCACTACAATACTATTATTAACTATATTCTAATGTGCTGTGCGCGTTGTTATGACTTCGATCTGAAATGAAAATAATATTATTTGCATACATGTGTGTGCACAGTTGATACTAGAATATCATTCTATTTATAATTTTGTTGGTAGGTACATAAATAAAATTATATACCATGACTAGTGCCTCAAGAATAGGGTTAGTCTACGCGGATGAAACCGCGGGGCACAGCTAGTACAATATGAAGTAAATAAGTAGCGTTAAATAGAGATTCTACGATTGTGATGGATCTCCTTTTAACTATTTTAGATCCGTCTGTTTGTATGTTTGAATAAAACACACTTTTATCTTACTTATTTAACTTCGTTTTATTTCCTAACTATTTTTTATCAGCCATTTTTTTCTCTTCCACGTCATTATATATAATCATAGAGTATCGGTATCATAGACAAAAGTAAATTTAGTTAAACAGCAAGCGCTTTCGGTTGAAATTATTCCATAACAACGATCTATTAAAGTATTAAAAATTTTTTTGAAATTACAACTTAAAAAATTTGGTAAAAAGGGTATTTATAGAAACACTAGCTGTGCCCCGCGGTTTCACCCGCGTAGATTTAATTTCATCCTTATTGTCGCGGAACCCTAATATTTTTGATAAATTAGCCTGAGTTACTCTAATTAAAAAGTAGCCTAAGTTACTCCTTGAAACATCAGCTACCTACCACTGAAAGTCCCGTTAAAATCCATTCAGCCGTTTCAGAGATTACCCGGAACAAACAGACAGAGAGAGAAAATTTTTAAAACTTGGGTTTTTTGTGTCAGTAGCATGTATACTTTCATATGCATTTAGTGAAAAGCTGTAATTTTTGAATTACAAACAGACACTTCAATTTTATTTATCTGTATGTATATATGTATAGATTAGTTCAATCAAAAATCTGCTCACCTGTTTGCTAGTAAATCCTGTATTTCCTGATAGCTCTTGCCTTTGGTCTCTGGCAGGAAGAGGAGAACGAAGAAAAATGTGACGAAACACGCACTACCTAAGATCCAGAATGGAACGCTCATGCCCACTATACTCGCTAGGGGTGTGAAGTATCTGCAAATTAAATTAAATCAAGACAAGAAAAAATTTAAATAAAGTACCGTGGTGGCCGTGGGGTTTGAGCTGACGCTACGCAAGCGTCGCCAGTTCGAATCCCAGCGGCCTGCCCCAGTGAGTCTAAACACTTAAATGCAGTAATTTCATTCGCTATACGGTGAAGGAAAACATCGTGAGGAAACCTACATATATCTGAGAAGAACTTCAAAGACGTATGTAAAATGCCTGTGACGGCGATGGAATAACTATCTGTCACTTTGGCACTTAATCGTCAGTGTAAAGTGGGTGTTTTCGCAACACTTCTGCATACCATCCTTCGCGGATGGCGTGTGCATATTTTTTTATATAATTACGAAGCTTAAAGTAGTATTCACATACCTGGTAATCAAAAACCCGATGGCCCAATATAAAGTAGCGATGAGGGGTGTAGCGAAAGCCTTCACCTCTATAGGGAGTAGTTCCCCAGCCACGGCGAACGGCAAGGGCCCAAGACCCAAGTTATACATCGCCACGTACATCACCAGCCCCACGATGGGCAGGAACCTTATGCTATCCACTACCGGGCTTGAGTTCTCCTCCAAAGTGAAGTATGTGGCTGAGATGAACTGGAAGTTAAGTTAAGACAATCTGTTTGCAGTTCGCCACTTGATACATAGATGGCGCTACTTGCTAACAATTTAAGTACAAAGACTTTAGTAAGACGCTATCAATTCGACCGATAGACAGTCGTTGGGACTCCTAAACGATTTACAGCGAGAACCTGGTGTTTAGGCTTGATTGATTCGTATTGATCTGAACTTTACACCTAGGTTGTGACGTTCTAGTAAGAAGACCTCTGTGTAGGTGCACTTAGCAAATAGTCACTGATTTTTGTCATACTTGTGAACAGGTGCTGCTTGTGGGTCTGGTCATCTCAAGCTACGCATTTAGATATAAGTACAACTATTAGACTTTTCTTTATGTTAATTTTTATTGGCATTTGTGCATTGGAACTGTGTCCATGGGCTTACATTTCCCAAGTGATTTACTTTGTTTTTAAAAATTGTATAATATTTTTGAAAAGAGTAATTACTGAGTTTCTTGCCAGGTTCTTCTCAGTAAAAGCAACCTTCCGAACCTGGCAGTAGCATGTATAATCCATGTTGTTCTGACGATTTGAAAGTACTTTATAAAAAGTCTAATCGAATAAAGATATTTTTGACTTTGACTTTGATGAGCGCAAAAATTCAAAGAGAGAAAAATAGATTTTTCTAAATTAATTTACTTAATTTGGAAGTTGGTGCCCAATGTAGCATAAAACTCGGTATCTTTTAATTAGTCATTTTCTTTTTCTCTTTTCTTGTATAAGTTTTTTTTGTACATATTATTGTTTCGCCGTAAGTTAAAAGTAAAATAGGTACTTAATACTAACATGAGCTATGGTGCAGCCAGCGCAGGAGAACAGTAGCAAAGCTCTGCGACCGAGTCGGTCTACGACGAACGCGGACACTGGCGATGCTGCTAACTGGAATAAACGGGAATCTATATCTATATCTATACAGATAAATAAAATTGAAGTGTCTGTTTGTAATTCCAAAATAACAGCTTTTCACTAAATGCATATGAAAGTATACACGCTACTGACACAAAAAAAATGAAGTTTTAAAATTTTTCTCTGTCTGTCTGTCTGTCTGTTTGTTCCGAGTAATCTCTGAAACGGCTGGACAGTTTTTAACGGGACTTTCACTGGTAGGTAGCTAAATTACAAGGAGTAACTTAGGCTACTTTTATTTATTAAAAATATTAGGGTTCCGCGACAATAAGGATAAAACTAAATCTACGCGGCTGAATCCGCGGGGCACAGCTGGTAATAAATATATTTCAATCGAAGTTCATTCCGTTGCCAGTGGAAAGGAATTTATTTAAGTATTCAATAATTAGAACCGCATGCAATTACACGAGTGAGACACTGGTAATTATTAACAAATATTATAAAGAGGAAAGATTCAGCAATGGATAGCTACATCATCAGCGAGTAACATAGGCTATATTTTATCTCCGGGAACAGATACTCATCATCTCCCTGGCCTTATCCCATACATTGTTGGGGTCGGCACTTGATTCAACCCGATGTGGCTGATCACATGATTTTTATACGAAGCGACTGCCATCTGACCTTCGCAACCCCATTTTAGGAGGAAAATCTGTGATCTGGGTTAAACCAGTTGTCAGATTATTTTTAGGCCTCCGACTGACCTGTAACGATTGCCAAAGATGTTAAATTGGCAACCGGGACCGACGGCTTAACGTGCTCTCCGAGGCACGGAGGGAACTCGGGCGGTCACCCATCCAACTACTGGCTAGGCGTATGGTTGCTTAACTTCGCTGATCGAATGATATGCGCAATAGCAACTGTGCCACGAGCTCCGGGAACAGATACTACGCGGGTAAAACCGCGTGACGTCCGCTAGTCAAATATATCATTATTTAGATTTTATGTTGATGACTGAAATAGTTTAAACATAATTCCTGACCTGAACAGCGCCAACAATGATAGTAGCTATAGCTGGCTCCAACGTGGACTGGGCAGCCTCGAAGATGATGGTGAGGTATATGAAGACAGGCGTGATGCCGCTCATCTGCATCAGGCACACGATGCCCAGGGACACCAGGAATGCGCGCCGCGTGCTGCCTCGGCATAGGTCCAGTAACTATAAACCAGTAATATTAACAAACTAGCTGTGCCCCGCAGTTTCACCCGCGTAAACTTAATTTCAAGGCTAGCCCGCAGGTCCTTATAGCTTTTTTAAATCAAAGTAAATTAAAAGTAGCCTAAGTTACTCCTTGTATCACCAGCTATCTGTCGGTGGAAGTCCCGTTAAAATCGGTCCAGGCGTTTCAGAGATTACACGGAACAAACAGACAGACAGACAGACAGACCGACAGACAGAGATTTTTTTTTTAAATTGGTTTTTTGTTTCAGTATCGTGTATAGTTTCATATGTATTTAGTGAAAAGCTGTTATTTTCTAATTACAAACAGACACTTCAATTTTATTTATCTGTATAGATATAGATGTATAGATTGTTATTTGTAGACTTTCATTCATATTTTACTACAAATATAAATAATTATTATAACCTGAAATCTAATACAATACAACTAAAAAAATAAATAAAAAAAAAATAGAAAACAGAATTTAAATTTGCGGGAATGGCCTTTTTTTATTGTCATTTTTGCATCGGAACTATATTCATGATCTTATATTTATCCAAATTGTAATAGAATTTTTTGAAGCGTTATTACTGAGTTTCTTGTCGTGTTCTTCTCAATTAAAGAAACCTTCCAAACCTGGCGGTAGTATTTGTAGTCGTCATTCGTAATATTTGAAAGTACTTTGACTTAAAAGTCTAATCAAATATAATGATTTCTGAACATTAATTTGAGTTTAAATCTTACCAAAGCCGATTTCTGGGTAGACGATCCGAGGCCTAACACCATTTTGTCCAGTTCCGCCTGCACATCAGCTCGGGAACAGCCCCGGATTCTGGCCAGACTGTTCCCAGCTGCATCCAGGTCATCTAAAGGACATGATACTTTTAGTCTCCTACTCTACTGACGTAACCGGAGTCTTATACTGGATATCGTTCTGCCTTATCATGGAGACAAACTAAACCTCCCGATTTTTCCTGTTTGCGATTAATATGTTACTAAGTGATCAAAACCTTTTCCATTGATGCTTCGCTCCTATTGGTAGCAGCGTGATGTTACAAAGCCTAAAGCCCTCCTCGATTAATGAAGATGTATTAATGTAAACGAATCGCACTCGCTTGTGTCTGCCTACCACCATAGAATACAAGCGATACTGTGTAGATACACAGTCTTGCTTGTATTAAGTTAATCCATCCTCCTGTCCTTATCCCATGTTATTTGTGGTCGGCGCAATGTGTTCTTCTCTTCCATGTCTCTCTATCAGCCGTCATATCTGTATTCACTCCCATTCTAGTCATATCATCTTTCACATAATCCATCCATCGTGTCTTAGGTGTTCAGAACTTCTTAGCTTTGACGTTAAAATTTACGGTACCAAAATGAAACGTCAAAGCTCAGAAGTTCTTAATACGCTCTGATTAAACCGATGATGGTAGGCCTCCTGTAATGAGTAAATAAATCTTACTTTTGCCAACATAGAAGACGGGTGACTCAGGCATGATGAACACACAGACAGCGAACACGAAGACCACGACAATGCTGATGTAGCCGATGGCCTCGTAGGGCACGTAGGGGCCCACGCTGTACACGATCAGGAATCCAAGGGATATGAACACTTGCAGGAACGAGCCGAGGGCACCGCGGGCGTCGTCCTGAAACAAAAGAAAAAAAATATTTAAATTATCTATCTATAGCGTATATACTGTCATATGCATTAGTTAAAAGCTGTTACTTTGGAATTAACAAACAGACACTTCAATAATTATTTTTACTATAATATATATAGTAAAAGTAATATGTGGGTAAAACCGCGGGGCATAGCAATCTAAATGTATATAACTCAAAGCTGACTGACTGACTGACATAGTGATCTATCAACGCACAGCCCAAACCACTGGACGGATCGGGCTGAAATTTGGCATGCAGGTAGATGTTATGACGTAGGCATCCGCTAAGAAAGGATTTTGATTAATTCTACCCCCAAGGGGATATATAGAGGATGAAAGTTGAAACTAAATTTACGCGAGTGAAATCTACAAACCCTAATACGGTGTTGTCAATAAATACCCACCGTAGCAATCTCAGCGCAGTACATGGGTGAGAGTGTGAACACCATACCGACGCCCATGCCCCACATAACCCTGGCTGCGTAGATCAGCGCCACCTCCCTGCCCAGGGACTTGAGCAGACACCCCACCAGGAACGGTAGCGCTGACCCCACCAGGCCCCACTTGCGACCTATCCTAGATGCGGCCAGACCAGCTATCGCGGGACCTGAAGTTAAGTGTTACAATGAGAAGGGAAACTGTAGTTCCAACTAGAAATAAGCTAGAAAATACATACTACTCCAGAAAGCCCTGATCTTGCAGCGTTATTCTATAAGATTTCTCAGCACTCGACGTCGAGTGTAAGTTTCAAAGATACGAAACTAAATTTTACCATTTACATATGCATATAAAGTCCCATACGTATACGTTTTCATAAAGAAGATCATTAGTATTGTATTTTGATTATGATTAACTAGCGGTTTCACCCGCGTAGATTTAGTTTCATCCTTATTGTCGCGGAACCCTAATATCTTTAATAAATAAAAGTAGCCTAAGTTACTCCTTGAAACATCAGTTACCTGCCAGTGAAAGTCCCGTTAAAATCGGTCCAACCGTTTCTGAGATTACCCGGAACAAACAGACAGACAGACAGAGAAAAGTTTTGAAACTTGGTTTTTTAGTGTCAGTAGCGTCTTCTTTCATATGAATTTAGTAAAAAGCTGTTATTTTGGAATTACAAACAGACACTTTAATTTTATTTATCTGCATAGATGTATAGATAGCTTCGCTGTCTCACCGCCATGCTTAAATCTATACCGAAACATCGCATTTGGTGTTTCTGTTTAGTTACTCACTGAATGCAGCTCCCACGGGTAACAAGGATCCAATCCAGGCCTCCTGTTCGCTGGAGATGGGTCCGTCCAGGGGGGTCTGGTCCATGTCCATGAGCTTGCTGAAGGCTGGCGAGGACCAGCCCAGTGCGAACCCTGCCACCGTCAGACCTAGGTTGGCTGGAAGAACTTTACTCGTTACTTAACATATGTGAAGCGGGTGAAAAAGCTAAAGCCTGCAAATACAGGGGTTTAGGCACCGAATATGATTTCATCCCATTCGGTGCCGAGGCCCTTGGTCCGTGGGGTCCTAGCGCTATTAGGCTTACATACATACATATGCTCACGCCTGTATTCCCCGAAGGGATAGGCAGAGGTGTTGTAATAACAGCACCCACTTATCACTGAACATGATTAAGTACCAACGTGACAGATGTTGAGTCTATCGTCATCTCAGCCACTATACTTTGAATTACTTCACAGATATATGCAGGTTTCCTCACGATGTTTTCCTCCACCGTAAAGCACGTCGGGTGAAATCAGTGCACATAAGTTTTTTAGGAGAAACTCATTGGTACAGGCCCCGGTGGGAAAACCTGCATATGTCTGAGAAATAATTCATAGGCGTATGTATAGTGCCTGAGACGGCGATGGACTCACCCTCTGTCACGTTGGCGCTAAATCATATTCGGTGAAATGTGTGTTAGCTATTTAAACAAATTCATCTTTAAAAGTACGTTATTTGACGTATGTTCTTCCGCTGAGTTTAGCAAAACACAACGGAAGAACACGTGGCAGCTAGTTTCCGATATGAAAACTATATTATTAATTCTTAAAACGTAGCTGTAAAATATGCTAGGAATATTTTAAGCATATAGCATAACCATTTTTAATTTATTATTATTTCTGTAAAATATAAGATGCAGAAGAGTTATTAACTGATTGAGATACAAGTGGGGGTTTCTCATTATAAAAGCCAGAGTTGCTTGATAAGGGAGCATTGTCGATTGAACTACAGACCAGTTAAGAACTCCTGCATAATATTGGCTAAGTAAGTTTTGAATTTTTGATATTTCGGATTTATTGTTAATTCCTTGTTATTTAAAATATAGTTATATTAATTCAATAATTAATTAATAATAATTGATGCAATGTGTATTATAATTGTGTACAATATTTACAGTGATTTCGCTATTTTCCTGAATTGATCTCATAATAAAAACCTAAAAACTATTATTGCTCTTATTTAACTAATTGGTATTGCTTAATAAAATGTCCATATTTGAATCAATTTTAATATAATGCTCTTGCCAATCTTGTGTAACTTACATCTGGGTGTTGAAAATTACAACACCTCTGCCTACCCCTTCGGGGAATACAGGCGCGAGCGTGCCTATACATCTATACTGATAAATAAAATTGAAATTTCTTGTTTTAAATTAACAGCTTTTCACTAAATGCATATTATGAAAGTACGGTAAATGAAATGAAATGATTTTTTTTATAATTTCTCACTCTATCCGTCTGTTTGTTTGTTTTCTGGCACCTAACTAATGTTACAAGGAGTTTCTTAGGCTACAACAGTTATTAAAAAAAAGGGTACCGCGAAATTAAGTCACCCATATGGTATACGCGGGTGAAGCCGCAGTTCACACCTAGTTGCCGATAAAACAACAGTGTAACACATAAACAATTTATTCATTTTTATCTCGCTAAGACTCAATGTCATATAAGAAACGTTTCGCAAAGTCAAGGTGAACGAAAACACCTTGTACAAACTATCTATATTATTCATGCTTAATATAAAAGTTGTAAGGTAAGTATTATCTGTCTGTTGCTTGGTATTGACCGCAGTAAACGAGCAGTGACTTAAAATAAGTTGCCGTCAGGGCTTAGTGCGAGTATTTCAATGCCGCCGTCACAAGTCACCGCGTCGACGTAAACGCAGATTTGTATGGGATCGGAAGAGCGCCTCTGTCCGCCACATGACACTATTGTGAGCCCATACAAATCTGCGTTTACGTCGACACGGTGACTTGTGACGGCGACAGTGGACCCTCAGAGGATATAGTGCGAGTGAGGTTTCTCGTATAATAATAGATGTGCGGTCGACCAAATTATCAGGCTGAATTAACGTTCCCATACCTTATTGGAGATTACAGCATTTATAGCTAAAGATACCCATGGTGGGTCAAAAGCAGTGGGACCACGGATAATATCTTAATTAATTGTAGGTTGTGGTTGAAGTAGCGGGCTTAAAGTATGTTGTTTTTGTCTGATTGCAAAGAGGTGTGATGCATCATAGATAACAGTTTAGATACACGTGCTGCACCGGGATTTTTTTATTATCAATTAGGTATTTAAGATATTATAATTTTTTCGTAATCGGTTTGGCCTTGATCCAATTTTTGAAGCTTCATTATGTTTATAGCGAGTTTATAAATCAATAAATATGCACATGCCATCCCAGAAGGGTCTCCGAAGGGGTAGGCATGTTTGTAACAATAACACCGACGTTCACCGAATATGATTTAGTGCCAACGTGACAGAGGATTAGTCCATCGCCGTCTCAGGCACTATACATACGTCTTTGTATATTTCATGCTATACAATTAACTACTAACAATATCTTCTTCTTCTTCTTCTTGTAGTGCCTCTCCAGCTATTGAAGGTTGGCTGTCAGTTCGGAAAACTTCTGTCTATCCTTCGCGAGGCGGAAGAGTGCAGCAGCACTGCTGATGCCAGTCCACTCGCGGATATTGCGCAGCCACGACTTCCTCCTCCGGCCTACCGGTCTCTTCCCAGCCACTTTGCCCATAATAATAAGTTGTAGCAGTTCGTATCTGGCATGTCTCATAATATGGCCCAGAAAACCAACCTTTCTTTGTTTGAGGGTTTGTATAATTTGGCGTTTCTGACCAACTCGACGGAGAACTTCTTCATTAGTCACTCTATGTGTCCAGCTAATAGCCAACATACGCCTGTAGGTCCACATTTCAAAGGCATCTATTCGTTTCTTGAGGTTCTCTTTGATTGTCCAAGCCTCACATCCGTATAGAAGTATAGGCCATATATAACACTGTAGAAGGCGAACACGTAGGGAAATCTTTAATTGGCGACTACACAATACTTTCGACATGGATTTAAATGCACTACGGGCTATTTCTATACGAGTTTTTATCTCAAGATCGCTCTCCCATTCATCGGTCAGCCATGTGCTAAGGTACTTATATTTGTGCACTTGTTCCAGTTGTTTACCCTCGACAGTGATACCAGGATCGGCTCTAGGGAGCTTTGAGACCATCATGACTTTAGTTTTGCTGACATTCATTTTGAGGCCAGCCTTCAGGCTACACTCGTTTACCCGGGTCACAATTTGCTGAAGCTCAGCTGCTGTGGACGCTATAAGGACGGTATCGTCAGCATAACGTAGGTTATTTATGTATCGTCCGTTTACCTGTATACCATCCTGTTGTCCTTCCAACGCCTCTGCAATGATCGCCTCCGAGTAGAGGTTAAAGAGTGATGGTGACAATATGCATCCTTGCCGGACACCTCTCTTTATCTCTATCTGACTGGTTTCTTCGCCATCGACACGAATAGTAGCTTTTTGACTCCAATAGAGGTTTCGAATGATTCGTTTGTCTTTGTCATCCAACCCGACGTCATTTAGGAGTTGTACTAGGCGGTTGTGTAGTACTACTACATCTAAGAACTAACTATATCTAAGAACCTTAAAAAAATTTAAATCTAATAACTAAAAACCTTAAAAAGAATATAATCTGTTACCTAAAATATATTATTAAAAGGAGTCCCTGCAGGCAAGGTTCCGAAGATACTGGCAGCATTTCCCCTTTGAATAGCTAAACTAATTCTTTGTCCGAGGTAGCTGCCAGCTCTTCGGTCTCCTGTGATGTCGACTAACCTTTTCGTAATTTCATTAAAGAGCCTAATAGCCCTAGGACCCCACGGACCAAGGGTCTTTGTATTACTTCTTAGACTACGTTATTGTGTCAGTATGTTGAGGCTAATTTTCGACCTGGTGATAATTTTTCGACTCTCATAGTGTTGCCAGGGCAGCTTTGTAAATATTTTTTACTTTCATTATCAGTCAGTCAGTACAATATATTTACATATGTGGGGGTAGGCAGAGACTACTGTTTGCCACTATAGACATTATATTGTTTGCCACATACATACTATTTACTTTTGCTTCATCTACATTCATGCGTCTATGCATACATTACCCTCATGTATGTGTGCGAATAAAGTCGTACTCGTGTTATGTTATGAACTCTTAAATGATTAAAAAAAAAAAGACTTAGGTACTAATTTATGGTAACATCCCCATGGTGTCTGCGGGGAAGACGTCGACCAATTTGGTCATCATGGTCTCTCTTGTCGCCGCAGTGCGGGTCGCTTATCCCGACATTCCACTTTGAATGACGTCATTCGCAGGGCCTTTGTCACCGTCAACGTGCCGGCAATCCTAGAGCCGAACGGTATTGCACGAGACGATGGCAGAAGACCTGATGGGATGACGTTAGTTCCCTGGAGTGTCGGGAAGCCCCTTGTGTGGGACGCGACCTGCGTGGACACACTTGCTCGCTGCCACTTAAATTCCACTTCGCAGCAAGCTGGGGCCGCGGCAGTGTGTGCAGAAAACCTCAAGCGGCGGAAATATGCAGACATAAGTCCGCACATCACGTATCTCTCCTGTGCCAGTCTACTGACGTTGCATTTCCAGCTATGTACGGTGTCTATCAAATCATCTTATCGATATTACACGACCAATAATAATATCGCGATTTATGCAGAAATCTCAGTCACTAATACTTTTCGATCAAAACTTTATTTTAATGATATATCTAAACCTCCTGTTGCATTGGTCACGGTGGCTATTGAACTCGTGATGTCATTTTAGTTGGACACCAGGGCCCCAACATGAGCTCTTATTGCAATGTTAATTCAGTTGTGCGACAGTGACAGATGTATGCACGTCGCATACATCTGTCTCATAAATGAGTGAAACTATCATGGCAATAAGAGCTCATGGTAAGGCCCCTGATTGACGTTCGGGAATACCTATACGGTTGTTTGACAGTTGATCGTTGTTTCGCAAAGTGATCAGCGCTCATAAGTTACAGAATAGCACAGCACGTAGACCTTCTTACGGAAGATCGCCGCCAAATACTGTTAATTTAGGGTAGGCATGGGTAGGAGTGTAGGCAATAGTGGGACTTTTTATCGTTAACTATGTAGGCATTGCGTAGGAAATGCAATGATATAATTACTAACACTAACCATGATCGTTTCAAGCAACGCGCTATTATAAGCTACAAAGATTTAATTATTATTAAAACATTAAAATAATTAACTTGCTTTTGAAATTTGGTGTCAAATGTGACCTTAAACTCGGTGTCAGGCACCAACTTCAAAAATTACACATGTCATGTCAAAATGAATATGATTTATTCAGTTTAGGCTCTTGTAAGAAATGAATGTCGAAGAATTGACCCCCGTTCGGAAACTAGCTTTCTGAGAAGAACCGGCAAGAAACTCTGCTGGCATCATGTACATTTCGTTACATAGCAAATAATCTATATCTATACAGATAACTTAAATTGAAGTGCCTGTTTGTAATTCCATAATAACAGCTTTTGACTAAATGCATATGAAAGTATACACGCTGCTGACACAAAAAAACCAAGTTTTAAATTTTTTCTCTGTCTGTCTGTCTGTCTGTTTATTCCGGGTAATCTCTGAAACGACTGGACCGATTTTAACGGGACTTTCACTGGCATGTAGCTGATGTTTCAAGAAGTAACTTAGGCTACTTTTATTTATTAAAAATATTAGGTTTCCGCGACAATAAGGATGAAACTAAATCTACGCGGACGAAACCGCGGGGTACAGCTAGTTATTAATAACAATAAATTATCATAGAATTATTCACAATAGTGAAAATTGAAGCAGCATTATTTATTTTTCCCCTATTTACAGCGGTTTACTTTCACTATAACTTTTTAAGTATAAAAACGTACCAAATGCCGCGAAAATATACTGTCTCCACCGCTGTCCCGCCATGTTGAATGTTCTGTAACAAACTGTTGCTTCATCGATATGATAGTCCTGCTCTGTATCTGTTCATACACTATCGCTTACAAAATCCGATAATTATAAGATTGTATAGTCTAGCTACTTGCATTACACTCTTAGGGTTCCGCTACAAAAAGAACCTTGTAATCCCACATCGGTGTGTCTGGCACAAACGTTTAGAAGCGGTTGACATTATAAATCTATACAGATAAATAAAATTGAAGTGTCTGTTTGTAATTTCAAAATAACAGCTTTTCACTAAATGTATATGAAAGTATACACGCTACTGACACTAAAAAACCAAGTATAAATTTTTTTCTCTGTCTGTCTGTCTGTCTGTTTGTTCCGGGTAATCTCTGAAACGGCTAGACCGATTTGAACGGGACTTTCACTGGCAGGTAGCTGATGTTCCAAGGAGTAACTAAGGCTACTTTTGTTTATTAAAAATATTAGGGTTCCGCGACAATAAGGATGAAACTAAATCTACGCGGGACACAGCTTATTACTATAAAAAATTCATCAGTCGAATTGAGTACCTCTCGCTTTTTTAAGAAGGTCAATAATTTAAATGATTTTTAAGCTAAATTATTATATTATATGCTTATATTATATTTTAATTTAAATAATTCCTGTTTTTGTAACGTTTTTCCATTGATACTTCGTTCCTGTTGGTCGCAGCGTGATGTTATAAAATCTAAAGCCTTCCACGATGAATGAATTATCCAACACAAAAACTATTTTTCAATTGAATAGAGTGAACTCTTCAGTTCTGTAATATTTGTATAGGAAAACTCTGTAAAACATCTACCGAAATATTGTGTTTGGTGCGGAATCCTCGTTTGATTCAAAAGTGGATCTATGAATTACGCCACATCTGCAGACCTTGGCTGGAGTGTGGACTGCGAAATCACTGCGACAGATATAAACAAGTTAAATACAGTTATAAAAGTTCTGTCTATTTGAAAGCAGGTGAGATTTATCTATACATCTATACAGATTAATAAAATTGAAGTGTCTGTTTGTAATTCCAAAATAACAGCTTTTCACTAAATGCGTAGGAAAGTATACACGCTACTGACACTAAAAAACTAATTTTTAATATTTTTCTCTGTCTGTCTGTCTGTTTGTTCCGGGTAATCTCTGAAACGGCTGGACCGATTTTAACGGGACTTTCACTAGCAGGTAACTAATGTTCCAAGGAGTAACTTAGGCTACTTTTATTTAAAAAAAACATTTAAGGTTCCGCGGGAATAAAACTAAATCTATGCGGGTGAAACCGCAGGGCACAGCTAGTCTACACTAATATTATACAGAGGAAACATTTTATTGTTTGTTTGCATTGAGTAGGCTCCGAAATTACCTGACCGATCTTGAAAATTTTTTCAGCAATTGATAGCTACATCATCAGCGAGTAGCATAGGCTACATTTTATCCCCATACTCCCACGGGAACGGGAACGACGCGGGTGCAACCGCGTGACTTCAGCTAGTTTCTTAATATTAAGCTGAAGAGTTTATTTGAACGCGCTCATCTCTGGAACTACTGGTCTGAATTGAAAAAATAATTCAGTGTTAGAGAGCCCATTTTTCGAGTAAGGCTATTTTTATCTAATTTATTGATCACACTAAGATCAATCGCAGGTTAAAGTTAGCAAGTAACTATATATATAATATCCCAAAGCTATATTATTTATTTAACGTCGTATCTTTTACCGTATGTTGGTAACCTAAAATAACCTAAAATATAATAACCTTAATATCCCAAAGTAACTATTCCATGCGGACTATGTTGCGGGTAGGTTGGATAAATGGAGAACAATTTTTATTCAACAAACATTTTATTTGAAAATTACAAATATTATGTACAAAACATAATCAAATTATAATAAAGTAACAATAAATTCAATTTTATCACAAAGTTACCTAGTTAGTCACTAGTTTTCACTAAATTTGTACTTTGGTGATTATTTAACATAGCAGTTAAAGTACATACGAATATAAAACATTTTATAAAAATCTTACTAGAATATATTATTGTGGTATATTATAGTTGTATTTGGTATATTATTCATAAAATATAATATGTTATAGGTGAAGTAAATCATTATATTAATTGATATAATTATGATTTAGTAGTTTAAAAAAAAATGTAAAACAAAATCTTACACACTTTTTGATTTGAATTGTCGGGTTATTTTATTTAGGCTTGCGTTTATTTAAGTTATTATTCTAAATTAAATAATTGCTTCTAATAGGTACCTTATTAGTGCGTATTAATTTGTAAACTATATACTATACGTATGTGTACTTTAAAGATATATAATTGAATCTTCTAGGGTTCCATAGAATATATTTGTCTTAAAGACAACTTTAAAAATACATTCTTTGACAAAATATAATATGATTATACCCAAGGATCGCATTTGGGGCCAGTAGGCTAATTCTCGTAATGAAAACCGTTACGATATCGTAGCGACTTGGTCGCAGACAGCGTTTTCTCATCCGTCAATCGGCGTTGATTCTAAAGTCGGTCGCTCTTTGAAGCGTATTCACGTATATTAAATTGTGCTTCAATTGTTTTAAATTATGTTTAAAATTACTTGTAAGAAATAGGTTGATGGTACGAGCAACAAATCATTGAGTAATAGCTTAGCTGCGTTTCGAGTTTAGCGTTAGGTTGTAGTCCTATCGAAGTGCGATCGGAAAACACCTGAATACCAAGTCCGATAGAAGATATTTGAATAGAACGTTTTTACGAGAATTACCCCCAGATTTATTTACTTTCTTTATGAATGACATTCCATAATATTTCTATTTGAAAACTCCTAAGCATCATGTTTGCTGATGATTTAAAGTTTGTCCGAACTATTAAAACTCTTGATGATGCCAAATTGTAACACTAAGATCTAAATAGGCCTATTATGTGGCAATGATAACAAAATGCATCTTAGCACAAAAATATTTCAACATATAAAATTTTCGCGTAAACAAAGTGAGCAATCACAGCTGTACAAAAAAATATTTTTGTTTTGCTGCCCTGGATATCATCGCAGATTTTTACGTTTTCATGCGCTGATTACGAATATATTCATGAAAGTTCTCGTATTTCATGATTTTTGCATCCCTACTAATATTATAAATGCGAAAGTAACTCTGTCTGTCTGTTACGCTTTCCAGCTTAAACCTCTCATCCGATTTTGATGAAATTTGGCACAGACAATCTTTAGATCCTGAGAAAGGACATAGGCTACCTTTTATTTATTAAAAATATTAGGTTTCCGCGACCATAAGGATGAAACTAAATCTACGCGGGTGAAACCCTGGGGCACAGCTAGTATCTTATATTTTGAACAATTATCGTCTTGTTAAAAAGAAAATTTATTTTCCAAGTCATGATGAAAAAAAACTTAGAGCAAAACAAGTTTCATGAATTGTGTGCATAAATAGAGCAAAAATTATATCATATCTAGAGCAACAAAACCACTGTAGACCAATGTTCTGAATTAAGTATCAGTGCTAAGACTGTCCAGGAAGTCGATACTTGTGATCTTAGCGTTACATTTGACAAAAAAATAACTTTTACAATTCATTTAGATTACGATTACGCTAGACAGAGACAGACTCATAAACTGAAAGAACCACAACTCGTGACGTATCTTCTAGCAGCTAAAAAAAGAACTAAAGAAAAAGGTATCTCCTATCATACAATATAATATACCCTATATAATAATATTAATTATATTATTTAATAAATTCTTTGACATTGGAGATCGTCATTATAAAAAGTATATTTGTTTCTTTAAAAAAATAACAGCTTTCGAAATAGTGTTAGCATACAGACTTATTCGAAAATTAAGGCACATTCACGTATGTTATAAAAGTAGTTATAATAATACTTATCTAGCGATTATAAATAAAACAACTTAATCTCTATGAATTCGCCGGGTTCTTATGCCTTTTCAGTTTTTGATGGTCTGAAAATATAAAATATATTATAGTTCTTATATCATCATGCATTTTGTCCCATTTTTCAACGTAGTGCCAACGTGATAGAGACAGATAAAGATTTTCGCTGATGATTTCCTATGGTACCTTTCCAGTTAAAATTTGAAGCTCGAAGGACCAACATATTTTATTCAAAGCTCGAACGACCAATATTAAAAGACGCATGTACAGTGCCTGAGACAGCGTCTGTCACGTTCTGTCACGTTATCACTTAATCATCTTCGGTGAAAAGTGGGTGTTGTTAATACAACACCTCTGTCTACCCCTTCGGGGAATATTGGCGTGAGCACTAAAGAGAAAAGATTTGATTGTGTTTTTATTTGTTTGTTTGCATTAAATAGGCTCCAAAACTACATGACCAATCTTGAAAATTCTTTCAGCAATGGAGAGCTACATCATCAGTGCGTAACATAGGCTATATTTTATCCCCGTACTCCCACGGGAACGCGGGTGAAACCTGGTGACGATCGGTAGTGTATTAGAAAAATACTCACTTGCCAGCCAGCATGTCCTGTATCTCCTGGAAGCTCTTCCCCTTGGTCTCCGGGACCACGAACAGAGTGAAGAAGAACGAGATGACACAACACACGCCGAAGATCCAGAACGCTACTCCCATGCCCACTGCGTTGGCTACGGGCTGGAAGTACCTGAAATTGCATCAAATTATGTAGTTTTTTATCTAGTTAGTCAAAATATAGTAGGAGGTACAATCCTCGGTCGGGCAGCTCCGAATTATAATCGGGAAAATGAAAATTATTTAATAATTTTGGGCCCTAGTAAGGCACTTATGAATCTCGAAGAATTAACCACCGGTTCGGAAACTAGCCTTCTGAGAAGAACCGGCAAGAAACTCAGCCAGGCATAATGTACATTTCATCAATGAAAATGAAAAATGAAAACGAAATTGATTTATCCAGATTAGGCCCTGGTAAGGCACTTATGAATCTCGAAGAATTAACCACCGGTTCGGAAACTAGCCAATATAAAAAGTATTAAGTATTCTATAGCAGGAGGTACAGTCCCGTGTCGGGGAGCTCCGAATTTTGGTCTAATAAATATACCTTGACTTCGATATTACAATCATATTATTTATACTTTATACATCAATTATATTTGTATCCTAGTATAAAAAAAAATAAAATAAGGTGGTCAAGTCTTCGACGCTCATAAGTGCCTTGCCAGGGCCTAATCTGAATAAATCATTTTCATTTTCAGTAAGAATAGTCATAACCAAACTTACCTAGTAACAAGGAAGGATAGTGCCCAACAGAAGGCAGTGGCGATAGGAGACGCGATGGCCTTGACTTCAATGGGCAGCAGTTCGCTCATGACTGCCCACGGCAAGGGTCCCAGACCCCAGCAGTAGGTGATGATGAACAGCACCAAGGACAGTACCGGCAGGAAGCCGATGCTGTTCGTCACATCACTACCACTCTGGTCTAACACGAAGTACATGCCGAGGAGACCCTGGATATTGAAGGGTTTTGAGTAGGTTTTAAGGAGGGGTGGACAAACTTTCTTAAAGAAAGCCAGAATGTTTAAGAAATTTCTGATATACGCCAGAATCTATACATCTATACAGATAAATGAAATTGAAGTGTCTGTTTGTAATTCCAAACCAACAGCTTTTCATTAAATGCATCTTAAAGTATACACGCTAATGACACAAAAAAAAAACAAATTTAAAAAAAATTCTCTGTCTGTCTGTTTGTTCCGGGTAATTTCTGAAACGGCTGGACCGATTGTAACAGGACTTTCACTGGCAGGTAGCTGATGTTTCAAGGAGTAACTTAGGCTACTTTTATTTATTAAAAATATTAGGATTCCGCGGGGCACAGCTAGTTTAAACTAAATATACTTGTGTACGTTCGGAGAGACTGCTCATTTCATAAGAGCAACCATTTAATTATAAAGTTCACTAATTATAATCCGGAGATCCTAATATTTTGGTCCCTCGAGCCAAAATAATATCATCAAAATTTTAGGTCCCTTAACCTTTTTTAAGTTATCTTTTGAAAGCATTGTAAATTGTTGTAAATCTCCACACGTTTCCAGAAGGTGACCAAAGAAGTTCAACGAAGAAGATAAGTGTCAACAAGACAGATGGTAAGTCTCTATACAATACGTCTTTGAATTCTACTCAATCATAATATGCGGTAATATGCGGTAATATGTCGGGGAAACCGGGACAGCTCTTAAAATATGTGATAGGGTATAATTTTAGGAAACAATTAAAATTATTATGACTAAAGTATTTTCTTCCGTTTTCGAGTAATTGATGTTCAAAGTTGACCATATCAATACCTTATTTTTGCATAATAATCAGCTGTAACGTAGAGTTATTCACGTGAAATCTAACTACGTTTTTATTTTTTTCTCCCGCTAATAAATCCTGAAATAATCCCATAAAACCATTTTTCGAAACCAGTAACCTTCCCCTTAATCTAAAAGTTTAATGACCGCGTACGTAATGTAGGTAAACGCGGCCGCGCGTTCATTCAGTCGCTTAAGGCCGCGAGCTCTTCGGCCGTTGTCTATAACTACGTTATCATTGGAGCTAGATATTTTACGATTTCATTATAGTGATATATTTATAAAACCCCACAACTTCTAGAAGACAACTGTTCCTTTTTCTCCGACACCCTGTATATGCGGTATGCGGCAATAATAATAATATGCGGTTTTTTCTTCACTGTAAAACCGTAAACCTGTGAAGTGTTTCCTATCTTTTATAATACTTACCAATCCAATAGCAGTGCCGCAGGAGGAAATGAGCAGCAACATGCGACGACCCAGCCTGTCCACCACGAGCGGAGTGATCAGGGAGGCGACCACCTGGAATATACAGGTTCGAAGATAAATATAACATAATACAGAAAAAAAATATAGTAAGAGTAGGTGACTCTTACAAATGACAATGGTGAAATCATTTTTGAAAAATAAAAAAGAAACATAAAGTCCAATGGATAACCACCTATTTTTTTTGAAGTCGATTAAAAATCTTAAATATTTTTTTAGAAAAACTCATTGGTACTGGCTCCGCTTGGATTCGAACTGGCGTCCCTTGCGTGGCAGGCCATTGCTCTAACCCCGAGGCTACCACGGCTCCCCTTACAGACGTGAGCATATGTATGAAGATAATGACCTGTACGGCTCCAATGATAATGGTGGCGATGGCAGAGTCAAGGTCGGAGCCAGCGGCTTCGAAGATGTTGGTCATGTAGAAGAGCACGGCGTTGATGCCACTGAACTGCTGGAAGAACACCAGCGCGCACGATATGTAGAACGCCTTGAAGTTACCGCCGCGGAACACATCTGCAATCTGACAAAAAAATAATGAATTTATACATTTTGTAAATGCCTTGTTGGCTGCAAGTGTTAGTATAGAGTAAGATTGTCTTTGTATTATTTAAGAGCTGTCGATTTTGTAATAAATAAATAAATAAAAAAATGGATCTGAAAATGAAAATGAAAACGCAAGTGAAAATGAAACTGAAACTGAGAATTAAAACGAAAATGGAAATGACAGCGAAAACGCAAATGAAAATGAAACTGAAAATATCTAGTCTATTATGTAAGACATGTTTCAAATACTGTATTTAGTCTGATTAGACGTTGAAAATATTAGATCGGATATTAGCCTTCTGAGAAGGACCATCAAGAAAGTCAGCTGGCATCTTAACACATTCGAAGGTATAATGATGAAGATGATACTTGAAGTCAGAAATTAATTAATGGAAAATTATGACACTTAGAATAAAACTGTGTGCATCAGTCATAACCCTAAAGTTATGGTATATCCAGAAAACAAAAAGATTCGCAGAAATTTCATCTCAATTTATCTGATTAATTATCAGTTTTTTTTATTTGATGATGATATGATTTATATTGCAAAATGCTTAGTAAGTTGTGCATCACTCACTGTAGCAGTCTTCTCCATAGACGCCTGAATATCAGCGTTCATCTTGACCAGTTCCTCCTGCACCCCAGCGCGGGACTTGCCTCTGATAGTGACCAAACACGCCGCTGCTGACTCTTGGTCATCTGAAATCAATGTATTACTTACATTAGGAAATGATCAAGGGTTCCTAAGAAAGAAGACATAGAGAGGTAGAAAGTAAATTGATGATTTAAAATAGTTTATTCACACTACAAGGGTAGCACACAAGCCTAACAAATTAATCTTAGCACAAAACTCTTTCGTTAGCAGTGCACAACCTACAACCTTTTGTGCACTGCTTCAAACTTTAATATACAAGAAAATTTTCAATCCTTAAATTTCACACTCCCTTAGTGGCCAAAAAGTTTCAACTCCAACTTACTTTTCATAAGATAGTAGGTAGGCGACTCCGGCATGAAGAAGAACATGACGACGAAGACAGCGACGAAGGCGACACCAACGTACGAGATCACGTTGTATGACACGAACGGGCCTATGCCGTAGATGAGCAGGTAACCCAAAGTGATGAAAGCTTGCAGGAATGACCCGAGAGCTCCCCTCACGTCATCCTGGAAAAACCAACAGTGGAATTATCATATAGTTTAACTCACAATCCGTGCTAGCAAATTTGTATGGCGAGAACCCTAAAATAATTTATCCTTTCCAACTACACTATCTGTAACCCTATCACGAGTTTTGCTTCGTTTTCGTAATTTATACCCGCTGGCGTCTCCGCCGAATTTGTAGGAGAAATTTGCAGCGTCTCTTAGCGGTAACGTAAATAACTAAAATATCTCATGTAAACATTGTGGATGACGCTAGGGACTATAGATTCCGAATACTGTGCAAAAGTCGTGATAGACCTCGGGCCCAACCATGAGCTCTTATTGCAATGATAATTCAGTTGTGCGATAGTGTCAGATGTATGCACGTCACATACATCTGTCTCATAAATGAGTGAAACTATCATGGCAATAAGAGCTCATGGTAAGGCCCCTGAACGTCCCGTCATAATTGTTACAGCTTTTTCGAAAATGAGCTGGATCAGACAGGTAGACAAAATATATAATTTTGCGTAGTAAACGAGCACTTACTGTAAAGCTTTCAGAAAATATTAAGCATCGAAATGATGTGGAATAGTATAAGACAGAGAGATATTTCAACCTCACTATGGTATGAAAGAAAAAAGTTCCTTCAAAAGATTGGTTTAAAGATTCACGCCTGTATTCCATAGGGTTAAGCATAGACTGATTGTCACAGAAGTACTACGATCAATACAAACTTCTTTGACTTCATCCCCTTGGTATAAAAGTTATCATTAAACTTACCGTAGCTATTTCAGCGCAGTACATAGGAGATATTGTGAAGATCATTCCAACGGCGACACCCCAGAAGATCCTGCCTCCGTAGATCAGGCCCACGTTGGAAGCCGCTGCTATTAAGATCCAGCCAATGAACAGAGGAATGGACGAACTTAAAAGACCCCATTTTCTTCCAATACGTGCCGCTACAAAGCCTCCGATGAATGGACCTGGAAAAAGAAGAGTTGTTCGCTCAGAAGATATTTTAACGTTAGGAAAGTAGGTAAGTGTATGAAAATAACAAATTTTGTAAAAAAAAAAATTCGAATTCACAATGCAGACACGAGTAAAAATCTTAGCGCGACCAGATATCGAAAAAATAAGTGAAATTAATATTGATTTTCATCAACTGTACATACGTGTATCATGTCTCTTGTGCCGAGTTGGTGAATAACAAATTTAGCAGTTAGCATTAGAAACGCATTATATTGTTATATGTTTCATACATTATCGTTTAAGTCGAGTGACAGATTAACGCTACCCCTACCGACCTATTTAACTCGATACCGTAGTTTACATGCATATTATTCTTATAAGTGCACTTAATTAGTCTAGAGTCACTTAGCGAACTGTCTTGCACATTCCCACGTCACAGCTTAGAACGACTTATGCATATCGTAGGTAAATTTTATTCACTTAAGTGGTGAAATATATTATGCTTAATTGTTTGTGTAGTACTACTACGATCTTATAACATACTAGCGGACCGTTCGAAAGAATTTTCAAGATCGGTCAAGTAGTTTCGGAGCCTATTCAATACAAACAAACAAACTAATCTTTCCTCTTTATAATATTAGTATAGATAATATTCTCGTGTCAAAGTGTTTGTGACAAAACTTAAATATATCTATCTATACAGATATACAGATAAATAAAATTGAAGTGTCTGTTTGTAATTCCAAAATAACAGCTTTTCACTAAATGAATATGAAAGTATACACGCTACTGACACTAAAAAACCAAGTTTTAATAATTTTCTCTGTCTGTCTGTCTGTTTGTTCCGGGTAATCTCTGAAACGGCTGGACGGATTTTAACGGGACTTTCACTGGTAGGCTACTTTTATTTATTAAAAATATTAGGGTTCCGCGACAATAAGGAAGAAACTAAATCTACGCGGGTGAAACCGCGGGGCACAGCTATTGTAAATATATTGAAATAAATTGATTGTGTATATTCGGCAGGCAGTCTTTAAGATCATGGAAGCGGTACGTAAATAAATTCAATTAGATTATTCCCGAAAATTTTGTTTTTCTTAAGCTTTGGTTATATGCAGGATGTATTTAACTTAACTGGAATCATAGCTACCGGGTATTTTTCGATTAATATCATTCAAGTATTTATATGGATAACGTATGTTCATAAACATAATAACATTGATATGAATATGAACAGCTACACTAAATAATCTAGATATATCTATTTTCTTTAAAAGTTAACTACTAGAGATTATCATTAATCTCAGTATAAATATAACAATTTTTAACCGACAGAAAATGGAGGAGGTTCTCTGTATACAACTCGCCTATTTACGAAAAGCTTTTTACAGATTAATCCCATTTTTTATTCAATCTATACCGGGGAGGCGTAATCTGCCAACCTAACCAGGAGCTCTTAATGCAATGAGAGTTCCACTGTGAGACAGTGACAGATATATACACGTCATATACATCTATCTCATATACGAGTAAAACTATCATGGCTAATATCATGGTAAGATCACAGTAGCCCAGGTATTCACGTAAAATAAACTTATCCAAATATGATATTCGCGTATCATGTCGCTACCATGAAAATGAAAATGATTTATTCAGTTTAGGCCCTGGTAAGGCTCTTATGAACATCGAGGAATTTACCACCGGTTCGGAAACTAGCCTTTTGAGAAGAACCGGCAAGAAATTTAGCTGACAGGCCATATCGGTAAGTATGCAGATACATTGGGCTACTTGTTGTATCTCCAAATTTCAGGGCTTATCTAACGATTAGCAAATTAACACGAATACAAAGATATACAGCTTAGCACGTGCTGTTTTGGATAATATAAAAACCTGATTAAAACATGACATAATATCACTTAGGTAACATAGTTTATGTACATTATTTATGTTTCGTCATTCTTAATCTGACATGTATAAGGTAGAGAATCCAAAAGCAAATAAAACGTACTTGGTTTATTTACTGCCGTCTTAAATTGTCTTATTTATTATTCTGAGTTGAATTACGCTTTGACTTGCAATTATGACCAAGTAATAAACATGACTGAAGCACCCAGACACATGGCAAACATAAATGCTCATCACATTGCCTTGACGCGAGAATCGAACTCGCGACACATACCAACTATACTAATAGTGCCGTCAACTTAGCACTTTTACAGATCTGACTCATAACGGTATCCTTGCATAACCTTAAGAAATATTACTGTTTCCATCCACTCACGTCCTAAAAGAATCTACACTAATATATATTATAAAGAACAAAGATTTGATTGTTTTTTTGTTTGTTTGCATTGAATAGGCTCCGAAAGTACTAGACTGATCTTGAAAATTCTTTCAGCAATTGATAGCTACATCATCAGCGAGTAACATAGACTATATTTTATCTCCGTACTCCCCCGGGAACGGGAACTACGCGGGTGACACCGCGTGGCGTCCGCTAGTCTCTAAAATAAGTAATTCGTTATCAATGTAGCCTAGGTTTGCGTGATAATGTAGTATAATATTATAGAAATAGTTTTCAAAATCGCTCGAGTATTTTATAAGTTTGGTCGTGTTATATCTTCGTATGCTAATATCTCATACACTATCGATCTCTCGGGGTAATAGTAAATGATTATGCCTTGTTGTTCAAAAACAGTGATACTATAATGTGGTATTTTTTAGACGGACTTTCTGGGACCTTACCATAAGCTCTTATTGATATCATAATTCCACTGTGTGACAGTGACAGATGTATACACGACATACACATCTATCTCATAATAAGAGTTAAACTATCATGGCAATAAGACGTCATGATAGGTCCCAAGTATAACCTATTTGCATTATAAAAAAAATAACTGCTGTTCATTAGTCTCGCTAAAACTCGAGAATGTCTGAACAGATTTGGCAAATGTTGATCTTGAAATATTTTTGGAAGTTCAGAGAAGGTTTAAACGGCTTAAAACATAATTAATTCATTAGTAAAAGTCATTAGTAAGTCGTATAAGTAACTTACCAACAATAGCTCCAACGGTGAGCAGAGATCCAATCCAGGCCTCCTGGTCCCCCGTCAAGGGGTCGGTGAGAGGAGACTCAGTGCCGTTCAACTTGAGGTTCACGGGAGACGTCCATCCCATGGAGTACCCAGTGGAGGCTATCGCTATGTTCGCTGCGGAAAGGAATTGTAACGTTAACAATATGATTTTATACTCTCATCATCTCCCTGGCCGACCCCACACATTGTTGGGGTCGGCACTTGATTCAACCCGATGTGGCTGATCACCTGATTTCTTATAAAGCGACTGCCATCTGACCTTCGCAATTCCATTTAGGAGGAAAATCTGTTATCTGGGTTAAACCAGTCGTCAGATTATTTTTTTGTTATATAGCCAAAATAAAACCTCATATAATATTTAAAAGAAAGTTGAGAAATGTCAAAAATAAATCGGAAGCGAAGTGTGGACGGGTCGCTAGTCCATACATCCATACAGATAAATAAAATTGAAGTGTCTGTTTATAATTCCAAAATTACAGCTTTTCACTAAATGCATATGAAACTATACACGCTACTGACACTAAATAACCAAGTTTTAATTTTTTTCTCTGTCTGTCTGTCTGTTTGTTCCGGGTAATCTCACAAACGGCTGGACCGATTTTAACGGGACTTTCACTGGCAGGTAGCTGATGTTTCAAGGAGTAACTTAGGCTACTTTAATTTATTAAAAATATCAGGGTTCCGCGACTTGAAGCATGAAACTAATACCACGCGGGTGAAACCGCGGGGCACAGCTAGTATTAAATGAATGAAAATGAAAATGAAAATGATTTATTCAGTTTAGGCCCTGGTAAGGCACTTATGAATGTCGAGGAATTTACCACCGGTTCGGAAACTAGCCTTCTGAGAAGAACCGGCAAGAAACTCAAAAAAAATAAACTTACAATCACTTTAATCATATAGATAAACTGTCAAAAGGATTTTCAAAAGTAAATATTGTACAGTCAAACACAAATGATACGCTCAGCTAATACTTTGATAATGTTACGGATTTTAATTATCACAGGCTTTGTGTGAGTAAATATTGTCTTGGAGCAAACAATATCTGCCAACGTGGAGATTTTGACGTTGATGCATTGACAGGTTGCGTTGATTATAAAGTTTTAGGCTTCCGTAGCTCGTAAAGAAAATTGGATATACACATGCATTCATTTATTTATTTTATTACCACTGCCACTTGTACCCACTGCTAATAAATTGTGTCTCCGGTCGCGTATATAGTTGTTAGGAACATGGAAAGCTTAAAGCAGTCCGAGTATAGGGTCAGACCCAGGCAGAGGTGTTGTCATAACCACATCTACATTTCCCCGAATATGATTAAGTACCAACGTGGTAGATGGTGAGTCTATTGCAGTCTCAGGCACTATACATATGTCTTTGAACTACTGTTTTTTAATCATATTCGATGACATGGGGGTGTTGTTGTTTCAATACTTCTGCCTACCACTTTTGGGATGATGTGAGCATATTTTTTTTTTTTTCTTAATGAGTATAAAATCTGAATCTCAGAAACGGCTCCAACGATTTTCTTGAAATTTAGTATGAGGGACGATACGCGATTAAAAATATGCGTCTTTGACACATCTGGTTCACAAGTAACATGAAGGAAAACTTCAGAAATGAAAACAATACCTACTTCAGCTTTCAGTTCACAATTTGTCTTCGTGCAAACACAAATTGGACTCCGTTTAAGTCATTATGTGACGTCATAATTCAGACCATGTAAAGATTGTATATAGTAGCATTTACACATACGTACCCCCTGACCACAGTATGAAAACTTTACAAACAGTAAGGAATCGAGGACTTTTTTTTTAAATTAGTACGTTTGCAACATTGAATGTAAAGTTTTCTTAAAGATTTTAAAATTTACTCTTTTACGAGTATTTACTGTCAAAAAAATTAAGATTTGTCTTTTTCAAGTCTTGAAATATATCCGTAAAACACGTTAATGTCTTTCATTACGTCTATTCAGCTTATTTTCTCTTAGATGCGGGCGTCTGTGTGAGTGTGTCATTTCGAACGATGAGTTCCTAGACGAGAGAAGAGCCGTGGTATTTGAGCAGTCGCCCGCTACGCCAACGACGCAAGTTCCAATCCCAGCGGGGCCTGTACCAATGAGCTTTTCTAAAAACTTGTGTGCAGAGATTTCACACAGCGTGCTTTACGGCGAAGGAAAACAACGTGAGGAAACCTACATGTCTGAGAAGTAATTCAAAGACAGTATGTATAGTGCCTGAGATGGCGATAGACACTTAATCATGTTCGGTGAAAAGTGGGTGTTGTTACTAAAACACCTCTGCCTACCTCTTCGGGGAATACAGGCGTGAGCATTATGTATATATGACTTGAGATTCCTACTGCTCGAAAAGTTTAATATTTAAACTGTGCCCTGACTCTCACATATGTAAAGCTATGTAAACACGGTCTAGCATGACGATCCTTAGACGTGTCAGCGTGAGTAAACACCAGTAAATTATGCACTTTATAGACAAATAACATTCCAGTCACAATCGTATGCAGAATGGTCGTTTCACTTCTTTTCTTACTTCCCGACTTAAATTATAGTTTTTATAAGCGTTTATTTAACTTGGAATGTGTGTTTCTCCGGGGGAATCTTGCAACTGAATTTTAAAACAGCTATTTTAAAATGATTGGGCTGAAATTTGGTATACACGCCTATTTTGAATGTTTATTATATTACTAGCTGTGCCCCGCGGTTTCACCCGCGTAGGTTTAGTTTCATCCTTATTATCACGGGACCTAATATTTTTAATAAATAAAAGTAGCCTAAGTTACTCCTTCAAACATTAGCTATTTGCCAGTGAAAGTCCCGCTGAAATCGGTCCAGCCGTTTCAGAGATTACCCGCAACAAACAGACAAACAGACAGACAGAGAAAAATTTATACCTTGGTTTTTAGTGTCAGTAGCGTGTATACTTTCATATGCATTTAGTGAAAAGCTGTTATTTTGGAATTACAAACAGACACTTCAATTTTATTTATCTGTATAGATATAGATTATAGTACTATCGAGAACAATCTAAAATCGAAGGGGAAAGGTGATTGGTTCCCTTGCGCGGGATGACAGTTTCTTTAAAAACATACACACGCATATGCACACGCGCCTGCATTCCCCGAAGAAGTAGGCAGAGGTACAATACGTCTACATTAACAACACCCACTTTTCACCGAAGATGATTAAGTGCCAACGTGACAGATGGTGAGTCTATCGAATACTTCTCATATGCAGGTTTCCTCAAACTCAAATATATCTTTATTCGATTAGACTTTATACAAAGAACTTTCAAATCGTCAGAATGACACAATTACACAGGATTATACATGCTACCGCCAGGTTCGGAAGGTTGCTTTTACTGAGAAGATCCTGGCAAGAAACTCAGTAATTACTCCTTTAAAGAATATTATACAGTTTTAAAAATACAAAATATCACATATTCACATATACAAGTGGAGTTACTCCTACTATTTGTGCTGAGCGCTCATTCTCGCACTTGCGTCGTACCTGTACTCTATTTCTCTGTAAGTTTTCTGTAAGTGCGCAGCACAGAGATACATCTATATCTATACAGATAAATAAAATTGGAGTGTCTGTTTGTAATTCCAAAATTACAGCTTTTCACTAAATGCATATGAAAGTATACACGCTACTGACACTGAAAAACCAAGTTTTAAAATTTTTCTCTGTCTGTCTGTCTGTCTGTTTGTTCCTGGTAATCTCTGAAACGGCTGGACCGATTTTAACGGGACTTTCACTGGCAGGTAGCTGATGTTTCAAGGAGTAACTTAGGCTTTTATTTATTAAAAATATTAGGGTCCGCGACATGAAGCATGAAACGAAATCTACGCGGGTGAAACCGCGGGGCACAGCTAGTATAGAAATAAATATAATAAATAATATAGGTACCTAATATTATCTTTCTTCTTCAATAATATAAAAAAATAATCGCTGAATGTGTTGCTAAGCGTAAATCTCGAGAGCAGTTGAACCGTTTTGTTAATTCTTTTTTAGACCAAAGATATTTAAAAAAAAAAAGAATTGATATAAAAAATAAGAATTGACTGTTAGGCGGTACGAAGTGCGCCGGTTCAGCTAGTATATTATATATTCATACTCTGTAGAAGTATGCATGCAATTAATTTAAATGCGTATTAATTAGATGCACTATAATTATTATCCGACATATTGCGTAATGTTTACATAGATGCTGAACGGCATTGTTCGTTTGATAATAATTATTTATTATTCTTGTTTGTAATACAACACACCGTGCGACTTTGTAAGTACATAGACAGGTTATATTTATATACGACTAAGATGGCTAAAAAACATTCAGCTCACGTGATGGTATGTGGATACGCTGGGATTCGAACTTGCGTCGCTTGCATAGCAGACGACTGCTCAAACCGCAAACCCTAACAATTTAACATTAAGTAACATAATATTTTTTATTGTTATATATTAGCTAGTAATACAAAATATGTTATATGACATACAATGCTGCCTTTACGGGACCCATTCCATTTTAAATAGATAACTCGTGAGGTTTATAAGTAAGCTGTGGCGCCGAAACTACTTGACCGATCTTGACAATTCAGCAATGGATAGCTACATCACCAGCGAGTGACATAGGCTATATTTTATCTCCGTACTCCCACGGGAACGGGAACTAAACGGGTGAAACCGCATCACGTCCGCTAGTCCTGTATAAATCGTGTCCTAATATGAAAGTAATTTGTTAAAGCCTAATAAAATAAAGATATTTTGAATGTAACATTTATAAACATGTTCCGTATTCAGACATTGCCCTTAGGTATAGCAATCATTCAATAGAGCTAGGTATTTATCATAATCCCGCAGCAAAATTGTGGACACTTCATATCGTCGGATATGGACATCCGGCGCCACAGATTAAAGTAAGCTACGTTGATTTGACTTATAGTTATAGTACTATTACATCTATAGGTATCAATATCTTATATATAAAAATAAATCCCCATTTCCCTTGGTCACGGCATCACGCGTAAACGGCTGGATGGATTTTACTGGGAATTTCACTGGCAAATAGCTGATGTTTCAAGGAGTGTTTTAGGGTAATTTTATTAAAAAAACAGCATGAAACTAAATCTACGCGGGTGAAACCGCGGGCACAGCTAGTAACTCAGTAATATAAGGTAGTTTACTTACATGTTTGGTAGCTGTTTTAAACTAAGCTGTGTCACCACACAACAATGGCCAGATGCCATTTGTAAATGGACGTCTATTTGAGTCGCTATCAATTTGGCAATGTGCTCTGTTATCGCACACCGCGTTATCATAACACTTGACACATTGGAATAGAGGTCAATTTTCTTTGCATTTATTATTATTTGTGTTTATCTATACATATACATACAGATAAATTAAATTGAAGTGTCTGTTTGTAATTTCAAAATATCAGCTTTTCACTAAATGCATATGAAAGTATACACGCTACTGACACTAAAAATCAAAGTTTTAAAATTTTTCTCTGTCTGTCTGTCTGTTTGTTCCGGGTAATCTCCGGAACGGCTGGACGGATTTTAACGGGACTTTCACTGGTAGGTAGCTGATGTTTCAAGGAGTAACTTAGGCTTACTTTTATTTATTAAAAATATTAGGGTTCCGCGACAATAAGGGTGAAACTAAATCTACGCGGGTGAAACCGCAGGGCACAGCTAGTATAAATATAATATTAATACTGAAGCCGCGGTGGCCGTGGGGTTTCACGACACTCGCCTCTTACACTAGCGACTCAAGTTCCAATCCCAGCGGGGCCTGTACTACTACTAATGTGTTTTTCTAAATAATTTAAATTTTGTGTGTAGTTCTCACCACATTGCGGTGAAGGAAAACATCGTGAGGAAACCTGCATATGTCTGAGAAATTACTCAAAGTTGTATGTATAGTGCTTGAGACGGCGATAGACTCACCCTCTTTCACGTTTGGGGAATACAGGCGTGAGCATATATGTTAATACTAGCTTCTGCCTGCGACTTTATCCACATGGAATAACTACTTTGGTCTAACGCTAACTTTAATCCGTGATTTCGTTTACGCAGCATGATAAGTAGTCTTTAGCCTGCCTCGTAAAAATGGGCTATCTAACACTGAAATATTTCTTCAAATCGGATTAGTAGTTCCTGAGATTAGCGCGTTCAAACAAACAAACATAAGTATCGATAAATATGTGACCAATTAATATGATATGCGCAGGGTTTGATGTCGAATCGTAGTTTGTCGACATTTAACTTAGAATATATATATATGAAGATTATTTTATAGATAAAGAACTAATAATATGTGCGACAGACTGACTCGTTGGTCTAGTGGTCACAAGCGCTACTACGGAACACGAGATTCTGCGTTCGACTCCCACCCGCTATTATATGAGATTTAAACATAACTGGCGAAATGTGGGTGACTAATAGTACACCTCATCCTACCTCTTTGGGGAATACAGACGTGATTATGTATTTGACTAATTAGGATTAAACACAGTAAAAGTTTGAGTACTAAGATAGGTATTTCTTAAAACTTTCTTTCACATCAAAAATATCTTTATTTAACAAAGTACTTTCAAATCGTCAGAACGATGCGATTACACAGGATTATACATGCTAACGCCAGGTTCAGAAGGTTGCTTTTACTGAGAAGAACCTGGCAAGAAACTCAGTAATTACTCACCTGCAGCACCTGTTCACAAGTATGGCGAGAATGCCAGCCATCGCCCTCAACCATTATAAAGGTTAGTGAGTTAAAACAGCTGGACGGATTTCTGATGTAGGATATTAATTGCGATATCTATTAAGTTTATGTATCTATGTATATCAAGGCATATATAGATAGGAAATTCCTTGGGTCCTTTTTATCAGCTATTTTATTATCCACGGATTAACTTTGCGACCAACTTTATGGATTATCGATAAGTACATTACAACACGCAAATTACAGATAAATAATACAAATTACATCGATTGTAGAGTTATCTTGTTGATATTCAGGGGCCTTACCATGAGCTCTTATTGCCATGATAGTTTCACTCATTTATGAGACAGATGTATGTGACGTGCATACATCTGTCACTGTCGCACAACTGAATTAACATTGCAAGTACGGGTAATACGTTTATTAATCTTGTTAAAAGTTTTGTTTATGAATGCGGATTTGCAAGGAGAGAGAAAGACCTAAGAAATGATGGATTGTGTGTAAGATAACCAGAAAAGAGAGTGAATACAGATATGACGGCTTTAAAAATTTGGATGGGAGACACATTGCGCCGATCACATTTAACAAGTCTTAGTGTCAAGGGCCGAAAAGTAATCTATATCTATACATCTATACAGATACATAAAATTGAAGTGTCTGTTTGTAATTCCGAAATTACAGCGTTACACTAAATGCATATGAAAGTACGAGTATACACGCTACTGACACTAAAAAACCAAGTTTTAAAATTTTTCTCTGTCTCTGTCTGTCTGTATGTTCCGGGTAATCTCTGAAATGGCTGAATGGATTTAAACGGGACTTTCACTGGTAGGTAGCTGACGTTCCAACTAGTAACTTAGGCTACTTTTATTTATTAAAAATATTAGGATTCCGCGACAATAAGGATGAAACTAAATCTACGCGGGTGATACCGCGAGGCACAGCTAGTATAAAATAATATTTGTAGGTATAATATGTAAAGTTAATTAAGGTGCTCTCTGCGAAAAAAAAATTTTTGTAATAAAAAGAATTGCTTTTGTTTAAATTTTTACTGTTACGATTCCATACTTTCCGTTCTTTCAGAATTTAGTATGTTGTTAAGTACACTACGTAATTGTATGTAAGTATTCTATCAGATATTTATAGAAAGTATGACCGTATTACTAAGTTCTAGAAAAAAATACGTGCTGCTAGAGTATTATTTGAAATACCAATGTACGAACAAAACAAAATACAATTGATAAGGGGCATAAATATGTGAAGTAAGAGTTACGGGGTCAACAGATATGCAAACGACTAGAATAAAATTGTTCAATTGGACACAGTAAAAGGTGGATTACAATTCAATTATACTTAATTCTTTCTCTATCGTAAAGTACGGTTGGCGTAATTATTGATGTGTGTGATCACAGTATATAGCTTACTAGCATAAGGTTAACGTAATTCTTATGAAGGTATATACAGTACTAGCTTATAAAAAACAATATTTAAAAAAAAATCTTTGTCTGTTTGTTCCGGGTTATCTCTCAGTCCAGCCGACCGATTTTAACGGGACAATCACTAACAGATAGATAGTTTATAAGGAGTAACTTAGGCTAATTTATTTAAAACTAGTGAACGTCATGCGGTTTCACCCGCGTAGTTCCGGTTCCCGTGGGAGCACGGGTATAAAATATAGCTCATATTAATCTATACATCTATATCTATACAGATAAAAAATTTAAATGTCTGTTTGTAATTCCAAAATTACAGCTTTTCACTAAATGCATATGAAAGTATACACGCTAATCACACTAAAACTTGGTTAGTTTTAAAATTTTTCTCTGTCTGTCTGTCCGTCTGTCTGTCTGTCTGTTTGTTCCGGGTAATTTCTGAAACGACTGGATGGATTTTAACGGGACTTTCACTGGTAGGTAGCTGATGTTTCAAGGAGTAACTTAGCTACTTTTTAATTTATCAAAAATATTAGGGTTCTGTGACAATAGGGATGAAACTAAATCTACGCGGGTGAAACCGCTAGTCAGTAATAATGTAGCATTCAAATGGTGAAAGATTTTTTACATCGGTCCTTTGAGACAATTCAAACATACTTACAAATCTCCCTTCTTTATAATATTAGTACAGACCAAATATCAATAAGTAACACTTCATTTTTTTTTAATTGCGAGGCACAGCTAGTGTAGTGCTCAGAATTCGTGAGCACCTCTACATAACGTAACTATACCTACAGCAGAGTGCCTAGTGCGAGTTTTCTTAAAATCGCCGTCACAAGTTATCGCGTCGACGTAAACGCAGATTTGTCTCTCTCACAATAGTGTCATGTTTAAGCCGACAGAGGCGCTGTTTCGATCCTATACATATCTGCGTTAACTTTGACGCGGTGACTTGTGACGGCGGCAGTGAAAAACTCGCACTAGGCATTCTGTACATAGTGACGGGGCATAACCATGAGCTCTTATTGCAATGATAGTTCAGTTGTGCGACAGTGACAGATGTATACACGTCATATACATCTGTCTCATATTATGAGTCAAACTATCATGGCAATAAGAGCTAATGGTAAAGTCCCAGTGCTTTTATTGTAGCGATAATCTATGACACCCAATCATGCATATCTATACATCTATACGGATAAATAACATTGAAGTGTCTGTTTGTAATTCCAAAATAATAGCTTTTCACTAAATGCATATGAAAGTATACACGATACTGACCATAAAACACCAAGTTTTAAATTTTTTCTCCGTCTGTCTGTCTGTCTGCCTGTCTGTCTGTTTGTTCCGGGTAATCTCTGAAACGGCTGGACCGATTTTAACGGGACTTTCATTGGCTTTTATTTATCAAAAATACTAGGGTTCTGCGACAATAAGGATGAAACTAAATCTACGCGGGTGAAATCGCGGAGCACAGCTAGTTATTAATAAGAGGTCAAAAAATGGAGCTCCCGGCTTATCTCATATTATTCTGCTTATATTCACGTTTTTCTGATAACACTTGTTCTTTGGTTATCTTTATTTCTGTACAGTCATTTATTTTAATTATATTATTGCTGGCTTATCGAAGGTAAGAAAAATACGAGTATGTTTAACGTTTTATTGTTATTCTACACGTGGAATAGTGACTTTGGGCTAATGCTCTAACCCGCTAAAATTTTAACCCGCGACATCGTTTACTTAGTGTGATGATATACTTTAAGCCTTCCTTGATAAATGGGCTATCTAACACTTAAATACATTTAAAATCGGACCAGTAGTTAGATTAGCGCGTTCGATCAAACAAACAAAAAAACTCTTCATCGTCCTATATTAGGTAGTAGGTATATTCATGTTTAAAATGTTACGATGTATGTGCAGTTCGGAATATTTTTGTTTTCATTTTAGACTAACTTTTGCTCAGTTGTTAAATAGTTTTAACTAGCTGTGCCCCCGGTTTCACCCGCGTAGATTTAGTTTCATCCTTATGGTCGCGGAAACCTAATATTTTTAATAAATAAAAGGTAGCCTATGTCTTTTCTCAGGGTCTAAAGATTGTTTGTGCCAAATTTCATCAAAATCGGGAAAGCGTAACAGACAGACAGACAGAGTTACTTTCGCATTTATAATATTAGTAGGGACTAGCTGTGCCCCGCGGTTTCACCCGCGTAGATTTTAAGTTAGTTAGCTACTCCTTGTAACATTAGCTATCCGTCAGTGAAAGTCCCGTCAAAATCCGTCCAGCCGTTTCTGAGATTGCCCGGAAAAAACAGACAGACAGACAGACCAGAAAAAAAAAATTGCTTTTTCTATGTTAGTACCGTGTACACTTTCATATGCATTTAGTGAAAAACTGTTATTTTGCAGTTACAAACAGACACTTTAATTTTATTTATCTGTATAGATTATAAATTACGTAACGCAAATGAAGTTAGTTCAATTCAAAACTTTGCAATTTATAGCTGTAATCCAAGAAATAATAAATAACCTTGTAGGATTGCATAAATCCATTTTTTGCGGCAGAAGTCTCATATGTGCTTTCAACGACCTGACATGTGACATGACCTTCGACTATCTGACATGACTTTCAGCGATCTGACACGACTTTCAGCGATCTGACATGACTCCAATGATAATATGCGATAACGTGGCGTGGAGTACCTATGACCCTAAGTGCAATGGTCTATTTTAATACAACAAATAAACACTTTAGTTTACGTGGTATTCGGCTATACAATTATTTATTAGTAATTTCATTTACTGTAACACTTGTATAAATATATATTACGAACAAAGAAATATTGTAGCATTTGTGCTAATAAATGATTGAGTGATTCGTCTTTTTATACATACATACATACGCAAATGCTCACGCCTGTATTCCTCGGTAGAGAGTAGGTAGAGCAGAATGTAGGCAGAGACGCCCACATTTCGCCAGTTATGTTTTAGGCTAATTATGTTAATCATTTTGTGTGAAAAGTGGGTTTTGCTATTACAACACCTCTGCCTACCCCTTCGGAGAATACAGGCGTGAGCATAATGTATGTATACAGATTAAAGGCTAGAAATAAGACCATAGGAATCTGAAGAAACACAATTATTATTCTCGGGTACAATTTTCCTTAGAAGTTAATTCGCTAATAGCGGAAGTGGAGATAATTTGTATACGTACAAACGTACATAAGTATACCTACATATAGTAAGTATACTTACATATAACTATGCACGTTTACGCTACACTTTATGGGCTATATTATATTCATAGTAAGTACGTTGTGGTTATTATAATGAGGCTTCAACAAATATATATATACCGACAGATAAATAAAATTGAAATGTCTGTTTGTAATTCCAAGGTTTCACTAAATGCATATGAAAGTAGAAACGGTACATAAAAATCCAAATTTTTTCGCTGTCTACCTACTCTCTCATACATAAATACACGCCTGTATTCCCCGAAGGGGTAGGCAGAGGTGTTGTCATTTTCAACACCCACATTACACCGAATATGATTCAGTGCCAAAGGGTGACAGAGGGTGAGTCTACGTCTACGATACGTCTTTGAGTTATTTCTCAGACATATGGAGGTTTCCTTACGATGTTTTCCTTCACCGTAAAGCACGTGGTGTGAAATCACTGTACATAAGTTTTTTAGAACTCATAGGTACAGGCCCCGCTGGGATTCAAACGTGCGTCGCTTGCGTAGCAGGCGACTGCTCTAACCCCGAGGCCACCACGGCTCTTTTTCTACTCTCTCATAATCTATGAAACGGCTGAACCGATTTTAACAAGACTTCACAGGCAGATAGCTGAGGTCACAAGGATTAACTCAGGCTACTTATATTTTAAAAACAAAAAACAGTTCCGCGAAATAAAACCACCCATGAAATTAAATCTTCGCGGGTAAAACCACGAGGCTTAGCGTGTACCAATAAAATTACTACAGGGCATTCACGCAGCGCTCATAATTCGTGACGGGCACTGTACCTATCGACATACAAAAGAACTCTTTCCACGCGTCTCGTAATCTAATGTCACGCAAAATCACTGGATTAAACTGGCTTCGAAGACTAGTTGGTTTTCAAGCTGATTTCAATCAAATTAATTCTGTCACTACATGCGTGATGAATTGCTGTTATCGGTTTACTTACTTGATAGGGTATAACTGAGTGATGATATTAATATGATCCAGTGATTGTTGAGTAAAGGGATCAACGAATTAAAAAATAAGAAAAAGCAGAAGAAGTCACATGTAAAAGGAGGCGAGCCTATACCGGTCTGCTATTGAGAAATTACAGATGGAAAAACTTGATAACACTTTGCCCCAGCCTGAGACCGAACCCTGGACCTCGTGTTCTGTATTAGCTCTTGCGACGAAGACAGATTACTCCTTGTAACAGTAGCTATCTGCCAGTGAAAGTCCCGTTAAAATCGGTCCAGCCGTTTCAGAGATTACCCGGACCAAAAAGACAGACAGACAAACAGAGTTTTTTTTTAAAACATGGGTTTTTAAGTGGCAGTAGTGTGTATACTTTCATATGCATTTAGTGAAAAGCTGTTATTTTAGAATTACAAACAGACACTTCAATTTTATTTATGTGTATAGATTGTCTATTCACAGTTCAACGCCAACACGTTCATAAAACTATAACAATGGTTTGTTTACACATTTTATATCGTACGTTCATATCATGCCAGTTGCATTACTTAAATATATAATAATATATTAATAATATATATTTAGTGAGTGAGTATACTTATTCAAAACAATATTACCTACCTATGTTCAACACTACTTGTTCTTGAAGTTTCAGTTTGTATTTCCAAATTAACAGCTTTTATGATTATGAATATGAAAGTATAAACGGTACTTACATTGAACATATTCTTTTTTTAATTTTGCCCAGGGGCCCAACCATGAGCTCTTATTGCAATGATAATTCAGTTGTGCAACAGTGACAGATGTATACACGTCACATACATCTGTCTCATAAATGAGTAAAACTATCATGGCAATAAGAGCTCGTAGTAAGGCGCCTGTTTGTCTGTCTGTCTCTTTGTTTTGGGTAATATCAGACGGCGGGGCTGAATTTAAAGGATCCGGACTATATAAATCTGGACTATAATACTCTTGGAAACAGGAGGGGCAAGATGATTGGACACCTATTACGACATGAAGCTTTAATTAAAAACTTCTTAGAAGGGAAGATAGAAGGAAAGCGAAGAAGAGGGAGACCAAGGATTAGTTACATATAACAGCTGAAGGAAGTCAGCGTCATATCGTACAAGGAAGTTAATAATAAATAGCGGACAATAAGGTTGGCGATATCACTGACAAGAGCATAGCTCTTAAATAAATGATGATGAAATATAAAAATTACATAGTTATCCTAGCGTTTCGTGAAACGTGTCGTGACGATGTGTGTCGTGATAATACTGTGTACATGGTGTACACGTGGTGAAGGCAGATTAGACGTCTGCAGGCTGGTGGACCCCCGACGCATACTGGACTGGGGCCCAACCATGAGCTCTTATCGCAATGATAGTTCCACTATGTGACAGTGACAGACTTATACACGTCATATACATCTGTCTCATAATATGAACCGAACTATATGGGCAATAAGGCTCATAGTAAGGCCCCTGCACTTTACTACGATAACTATGTAATTTGTATACTTATAATAGCTGTGTCCTGTGGTTTCATCCGCGTAGACTTAAATTCATGGTTGGCCCACGGAAACCTTATGTTTTTTTACATAAAAGTTATCTTTGAAACATCAGCTATCTGTGAGTGAAAGCCCCTAAAATTGGTCCAGCCGTTTCGGATATTAGCCGACCGACGGAAAGACAGACAGTTAATTCTTTAAAAAAAATATTTGATGTCGGATCCGTATGTCTTTTCATATTATGCATATTGTGAAAAGTTGTTATTTCGGAATTACAAACAGAACAAAACCCAAATGATTTAAAAATCAAAGTAGCCTAAGTCTCTCCCCTCCTTGTAATATTAGCTATCCGTTAGTGAAAGTCCCGTTAAAATTGGTCCAGCCATTTCGGAAATCAGACAGATACACAGAGAAAAAAAATTAATATTGATTTTGCTATATTTGTACCGTGTATACTTTCATGTACATTTAGTGAAAAGTTGTTATTTTGGAATTGCAAACAGACACTTCAATTTTATTTATCTGTATTGACGTATATATGTATAGATAGATGCCTAATTTAAATTGAATAACAATATAGTCTATGTTACTCAGCAATAATGTCCAATCGTTCCTGGGCTTTCAGAGACTATTCGTTATAAGAAAACATTTAAATCTCAGATTAAAATCTTTCCTCTTCATATTAATATTAGTAAAGATATCCCATCCATATTTTTTCACGTTTCTCATACTTCTTCATTCATTCATGTTTTTACGTTAAAGATCAACATTTTAGTGAATTAAAATTTAGGATTACATTTTCAGATAGTTATATTCTTCACTATAATAAAAGTGTGTAAGGAAATTTGTCTTGCAAAATGCAAGACAAATTTCCTTCGAACGTTAATATAAATGTATTTTTTGTGAAATATAAGGAGTTAAAATGTACTTTAAAAGATGTTTGCGAGAAAATTAATTACACTCACGACAAATATACGGCCAGTGGACGTCGCAACAAGTTATTCAATGACCCCAACATTTCCATACATTTCCCGCTCGTCCATTTAATTCTTTGTTCCACCACTAAATTCAATTTAAATAACTGCAAGAAACCATTGGAATAGCACAAAAAAACCAACTTATCGCACTACCACACAGCTGGAACTAACTCCGAACAAAACACTGCATTTAAAATCGGTCGGGTTGTAACAATTGCGCGCGCGTTTTTTGTATTCTTTTTTCAAATTCATCTGATGACTAGGGACAATGTATTCAGCCACGTATTTTTTTAATGATTTTTTTTTAAATAGTAACGTACCGATGCCGGCGATGATGTACTGCCGCCAGAGCTGTCCTGCCTCCATCCTGTACGTTTGCTGGTTGACTGCCGGGCCGGTGCTCACCGGGTCGTAAGCGTAACTCCTATCTGCCATACGTCACGTGACGTCACACTTGCGTACTACGTTTCGGGGGTGATATGCAGTTGGCAAACGATGCACTCTCGACCGAATCTGAAACAAGCGCATGCGTCATTTTCCTTTTTTTTTCATATTTAGAATTTAGAAAACGGGGTCTTTGAACTAAACTGTGAAAAATAATTATGAAGGGGTTATTGGTCCAAAACGAATGCGTCATTTTTTTTAAATGTTTTGGAATACGAGGCTTTTGAACATAAACCGTGAAAATGATTATGTAAGGTAATCAAAGATAAATACAGCATGAATTCATTGTGTATTATTCTAACGGACGTTTCAGAGCAATTTTAACACTATTTTCGGATTACCATAGCCATTGAAGCCAAGATTGTTACATAAACATTTTTATAATCACATAATTCGATGATTTACGTCAACGCTTGGGTGACTACACACATCTGCGTTGTTTAGTCATGTTTCAAATACAACGTTGTTTATGCTACCTTATAATACGAGTATAACGCTAGGTTTCCCATAGAGTTGTCTGTCTGTTTCATTTTATACCCGGTTCGATTTAATGAAAATGAAAGTGCCTTAGCGCTTTCAATCAAGCCTGAAAATTTAGTACCAGTTCGGAAACTAGACTTCAGAAAAAAAATGTGATGTCAGCTGAGTTTCTTGTCGGTTCTTCTCAAAAAGATAGTTTCGTAACCGGTGGTAAATTTTTCGACATTCATAAGTGTCTTACCAGGGCCTAAACTGAATTTTCATTTTCAATAGTAGGTATAGGTATCTGCCAAATTACCCAGAAACAATTCTGAGGCTAAATTCTGAGCAGGCGCACAAACCAATAAATATAATGTTCGGACAACATTCGGACAAAATATGTTAGAGTCTATAAAATTACTGTAAATCAGTGTTCTGTTTACACGACTCAGATGTCTAATGGTAAGCGGTAACCGTAGCCTATGTGACATGTAGTCGAAAGATGACAAAAATAAAATCTATATCTATACAGATAAATAAAATTGAAGTGTTTGTAATTCCAAAATAACAGCTTTTCACTAAATGCATATACGATACTGACATAAAAGAAGACTGTCTGTCTGCCTGTTTGTTCTGGGTAATATCCGAAACGGCTGGACCGATTTACCAGAGCTAATGTTACAAGGTGTTACTTTTATTTAAAAAAGCAACAGGGTTCCGCGGGACACCAATGAAATAAAATCCGTGAAACCGCGGGGCACAGCTTGTAAACAATAAAATTTCCGGGTACAGTCAGACGACACTACAATTATAATACAATGGTCTATTACACCTAATACGATCGATAGGTGAATTTTAATGGTTCTATACATTTCTTATTATATATCTATGGACTCTGTCATCATCCAGGGGCCCAACCATGAGCTCTTATTGCAATGTTAATTCAGTTGTGCGACAGTGACAGATGTATGCACGTCACATACATCTGTCTCATAAATGAGTGAAACTATCATGGCAATAAGAGCTCATGGTAAGGCCCCTGTTACCGTCATCGAGAGTCGTAAAGCTGCCGCGTTATTCTCTAAGGTTTCTCAGCGTCGCACTCGTCGTCGGGCGTTGGTTTCAATCAAAAGAAATTGATACATAACACATAGAGGATAAGGTTCAATTTAGTCCCGCTGAGAAACCTTACGGAATAACGAACCACACAATTTAAAAATGAAATTGAAAATTATTCATTCAGTTTAGGCTCTGGGCTGGGACGCACTTGCACAGAAGACCAAAGTTGAAATCACTAAGAGTTAATCTATTACACATAGGTACATCTATACAGATAAATAAAATTGAATTGTCAGTTTGTAATTCCAAAAAAACAGCTTTTCACAATTATTTTTTTGTTATTCTTTAGTTTTTTCGGAACTTTTGTCTAACATAGACAATGTCAGCTCCATTGAGCTTGCACATCACAACTCAACAATCATTAAACAATCCAAACATTATGATTAAAGATATTTATTTCTCAAAAGAATACATTTTTCGTTACAAACAGAAAAACATTAACCAGAAGAGCCTACCAGCTACAACAGAGGTTGGCGCACCAAGCACGCCTAAAAACCAGGGGCCTTACCATGAGCTCTTATTGCCATGATAGTTTCACTCATATATGAGACAGATGTATATGACGTGCATACTTGATCTGTCACTTGCGCACAGCTGAAATATCATTGCAATAAGAGCTCATGGTTTGGGCCCAGGCTATATCGTGCGGCCCAACCTTTAAAATTAGAGATTACCCGGAACAAACAGACAGACAGACAGAGAAAAATTTTAAAACTTGGTTTTTTTAGTGTCAGTAGCGTGTATACATTCATATGCATTTAGTGAAAATCTGTTATTTTGGAATTACAAACACACTTCAATTGTATTCATCTGTATATAGATATTCATATTGTTAAACTATTTATAATGTGTGGGAGATGTAAATCAAACACCGGCCGTGCTTAGACTGGTTTTATTAAAGTACCCACCACCTATCAATATAAATATTAAGTATAGTCACCTACAATCCCTTTCTTAAAAAAAAAAAAACGAAAAATAAAAATATTAACTTCTGTTTCAGTACAACAAAATGAAAGAAAAGAAAAACAAAACTTATACAAAATAATGATAATCTTATGGTCTTAAATAAACAGCAATACACTAGGTCTGGTAATGCCTACAAACAAATACATAGATAATGGATACCTAGCACTCAGTAGATACATTATTTACTTGTGGGAGCTGTTCTTCTCAGTGGTGACGTAGAGAGCGGAGAGTGACTCACTTGGAGTAGGGTGACCCCAGCGATCAGGCGGTCTCACTTCCCTGCCGTAACGAGTGCGATAATTAGTAACACTGGCAGGCAATGGTTGCAGGGACGCCGGTGCACTGGGGCTGATGTTCGTATTGCAATTCGTAACACATATGTCATCATACTGAGCGCGGCCAAAGCTTAGGGCTGTCTCATTCGAATCTAATATTATGTGTCTTCTATTGCGCCTTAGGATGTTTCCCCTAGCCATTTTAATTAAATACGAGCGGGGACCGACTATCGACTGAATAATACCCGATTCCCAAACATTATTAATTGTTACTTTAACCCTATCGCCTATTTGTAACGGTCGTAAAGCTCTAGAACCCTGGTCATAGTAATATTTTTGTTGCCTTTGACGTAATTTTAATTTATTTAGAGTATCTTTTTTTATCTTTGGTAACAATAAATTTGGAGAACAAGGTAATATGCTACGTAATTTCCTGTTGTATAGTAACTCTGCTGGTGATGTGTAATAATATGTTGATCTGTACTTTTTTATCTTTCTTAGAGAGCTCACAAGCCTCATAGTACACTTGATAGGACTTTTTCCATTTCTCCCATTCCTTGCTCAAATTTCCGGAGGTAACATTTAGAAGATCATTGTCCACACGAAACGGGTGCGGAGGTTGTAAAATGGCTTCCATGCCGCTGACTATTCCGCATACAGGTTATACCGTGTGCAGTCTTGATGAAATAATGTTTTCACAGTATATTAACACTACTGACTTCAATTGTTTTATTTAATTGATTATCCTACCGACTGCGCCATGTTAAACTATTTATAATGTGTGGGAGATGTAAATCAAACACCGGCCGTGCTTAGACTGGTTTTATTAAAGTACCCACCACCTATCAATATAAATATTAAGTATAGTCACCTACACATATATTTATACAAATGAACCCCTATTGATCCTAGTAACGTTATAATTTGAGAACTACTTTACTGATTTCCTTCATCCTGATGTTTCAAGGAGTGTTTTAGGCTAATTTTATAAAAAAAAACAGCATGAAACTAAATCTACGTGGGTGAAACCGCGGGGCACAGCTAGTTTAGTTATATACTAAACTTAAATATAACACTCACATTTATTAATTTTCCCTCTTTGATGGAGGTATAATTCCCGTCTTACTTATCTCTCTATTTTTTAAACTTTGTTTCTTTAGTTTTATACACAGAAGATATACAGGGACAAAATATCACCATCTAATAAATGGTTCTTTGAACACCAATCGCTTTATATTCCAACTTGTCAAAGAAACATATTGAATTGACAATCGATGAGTAATTAACTTCCTGATTTCCTCTGCATTTGAGAGTAAAGTCACGTGTTAACACTGTGTTTTCCTTACATATTTGTCAGGAATATTTGTGTGATGAGGAAAGATGAAGGCTGACGCTTCTTTGGAATGTTAAAAAGAGTGTGTTCCACACTAATATTATAAAGTTGGAAGATTTGTTTGTTTGTTTGCATTGAATAGGCCCCGAAACTACTTGACCGATCTTGAAAATTCTTTCAGCAATGGATAGCTACATCATCAGCAAGTAACATAGGCTATATTTAAAAAAAGGGCTATACGATCTATATATAATTTGGGACCGCGAGAATCGTTAAGGGAAAAATTTAAATCAATTGGAATTTTGACAGTGGCCTCACAGTATATTTTAGCTAACTTATTATTTGTGCATCAAAACATTGGATCGTTTCAAAGGAAATGTGATGTGCATAACGTAAACACAAGACACAAACATAAAATTGTAGTGCCTGCGCATCGCCTACAAAAAGTGCATGGCTCATTTTTAGGACAGAGCACACGCTTCTATAATAAATTACCAACAAAAATTGTAAACTTGCCCTTCAACAAATTTAAAGAAACAATTAAATCAGTTTTGCTTGAAAAAGGATATTATACTGTAAGTGATTATATTTGTGATAAGGGAGCCTGGGATGTACCTGATAATGTTTGTAAATAATCCCATTGGCACTGTACTTTTGCTACAATTAATTAATCTTAATTTTGCTTTGACTGGCTGGAATTTGCCATGCTCACATATATTTGTACTATATTTTTAGTTTTTAGTTTTTATTTTTGACAATTGAGCATTAGAACTGTGTCCATGGGCTTATAGTTGCTTGAACAATTTATTTTGTATTTTTAAAACTGTATAATATTCTTTAAAAGAGTAATTACTGAGTTTCTTGCCAGGTTCTTCTCAGTAAAATCAACCTTCCGAACCTGGCGGTAGCATGTATAATCCTGTGTAATTGTGTCATTCTGACGATTTGAAAGTACTTTGTATGAAGTCTAATCGAATAAAGATATATTTGATTTTGATTTTGATTTTGATTTTTTATCCCCATACTCCTACGAGATCGGGAACACGCAGGTGAAACCGCGCGTCGTTCGCTAGTTTCTTATAATTGAATACCTGTGGTCCCGCGATTTAGCAACATAAAAACCGAGGTCTCTAATAATGTTTCCTTTACATTTTCTCATAGCAAAACGTATGTTCGAGGAAAGAAAATATTGCTATGAAGAATTTTCCAGGCTCTCGCCTGTTTTAAGAGAAAACAATAAATATTAAAATCCAAATTTAAAACCTGATAAGCCAGCCTTCTTAACACAATTTCATGAGACACCGATTTGGGCGAAGTTTTCTACTTAGAATCTACACTAACATTATAACAAGGAAATATTTGACTGTTTGTTTGTTTGTTTGCATTGAAAAGGCTCCGAAACTACTTGATCTTGTCGATACTGCTAGATTAGTTTACTACGCATACTTTCATAGTCTTATGTCATATGGCTTATTGTTATGGGGTTCCGCGGCAGACCTAGATTCTATATTTATACTTCAAAAAAGAGCCATTAGGGCAATATACTCGTTGGAACCCCGTGAATGCTTGAGGGATAAATTTAAAGAAATTAATATACTCACTTTACCCTCACTTTACATTTATGAGAATTTATTGTACATGAAAAAAAACATTCATCTCTTTAATTTAAACTGTGATGTTCATTCGATTTGTACGCGAAATAAACACAAAATTATGGCTCCTAGATTCAGATTAGTTAAAGTAAATAAATCATTCATGGGGAACTGTGTTCGCTTCTACAATAAAATCCCACAATCAATAATCGCGTTAAATTATGATAAATTTAAAACACATGTCAAAACTGTTTTGATGAAGAAAGCATATTATAAAATTTCGGATTATATAAATGACAAGGATATATGGAACTAGGTAAATCACTCTGCACAAGTAGCTCCTGGAAAATACATGGTATGCAAACACTTGTAAATCTATCTGGTATTGTTATTTTTTTATCTCTTTGATTTTGTTTTATAATGACTTGCATGCTAATACAATTTGTCACTATTGTGAATATTTATACCAATTATCAAATTTGATTTTGTGTGATGATTTCATTGTGATTTATATTGTTTCGATGTTATGTACATGATGCCTGGCTGAGTTTCTTGCCGGTTCTTCTCAGAAGGCTAGTTTCCGAACCGGTGGTAAATTCTCGACTTTCATAAGTGCCTTACCAGGGCCTAAACTGAATAAATATTTTTCATTTTCATTTTCATTTTCATCTATCTTGAAAATTATTTCAGCAATGGATTGCTACATCATCAGCGAGTAACATTTTTTTTTTTTTTTTTATTTATTTTAAGAAGGCTTACAGACAAATTACATTAATATAAAATACAATATAGTTATATAACAAAGATTGCTATTAACAAGCCTCCACAGATACATAATTATCTAAGTCAAGGCAAATTTAAAGCGAAACACTAGAAATACTAGAAATACTAACGAGCGATATAAATGAGTAATATAAAAATGTATAATACAACAATTCAAATATAGAACAACCATATACATAGCCAATAACTTTCTAACAGGATAAAATGAAAATAATAAAGAAGAAAAGAAAGCCAACCTACGAAAGATACTGCTGTTTAAGATCATTATCAAACAATGCTTTGGTTATTACGCGTCTTGCCGTACTTGCATTGGTGCAGAACAAATCAATATTGAGATAACATAGGCTATATTTTATCCCCGTACTCCCACGGGTACGGGAACTACGCGGGTGAATCCGCGTGACGTCTAGTTATTTATAAGTTTTAAGTACTGGGGGCCTACAACATAGGTTTAAGCAGAGCGTATTAAGAACTTCCCAGTTGTACTTAAATTAAACATCAAAGCTAAGAAGTAAGACGTCACTGCTATACCGGTGATAGTAGGCCTTCTGTTGCTTGTATATAAAGTTAAGTTTTTATTTAAGTAATGCTTTTAAAAACCCTGGGCCCCAACCATGAGCTCTTATTGCAATGATAATTCAGTTGTGCGACAGCGACAGATGTATACACGTCATATACATCTGTCTCACAAATGAGTGAAACTATCATGGCAATAAGAGCTCATGGTAAGGCCCCTGAACATAGAAAAAAACTAAAAATCTATATCTATTACTATATCTATATCTACTAGATAAAAAAAAATTAAGTGTCGGTTTGTAATTCCATATCAACAGCTTTTCACTAAATGCATTTGAAAGTATACGGTACTGACATTAAAAAAAGAATTAATTTTTTCCGTCTCTCTGTCTGTCTGTTTGTTACGGGTAATTTCTGAAACGGTTGAACTGATTTAAACGAAACGTTCACTGGCAGGTATCAAATGTTACAAGAATTTAATTAAGCTACGTTTATTAAAAAAAACCAATGATATTAAGTCTACGCGGAAGATATCACGGGGTTACAGCAAGTAAAAAAAAAAACAGTGTACGTACGCACTACTTAATTGATTCCTTTTCTATAAATTCTTCTGCGACAGATATCCAACCTATGGGATATCCAGTTAATATCACACTGGTAGGCAGCCACTACCACGGACAGTTGACTGAGAAATGATTACACAGTTAAACGGTACTCAAGCCAGAGAAGGTAGCTACTTATTCCTTATCATTATTTATTAGAAATAAGTATTGGTTGTCTGTCATCAGTTCTGATTTAAAGTGGCATGAATTCCATGTAGGAATTTTTTATGACTTCAGAACACTGAAGGACTGAGGTCTCCACATTTCTCTAGATATGTATAAGACCAATTTAATATAATAGGATGCGAGCTTCTAGGATTTTACTAGGAAATTACAGATGAAAAACCCCATATCACTAATTTGCCTGACGGGGATCGAACTCAGGCACTCGCGTACCGCATCGGCGCTTTACGACCATAAGGCCAACCGCACACACGTAATAGTATTATCAATTAAGTGTACATTGTGTGTGTGTGTGCGGCCCGTACTGCGGTATATTTCCATAATATTGTGAACTAGCGACCCGCCCTCACTTCGCTTCAGGACGGATTTTTAAGACCTCAAAAATAACAGTATTTCTCCGCTATTTAACAGATCCTATTATTATACATATTATAAACCTTCCTCTTCAATCATTCTATCTATTAAAAAAACCGCATCAAAATCCGTTGCGTAGTTTTAAAGATTAGCATACATAGGGACAGAAAAAGCGACTCTGTTTTATACTATGTAGTGATATTGACAATAATTTATTGACAACTAGATGACGTCACGCGGTTTCACCCGCGTAGTTCCCGTTCCCGCGGGAGTACGCGGTACGTATTATATAACATTCAAATGGTGAAAGAATTTATATCCAAATCAGTCCAGTATTTCTTGAGCCAATTCGTTACAAACATACTTACACACAAATATTTTCTCTTTATAATATTATTATAGAAATTATGGTGTGTGTGCGGCTTGCCTCAGACCTACAAAATGCCCCATTTGTTAAGTTACATTAATTGTTCTGACGTTATATTAGTGTAATGTAATTAGACGTACTTCTTAATATAAGCTAGCGTGTAACACCTATAATTAAGTTTTCACTTTGTCTAAAACCGTATTGTATAAGATTTATAATCGCTTACGACGAGTATATCTTGTTGGTGTTAATAAAATAAATAAATTGGTTGACTAGCTCACACACGCGACTTCGCAAAAAAAAGTATTCTTTGTTACTTCTAATACCTCCAAGAATTTGCTTACAAAGTTTCATGATGATCGAATTAGTAGTTTTCGCGTGAAAGCGTTACAAACTAACATACGTTCACATTTATTATATTAAGTAGGATTTTAAGCACGCTAGAAACCAATCATGTGCTTATTTGCAATTAGACTTCAGGGGCCCAACCGTGAGCTCTTATTGCAATGATAATTCAGTTGTGTGACAGTGACAGATGTATGCACGTCATATACATCTGTCTCATAAATGAGTGAAACCATCATGGTAATAAGAGCTCATGGTAAGGCTCCAGCTGTAAATCAAAATGTAAATGATTTACTAATTCAGTTAGGGTTCAAAGTATGCCTTGCCAATTTCTAATTGCTCTGCTAATTTTCAGCCAAATCGGTTCAGCCGTTCTTGAGTTATAAGTATTGTAACTAACACGACTTTCTTTTATATATATATATATATATAGATACTAATATTTCATTTGGACAAAGCCATCATCGTACCGACAGGAAAACAGGAAACGTAAAACGCATAGTTATAAGTAACATATTAATTCATATGTGATTACAAAGGTTGGTAATGATTTCATTCCCACTAGAATGTAAGTAAAGCAATCAAGATGTCATCAATATTAAACGCGGTGTTAAGTACCTTTATCGCAAGTTACAATCTACGGAAAAATACCAACATATTTCTATACTAAGTATATTTGTATAAACATTCATATATTCATGTAAACTAGCTGTGCCTGCGGTTTTACTCGCGTTGGCTTTGTTTCATGTTTTAAAGTGATAAGTTTCTCCTTAAAAGATCAGCTATCTGCCAGTGAGTCCCGATGAAATCGGTCCAGCCGTTTCGGGGATTAGGCTTTAGATTAGGAAATTAGTTTTTTAGAATTACCAACAGACAATTTAATTTCAATTATCTGTATAGATTTAGCCTGACTATCACGTACATTAAAGGGTTTTCCAAAATTCAGCCCTTAAGGGGGTAAAAAAGAGTAAAAAAGTTATTTTTTAATCATAATTATGGATAGTGCCATTCGTAAATGTAAAAGGTTAGGTTAGTACTCGGGGCCTACCATCATAGGTCTAAGCAGCGCGTATTAAGAACTTCTGAGTTTTGGCGTTCCATTTTTGTACCGTAAAATTAAACATCAAAGCTAAGAAGTTCTTAATACGCGCTGCTTAAACGATCATAGTTGGCTCCCAGTTCCTTGTATATAATTAAGTTTTGTTTCAATAAACGTATGTTATAAATGTAGGTAAGTTAAGTTAAGCAGTGTCAAAACAATACTTTGTAAAAGGGGAAATTTACTCACCTCTGAGTGAAAATGAAAATGAAAATGAAAATGATTTATTCAGTTTAGGCCCTGGTAAGGCACTTATGAATGTCGAGGAATTTACCACCGGTTCTGAAACTAGCCTTCTGAGAAGAACCGTGATTATATTTGTTGTTCATTAAATCCTTTTAATCATTGACATCTAAAGATTAATTAAACCCAAGAATTAGATCCATTACCTACTCGATAAATTGCTTGATATTTATGAATCAGTAAAATCTATTTCAAATAATGTTTTTTTTCTTGTTTTTTAACTGTGTCATACTAGTACTAGCTTCCAGCCACGACTTAGTTTGCATAATTGCTTTTTTTGTGCCTTTAGGGTCAAATCTGAGTTTCTTGACGGTTCTTCTCAGAAGGCTAGTTTCCGAACCGGTGGTAAATTTTCTACATTCGTAAGTATCTTCCCAGGGCCCAAACTGATTAAATATTTTTTAATTTTCATTTTCAAATATATTCCAGATTTCAGCCAAAGGGATTCAGCAGTTAACCCGTGAACGACACGCTACGTGAACTCTCTTACTGTTCACGGAGGCCTAAGAGAGTCTGACTACTGGTTTAACCCAAATTACCGGTTTTCCTCCTAAAAGGGGTTACGAAGGTCAGAAGGCAGTCGCTTCGTATAAAAATTAGGTGATCAGCCACATCGGGTTGAATCAAGTGCCGACCCCAACAATGTATGGGATAAGGTCAGGCCTCGTTGGTCTAGTGGTTAGTAGCTTCGCCTGCCGATCACGAGGTCCCGGGTTCGATTCCCGGGTCGGGTCACTAAAAGATATTAGGTTTTTCTGTCAAGAAATTCACAATAAAATGCCCGGAGTTTGGAAGTTGGCGGTGTTTACACCCCCGTGCCTCGGAAAGCACGTTAAGCCGTTGGTCCTACGCCTGATCTCTCTCCGGTCGTGTCGGATTGCCGTCCCACTGGACTATTAGAGTGAGGGAATAAAGAGTGCACCTGCGTTTGCGCACACTTGTGCACTATAATATCTCCTGCGTACATGGCTAATCCCCGTTGAGATTAACTGCCATAACCGAAATTCGGTAGGAGATCATTATTTATAAGGTCAGGGAGATGATGAGGCAGTCTACGTACGCCCCGCTAGGATTCGAACTTGCATCGCGTGCGTAGCAGGCGAATACTTATGCCCCATGACCACCACGGCTATAGTATATTATAGGTAATGTTAAGACACCAGACGCGCCACCACGGTAAATAAGATATATAATTATTATCAATGTTAATTAGGCACCACGTTCAATCAGGATTACGAACAGTTTACAAAAATTCTTATAATTAGATAATTAGTGAAAAGTCACGCGCCAAAAGTTATTGAAAGATTATTATAAAAGATATTGAAAGATATAAATCACGCTACTTCATTTTAGATTTCAGATCATTTCGAAGTGGTTCGTCATTTGGCATGCAAGTGATTCAATACTTGATTATGATAATGATAAATATTCCGCACTTTAATCAGGAATCAATATCTGAGTAGAGCCGTGACGCAAGTTCGAATCCCAGCGGGGCCTGTGCCAATGAGTTTTCTAAAAACGTATGTGCTTTGATTTCACACCACGTGCTTTACGGTGGAGGAAAACATCGTGAGGAAACCTGCCTGAGTGGCAACCATGACTGAGAACTAATTCAAAGATGTATGTATAGTGCCTGAGACGGCGATGGGCTCACCATCTGTCACGTTGGCACTAAATGTTCGGTGAAAAGTGGATGTTGTTATTACAACACGTTTGCCCCTTTGGGGAATACATATGCTCACGCCCGAAGGGGTAGGCAGAGGTGTTATAAATATCAACAAATTTCACCGAAGATGATTAAGTGCCAACGTGACAGAAAAACTCATTGGCACAGGCCCCGCTGGGATTCGAACTGACGTCGCTTGCGTAGCAGGCGACTGCTCTAACCCCAAGGCTCCAAAAAAATATGCCTAAAAAGCCTCGACTCTCTACAGACGGTTTACTTTACATATGCCTGGATACCTATAACTTTCTCAAAGCTAATCCAAACGATGGATTTAGCTATCGTTTAAGTTGATAATCTCAGGCCAGGATAACCTCATATTAATTACAAAAACAATGTAAAAGTCCGCATAATGTGCATGATGTGCATATTGATACGAGTATCTTTGAACGTCATTTTCATAAGCTAACATTTACCCCTACTTCAAATTTAAGCCTGTCAGGAGCAGCCATACGAAACAACGAATATATATTATGCTTCTTGTCTCAAGAAACGAACACATTTACTGAACCTAGTATTTACCTGCGTCTATGTTCCTTCACTACATAGTATGAAACATAGTCGCTTTTTCTGTCCCTATGTATGCTTAAATCTTTAAAACTACGCAACGGATTTTCTTGCGGTTTTTTTAAATAAATAGAGTGATTGAAGAGGAAGGTATATATGTATAATAATAACATCCATTAAATAGTGGAGAAATACTGTTACTTTTGAGGTTTCTAATGTCCCGTAGCGTATGAGGGCGGGTCGCTAGTCTATACATACATACAGATAAATAAAATTGAATGTCTGTTAGTAATTCAAAAATTACAGCTTTTAACTAAATGCATATTAAAGTATACACGCTACTTACACTGAAAAACCAAGTTTTAAATTTTTTTCTCTGTCTGTCTGTCTGTCTGTTTGTACCGGGTAATCTCCGAAACGGCTGGACGGATTTTAACGGGACTTTCATTGGTAGGTAGCTGATGTTTCAAGAGTTAACTTAGGCTACTTTTTATTAATGTAACAAAACTCCTCCGATTCTTATGATTTTTTTCCTAGAGAATACGACGCAAACAATTTTTCACTTTCCTTAGTATTGAGTTAAGATTAAAATTACTAAATTACCTTATTAAAATTACCCTATTACAAAATTATTAAATTACCGTTAAAATGTCTAAGGCAAAACAACGTTCGCCGGGCAAAGTTAGTGTGTGTTAGTATTACAATGTACTTGAAAAATAAGCTCGCGGCTTCCTAAAAGGATCATGTAAGTTTGCCCAGCACACCCCTCAGAATTTGCATTTTGGTGTGCACCGCAGATAACTACCCTTTTGTTTGCTTATTTTTCAAAAGTACAGAGATTTAAAAACATCCGGCATAGTTAAGAACACTCTCGATCAAGCCGCCTTTGAAACAAAAACGTATAAAATTGACATCGGTTCATTATTTTGGAGCTACGATGCCACAGACAGACACGTCAAACTTATAACACCCCGTCGTATTTGCGTCGTGGGTTAATTATACAGAGTTAGTAAGTAGACCTTATTCTATTTAAACATACCAGTAAAATGTTAGATGAGTTCCTTAATTCACTACCTCCCTTAGCGAAAATGTTGGGCGAACTAACTTGTGGTGGCGAAATACTTCCATCCACCGGCGGGCTTATCGTTCTTTATCATCTTCAGATTAAAAGATTATGTCTATATTTACTATCATATTTGTTGTCCACATCCATATTCATATTATAAATAGGGAGTCAGTCAGTGCGAAATCGGAGCAGAATACAAAACCTAGGCACTAATAATGTTTTCACACTCACTCCACTTCTTTCTCGCTCAAACATTTACAAGTGTTACGACGAGTCGGTATACGCCAAGTCGCTCTACGCCAAGTCCCTCTACGATATTTCGTCGCTCCACGCCAAGTACCTCTACAATAACTTGTCGCTCTACGCCAAGTCCCTCTATGATAACTCGTCGCTTTACGCCAAGTCCCTCTACGACGAGTCATTCTACGCCAAGTCCTTCTACGCCAACTCACTCTACGCCTAGGTGATCTACGCCGAGCCACTACTACGTCATGTCGGGTTTCGATAATTTGAGTTTACGTTGCGTGGATGTGTTTACAATTTAATGGCATTAAAATTAATTGTATTTGAGTATAATTAATAACTTATTTACCAAGAAACATTTCAACAAAGTTGCGGTACTAGATCCTGTTCCAAAATGGAGTGGCAATGGATGACAAAGCCAAATATACACACAGATGACAGGCGAAACTTTATTAAAATATCGTTAATTTATAAACAAATTAAAACCAATTCAAAAACACAAACTCAAAGAGCAAACTTTCACAAACCTAATTACAATAAACAGTCGAAGCTATAGAACTCTCTTCTTTTCCATACGTTCTCTTCTCTATATCGTCAATCCTGAGCGAGAGTTCCGCTATCTGCCTCTCTATCGCCTTCACATCGGTGCGGAACCCAGACACAGTCGCGTCCAGCTCAGTCAAATACTGAATCTTATTGCAAAGCTCATCGTACTTCTGGGATATAAAGTCTCTTGTATTCTGTGAATCTGTTAGTTCCTTGTCTATTTTATTCACTATCTCATACTTTAGTTCGTCAAATTTGGATTCCAAACTAGGCCCCAGCAGATGGACCCCCTTTATAGCCAGTTCTTCGTCAGGCCTTACGTTGGTGTGAATGCATTTGGTGGTAGTAGACATTTTAGATTTTCGGTTGACTCACTCGAAATAATTTTAAATTGCTGTAATTAAATCGCATTGTATTGAAGTTTCTTCTTCTTCTTATTTTAATGGTGGCGACGAGCTTGGGTGCAGCTATTCCGCCAATGTCACGTGGTTGTTGAGGATAAACGACGGAGATTGTTCGGTGGGATGAGGATTGAAAAATCGTATTGAAGTTTGTTGACTGACTGCTTATGTTTATGTTTGTTGACATTTCAAAGGGAAAGTAATTTATTACTTTTTTTGTTTGTAATTTGACAAACAGAAAAAAAGTATAGGCTGACAGTTATACTGGGTGTCGGAGAAAAAGGAACAGTTGTCTTCTAGAAGTGGTCGGGTTTTATGAATATATCACCATGTTGAAGTCGTAAAATATCTAGCTCTAACGATAACGTAGTTATAGGCTATGGCCGACGAGCTCGCGGCCTTAAGCGATTGAATGAACGCGCGGCCGTGTTTACCTACATTACGTACGCAAAATAAACTTTTTAAATTAAGGGGAAGGTTAATGGTTTCGAAAAATTGTTTTCTGGGATTATTTCAGGATTTATTAGTGGGAGAAAAAAAACGTAGTTAGATTTCACGTGAATAACTCTACGTTACAGCAGATTTTTAGGCGAAAATCAAGTCTTGATATGGTCAACTTTGAACGTCAATTACTCGAAAACGGAAGAAGATATTTTTGTCATAATAATTTTATTTGCTTTCTAAAATTATACCCTATCACATATTTTAACAGCTGTCCTATTTTCCCCGACATCCTGTATATGTGAGCTTTGAATAAAGCAGATGGTCAGTTACAACGGAATTTCTGAGAAAATTCTCAATTGGTAAATACCGATTTACAGGTTTTTTCATAGTTAGATTTGATGATAGAGCTATCGATATATTGTATTTGCTTAAATTCGTAGTATTTAATATTTACGCAAATTCAAATGTTTGATAGTTTTACGTGCGCCATGATTATATTTGAATAGGAATAGGAAATGTACTAAGAAATATTTTTATCAGCATATCTTACTAGATAATAAGACCACTCAAATAACACTTATCGACTCCTCAATAGCTTTGCTACTTATTTTATTAAGGTTTTGCAAATAGTAAGTTTTATCTTCAAGTACTTATGGGAATTGAATTGTAATTTGTAATGTACATACATATGCTCACGCCTGTATTCCCCGAAGGGATAGGCAGAGGTGTTGTAATAACAACACCTATATTTTTACCGAAGATGATTAAGTGCCAACGTGACAGGTGGTGAGTCTATCGCCGTCTCAGGCACTATACATTCATCTTTGAATTACTTCTCAGTTATATGCAGGTTTCCTCTCGATGTTTTCCTGCACCGTAAAGCACTTGAGGTGAAATCACTTTAGGTACTTTAGAAAGTGACTAAGTACAGCCGCGTTGTTCACTAAGGTTTCTCAGCGTGTCACTCGTCGAGTGTCGGTTTCAAAGATACGAAATTGAATCTTATCTTCTATGTATTATGTATCAATTTCCTATGATTGAAACCAACGCTCGTCGTCGAGTTCGACGCTGAGAAACCTTAGTGAATGCGGCTGTACTTGTATTGCACATCGACCTAGGTATTATTATCGTATCGGCGCGGCGCTATGATTCATAAATGTCTATACAGATAAATAAAATATAAGTGTCTGTTTGTAACTATAAATTAACAGCTTTTCACTAAATGCATATGAAAGTATATATACGGTACATACGCATATACGGTAAATACGGTATACAGAGAGAGAGAAAAAAAAAAAGGAAGTACCTACCTTACTCACATAATTTTATTTTCTCTCTCTGTCTGATGTTCCGGCTAATCTCCGAAACAGCTGGACCTCCTTGTAGTTCCTTGTAGTTACTCCTTGTAACATAAGCTATCTGTCAGTGAAAGTCCTGTGTAAATCAGTCTAGCTGTTTCAGAGCTTAGTCGGAACGTTTGTTGTAGCTGAAGTCCTGTCCAGAAGCTGGACAGACAGACGGGCAGAGAAAAATACAGTACCGTATTATACTTTCAAATGCATTTAGTGAAAAACTATTGATTTGGAATTACAAACAGACGTTTCAAATTTATTTATATTTAAAGATAGATAAACCATAATATTGCCATAATTTAAGCAATGGATAGCTACATCATCAGCGAGGAACATAGGCTATTTATATCTCCGTACTCCCACGGGAACGAGAACTACGCGGGTGAGACCGCGTGACGCCCGCTAGTTTTATATCGAAGCGCGAGGATAATGTTACTTTGTCTACAGGCCCTAGAATCTATATTTATGATAGTTGCATAATCCCAAGCGATATAACTAATCCAAATCTGTATGATAGGTACCATTAATAGTCAGATAAATAGTTAATACATGTTCCAACACAGTTATAAATGTATTTTTATATTATATCAATTGTTATTTGAGCCTTTTATAAACGTTAGATTTTGGTTATAAATGTGGTTGTGATATGAATGCCTCGTTAGTCTAATGGTCGCCAGTGGCGCAATACGAGGTCGTGGGCTCGATCCCCGGTTAGGACAGAGTGATAAAGTCAAAGTCAAAGTCAAAAATATCTTTATTCGATTAGACTTTATACAAAGCACTTTCAAATCGTCAGAGTGACACAATTTACAGGATTATACATGCTACCGCCAGGTTCGGAAGGTTGCTTTTACTGAGAAGAACCTGGCAAGAAACTCAGTAATTACTCTTTTCAAAAATATTGGGATTTTTCATCTGTAATTACTTCGTAGCATCCCGCAGTCTGGATTTAGTGCCCGGTTAATGGCAATAGTCTCTTTCGTCCCCTTTTACACGGGACTTAAACATAACTGTGGGTGTAATTACTATAAGAACAACTCTGCCTACCTCTTCGGAAATGTTAAGAATGCAAAAAAAGATTCTGCTAGCCAACAGCAAAAAACAAATTTGTGGGTAGGATTTGCGTGATTTTTCAACCCGACTTTTTTCTACCTTCTGAGCGTAGTGAGTAGTAAAATCTTGGTAGAAAATGGTAGAAAGCCTCTGAAAAGCTTGACCTTTTTGATTTTACAATTAACTTAGTCATTATAGGAAATTGTTTGTGTTTGACGACGTCATAAATTAAGAAGATCTTAAAAATTCTGATGTGTCAAAGACCAATGCCCTATAGACCCTTTTCAGCCATGGGGTAGTTGGAATAAACTTTAAATCACTATAAATAGAGTTGATTTCGCCATATCAATTAGCACGTTTGTTTCAGATTTAAAAGTTCGGAAGGCTATCGCGATCTTTAGCCCCCAAATATAAACGAAGTAGTTTTGTGAAGTGACTAAAGTGTGACGTGATGTTATATAGAAATGTGTGCGCTTATGAACCAGTAGACACCGACCCGGCAGTCAACCAGCAAGCAAGCGTACAGGATGGAGGCAGGACAGCTGTGGCGGCAGTACATCATCGCCGGCATCGGTACGTTACTATTTAAAAAAAAACATTTAAAAACATACGTGGCTGAGTACATTGTCTCTAGTCATCACATGAATTTGAAAAACGAAAAACAAAGCCACGCGCAATTGTTACAACCGACCGAATTTAAATGCAGCGTTTTGTTCGGAGTTCGTTCCAGATGTGTGTTAGAGCACGTTAGCACATTACTTTTTAAAAATAACACAATTCATAAAAAAGAACATTTGTTAAATTGCATATCCTAGTGTTCACATAAATGGTACGTCGGTTTATACTTCAATGAAAATGCAAGTGAACATTTTCCATCAAAATGATCCGATGAGAAAATAAAACATCAGTTCATTTACAATACAAAATGCATCATTCCAAAAAGCGTTCGCTTTTGTAAGAAGTCAAAAGACTTGACCTTTTCAACTTTTATAAAAAAATAAAATCGATTAATTTTTTTTAACAAATTTTGTTTGTTATTTTTTTTAAATCAGAACGCGATAAACATCGAATATTTTATCCATTAGCACTACTGAAAGCTAATTACCAAATTAAGGAAAATATTATTATTAATCAAACAAAATAAATTTTATATTCACTTTTTTGTTGATGATTTTACAATCCAGGCCAATCTTACTTGATCGGTTTTTTATTGCTTTGTTTTAATTAATGATTTCGATAACGCAAATACCTGATAATATTTATCATTAAAAAAGTCTCGTGACTTTGTAATTACCTCTGGTGAATGATAACAATGTGCCAAAGATTACATTAAGCCAATACCTACTTGTAAACACGCAAAACTTAGCAACGTAGATTAACAAGGCGAGATTTTCGATTATTTTAATTAATTATTACTAGCTGACCCGACAGACGTTGCCATGTCTTAATTATGAGAATGCAGCACGTATTCTGTCAATTCTATGTCAAACGTCATAAGGTTACATCAAAAAGTTTTTATTGTCCAAAGCGCTAAGGTTAGATTTAAGAAGAATGAAATATTTTTATATGGTGGTTAAGTATTCTTAAATTTTCAAATTTTCCAAGCATGTTTCTTAGTTTTTTCTTTCATAAGAACCATCTCCTGACAATAACCAACACAACAAAAAAAATATCGAAATCGGTCCCGCCGTTCACCCGTGATGTCGCGAAACCCTTACCCAAACGCGAATGTATTTCTGAATGTAAATGAAAGTAACCTAAGTTACTCCTTGTAGCATTAGCCGACAGACAGACAGGCAGAGGAAAAAAAAAAGTTGTTTTTTGTGTCCGTACCGTACATACTTTTATATCCATTTAGTGAAAAGCTATTTTGGAATTACAAACGAACACTTTTATTTATCGGTATAGATTAATGAGCGCTTTATTGTACCTACCCAGAATATTGCAAAACTACTACAAAATTGATGGAATCAATGAAGAAGAATACAATTTTCTTTTAAATTGATGCGTTCGTGAGTCTGAGCTGAATCAAATCACAACTAAATGTTCATCTTCATTCATCACAACTACATGTTCGAATTTCACTAGTGATCTTCAAATATTGTTATATTTTACTCTCATTTACTACTAAACTAGCTGTGCCCCGCGGTTTCACCCGCGTAGATTTAGTTTCATCCCTATTGTCGCGGAACCCTAATATTTTTAATAAATAAAAGTAGCCTAATGTACTCCTTAAAACATCAGCTGCCTACCAGTGAAAGTCCCGTTAAATCCGTCCAGCCGTTTCAGAGATTACCCGGAACAAACAGACAGACAGACAGACAGACAGACAGACAGACAGACAGAAAAAATTTAATAGTTGTTTTTTTAGTGTCAGTAGCGTGTGTATTTTCATATGCATTGAGTGAAAGCTGTTATTTTGGAATTACAAACAGACACTTCAATTTTATTTATCTGTATAGATATAGATTAAAAATAGTAACGTAATCTATGGCAATCAAGCTCGTCGCCATTAAATAAAGAAAAAGAAATCACAATATCATTCTGTCATACCATACGTCATTTGCGCCGAAAGCAGAAACGACGCCTGCAATCATGCACATTTACTACGACAATTTGAAATTATTTCGTGCACAGCAACAGAACAAATAGAATGGACACAGACAAAATTAAATGCATTCATCCATATTTAGATACCATAAAGCCTGACGAAGAACTGGCTATAAAGGGGGCCCATCTGCTGGGGCCTAGTTTGGAATCAAAATTTGACGAACTAAAGTATGAGATAGTGAATAAAATAGACAAGGAACTAACAGATTCACAGAATACAAGAGACTTTATATCCCAGAAGTACGATGAGCTTTGCAATAAGATTCAGTATTTGACTGAGCTGGATGCGACTGTGTCTGTGTTCCGCACCGATGTGAAGGCGATAGAGAGGCAGATAGCGGAACTCTCGCTCAGGATTGACGATATAGAGAAGAGAACGATTTGTAAAGAGAGTCCTTCGATCTCTTCTTCTATGTTTTGAAATTTGTGTGTTAACATGTGAAGTAAATTATTGTAACGTATTTAATCTGACCGTCTATTTATTTACCTTAGCTTTACAGGGGCCTTACCATGAGCTCTTATTGCCATGATAGTTTCACTCATTTATGAGACAGATGTATGTGACGTGCATACATCTGACACTGTCGCACAACTGAATTAACATTGCAATAAGAGCTCATGGTTGGGCCCCTGGGCCTTTAGACAAAGTTACATTATCCTCACGCTTCGCTAGTAGTAACGATACAATATGTACGGGAATTACATATGTCACGTGACTGATTTATGTCATTTCCATACATTTTGTGTGCCAAATATAATTTGTGCGTCTTGTGATTTTGGAAAAAAATCGTTCATATTATATCATCTAGGGTAACGTTCATCCAGCAAAAGAAAATTCTAAACGAATAAGTTCGTTCATTCTAAATTCAGTCTAAACATTTCGACTGTCAAGTCTTCTCGTTTGAATAAAAAATACTCATGCTATTATAATAATTTATTACCATAAAAACTATATTAAATTATACCAATCAGTATAATTTAAATAATAACTTAAATCCTTTTGGCACAATTTTTGTTTTGTAATCTTTTACAATTATTTATTATTATTAATTTGTTCTTATTTTAATCACATTAAAACACTTAAAATTATTTTTGCTAAAGACATCACAATAGTTGTTCATAGAATATCGATACATCGATGATATATCGATAAAGTGGACGGCAAGATCATGTTCATGTGTTCATGGAGAGCAAACTAACAATATATAAATCAGAAAGTTTAGAGGTTTGTTTCATTCACGTGACAACAGGGGCCTTACCATGAGCTCTTATTGCCATGATAGTTTCACTCATTTATGAGACAGATGTATGTGACGTGCATACATCTGTCACTGTCGCACAACTGAATTAACATTGCAATAAGAGCTCATGGTTGGGCCCCTGAATGCATTTTGAAGGAATTTAAACACGCATTAAACCTAGCATAATAGGAGGAGCTCGTGGCACAGTTGCTATTGCGCATATCATTCGATCAGCGAAGTTAAGCAACCATACGCCTAGCCAGTAGTTGGATGGGTGACCGCCCGAGTTCCCTCCGTGCCTCGGAGAGCACGTAAAGCCGTCGGTCCCGGTTGCCAATTTAACATCTTTGGCAATCGTTACAGGTCAGTCAGAGGCCTAAGAAAGTCTGACAACTGGTTTAACCCAGATTGCCGATTTTCCTCGAAAAGGGGTTGCGAAGGTCAGATGGCAGTCGCTTCGTATAAAAATCAGGTGATCAGCCACATCGTGTTGAATCAAGTGCCGACCTAAACCTAGCATAATAAAATATCTATTAATTAATAAAATTTATCCAGATAATGATATTTTTTTCTTATTTTATTATCTGAATTAAAGCAGAGGATTAACACTTTTCATCCCTGAACGACGCTAGGTTACTGTGCTATTATCAAGAAAATTGCAAAGAAATACAAATATACTGTTGTTATTTTAATGTAATGGAAAGTAAGATTTGAAAATGCTTTCTGATTAATAACAAAAATTTACTTATTCATCATAATCCTCCTGCCCTTTATCCCACGTTATTTGGGGTCGGCGCAATGTATGAATTTTATTAGATCTACCGTATTGACAAGAAATTATAATTGATTGTAATTAACATAAATCTTGCGAGTGTGGGTTTCAAATAAAATCTACACAGATAAATAAAATTGAAGTGTCTGTTTGTAACTGCAAAATAACAGTTTTTCACTCAATGCTGAAAGTATACACGATACTGACACAGAAAAACCAAGTTTTAAAATTTTTCTTTGTCTGTCTGTTTGTCTGTTTGTTCCGGGTAATCTCCGAAACGGCTGGACGGATTTTGACGGGACTTTCACTGACGGATAGCTAATGTTACAAGGCTACTTAGATTTCAAAAAAACATTAGGGATCCGCGGGTAACCTTGAAGTTAAAATCTACGTGGGTGAAACCGCGGGGCACAGCTAGTCGTACATAAAATTTGAAAGTGACAAATCTATCGATATATCATCAAGTATCGACAAAAACAACACACATCCCTGACTCCCTTGCATTAGTAATGAGTATTCTATCATGAATATGTTCGAATATCATTAAAACTTACAATCCATTATTTCATACAGACATTATTATTTATATACAATACACTTACTTACATACAAATCTATACAATAATTAATTTACATAATAATTATTACTATGCTCTTAGCAATTTGGACTTTTTGTTTATTCATTTTACTGGCTAAGAAAATAATTATACTTAAACTAACGTGTATTTACGATATACGATATTTTCTTTGTATTAGCTTAGTTTTCACTCGTTTAAATCAAAATTACAAGCCTAGCCTATATTTCTATTTGAACACTGATAAGCGCTTATTGATAAACGCTTTATATGAAACTAGTTAAAAGCTTCTTTGCTAATTCTAAAACGGAAACATTAACAATTGCGTCACTGAATAAAAAGTTTCAAAATCCACTTAGAACCAAAACAATCTTATACCAAATTCTAAGTAAGCTCTTACGAAATATAACATCAATTTATTTTTCATATAACTTTTGTATGTTACATAATTTACATTACTTATATATCTTTGGTTCTAAAAACACCGCTCTAACATACATTCCTAAAACAGCCGCGTTATTCTCTAAGGTTTCTCAGCATCGCACTCGGCGTCGAGTGTCGGTTCCAATGATACCAAATTTTACTTTATCATCCACTTATTATGCATCAATTTTCTATGAATAAAACCTTCGCTCGTCGTCGAGCTCAACGCTGAGAAACCTTACCGAATAACGCAGCAGAAAACTAACTTTAAACTCTTTTTCCACCGAGTATGGCTTGAATCTGCGAAACAGTCTTGCCTTTCGTCTCAGGAATGAGGAAGAAAACGAAGAACACACAGAGAACCATGATGGCGGCGAAGAACCAGAAACAGCTGTAAATACCGATAGCAGCCTTCATGATGGGGAAGCAGAGGGTCACGACGAACACCAATAACCAATTAGTGATAACTGTGAAACCAGTCGCAGCGCCGCGGAACTCAACCGGGAACAACTCAGCCATCATCATCCAGGGTATAGGACCAAAGCCCATGCTGAAGGAAATTATAAAGAGCACCAAACACACCAGAGGCAGCCATCCCAACGACTCCACAGCAACACCACTTGCCTGCAACTTGAAATACACTCCCAAAACGATGAGACATATTCCCATGATGATGCAAGATTGGAGCAACATGATTCTTCTGCCAGCGCGATCGACTAAGACAGAGGAGATGTAAGTGGCGATGGTTTGAACGACGCCGACGATGATGGTAGCGATGTAGGGCTGGATGTCAGAGCCGGCGGATTGGAAGATCTCGGTGGTGTAGAAGATGACTGCGTTGATGCCGCTGAACTGCTGGAAGAACATGAGGCCGAGGCCGCAGATGAGGGCGGTGCGCGGCGCGCGACTCTTCACCATGCTCAACATGCCAGCGCGCTGACGAGATGCGTCGTCAATCTGCGTAAAACACACAAGTTTTATAACTAAAGATTATCGAAATAAATACGCTTCTAGGATAGCGCAGAAGGGTCCTTGAAGGGGTAAGCAGAGTTGTTGTAATAATAACACCCACCGTAACTGATGGGGAGTCCATTGCCGTCTTAGATACCATAAATACATCTTTGAATTACGTCTCAGACAAACGCAGGTTTCCTCATGATGTTTTCCGTCACCGGGAAGCACGTGGTGTGAAATCACCGCACATAAGTTTTTAGAAAAACTCAATGGTACAGGCCCCGCTGGGATTAGAACTTGCGTAGCAGGCGGCTACTCAAAGTGTGGACTTTGAGTCATGACAGATCATCAATAAAAAAATATATTTCACCAATACTTACATCCTTCTGCATGTCCTCAAGTTCCGCGGAGAGGTCAGCATCCGGTCCTCTGAGCCAGCGGAGGGACCTCTCAGCGTCACGACGACGGTTCTTGCCTAGCAGGTATTGAGGGGTCTCGGGCATCCACCTGTAAGGACATAATTATGGTAGATTAGCGAAACACCTTATAAATCTACCTGACGGTTGCTGTCGGTGTATTTATCATGATGCATGCACTGAGAAAAGGTTTTTAAAATTCTTGTGATTTTTTTACTCCCTCGTTCTAGTGGTCGCGAACGCTAGTGCTGAAAACGAAGTCCTGGGTTCAATATTTGAGCAGTGTTATTGGGTTTTCCATATATTTTATCGTATCATACGCTTTTATTTTTGGGTGGAATACACGATTAAAGCCAAGGACAGGATCTTACAAAGAAGAAGATAATTGAGTTAATGATTACCAGAATACAACAACAAGTAGCACAGGGAACACGGCAGACACGATGGACAGTGTCTTCCAGGTAGCGAAGGCGCCGACCACGTACGTGAACAGGATCCCCACAGTCAGGAACAGCTGGAAGAAGGCGCCCAAAGACCCTCGGATCGATGTCTCTGCGATCTCACCTATGTACATCGGAGCCGCTACACACGCACCACCTGCAGATGACAATTGGATTATAAAATTGAATTAGAATGAAAGAAACCAGGTTCAAAAGGGGATGATAATTGACATTTTGAAACAGTCGAAATTAAATCTATACTAACATTATAAAGTTGAAGAGTGTTTTGAGAAGTTTGGTTTGAATTATAACATCGTGTTGGATAGTTCTTTCAACAAAGAAGGCTTTAGGCTTTATAACATTACGCAGTGACTAATAGGAGTGAAGCATCAATAGAAAATGTTACAAAAACGGGAAAAAATACAGAATAAAATAGTTCTTAGTGAAATAGCTCTAAAAAATCACTCAAACTTACCAGTACTAATACCAGCAAAGAACCGAGCAGCAATCAGCATGCCAGCACCGTTAGCGAAGATGGTAAGCAGCCAATTGAGCATGAAGGGTATAGCCAAGATCAGGATGGTGGGTCTTCGACCGATCTTCTGAACCAGCACTCCGACAGGTAAGGCGGAGATCGCTGCTCCGATAGCGAGGATTGATGACACGACAGAACCTGGAAAAGGAAACCATTTGTTTTAAGCTGCAGGAAGTATGTAGCCTAAAGAGTATTCATGAAGAATCTTGTTAACCTGTACTAATATTATAAAGAAGAATATATAGGCTATATTTAATCTTCGTACTCTGACGGGAACGGGAACTACGCGCGTGAAACCGCGTGACGTCCTCTAGTTAAAATTGTATGTCAGCTTTGAAACTTTAGACTCTGGTTAAGCTAATGAACATGAAGTATTAATTACTATAGGGTAGGAAAAATTCGACTCATGAAGGTTCACGAGTAGCTCAGGGGCCTTACCATGAGCTCTTATTGCCATGATAGTTTCACTCATTTATGAGACAGATGTATGTGACGTGCATACATCCGTCACTGTCGCACAACTGAATTAACATTGCAATAAGAGCTCATGGTTGGGCCCCTGTTGGCAGAGCAACTGCATGTTTTGCAGAGGTCGTGGGTTTTCCCAAGTGATACATATTTTCACATCACATTCCACACGCAAATATATTTTGTAAACAATTCTGGTCCTTTTATTTTTTTCTTTCTGGCTTTTAATAAAGGTTGTCGCCCACTGGGTTAGTAAAAATACCTCCATAATTTCTATATGAGAAGATTAATCTTAAGACAAGGTCAACATTACGAGTGATGACCTGTAGGTCTAAAAAGCCAACTTTGGGAGAATCATAATGTGATCCGAATATTCGATTTATCATCGAAATGACAAAATGGTCACTTAGGTGCAATTCATATTATGATTCATGAATGATTACATAATTGTAGATTTTAGTCCCTAACTAACTTTTTATGATTCTGATGTCACAAAAGTAATTCATATCACGGATCACGTTATGATTCTCCCAAAGTGGCTTTTTTAGAACTACTGGTATTGTTGAATTTAAACAAAACATATTTGCGAGTATTGTAATCAATTTTGTATTATATCTATATTCAATGAGGTTTTGTTCCTCTGAAATCTTTGTCTTCCATTTAACTTATTGTACTGTTTAAATTTTAACAGAAAACAGTTTGTTTACAATGAAATCCAATCTCTTAGGATACTCAATATATAAACTTCTCGGCTTCATACAATTCAAATTGCTATTCAATGCATGTCTCATACCGTAATGAATACAATATATTGCCAAGAGCATCGTATTTCTCTCCCTAAGGAGTGAAAGTAATGTAACGGTAATGTTAATTTCGCCAAGTTGACAATATCTAAAATTACTTTAGAAGTAATCTATACAAATAAATAAAATTGAAGTGTCTGTTTGTAACTCAAAAAGATCAGCTTTTCACTAAATGCATTTGAAAGTATACACGCTACTGACGCTGAAAAACCAAGTTTAAAATTTTTTCTCTGTCTGTCTGTCGGTCTGTCTGTCTGTTTGTTCCGGGTAATCTCCGAAACGGCTGGACCGATTTTAACGGGACTTTCACTGGCAGGTAGTTGATGTTTCAAGGAGTAACTTAGGCTACTTTTAGTTATGAAAAATATTAGGGTTCCGCGACAATAAGGATGAAACTAAATCTACGCGGGTGAAACCGCTAGTAGCAAATGAAAGAAAACACAGAAAAGAAAATAGACAAGAATAGATAAATTTGTGTGAACAATTTAATGAATATAATGGAGTCTTTAAAAGAAGCAAAAGTGTTTTAGAAGGAGAATGACTCTGGTTCTCTCTGCATCTTTATTATAAAGAGAGACGATTTATATTTGTGTGTGTAACGAATCAATAAATAAACAATGGGCCACTTTGAAAAACTATTTCAGCAACGGATAGGATTCACGGACATTATCAGGGATTAACAGAGATATTTAGACGCGAACTTTAGACACCAGTACATATGCTCACGCCTGTATTCCCGAAGGGGTAGGCAAAGGTGTTGTTATAACAATACGCTCACTTTTCACCGAAAATTAAGTGCCAACGTGACAGATGGTGAGTCTATCGTCGTCTCAGGTACTATACATACGTCCTTGAACTACTTCTCAGATATATGCAGGTTTCCTCACGATGTTTTCCTTCACCGTAAAGCACGTGGTGTGAAATCACTGCACATAAGTTTCTTTAGAAAATCTCATTGGTACAGGCCCCGTTGGGATTCGAACTTGCGTCGCGTGCGTAGCAGGCGACTGCTCTAACCCCAAGGCCATCGCGGCATCAGTTTAGACACCAGTCGTTGAAAAAATACGTATTCATATAACGGAACGAAATGTAATGTATTTACAGCAGATTTTAAAAATATGATCATAGTTGATCAGTCGCCAGGTAGATGTAGTAAGACTTGTCACTATATACATGCACGTGGGTGTGGTGATCATACCACATGGTTACGTCCGTTAATTATTCCTGTCGATTACCAATGAGTATTCACATCAATTTATTATTGACTAGCGAACGTCACGTGTTTTCACCCGCGTAGTTTTCGTTCTCGTAAGAGTATACGGATTTATAGCCTGTTGCTTGCTAAAAATGTAGCTATTCATTGCCGAAAGATTTTTTTGTAATTGGTCCATTAGTTTTTAAGTTTACTCGTTACATACGAATGTACAAATCGGTATATGTAGATGAATTTCATTTCAAGTCCACGACCAGCGGTTTAGGCATAATGTATGTGGGTAATATAGATGTAGTGTAATTTGAAAAACAAAATCAATTTAATGTTTTTCTTCTACCGATATCCTTTCGGTATTCGTTGGGTATCTAAATACTAGTTGCTAGTTCACAGTCAGAAACAAGGCCTTATTTTTGAAATAAGAACGTTTGCTCCATGGAGCGTGAGGGTAGTCAATTGTAAAAATAAAAAAAACTTTTTCATTGACCGTGAAAATAATGTAATTTTACGTTTTGAAAAAGTCACTAAAGCGACCCTTGTTGGCGCTACAAATGTTTCTGCTAATAATCTCGTAGATGTGCGCGTCTGTGTCAGTTTCCAAACTGCTTGAAGGATTATTTATTTAAACTGTGTTACCTTCCTGTGGAAATAAAATTCGTATTTTTTGTGTCAAAAACTTACGTAGAATGCCACATGATTGTGTACCAAATAGTTAAAACAAAGCAAAAATAACCAAGTCTATTATAAGACGTATGTCAGCGTGTCTCGAGTTGGCAGACGACACAAGTATTTTGTTTTGAGCCCCTCGTCGTCTGATGCGACATAGCAATGAACTTGTGATATAAATATTACTGACAACCATAACAACAATTTCATCGAAATCAGGTGATGTAAAAAAAATGCCAAGTTTTACAGTTTTTGAATGAGTAAAGTCACAAGGTATAAACATTTATGCTCACGACTGTATTCAGTTGACAGACTGTAGGCAGATTTAGGCAGAATTTCGCCAAAGATGATTAAGTACCAATGGGACAGATAGTGCTATCGCGATGTTTGCCTTCACCGTAAAGCACGTGGTGTGAAATCACTGCACATAATTTTTTGCAAAAACTAGTTAGAACAGGCCTCGCTGGGATTCTATAATCGGGCCCCTATTGTCCCTAGCATTTTTGCAAGAGGTTCGAATAAAATTGGGAAGAAGTATTCTCAGAGCAGGTTAGGTAGTAGGTAGTCTCATAGTTCTTCATTCTTAAAAAAATAAAAAATTCATGTCATGATCCCCAATGTAATACGTAAAATATGTACGGTCTACTATACTATATAACTAATTAAATGCATTTTTCAAGGCGCCTGCTGTTAAAAAAATAGTAGGTAGGTAGTAATTATCTCCAAATGTCTTTCAATGAGTAGTTTAGAAGACTTGGCAAACATTAATCTTTTTAACACTTAACGTCAACGGCGCCTACTTACACGTGATTTCGTATTGTGTCATAGTATTTTGAGTTGTGATGCGTGACCTTTAGATCGAATATCGTTTGCACGGTTTAGGATAATAAGATAATGTTTGCTAATTTAACGTGGCAATTTTCGCTTCCAAGAATAATAAAGTGTATTCCAAATTTTGAGTAATTTATATTCTGAGCATCGATTTGAGAGATATGTAATATGATATATATGCATTTTTTACATTTCCATACTCATACATGCTCTCACGCCTGTATTCCCCGGAGCGGTAGGCAGAGGTGTTGTAATAACAACACTCACTTTTCACCGAAGATGATTAAGTGACAACGTGACAAATGGTAAGGCCATCTCCGTCTCAGGTACAATACATACGATTTTGAATTACTTCTCAGACATATGCAGGTTTCCTTACGATGTTTTCCTTCGCCGTAAAGCACGTGGTGTGAAATCACTACACATAAGTTTTTAGAAACACTCATCAGTCAGGCCGCTGGGATTCGAACTTGCGTCGCTTGCTTAGCAGGCGACTGCTCAAACCCCACGACAAAGAAAATGCTGTATTGTGACTTGGTATTATGGAAGTAAATATTCAAATGACTGCCATTTGCTCAAATACAATAATTTTCTGTTTCAGGTAAAGATTTTGCTTTGAAGCGTTTTGTATTTTCAAGAGGTGAATTTGTATTAATTAATATGGTTCTTTGACAGCTGTTGGTTTTATGCTCATAATGGGTTTTGTCGAGACTAATAATGATAATTTTTACAGCTACTTGTAAGTTAAAATATTGGAATGAATAGGAAGCTACTTATTAACTAGACTATATCAAAAACTAGTATTATGAAGAGGAAAGACTTGTATATAAGTATGTTTGTAACGAATTGGCTCAAAAAATACTGGACCGATTTAAAAAAATCATTCACCATTTGAATGCTACATTATCATTGATTAATATAGGCTTTATTTTATCCCCGCACTCCCACGGGAACGAGAACTACGCGGGTGAAACCGCGTGACGTCCGCTAGACTATTATCTACAGATTGCGTCGTTGGTCTAGTGATTGCTACAGTAGAACACGAGGTTCTATGTTTGATTTCCGAGTCGGGCAAAGTGTTATTGGATTTTTTTATTTGGGATTTCCCAGTAGCAGTCCGGAGTCTGGATCAGTGCCTGGTTAAAGAGAAGACTTGTAGCAGCGTTCCTCCACTCGCTACATAGATGGCGCTACTCGTTAACAAATGCGAAGTTTGAGTACAAATACAAGAGAACCTAAATCGCGCAATCAGAGTTTTCGAGCGCATTGCAGTATATATATACAAGTTTCCAACTAGAACAGTTGGAGCCGGTGTTCCCCAGGCATGACATCCGCCTCAATGGAAGATCTTCCCTTTGCTGGGGATGAGCATGATCACTCGCTCGCCCCCTATTTATTACCTACCTCTGCACACTCCTTAGAGGAAAACAGGCGTGAGCATATGTATTTGTGTAGTGTACTAGATCTTATAGCCTAGAAACGTAAACCGCAGGTCGAGCGATTGACGTGGTTGGATATCAGTTTCAGAATATCTAGGAAACGTTAGTTTAGTTTATATGTTGGTCAGAAAGTTTTAATGTATGAAAATCAGTAGTTAAATTTGATTTAACACTCTATAAAGAAGTTTAGTATTAAATCCAATTTTAAAGCTTGTTTAATCTGACATGAGTTCTAATTTCGGGATGTCTCGGGTTATTGAGAATGAGATTTACTTTTATATCCACCATACATTTCAGCCATATTGGATTTGAAAATCTATACATCTATATCTACATATTTATACAGTTATTTTGGAATATTTTGTTACTTTGAAAGTATATACGGTACCCAAATAAAAAAATATCTTTTTGCCTGCCTTTCTGTATGTTCCAGCTAATCTCCGAAATGGCTGGACCGATTTTAACGGGATTTTGTGATGGCTAATATTACAAAGAGTAACTTAGGCTACTATAAATAAAAAAAGCATTATTGCGCAAACGATATTCGTTAACTTGATAAAAGCTACATAAGCATAGTTAGGCTTTCTACAGTTATTTGTCTTTTTTGTGTCATAGGATAAACATGTAGGAAAACAGTAAGAACAATATTCCAAGCAGTTTATTTTCGTCATTCAACACGCAACTAGAATACCAACCGCAAGGTGGGATCTTACAATACAGAAATACCCAGACACACACCCACTTGTTGTACGTAATGTGGATTTACTAGTCAATATAGGCGTGTATCCTTCTAATCATTATGACGTCGTGTTTTCGTATTACCGATTTTCCTTATAAAAGGGGTTACGAAGGTCAGATCTCTTCGTTTAAAAATCAGGTGATCACCCACATCGGGTTGAATCAAGTGACGACCCAATAATGTATGGGATAAGGCCAGGCAGATGATGATATGGTACACGAAGTACCAGGCGCACATAACGGACAAGGAGTCAATAAGTTGGTTGCGACTAACATGGAGCCACATCGGGTTGAATCAAGTGCCGACCCCAACAATGTATGGGATAAGGCCAGGGAGATGATGATATGGTACACGAAGTACCAGGCGCACATAACGGACAAGGAGTCAATAAGTTGGTTGCGACTAACATGGAGCCACATCGGGTTGAATCAAGTGCCGACCCCAACAATGTATGGGATAAGGCCAGGGAGATGATGATGATGATGAGTAGGGTACAAACTGAAACGTATAATACCAAGGTCTCAGTATTTAGATATTCAGATATATTGTTTACAACTATTAATACGGGTGATCTGTGAATTGTTTGAAAGGCTAACTAATTTTAGACTTAGATTGTGGATATTATTCCTTGAATTTAGGATAGTTTGCCAACGAATTGTACTTACCAATATTTTATCAAATTAGCCAACAATACAAACGGTCTAAAAGTAAAGTGTAAAGATCCTTCTTCACACAGAGCTTTATAGAATCTCGAATAGCTGCGCTTTCCAAATAAAATTCTATGTAATTTCACCTATATTTTATTACTAGCTGTGCCCCGCGGATTCACCCGCGTAGATTTAGTTTCATCCTTTTTGTCGCGGAACCCTAATATTTTTAATAAATAAAAGTAGCATGAGTAACTTCTTGAAAATCAGCTACATGCCAGTGAAAGTCCCGTTAAAATCGGTCCAGCCGTTTCAGAGATTACCCGGAACAAACAGACAGACAGAGAAATTTTTTAAAACTTGTTTTTTTAGTGTCTGTAGCGTGTATGCTTTCATATGCATTTAGTGAAAAGCTGTTATTTTGGAATTACAAACAGACACTTAGTTTTATTAATCTGTATAGATGTGTAGATTGTGAGAGATTAACATTCCACACACTGGCACAGTAAGGACTACTAGAAATATTATTGACATTTAACATTAATTTGCATAGCGGTATGATAATGTAATGCAAGTGTGTCAATAAACATATTAGCTAAATAATCAACTTAGCATTACGATATTACGAGTATCAACCTAATAACTAGCGTATCGTCTTAATACTTTTACTAGTCTGCTGGACGCTTCGCTAGTAGAAACGATACAAAATGTACGGGGAAGACGTAAATCAGTGAATTTATGTCATTTCCCTACATTTTGTATCGCGGTACTAACATAAAAAAAAAAAAAAATTTTTTTTCTCCGTCTCTGCATGTCAGTTTGTTACGGCTAATCTCTGATACGATGAGACCGATTTTAACGAGACTTTCTCTGGCAGATAGCAGGGGCCTTACCACTAGCTCTTATTGCCATGATAGTTTCACTCATTTATGAGACAGATGTATGTGACGTCTGTCTCATCTGTCACTTTCGCAGAACTGAATTATCATTGCAATAAGAGCTCATGGTTGGGCCCCTAAAGTCACAAGGAGTAATTTAGCTTTCATTTAAAATTAGGGAACGTCACCTATGTAATTAAATTGACGCGGGTGCTTAGCTTCATACTAGCAAAGTTTCATACTACTCAAGCGGGGCGCTGCACATGCACTCACACATACGCGCAGCAACGTCCCCCCGCGTACTCACGCGCCATAGCAAGTACTTTGTCTGGAGCGTGCGTGAACATGTCGTAGGCGAGTCTGTGTGAGTGCACTGCATCTTGGCGGAATATTTTCTCATTTGCTAAGCGTAGATATACCTTGCAATAGGACAACTTATATATTTTTTCTACTATGTTTACTATATGTGGTTAAAATGTAACTGCAGTACTTAAGTAGATAACTAAGTTAATATTTACATGCCCTAAAATTGGGTGAAATATGTGATTCTCGAGACTTTTATAAGACTTATTTTGTAACATATTTCATGTGAGTAAATATTATTACTATTTAATTTATTTATACTCAAATCCCATAGAGAAAATTAAAGTTAGGTACTTACTATCACTGGTTTGAAGCAGGAACTCAGCGCCGTACCCAAGGGAGTTGATGTAAGTGGCGTTTTCTTTAATGGTGACGTTGCTCAGAGGGTCGTAGGGCTTCAGCTGAGGGAGGGCGGGCGCTGTCCACGCTAAGATGGTGCCCGCGATTACTGCTGCTATGGCCGCTGGGGAAAGAAAAACAACATTGAACAAGAGCTTTTATTCGCTACTGAAGCTTTATCTATTTCAAATTTCAGGGGCCCAACCATGAGCTCTTATTGCAATGATAATTCAGTTGTGCGACAGCGACAGATATATACACGTCACATACATCTGTCTCATAAATGAGTGAAACTATCATGGCATTAAGAGCTCATGGTTAGGGCCCAGTACTATCTGTACAGCCGTGAAACAGTAACACCGCTGTTTTTTTTAACAAATTGTTTATTTGCTCAAAAGATAGTCACACCGGCCGCTTTATTCACTAAGGTTTCTCAGCGTTGCACTCGCCGTCGAATGTCGGTTTTAAAGATACGAAATTGAACCTTATCCTCTATGTATTATGTATCAATTGTCGAATCGAACGCTCGTCGAGTTCGACGCTGAGAAACCTTACTGAATAATGCGGCTGTATTCCCCGTCGGGATAGTCAAAGTCAAAGTCAAAGTCAAAAATACCTTTATTCGATTAGACTTTTTACAAAGTACTTTCAAATCGTCAGAACGACATGGATTATATATGCTACTGCCAGGTTCGGAAGGTTGCTTTTACTGAGAAGAGCCTGGCAAGAAACTCAGTAATTACTCTTTTAAAAAAATATTATACAATTTTTAAAAACAAATTAAATCACTTGAGAAATGTAAGCCCATGGACACAGTTCCAATGCACAAATGTCAATAAAAATTAACATAAAGAAAAGTCTAGTAGTTGTACTTATATCTAAATGCGTAGCTTGAGATGACCAGCACCCACAAGCAGCACCTGTTCACAAGTATGACGAGAATGCCAGCCATCACCAGATAGACAGAGGTGTTATAGTTTATTATATATAGTACACGCATATTTCGCCAGTTATGTTTAAGTCCCATGTCCCATATATTGCCATTAACCGGCCACTAATCCAGACTCCGGACTGCTACTGGGACATTCTCGATGGAAAACCCAATAACATTTTACCAGAAGCGGGGTTTCTGGAATGGGAACTGCATTCCAACGACGCAATCTTTTATTTCATTACGATTCGGTCCGTGTAAAGCTAAATCTCTATAGGTAAGATCAGTCAATTGGTTCATGAGATTCATAAGACTCGTGTGTGGTTTACATAAACTATATTTAGATTTTAGCCGAACAACGCGTACGTTGCGGACGCGAGCATTAATAAGTTTGTTCACATTTAAGATCTGTTTATTTTGGTTGTTTACAGTCAGCTTATGGTGGATCAGTCATGATTTAAAGGTTCCACAACATGATGATGTTGTTCTAACAAATAGCTATCTAATTTGGAATGAGTCCTGAATAAACCCTAAGTTTATTCATGAATTTTGCTTCAGTTATACTAAACCAATATCGTCAACTCGTCAATTAAATAGGGCTAACTTTCAATAGTAATATTATATTTAGACAAAACAATAAAAATAAGATTTACAAGACCAATATGAAATTCAAATAGCAATAGTAATGAGTGTGAGAGAAAAAACAAAAGACGAGCGAAACTATTTAAATTTAAAAACATTCTTATTTTTAATTATATAAGGCCAGTATTAAAATATGCCCTGGCCTTCTTGCTGCATACTACAATATAAATTAAACATACCGCCCACCATGGACAAATCGTATACATTTTCCATTCATATGATTAAAAAAAAAACATTGTAGTTCCTATACATTCAGCTAAAATATAAACAGTTAACAATCACAAAAAACATTTAGGTGTATTGTCAAAAAAAAAAAAAAAAACATAAACATCTGTAGTCTTACAGCTTACCTAACTACGAGATATACCTATATCATGACCAAATTACATTCAGATATCAATCAATAATACACTTATAATATTAGTTACACTTGGTCACCATAACAATTTATTATTAATAAACTTATGCAAATAATGATATTATGTAAGTATTATTTTAAAGACATGCGTGGCCAGTAAGAGGGAGTTTTTTGACGATAACGCCATGATGACCATGGCGCAGAAGACTGATGATAACCATGTTCAATACCTAGCCCTACATCTGCCTTTTGCGGCTGATACTTACTTTGGGACCAATTATGACAATCATACTTAGGAAATTCTTTACTCTTTTTCTCAACTTTACTTTCATATGCATGATGTACATGGTTGCATAAAATTTCAATATCTCTATTCTTTTGAGAACTTTGAATTGTCTCGTTCTTACTGCTTACATCAACTGAAGTTGTAAGCACTTGATGATTGGCTCTTGCCAAGGTAGGAGCAACCTGATTAAATTGAGTTTTACTTGACAAACCAGGATCAATATTTCCTATACAAACTCTCTGTGGTTCTGATTCGTTACGATGCAGCAATGAATGATGCTTTCTTCTACATTTGCTGCATCGTACTGATAAGCGACAGTAATAAACAGAATGATTTGTTCCGAAACAATTAAAACAGAGTCTCTCAGTTTTGACAAAACTACGTCGTGTATCAAAAGATTGATTTACAAATTTTATACAATTCACTAACTTATGGTTTCCAGAACAATAATTACAAGTTTCAATACCGAATTGCATATGATAAGAATTTACAATGGTGTTCCTATTTTCGGTAGTTGATTTATTATCCAAAAATTCTAAAGATCGATATCTATGCTCTAAAAAACTTTGAAATGAAGTCAGAGTCGGTAAATCAGTATTAACACTAGTTTGGGCTTCCCATAGTTTTCTTGTCTCCAGATCTAATTTTTCACTCAGAATATAAATAAGTAAAATATCCCAGCCGTCCACATTTACATTTAAGTTCTGCAACGCATTGAAACTTTCATTTGAAACATCTAACAATTCTTTAAGTGCTCTAGAATTCGCTGATACGATACTTTTTTGATTCATAAATCGTTTTAAAGTGCTATTGACCATGTATCTCTTATTGTCATATCTATTCTCTAGCTGTGACCAACATATAGGATAGTTAGTGCTGGTGATGGGGACATGGCGCAGCAGTTGCTCAGCCTCTCCGGTCAAGTGAGCTTTTAAATAATGGAGTTTTTGCACGTCATCTAATGATGTATTATTGTGAATTAATGAAGTGAACAAATCGCGAAAACTAATCCACTCTGTATATATCCCGGAGAAGACAGGCAATTTTATTTTAGGCAATTTAACATTACTTTTGTTATCAACATTTTTTGTGTTATAGTCTACAACGACAGAAGCTTGGACTTTTTTATACAAAAGTAAATCATCTTTGAGTAGTGTCTTATAGCGCAAGTATAATTCTTCCGTGGTTTCAAATAAGTCATCTTGGAAATACAAAGCATCTTCTAGATCTCTATCTGTTACCATTACAATTATTTTTCGATGTGTTTCACAAAACGACATCCACTGTGACTCTAAATTCTCTAACCTTGCCTCTATATACGACGCGGACAAATGATCTTTCGGGGACTTTTTATAGTTAGTAATGGCTTTCGAAATATATACATTTATGTCGTACTGTAATTTACTAAACGATTCCATATTGAATGCTTACTCAACTTCTATAAGTACTTTTAATAAAAACTAAAGTAAGATAATTTCTTTAAACAATATAAACAAAATATAAAATTCTAACAACAAAACATGACCATTTAATAACGATAACTCAAACATACATAATCAGCAATTAATGAGCTATAACTCATCTCTAGGTATCGCATATAAAACATAGAAAGTTTTACTTTTCATAAATTATGGAATGTATACCTAGTACTCTCAAGACACAAAAACAGTTCCCATAACAAACACAAAACATTTAAAATACTATACAGTTATGAATATATACAAAAACTATTCTTCCACGCTCATCCCAAAAATCTTGACATATTCACCTTCAGCTTATAAAAATAAACGTACTTACAGTTTTACATCTATGTACACTTCACCAAAACCAGGTTAACAGAGCTCGACCACGTTCCTCCAAACAGCTGCAGATCTTCTTGCACGTACGGATATACGGCAGTGCTACCACCAGCGCCGCCCACCGTTAATCAGCTATGTCGCACTCAGGAACTCGCTGAATCGCCACTTCACCGTGGCAATGATATGCGGTCATCCGACCACTAGAAACGCCGCCGCCAAGGCCCAGTTAACCCAATATCCGGGCTCCAAGGACCAATGAATAAACCCTAAGTTTATTCATGAATTTTGCTTCAGTTATACTAAACCAATATCGTCAACTCGTCAATTAAATAGGGCTAACTTTCAATAGTAATATTATATTTAGACAAAACAATAAAAATAAGATTTACAAGACCAATATGAAATTCAAATAGCAATAGTAATGAGTGTGAGAGAAAAAACAAAAGACGAGCGAAACTATTTAAATTTAAAAACATTCTTATTTTTAATTATATAAGGCCAGTATTAAAATATGCCCTGGCCTTCTTGCTGCATACTACAATATAAATTAAACAAGTCCTTTCGGATCGTGAATGGGAAGAGCTAGGCATACATTTACAGATCAACTTTTTTTGTATCAGTGTTGAAAATAAAAAAAAATCAAACATCCAGTTTAAAAATGGATTTTAGATTAAGGTTGTGCACCCTTACCATAAAGCTCTTAGTGTCATGATAATTTTCGTGACATTGACAGACTTATACACGTCATATAGGTACATATGCCACATAATCATTGTCAATCCATGTCAAAAAGAGGTCATGGTCAGAGGCCTGGCCATGCAAGAGACAATCCAAGCGAATTTAATCCATGTCGGCCATCTTGTCTTTCAAAATGGAACAATCCAGCTTCAAGAAGGAAACAAATGATTAAGAACGGTTACGAGTTCGTTGTCAATTTCCTTTGGAATTGTCAGTGCTGTTGTCCTTTTCGCTCTGGTAGCTCGCAGCTTAGAGCGAGCTAGACGTAAAAATTCAAATTCTATTCTCTTTCCTCGACGCTTGCTTATTTTCTTAAGTGAATTTAAACCGTATGTAGTTGAAAATAAGGTATATTACCTGCTACAGCAGCGATGTACTGCGGTGCCTTTCTCGTCTGTCCCCCTTTCTCCTGCACGGAGAGCATGTGCATCGTTGGTTTTTCCATCTTCAAAGCTTTCTGCGCGCCTGGTACTTCTCACATTCTGTAACAAAGGAAATAAACATAAGAAACCGTGGTGGTGGATTGATTTGAGTAGTTGCTTAGTGGATACCAATGAGTTTTCGAAATATTATAGTGGAGTGATGTCATAACAGGAATTTTACGGTGAAAGGAAAACAGAGTGAAGTTTAGGCCTTTAGGTCTTGGAATGGCACGTACCTATGAACGAATTATAAGACGTGAGGTCGCTATTTCCCCACTGCCCAACTCAAATTGCTCCTGGGTAAACCTTCTGATGTGTCCACTACCCAACTAGTTGAATAATAAGACATCCCTTATGAATGCCTTGAATTACCTCAAAGTAATTAATTTATTACCAAAACATGTTCACAAGATTATTGAAAAATACCGCAATACTAATGAAAATTAATATGCCCTTTATTGACTGTAATATTATTGCGAGTGTACGGCTTGAGACTTTCTTAGTATTATTTTAGAGCTGTGGATTTTGACAAAGTTTGTTTGGATGGTCAAAATCAAATTATTCAACATAAGGGACACTTATTGAACGTCATTTCTCTTACGCTAACGTTAGGTTAATTTACTATCGTTTCCAAATGTAAGCCTGTCAGGGAAGACACGGCGAAACAAACTCCCCGGCTTTTTTTTATTGTAGTTCGATTGTAGTAACGGACAAGCTAAGCTACTTCTGAATTAAAATCATCAATAATGAACATTATCTAATAACCAGCGTGCGGTCAATAACGTACTTAACTGGCGAGACTGATAACAGAAAATAATTATGTTATCTTAAATAACATATTGTTTGGGGTTCGACCTTTGAGCCTTCGACCTTCGCGTCCGATACGTGATGTCACCAAGGTCAAAGATATGCCCTCGATGCTTCTAGTGTTAAAAATAGTCTCCTGCAAACACAAATAGCTTGAAGCAAATTCTGCATGTAGATGAACTGAAAGTGAAGTATAGTAACCAGAGGACTACAAGCTCTTCCCCATGATCAAGATCTACCGGCTTGATCAGGGAGTATTTGAGGAGTCAGGTACGTAGAGCAAAAGGGTAAGGGCGGCACAAAAGATCCCAAGGGTCGACGTGCTTCCGGGCAACCGGACCCAATAATGCCACAACAAGATAAGTATATTTAGAGCCGTGGTGGTCGTGGGGTTCGGGCAGTTACTTGGTACGTAAACGAAGCAAATTCGAACCCCAGCGGCTTGTAGCCATGATATTTTTTAAAAGCTTAAGTGCAGTTATTTCATCGGCGATGGAAAACTTCGTGAGGAAACCTCCATATGTCTGAGAAGTAATTCAAAAACATGTATAAATAGTGTCTGAGACCGCGTTGGACTCACCCACGTGGCAGACCACGTTGGCACTCTTCGGTGAAGATTAGGTATTGTTGTTCCAAGTCCGTTACTTCGGGGAATACAGGCATGAGATGTATGTTTTACAGTACCCCAAGAACAGGTTGAGAGCTGGGGCTTTTCTCGCCCAGAGAATCAGCATTGCTATTCAACGTGGCAATGCTGCCAGCCTTCTTGGCACGATCCCGAGAGACACCGACTTGGGACAAGTTTTCTACCTTTAATTAGTTTTAAGTACTGTTCCTTGTATATATAATTAAGTTTTATAGAACAGGTTTTATATTAGGTTTGCTTATCCTCCTCGAATTCATCTATAAATTATAGAAATTAATAAGCAAATGGCGCATCAAACGGATTAAATAAGTATTAAGTATGCAACTTCCATGAAATAAATCCAAGCGCGCAACCTTCACAGTACGCTAATGTATGCTAATGTGTGCTAAAATCCCGTGTTTGTTGTGCACACAACGGTGTTACGTACTTGTGACGTCGGTGTTATCCCTGCCACCAAATAACGCGGTGACAGAAGGGCGGACTTCCACATTAACAAATGCGAAGTTTGAGTACAAATACACGAGAACCTAAATCGCGCCATAAGAGTTTTCAAGCGCATTGCAGTATATATACAAGTTTCCAACCAGGAGCCGCGGTTCCCCAGGCATAACACACGCCTAGCTGGAAGATCTTCCCTTTGCTGGGGATGAGCATGATCACTCGCTCTCCCCACATAGCAATCGTGAAAAAAATATTATTTTCACCACACATGCAAATATTTGAGAATATCTTTGCTTTATGATAGCAATGCCTATGCCACAAAACGACATTGAAAGATTACGTCTTCACCGCTATAAGAATAAGTCGCAAAATAACTAACATTTAAAACGCCTACAAAGTAAAATGCTTCAAATCAATATCACTAAAGCAGTTTGCCGAATTAGCAATACGCCTTCATACAAGATGCTGCATGAGAGACAGCTAGTCAGTAATGATAAATGCCTATGGCATTAAGACCGCCAATGCAAATATGTATTGTAGGAAGTTTAAATACGTTAATAAATAAAATAAATGTAAACGTTTGGATGTTTAGATGTTCGGAATGGATGTTAGTTACCTATAGACTTAACGGAGTTAGAACTCTATATGAATATCTATATTTCCTAAAAAAACATTACGCAGATGAAATTCGGTCAAAAACAAGTAAGCTGGGGCCCAACCACGAGCTCTTATTACAATGATAATTCAGTTGTGCGAAAGTGACAGATGTATACACGTCGTGTACATCTGTCTCATAAATGAGTGAAACTATCATGGCAATAAGAGCTCATGGTAAGGCCCCTGGTATAGCTCATGCATAATTGCATACGCATGTCTTGAGTAATAATGCTCATGTAATGAGGGCTGGCCTTATGTAACTATTTTATAGTGCCCATAGTTCGCAGCCTAGATCTATCGAGCCTAGGACAATACTAGGTACTTACTATGTAGTTCGCATTAAATGACATTGTAACTTTTCATATTTTAATCATCCTCTAGATACAATCTCGTTGAACAACGGTAATCTAGTACTAGTCATATCATTCAATCAGAAAAACTTATCCACTAATATTATTAACACGAAAATGTTGGATGTATGTATTTTTGTTACTCTGTCACGCAAAAACTACTGAATGGATTTTAGTGAAACTTTACAATAAGAATAACACAATCTATACATCTATACAGATAAATAAAATTGAAGTGTCTGATTGTAATTCCAAATAACAGCTTTTCACTAAACGGATATGAAAGTATACACGCTACAGTCACTAAAAAACCAAGTTTAAAAATTTTTCTCTGTCTGTCCGTCTGTCTGTCTGTCTGTCTGTTTGTCTGTTTGTTCCGGGTAATCTCTGAAACGGCTGGACGGATTTTAACGAGACTTTCACTGGTAGGTAGCTGATGTTTCAAGGAGTAACTTAGGCTACTTTTATTTATCAAAAATATTAGTGTTTCGCGACAATGAGGATGAAACTAAATCTTCGCGGGTGAAACCGCAGGGCTAGTCTTGACCATAATTTAAAGTATTGTGTATTATCCAATATCCTATTATTATAAATGTGAATGCCGGAGATCCCTCCGTGCCTCGGATAGCACGTTAAGTCGTCGGTCCCGTTTGCGAATTTAACATCTTAGGCAAACGTTACAGGTCAGAGGCCTAAAAAAGTCTGACAAATGGTTTGACCCCGATTACCGATTTTCCTCGTAAAATGTCAGAAGGTGAGATAGCAGACGCTTCTTATAAAAAATCAAGTGATCAGCCACATCGGGTTGAATCAAGTGCCGACCCCAACAATGTATGGGATAAGGCCAGGGAGATGATGATATGGTACACGAAGTACCAGGCGCACATAACGGACAAGGAGTCAATAAGTTGATTGCGACTAACATGGAGCCACATCGGGTTGAATCAAGTGCCGACCCCAACAACGTATGGGATAAGGTCAGGGAGATGATGATGTGTTCAATCAGAGAAAATAACATCAATGGAGACATAAAAATCAGACAATTTGAATATAAATCGTTTACGTACAAACATCAAACATTCAAAATCACGTGTTGACCAAATCACACTCAATAACCCATCGAAGATCGATGACTCAAATACTCGATGTTCAACTTATTTAAACCCTATTAAAGTTCACAATGAAATGCTGATTCACTAATAATTCAAGGTCTAATTCGAGAACTATTAGCATTTGCAATATTGATAGATCATCAGCTGTTGACATTACTTTGACAAAGCTCTAATCCATTCAAACTCAAAAATAACTTCATCTGACTAGACTTTTAACAAAAGATTATACATGCTACCGCCAGGTTCGGAAGCTTGCTTTTACTGAGAAGAACCTGGCAAAAAACACAGTATTTTTTTCTTTACAAGAATATTTTACAATGTAAAAATGTTTTTAATTTGTAAGAAGTCTAAGTAAATAAAGATATTTTGAAGGTAAGCTGTGGTTGAATTCCAAAAATAGTGGATCAATGCATTTCGAGCCACTCCAACTACCCCTAATACTCATTCGGTAAGCCTATATTTGGGACGCAAAGGCCAGTATCTAAACTCTTTACATAAAATTGATGAATGAAGTGTCCGTTTGTAATTTCAAAATTACACCTTTTGACTAAATGCATAAGAAAGTATACACGGTACTGATATAGAAAAGTCAATTTTTTTTTTTAAATCTCTGTCTGTCTGTCTGTTTGTTCCGGGTAATCTCTGAAACGGCTAGACCGATTTTATCGGGACTTTCACTGACAGATAGCAAATGATACAAGGCGTAATTTAAGCTACTTTTAATTAAAAAAGAAAAATACGTGATCCGCGGGCCGCCCATGAAATTAAAATCAACGCGGGTAAAACCGGGCACAGCTAGTCAGTAATAATTACTAGAATTACCGTAGTCCTTTTGAAAACATCGATTCACGTGGCTTTGAAACGAGAACTTTCATATCGAGTGTCCAATCGGCGCCAAATCTTATCACCACTCTATGACATGGCATTGATAGCATACTTCTTGATCTGTGAGTAGATCAACCTTGGACACAAGTAGGGTGGCGTGATTTTATTATGTAAACAACTTTAAATGTATGGAATAACGGTTTTCAGTCACATCGAAATTGAAATACTTACTTTTGAAAATGATAATGATTTATTCAGTTTAGGCCGTGGTAAGGCACTTATGAATGTCGAGGAATTTACCACCGGTTCGAAAACTAGCCTTCTGAAAAGAACCGGTAAGAAACTCTTTTGAATGTAGTTGTAATAACATTACCCACTAGTTATGGATCGCGAATTAACAAGTAGGTGACTTAACATCGCGACAACCTTTTTTTTAAATAAATTAAACCTAAATTACTTCTTACATCAGTTGCTTATCAAATGGAACGTTCCATTAAAATTGGTCCAGCTCTTATGAGATCAGGCAGAACAAAAGACAGACAAACAGAGTTTTTTTTTAAATAGTTATTTTTTTATGTAAATACCCGTATACGTATGCATTTTGTGAAAACTTATTTATTTGAGACTAGCTGTGCCCCGCGGTTTCACCCGCGTAGATTTAGTTTCATCCTTATTGTCGCGGAACCCTAATATTTTTAATAAAGAAAAGTAGCCTAAGTTACTCCTTGAAACATCAGCTATTTGCCAGTGAAAATCCCGTTAAAATCCGTCCAGCCGTTTCAGAGATTACCCGGAACAAACAGACAGACAGACAGACAGAGAAATTTTTTAAAACTTGTTTTTTTATTGTCAGTATCGTGTATACTTTCATATGCATTTAGTGAAAAGCTGTTATTTTGGAATTACAAACAGACACTTCAATTTTATTTATCTGTATAGAGTATAGATGTATAGATTACAAATATTTCTGTATCGATATATGGTCACATTTGTATTCTCCTAAGGGGTAGGCAGAAGTAAACTTATAATAGTTACCTACTTTAGGTTCACTTTTACATCCACATTTCTCCAGTTTCAATCCCATATAAAAGAGCCTATTACCATTTACAGACTCTAATTCAGACTGAGTGAACGCAAAAGCTACTGCGTACCACGAGATCGTGGATTCGATTCCCAGGCTGGTAGTTTTATTGGATTTTTCAATCTGTAATTTCCCTTAGGTGGGATGACGATCTGCGAAAGACTGCTGGCGCGGCAAGCTGAAGACAGGGCGCTATGGCACTCATTACGGGAGGCTTATGTCCACAGGTGGACTTATGTAAGTTGATGATGGCGAATTTCCCATAGTAGCCCAGAGTCTGGATTAGTGCCCGGTTAATGGCAATAGGCTCGCCCCTATTACATATGACTTAAACATAACTGGAGTGATGAGTGTGTAATATATTTACAATCGCCATAAATGTCATCGTATTATTTATGGCTACTATAAATAATCAGTACAAACTGCCTTATCAACAGTCAGTTTCAGTCAAAGATTCACTTATCATAGCATAATCATGGACTCAAGATACTGTAACGCCAAGCTTAGCTACCGTATACGATATCATTGAGACCTTAATCCTGCCAATTGAAATACGTAATGATAAGTCCTTTGACTAAATACGTCATCCGGTGTATAGCCGTAAATCACAGCCGTCTAAAACTGTCAGAATTATTGAACACTATCTGTGCCCCGCGGTTTCACCCGCGTAGATTTAGTTTCATGCTTAATTTCGCAGCAGTCTAATATCTTTTATAAATAAATTATGCATGCAAAGTCTCAGTCCGATCGGTTTAAAATTGACAATGTTTCATACAAACTTTCATGCCCTATTTTATCCCCTTGGGGGTAGAATTAATCAAAATCCTTAGCGGATGCCTACATCATAACATCTAGCTGCATGCCAAATTTCAGCCCGATCCGTTCAGTGGTTTGGGCTGCGCGTTGATAGATCACTATGTCAGTCAGTCAGTCACTTTTGAGTTATATATATTAAGATGTAAATTTCTCTTTCATCCGCGTAGCAGGCTACAATGATTTATTCTTTAATGTAATGCTAACTAGCCGTGCCCCGCAAACTATACATTGATAAAAAAATAATTTTTTTTTATTTTTATTTTAGAGATTAGTCGGAACGAACAGTCACACAGACAGAGATTTATTCTATGTAAGTGCCGTATATACTTTTCCTATGCCTTTAGTGAAAAGCTACCAATTTAGAATTGCAAACCGACACTTCAATTTATCAATCTGAATACATCTTATAACTAATTACAAATCTATATATATATAAATGAATCCCCATTTCCATTGGTCACGGCATCACGCCAACGGGACTTTCACTGGCAGATAGTTGATGTTTCAAGAAGTGTTTTAGGCTAATTTTATTTAAAAAAAAACATTACAAGTTAACTCTACGCGGGTGAAACCGCGGGGCACAGCTTGTTGTATCTATTTCCCGTTTCCGCGACAAACATTGTTATCTAAACATATTCAATATAACTTTACAGTACAATTACAATAAATAGTTGTGATTTTTAGTGCTCCTAGCAGTAAATAGTTATTAAATCAATAAATTCGTTCATATAACACGCAAATTGGGCTATAAACATATATCTTATCGTCTAAAGTATAGATTTGTGGTATCAGCAGATACGGGTGTTTCAGTAATGCACGTTTATTCGCTAAATTGAAGATTAGACGCAAAAAATTGCTTTTAGATAGGTACGTAAGTATAATAGGTCCCGTTACGAATTATGAGCGCTTAACGTCAGCGCTCATAATTCCTAAATGAGGTCTAGACAAAGTAACATTCTCTCGCGCTTGCGGTAATAGAAACGATGCAAAATGTATGGTAATGACATAAATCAGTCACGTGACATATGTCATTCCCGTACATTTTGAATAGTTTCTACTAGCGAAGCGTGAGGATAATGTTACTTTGTCTACAGGCCTGGCGCGACGCGATCGATTATTGATTTGTTTGCATTGAATAGGCTCCGAAACTACTTGAATGATCTTGAAAATTCTTTCTTTTCATCATCAGCGAGTAACATAGGCTATATTTTATCCCCGTACTCCCACGGGAACGGTAACTACACGGCTGAAACCGCGTGACGTCCGCTAGTTAATTAATTATATATTATTATGTAGAACTACTTTATCGAGTAGTAAATATTGCATACCAACACAAGATTTGAATAAAACTAAGATAAAATAATATTGACATTTGGCCTCAAAGCAGATAAGTTAAATGTTTACATACGATGTTGTCCGCAGATTACATTTAGGATGTACTTATCATATTATAATGTTATCTCCTGTGTTCTACTCTAAGAGTTCGGCGAACCGACGTTTATTGAATTCTTTGACGTCACGCGGTTCCACCCGCGTATTTCCCGTTCCCGTGGGAGTACAGGGATAATATATAGCCTATATTGATCAGTGATAATATAGCATTCAATGGTAGAAGATTTTTTTAAATCGGTCCTGTAATTTTTTAGCCAATTCGTTAAAAACATACTTACAGACAAAGTAACATTATCCTCACGCTTCGCTAGTAGAAACGATACAAAATGTGTGGAATGACATATGTTACGTGACTTATTTATGTCATTACTATACATTTTTATCGTGTCTATTAGCGCAAGCGCGAGATAATGTTACTTTGTCTAGGTCTACTGAAAAGAAAGGGCAATTTATAAATGTAGGTATTTATTTATAACGTTGACGTAAGTTATTTAATTTCATCATAGCTTTTAAATATAAACTGAAGAATGTAATGTTTTTCTTATCAGCCGTGACAGGACAAACAAATTTAATCACGTTTATATAAGACTAGCTGTGCCCCGCGGTTTCACCCGCATAGATTTAGTTTCTTCCTCATTGTCACGGAACCCTAATATTATTAATAAATAAAAGCCTAAGTTACTCCTTGAAACATCAGCTACCTACCAGTGAAAATCCCGTTAAAATCCGTCCAGCCGTTTCAGAGATTACCCGGAACAAACAGACAGACAGACGAACAGTCAGACAGAGAAAAAAATTGGGTTTTTTATGTCAGTATCGTATATACTTTCATATGCATTTAGTGAAAAGCTGTTATTTTGGATTTACAAACAGACACATCAATTTTATTTATCTGTATAGATGTATAGATAATTTTGTATAAAAATCAGGTGATCAGCCACATCGGGTTGAATCAAGTGCCGACCCCAAAAATGTATGGGAAAAGGCCAGGGAAATGATGATGATGTATAGATAATTTTGGTTTGAAACTACATAATTAGCGCGTTCTGTACTAATATTTGTAATCGATTAAAACAGGGTGATAGGTTATGAACTATCGGATCTCATGCTCCATAAATCATCATAATTTATTTAAGAGGCAAGCTCTTGTCGGTGAAGCAATCGCCAACCCTCTCTTATGTCCGCTAACACTTTGACTTCCTTGTACGACATGACGCTGACTTGTTCCTTCAGCTGTTGTACATAACTAATCCTTGGTCTCCCTCTTCTTCGGTTTCCTTCTATCTTCCCTTCTACGATGGTTTTAATGAAAGCGTCATGTCGTAATAAGTGTCCAATCATCTTGTCCCTCCTGTTTTCTATTGTCCGGATTATCATTCCTTCTTCTTCTACTCTCTCTGATACTTCCTCGTTTGTGACCATCTCTGTATAACTTATACCCTCCATAAATAAACAAGCTTAATAATACTCGGACCACTGACCGAGCAGTGGCCTGCTATGCATGCAACGCAAATTCTAATCCCAGCTTAGCCTGAGTATTTCCAAAACTTATGTGCAGTGATTTCACGCCACGTGCTTTACGGTGAAGGAAAACATCGTGAGGAAACCTGCATATGTTTGAGAAGTAATTCAAAGTCGTATAGTGGCTGAGGCGGCGATGGAATCAACATCTGTCACGTTGGCACTTAATCATCTTCGGTGTAAAGTGGGCGTAGTTGCAAGCCATCACGATACAAGTGTTATCTATATCTATACAGATGAATAAAATTGAAGTGTCTGTTTGTAATTCCAAAATAACAGCTTTTTACTAAATGCATAATATGAAAGTATATACAACACTGACATTAAAAAAACAATTTTTATTTTTTGCTCTGTGTGTCTGTCTGTTTGTTCTGGTTAATCTCCGAAACGGCTTCACTGGTAGCTAATTTTACAAGGAGTAACATAGGCAACTTTTAAAAAAAAATATTTTAGGGTTCCGCGGGAATAAAACTAAATCTACGCGGGTGACTCCGCAGGGCACAGCTAGTTATTCGCATGTAGTGATAATGATTCAACTGAATACAATGATGTATCAAGACCACGAACAACAATGAGTTGCAACTTATATCAACTCATGCAACCCTGTCGATTTTCATACAAATCAATCAGTGACAATTGTAGGTGACAGAATGAAACTTCTCAGTTCTTCTCAGTAAAAGCAACCTTCCGAACCTGGCGGTAGCATGTATAATCCTGTGTAATTGTGTCATTCTGACGATTTGAAAGTACTTTGTATAAAGTCTAATTGAATAAAGATATTTTTGAGTTTGAATTCAAGAAAAGGATAGCCAAATCCGAAATATGAAAAAGCAGTTGTCGTATGTCATTACTCCTCAGCACACTAAGGAACCCTACTAATGTTATAAACGCAAGTGTATGTCTGTGTATAAATGTATGTTCTCATTCAAACAAAAACTATAATCTTCTTCTTATATATACAAATGAATCCCCATTTCCCTTGGCCACGGCATCACGCCTAAACGGCTGGATGGATTTTAACGGGACTTTCACTGGCAGATAGCTGATGTTTCAAGGAGTGTTTAGGCTAATTATATTAAAAAACAGCATGAAATTAAATCTACGCGGGCGAAACCGCGGGGCACAGCTAGGTATAAATAGAATATAGAATTTAAATTAGTGTCTCCTCGCTGGATTGCTAAACTGATCCTCTGACCGAGGTAAGAACCAGCTCGGTGGTCACCAGAGACGTCTACCAGGCGTTTGAGAGATCCTTAAAAAGGACTTTCGCGTTTGGCCCCAAAGTCTCAACCCCAAAGGGAATATACAAGCATGCTTAATGCACTAACCAAAACCCAACACGTATAATTATTGAGTCAACACAATAAACTATCACCTATGACGCATGAATGGTAAACAGATTACGTACGCAAAATGTACTGAACTTTCCTTCTTCATTGTGTGAAATTATGGGATCTATCCGCCGACATGTATAAAGAAGGGACACATGTAAAAAAAAAAGGAAAACTGGGGTGTTTGTTTCCCCGTTTCTTCTCCTGATAGACTTACATTTGGAAACGGTAGTAACCTAAATCCCATTGTGTCCTCTCCCCGCTCTATTGAGGGGCCGCGGTTTCTGGTTGCATAGGCGTCCGCGATCCGTCAGCGGCTGGCCTGTTGGGCCTCGTCTTTGGCTGCCGTGCCTGTGCAGCTTACTCTTAGGGTTGGTGCGCCGTAACACGTGGCGCACCATTTCACCTCAGGGTCCAATATAAGTGGTAGGCGTCAGTCGCACCCGTTCCCGACGCCCCCTGGGGCCCAACCATGAGCTCTTATTGCAATGTTAATTCAGTTGTGCGAAATTGACAGATGTATGCACGTCACCTACATCTGTCTCATAAATTAGTGAAACTATCATGGCAATAAGAGCTCATGGTAAGGCCCCTGACCCGTGTTAGGGTGGCATCAAGCGGGCATGTGCCCGCCTTCGGGTAGTAAATTAACCTAAGTTAGCGTAAGAGAAATGACGTTCAATAAGTGTTCCAAGTGTCCCTTATGCAGAATAAAACTTTTTGATTTTGATTCGACTTTTCCGAACCGGTGGTAATTGTCCGACTTTCATAAGTGCCTTACAAAGCCTTAAAAGACTACAATTTTCATTTTCGTGCGAAGTATAAGTACACTACGTGTCACCTAAGTGATTTGTAAAATGTTCACGTCAACCTGTAATCAATTAAACCTGCTATGGAAGCAACCAGAAGGGCATTTAATAAGTGAATCAATATAATTGACTTGATTAATCATCAATAATGCATGAGATCAACTCTTGCATGTCTGTCGGTATGTAGGAGCAACTTATTTATGAATATGAACTTATAACGACAACTTAATAAGGTGTTATCATCTCCGCTTTATCCCATACATTGTTGGGGTCGGCACTTGGTTCAACCCGATGTGGCTCCATGTTAGTCGCAATCAACTTATTGACTCCTTGTCCGTTATGTGCGCCTGGTACTTCGTGTACCATATCATCATATCCCTGGCCTTATCCCATACATTGTTGGGGCCGGCACTTGAGTCAACCCGATGTGGCTGATCACCTGATTTTTATACGAAGCGACTGCCATCTGACCTTCGTAACCCCTTTTACGAGGAAAATCGGTAATTTAGCCAATTACCAGACTCTTAAGGCTGACCTGTACCGATTGCCAAAGATGTTAAATTGGCAACCGGGACCGACGGCTTAACGTGTTCTCCGAGGCACGGAGGGAACTCGGACGGTCACCCATCCAAATACTGGCTTGAATGATATATAAAGCAACTGTGCCACGAGCTCCTCAACTGAATACGGATGGAAAGAAGTAATGCATCGTAGAAGAGGGTTCGTGGGTTCCAAAAAGCGTTAGGTACTTATTATCATAATCTTCCGAATCCAAGAGATAGTTTCCGATATTGAAACAAAGATTTTTCGTTTGACAGTTCGGGAAATTTGCCACATAGATATAGAAAATTTTTCGCTTATTGCCATTATAAAAGTATTTGAATATGACAATTCGAATTTTGTAACACGTTTTCACATAATTCGGGAACGTATCCGTGTTCGGTATCGGTGTTGATACACCTCTTCCTACCGCGTTGAGAGTATTTTTAATGGAGGGTAGATTGATAAATTAAGCTATGCTTAACACCCGACTGTTTTAGCTGACTTCACAGAAGGCTTGTACCGGTTGTAATTTTTTCAACGGTTTAACAGTTAATACTTTTCAGCATACGAAAATCAATAGTTTTTTTCAGTATCATTGACTCAAAAATATCTGAATACTGGATAACTTGTTTTCGTAAAATCTAAACTTTTAAGGCTAAACGCCTGCCAAAGATAATTTATTTTCAATATCTTTTATATCCCTCTCCATCGACTACCTAATAAAGTTTTTTTTTTACGTAAGTACTTGTTTATCACACTAATGAGAGAGATAACGTAATTTTTATCTTATTCAATCGTAATTAAAACTAAAGATTACACTATAGTTGGTAACTATAATTTATCGATAAAATATCTAATGTTTCAAAATTTCGCCACGTGCGTACCTATCTATTTGCACTACACGCATTTAGATAACTGTGCCACTTAATTCTGTTAATTAATGTAATATTAACTAAGTAGGTATTTAGCACTTCATTATTACATAGGTATTTATAAATATTCAAAGTTGAATTTCAAATTACGATATTTTAGTTTACGAATTTAAAAAAAGTATATAAAAAAAAACTCACCAAATAAAAACACTCGGTTTCAAACACTGGCACAAAATGTAAATCTCGATTAAAAATAGAACAGTTTTTTTTTCAATATTTTTTTTAATTACGTAACGAGTTGTTATTGGCGCGTTCGTCCGAGCACTGGCGTCTGGCGGACGCGCGAGACGTTCACTGGATTTTGGAACACTGGCCAAATTATTTACAATCACCCACACACTACGATTATGCAACCCTGTTGTTTTTCACGCAAGACGCACTACGCTTTTTTTTAAATCGCACTGTGAAAATGTATCCAATTGTTAAAAAAGTAGTCTTATTTTTTTAAATATTTCTATTCTGTTTTGCACCGTATTATTTTTTTTCGTGAATCGAAATTTGAAAAAGTTTCCAATTGATAAAAAAATACGCGTCACATTGTTCAAATGCCGAATTAATTAAACTTTTTTTCAGATTAATTTTATTAAATTAAAGATTAAGAAAAAAAAATGTTTATTCTGTCTATGCGTGCTCACACAATGTAGGATAATCCTTTAACAAACCTCTTTTTATCCTGCAAAATGTATAGGTATTCAATGTGAAATGTCTAGATTCACATGACACAATTGCAGTAATAATACAGGTAGGTAGGCAATGACCAAGCAAAAGGAAATACCACAGTTAATCCAGGTTTTTGACGTCAAAGTTAGGAATTACGTGTCAGCACGCATGTTTCAATGCAGAGGTGTGTCACACGCACGTCACACGCGACCAATCACATGGCTCTATGTGTGGGTGTGGGCAATTTATGGTACCACGATCTCCTCTGATGGAATCAGAGGAGATCGTAGTACATTCGATCAGCGAAGTTAAGCAACCAAGCCACTAGTTGGATGAGTGACCGCCCGAGTACCAAGGAGAGCTCGTTAAGCCGTCGGTCCGGTTGAAAATTTAACATTTTTGGCTATCGTTACAGGTCAGTCGGAGGCCTAAGATAGTCTGATAACTACTTTTAGAAAGTCGAAGAAAGACAGAAGGAAAGAAAATTTGTTTTTCATAACATAAATAAAAGTAAGTTTTAGTAACTTAGTTTACCGACTTTCCACGTAAGTTCTTATTAGGGGTTACGAAGGTCAGATGGCAGTTGCAAAAAAGCGCAAAACACAAGTTCAAGCGGCGACGTTCGAACGAGTCAAAACGTATACCTAGTCGGGGCACTGAAAACCGATTCTCACATACTACTTACGTAGGTTAAGGTACAGTATAATAGGTTAGTGGCCCTGGCGAAGCGTAGGTCACGGGTTCGATGCCCGCAGGCCGATTTGTTAGGGAAATGTACCTGGCTGGATTTATTTAAATACGCAATTTATATTTAACAACTAGCTGTGCCCCGCGGTTTTACCCGCGTAGATTTAGTTTCATCCTTATTGTCGCACAACCCTAAAATTTTTGATAAATTAATGTAGCCTAAGTTACTCCTTGAAACATCACTTACCTACTAGTGAAAGTCCCGTTAAAATCCGTTACAACAGACAGACAGACAGAGAAAAATTTTTTTGGATTGATTTGGATTTTGAATGGTTTTTTAGTGTCAGTAGTGTGTATACTTTCATACGCATTTAGTGAAAAGCTGTTATTTTTGATTTACAAACAGACACTTCAAATTTATTTATCTGTATAGATGTATAGATAAGTACTAGACATTATGCACCTAGTATTAACGTAGGTATACAAGTAATTGTCTAGTTATATAGCTTAGTTTCGGACTAAGCTAATTTCAATTGCTGATTTCATTACACTTACTTAACAGTAACGATGTTAAGTAAATGTTTCGTATGTACCTACTATGACAATAGAGCAATGTTATTTGCGTTTATTCCAAGAGGTTTGGTTTAAGTTCACTATTCTTATTAAGACAGTAAATACAATATAAAAATATTAGCCAAAATAACATTTCATTTAAAAACGTAAGTACTTATGACAAAATTGCTCAACAATGCATGACGTTTGTCCAAGTTTGGAACACACATTATTATACAATTTAAAATATATCCTTTAATAAATATATTATTACTAGCTGTGCCCTGCGGTTTCACCCGCGTAGATTTAATTGAATACCGCGGAACCCTACATTTTCTTTATAAATAAAAAGCCCATGGTACTCCCTGTAACATTAGCTATCTGCCAGTGAAAGTCCCGTTAAAATCGGTCTAGCCGTTTCAGAGATTACTCTTTGGCAAATAACTCATTATCAGGTATCAATTCTTTGCGTTTTTATACTCGTGATAATTTCTAAACGCAATGTCCTATTCGAATAAAACAAACAGTATTTTACTTCTACATGAATACCCTTGATAGCATAATGCCTGATTCGGATAAGAATTAATATTATGATACAAATTTAACGTAGTTTCTTTCTTCTGGCGATAAATTTTTTTTTATGAACATTAAAGCGGTTATTGTGACTAAACTATGAGAGTTAGATATATGCTCTCGCGGACGTTTTTGTAGATCTTAATAAGACCTACAAACCCGTAGTACATCATTTTGTTCTATTGTCAATAGTTTTTGCAGCGTACGCATAAATAGGTTTTCGATTTTACACCTTAGGTTATAAAATCGCAATTTACTTACGGACCCCTAATTTTTATGAGAATAAAATATAGCCTTCCTCGATAAATGGACTATCTAACACTGAAAGAATTTTTGAAATTGGACCAGTAGTTCCTGAGATTACAGCGTTCAAACAAACAAACAAACAAACAAACTCTGCAGCTTTATAATATTATATTAGTATATTAGTATTAGTATAGATAAACGTGAATGTAAGTTTGTTTGTTACGCTTTCACGCGAAAACCACCTAGCCGATAAGTAGTTCGATCTTTGAACTTCTTAGAATTTCGTCAGAGCATTAATCTTCTTGGAATTTCGTTAGATTTTCAAATTTCGTTAGGCGTAGGTAAGATATCTAAAGTGCAGGAACTCAACTCAGTTTTTAAACAGGATATCCCAATGGTCCTATTCCGCTGATCCCACCTACCTCTCTGTTCTGTTCGCATAATAGTCAACTGACCCGTTATTAGAAGCCAAATTATCCAAATTAGTAACGCATGTACCGAGCTTAAGTGCCGATCTTAAATGTGACGGCAACCTAAGAAAAATCCCAAAAATATCATTTCACTTCGGATAGTGAAGACTGGCGAAGAAGATAGTGAATATTTTAAACTAGTTGTGCCCCAAGTATAATATTTTGGCTACAGAGAACGTTACCACGAAAATGTTATTCAAGTACTTAGATATTGTATCAATCACAGTGCAAATACATCATTCATTTATATTTCTTTATTGAAAGCGCCTTATAATTTTTTTAGAGCAAATCCTCAGTCGGAATTATTCAAATCAATATAATCGGAATAAAAGGCACTGGGAAATTTGCGTAGACTTACTCTTACAGTGTTTTCTATATAGCTGACGGCATTACGCAAACTGTATTAATATTTTGCGTGTTTTTTGCTTCTTTCGCAGTTTATTTAAAAGAAAAGTATTCTATACTTTTTTTAACTGTCACATGCCCAAGAAGATGTCAGAGATCTGCTACTGTCATTTATGACAGAGATATGCATGACATTTCACATGCACTGCACGTGTGTTTATACTTTACTTTGTTTTTATGCTGAATTTAAATGAAATAACCGTGAAAAAATGAAAATGAATCCAAAAAAACTAGCAAACAACCCATCTTTGGCGTATACAAGCCACCCTGATTATCGTAAGCCGCCTAAAATCGCTAATCCGGTAAGTAACCTTTTACTTTGTTTTTTCTTCGATTATTACAAAAAATCGAAGCATTTTATGTAAAACTAATATTCCGAAACAATATTTAGACTTTTTTCTTTAATTTCAGTACCTACAATGCCTCGGAGCGCCTCATATAGACTCGTTTAATTACATGCTTCAAGATGGCTTAAAATACGCCATAGCCGATTTAGTGCCAGCAGAATTTGAATTACCAAGTGGAGAGAGGGTTAAAATTACCATAGATGAAGCTGCATTTGCCAAGCCAAGTGTCCCCATGGAAGCTGTGGGGGTCAAGAACCAGAAAGTGCTGCCTACAGAGTGCAGACAAAGAGCTGCAACTTACAAGGGCGATTTTAAGATCAGAATGACAGTTGCAATTGATGGGAAGTCTGTGACTATAGACAGGTCTTTAGGATACCTGCCTATTATGATTAAGGTATTGGAAACTCTATTTTATTCTACTACAATACTACATTTAGCTTGTATAGATCTTTGAAGCCCAGGGCTTTGCAATCATATACTACATGGGCTGTTTGATGTGGTGGTTGTTCTGGTTTCTGTGTTTTAGTACTTGTTGCTATAGCGGCAAGAGAATTTCAACTGTACAAATATCACAGTTCATGGGATACCATGGGATGCCACGGGCATGCATTCCATATAAGAAGCAGTGCTTACCATTTGTGATGACTGAATACACTTGTGTTGTGTGTGTGTATTTATGTTTGTGTGTGTGTCTATACCAAAACATATGTGTCTACGTGCCACATTAGTATGTAATTAACCTACCTACCCTACTTATTGTTTATGCTTACTTCTCTGAAAATCCAATGCACACCCCTGGATACCTCCTGGTGATGGCAGACAGCAGTCTTAGTAATCAGGTCCCACTTTTTAACACTTTTTTATAAAAGTATAATATACTTGTGTTCCAGTCTAAGGTGTGTCACTTGGCAGACTTGTCTCCCGAGGAGCTGGTGGAGCACAATGAACATGCTGATGAGTGGGGAGGATACTTCATTATCAAGGTAAATCATTGACTTTAGGGGAACTATGTCTATAAAACAAATAGTTTTAATAAAAATTATTAATGCTTACTTATTGCATTAGCAAGAGATATTTTTAATTCAACTTCAGCTGGTTACCATCAGGTGGACTTCTTACTTGTTTTATCATCTCCCCGGCCATAATGATTTATTCAGTTTAGGCCCTGGTAAGGCACTAATGAATGTTGAAGAATTGATCACTAGTTCATGCCGTTATGTACCTACATTTCATTACATAGTAAATAATTATTTATTATGATAAAATTAATATAAAACTGTAACGGAAGAGGAAGTGTATTGACTTGACACGGAGGCGAGGTGGGAGTGACGTGGAGGGGCGCGTTGTGGAGAGGAGAGATCAGTTGAGAGCGAAAACGGTTGATTATTCAAAAAAAGGGAGATCAGTGTTAATTCGTTATTAAGAGTGTTCTGCTTTAAAAGTAATAAAGAGTTTGTGATTTTTAACTGTGTATTATAATAGAATCCTCGGCCTTCTGTAACAAAATTATAATTTCCCTTGTTTAAAACTAGCTGTGCTCCGCTGTTTTACGCGCATAGAGTTAATTTAATGAGTGAAACCATAAATAAAATTGAAGTGTCTGTTTGTAATTCCAAAATAACAGCTTTTCACTAAATGCATATGAAAGTATACACGATATTGACACTAAAAAAACAAGTTTTAAAATTTTACTCTATCTGTCTGTCTGTCTGTTTGTTCCGGCTACTCTCTGAAACTGCTGGACGGATTTTAACGAGACTTTCACTGGTAGGTAGCTGTTTCAAGGAGTAACTTAGGCTACTTTTATTTATTAAAAATATTAGGGTTCCGCGACAATAAGGAAGAAAATAAATCTTACCGGGTGAAACCGCGGGGCACAGCTAGTAGATAATATTGTTAATGCATATGAAACTAAAAAAATTTTTTCATTTTCAAATAGGGCCACGAGCGTCTCGCCCGCATGTTGCTGGTGACCCGTCGCAACTACCCGGTGGCGATCAAGCGCTCCGGCTGGAAGATGAGGGGGAACCTGTTCTCTGACTGCGGAGTACTGGTGCGATGTGTCACCCCAGACCAGACCAGCACTGTGAGTATATTAAGGACAAGGAGCTGTGGTGTTCTTGAAGTTCGAGCAGTTGCCTACTACTCAAGCGATACAAGTTCGAATTGTATGCAATGATGTTACACTATGTGCATCATCTTGAGGAACAATGCATATATCTTAGAAGTAATTCAAAGACGTATGTATAGTGCCTTAGACGGCGATAGACTCACCATCTGTCAATTTCGCACTGGAACGCAAGTGTTAGCACAAAGTTACTATTCCACGTGGACGAAGTCGCAGGCAGAAGCTAGTAAAGTCTATACTATATTAATATTATAAAAAGAAAGGTCTGTATGTTTCTTTGTAATTTGGTCAATAAGTATTGGACCGACTTAAAAATTCTGTCACCATTTGCTATATTATCACTGATTAATATTAAATAAATTAATATAGGCTATATTTTATCGACGCACTCCCACGGAAACGGGAACTACGCGGGTGAAACCCTATATTTTTGTACAGGCGTACATCAACCAATTTATTGAAACTTAGGCACGTATAGTTATAGGCGTTCATTTTAAATAGTATCAACGGAGGTAGACTGCGTGCGTGTTGACTCGGCGATTCTCTCCAGAAGAATGAATTCAATCGTTCACTTCCGCCGTAACTCTCGCTTCCTCGAACGGAGTGAAGGAATGAATGAATTGTGAACGGGTGCGTTCGGGATTAGTCATCGGCGTTAACATTTTAGTCTCTAGTATAATAATCCCATTCGTCCCCAGAACAACGTAGTCCACTTCCTAACGAATGGCAGTTGCAAGGTGATGTTTTCGTACCGCAAGATGATGTACTACGCCCCCTTACTACTGGTGATGAAGTGCCTCGCCGACTGGCCCGACCATTATATATACAGGCTGCTACTACACGGGAAGAAAAATGACTTGTATTATGTCAAGTAAGTGTAAATAGTTTTGAACCTTAGGTGTAGTTAGTGTCAAAGTCAAAGTCAAAAATATCTTTATTCGATTAGACTTTTTACAAAGTACTTTCAAATCGTCAGAGTGACGTTATTTTACAGGACTTATATTATTTTATGCATATGCTTACGCCTGCACCTATTATCCGAAGGGGTAGGCAGAGGTGTTCTAATAACAACACCCACATTTCACCAAAGATGTTTACAGTCAACGTGACAGATGATGAGTCTATCGCCGTCACAGCCACTATACATACATCTATGAATTACTTGTCAGACATCCAGGTGTCCTCACGATGTTTTCCTTCACCGTAAAGCACGTGGTGTGAAATCACTGCACATAAGTTTAAAGAAAAACTCGTTGGGATCTGCCCCGCTGGGATTCGAACTTGCGTCGTTTAATCAGCAGACTGATCAAACCCCTTTTGTATGTCAAAGTTGCATCCAGAATATGCTACGTGAGCTTCACGAAGAAGGTCTTCACTCATCCGAGGATTGTCGTTCATACCTCGGTCGGATGTTCCGTCCTAAGCTATATGAACTGCCCCCATGGTGCTCGGACCTGGACGCCGCTGACTTCCTCATCACACGATGCATCATGATCCACCTTCCTGACCACAAGGACAAGTTCCACGGACTAGTGTTCATGGCGCAGAAGCTGTATGATCTAGTGCAGAATAAGTGTAAGGTGGGTTTTCAATCGTCGACTATCTAATCATCTATAGCTATACAGATAATATATAATATAATAGGCCTTTGCTCTCGGACTCATACGTGAGCATTAACCCGGCTTCAGGAGAGATAGGGTCCACTTCCATATTTCTCACTGGAGTAATTCCTGTCCGGCGCGTCCACGTCGCGGGGGTGGGCACTCCACACGTCAGTAGGCCGAGGTGTGGTAGTGGCGAAGTTCGAACAGGGACCTAGTTCTGCGAGGTATAACGCGGAGCCCTTGCCCAGGGTTACGGGTGAAGACCTCAACGACAGCAACGGCGGAGAAGGTGGGCTTCGGTACGGCGCTTGCTTGGCGGATGAGGCAACGGATCTGGAGTACCGTAGTTGACAGTAAGGTCCAACCTGAAAGAGTCGGCAACTCCTGCAGCCAAAATGGCTCTGCACGTAGTAACTTGTTACTCCTGCAGACCAAGTCGTGGAGGCCGAGAGGAGGCTATGGATGCTGGGCAAGTTCATAGTCTCACAAATGCGTCCCAGGCGATGCAGTGCTTGTGGAGAGGACACTCTGCCCGTGCCTTACGGTGCGGAAACCAACACGGGGAGTTGCAGTTACCGGTTCTAAGTCTAGCGCTAATGGACGTGAGTGCAGACGCCAGGGGTGACTCCCGACGGTGGGATAGTCCATTGCGGCTAATTTACTAGTTAACGCCCGCCTCAAGCTGGGCAGCCCCCGGCCAGTAAGGTACTAGTCCGTCCCTCATCTTGCGCTCCTATAGGTGTGTGGGGCAGCAGGCATGTCACAATGTTTGAAACAAGATGGGTATTCAATGCACCTAGCAACAACATAAGAAATAATAAAGAAAACAACACTTTAATGCGACTTGCCACCTGGAACGTACGAACAATGTTGACCGGACTTGACACGGACTCTGCTCCAACATCGAGTAGAAAAACGGCCATCATCGACAGAGAACTTCTACGCCTCCGTATAGATATCGCAGCATTACAGGAGACCCGCCTCTTAGACGAAGGCAGTTTGCGCGAGGATAACTATACCTTTTTCTGGAAAGGGAAGGACATTGGTGAACGCCGTGAGCATGGAGTTGGCTTCGCGATACGCAACAGTCTGCTTAACTGCTGTAATCCTCCAATTGGTGTTTCTGAGCGTATAATGAAGATGAGATTAATGACTCGTTCTGGTCCCATCACGTTTATTTCAGCATATGCTCCGACCTTACAAGCACCACCAGAGGTCAAGGATGCATTTTACGAGGATCTGCGTCTCTGTTTGTCAGTTGTACGTAAATCAGACAAACTAATGCTCTTAGGTGACTTCAACGCGAGGATTGGAAATAACTGGAGTAATTGGCCAGATTGCATGGGTATGCATGGTACTGGGAATATGAATGAAAATGGTCAGCGCCTCCTAGAACTTTGCGCATCCCTTTCCTTGTGTGTAACGAATACATATTTCCGGAACAGACCAGCACATAAGGTGTCATGGAAACATCCCCGTTCCGGCCATTGGCACCAGCTCGATTTCGTAATTACGAGAAGACAAGATCTACGAGATATCCTCAATTCTCGCTCGTATCATAGTGCTGATTGCGACACAGATCATTCACTAGTAATGATCAAGACACGCATCATAGCAAAAAAGATCCATTCCGCAAAAAGTAAGCGCTGTAAGATACAAATTAACACCAGAGCCATACAAAGGGATGCACTCTATGAAAAGTTTGCTGGAGCCATTGAAGACAAACTGAACCCTGAAAAGCTCCAAGGTTTAGAGAACGCTGAGGCTATGTGGCAGCATATTAAGAAGTCTCTCTTACAGACCGCTCTTCAAACATTTGGAAAAGAGGACAGGGTTCAGAATGACTGGTTCGTTCAATGTGAAGATGAGCTGCGTCCACACATCGAAGAGAAGCGTCGTGCTCACTTACAGCTCATGAACAGTCCATTTGATCATAGCGTTAAGCTAAAATACAGAGCAGCCAAAGCGGATTTGCAACGTGTCTCTCGCTTCTGTGCAAATAGGTATTGGACCAGTCTCTGCGAATCTATTCAGACTTGTCGTAATGCCGGGGACTATCGAGGTATGTATCAAGGTATCAAGACTGCAACCGGACCAACAATCAGGAAGCGCGCACCGATCAAAGATCAGAACGGGAACCCTATAATCAATAAACAGGAACAACTAGATAGATGGGCGGAATACTACTCATGTCTTTATTCCGAAGAAATCAATATTAGTAATGACGCTCTTGATGCTTTGCCGACTTACCCCACTATGCAGGACTTGGATGCCCTTCCCACGCTTGAAGAGCTTAAACAAGCACTGAACGGCCTGAAATTGGGTAAAAGTACCGGAAAAGATAACCTGCCAGCTGAAGTTATCAAACTCAAATGTGTGACACCGGCATTATTCCAGCTCTTACTTCAATGTTGGGAGGAAGGTACAATGCCTCAAGACATGCGCGACGCAGACATGGTCACATTGTATAAGGGAAAGGGCGACAGAGGAGACTGTAATAACCATAGAGGAATATCACTTTTGTGTATTGCTGGTAAAGCACTCGCCAAGGTGGTTCTTAAAAGACTTGACACTCTTGCAAAAAGAATCTACCCAGAGTCACAGTGTGGTTTCAGAGCCGGCAGATCTACAAATGACATGATATTCACACTTCGCCAACTTCAAGAAAAGTGCCGAGAACATCGGGTACCTTTATATATGGCATTTGTCGACCTCAATAAAGCCTTTGATACGGTCAGCCGAGGAGGACTTTATAAAATACTGTCAAAAATTGGATGCCCACCAACCTTACTAGCCATCGTTCAATCTTTCCATGACAACATGCAAGGCTCCGTAATTTTTAACGGCGACTCTTCTGCGTCCTTTAACGTAAACCGTGGAGTGCGACAGGGCTGTGTACTTGCGCCAACTTTATTTGGAATTTTCTTTTCGGCATTGCTGGCAGAGGCTTTTAGAGACTGTGACGTCGGAGTGCATCTGCATACAAGAAAAGATGGAAGACTTTTTAACGTGAATTGTCTCAAGTCAAAAAGACACCGTTATGAAGTAATAGCCCGAGAACTTCTGTATGCTGATGATGCTGCACTTGTCGCTAACTCGGAAGCAGAACTGCAGGAATTAGTGAGAAGATTTGAACGAGCATGCAAATTATTTTCCATGAGTGTCAATCCCAAGAAAACTGTCATCATGAGCCAGGGTACAGATTTACAGCCAAATATTGTTCTCGATGGAGCACCACTTCAAGTAGTAGAAGACTTCTGCTATCTCGGGTCCACCACAACCTCTAAACTCAGTAATGACAAAGAGCTAGACACCCGTATTGGACGAGCCGCGACTACGTTCGGTAAGCTTTCACCGAGAGTATGGCAAAACAATAAACTTACCATAACCACCAAGATCCTCGTTTACCAAACTTGCGTTCTCAGTATACTTCTTTACGCATCGGAAACGTGGACAACATACTCTAAACAAGAACGTCGACTCAATGCTTTCCACATGCGATGCCTGCGAACGATACTGGGAGTTACTTGGAAGGATCGGATGACCAACGAAACTGTTCTTTCCAAAACAAATTGCAACAGCATTACGGCAATATTAAAACAGAGACGACTCCGCTGGCTTGGTCATGTTCATCGAATGGACTCCGACAGACTGCCGCGTGAAGTTATGCTCGGGCAAATCGCCGATTCCAAAAGACCTGTCGGGCGTCCCATGCTCCGATACAAGGATTCCTGCAAGCGTGATATGAAGAGCTTTGATGTGGATACAAGGAACTGGGAGACGCACGCCAATGTAAGAACCCAATGGCGCCATGAGATATCATCTGGGATGTCAAAGCATGACGAAGCCTGGCTCGACAGAATTAAGCAGAAAAGGCTTCGAACAACCGGCACTGATCCGTCCTCAGATTCTCGGTTCACTTGCGACAGATGTGGCAAGAGATGCCGTGCTGCCATTGGACTGCTGAGCCACAGGAGAAGATGTATGAGATAGGACACAGCACTGCAACAATCATCTGACAAGATGAAGTGGCCTATGATGATGATGATACAGATAAATAAAATTGAAGTGTCTGTTTGTAATTCCAAATTAACAGTTTTCACAAAATGTACATGAAAGTATATATGTTACTAATTTTTTTTCTGTCCGTCTGTTTCCTTCGAGTAATCTGTGAAACGTTTAAGCCATTTCGGAAACTAGCCGGAAGAAACAGACAGACAGACAGACAGAGAACATTTTTAAGAATTGTTGTTTTATGTCACTACCGTATATAATTACATATGCATTTAGTGAAAAGCTGTTATTTTGTAATTACAAACAGACACTTCAATTTTATTTATCTGTATGAATAGATGTATAGATAGATTTCATGACTGATGGTAACCATGTCTTCGTCCAGGTGGAAGGCGCTGATGCTGTGATGGTACAAGAGCTGCAGCTGGGCGGTCTCCTCTATCTCCAGGTGTTGAAGGAACGGCTAGCCTCGCTCACCAATATTGTGAGGTTACAGCTGCTTAAGAAAGCTAAAAGCAACAAGAAGATTGTTTTATCTCAGGTAAGAAAAGAATGAAGATATTAAAAAATAATTGGGATCATTACCTTCAAAAAAGAAGCACTATTAGAAGCATTTTTTGAATTCACATACATACAAATACTCACTGCTGATTTTTTAATTTCATCTATACAGATAAATAAAATTGAAGTGTCTGTTTGTAATTTCAAAATAACAGCTTTTCACTAAATGCATATGAAAGTATACACGCTACTGACACTAAAAAATCAAGTTTAAACATTTTTCTCTGTCTGTCTGTCTGTCCGTCTGTCTGTCTGTCTGTCTGTTTGTTCCGGGTAATCTTTGAAACGGCTGGACCGATTTTAACGGGACTTTCACTGGCAGGTAGCTGATGTTTCAAGGAGTAACTTAGGCATAGCTTGTTGTACATAAATAAGTTCCACATATCATCCAATAAGCATTGAACCTTTAGTAACCTCAAACAACTAATATAATGCTAAATCTATACAGATAAATAAAATTGAAGTGTCTGTTTGTAATACCAAAATAACAGCTTTTCACCAATTGCATATGAAAGTATACACGCTACTGACACTAAAAAACCAAGTTTTAAAAATTTTCTCTGTATGTCTGTTTGTTCCGGGTAATCTCCGAAACGGCTGGACCGATTTTAACGGGACTTTCACTGGCAGGTAGCTGATATGTCAAGGAGTAACTTAGGCTACTTTTATTTATTAAAAATATTAGGGTTCCGCGACAATAAGGATGAACCTAAATCTACGCGGGTGAAACCGCAGGGCACAGCTAGTTAAAAAAATATAAACGATGTCTATACTAATATTATAAAGAGGAAAGATTTGTTTGTTTGCATTGAATAGGCTCCAAAACTACTTGACCGATCTTGAAAATTCTTTCAGCAATGGATAGCTACATAATCAGCGAGTAACATAGGCTATATTTTATCCCCGGGTGAAACCGCGTGACGTCTTATATAAATAGAGCGAGTGATCAGTGTCATCCCCAGCAAAGACAAGATCTAACATTGAGGCGGGTGTCATGTCTGGGGAACACCGGCTCCAACTGTTCTAGTTAAAAACTTGTATATAAACTACAATGCGCTTGAAAACTCTTATTGCGCGATTTAGGTTCTCGTGTATTTGTACTCAAACTTTGCTATTGTTAGCGAGTAGCGCCATCTATGTAGCGTGTGGAGAACTGCTACAATATTTTTGAAGTGATATGTTCTGCCAAAAATGTTCGCCTGCAAAATCTAGACCCAATATAATCATCATCTCCCTGGCCTTATCCCATACAATGTTGGGGTCGGCACTTGATGCAACCCGATGTGGCTGATCACCTGATTTTTATACGAAGCGACTGCCATCTGACCTTCGCAACCCCATTTTAGGAGGAAAATCTGTGATCTGGGTTAAACCAGTTGTCAGATTATTTTTAGGCCTCCGACTGACCTGTAACGATTGCCAAAGATGTTAAATTGGCAACCGGGACCGACGGCTTAACGTGCTCTCGAAGGCACGGAGGGAACTCGGGCGGTCACCCATCCTCTACTGGCTAGGCGTATGGTTGTTTAACTTCGCTGATCGAATGATATGCGCAATAGCAACTGTGCCACGAGCTTCTATATAATATGGTACGGTAATGTAAATTGTAATTATGTTTAAACAGAAAGATCTACAACAAATAGTCCGTTCAGCTGGCAGCTTGGAGCAGAAGATGGAAACGTTCCTAGCCACCGGCAATGCTCCTTCTAACAACGTCAACTTATCGCAATACAAGGGACTCACTATAGTCGCCGAAAACATTAATAGGATGAGATATATGTCGCATTTCAAGTAAGTATTCATTTATTATTTGAAAATGAAAATAAAAATGAAAAATATTTATTCAGTTTAGGCCCTGCACTTATGAACGTCGAGAATTTACCACCGGTTCGGAAACGGGGCATGTACCAATGAGTTATTCTAAAAAAAAAACTTATCTGCAGTGTTTTCACACCACATGCTTTACAGTGAAGGAAAACATTGTGAAGAAACTTGCATATGTCTGAGAAGTAATTCAAAGACGTATGTATAGTGCCTGAGACGGCGATAGACTGGTGAGTCTGTCACGTTGGCACTTAATCATCTTCGGTGAAAAGTGGGCCCTTCGGGGAATACAGGCGTGAATAGATATTGTATATGTAGAAGACACAAACTAAGACAAAGGCTTCTTGTACTGGTAAAAATCATAATCCTATTAGTAATGTATTCGCACGTCGGCCGACTCCGCTTATTTTCTCGTAGATGCGCGCGTCTGTCTGTCTGCGCGCGTGTGTTTTCGAGTGATTTGTTCCTGGTTCCTATCTGCTTGTAAAGCTATACCTACATAATATAATACAGTCGCATTACCAAGTGGCTCATCATTTGCCAATTTAACATCTTTGGCAATCGTTACAGGTCAGTCGGAGGCCTAAAAATAATCTGACAACTGGTTTAACCCAAATCACAGATTTTCCTCCTAAACGGGGTTGCGAAGGTCAGATGGCAGTCGCTTCGTATAAAAATCAGGTGATCAGCCACATCGGGTTGAATCAAGTGCCGACCCCAACAATGTATGGGATAAGGCCAGGGAGATGATGAGCAAGTGTGTCATCGGCGTCGCTCCCCAGGTCGATCCACCGCGGCTCGTTCTTCATGGAGATGCGCACGACGGAGGCTCGGCAGCTGCTGCCCGACGCGTGGGGCTTCGTGTGCCCCGTGCACACGCCCGACGGAGCCCCCTGCGGCCTGCTCAACCATCTCACTGCCACTGCACAGGTGCATAGGCTATTTTTCAGAAAAATCCCGTAATCCCGGGATTTTGGCGGGGAATCCCGGGATTGCGGGATTTTGTTGGATAATCCCGGGATTACGGGATTTTGTTGGGAGTTTGAAGGTAGATGAGAAGTTATCGAGAAATACAGAGGTAAAGAGATTGTATTGGAATCGCGGGATCATATTATTTTAAGCGATTCTCAAGAGTGATAACATATCGCGTTTAGTTCGTCCTGGGTATTTAAATCATCGTTGGGTTTAATTTTTGAGAAATGTCACGCATTTGTATGAAACCATTTTTTTTTATTTGCGTCAAATTTTGAACCGACTTCAAAAAAAGGAGGATTTTCTCCGACCGTATTTATTTCATACTATGAATTAATGTAACAGGTAACCCAGCATCCAGATCAGAAGCAAGTGGCAGCCTTACCGCGCGTGTTAGTGAGATGTGGTCAGTCTATATATTACATAACATTATTATCGTCCTCCCTCTATCCCAGAAGGGTCCCTGAAGGGGTATGAAGAGATACAACCACAACACCCACTTTTCACCAAAGATAGTCCCAACGTGACTGATGATGAGTCTATCGCCGTCTCAGGCACTATACATACGTCTTTGTATTACTTCTCAGACATGCAGGTTTCCTCACGATGTTTTCCTTCACCGTAAAGCACGTGGTGTGACATTTCTGCACATACGTTTTTTTACAAAATGTTTTTAGTTTAAAGGCCCGCTGGGATTCGAACTTACGTCGCTTACGTAGTAGGCGACTGCTCAAACCCCAAGGCCACCACGGCTTTTAATATATTTATTTGTACGACATTTGTGCATTGAAACTGTGTCCATGGGCTTACATTTCTCAAGTGATATATTTTGTATTTTTAAAATTGTATAATATTTTTGAAAAGAGTAATTACTGAGTTTCTTGCCAGGTTATTCTCAGTAAAAGCAACCTTCCAAACCTGGCGGTAGCATGTATAATCCCGTATAATTATATCATTCTGACGATTTGAAAGTATTTTGTAAAAAGTCTAATTGAATAAAGGTATTTTCGGGTTGCTCCAATAATCCCCATTGAAAATCCCCATTGCGATCGAAAGCAGCTCGGAATGGGGATTTTTGAACAAATTTTCCACAAATCCCCATTAGGTTAAATATTCAAGCCTAGTTATTTTAGACTAGCTGTGCCCCGCGGTTTCACCCGCGTAGATTTTAATTTCATGATTGCCCGCGGATCCCTAATGTTTTTTAAAAATCTAAGTAGCCTAAGTTACTCCTTGTAACATAAGCTATCCTTCAGTGAAAGTCCCGTTAAAATCCGTCCAGCCGTTTCAGAGATTACCCGGAACAAACAGACAGACAGACAGACAGAGAATAATTTTAAAACTTGTTTTTTTAGTGTCAGTAGCGTGTATACTTTCATATGCATTTAGTGAAAAGCTGTAATTTTTTGATTACAAACAGACACTTCAATTTTATTTATCTGTATAGATTATTGGAACAACCCATATTTTTGACTTTGACTGACTTTGTTATTTATTTAGGAATGGAGCCAATTAATTCAGTGCATAACACTCCGATATCGGAAGATGTATACAAATACCCGGTGTTCATCGATGGTAAGCTGGTAGGCTACTTCCCCGAGGATACGGTGGATCGGTGCACCTCCCACCTGAGGACGCTCAAGATTAAAGGTGAAGAGGTGCCCATTACCACCGAGATTGTCGTCATACCTAAAAAACAGGTGAGTCTAACCACAGTATAAATATAAACTTTAAAAGCAGTAAGGATTCGAGGCCTATTTTTAACCGACGAAGAAAAAAGGTGGAGGTTTCTCTATTCGACCGTATATATACTTTTTTTTAATAAAAAGTTTGCTTCATTGAGAGAGAGGGGAACAATTTAAAAAAAAAAACTCTTTTATTTCTTGTAAAAATTTTGAAGTTTGGAAAAATTTCTGTAAAACACGTGAATGAGTTATACGCCACGATATCTATATCTATACAGATAAATAAAATTGAAGTGTCTGTTTGTAATTCCAAAATAACAGCTTTTCACTAAATGCATATGAAAGTACTGACACTAAAAAACAAAGTTTTAAAAATTTTCTCTGTCTGTCTGTCTGTCTGTTTGTTCCGGGTAATCTCCGAAACGGCTGGACAGATTTTAACGGGACTTTCACTGGTAGGTAGATGATGTATCAAGGAGTAACTTAGGCTACTTTTATTTATTAAAAATATTAGGGTTCCGTGACAATAACGATGAAACTAAATCTACGCGGGTGAAACCGCGGGGCACAGCTATAAGTAATATAGGCCACGACGTGACACCTCTTACTGTCATTAAACCTGAGAGCCTAGTTGCGAGTTTTCTTTAAATCCCCGTCACAAGTCACCGTGTTGACGTAAGCGCAGTTTTGTATAGAATCGAAACAGCGCCATCTGTCGGCTCAAAGATGGCACTATTTTGATCCCATATAGATACTATTGAGATGTGGTGCAGAAAATCAAATTGAAAGAAAGAGAAACAAATGAAAATGTAAGTACTCAAAATTGTGAAGGAAAACAGAGTAATATGGAAAACAATCCAAAATCGAAGGGGAAAGATGATTGGCCATCTCATGCAACATGACAGCTTCTTTAAAAACATAGTAGAAGGGAAGGTAGAAGGGAGGAGAGGAAGAGGAAGACCAAGGCTAACATACATGGGACAAGTTAAAGAAAAGGTGTCTGTCATGTCGTATAAGGAGGTCAAAGAGAGAGTCGCATTACTCTTAAATTCATGATGATTATAGGGAAGATCTTCCAGCCAGGCGGGTGTCATGCCTGGGGAACCGCGGCTCCAACTGTTCTAGTTGGAAACTTGTATATATACTGCAATGCGCTTGAAAACTCTTCTGGCGCGATTTAGGTTCTCGTGTATTTGTACTCAAACTTCGCATTTGTTAGCGAGTAGCGCCATCTATGAGCGAGTGGAGAAACGCTGCTACAATACTATTTGATGGTACTGAAAAACTCGCACTAGGCCCTCTGTTCCACTTATTTCCTCATAGATGCGCGCGTCTGTGTGAGTGTATCATTTGGATTTCGCACTATTATGTATTTATTATGTGGCCGTGGCTTTTCAAACGGTCAAAAGATATATAACAAGAGTGGTTACTTAGGTGTGCAGCCAATATAGTGGCGTATTTCTAATGACGACGGAGGCTCGTATGATGCGGCCCGTCATCAACCTGGCGTCATCCCAGCTCGAGCTGATCGGCACCATGGAACAACTGTACTTGGACATCGCTCTCACCATGGACGAGGTCCACAAAGGTACGACTTACAAATCTATACAGATAAATAAAATTGAAGTGTCTGTTTGGAATTCCAAAATTACAGCTTTTCACTAAATGCATATGAAAGTATACACGCTACTGACAATGAAAAGCCAAGTTTTAAAATTTTTCTCTGTCTGTCTGTTTGTTACGGGTAATCTCCGAAACGGATGGTCTGATTTTAACGGGACTTTCACTAGCAAGTTGCTGATGTTTCAAGGAGTAACTTAGGTTACTTCCATAAATTAAAAATATTTGGGTTCCGCAACATGAAGCATGAAACTAAATCTACTTGGGTGAAACCGCGGGGCACAGCTAGTCTTATAATACTTCTAGCAATTTTGGCAATCGTTACAGGTCAGTCAGAGGCCTAAGAAAGTCTGACAACTGGTTTAACCCGGATTTCCGATTTTCCACGTCAAAGGGGTTGCGAAGGTCAGATGGCAGTCGCTTCGTATAAAAATCAGGTGATCAGCCACATCGGGTTGAATCAAGTGCCGACCCCAAATACATGGGATAAGACCAGGGAGATGATGATTAGGGTTCTGTGGGTCACCCGTGAGAATTTGCTCCCCGCGGGTAAAACAGCTAGTTTATTTATAAATGCATTGTTCCAGGCAAAACAACTCACATAGAGTTGTCGAAGTCAGCGTTCATGAGCAATTTGGCTCAGTTGGTGCCCATGCCTGACTGCAACCAATCTCCCAGGTGAATACTACATACATATACTCACACCTGTATTCCCCCAAGGGGTACGCAGAGTTGTACTTATAGTACACCCACATTACGCCAGTTATATTTAAGTCCCATGCAATAGGGGGCGAGCCTATTGCCATGAAAATGATTTATTCAGTTTAGGCCCTGGTAAGGCACTTATGAATGTCGAGAATTGACCACCGGTTCGGAAACTAGCATTCTGAGAAGAACCGGCAAGAAACTCAGCCAGGCATCATGTACATTACATCGAAACAATATAAATCATATAAAAAGATCATACAAAAAATCTAATTTGATAACAGGACTTTCTATCGTCTATCCCACGGGATCCTTCCAATCCCGTAATAAGTAATTCCCTTTCAGGAACATGTACCAATGTCAGATGGGTAAGCAGACGATGGGAACCCCTATCCACACGTGGGGCACCAATGCGGAGACCAAGCTCTACAGACTGCAGACCCCCGCCACCCCCCTATTCAGACCCTCCCACTACGACAGGGTGGGGCTCGACGACTACCCTATGGGCACCAATGCTATTGTCGCTGTTATTTCTTATACGGTAAGGATTATATTCCTTTGTACAGACAGACACATAAAATTACTACTGTGTATTCAAGGGATTTTTTGTGGCTTAAAGTTAAGATCCGTTCAGCCGTTTCAGAGATTGACCGACAAAGAAAAATGTTGTAATTTGTTTACGAATCGATAGTTTTTTTTATTTTTCTCCACAAAAACCAACCTCGTACTTCGATGAATAAAGAAATAGCAAAATCGGTTCCGCTGCTCTAGAGATTTGCGCTTAGAAACACATTCTCATTCATTAATTATAGACTAACGGAGCCCCGCGGAACACCAATTTTTTGTGGCCGGTGATACTCCTTGTAACATTAGCTATCTGTCAGTGAAAGTCCCGTTGAAATCAGTCCAGCCGATTCGGAGATTAGCCGGCATAAACTAAAGACGAAAACAAATTTTAAAATTGGTTTTTTAGTGTCAGTAGCGTGTATACTTTCATATGCATTTAGTGAAAAGCTGTTATTTTGGAATAACAAACAGACACTTCAATTTAATTTATCTACTAGCTGAGCCCCGCGGTTTTAACCGCGTAGATTTAATTTCACCCATATTGTCGCGGAACCGTAATATTTTTAATAAATAAAAGTAGCCTAAGTTACTCCTTGAAACATCAGCTACCTGCCAGTGAAAGTCCCGCTAAAATCAGTCCAGCGGTTTCGGAGATTAGCCGGAACAAACAGACAGACCGACAAAGAAAAAATTTAAAACTTGTTTTTTTTTTTTCAATAGCGTTTATACTTTCATATGCATTTAGTGAAAAGCTGTTATTTTGGAATTACAAACAGACACTCCAATTTTATTGATCTGTATGTATAGATTTTTTTTTTTCTTCTCTACCGTCAGGGTTACGACATGGAAGACGCGATGATAATTAACAAGTCGGCATACGAGCGTGGTTTTGCAGCGGGATCAGTTTATAAATCTGAGTTTATAGAGTTGAAGAGCTCTGCTTCGTACTTCGCTCGAGGCAGCGCTGACCTCGCCGCTCATTTGGACGACGATGGCTTGCCGCCCGTGGGTGCCCGCTTACTGCCGCAAGATCCTTTCTACAGGTAAATTATAGCCTTGCCTTATACCTATACTAGCTTTTTAGTCGCGACTACACACGCATTGAAAAAAAAAATTAAATGATCCTATGATACTCCTCCGTTTCATGACGATTGGTTAAGTAGTTTTCGCGTGAAAGCTTCAAAGCCAAAGTCAAAAATATCTTTTTTCGATTAGACTTTTACAAAGTACTTTCAAATCGTCAGAATGACACAATTTACAGGATTATACATGCTACCGCCAGGTTCGGAAGGTTGCTTTTACTGAGAAGAACCTGCCAAGAAACTCAGTAATTACTCTTTTCAAAAATAATATACAATTTAAAAAAAACAAAGTAAATCACTTGAGAAATGTAAGCCTATGGACACACTTCTTACATTTAACGCTAAACAAACAAACTTACATTTATAATACACTAGCGGACGTCACGCGGTTTTACCCTCGTAGTTCCCGTTCCCGTGGGAGTATGGGGATAAAATATAGCGTATATTAATCAGTGATAAAGTAGCATTCAAATGCTGAAATAATTTTCAAGATCGGTTCAGTACTTCTTGAGCCAATTCGCTACAAACATACATACAAATCTTTCCTCTTTATAAGATTAGTATAATTAAATGTGGTTTCCAGTTTCTGAAGATTAGTATAATTAAATGTGGTTTCCAGTTTCTGAAGATTAGTATAATTAAATGTGGTTTCCAGTTTCTGAAGATTAGTATAATTAAATTTGGTTTCCAGTTTCTGAAGATTAATATAATTAAATGTGGTTTCCAGTTTCTGAAGATTAGTATAATTAAATGTGGTTTCCAGTTTCTGAAGATTAGTATAATTAAATGTGGTTTCCAGTTTCTGAAGATTAGTATGATTAAATGTGGTTTCCAGTTTCTGAAGATTAGTATAATTAAATGTTGTTTCCAGTTTCTGGGACGGTGAGAAGAGTCAGTTCGTGGTGGTGAAGTATCACGGCAAGGAGGAGGTCGTGGTGGACAGCGTGCGGCTCTGCGGAGACTTCTCCGTCAAGCCTCTCAAGCAAGCCTGCATCATGCTACGGCTGCAGGTGACCGCTTAACCTAACCATGATTGACTGCCTCCTTGGTCACGAACGCTACTGCGGATCACGTCCTGGGTTCGATCCCCGTTTTAGGCAAAGTGTTATTGGGGTATTCCATCTGCAATTTTCAGTAGTCGGAGTCTGGATTAGTGCCCGGTTAGTGGCATATGTATAACTTTGCATATCCCTTCTATATGTTTACGAATCCCAGCAGCCTGTATCGGTGGGGTTTTTGTGTCAAAACTTATGTAGGTATAGTGATTTCATACTACGAGCTTTAGAGGTGAAGATGATTAAGTGTCAACGTGACAGACGGTGAGTCTGTAGCCGTCTCAGGCACTATACATCTTTGAATTACTTTTCAGACATATGCAGGATTTTTACGATGTTTTCCTTCACCGTAAAACACGTGTGGAATAACGGTACATGAGTGCTTTTATAAAAACTCAATGGTACAAGCCCCTCTGGGATTTGAACTTGCGTTGCTTGCGTGACAGACACACAATTACATTCGTATTATTCACCTCATTGAACTCTTTCTTTCCAGAGGAACCCAACAGTGGGCGACAAATTCGCCTCCAGGGCTGGCCAAAAGGGTATATGTTCCCAGAAGTGGCCGGCGGAGGACTTGCCCTTCACGGAGTCAGGTCTCATCCCTGATGTGCTGTTCAACCCTCACGGCTTCCCTTCTAGAATGACCATCGCCATGATGGTCGAGTGTATGGCTGGGAAAGCTGCTTGCCTGCATGGACATGTAAGAATGGCAATGAGTTGCTCAGTCTTCTATTAAATTGTACCAAAGCAACCCTATGTATAAAGAAGGGACACATGTAAAAGCCGTGGAGTTAGTTTCGCCCTGTCTTCTCCTGACAGGCTTACATTTGTAAACGGTAGTAAATTAACCTAACGTTAGCGTAAGAGAAATGACGTTCAATAAGTGTTCCAAGTGTCCTTATGTTGAATAAAATGATTTGATTTGATATCATTCTAATATTGAATTAAGGGAAAAAAAATTTTGTATAGAATACTGGGCTAGGCTGCGAACCTACTGGACCAATTTGAAAAATTCTTTCACCAATAATTAACATCTTAACACTAAATGCATATGACAATATATACGGTACATGTAAGAATTTCTTTTTCTTGTTTGTCTACTCACTAAAACGGCTGGCCTGATTTTAATGGGATTTTCCTGAATAGGCTCCGAAACTACTTGACCGATCTTAAAAATTCTTTCAGCAATGGATAGTCAGCTGCATAGACATAGCTGAATAACATGGGCTATATTTTATCCCCGTACTCCCACGGGAACGGGAACTACGCGGGTGAAACCGCGTGACGTCCGCTAGTATGGATATATGTAATTAAAATACTCTTCTAGGTCCACGATGCTACACCGTTCCGTTTCAACGAGAAGGACACAGCTATAAATTACTTCGGTCGTTTACTGGAAGCGGCCGGGTATAATTACTACGGCACGGAGCGTATCTACAGTGGCGCGGACGGCCGCGAGATGACCGCCGACATATTCTTCGGACTCATACACTATCAGAGACTCAGGCACATGGTGTCCGATAAGTGGCAGGTATGTTATTGTTTTTATTCGTTAATCTACTTTAGGTCTCCTGATTAAAAATATGCTTTTAACCGAGACTGGGCTAAACTCGGTCTAAAACTAAGTCTTCGGTTTGAAATTCATATAAGAGTTAGGCTTAGACTAAGCAGTAAGCAAGGTTTTGTAATATGGGGAATTAGTTTATTTGAAGGTCAATTGTATTAGTTTCCTGCTAAGTATTCGAAGATTTCTCGTTCTCGTGTAATTTTTTCTGATTATTTCGTATAACGGACGTCACGCAGTTTCTCCCGCGTAGTTCGCGTTCCCGTGGGAGCACGGGGATAAAATATAGCCTATGTTACTCAGGGTGAATGTAGCTTTCCAATGATGAAATAATTTTTGAAATCAGCTCAGTATTTTTGAGTTTATTCATTACAAACGTACACACAAAAATACTAATCTTTCCTCTTTATAATAGCAGTATAGATATATATAGAGATATAGAGCCGTGGTGGCCTAGGTCCTAGAGGGGTCGCCTGCAACGCAAGCGACGCAAGTTCGAATCCCAGCGGGGCCTGCACCTATGAGTTTTTCTAAAAACTTATGTACAGTGATTTTCACACCACATGCTTTGCGGTGAAGGAAAATATCGTGAGGAAAACTGCATATGTCTGAGAAATAATTCAAAGACGTATGTATAGTGCCTGAGACGGCGATGGACTCGCCCTCTGTCACATTGGTACTTAATCATATTCGGTGAAATGTGGGTGTTGAAAATTACAACACCTCTGCCTACCCCTTCGGGGAATACAGGCGTGAGCATATGTATAGATCTAATATATAAAATTCTCGTGTCACAGTTTTCGTTGCCATACTCCTCCGAAACGGCTTGACCGATTTTGATGAAATTTTTTGTGCTTATCCGGTATCTATGAGAATCGGCCAACATCTATTTTTCATCCCCCTAAATGTTAGGGGTAGTCCACCCCTAAATTTATTAAAATGGCAAAACAACGTTTGCCGGGTCAGCTAGTATACATATGGATGAATACGTGTAGGTGCGTACAACGGGCGCAGTGGACGCCGTGACCCGGCAGCCGGTGAAGGGGCGGCGGCGCGGCGGCGGCGTGCGGCTCGGGGAGATGGAGAGGGACGCGCTGCTCGCGCACGGCGCCGCCTTCCTGCTGCAGGACCGCCTGCTGCACTGCTCCGACAAGACACTGGTACTGCCCGCCGCTATCTAATGTAGAGCACTGAAAAAAACAGCTTACATTACCCTATTTATTTGACAACTAACTGACTAACAAGTGAAAGATAAAAAAGGACAAAAATTAAAAAATTTCAATCATAAATATAACAAAGTAGTTCCCAACATCGCCTACCACAACATGCTGCACATACTGCACACACTGCCTATCACACAACATACTGCACATACTGCCTACCACAACATGCTGCCTGCCGCAACACACGGCGCACACTGCCTACCACAACATACTTCACATACTTCCTGCTGCAACATAACACAATATACTGCCTACCACGCACATGCTGTCTACCGTGCCAACAATAGAGATAAAGTTTATTCTCTGATAAGAAAATATAGACTAAAAATCACGCTTTTAAAGCATATAAAAAGGTTTTCTACGCATTTTCTTTCTCTTTATTTTTAAATTTTTCTTTTCATATGCTTCGTAAATGTGTAAGTAATATGCGTTTTTTTTTATTTCAGGCAGTCCTGTGCACTAAGTGCGGCACCCTACTCGGCCCGGTGGTCGGCCAGCCGTCTGGCAAGGAGACCTGTCGCCTGTGCACGAATGGCAACCTTGTGTCCATAGCAATACCGTACATATTCAAATTCTTCGTCACACAACTGGCGTGCGTCAATATTAATGTCAAGATACAGTGTTCAGAGAATACTGCTATTACTGAGTTTTAATTAAGCTTTATTTTGGGATTATGTCATAAGAATAAAATGTTATATTTACTAAATGGTTTTTATTTCTATTGAGTTATTGGATTAATGCAAAATACATTCATTTATTAAAGGAAATTATAGCATTGTTAGGTTTGCAATATTACGGCATCCATCTTAAAAGTACCAGGCGAGCAGAATGTGTAAGGTTATATGCCATAGATAAAGAAAAAAATCTGTCTTTGGTTATAAGCAAAGTTAGGTTTGCGATATTGTTACACTCTCGTTAAAAGTACCAGGCGAGCAGAACATTGAAGGAGGTTATAGCAAAGTTAGGTTTGTGATATTATGACACTCTGCTTAAAGGTACTAGGCGAGCAGAACATTGTAGGAGGTCATAGCAAAGTTAGGTTTGCGATATTGTTACACTCTCGTTAAAAGTACCAGGCGAGCAGAACATTGAAGGAGGTTATAGCAAAGTTAGGTTTGTGATATTATGACACTCTGCTTAAAGGTACTAGGCGAGCAGAACATTGTAGGAGGTCATAGCAAAGTTAGGTTTGCGATATTGTTACACTCTCGTTAAAAGTACCAGGCGAGCAGAACATTGAAGGAGGTTATAGCAAAGTTAGGTTTGTGATATTATGACACTCTGCTTAAAGGTACTAGGCGAGCAGAACATTGTAGGAGGTCATAGCAAAGTTAGGTTTGCGATATTGTTACACTCTCGTTAAAAGTACTAGGCGAGCAGAACATTGTAGGAGGTCATAGCAAAGTTAGGTTTGCGATGTTATCACACTCGGCTTAAAAGTACCAGGCGCCCAGAACATTGAAGGAGGTTGCAATGTTAAGTTTGAGATATTATGAAACTCTCGTTAAAAGTACCAGGCGCACAGAACATTGAAGGAGATTATAGCAAAGTTAGGTTTGCGATATTATGACACTCTGCTTAAAGGTACCAGGCGCACAGAACACTGAAGGCGATTATAGCAGTTAGGTTTGTGATATTATGACACTCGGCTTAAAGGTACTAGGCGAGCAGAACATTGTAGGAGGTCATAGCAAAGTTAGGTTTACGATATTATCACACTCTCGTTAAAAGTACCAGGCGCACAGAACATTGTAGGAGGTCATAGCAAAGTTAGGTTTACGATATTATCACACTCTCGTTAAAAGTACCAGGCGCACAGAACATTGTAGGAGGTCATAGCAAAGTTAGGTTTGTGATATTATGGTATTATGCTTAAAAGTACCAGGCGCCCAGAACATTGTAGGAGATCATAGCAAAGTTAGGTTTACGATATTATGGTATTATGCTTAAAAGTACCAGGCGCCCAGAACATTGAAGGAGGTTGGTTATAGCAATGTTTGCTTAGCGTTATATATCATTCTCGTTAAAAGTACCAGGCGAGCAGAACATTCAAGGAGTTAATTAATACCAAGACATGAAATTCTGCAAGCTGTCCTAAATTTCTTTTAAAATCAATTGATGTGCCTCTTCTAGTATTCTGCTATCTTGGTACTTATGATACTACTAAATAAAGAGTTTTGATGATGGTAAGTGTACGTCACCGTATCTCAAGCACTTTATATGGATCCGTGACATTACATGCAGATTGCAATGTCTATTTCATCCAGGTTAATGGGAGTTATTTGTAGAATAAAAGTAACATTTCCTTATTCTATTTAATAAATGAAAAATAAACCTTATTATACAAGCACTAAGACAGTAATCAAATCGCACTAAAGAAAAAGTCCATTAAGCAATGAACAATCTTTGTGTAAAAATACTATTTACTTATATTTTATATTCATTTGCTTTATTTTAAATCTGTGATCCTGTTCTTACACACGTCATCTTTACATCTATACAGATAAATAATATTGAAGTGTCTGTTTGTAATTCAAAAATAACAAGTTTTCACTAATGTATGAAAGTAACAACAAAAAGTAAACAATTTAAAAAAAAATCTGTTTGTTCGGTGTAATTTCTGAAACGGCTGGACTGATTTCAATAGGACTTTCACTGGCAAATAGCTAATCTTACAACCATGAAATTTAGTCTACGCGGGTGAAACTGCGGGGCACAGCTAGTCTAAAATAACCTAGAGCGATAGACAAACATTAATCAAAACTTTTTACAAAAAACATTGCAAAATAGAATTTACATTTTGACACATAAGTCAAATATTTTCTTTGACGCGTTTCATAATATAAAAAAAATATAAGTAAAGATTATTTGCAAAATAGAATCTATATCTTGCTGAATAAGGTATGTTTTCCTTAGTCCTCATCCATAGCTATGACTTCAGATTTTTTTTTCTTTTTCTTTTTTTTCTTGGCACTGGCCTCTGCTTCGACTGCCAGTGTTGCCTCCTCCAACGCTTCCTTCATAACCTCAATATTCTTCTTGGGAATGTCGCCAGTTTCATAAAACTTCAACCTATCTTCAACTTGCTGACGTAGTTTTTCTCCGAAGATAGATGTTTGATTTTCTGTAAATCAAATTATTTTTTAAAAGTGTAAGTTATAAAAAAAATATACTTTTAAAAACGGAGTTTCCGATTTAACATAGAAGACAAAGTACCCACATAATAAACAGTATCGCACGAAAAAATTACTTATAATTTCTTCGATTTTCTCACTATGTTTCCCTTTACCGTAAAGCTATGTAAATCTATACACAGATAAATAAAATTGAAGTGTCTGTTTGTAATTCCAAAATAACAACTTTTCACTAAATGTTATATGAAAGTATACACGCTACTGACACAAAAAACCAAGTTTTAAATTTTTCTCCGTCTGTCAGTCTGTCTGTTTGTTCCGGGTAATCTCTGAAACGGCTGGACCTATTTTAACGGGACTTTCACTGGCAGGTAGCTGATGTTTCAAGGAGTAACTTAGGCTACTTTCATTTATAAAAAATATTAGGGTTCCGCGATAATAAGGATGAGACAAAATCTACGCGGGTGAAACCGCGGGGCACAGCTAGTATTTAATATTTGTAGCAGTATTTGAACATGTATACCATACATAGAGCATGACCATGTGGATTACTGCGTCACTATAGCACCACTATTATTACCACAAGTTATATAACTTGCAATAGATCAAAGTGTGCATAAATACACTACTGTTATAAAGAGGAAAGATTTGTTTGTTTGTTTGTCTGTGAAATTTCAGCAATGGATATCTACATCATCAGCGAGTAACATAGGCTATATTTTATTCCCCTAATCCCACGGAAACGGGAACCGCGTGACGTCCGCTAATCTATATCTATATCTATACAAATAAATAAAATTGTAGTGTCTTTTTGTGATTCCAAAATAACAACTTTTCACTAAATGCATATAAAAGCTATGGAAACTAAAAAACAAAGTTTTAAATTTTTTCTCTGTCTGTCTGTTTGTTCCAGGTAATCTCGGAAACGGCTGGACCGATTCCAACGGGACTCACTGGCAGGTAGCTGATGTTCCAACGAGTAACTTAGGCTACTTTTATTTATTAAAAAATATTAGGGTTCCGCGACAATAAGGATGAAACTAAATCTACGCGGGTGAAGCTGCGTGACGTGTGCTAGAATAAATTAAAGCATGTACCTGAGAAGCAGTCAATTCTGGATGCAATGGAGCATTTGTTGGCAAGGTAGCGGCTGATGCGACCCTTGTTCTTGAGGCCGGCGCGCCCGATGAACGTCGAGTGGTACAGCAGCCCGTACTTGGGAGTGTTCGAGCGAGTCTTCAAGGCGCGGAACAACGCCTTCTCAGCACCTGACCAACAAAAGAAAACACATCTAATTTCTATTCGTACATACCTTTGTTCACGCCTGTATTCCTCTAAGGAAACTGTAGTCTGGTGTACTTATATTAAAGTATATTAAAATCTATCCACCAAAAATCAGTCAATACAACAAAATTTGAGTAGTCGCCTGCTACGCAAGCAACGCAAGCTCTAACCCCAGCGGCGTGTACCAATGAGTTTTCTAAAAACTTATGTACAGTGATTTCACACCACGTGCTTTACCGTGAAGGCTAATATTGTGAAGATACCTGCATATGTGTGAGAAGTAATTCAAACATGTGTGTATAGTGCCTGAGACGGCTATGGACTCTCCATCTGTCATATTGGCACTTAATTATCTTTAGTGAAATGTGGGTGTTGTTATTAACTTACTTACAAGAGCAGTAAGATCGCTCAATGATTCCCTATGTTTTGTTTGTTTTTAAATACACGAGAACCTAAATCGCACAATAAGAGTTTTCAAGCGCATTGCTGTATATATAAAAGTGTCCAACTAAAGTGAACAGTTGGAGCCGGTGTTCCCCATACATGACACCCTTGTCTTTGCTGGGGATGACACTGATCACTCGCGTTCCACATACTGCTACTGAGAAATTACAGATGAAAAACCCAATAACACTGTCCCCCAGTAGCAACCACAGTAACAATTAATAACAGTTAGAATGTACTGACCCAATATCTGCAGGGTAGAAGCGGGATACTTGGCGAGGCTGGTGAGGGAGCCGGCCTTGGAGATGAGCCTGGCGCCGACCTGGTCCCCCACGAGCGTGGTGAGGTTGGGCGCCACGCTCTCCATCTTGCTGTGCAGGTACTCCGATATCTGCTTCCTATCACACCAAAAAACGTTTCAAAATCCAAAATATTTTTATTTGATTGGAATTCTTACAAATTCTTTCAAATCGTCAGGACACAAAAAACACATTATACATCTATACAGATAAATAAAATTGAAGTGTCTGTTTGTAAATCCAAAATAATGATTTTTCACTAAATGCATCTGATCGGTAGGTTGCTTTTGCTGAAAAGAACCCGGCAAGAAAGTCGACAATTACTCTTTAAAGAAAAATACTAACGTAACTAACTCTCCAGCTACAAGACCAACAAGGCAGCATTCCATCAACTGCTTTCCGTTAACAATAAGCTATATATCAATGCAAAGACAACTCACCGATATGTACTCAACCCAACGACTCGTCCGGCAAACATCTGTATATTAATCAGGTCTACCGGTGAGATGTCCATACCCATGGACATTTTAGAGGCATCAATGATGGCCTGAGCCTTCTCCGAGTCCCCGAGGATCTCTGTCAACGGCTCCACAGACTCTTCGGTCAAAGTCTTGCGGTCCTTGATGTACTCGGCACATTTGGTGTACAGATGATTGTCTGGCACAATGGCTACGAGCTCTGGGAAGTGGTAGGAGTACCATTCTCTGCAAACAATCATAGGAATTAGAGGTATATTTTTTTCTTTAAGTTTTCATATCTAATTTATGTACTAATAAATAAAATATCCATTGCAAAAGTCAAATAATAATTAAGATATAAAACCCACGACCACCTGCACCATATGACCACCTGCAGAATATGCAATTCGTGCATTGGAATTCGAAGCTTGTTTTCACAATTTTTGTAATTTATTAAAGAATGCATAATTTCTTATTTCATGACCCAGCCTCCAATTCAACTGCGATTTTTAAGATAAATATATTTGAGTTATTTTATTGATAAATACATGTAGGGTAGGACAACATTCGTCAGGTCAGCTAGTATGTTTATAAAAACCTATCAGAATTTCATCTTGTTTATGTTACAAAACCGTATATTGTGCATTCAAACCTATAAAATTATTATGTATCGGAAGTTTGTGTAGTATTGTAACAGAATTACCTTATTCTCATAGAGAATGTATTAACATCCTTGTCCAGTTGGTCCAGCAGAGCAATGGACTGTATGATCATGTTGTCCACTCGGTGCACATTGAACTTGACTCTAGCTCTGGAGTATGAGTGGCCCAGACCCAGCTGCGCCACGCTGCACGCCTTCTGCGTCAGACCCTTGATCAGGGCATGGAAGTGATACCGGATGCCTGCAAGTAAACCATACTATGTTTGGGCTGTTCTTCTAGGGTTGCCAGATGTTCAGGGTCTGTTTTTTTTTTATTGAAATCAAAGGTTCATAATAATGTATGTGTCGGAGGCCATGAACTTAGATCTAGTACTCTTTGGAGCGCAAGCTATTGTGGCATTGGAAGAAAAAGTCAATGAAAAGTCATCTTGACCCTCACAATGCTTGGATGGGGTTCTCACATCGGTGCAGCGGCCACTATCATAAGAGTGCCATCTTGACAGAAGTAAAGTTGTTTCACTGTTGGTCATAAATGTGTTAATTGTTATTGATTCAGGTCCTACAAAATGACTGCAAACCCAAGGTCACCAGGGCTCATAGAAGACTATGATAGTCCTTGGTTTAAAAGTAGTTCTATCATAGTAGTGCCATCTATGGAGCGAGTGGAAGAACGCTGCTGCATGCTGCAGGAAACTTCCTCATAAAATGTAGAGTAGCACAAATGTTTACCTCTCAATATCTCAGGCACTGCTCCAGTGTGAGTGCACGGGATCTCCAAGGCCTCGCTGATGGCCGCCCCCAACTTGGGGTCGAGCACACCGAGGGTGCATTTCCCACGCTTCTTGCGCTTCGGCAGAGCGCCCTCCAGGAACAGGTTCAGATCCTCTGGTACTATACCTGTTGATGATAAAAACAGTCTCTTGATGTTTGTTGTACCAATACATTGCCTAAGAAGATTAGGTTTAAAAGTAGTTCCATTCCTTTCTATGATATTGATTCCAAAAGGGATGGGCATAACTGTCCAAGTTTTTAGTCTTGGTTTAAGCCGTGTTTTGTAAGAGTGGAGACGAGCACTGACCGCAATGCAGTTGACATAAATGTTTGCGCTTTCACGATAATAACGCTTAGACACTTTTCATTATAAACATAACCTAACATTTTCTAGATAGCATTTTAAGCCACCAAATGAGGACATCAGACTTCTTTCGCAGAAAAATTGCACTTAAAACCTATAAGTATGCTTGGAAAATAATAAAAAACAAGCCTAAATAGTACAAATATAGAGATATCTCAAAACGCGTGGGTAACTAACCTTCAGAGACGGCATTTATGTTTTCCAAAGCGGTCACTGCAGATTTAAACGGCTGAAATCCAGTCAAAGTGACGACGGAGTTGAACCGCTGCAAATCCGTCACAGACTCTTCAACTTGAGGTAGAAATGCGGCTAATTCCTCGAATTCCGCCACACGGAACAACGCGAACCCCGCGCTGTGCTCGTATAAAACGTATAATTTACTCTGAAAAGAAGTAAAACATTACAGTACTCGAAAACGTACACGTAATAAGACGTAATTAAAAGTTTACATACCATGTTTACGCTTTTATTTATATTTTTCTCATATTTAATACGGGAGAAACACACCACGTGTGTTTTGTTTGGCTCCCGCAAATTGACAGACAAAAATTTCTAGGTTATGTTACGTTTATTTCTACATTTTAGAAAAATAATTATTTACAATTTACTCCATGTATAATTAACTTATTGGAAATATTTGATAATTTAATAAGATAATTTGAAATAAATTACTGTCCAAGTATATAAATATTTTAAAAGATGACACGGAATGGAACGTTTAATTCAAACGCATCTCAAGCTACCTACTTTGGCAACGGAAAATATTTGAAGTTTTAAAATACTTGCCAGCTTGAGAAATTTAACCCTCTATCTGGTATAAAGTACTAATATCTAACGAATACTTTTCTTTTATGCTTTACGATTATGACATAAAATTTAAAAAATCTTCACATTGCAAACCACTAAAATTTTTAAAGGACCTGCCAATAGACGGTGAAAGAGCGCGTGGCGTATCTTTTCGCCGATGGTAAATTAAGCATTTTTAAATATAATATGGTGAATCCATTGTTGTATCGCTTCCTTCAGGATCATAACCTTAAACTCTTCGTATTGATTTAACTTATATTCTAATATTGCTTTTAATATCAATTAGTATAGAATTTAAAAATATTTTAATTTTACTTCAGGTAGCAGTATTTAATGTGCACCTAATTAAAATAATAATAAACATAATATTGGCATACTATTCTTCCGTCTGAGTCGAGATTGGGAAAACGACGGACATTGGGAACGCAAAATATCTATTTGGCAACATTATTTATGCGTCAAATGTCTTCCGTCAATTTATTGTCAATCAAACAAAACAGTGGAGTGAAGTTTCGTCTGAATGTATTGATTTACTCGATCTTTTCATTTGAAATGAAATGAAGTACATATATAGTATAATTGATTAACTATATGCGAGTGATAAGTGAAAAACGTAAAAATGAACCCCGTAGCGGTGCAGCGCGATCTTGTGGGAATGTTGAAGAAAGAGAGTTATTTCAATTTTGAATTACTGAACAGAGTACAGCCGATGTCTGCGTCTCTAACGAAACAATTGTTTAAAGAAAATGCTTTGGATAAACTCAGTAAGAATCTGTTCCACCATCTTACGCAGTATTTAGTATGCGTCGTAGACTCTCAAGTGGCTGCCAGTTTACCGTGGCCCATCTACGATACAGCTATGGAGAGGGACTATAGGAATAAACTGGCAAGTTTCATAAACGATTACAGCTCTAAAGGGCTTCTTTCCCCAGTAATGTCTTCATACTTGGTCAATCCAGCTTGCTACAAAGTAACTCTGTTCCTATCTGAACTATCTCAGCTGGCAGTACAGAAACAACTCCAGTCGAGGATGAAGGAGCATCAATGGAAAAGCTATGATGAAATAACAAACAAGTATAAAACAGACAATCAAGATTTTATAATTGATATTGACTGTGAAACAGGCAGAATCCACAATAAAGTTCATTATTACGTAAATAAACGAAAAGCTTTCGAGAAAATAGCCGAGATGATGCGTAACCAGATCAAAAGGATGGAAGATACTCTAACAAAGGTGAATGCGCAAGAATACATCAACAATATTGTTGATGGCTTTATTAACACACACATTCTAGACGAAGAGACAAAAAAAGAAGTATTGAAAATTAAAGAAATACACGAAACTTCCAAGATCTTTGATTGCTGGTTGAATGAATTTGATAATCAAGTTGCGCAAATGGAAGAAACGTGGGATGCGAAAGTTACACCATTTTTGGAGACGTGTAAAATAACTGAGCAAAACACGGAGACTTTAATGGCAAGACACTACAATAGGGTTGATAGAAGTACATACATGATCACATACAATCACAAGACTGATTATATCAACACGAAAGACCTGCAGGACGCAGTGAACAGTCAACAGAAGTATATATTGATGAATATTGTCCGAGATGAGAAGTTGAACTTTCCTAACTTGATTAGAGGCTTCCTGGTAGCAACCTCGTACATCATGAGAGGTGCTCAAACGGGCAATATTTACAAGTTCAACGAAAGATTGGAACATGGGCAACGGAGATACAGAGAGCTGGTTGCTAATATGAGATGTGTTCTTGGAAAAATTGCAAAGATGGACAGAAGGATTCGGGTAAGGATTCTTAACTGCCTTAATTATACTATTATATGAATGAACTCCTTCACTGCTAACAACGTTAGAGAATTTACGAAGAAGATGCAATGTTAGCAGTGAATGAGTTAATAGAACCTTGGAGGCCGTGGGGTTATTCGCTAGTTTGAATTGCAGCAGGGCCAAACAGTTTTTCTACAAATTTATGTACAACTAGCTGTGCCCCGCGGTTTCATCCGTGTAGATTTCATGCCTCATGTCACGGAACCCTAACATTTTTAATAAATATAAGTAGCCTAAGTTACTCCTTGAAACATCAGCTACCTACCAGTGAAAGTCCCGTTAAAATCCATCCAGCCGTTTCAGAGATTACCCGGAACAAACAGACAGAGAAATTTTTTGAAACTTGGTTTTTCGGTGTCAGTAGGGTGTACACTTTCATATGCATTTAGTGAAAAGCTGTTATTTGGAATTACAAACAGACACTTCAATTTTATTTATTTGTATAGATGATTTCACACCACATGCTTTACGGTGTAGGAAAACATCATCAGGAAACCTGCGTAAGTCTGAGAAGTAATTCATAGACATTGTACTCAAAGACATGTACAGTGCCCGAGATGGTGATAGACTCACCATTAGTCATGTTGGCACATAATCATCTTCAGTGAAAGTATTAATAATATTAAGTTATTACAACATGTCTGCCTACCCCTTCGGGGAATACAGGCGTGAGCATATGTATGCATGTAATTAGTAGTAAAACAGAGAGTATATAGAAGTATACATACAGTTATAACATCACATTCATCTTCCCCTCAAACATAAAGAGCAGGTGTTGTCACAGGGGGGTAATAGACAGACAGACTACACATTCAAGGCCACACCTGTGTTTGTAAACTCTAAAACTACTGGACCATTACGTAGCATGTAGTAGCGTTTCTCCACTCGCTCATAGATGGCGCTAATCGCTAATATATGTGAAGTTTGAGTATAAATACATGAGAACCTAAATCGCGCCATAAGAGTTTTCAAGCGCATTGCAGTATATATACAAGTTTCCAACTAGAACAGTTGGAGCCTCGGTTCCCCAGGCATGACACCCGCCTGGCTGGAAGATCTTTGCTAGGGATGAGCATGATCACTCGCTCCCCCACATACATAATCACTGAACAAAAAGCATTGTAACGATATAATTATTACCTTATCAAATTTTACGCTTTACGCTACGTCGCATTTTCTTTCTTCTTTCTATGTGTGTAATACTGCAAGGCTCAGCTAGTGTGAATGCTCAAATATCAGTCAATACAAAATTTGAGCAGAAACAATTTATATCTCTTCATATAAAATTCAAAGTCCAGACTGAAATCAATGCACAGCTGGTCCTAGGGACATTCAATTTGAAGGATGCACTAAGAACAGCTCATCTGAAATTCCAATGGGGTTTGAACATTTTTAAGTTAATTCTTTCCGACTTCAAAGGTGAAGCTGCAGGCAGAAGCTAGTGATTTATTAAGTATATTTCTATATTGTATACAATAACTGTCAATAAACTGTTTAAAATTGGAAATTGTAAATTTTTTAATTTAATAATAATAATTTTTTTTTTGTATCCAGCCAGTGCCACCAATATCATTTGAGCAATGGCAAGCATTTTACGTGACATTCCCGGAAGGCTACTGGCATGAAGTACCACAACCACTCCCCGACTGGAGAGAATTCCCAATGACTGATCAACAGCGTCAGGAAATATATGATGCATTCACACCACTGAACACCAGACAGTGTAACGTACAGTTCAATTTGCGAAGGCAGAACTCAACATCTAACTTCGCTAGGCCACCGAATCCTGCACCTTATTACCAAGGTGTTAGAGATGATTTCTTTAGAACCTCGGTATCTTCCAACTCCTATGAGCGTCACAGTTCCACGCAAGCCAACTTTACCATAATACCGGAGACAGGTAAAATCAACAGAACATTTGGGGAAACCACAGGCTTCTCTAATAGCCAGCTTCAAAGATTACTGTCTACGAAAACTACCACGGTAAAAAAGGTGATTAAGAAAAAAGATTTGAGATATTCCATTAGCGTTAAGAAAACTCGCTTGTTCAATGAATCGAGTACTGAGAACCGCTTGTGCAGAAGTGTCTCTTCACCAAATCTTGTTGAGTCTAAAGGCGATAAGAAACGGCTATCCATAGTTCCTGATGATAGCCTTCCTTGTCTAGAATTGTCTGGGATTATGGCGTTGGATAATGAAATCAGCTACGAAACACCCAGAGCTGTGAAAGCAGATAATACTGAGAAATCCGATAAAGCCAGGTTGCCTACTTCAAAACTGGCGCATGTAAGATTTGAGGACAACATAGCAGAGCTGGGAAGTTCCAACACAAGTTCTCCTCAAGAAAGCATAAATGAAGCACCGAAAATGGTGTATTTTGAGAATAATAGCACCGAAGTCCACAGGAAGAGTAGTGAGAGTAAAATGGAGACCCCGAAAATGCAAGGCACTCACACAGTGCAGAAGACGAATTCGTTGGAGAAAATTATCAATCGATACAAGAAAGTTCGCGCTAATATAGTAGCGGAGAGAAAAGACGATATTGTAGAGGAGAATTTAAATTGCAGTATTGTCAATATGGGTATCGACAATGCTAGCCTCCCAGATCTCGTAAGTCCAGGATATAATGGTCATGTGAAGAAACAGATTGAGCTAGAAGACTTCTTGGACCTTGATGATAATACTCGCCTGCCTAGAGCCAGTCTCGGCACAGTTTTGGGCGTGGATGAGACATTCCTAGATCAGTTCGATTTGATAGACTGAATTATTTACTCAGGAAATTATTTATTACAGCTTTAAACTATGTTAATAGAATTTGATTTTTATCTTAGTATTCTTTAAGTAGGGATTAGATTGTGTTCAGAATAAGTTTGATAGTTATATTTTAATACGTTTATGAAGTAATTAATTTAATTATTTGTAAATTAGCTTTAATCCACTAGCTGTGCCCCACGGCTTTACCCGCGTAGAGTTCATTTAATGGGTGGTAATGTAATGTTATTTTTTTAAATAAAAGTCCCGTTAAAATTGGTCCAGCCATTTCGGAGATTACCCGGAACAAACAGACAGAAATTGATTGTACGCTTGAATGCCACTTATAAACATAATTTTTTTATTCAAATGTTGTGAAAATGGGTGTGTTATTTTGTTAACTCTATGTAAAGTTGGTCATGATAGGGCAATACAAAAACATACAGACGCTAAAGAAACATATATTGCTAGTAACCAACTTAAAAAAAAAGAGTTTTTCCCTTTTCTTTAAAGTCGAGGACTAGCAAAAAAAAATTTTTAGTCTGCACAATGGAGCCGATATTTGTTCCGTTATGTTACGTTCGGCAAAAACTATAATAATACTTCTATCTAAAAAAGACTGCCTCAAGTCGTTGCAAGCTACTGCGGAACACGAGGTCCTGGGTTCGATACCCGGGTTAAGCAGTGTCATTGTGCTTTTCCATCTGTGGAACATGTGAAATGTGAGTTTACTGTAACTACACCTCTGCCTACCCATTCAGGGAATACAGAATATGTATAAAAATTATGCAAACGAAAATAGACCTTATATCCAGTGAAGTGAAAGCTATATTCCATCGTAAGGAACTGTCATGGCTAACTTTTTGTTTTATCTTTTGCCAATTTTAGTTCCTTGTTCAGTTAGTTACCTAGTAACATATCAATGTAGCGTATACCTGCCGTCATGAGGTTTGAGCGCTGGCATTGAATGCGTAATATTTTTCTTGATACTTATCATGTATGGAGCGACCGCGAAGAAACATATTTTTGTTGAGCGCTCAAACCTCGTGTCGGCAGCTGTAATAAGTAACTTTTAAACGTAATGACTTATCTTCCAATCTAACCATTTATACTTATAGCCTTATCTAGAGGCATTGTACTCTTAATGTTCACTAATAAATAAATAGTAGGCAGAAAATATATAAAATATCTGCATTCTTTCCGTAAATATTCACGGATATAACTCAATCTAAATGTCATTTCGTAAGAAATAATAAAATAACATTGTAAGTTTTATTATAGAAATATAATAACAATACAAAAATAACTGTCTTATTATTGAAAAACTTCTAATTTCTCTTACAAAATGATTATGCTCTTAATTAAGCTTAAAACTAACAAATAGGTACAAAAAGCTTACGTTTCAAAAGTACTGGACACCTGACACCAAGAGGGTACTCTTATTCGTAAGTATAGCGTTTGTCACGTTCGAACGTCGTCGCTTGACCTTGCGTTTTGCGCTTTTGTATCGAGACGTAATGCTTTCTACACCCGCCGCTTGGGGCGCTTTTTAACGTTCTCATACAAAATGTCAGCGTAAAAACTTGTTAATAACTATAATATGGGCTTTGAGTCGAGACTGTAGGAGCACATTTTTGTCACTGTTTTGATCCTTTATATCACTTTGTCACCTTCCGCGTTATTCACTAAGGTTTCTCAGCGTCGGACTCGACGACGAGCGTTGGTTTCAATCGTAGGAAATTGATACATAATCCATAGAGGATAAGGTTCAATTTCGTATCCATAAAACAGACACTCGACGACGAGGGCGACGCTAAGAAACATTAGTGAATGACCCGGCTTTCCACAAGTGAGAAGACAGAACATTATTCCAACCTATCAACTTTATAAATAGGTATTATTTTACTCGAAACATAAGGTATTATGTATGAAGGTATCTACTTGGTAGATTTAAAGACTACTATATTACTAGTGCTGGTGCCGTCACGAGCCATGAGCGCTGACCTTGAATACACAGAAAGCAATCTGTGAAATTTAATCTGTGACAGTTCTGTCACGTTCCAAAAATATAGGTTATATACGCTAATTTGCGACGGTTTTTCTTTTGGAGGCCAAGATATAGAAAAATAATGCTCCGGCTATTATTAATTTTTAATCAAGTTTGGTCCTAGCAAAGCCGAAAAACTATATTAATATCATTCGAAAAATAAAGTATTTTCACTATTTTCTTTAAACATTAGGATCTTCCGTCCACGGATTTGCTGCGGATCCCTCATCAACCTGAACTTAAAGCGCTAAACATCAATTCTAGGATCATTTTCGTCTAACTTGACCATTTTCTCAGATATCTCCCAAAGCTTCTTCGCTCTGCCCATATCACTTGCGGCTGCGGACAAGGTACTCTCTCTGCAATCAGAAAAGTACTTGCCACTCACTTTCTCCAAGGATTCGTCCACAGCCAACATGACAGATGTCTGACAACCTTCTTTAGGTGTCTTAAAGAAGCATTTACTTATGAGGCTTAAGCCCCAACTCATAGGCGCAGGAACTGATCGCCAAATGCCAGTGTTGATCAAACCAGGGTGAAGGCAGTTAGCGGTCACCCCTGTACCTTCCAACCTACGAGCTAGTTCCCTAGTGAAGAGGATATTAGCCTCTTTCGAAGCGTAGTACAGGTAGCCAGGCATTGTGTCCACAGGATTTGGATTTTCCAAGTTGAAAGACGCAAATCGGTAGAGGGAAGAAGCTACCACCACTATTCTGGATGGGGTGCTTTTCTTAAGCAGTTTGATCAAAAGGTGGGTGAGCAAGAATGGTCCGTAATGGTTGGTTTGCATTGTCATCTCAAGGCCGTCTTCTGTGGTGTTCTTCTTGAAGGTTTCAGCGTACCCAGCGTTGTGTAGGAGGACGTCTATCTTCTCTTCAGTTTTGTTGATGTCTTCGGCAAATGCACGTATCGACGCAAAAGAGCTCAAGTCCAATTTCTTGACCAGGAGTCTGGAGTTGTGTGTGGCTTCTATTACTTCGGCTGCGGATAAAATGAGACTATTAAAATATAATTTTGCTAATAGGTGTCGGCCCGCGACTTCTGCAGAATTCGTTATGTGCTGATAAAATTTAAATTATCCTAAATCATGTAGGTGCAGATGGTAAGACTGACAATTGGTAATTAAAAATAACTGTGTTTATAATAATAGGTACTGCTGCCCTGTTCTAAAATAATGAAATATTAAAAAAATTGAGAAGGATTTTTACATTAAGTAGTGCACTACGAAATAAAGCTAAAGAATTACTTTAACTGAACGCGCTCAGCAAAAAATCATTTTGTATATAATAGCAGGACTTGAGAAACATACTAGGTAATTGGCTATCTAGTATTAGTATTGACCTACCACCTCACAGCTAGTCTTGAAAAAGTATATTAGTATAGTAGCAATTATACCAGACTATGTTTAAAAGAGATAGATTTGATACTGCGTGCGTGCCGAAACCGGGTGCCAAGTGCGAGTTTTCTTAAAATCGCCGTCACAAGTCATCGCATTAACGTAAGCGCAGATTTGTACGGGATCAAAATAGTGCCCTCTAAAGGCCGAGAGATGACGCTGTTTCAATCTCATACAAATCTGCGTTTACTACAACGCGGTGAGTTGTGACGGCGGCTATGAAAAACTCGCACTGGGCCCTCTGAAGTCTTATTCCTAAGCACTGTCCCTAGTCGCTCTCAAGTCTGTAAATGATCAGTGACAAACACTGACAGTACTTTTCGTTCGTTTTGGTAGTGCATAACTTATCTAAACATTTGAAATCATTGTCCAGTAGTACAAAAAACCACTCACCCTTAACACTCTCAGCTTTCTCCAAGTTCCTGCAAGCAAGGATGACTCTAGCGCCTCTCTTGGCCAGCTCCAGGACGGTTTCCTTGCCAATCCCGCTGGTGCAGCCTGTCACAATCACGGTTTTGCCGTCCATCCTGATAGGGTTTCGGTATCTTCCACACGTGTAGTTAAGGTATACGCGAACTATAAGAAGTATGCCAAGTATTCCGATGACAGCTACGATGCCGAGGAGAAGGAGGGCAGGAAACACCCAGTAAAGGTAGTTGGCCTTCCACGCTTCTGCTACTATCATGTCTGGGAACAAAGGAATAAACTTTAATGATTTATCAACTGCCTCGATGGTTTAGAGGTCGCAAACGCTGCAGAATGAGAGTCCGTGATTTCCCAGTAGTCCGTAGCAGCCTGGATTCTGGATGAGTGCCCGGTTAATGGTAATAGGCTCGTTATTAGGTACTCGTACATCGCAATTAAAGATGGAAATTTGTGAGTGAGATATGAGTATGCCTACCACTTCGCGGAATGAGACGGCGATAGTCTCACCCACTGTCACGTAGGCACTTAATCATATTCGGTGAATAGTGGGTGTTGTTGATACAACACCTCTGTTTACCCATTCGGGGACCTTTCTGGGATGGCGTGAGCATATTTATTATTTATTTATAATAAGTTGATTTGCTTTTTAGTAGATTTACTAATAGAAGCTTAATCATCTAGGTATTGTTAAGGTACGATCGTATCATACAACACTAAAGTATTAACTTTCGCGAATCCTTAGTTATTTGACTATTATAGGTAGTTAATTTGATACACGTTTTATTTGAATATGTTAACCTCGTACAAAATCAAACTGAATAATTAACTTCCTATTAGCACTCCGCGCTATGTCTTTTAAAATAAAAAATAACAAATGTTACCTATTAGGTACCTACTAACATTTTATGTATTTTATAAATACCTACCTAAAAAGTTATTGACGTTGTCTGATTGTCAAGTTTGGAAAATTAACAAATAGCACGTTATGTAGGTATTTAAATTATACGCTAAAAGAAGGAATCCTTTAAAACTTGAACTAGCAACATGTTTATCAATCAACTAGCTGTGCCCCGCGTTTAATGAATGATACCTGTCGCGGAACCCTAATAATTTTAATAAATAAAAGTAGCTTAAGTTACTCTTCAGTTAAAATCGGTCCAGCCGTTTCGAAGATTACCCTGAACAAACAGACAGACAGAGAAAATTAAAACTTGATTTATCAGTGTCAGTAGCGTGACTTGCATATGCATTTAGTGAAAAGCTGTTATTTTGGAATTACACAACAGACGCTTCAATTTTATTTATCTGTATAGGTAGATGTATAGATATATAACTAAAGAGTCGGAAGAAGATACGAAAACGTGCCAATTGGGATGTTTTCGTATGGCGCTTTCTCTTTCACTCTCCTATTATGGTTAAAGATATTTATTTCTCAAATGAATACATTTTCGTTTAACTGAGAAATACAATTTGAATCTTATAGTATAGTTTTCAAACACACACAAGTGCCGTAACGGCGGTATTAAAATAGTTAAGCATAATCTCACAAGTGAAGTGGCTTGTGTTATTAAGAATGTAACAGATAAGAGGGTAGTGCGATAAATAAAACAAGTCCAATAGTGCAACCACGTCGATGTAAGTGTGTGCATTCACATGATACCAGATAGCAACGGTTTAATTACGTGTTGGATTTGGGTCTCTTTTACTTATTTGTGAGTTAGTATATTTGTTCAATGATTTATTAAAGTATTTTAAATATTGTATGGCTAGTTTTTTATTATGTGGTGTTTTATTTATTTTTGAATAGTTGCATAGATCTAATTTCCTTGATTTCTTTTGGCAACCTATTGTACATTTGAGCGCCTTCGTATTTAATATTTTTGCTACCGTAGTTGGTGCGGACTGTTTGAAGACAAATATTGTTTGCGTTTGCGCTATTATCTGTACTTACTCTCATACGTTTTTCTACACAAGTATTTACCTATTTTTTTTATACAAACAACAGTCGGTAGGGGTTTTAAAAGCTTCAACTGCCTACAAGATAATACCCATAATAACACAATAAACCACACACTCACAGGTATATTTTCGTCATTCATCATCAGCATGCCTTACTGAATGAATATTTTTCATTTTCACTTTCATTCATTCATTACACAACAAATTTTCTTATCAGACACCATAGTGCTACTTTCAGACTCACTGTCTGATATCGATTAGAAGAGTTTCTTATTCTCCTAATGGCACACACAACTGTCCTACTTTTAAATAATCATTTGACATATTTTTCATTTTGATTTTCAAATCAACTTTTTCCACATCCCTCCGCAGAACATGTCCATACCACGGCAAATTATTCTTATCAGACAGTAGGTCTAAAAAGGCCACTTTGGGAGAATCATAATATGATCCGAAAACGGTCACTTAGGTGCAATTCATATTATGATTCACGAATGATTAATATTTCGCAATTCACCTGCTTGACACTTTCCTATGAAGATTCCTAAAATGGTCCACAAAATATAAATTGCTTTTGTGACAAATAGCAGAATCATAAAAAGTTAGTTAGGGACTAACATCTACAATTATTGTAATCATTCGTGAATCATAATATGAATTGCACTAAGTGACCACTTTGGCCTTTCGATAATGAATCATATTCTCCCTAAGTGGCCTTTTAAGACGTACAGAAGAGTTTCTTATTCTCCTAATGGCACACACAACTGTCCTAATTTTAAATAATCATTTAACATTATAAGTATTGTATGTAAACAATGATTGTATAAATACAACCTTGCTTGGGTCAAACATTTTAGGTCAGAATTAATTATGTTTCTAATTGGTGCCATTAACCTAGATTCAACGGTTTCGGGATTGGTTAAGCAACGCCGAACGAGGTCAAGATTTGGAGTTGTGGATACCACGTTACTCAGGCACCAGCCTGGAATTGTGACTTGAATTGATACCTACTTAATATTGGGGTTTAACAGATATAATCTTTTTCTCAACGAAAGCCTAAGTTCTTCCTCGTAGCATTAGCTATCTGCCAGTGAACGCCCAGCTAAAATCGGTCCAGACGTTTCGGAGATTAGCCGGAACAAACAGACAAACAGACATACAGATAATTAAAAAATAATTGTTTTGTAAGTTAGTATCGTATATACTTTCATATGCATTTAGTGAAAGGCTGTTATTTTGGAATCGCAAACAGACACTTAAATTTTATTTATCTGTATAGATATAGATATCTTAGAGAAAGGTCAATGATCTATCAACTTATTCATTATAACCTACGCCGGGGCCGTGGTTTCCCACACTATCTTACTTAGTTTAAAACAACAACACAAAAACAAAATGATACCTGGGTAAAGTAAGTAACACAATATCTTTATACCTACAGATAAATAAAATTGAAGTGTCTGTTTGTTATTCCAAATGAACAGCTATTTACTATATGAATATGAAAGTATAAACGATACTAACATAAAAAAAAACTATTAAAAATATATGTCTGTTTGAATCGGCTAATCACAGAAACGGCTGAACCGATTTTCACTGGCAGATTATATAGAAGATCATTTAGCTACTTTAAACATACATACATACAAACATATGCTCACGCCTGTATTCCTCGAAGGGGTAGGCAGAGGTGTTGTAATAACAACACCTACTTTTCACTGAATTTGTGACAGATACATCTTTGAATTACTTTTCAGACATATGCAGGTTTCCTCACTATGTTTTCCTTCACCGTAAAGCACGTGGTGTGAAATCACTGTACATGAATGTTTAATACTTTAAGAAATCATTAGGGGCCCGCGGATCACATCTATACAGTCTATACAGATAAATAAAATTTAAGTGTCTGTTTGTAACTGCAAAATAACAGTTTTTCACTAAATGCATAATATGAAAGTATACACGATACTGACAAAGAAAAACCAATTTTTAAAATTTTTCTCTGTCTGTCTGTCTGTCTGTTTGTTCCGGTTCTGAAACGCCAGCCGTTTTAACGGGACTTTCACTGGCATGTAGCTGATGTTTTAAGGAGTAACTTAAGCTACTTTTATTTCTTAAACATATTAAGGTTCCGCGACAATAAGGATGAAACTAAATCTACGCGGGTGAAACCGCGGGGCACAGCTAATATGAAATAAAACGCTGGTAAAACGTCGAAAGTGAAATTACTTAAACAAAGGAAGAACAAAGGAGCCTGCCTATCGAACCTGCCTTTTATTGCCGCATAAGGACAGATTCTCCAAAGGACAGAGTCTCAAAAAGACAGATTCTCAAAAGAAACAAATTAGACCTAAAACGTTAAACAAGCATTGTGTGAACACAAACAAACTACGCTATTTATTAAAAAAACCGGGTTAGGAAAAATACGGGTTGGGTAAGCTAGAGATCACGTCGAGATGAATGACATAACTTAACTAGGTACCTTAAAGTGTGTGTCATCTTTTCCGATTTAAAGCGATCTGGGGCCTTACCATGAGCTCTTATTGCCATGATAGTTTCACTCATTTATGAGACAGATGTATGCGACGTGTATACATCTGTCACTGTCGCACAACTGATTTAAAATTGCAATAAGAGCTCATGGTTGGGCCCCAGGCGTATACAATGCGGTCTGCGGATGAACACTTACAATCGCATACAGAGAATCGGCTGGTGGTACTTACATACCAGTTTAAAAATATAATAAAAAAATACCTACACATTTTTTTATATTTCGTCGATAATATTATTAAAGTTTGAAGCATTCTTATGAACTTAGTTACCTCTAACAACTACGCTATACCTCAAAATAAATACATAGTAAGAATTACGACGAAAAAATGTACGGGATTTTTTATTTCATTTTTAAATTAAATGTACCTTCCATCGACCGCCTTTCTGTTCCAAAAAGTCTAGTTTCTATATATACATACACGTACAATGCACATGTTATGTATATGCCTGTATCCCACGGGGTTAGATGCCACCGTTTGCCACATGCTACATCTTCATTCTTACAATAAAACCTATTAATAAATATAAAGTTACTCACAAAGAACGTCCTCGGACGATTTTTAATGTAATTCCTTATGCGCGTGCGTCAAACTTCCAACCTTCACGGAACTTGATTTTAAATAACAACAATTCCAACACGTCCACGGCTTACCAAGTCTCGATAATCACTGGTGAACTCTTGCGCATGTTTTGTGAATTTTTATGTTAATTTAATTGTTTCGAACTATACTAGGTAGGTATGTTACCTTACATCATCGTCTCCCTGGCCTTATCCCATACATTGTTGGGGTCGGCACTTGATTCAACCCGATGTGGCTCCATGTTAGTCGCAATCAACTTATTGACTCCTTGTCCGTTATGTGCGCCTGGTACTTTGTGTACCATATCATCATCTCGCTGGCCTTATCCCATACATTGTTGGGGTCGGCACTTGATTCAACCCGATGTGGCTGATCACCTAATTTTTATACGAAGCGACTGCCATCTGACCTTCGTAACCTCTTTCACGAGGAAAATTGGTAATCTGGGTTAAACTATTTGTTAGACTCTCTAAAGCCTCCGACTGACCTGTAACGATTGCCAAAGATGTTAAATTGGCAACCGGGACTGACGACGGCTTATACGAGCTCTCCGAGGCACGGAGGGGACTCGGAGGTACGTTACCTTACCTACCTAATCTATATCTATACAGATAAATAAAGCTGAAGTGTTTGTTTGTAATTCCAAAATAACAGTTTTTCACTAAATGCATTTGAAAGTACACACGCTACTGACACTAAAAAAACAAGTTTTAAATTTTTTTCTCTGTCTGTCTGTCCGTCTGTCTGTCTGTCTGTCTGTCTGTCTGTTTGTTCCGGGTAATCTCCGAAACGGCTGGACAGATTTAAACGGGACTTTCACTGGAAGGTAGTTAATGTTACAAGGAGTAACTTAGGCTACTTTTATTTATTAAAAATATTAGGGTTCCACGACAATAAGGATGAAACTAAATCTACGCGGGTGAAACCGCGGGGCACAGCTAATACCTAATATAAGTATTATAAAATAGTTGTATGTATGTTTGTTAGTTATGATGTGTCTGTGGAATTACTAGTGTGATTCTACAAATTCTTGCACAGAATAAAAAGACTAAACATTCGTAGCTATGGCAAAAGTAAACAACACATTGCCGACCTGGGGATCGAACCGAAGGTTTCTCAGCGTCGAACTCGACGACGAGCGTTGGTTTCAATCAAAGGAAATTGGTACATAGTATATACACTATACAGTTCAAATATGTATCTTTGAAACCGACGTTTAACATCGCGCGACGCTGAGAAATCTTACAAAACTTATAAAACAGGGCCTTACCATAAGCTCTTATTACCATCATAGTTCCACTGTGTGACAGTGACCGACTTATACACGTCATATACATCTGTCTCATAATAACAGTTAAACTATCATGACAATAAGAGGTCATGGTAGGACCCCGGACTAAGTATAAATTAATCAAAACACATCTTATTTATATGCGAATATATAAACTTTATGTACAAGATCTAACCTTAAACTAATCGCCAAAAATCTTCCTTGATCATTAAAAATAATGAACAAACAATGTCGAATAATAATAAAAATGTCGGCTAGCTACAATAAAGAATCAATGTTAATCACTACATCGATTGATAACCGCTTACATAATAGCTTGCCTGACCCGGAAACAACCGGTGTAATCTTTTCGGTTCGTTGATGATACATGGCTATGTAATACTGCATTTTGTAGACTAGCCGTTCTGTGCGGTTTCTACTGCGTAGGAATACCCAATTCCATGCGTTTTTATTATTCAAAACGTTTAGTAGATAATTGTTTATGTAAATACAAGTGACTTAATGCAATAAATATATGAACAAAAATATGTACATAAAAGCGAATCCAATCGACACACTTTATAACATCCCCTCTTTTTGCGTCGTTCCTTTGCAAATTCCTATCACTGTTCTTATTTGTTCTAAAATGATGTCCGAACGTCTGCTCGAAACATCGACGACGTTTATATATTCAAATTATACTTTAAATAACTAAATGAGTAAAAACGAACGAAAATTTTACATTTATAAATCAGAGCGAAACTGCAACTACTTTTGATTTTCGTTCGTTTGCAAAGTTTCGCTTTCGGAGTTAGAAAGAAGACCCCCGGCAATTTGATTTGTAAAATAGAAGACAGTCAAGACGAGACGCGGTACCTATCTCGGTGTGACAATTTTGTCGTAAGGTCATGGACAGACTGGGAGAAACCGTGCGCGCATCTCGCCTTTCTAACTACGGATAATAACTGTTTGTACTTTGTCGTGTTTATGACAACTACATGGTTCTTAACAGATTAATGATATCTTACCTACCTCAGCAGTTTCTAACTTAGATTGGTCAGCGGACCCAAAATACACGATATAATTTAGTGGGTGACAACAATATACAAAGAAAGAAAGACAATTTGTCTGTTTGTACGTATATTCCATATTAACAGCTTTTCACTTAAACATAAGAAAGTACTGTGTATAAATACTATACGGTAATGACAGACAACAAGATATGACGGCTGATAGAGAGAAATGAAGAGAACACATTGCGCCGACCACAAATAACATGGGATAAGGGCAGGAGGATTAAGATGATTTGGCTAGAATGGGAGTGAATACCGATATGACGGCTGATAGAGAGAAATGGAAGAGAAGAACATATTGCGCCGACCACAAATAACATGGGATAAGGGCAGGAGGATGATGATGATATGACTAGAATGGGAGTGAATACAGATATGACGGTTGATAGAGAGAAATGGAAGAGAACACATTGCGCCGACCACAAATAACATGGGATAAGGGCAGGAGGATGATGATGATATGACTAGAATGGGAGTGAATACAGATATGACGGTTGATAGAGAGAAATGGAAGAGAACACATTGCGCCGACCACAAATAACATGGGATAAGGGCAGGAGGATGACGACTGACTGACAAAAAGAAATATTTTTCTGTCTACTTATTAGTGCCAGCTAATCTCTGAAACGGCTTTATTAAGGGGACGAGTGGGTACAGGGTGTGAATTTCAAAGGACGAGTGGGTCCTGTCCTGACCCCATAAACAACCCTTGCCTGAATATGTAGGTATGAACGTATTCAATTAATCATACACGGTATGAACTGATTGCATAAGAGTTCATCCAAAGAAATATAATATCTCTGCCATCTTGCATTTATATTATACAAAGTCATTATTGCGTTAGATTGCTTTGTCAGCTGTAATTTTATACACTTATGGCATGAAAACTACCTGTAAGTAATTAAGTTTTTGTTCAATGAAGTAATACCTAACGTATTATAAATAATACTTAGTACTTACCTACTACCTATACGTGCTCACGCCTGTATTCCCCGAAGGGGTAGGCAGAGGAGTACGTAAAGTAGGTAGGTATGCCGAAATGTGTTCTGTTTGTCTGAAACGCTAATTTTTGATTAGCGCTCATGGCAGCTGTGGGCCTAGTGTGAGTTTTTCACTGCCACGGGCACAAGACACCGCGTCGACGTTAACGCAAATTTGTATGGAATCGGAGCAGCGCCTCTGTCGGCCTAAACATGACACTGTTGTGAGCCCATACAAATCTGCGATTACGTCGACGCGGTGACTTATGACGGCGATTTTAAGAAAACTCGCACTATGCACTCTGTATCCACATTTTATCAGTTATGTTTTAAGTCCCATGTAATAGGGGGCGAGCCTGTTGGCATTAATCAGGCACTAAGACTCTGGGCTGCTACTGGGATATTACAGATGGAAAACGCAAAATAAATTTCTTGGATCCGGGTATCGAACCTTACCTTGATTGATGGTAAATGAATTGGCAGATTAATAACTGTTTCAAACATACGACAAACAACTTTAAAAAAAATTATAATTTTTTTTTTCACATATATAAGAACGTTCAATAAATAAAAAAAACTTACTTGCAATTAAATGAGTTAAAAGCAGTCCCTCTTTAAAGTTTCCGAATGCAAAATCCCGTCGCAATGTAATAGATAAGTGTATAAAGTCTTCTAATACAGCCTTCACAAGCGTTCACTTCGATCGTCTGCTTTATACTAACGTTACAAACTTTACAAAGAAAGCCTTACCGCAAAATAAAAACTTAACAGTTCGACGGCTCAGTACATTCGCACGTTACGACTGGACTAGCGTATTAAGATAATGTCAGTGCTTCAAGAATAGGTTTCGAAGAATTTCGTTGCGTAGTGTGGCTGGAAATATGTTGAGATTTTTCTTTTTCGGAGGGATTTGTGGTTGAATTTCAAAGAAGGCGGATCAACACATTTTGAGCCACTCCGAATTCGCAATTAAATTTCGACAACGTTATACATATCAAGAGATAGGCTGAGGCAATGGTCAGGCTGATTTCAGTGACAGCTATACAAGGCTAGACTTTGGACTTTTGAAAGTATTAAGGGACAAAGAGTTTCTTGCCGGATCTTCTCAGAAAGCTAGTTTCCAAACCGGTGGTAAACTTAGGACAGCCATAAATGCCTTACCACGGCGCTGAATGAATCATTTTCATTTTCATTCGTCGTTATCGCGCTCTCGTCAATGTATTAGTGCAGTGTTTGTTGCCGCATATGTATGTATGGGAGCCGTCGTTCTGTTATTTTTTATACAACTTTCTCAATGAGTTTCTTGCCGGTTCTTCTCAGAAGGCTAGTTTCCGAACCGGTGGTAAATTCCTCGACATTCATAAGTGCCTTACCAGGGCCTAAACTGAATAAATCATTTTCATTCATTTCAATGGGAAGCTGGCGGGTTCCATTGAGAAGGTTGGCATCTACTATTGATTGTTTCCCTTCATTATAGAGTTATACAGAGCTGATAGCTTAATGGTTTACCATTTGTGTTGTTAGAGGTTGCGGGTTCGAACCCCACTGAGGACTAAGTCATCGGTTCACACATGACCAACTTTTCCCATAGTTTCACACCATATGTCCTAATTTACTTATAAAAAATCATACCAAAACTACCTTCGAAATAAGGTGGTCCTAAGAATACTAATCTAATATTATAGGTAATATTTAATGTTAATTTACAAACACACATACAAACCTCTTTATAATATTAATATAGATAGATATATCACAGCAAACAGCTCACAATACTTCGTTGCTGACTGTAGCTACGTGTAAGAAATTTCTCCAAAATATAAATAAACAGCTGACTAAGCTCTTAAAGACAGTATTGTTAAGCCGTTGGTTGAGTACGCTTAACCGGTTAGTAAGTATAAGGGATAATTCACATTGGTGTATTCTAATTACTTCAATTTAACATTAACATTTCTTTAGACCGTTGGTCTAATGGTCGTAAGCGCTATTGCGAGTCTATTGTTATTAACCGGGCACTTACCCAGACTTCGGGCTGCTACTGAGAAATTACAGATAACACATTGCCTGACAGCGACCTCCGGCTGCCTTGTTCTTTAAGGTGTCAGCGACGCACTCGACGTGTATGTATCTTGTGTCAATTTCGTATGAATCCGCCCTTGACAATAAATACCTACAACTCTGCCTACCCCTTATGTTAATATTATTTTTAATTCTCACGATAAGTATTTCTATTTTCCTCTTTAGATGTTCTATTCCATTAACAATTTTATTTATTTATTTTATTTTTATTTTATGGGACATACAAAGGATAGCATTAATAAAAGTAACTAGTAAATCATTAACATGTTTTCACATTTCTCCATCAAAACTTAAAATAATGGAATATTATTCAAGTGCTAGTGTGAATACACCTTAAACAATCAATAAATACTTTTACTCCCTGCAAATAAGTCCCCATTGTTGGACGGTACAGACGTGAGAGAAAGTGGATTCTTAAACATTTAATTCTCGTCATACAGAATTGCTAGCAGGCTATAGAAAGATTGTGGCTAAGCATCGTGAAAATGTGGCACAAAGGTAAACCGAATAATAAGAATAAACATGCGTACACTTTTATTAGCTATCTGTCTTGCGGTTTTTAAGTCACGCCGTTAATGACCAATGTGCGTTGATGTTGAACCTTTCTAAAACTTAATAATAAACCCAAAAAATTATTTGTATTTTCTATTCATTAATGATCACATGTTTTTCCTCATTTTGTGTGAGAACGTAAAACTTCCTACAGTTCCGGGCGCTTCTAAGCGGGGACTGTACCAATGAGTTTTTCTAAAAACTGATGGACAGTGATTCAAACGGTGACAAAAAATATCGTGAGGAAACCTGCGTATGTCTGAGAAGTAATTAAAATACGTAGGTATAGTGCCATATATATAGACGCACCATCTGTCACATTGGCAGTTAATCATCTTGTGTGAAAAGTGGGTGTTGTTATTACAACACCTCTGCCCCTTCGGGGAAAACAGGCCTGAGAATACATGTACGTATGTATGTATGTAATAAAAGCGTGCGCAACCATCTGGCGAGTTTGATTGAAAATTAAAATGGTTTATTCAGTTTAGGCCCTGGTAAGGCACTTATGATTGTCGAGGAATTTACCACCGGTTCGGAAACTAGCCTTCTGAGAAGAACCGGCAAGAAACTCAGCTGGCATCATGTACGTTTCATTAATTAGTAAACAATGATAATTACAAAAAAAACATGAAAAATTATTGACGGGTCTCTCTTCCTGTCGTTCCCGTACAAGTATTTAAAAATACGATGATTTTAATATTTTTTAAGTATATAAGTACAACCTTGTATATTTCCACTTATGGTATCGACTGTCCAAAAACGAAACTCTATCTGTGGCTTGTGCAAACAAACACTCAGCGAGGCGCAGGCGTAGAAAGTCGCCGGCATCCTCAACATTTGTAACTAGTTTCTTCCAACAATAAATAAATGTACGAAGAAACTGTCACTTCACGTAAGAAACACACGATCGAAATGCCGAAATTCAATTCGACTTCTTACAAAATACTTTCAAACCGTCAGAAGGACACAAAAATAGATTTTATAGGATTATAAATGACCAGCTGTGCCCCGCGGTTTCAGCCGCGTAGATTTAGTTTCATCCTTATTGTCGCGGAACCCTAATATTTATAATAAATAAAAGTAGCCTAAGTTACTCCTTGAAACATCAGTTACATGCCAGTGAAAGGCCCGTTAAAATCGGTCCAGCCGTTTCAGAGATTACCCGGAACAAACAGACAGACAGACAGAGAAAAAATGTAAAACTGGGTTTTTTAGTGTCAGTAACGTGTATATTTTCATATGCATTTAGTGAAAAGCTATTATTTTGGAATTACAAACAGACACTTCAATTTTATTTATCTGTATGTATGTATGTAGTATGTATATGTATGTATGTATAAATATATCTTTTTTCCGTGCTCACCTACACCACATTATAAATAAAGGTTAGTTTTACAAGCTTAGTCTGTAAATGGAACTCACTTGCAAATTATCTCCCAGTCACGGTGGCTTGGACTGTGATCTTTGATAAGTATAATAACTTACATCGGTAAGTCAGATATTAATACACGAGCTATAATTTCTCTTATTATATTTAGAAACTGGTCGCGCTTCGCAGTTTTACCCGTGTGAGATTTTTACATAAAAACTATGTTACAAAGTGATTATTTTTTCTCAATAATAAAAGTAGCGTAAGTCACTCCATATAACATCAGCTATCTGTAGTGAAATTCCCGTTAAAATCTATGCAACCAGGAAAACAGACAGACGGAAATAACAATTAAAATTGTTTATTTTTTTTTAGTATATTATAATCAAATAAATTTAGTGAATAGCATTGCAAACAGACACTTCAATTTTATTTATAAACTAGCTGTGCCCCGCGGTTTCACCCGCGTAGATTTTAATGTCCTGGTTGGCCGCGGATCCCAAATGTTTTTTAGAAATCTATGTAGCCTCAGTTACTCCTTGTAACATTAGCTATTCGTCAGTGAAAGTTCCGTTAAAATCGGTCCAGGCGTTTCGAAGATTACCCAGAACAGACAGACAGACAGACAGAGATAAAATTTAAAACATGGTTTTTAGTGTCAGTAGCGTGTATACTTTCATATGCATTTAGTGAAAAGCTGTAATTTTGGAATTACAAACAGACACGTCAATTTTATTTATCTGTATAGATGTAATGGAAAATGTCTCCTGCTGTACGAATGCACCTAACGACATTCAATCAACGTGTCGTGTAGAAAGTGTGATTTCTATACTATTATATATTAATATCATAAATGCACGTTTGTCTGTCCATTGCACTCATGGTAAAGCTGTTAAATCGCTTTTGCTAAGAGTGGCAAGAATAGATACGATGTGGAAGCGATGAATACGATGAGGGAATAAGTTAATAAGTTATGGAAAATGCTACAAAAACGGGAAAAAATATCACGAAAGTTTTTATAGGTTTTAAAGAAACGTAATTGAACCTTATCCTCTATGTATTATGTATCAATTTCCTATGATTGAAACCAACGCTCGTCGTCGAGTTCGACGCTGAGAAACTGTGCTGAATATCGCGGCTGTTAGTTCTATATATGACGGTTCAACACATTTCGAGCCACGGTAATATATAACGAAAATCGTCAACATGTAAGCGTGCTCTTGTTCTTCAATACCTGTCGAAATAAACTCTGTAGATCATCGGATAGAAATTTCTTCTCCAAGTTTATGAGGCACTCAAACCTCGCTCAAAGCGATTGGACGCGCCTTGCCCTATTGTCCCTTTTTCTTGTGATTCGATGCAACATCAAAGCAAGTCATAAAGGCTTTATGCACAAACTAGCGGACGTCATGCGGTTTCACCCGCGTAATTCCCGTTCCCTTGGGAATACGGAGATTAAATATAGCCTATATTAAGCAGTGATAATGTAGCATACAAATGGTGAAAGAATTTTTAAATCGGTCCAGTACTTTTTGAGCCAATTCGTTACAAACATACATACATACTAATCTTTCCTCTTTATAATATTTATGTAGAAATGAAAGGTACCTATTTGAATTGAGTGAGATGATTTAAGTTGTTACTTTCTCAACCTGTGTACGGATTAGAAGCTGTATATTCCATTATGTACAGTTGGATTAGAATCTGTCTGTTCTGCAAGGTGCGTTAAGATGCTATTAAATTACCTACATTTTGCTAGGTAAGTAGGTAGGTACCTAACTAACCTAAATGATTAAAATCATTATAATCATATAACATAATGCATGCATTATGTTATACGTCTGTATTCCCCGAGGTAGAGTAGGTACTTTATAGTACACACACAATTTCCCAAGTGTTTAAATCTCATGTACAGGTACTTAAAAGATATTTACCGGGCACTAATCCAGACTCCGGACTACTACTAGGTAATCGCAGTTGGCTAACCAATACTACTTTACCCGGCATTGAGTCTGGGACTTCGTGTTTCGCAGTAGCGTTTGCGACCACTATACCAACGAGGTAGTCCTTTATTAAAAATAGTTGGGAAAAAAGATGAGATTCACACCTCTCCTGCAAACCGAGCAGGCCTTGCACGAAATTGACGAATGCACAGGGGTACAAAATGTTGTATTAAGAGAAATTAAGATTTCACTTCGTATTTCATTATAAAAAAAAATATTATGTATAAGAACCACCTTTATGTCATGGCATAAACAGGAAATAAATAAAAAAAAAATACCGAAAAAAAAATAAAAAGAATCAACATCTTGCAAAACTGACAAGTCTTTTGACAAACATGCGAAATTAATATTGTCAAACAGTCGTGTTTAAATAAAAATAAAGTATAATATAGATAAAAGTGCTGTGTATCGTCGTTCGTAAATTAGAAATTTATTTATTTTAGTGATCAAAATACTATAATAATGACCAATATTGATTCTCCAATACCACTTAATGAAATTGAGTCTGTATTGGCATGGGTCGACACTTTCAAGCTGTCCAGGCCAACGAAGAAGATCAACAGGGACTTTTCTGACGCCGGTAACGTTTCCTTATCTTTACTGGTAGGCAGTATTTCTTTTAGTGCCTATCACTAAAATAAACTCTGCCTACCATGAATCTGTCCACACCCACTTTTCACTGAACATGATTAAGTGCCAACGTGACAGATGGTGAGTCCATCACCGTCTCAAGCATACGTCTTTTGAATTTTTCAGACAAATGCAGGTTTCCTTCCTATCTACCCCCATGGGATTCGGACGAGAGTATATTATGTAATTTAATATTAAGTACCTATGTGGATTTATAATACTGCAGATTTTAGATTGTTCACAAATTGTACTTTCACGCATAGCCTGATAATTACATGCTAACTTTAACTCGCGACATTGTACTCGTAATAAATTTTAATGTGCCGTATATTTGCCCTTACGGTCAAAGCTATCCTCATACCAAATTTCAACCCAACCTGTTCTGAGAGGGACAGAGACACCTTCCCATTTAGAAATTTGAGGGCAAGAATGTTTAAAAAAAAAATTATTTGAGTTGTCGCTGCAAATTTGTTTACTAATACTTTGATTGCATTCTTACCTCTAGTCCTCTTAGCGGAAATCCTGAGTGTCCACTACCCCAAATTGGTGGAGATGCACAATTACCCGCCGAGGAACAGCCACTCTCTAAAGCTGAACAACTGGATGACACTCAACAGGAAGGTGTTGAAGAAGCTCAAGCTGAACCTCTGCTGCAACACTATGGAACAGCTCGCCAATTGCGCGCCTGGAGTCATTGAGAGAGTCCTCGTTATGGGTGAGAGCTTAGGACTTTATTTCAATACTGCGTTATGGTGGTCTAGTTAGAAATACCCCAGGAAAACTAAATATTTATAGGTCTATAAGGTAGAGATACTGTACCAAGCGGGTAGATCTGTACAGATAACTTATCTGAGATAAGTGTCTGTTTGTAATTCCAAATTAAAAGCTTTTCACTAAATGCATATAAAAGTGTTCATTAAAAAAAATGGGAGTCGGGGAAATGAAGCCACCCATGCAATTAAGTCTACGCGGGTAAAACCGCGGAACACTTAGATAGTTGGTTTGGATTTGGACACTCAGACCTCAACCAAACAAGATCAACGTGGATTTGGATCTTAGGTACCTTAACTACTGATTTTGCAGTTCGTGACAAGATTCGTCGCGACGAGGAAGCCAATAAGACAGTCAAAGAGGGAGAACAGAATTTGTCTAGCGGTGGCAGTTATTATGAGGCGTGTGGGGACGAAGGTTAGAAGTAATACTTTCGTACACTCACCATCATACCTCATACCTACTTCAACATCTGTATGATATACTTGGTGACTGCTCAGCTTAAAGAGATTTCTCTAGGCATGATCAAATTATGATGGCAGTTCTGTGGGACTCGTGGTACAGTTGCTATTGAGCATTCATTATGAAAGTTGAGCAACCCCAGCCAGTAGTAGTAAAAAAATATGGAAACTCGAAAACTCATATAATGATACGGCTCCAGATCATGTCCTGGTGGTGCCAGTGAAGACCCGAGTGAATGGAGTGTTGGAGACCATTCAGCAGAAGGTGGTGGGCTACACGAACTTCCTCTCCCTAAAGGAGGAGCTGAAGGATGCTAAGGACACCGCTGATATGCTTAAGCAGAAGGTAACTACCTCATACTGAAGTCAAAACAGCTCCTTTGCATGTTTTCAGTATGTCTATTCACGGTAAGGTTCATTTTCGTGTAACAGTCATGGCGTAAGTGATTTCACAGTCACTGCTGTTTGTTGGTCTGTCTGTACCCCATATTGGTTTTGACGAATTTCTTTTACGTATTAGTATGACTGTTTTGGTCATCATTGGAATTCATTCGTCAACCCAAAGTATCAACAATTTTGAAGCCACCTATTTTAAGTCAGTATTTAGACAGTAAGAAGTAGAGGAGCTCGTGGCACAGTTGCTATTGCGCATATGATTCGATCAGCGAAGTTAAACAACCATACGCCTAGCCAGTAGTTGGATGGGTGACCGCCCGAGTTCCCTCCGTGCCTCGGAGAGCACGTTAAGCCGTCGGTCCCGGTTGCCAATTTATCATCTTTGGCAATCGTTACAGGTCAGTCAGAGGCCTAAGAAAGTCTGACAACTGGTTTAACCCAGATTGCCGATTTTCCTCGAAAAAGGGGTTACGAAGGTCAGATGGCAGTCGCATCGTATAAAAATCAGGTGATCAGCCACATCGGGTTGAATCAAGTGCCGACCCCAACAATGGATAAGGCCAGGGAGATGATGATTTAGACAGTAAGAAATCCGTAGTTCAATACCTACTATGTAGTTAAATTTTATACCATGTTCACAGGTGGAACATCTAGACAGTTTACTAAAACTAAAGGAGGAGCGAATAGATGAACTTCAGAAGCAGCTCGACAGAAAACAAGCGAGACGCAAAGAAGTAGAAGCCTTGCAGAACAGCCTATCAGTACCCTTCGAACCGCCACCAGTCACTCCTATTATCAGCATTCACGAAAGCGTCATCATACCCACAAAAACATCATCGGTTAAACTCATAGAAGTGCTTCCTAGAGGATCTAAAGAAGAATCCAAAATACCAGTGAAGACTGTGGAATCAACTTCCAAAACATATTCTAAACCAAGCATCACAGAAGTTGCGACTGATCATGATGATCTTAGACAAGATGTAGAAGCAATCAAATCTGACGTTTTCAAAGAAATAGAAACTGTAGGCGAAAAGACTGATAGTTCACAAGATCTAGATGAATTCAAAGATAGCGAGGGAATAACAACGATTGAAGATACGATTCAGAAGGAAATTAGAGAAATTGTCAATCCCATAGCAATTGTCCAAGGGGATTTATGAGGCCATTCTATATTGAGGTTGCTTGTTATCAAAAATTCTGTGCCCAAAGATGCAATGGGAATTGAAAATATAAAGAAACCGTTTCAAGAGATCTTTACCTCAGCTTCATCTTAAAGTTCCTGTGGGATGTTATTTAAAATCAAAGTATTGAAGTGTCAGGATTATTTAGATATCATTTAAATCATCATTAACAAGTTACTGTATACCAAATTTTAACCAATGGGTTTTAACTTTATTGTAAGAATTGTCAAATTTAGAATGAAACTTAAAATTTTCTAGTCAACTTTTAACATAGGATATACGATTCATAGTGTTTTCAAAGTTTATTAGTTTTGTAGTTGTTTGTTACTTATGATTTAGAAATAAAGTTATACAGATAACATGTGTTTGTTTAACATTGGGTGTTGGCTTGGAATATTTCCAACAAACTTGGATGCTGTTTCAATATCTTCTGAATTTCTTGCAGTCTCGTGTTCTTGAAAGAATCCTTGTTTTCGGTCGTCCTGGAATATTAGAAGACACTTAACAGGAGGCTAAGCTATGGATAACTGGTGTGTGTGAAATAATATTTATGATTGAACGAAAGATTAAGAAATAACGAATTGATGAAAAATAAAAAAACCGACTGCTAAAAATTCACATTCGTTACACATGACAACGGCTATCTTCTCGGAATTTATTCTCCAACCATTTTTTCCAGTAACCGGGTTTATGTTTTGAATTTCCTTCTTTTGCTACATAACTTCACAAATGTCACTCTTGGCAAATCAAAACCGTTAAAATAAAATCGTGACATTGGCGGAATAGCTGCTCTCAAGCTCGTCGCCACCATTAAAATAAGAAGAAGAAAATTGAGTTCCGTTCTATGTTTGTGATATAAAATAGAAAAATTACTATTAGAGTTCTAAGGAAAAAGGCGTATCGAGCTTTGCATTCTGGGTACACAACAAACTAGCTCCAATTCGATCATACCATATAAGAAGTAATATCTAGAGAGGTTTTTTAAAAAAATATCCTTGTTCGCCAACCAAGGAGTGTGGGGGCTCATGACGTCAATGAACCCTTGTCCTAACCTTGTCTATAGAATAGTTAGTAAAAAGATGACGTACACGCTCTCGTTACTCTGCTGTCCAACAACCTTGAACCTGTCGAACTGGATGCGGCTGTCGTAGAAACACTGTTTGTTGATCTCATTCAGAGCTTCTTTTACTGGAACCAGGTCTCGCACTGGAATTATACAAGAAGTAAATACAATTGAAGGCTAATTACCTATCATCATTAAACAAAGCCTTTTCAGGGCTCCATACCCAAAGGGTAAAACGGGACCCTATTACTCCGCTATCCATTTGTCACCAGGCTGTATTAAGTGATAGTTAGTTAAAATTATTAACACATGATTACTGTTTCTGTTGCCGTTATAACATCAATATAATAAAAAACAGAATGAATAAATATTTAAGGGGGCTCCTTTCCGTACAAGAAACGTGATTTTCTCTTGATATTGATAGCGGCAACTGGTCCCTAGAACACTTGAAATATTCACATTGCAAATAAATAATTAAGTAAAACAAATATTTAAGAGGGGGCTCCCATACAAAACATGTTTTTTTTCCGTAGTTATAGATAATACGGTACGGAACTCTTCGTGCGCAAGTCCGACTCGCACTTGGTTTTTGAATAGTCTAAAAATAAAAGTAAATTTCTGACAGTTGTAAACGAGTCCAACGCTGGAAGCTGGCGTGGGACTGGGAACTCTGCAGGTGCAAGGAGGTAGAGACATGGACAGTTCCGAAGTCTGTGCCGCCACCCCCGTTACGCTGGACTGCCACTCGGCTGTAGGCGTCGCCATTCCAGCCTCCGCTTCTAAATCACGGTGCTCTTTATGCTTCTTGTCATCTAAACGCTTTCTCAGCAATGCCAGTTGTTCTGAAAGATTTCATAAGCTTCTATTCTAGGTATTTTAGGTGTTAGAACGTAGTTGAAGTTATAAACGCTGGATGTGAGCCTGTCACATCTTTTCACATGAGTGAAGATAGCTGACTTGTCTTTCAAGGCGTAAAGACATGACCTACAAACGAATGTCTATTGCGAAAATTGCTTAATTTTTTCCAGATCGACAAACAGTAATAATACAAGATTTTAAACGTTCCCGTCGGGGTGGTTGCTTTAACGAAGAAGATTCTCAATTTATTGTGAGTTATTTTTTATATCACTAGGGTGGAATACAATTTTACAGCTCACTTGATGGTAATTGATTACCGCAGCTTATGGAGGCTTGCAATGCTTGCAAATTCTCATACAAATATTCGACGGAGACGCTAGCGAGTACAGACTAGGAAAACGTTGGGAAACTCGTGATAGGGGTACAGTTAGCATATTAAATACCTGGAGAACATGTCTCGTAGTCCTCGTAGGCCTGCTCGAAGTGCATGAATGGGTTGGATCGCATGTACGCGGGTAGAGACCTCATGAACGAGTCCACTTGCATGCGCTGGCATTTGTCCATTGGACACACCTTACATCAGAAAGTGTATGTATATAGATATTTTGTGGGTACAGTGTTTTTTGTCGAAATTTAAACTTTTGGTATTTCAAAGGTTCCTTTACTCAAAATAAAATAAGAAACTTTTATATTAGTATCATCATTTGGAGGTATCGAATTGAAATGCATATAATCCCTTATGCTGTGATAAAAATCTGAATTAATATTTCTTAAACTTTCGCGTTTTACATTCATATTTAAAGTTACTAGCGATAAATCCAGAGTAACTTTAAGAAATCTAAATTCTATGACAACACAATTAAATGAGCCGATCGTTATAAATGTTTTTGACACTAGCAATGATCTTTCTGCAGAAGTTTAATAATTGTTTTCAAATTTAATCAATTATGGAACATTATAGGTCCCACCACAAGTTTTAAGGGCCTTGAATAGACAGTTCTCCGCCATATTTTCGCTGAGCATTTAAAACCCATGACGGCACCAGTACAAACCTTTTCATAGTTGATCTTATGATCCTTATCCGGGATATGAGTCGGGATCACTTGTAAACTATCGTTGTGGACACTCCTGCAAGAATACCGTAAAGCGTTACAAACGTTACAATTAGATTATTTACTTCAACGTTACTATTTATATAATCACTAGCTGTAAATTTAGATTCAAACTTTCATCCCCTATTTTATTCCCTTAGGGGTAGAATTAATCAAAATCCTTTCTTAGCGGATGCCTACGTCATAAAATCTACCTGCATGCCAAATTTCAGCCCGATCCGTCTAGTGGTTTGGGCTGTACGTTGATAGATCACTATGTCAGTCAGTCAGTCAGTCAGTCACCTTTGAGTTATATATATTTAGATTATACCCAATAGCAGACTCTGTTTCATCGTAGTCATCTTCGTCATCATCTTTTTCATTTTTCCTGAAAAATGTGGGTAGTTATTAAAATTCACGTTCAAGTACGGGCGGGTTGGATGACGTTGTAGGCGCCTGCTTCGCAAACGATGTAAGTTCAAACCCCAGCGGCTTGCATCAATGAGCTTCCCTAAAGTAATAAGTGCTGTAATATCACACCACGTGCTTTACGGTGAAGGAAAACGTCGTGAGGAAACCTGAATATGCCTGAGAAGTAATTCGAAAGATGTATGTATAAAGTAAAAGATATACGTCTGGGTGTTTGGTATGTATTTACAACCAATAAGTAAGTATATAAGCATTATATCCATTGTCTGGTACCCATAGAACATACGACTAGACGGCGCTATGTGATAATGCCCGTTATTTATTTATGTACTAGCTGTGCCCCGCGGTTTCACCCGCGTAGATTTAGTTCCATCCTTACTGTCGCGTCACACTAATATTTATAATAAATAAAAGTAGCCTAAGTTACTCCTTGAAACATCAGCTACCTGCCAGTGAAAGTCCCGTTAAAATCGGTCCAGCCGTTTCAGAGATTACCCGGAACAAACAGACAGACAGACAGAGAAAATTTTTAAGACTTGGTTTTTTAGTGTCAGTAGCGTGTATACTTTCATATGCATTTAGTGAAAAGCTGTCATTTTGGAATTACAAACACACACTTGAATTTTATGTATCTGTATAGATATAGTGCCTTAGACAGCGATGGACTTACCATCTGTCAGGTAAGCTCCTAATCTTCGGTGTAAAGTAGGTGTAACACCTCGCACACCAAACTCACCTGTAGTCCGGGTAATCGCATTCATCATCATCTGGGAAGTCATCGTCATCGAATTCATCGTACTTGGAAAGCTGTTACAGATGCTAATGTTATTTATAATAACGTGTTAAGAATTCCATTCAAATATAAAGTAAAGTGGCTGCCGTGGTACTCGCCTGCTACGCAACCAACGTAAGTTCAAATCCCAGAGAAATTATGTCTATTAGATACCGAGAAATCTTTGGTTAAAATATTTTTGAAGATGTAAGCGATTTATTTTATTTTAGGCCCTGGTATGAAGAGACTTATGAACGTCGAACAATTACCATCGGTTCTGGGGGCCTACTCGCTTTCTCCGCAAAACGAAGCTTCGGCCGAAAGTTCGCAAAGTTCCACGGATCTTATTCGTTCTAAAATTACGTCCGAACGTGGACTGCTAGAAAATTCTTTGACATTTATATATTTTAATTCTACTTTGACAAAAGTATTAAACGAACGAAAATTTTATAAAAACAAAGCGATACTGCAACTACGTTTAATTATCGTTCGTTTGCGAAGTTCCGTTTTCGGAGAAAGAGAGTAGAACTCCAGAAACTAGCCTTCTGAGAAGACAGTTAAAAGTGTCTGTAACACTGACTACCTACTCCGATGATCTGAGAAGGGATATGCGTGGATATTCACGTGTTTTAGAGGTAGGGCATTATGAAACGATTAAGGCTCTTATTGAATGATACAATAACGATATATCGTACCTTTTTACCGCCGACATTGATCACCACCCTGCTGTGTTCCGAATGTCTCATTTTGTCGCGCTAAAATGAAAAGGTTATCTATATAAAATATAAAAATGAATCCCCATTTCCCTTGGTCACGACATCACGGGTGAACGGCTGGACCGACTTCGATAATAATTTTTTTGGTTGTGTTCGTTATTGTCAGTAGATGGTTCTTATGAAAGAAAAAACTAAGAAAATTGCGTGGAAAATATAAAAAATTAAGAATACTTAACCACCACATAAAATTATTTCTTTCTTCTTAAATCTAACCTTAGCGCTTTGGACAATAAAAACTTTTTGATGTAACCTTATGACGTTTGACATAGAATTGACAGAATACGTGCTGCGTTCTCATAATTAAGACAGGGCAACGTCTGTCGGGTCAGCTAGTTTACAATAATAGTATCACGCGGGTGTCATGTCTGGCAAACCACGGCTGCAACAGCAATGCGTTCGAAAACTCTCATGGCGCGATTTAGAGTCTAGTGTATTTGTACTCAAACTTGCAATTGCTAGCGAGTACCGCCATCTATGTATCGTGTGTGATCACGAGTAGCTCAGTTGACAGAGCAACTGCACGGTTTGCAGAGGTTATGGGTTCCAGTCCCGCCTTGTGATTGTATTTTTCATAACCCTTTAAAAAAAAATTAATGTAACTAGCTGTGCCCCGCGGTTCCACCATTTAGTTTCATGCTTAATTTCGCGGCACCCTAATATTTTTTATAAATAAATTATGCATGCAGTCTCAGCCCGATCGTTTTAAAATTGACAAACTTTTATCTCCTTGGGGGTAGAATTAATCAAAATCCTTTCTTAGCGGATGCCTACGTCATAACATCTACCTGCATGCCAAATCTCAGCCCGATCCGGGTGGTTTGGGCTGTGCGTTGATAGATCACTATGTCAGTCAGTCACCTTTGAGGTTTATATATTTAGATTAAACAGGTAGGTAGGTTCTTTGCTCACCAATTTAGTGGTAGAAGCGATTTCCATAGAATCCCTGGCGCCCAGTAGGACTGCCTTAGTAGCGGGTCGGACAGTCGATGTCCTACAATCAAATTTTAATACAAGGTAAGTTTTAAGTACAAAAATTACGTTGAAGATATCGCCTGCGTATTTTCCTCATTTTGTATGGGTTGAAAAGCGCCCCAAGCGGTGAGTGTAGGAAGTTTGACGTCTCCATACAAAAGCGCAAAACGTAAGGTCCAGCGACGACGTTCGAATGTGTCAAAACGTATACTTGGGAGACATTGATGCTGTCTATTCTACATTCTGTAGTATAATCTTCTATATAGATAAATATAATTGAAGTGTCTGTTTGTAATTACTATTAAACAACTTTGCACTAAGTAGATATGCAAGTATAATTACGGTACGGACATAAAAAAAATAACTGTCTGACCGTCTGTCCGTCTGTTTGTTCCGACTGTTTTTCTCAGGACTTTCACTGGCAGATAGCGTTACAAGGAGTACCTTAATTACGTTACTTCAGTTTAAAAAAAATAGGGTTCCGCTAAATAAAAATCCCAAATTATTAGGTAAATAAAACAAAGTCTCACATGATCTTCAATATGGATCCCATGTCTCCACGGATGTCAATACTTGGTGCTGTTGCTCTGTGACTCGCCACACTCTGCAAAAAATAAGAATAATCCCTTCCCCTTCCTCGTCTAGTGGTTCCAAACGTTACTGCAGATCATAAAGTCCTGGGTTGGACAAAGTCCTATTGGGCTTGTCATCTGTAATTCCCCAGTAGCAGCCCGGAGTCTGGATTAGTGCCCGGTTAATGGCAATAGACTCACCCCTTATTACATGGCACTTTTTGGCGAAATGTATGTGTCGTCAATTACCCGAAGAAGTAGGCAGAGATGTACTGCCTACCCCTTCGAGTAATACTATAATCTCTTTAACCGAAAACGATACTTTGCAAACGAACGAATATAAAACGTAGTTTCAGTATCGCTTTGTTATTATCAAACTCAAATTTTCGTTCGTTTTAATAATTTAATTAAAGTAGGTTCAGAATATAAACGTCAAAGAATTTTCAAGCAGACGTTCGGACGTAATTTTAGAACGAATAAGAACCGTGGTAGGAACTTTGCTAACTTTCGGCCGAAGATTCGTTTTTCGGAGAAAGCGATTAGTTCCTAAGGGCCTAGTGCGAGTTTTTCACTGCCGCCGTCACAAGTCACCGCGTCGACGTAAATGCAGATTTGTATAGGATCGGAACAGCGCCTCTGTCGGCCTTAAGATGACACTATTGTGAGCCCATACAAATCTGCGTTTACGTCGACGCGATGACTTGTGACGGCGATTTTAAGAAAGCTTGCACTAGGCACTTACTCTGGAGGGAGTATATGAATGTATTTTCATGATCGTGTTACCACTTTAGAAGTCTGCCTGTCGTTTGGTGGTTGTTGCACCACGTGACACTCCCACCGGTTGTCCACTGGCAGGTGCTTCGGGTACTCGTCTTTGATCACGTCTTGGTGCGGGCATTGTCTCTTCACATACATGTCATTGAATACTGTGCAGTATAAATATACAGAGTTTTAGGCGTAAATTTCGGGCACATTTAAGAACTAGGCTCTTGTCGGTGAAGCAGTCCCCAACCCTCTCTATTGTCCGCTTACAATTTGCCTTTCTTGTACGCCATGACGCTGACTTGTTCCTTCAGATGTTGTATGTAACTAATCCTTGGTCTCCCTCCCTCTTGCGTCTCGGTAGTCAAGGTTCCAAAAATACACATATCACTTAACTATAATACATATGAAACTCTCAGACACAAATGCTAATCACATTAAATAACCGTGAAGCAAGAATCGAACCCGCGACACGTTTACAACAGCAGTCAGGCCACAAGACCAACGGCGACACTTGTATTTATCAATGAATGACAGCAGTAACCACAAAGTAACTGAACACAGGACTTAATGCGAGTCTTTCACTGCCGCCGTCACAAGTCACCGCGTTGCCGTAAATGCAGACATGTATAGGATCGAAACAGCGTCATCTGTCGGCTCACAGATGGCACTATTTTGATCTGTGTTTACGACGACGCGATGACTTGTAACGGCGATTTTAAGAAAACTCGCATTAGGCACTCGAACACAGTAGTAACTAGTAATGCAAATGTCAATTAATAACAGCACCGACCGTTACGTAAGCTTGTAAAATCTAAAGATGAGCTTACCGTATTCCTTCCAAATCTTAGGAGCAGTTTTAATGGTCTTCAAGCACCGCAGTACCTCCCGTCTTTTGGCTGGCTTGAACTCCGCCATGTCTCCGAACACCATAAATGGTCGGCCGTCACCTTTAAGACGGTTCCACCACTTGTCTGCGTCCTCTGTTTCTTCAGCTGTAAATATTGAAAATGAAAACTGTCGCAAACTTATCACCGGTTCGGAAACTAGCCTTCTGAGTAGAATCGGCAAGAAACTCGGTCAGACATCATTAGTACATTTTATTAACCTTTATTGCAATATAAATTTTACATACTACACACTTAACAGTAGGTACCTACCTAAGTCTTAAATTTTTTTTTTATTTTTTTTTTTATTCACAGCTATTAAAAAAGAGTTTTTGCACAGAGTGCACGCCACTCTTATTGGTAACACAAAAGGACAAAAGCAAAGTACTTACATAAAAAAAGAAAAAGACAGATTTTTTTTTTTAATTCTCTGTGTTTGTTCTTTGTTCCGGGAAATGTCTGAAACAGCTGGACCGATTTTAACGAGAGTTTCATAGTAGGTTATAAGAAATAACATGGTAAATTATATATTTTTTTAAATAGGCATCGACGATATAAAGCACAGCATACCCATAAAATTAAGCCTACGAGGGTAAAAATTACATCTGTTCAAATTGGTCTTTCCGTTATAGTTACCCACAGATAAAAAATCAATCGGTAACGTACGTTCAATCGCCTCTTCCCCATAGTCCACTGGTTCATCCACCTCGCAAGGGTCCTCGTTGGGGTCGTCCACAATGGGGGCCTCGGTCTTCAACAGAGCTGGTAAATCGAAGAAGTACTGCGCCGACTCAGGGGTGCCACCGGCATAGTTGTGGACGAAATTCTGGAACTGTACCCCAAGAATAGGTTGGAAAATGTTTTAAAGTCAAAGTCAAAGTCAAAAATATCTTTATTTGATTAGACTTTTACAAAGTACTTTCAAATCGTCAGAATGACATAATTATACAGGATTATACATTCGACCGCCAGGTTCGGAAGGTTGCTTTTACTGAGAAGAACCTGGCAAGAAACTTAGTAATTACTCTAAAAATATTATACAATTTTAATAATCTATACAGATAAATAAAATTGAAGTGTCTGTTTGTAATACCAAAATAACAGCTTTTCACTAAAAACCCAAATTTTAAATTTTTTCTCAGTCTGTCTGTCTGTATGTCTATCTGTTTGTTCCGGGTAATCTCTAAAACGGCTGGACCGATTTTAACGGGACTTTCACTGGAAGGTAGCTGATGTTTCAAGGAGTAACATAGGCTACTTTTATTTATTAAAAATATTAGGGTTCCGTGACAATAAGGATGAAACTAAATCTACGCGGGTGAAAGCGCGGGGCACAGCTAGTTTATTTTATTTTATTCCGAGTATGTATTGGCCCTCTAACGGAAATACTCAGCAACATTTTACGGTTTGTATTTTTTGAACGCAAGTCAACTCACCCATTTAATCTCATTGGCTCACAAGCTTCGGTAGAAAAGATACTAAATTTGAAAAATAGATGGCGTTGTAAGTATAACATTAAGATATAAACCAGAATTTTGGGTACAAGTACATTTAGATTACAATAGAAAAAAATATATTTTATTCCGACTGCAATATTTTAGTGAATTTTGATATTGCTGATTAAGCACAGATTACATTTGAAAGTAAGTTTTAGATGAATACCTCTTTCATAATTTTCGTCATTTTTTCCCTCCACTCCTGATCTACTCTTGCAGCAGTCTTGTATCCTCTAGATAGATTCAATATTATTGCCTGCCCTTCAGTCAGAATGTCTTGCAATGCGTGAATATAGCTTGTATACTCTAAGTAATTAAGTAGTATGTTAATAATTATCTGTGCTGCTGACATTGCTGGTGTATTAGGTTCTTAATAATGTTGCCACATCCAGTGTACAATACTAAGCATAATGTTAAATTATACTATGACATAACACAATTTTTGGGAGGCCTTTGCCCAGCAGTGGGACACTACAGGCTAATAATAATAACACAATTTTAAGCTTATTGATAGAACAGTGAAATAGTAGAGTGGATTAATTAAGAGTGAAATAAATACCTTCAATAAGTCTCCACTTTTCCAGTTTACTTTTTGTTCTTTCAGAACACAATACAAACATTAATCCGGCTAAGTTTTTGCATTCCAACTGTGTCTGTAAAGCAGTTACCTTTTCCTGTCTTTCTCTGTGTGCTTCTCGAAGCATGTGTGATGTTCGGATTTGCTCATTTCTGCAATTAATGTGTTTGACATAGCCTATCTTTAAATTTATAGCGAAAAATATGACGTTGATTTTAATAGATAATGAAGGCGTCAAAAATTATCACTATTCAAAATTGCTTAATATATACCAATAATTGGTAAGCAAGTCCATAATTTTGATAATTCAAATATAACTGGGTATACATGTTACATTCTGCTATATAAAATATTTTAAATCTTTTAATCATTGCATAGGGTCTAAACACAGTTTATCAAATTGCAATGTAACTTACTGTAAAATAAAATCAAATCTCTCTTTCAAGTTAGCAACCTCTTTGTTTAGTTGTTTTTCAAATTCTACTTTCATTTTCGCTTCTTTCTCCTTCAAAAGTCTGTCTATCTCTCTTTGCTGCTGTCTCTTTTCGTTGTCTTCTTTCCTTACCAATGTCTCCACACAAGAGCATTCTGAACATGGTTGTGTGATTGGTTCTTCCGCCGGTTTCGAGTCCATGTTAACGGATGATATGGCAGGGGAACATTCTTCCCTTATCACTTCTAAGACGTCGGTGTTCTCAGCTATGGTAACATGTTCGTGGCTTGAGTGTCGAGACATCTGAAAGTAACAAAAATATTCACTTCACGATTTCACTCGAACATAAAACTTGAAAGAATGAAATAAAAAAATATAAAAAGATAGAGGAACGGTGAAAGAGGTAATAAAATTAACCAAATTAAAATAAGTAGGTCTCTCCAAAATCAAAAAATTCAAATCAAAAAGTTTTATTCAACATAAGGGACACTTGGAACACTTCACTTCTTCTCCGAGGACTCTTCAGCATACCAAATCTTTAATATTTACTAAATTAAAGGTTGAGCTTACGTCACTGCTTGATAGTGTACATGTTCCGTTATGTCAGTTTGATTTGGTAGCTTATATTCCGAGGTGGCAACACAAATTTTTTACTGTCGTGAAGTTCGTAACATGTGATGTTTCATGAAGTGTTAATTTTTTACGAAAAACGTTTTAATTCTAGTGTTAGTGCGTAAAAATAGTGAATAGAAATATTGGAACATATTTGTGAGTGTTTAGTGAAGTGGTGATTGTGTTTTAATGGTGCATTTTGCGCATAAAATTTTACATGGATAAAGCCGTCACTTGAGGTTGTTAAGGTTAGTGCTTTTTTCGTCTGTTGTTAGTCTTAAAATAGATTCCTGTGCGGGTCGCAATGATATTTCAGTTTTGTTTGTGTAACGCCTGCATGTGACTTTTCAGTTTTTTCATGGGACCTTGAACTAGAAATCTATCAACTTAGCGTTATCAAGGTTAGGTTTGCGCGGGTGATTTGTATCACGTTAATATTGTTTATTTAGTCTTAACTGCATCAAAACATTAGTAAATGTGATTAAAATTGTATATAAAGTGTCTTTATATATTGATAATAGTGTCCATATGTGTTTGGTTGTCGAAAAAGGCGCATCGTCGGACCTAACCTAAAAGCATGCATGTAGGTATTATGTGCAGATTTTTTGCGAGTGTAGCGTTTGTTAAGAACCGTTAACTTGGCAGAGCGCGTGCATTTACGTTTATTGTAAGTTTTATTGATCGTCCGTCGCGTTTTGTGTATAATTCGTCTTAAAATCACGTGACCACGTCTGTTTTTACCATATGCTTTGACAGATCGACACGGCGTATTTTGGCTGATAACTGCGTGGTGACAATATTACGATTTTCGCGCAGATTTTTCTTGATAAAGGTTACAGGTGAAACGGTGCTGCAAACGTGAAAAAAATTTCACAGTTTAACATATTTTCTTTTTTACTTTATTAGTGTATTGTAATAAAGTCTAGAGTGAAATCAGTAGAACAATCTTTTATCTGATGTTTTGAGTTACATTTAAGTTGAAACCACAATAAGGTGCCTGTATAAAAACCATATATTCTTGATAAACTATTGTTATCTTGTGCAATGTTTATAATAAGTGATCTTTACATTTCAAATAATTACTTAAAACAAAAAACTTTCAAACACTGCTTTTATATTCAATTACTTACTTAAAAAAAATACCACACTCTGAAGAGGAAAATACTTCTGTTAATAAAATGTGTGTTAATTTGAGTGAATAACTTCTTTTGGCACTTAAACAATTAATTATTTTTGAAAATTAATTCTAAAATATTTAAATATATGACATACTTAATATGGAAAATGTTAAAATAGCAAATGGATTTTTATAGTAATCTAATAATAATTGGATTTATCTTCTTTATATATAAAACAATCCCCATTTCCCTTGGTCATGGCATCATGTGTAAACAGCTGGATGGATTTTAACGGGACTTTCACTAGCAGATAGCTGTTTCAAGGAGTGTTTAGGCAAATTTTATTTAACACATTCGCTGCTGAAATTTCGGCTTCTTCGTAAATTCTCTAACAGTTGGACGCGCAGGTGCGTCGTTAGCAGCGAACGGGTTAAAAAAATGCATAAAGACTGTTGGACCCATGAATTACCTGTACATGGGTGAAACCACGGGGCACAGCTATTGTTTAATAAATAATAAAATCTATTTATCCTTAAAAAGTACTTTCTGCATTTACAACATTCATAAGTGCCATACCAGGACCTAAACTGAATAAATCATGTTCATTTTCATTTTACCTTACCACCCTCAAACTATATCCACATGGTAATAAAAGCTTTAATTTATTCCACTAGCTACTGCATTTTTATATGTGGCTACTCACTTTTATCTGATACTAACAGACATCATGCGGTTTCACCTGTGTAGTTCCCGTTCCCGTGGGAGTATGGGGATAAAATATAGCCTATATAATAATAATAATAATATAGCCTTTTAATCCTAAACATAGGGTTACAGGATGTCCCTAAGTTCAGTGTGCCTTTTGGCATAGGCCTCCTCCAAATCCTTCCATTGGGTCCTGTCTCTTGCTACTCTTATCCAGCCTATATTAACCAGTGATAATGTAGCATTCAAATGGTAGAGAATTTTTAAAATTGGTTCCATACTTTTTGAGCCAATTTGTTACAAACATACAAACCCTTCCTCTTTATAATATTAGTATAGACTAGCTGTGCCCTGCGGTTTCACCCACATAGATTTAGTTTCTTCCTTATTGTCGCGGAACGCTAATATTTTTGATAAATAAAAGTAGCCTAAGTTACTCCTTGAAACATCACCTACCTACCAGTGAAAGTCCCGTTAAAATCCCTCTAGCCATTTCAGAGATTACCCGGAACAAACAGACAGCCAGACAGAGAAAAATTTTAAACCTTGGTTTTTTAGTGTGAGTATCGTGTATACTTTCATATGCATTTAGTAAAAAGCTGTTATTTTGGAATTACAAACAGACACTTCAATTTTATTTACATGTATACTCAAACTCAAACTCAAATTTGATAAATAAAAGTAGCCTAAGTTACTCCTTGAAACATCAGCTACCTGCGAGTGAAAGTCCCGTTAAAATCGATCCAGCCGTTTCAGAGATATACTTTCATATGCATTTAGTGAAAAGCTGTAATTTTGGAATTACAAACAGACACTCTTTTTGTAATTCCAAAATTAAATTGGACACTCCAATTTAATTTAACTGTATAGACTAGCTTTGTCCTGCGGTTTCACCCGTGTAAATTTAGTTTCATCCTTATGATCGTGGATTTTTTTATAAATAAAAGTAGTCTAAGTTACTGCTTGAAACATCAGCTACCTGCGAGTGAAAGTCCCGTTAAAATCGATCCAGCCGTTTCAGAGATATACTTTCATATGCATTTAGTGAAAAGCTGTAATTTTGGAATTACAAACAGACACTCTTTTTGTAATTCCAAAATTAAATTGGACACTCCAATTTAATTTAACTGTATAGACTAGCTTTGTCCTGCGGTTTCACCCGTGTAAATTTAGTTTCATCCTTATGATCGTGGATTTTTTTATAAATAAAAGTAGTCTAAGTTACTGCTTGAAACATCAGCTACCCGCCAGTGAAAGTCCCGTTAAAATTGGTCCAGTCGTTTCAGTGCTTACCCGGAACAAACAGACAGACAGAGAAAAATTTTAAAACTTGGTTTTTCAGTGTCTGTAGCGTGTATACTTTCATATGCATTTTGTGAAAAGCTGTAATTTTGGAATCACAAACAGACACTTCAATTTTATTTATCTGTATAGATGTATAGATTATAAGCAGTAATAATATTACCTTTCTTAGGTTTATTTACATAGAAGTAAAGTAATTTTTTTGTATATAATATGTAAGTTTTGCAATTTTTTTGTTTTGATCACTAATGTCAGAATGACAAGCCAATCAGCTGTCCTTGACCTGCTAACTTTTTATTATCTCCTGCCAGTTGCTAACTTTCCACTAAGAAGTATTTCATCTTAAGTAATAATATATTTTAATAGGTATTTTAAAAGATGACAAAATACTTCAAATAAAAAGTAAAAATTTCAACAATAAATAAATTTATTTCCTACTTATAATTACTAATACTAATTTATCACCCTGACCTTATCCTATATGTCATTAGTTCAACTTGCACTTGATCCAACTCAATGAAAAAGCTAAAGCCTGCAAATACAGGGGTCTAGGCACCGTATATGAATGTCCCATTCGTTGTCGAGACCCTTGGTCTGTGGGGTCCTAGCGCTATTAGGCTTTTTAAAGAAATCACAAAAAGGTTAGTCGACAACACAGGAGACCGAAGAGCTGGCAGCTAGCTCGGACAAAGAATTAGTCTAGCCATCCAAAGGGGGAATGCTGCCAGTATCTTCAGAACCTTGCCTACAGGGACTCCCTTTAATAATATATAAAAATTTTATGGTTTTTTAGTGTTAGTACTATATTTTTTTATTGATTATCATGTAATAAAATATAAATAAATGTCTTACTCAATGTGGCTGATAGACATTCACAACACCTTGCATGAGGAAAATTGGTAATCTGGATTAAACCAGTAGCTTTCCTAGTCTATCAAACAACCTTTAAAAGTCCCCAATAAAAGCTCATTTGGTAATGGCACCGTCGGCTATACAAGCTCTCCGAAGCACAGAGAGAACCCAGACGATCACCCATCCAACTGCTAGATTGCGTTGGGGTTGCTTACCTTCGTTGATTGAATGATACGCAAAGCAATTGTGCTAGGAAGCCCTCTAAATTTATTTATGACCTGATAAATTTATCAATTGAAAGATATCATAATATCTTAAAGAAATGTACTCAATAAATGCTCTACATATCATTGGCAAGTGTAAAGTGCAACCTTACTTTGTTCATCATCATCTCCCTGGCATTATCCCATACATTGTTGGGGTCGGCACTTGATTCAACCCGATGTGGCTGATCACATGATTTTTATACGAAGCGACTGCCATCTGACCTTCGCAACCCCATTTTAGGAGGAAAATCTGTGATCTGGGTTAAACCAGTTGACAGATAATTTTTAGGCCTCCGACTGACCTGTAACGATTGCCAAAGATGATAAATTGGCAACCGGGACCGACGGCTTAACGTGCTCTCCGAGGCACGGAGGGAACTCGGGCGGTCACCCATCCAACTACTGGCTAGGCGTATGGTTGTTTAACTTCGCTGATCGAATGATATGCGCAATAGCAACTGTGCCACGAGCTCCTCTGCAACCTTACTTTGTTGCCGATTGTATTTAATGCATAATCTCTGTGAGAGCTGTTTTGGCAGAGTGGTTTAGCTATCACCTGCGATGCAAGCGGGTCTAGTTCCAATCTCACTGGTCTGCATTTTTTCTTTCTTCTAATTACTTAAGTGCATTGATTTTGCATCATAAACTTTACAGTGAAAGACAATTCAGTAGACTGGGGGTTTACTGTTTTTCTCTGAAAACTAATTTCATTGGTTTTTGTTCATTTACCAGATACAAATAACTAGTTCCAAACATATGCATGGAACTGATAACATTTCTATACATAGAAAAGCCATAAAAGCTCATTATTTACTGGTGACATAAATAAAAGTATGGGGATGACCAAGCAGTACAATAATTGTTATTATTTTAAATCATGTTTTTTGGAAATATGTTTTAGAGATCCACTAATAAATGTTAAGACGAGTCATGTATATGTATACATACATACATACATATACATACAGATAAATAAAATTAAAGTGTCTGTTTGTAATTCCACAATATCAGCTTTTCACTAAATGCATATGAAAATATATACGCTACTGACACTAAAAAACCAAGTTTTAATATTTTTCTCTGTCTATCTGTCCATCTGTCTGTCTGTTTGTTCCGGGTAATCTCTGAAACGGCTGGACGAATTTTAACGGGCCTTTCACTGTCAGGTAGCTGATGTTTCAAGGAGTAACTTAGGATACTTTTTTTTTAATATTGGGGTTCCGCGACAATAAGGATGAAACTAAATCTACGCGGGTGAAACCGCGGGGCACAGGTTTATAACTAATACAATACTTAATTGCTCTGCTCGTTTTAAGGTATTAGATAGATATATGGATATTTGAACATTACATGATTTGTTATTGAATATATTGAAGCGCCCTGCGGTTTCACTAGCAGAATTTAATATCATGGTTGACCTGCAGAATCCTAATGGTTTTTAATAATCAAAGTAGCCTAAGTTACTCCTTGTAACATTAGCTATCAGCCAGTCCCGTTAAAATCTGTCCATCCGTTTTGAAGATCAGCCAGAACAAACAGACAGACAGAGAAACAAAATTAAAAAATGTTTTTTTATTGTCAAAACCGTGCATATGCCTTTAGTGAAAAGCTGTTATTTTGGAATTACAAACAGACACTTCAATTTTATTTATCTGTAAAGAAATGTATTGACATAGATAGGTCATTGTGTAATGGGTTTGGGTAACTAAACATTGCATGACTAATGAACAGCTGTGTCAATAGATCATAGTTTTAACACGCCCAAGCCCAAGAGGGGAGTAAATAAAAGAATTTTTCCATAGTGCATATATTTTGATCCATTTCATGTTTGCATTTAAAATATTCTGGATACATGAAGAAGTTTGCAAATATAAATTAGTAGAGCTTCGCACTATTTAAAATAACAGCTTATCACTAAAAGCAAATATATATGGTACTTAAATAAGTACTTAAATAAAAAAATACCTATTTAAAAATCTCTGTCTGTCTGTCCGTCTGTCTGTGTGTTTGTTCCGGGTAATCTTTGAAATGGTTGGACCAATTTTGACTTTCATTGGCAGGTAGCTGATGTTTCAAGAAGTAACTTAGGCTACTTTTATTTATTAAAAATATTAGGATTCCGTGACATGAAGCTAAATCTACGCGGGTGAAACCGCGGGGCACAGCTAGATAATAATATAAATATTTCCATACCGTCATGTATCTTCTCCTCATAGCTTATCATTTCGTTCCAGATATGGAATCGCACATCCTAAACACATACCACCAGGCCCGCTACCGGAACATAGGGCACAAGGTGATGCGGGCCAAGACCGAATCACTCTCCTCCGAGAGCAGCTACCACAGCCCGGAGTATGTGCAGGCGCAGCCGGGGTTCAAGCCGCAGTTTGACACCGCCGGGGGCTGGTGTCAGGGACAGCCTGTAAGTATACTGTGATAGAGTAACTTGGAGATTATCTTTATCTTTGTTTGTGGCATTATTGGGTCCGGTTGCCCGGAAGCACGTCGACCCTTGGGATCTTTATATATATATACAGACACAGTCATTATAATTTCCAGATAAACACAACAGCATCAAGTCAAGACACAAGCTCGGACGAGGACAGCTCTCAGGAAGAGGTCGAGGATGTCCAGGACAAAGACAAGGAGAGGATAGACGTCCAAGCAATAGACGTGGACGAGGAGAGTATAGACGTAGACGACGAACAAATCGACGTACAAAACGTTTCACATCCTCACATGCAGCTCACTGAAGACAGCCTGGTAGAAGGCCACGATTATGACGTCATCACAGTATACACTGTGAACCCAGATCTTGATCTCATCGAAGCATCCTCGGATGATGACCAAGATGACTACTCCATCAAAGCAGAGGAATACGATGAACAGCCAAACTACAAAGGCTCGGACGTGTGTCATGATCTAGGTATCAATCTAGACACACCAGTCGTTTCAAATGTCGATGAATACTTTATAAAGAACAATGATAATATCCTAGATGCTGACGAGCCGGTAGTTAAAGATGTGGACGAATATTTTATTAAAGATAAAGGTAAGTCAAATGATGTGCCAAATGTTGATGACTTCTTTATCAAAAATAAACCGGATGAACAATATGATTCGCCTCAAACGATACCTAAAGTCGAAGAGTTTGTTCAAGAAGAACCTATTAAGGAAGAGCCGAAAGAAACCGATGAACATACAGAGCCAGATAATGGGGATACAATAGATGAATCCGATTTAGAAGTACTTCCTAATATCGAGGACCTGAAAAGGTTTCTGCTCGAAGACATGACGTATACGAAATTTAAAAGCATTCAAAGGTCTTGCTCTGTGCCTCAGTCTCCGATGCAAAACATCTGTATGGACATTGATGATACAAAAACATGTCTAAGCTTCGAAGACCTGAATCTTGATCTATCAGATTTGGCCTTCGACAACGAAAAGGACAAGTCTGACAGCAGTGCCAACAAAAGTGATGATATGCCTAGAACTCTTACTGACGAAGACGTAAACAGCTTTCTGATCACCAATAAAATTGAGCCAAAAGAAGTAACTGAAGATGACCTTAGCCATCAAGACATGGAAATTGAAGGCACGATCGAACAGACGATAGAACCTCCCACTGTTATACAACCAGAGCTACCACGAAAACTCACGTCGACACCCCTTCCAACCACCCCTATTCCGACACTTCTCGATTTCTGCATAGAGAAACCAGCTAAGAAAGAAGTTCTAGCTGAACCCAAAGTAGAGGTAGACGATTTCGTAGATGTCGAGTCGTGTAATGATACTGTTATTCCTGTCCTTGAGGCCAATAATCTAAGCTCACTTCTGGAACAATTCGAGGCAAACGAAAAGTTTAACACTAAGAAAAGACCTTTAGTCAAGGTCGAAGACCAAAAACCGAAAAGTTGCAATAACAAGAATAGTCTAACGAACGGTATGCGCTTGCAAGACGCTGGTGTACAACTCAATAAGAATAAAATGCGGCAAATATTGGTAAGTGTATCCTTTCGTCCTTTTCAGGTTTAGTAGAGAACATATTCACGCTAAGTACGTTATTACAGATGCCGTCGACTATAAACACAGCGGTCAGGCGGTCGCCAAGCCCCATTCACTCTGACCACGACTACTGCTCGTCCAAAAAGAGGCACAGCCTCCCTAACCTGAAAGGAGGACAGAGCCTCCTCAAACCGGAGGTCTTGTCTAGCAACAGTCGAATACTTAACTCCAGACATAGGTCGTGTAAGAACAAAAAAGTCGTCTATCACCTCAGCAGTGATGACGAAAGTGAAAAGTGCAGTGGTAAAAATAAAAAAGTGAATCGCAGTGACGATACTGACGTTAAAAAGAAACTAGCTATAAAGCAAGGTGTAAAACCTATAGCACAAGCGAATTGTCGTAAAAAACTTTCGCCCCCGCACAGTGCACCTAACGATATAATAAGTAAAGATAAAGCCAACAGTTCTGTGATTGTTAAAAGTGCTTCTAAAGCAGGTGATACTTCTTTTAGTCAAAATTCAAATGGTAGCATTAAGTTAACTATAAAAAATAAATCTGAAGTTATTCTTAACTGTGATCCTATAGACTCTCAGAAAGATAAACTTATAGAAAAGTGTAAGACTAGTGTTGATAATGCAGCGAACAGTGTACATATAAAGCAGGAGAAACACGAATTAGATAGGAACAAAAATAAGAATGTTGATACTGTAGTGACAGTCCCCACTGTTACTGTTAGTGAGGTAGTAGTGAAGGAAGAACCCCGTCCAAAGGAACATTTTTATACAGCACTGTTTAGTAATAAGCAAGACGTCCACATACCACAGGCTGTGGACGCTAAGCCCGAGAAGAGACCGTTCGAAGAAGAGTTAAAGTCTGTGGATGTAGTGATAAAGAAGGAAGCAGAACCGCACAAGAAGAAGAAGTTAAACCTCCAAGAGTACAAGCTTAGGAGAGGAGCCTGTTCCAATAACAGCTCGGCGACAGTCAGCCCAGAAGCGATATTCCCGGACATGCCCATCCCTTTGATAGACAGAAGTGGCAAATATAATCATGTTCAAATCCCGCCGAATGGATTTACAAATACACCGGATAAGCCAGACGCCGACCCGCCAAAGAAGTTGTTCGATCCAATACGAGAAGCTTCTAGAAAGATCCTCATGAATACAAAGAAACAAAAAGCAGAGGCAACTAGAAAGAGAGACGAAGAAATCGTTATGAGTAAGATACCTAAAGTAGAGAACTTGAAATTGCAACCTCTAATAAGTGACGCTGAGATGATGAAAATTGTTGGTATGGCGCAACCCGAAGCTTTGCAACCTAAAGTGAATGAAAAACCACAAGCTCCAGCAGATTGCGAAGAGATTATCCTTGTTAGTGTTGGGACGAACACAGATGAAGCCATATTTAAAGATATGGAGAAGGAATTGGAGAAAATGAAATCCCAAATGACGCCAGTGGATTCTAAGGCGCTGATTAACTTCAAGATCAAAAAATCTGATCATATTCTTAAACAGAATGTATTCGATTCTGTCAAGAGAGAAAAGAGGAATGCAATTGATGAAAAGAAGCATATGGAATCGAAAATAGATAAAGAGAGGTACAAAGATATTACAGCTACATTGAAGAGTGTTGAGAAACAAGTGGATCCTAAGATATCCAGCAACTCATTATTCGCCAGCATACAAGATGTTGTAATGAAGAAAGCGCCAGACGAAGCTCCGAAACCAGATGACATTAGAAATTCAAAGCCCAAATCTCCAATAGATAAACGTGAAACTTTCAAATTCGTCAAGACCACAATAGTACGAGAATACGACCCCAAAGCAGAACATGGAGAGGACAAAGTGATCTTACATTTAGACAAACAGAGAAACAAACCTCTACATTCAAGTATAGTTATACAGACCGATTCAGTACCTGAGTTTGTAGAGTTGCCAACCCTAAAAAGTCCTGTCAGAGAAAACTCCTTGAATAGACAGCGAACTAACAGTGACATGTCACTGGCGAGCGAGAGCAGTCCAGTTAGAACGAACGAGGTTAAAAAGTCTGAGGAACGTAAGACCAAAGTGGATTCCAGAGAGAAGCGGTGTCAGTCTAAAGAGAAGCGATCCAGGTCGAAAGAGCGATACGATAAATACAGGCGTCGATCCAGATCTTTATCCAGAGGGAGGAGAAGAAGACGTTCCCGCAGTCGAAGTAGATCTAGATCTAGAGGACGTTACAGACGTTATAGACGGTCAGATTCGCCTTACAAAAGGAAACGTCGATCGAGATCGCGTTCTCGATCGTATCATAAACGTCGATCGCCGTCTATTCGCAGGGAACGTCGCTCTAGATCTCGATCGAGGCCCGAAGCGCGGTCGAAAAGCCCTATGCCCTTAAAGAAGAGTCCCCACGCAATTGTAGTGGAGAGGAAGATAGCCAAGTCATTAACACCACCTTTGAGGAAGCCGACGGTTTCTGAAAGCTCCGAATCGTCGACGAGGTGAGAGTTTATTGAGAGCGAGTTTTAAAAATAAATATAATAGTATGGCTAATGTTATAAATAAAGAGTTAGTTTGTGAGTTTTTAAGGTTGTAGGGGGTAATTTCTGGTTCTTCTGAATCTATTTTACCTGTAAAAAGCCACATTATTTGTGATAATATAAATACTGTCGAGGTAGTTAAATTATGTTTGAGTGAAACCGCGGAAGCTCATTCGGAGCACTCGTTACCGAAGGAGGTATAAAGAGATGCATAAATGTGGATGAAGCTAAAGAAGTATGTAAGGATCGTAGCGTGTGGCGAACGTTCTCTAGCTATTCCCATGGTATACAGTCGTGAGTAAATGAATGTATGTAACCGAGGGGCACAGAGGGCCTAGTACGAGTTTTTCACTGCCGCCGTAACAAAACACCGCGTGGACGTAAACAGATTTGTATAGTATAGTAGAACAGCGCCTCTGTCTGCCTAAAGACGACACTATTGTGAGCCCATACAAATCTGCGTTTACGTCGACGCGGTGACTTGTGACGGCGATTTTAAGAAAACTCGCACTAGGCACTCACTTGAGTTATATATAATGTTCCTCACGATTTTTCATAATTAAACACTAGGCGAGATATATTATTGGGGTATTTAGCTAGGTTTGAACCAGCATGAAACTAAAATTACGGTGCTGACCCAAAGTATATGAAATTCAATATAAAAGTCGTTTTGGGTGATTGATTCGTGTCACCTGTATAATCTACACAAATATTATAAAGAGGAAAGACTTGATTGTTTTTTTGTTAGTTTGTTCGCATTGAATGGGCTCCGAAACTACTTGACCGATACTTGAAAATTCTTTCAGCAATGGATAGCTACATCATCAGCGAGTAACATAGGCTATATTTTATCCCCCTACTCCCACGGGAACGGGAACTACGCGGGTGAAACCGCGTGACGTCCGCTAGTGCACTTTGGAATAATATAATCATCATCTCTGTTCCAGCTCGTCATCATCATCATCGTCGTCGTCGTCGTCGTCGTCATCGTCATCCAGTTCGTCGGAAGGGTCCCGCAAGTCCCGTCGCTCCTGCAGTCCTTACCAACGAGAGGAACCCTATAGGAAGAAACCTTATAACAGGAGTTTTAGTTCTGAAGACAGGTAAATATCTGGTTACACTGAAAACCAACTCCACTCGACTCAACTGGACCCCAGTTTGGTCTGCGATTATACTTGAGTTCAACAGGGCTACAGGGATTATACAGGTCAACATCGATGCACTGGTGCAAACTACTTTAGCAACAACTCTCGTTATTTCGATTTTATGTGTACACTAGCTCTGCCCCGCGGTTTCACCCGCGTAGATTTAGTTTCATCCTATTTGTCGCGGAACCCTAATATTTTTAATAAATAAATCCTTGAAACATCAACTACCTACCAGTGAAAGTCTCGTTAAAATCCGTCCAGCCGTTTCAGAGATTACCCGGAACAAACAGACAGACAGACAGACGGACAGACAGAGAAAAATTTTAAAACTTGGTTTTGTAGTGTTAGTAGCGTGTATACTTTCATATGCATTTAGTGAAAAGCTGTTATTTTGGAAGTACAAACAGACCCTTCAATTTTATTTATCTGTATAGATATAGATGTATAGATAACCGGGTTATGTAGGAAGAAATGTTCATTTCATTCTTTGTACATAACTAGTTCCGTTGGCAGTTATGTACAAAGAATGAAAATTTCTTCCTACGTAACCCGGTACGTACGAAGAATATTTTTTCTTTGTACATCACTAGTTACGTAACTTGGTTACGTACGAAGAACAAGGGGTATTTTTTGGATGTTTTTTCAGTTTTGTGTGTTGTTGCGTCAGTTTCATTGTGTATTTTATGTTTATTATTATTATAACAAATTTAATATATAAGCTGACCTATGAAAGATCCAAAACGATTCAAATCAAATCAAAAAGTTTTATTCAACATAAGGGATACTTGGAACACTTATTGAACGTCATTTCTCTTACGCTAACTTACGATCATTTACTACCGTTTCCAAAAGATTAGGCTACGCAGTGAGTGTCGATTCAACTGAAGTACAAATTGGTAGTTATCGATTTCTTTTCGTATATTATATCTATACTGATAAATAGAATTGAAGTTTCTTGCTTTCTCTGACCGTCTGGAAGCCCGTTAAAATCGGTTCAGCCGTTTCGGCTAATAGCCGGAAAAAGCAGACAGACTGACAAAGAAAACATTTTTTAATTGGCAATAACGTATAAACTTCTATATGCGATTTAGGGAATAGCTGTTATTTTGGAATTACAAACAGACAATTCAATTTTATTTATGTGTATGTACACATTACACCCACATTTACAACATGATATTAAGCATATTCTTGTCCCTTTCTTGCAGAGAGAGCAACACGCCGGTGGAAGAGAGACGGATAGTGTTCGTCGGTAAGTTGGAGAAGGACATCACTAAACTGACACTCCGGTCGCAGTTCTCAAAGTTTGGCTCCGTTTTGGAAGTCAGGCTTCATAGTAAGGAGGATGGGTGAGTGGTCACTGCCTTAAATATTTATTTATTTACTAGCTGTGCCCCGCGGTTTCACCCGCGTGGAATTAGGTTCATCCTTCTTGTCGCGGAACCCTAATATTTTAGATAAATAAAAGTAGTCTAAGTTACTCTTTGATATATCAGACAGACAGATAGACAGACAGAGAAAATTTTTAGAACTTGGTTTTTTTTGTGTCAGTAGCGTGTATACTTTCATATGCATTTAGTGGAAAGCTGTTATTTTGGAATTACAAACAGACACTCCAATTTTATTTATCTGTATAGATATAGATTTACTAGCGGTTGTCCCACGGTTTCACGCAAATTCGAATCCCAGCGGGGCTAGTACCAATGAGTTTTTCGAAAAACTCCATGTGCAGTGATTTCACACCACGTGCTTTACGGTGAAGGAAAACGTCGTGAGGAAACATATGTCTGAGAAGTAATTCAAAGACGTATGTATAGTGCCTGAGACGGCGATGGACTCACAATCTATCACGTTAGCACTTAATCATCTTCGATGAAAAGTGGGTGTTGTTATTACAACACCTCTGTCTACCCCTTCGGGGAATACAGGCTTGAGCTTTATTTATGTACGTTCTTCAACATACCTGTTTGTTACAGATCCCGCTATGGCTTCGTGACTTACCAACGTGCTCGCGACGCGTGGTCGGCTGTAGAGGCCGCGGCTTCATTCCCGCAGTACGATGTCGGGTTCGGAGGGCGGAGAGCTTTCTGCAGGCAGACTTATGCTGATCTAGGTAAATAGTATTTTACACTGCTTGTATAATGATTCCACGGAGTTACACTGCTGGATCCTTATGACATATGACACATGAGATTAATTAACTTTATTTAATTTGAATTTTAAATAAAACTGTATTTTACCAAAAAATACAATTAACATGACTTAGGCTTAAATCTAGCTTAACATTCCACCAATTTGGTTTGTTAGATTAAATCTAAGTTGTGTAAAAATGTCGATTTAAAACCTTTTGACATTATTGGCTCTATGCTGCTATGTCATCAACATATATTGGCTCAATCCAGCTATAGATAAGTCTACTATAAAGATTAACATGCAAAACGAGATTTATGTTAAGTCGAGATTTTAGCTAATCCTAGTTTTAACTAAGTTGAGTTATCTATTTTTTACGTGCTTAATGTCGCATTATTATTATAAAGTTTTCTGTAAGTTTAATCTCATATACTTTCATGGTTATATAGAATGAGGGTCCAGTGTAACACGTTTACTGGTTACAGTAACCGCTTACCATAAGGCGGACTGTTTTATGTTTTATTTGCAATCATTGTTGTTTAGAAATGCTTTCAAAAATGTGAACTGTATCTAAATTGGCTCAGTAGTTTTATTTATTTTTGCCCGCTTCTGCTTTATATCAAACCAGCCGCGTTATTCACTAAGGTTTCTCAGCGTCGTACTCGTCGTCGAGTGTCGGTATTAAAGATACGAAATTGAACCTTATCCTCTATGTATTATGTATCAGTTTCCTATGATTCAAACCAACGCTCGTCGTAGAGTGCCTAGTGAATAACGCGCAGCACTCGCTTCACGGGTTACGATATTTTAAGACTATTACTAAACGTTGACTTTTCTTAACTATTTTTGAATATAATATGGATTTTTTAGCACTTAACACAGAGGAGTTCAACTCCTACATGTTAGTGAAAACCGTATCAATATCTGTAAAGTAGTTTAGAAGAATGATGCGTTCAAACAGACGAAATAATTTTGTATGGATAAGGCGACTTCATTTTATAATTTTTAATATGTGGAGTTATCAAACATAACTCAAAAATCTCACGTGATAGCCCAGTGGTTAGTGGTCGTGCTTGCGAAATGGTAGCGGGTTCGATCCCTGCTTTTAGATGTCTGTGTGATGCACTTCAATAAAGCTTTATGCATCGTAACTATTTAATAATGTATATATTGAATCATATAATTGCACAACTGCGGTATATAATGTACTGCAAATGAGCCGTGGTGGTCGTGTGGTTTGAACAGTTGCCTGTTACGCAAGTGACGCAAGTTTGAATCCCAGAGATTTTCATAAAATGACTGTGATTGTACAGTGATTTCACACTACGTGCTTTACGATGAAGGAAATCATCGTGAGGAAACCTGCATATGTCTGAGAAGTAATTCAAAGACGTATATATGGTGCCTGTGTTAATCATATATGTGTAGGTAGTTAATCATCTTGTGTGAAAAGAGGGTGTTGTTATTACAATAACTCTGCCTACCCCTTCGGGGAATACAGACGTGAGCATATGCATGCATATGTATATTTTTTCTCTTTATTCTGGGGTCCCTAGACAGTTGCCTTATCTGCCTTATGGATAATCCGGCCCTGTATAGACATATAGACGGATCGAAAAGCATTGGTTTTCAAATACTCTTATAGTTATTTTATATAGTTAGCAGGCAACTACACAAACCACTAGGCCATCACGACTCTAATTTAATATATCATGTATTTATGTAAAGTTCACTAACCATTTTATATGCAATAATATATGTATATGTATTTGTGCCGTCCTTATGTCCTAACTGCTGAGTCGATTTCGATATGATTTGACAGGAATGCTCCCCGAAGCCCGGAGGAGGGCCACTTGCCATCCCTCGGGAACATGTAAGTCTCCATACAATGTTACGGGCACTGTGTTGTCTTCAATGAATTATTTTCATTGAGAACAGTACTATTGTTTACTTTAAATCTCTACAGGTTGTCCAGAATGCTACCATTTAAACAGGCGCCGTCACAACTTATGAGCGCTCTGTGAAAATTGTTAGAGTAACTGTGCGTGAATTTTACTCGCGTCATACAGACAGACGGTCTAGTGCGAGTTTTTATTTTATACAAATCTGCGTTTATGTGGACGCGGTGACTTGTGACGGCGGCAGTGAAAAACTCTCACTAGGCCCTGTGTATTTACGTCAACGCAATCACTTGTGACGGCGATTTTAAGAAAACTCGCACTAGGCACTCAGATACAGACTCGTATAATATATAAAGTCAGCGCTTATAACTCGTGACGGGGATAGTAAAGATGGTACTCAGGACCTGTATTTTATACAGGGCTTAGACTTATCAGGTGAACATATTTGGTACGGAGCATCTGTGGTACATCAAATTAAAAATATGAAATTCAAAGACGTATACTGCCTGAGACGGCGATAGACTCACCATCTATCACGTTGGAACTTAATTACCTTTGGTGAAAGTTATTACAACATCTCTGCCTACCCCTTCGGGGAATACAGCCATATTCATATCATACATATGATTTACTAGCTGTGCCCCGCGGTTTCACCCGCGTAGATTTTAATTTCATGTATGCCCGCGGATCTCTAATGTTTTTTAAAAATCTAAGTAAGTAGTAGCGTAAGTTACTCCTTGTAACATTAGCTATCCGTCAGTGAAAGTCCCGTCAAAATCCGTCCAGCGGTTTCGGAGATTACCCGGAACAAACAGACAGACAGACAGACAGAGAAAATTTTCAAAAGTTGTATTTTCTGTGTCAGTACCGTGTATACTTTCATATGCATTGAGTGAAAAACTGTTATTTTGCAGTTACAAACAGATACTTCAATTTTATTTATCTGCATGTATAGATTATAATGATTTGTATGTTTGTAACGAATTGGCTCAAAAAGTACTGGACCGATTTTAAAAATTCTTTCACCATTTAAATGCTACATTATCAGCGAGTAACATAGGCTATATTTTATCCCCGTACTCCCACGGGAACGGGAACTATGCGGGTGAAACCGCTAGTATATTTTTAAACTGATACCATCAGCCGATGCTCTGCGCCTAAAAAGTCTATACCCTATTAACGAACGCGTGACAGCCCTACACACAATCTAGTATAACCCTTAATCATAGTGTTAACTATTTATGACATATATATTTTTTATTTGAATATGGAGTAGCTGTCAAATCTTGTCACTTTTTGAAAACTTTTTGTTTTAAGGATATGAAAATATGTAAATATTTATTCATCAGGTAGCCGCTTACCATCAGGCATTAGTCATTTTTATAGTAGTTTCTTTTTTATCTAAATTACTCTAAAAAAAATTATTCCATTAGCTTGCTTAAGGGTTACTCACGCGAATTTCATCTATACCATACTATTCTTATATATCTATACAGATAAATAAAATTGAAGTGACTGTTTGTAATCCAAATTCACAGTGCATCTCTAAATGCATGTAGAAATATAAAACCGTCTATCCGCTCTGGCTAATCTCTGAAACGGCTGGACCGATTCAATGGGACTTTCACTGGCAGATAGCTGATGTTACGAGGAGGTTAAAAAAGAAAGAAAAGAAACAGTTTCGCAAAATAAAGCTATCCATGAAATTGAGTCTACGTGGGTGAAACTGCGAGGCACAGCTAGTTTATGAAAACTGCCCCGCGGTTTCACTCGCGTAGATTTAGTTTCATCCTTATTGTCGCGAATTCCTTATATTTTTAATAAATAAATGTAACCTAAGTTACTCCGTGAAACATCAGCTACCTGCTTGTAAAAGTCCCGTTAAAATCGGTCCAGCCGTTTCAGAGATTACCCGGAACAAACAGACAGACAGAGAAAAATTTTAAAACTTGGTTTTTTTGTGTCCGTAGCGTGTATACTTTCAAATTTTTTGAAATTTTCGTGAAAAGCTGTTATTTTGGAATAACAAACAGACACTTCAATTTTATTTATCTGTATAGATGTATAGATTGACATATAAATATTCATACATTTTCCACCTCCCACAGATGGCTTAGAAGCGAAATATACAGAAAGCGCTTTTCACGGCCAGCAGGCGATACCAACAAGGCGGGCTGAGGACATGTCCTTCGAACAAATGCTTCTGGATATGAAAAAGAAATTAAGCAGGCGTAAGAATGATTCCAAACGCGGGGATGACGCGTAGTACCTGGGATGACGCGTTGTTACCTGGAGAGACACGTAGTTCTCTGGGATGACGTGTAGTTACCTGGACGACGCGTAGTACCTTGGATGACGAGTAGTATCTGGGATGATCTGGGATGACGCGTTGATATGTAGTCAGTGGTGGAAGTAGATGAACTTTGAAAAACGATTTAATTATGTAAAAAAAACAATTTTATAACAATTATATATATCTCTTGTTGAGATAGTTATAATGTTGCCATAAAACAAAAAAAAATATTACATTTTGTGTTTCGGCACGTTGTGGTACATTTTGTGTGTTAATAACTCTGTTTAAAATTATGTAATTACAGTCTTTATTGGGGCTTATTTAAGTAATATTGTCGTAAGATCATAGTTTTTTGTGTTGATTAAAATTTTGACTGAAAGACAATCAGTATTCCATGACTTGCATCAAATTATATCGTTCATCTACTCTCAACGCTGGCTGTACCTGATTCCATAGCTTGTATAGCTGTTGACTTAACGATCACACGTGACTTAAACTCTTCTAATAGTTCAACGAAGCTAAAATGCGAACAAAATGAGGTGCGACAACGAATTTGATCATTAGGTTACCATAGCATGACTTGACTTGTGGGTCGGTGCAATCGACTGTCAAACCGACATTTCGCTTGTCAACAATTGACAGCTGTCAAACTGACAGATGTCACACTGACAGAATTCTAATGTAAATAGTAGAGAAGTCGCGACGAAGTGCAATTGCAATAAAGACAATTTTCTTACGCTATTTGAAAATAGTACCCAGTATACGTAAATGTGTCTGTCCCGCTCGCTCCAGTGACTTTTGACGTGTTAGAGTGGGACAAAGTATAGTTAATGTTTGTGACTTCTTGAATGTTTGCTCACAATGTACCTAGGTTAGCTAAAATTCTTCCTTCAGGCTGCTTAATGACTATCCCGTAAGCATTGGAATTTAGTCCTTATATTAATGGAGTTTAAGTACATTATTCAGTACAATTAACGTCATTGTTCAATAGAGTTGATTAAAATTGGGTTTTATCGACTACGAATTAAGATATAAATTTCAATGCATTCGAAACTTTTAAAGATGTGTTGATTTTTACACATGGAATATTGTAATATAATCTTTTACATTATTGTATTCAGTAGAACGTTTAAAAATGCAATGAAAATTGAACTCTATGTGTACACCAACACAGTCTATTCTGTTTTAATATTTCCGTACTTTGCGATATATAACACATCGACCTTTGAAAAGAGATTTTTCTTCTTAATAAGGTGATGTGCAATATATACCGCCGGGCACATAGGTTGTTGAAATACCTCGCGCTGTAAATATTTGTTGTAATTATGTATATAATTTAGTTTATGCTTTCGTATTTGTTAAGAGGATCCATTTTGATTTTAATGTCCTAAAATCAATTATTATGTACACATAAGGTTTCATTTCGAAAATCTACTTAAAACCCACAACATAAGGTCTGTTTTCATTTATCAAGCAAGAGGCTTATACTTAAATAGAGCAATTTGGACATAAGTGAATGAGATTTTTTTTCCTCGATATTTGATATAGGAGTATATGTCTTAATGTTAGAGTGATAAGATTGTTATTTCGTTTCCTTAATGTTAGTCAGTATGTGTATATAGATATAGGGTAAGTATAATATTATATATAAATTATACAGTATGTAAGGATGAGCGATGGATATTTATCAGGAGAGAAATCTGTGTTTGATTCTCGACGGTATGTTAAGAAAATATAGTCTTAATTATAGATGGAATGAAATGTGATTTGTTGTCATCCCTACTAATATTATAAATGCGAAAGTAACTGTCTGTCTGTCTGTTACGCTATCCAGCTTAAACCTATCAACCGATTTTGATGAAATTTGGCACAGACAATCTTTAGACCCTGAGAAAGGACATAGGCTACCTTTTATTTATTAAAAATATTAGGTTCCCGCGACCATAAGGATGAAACCGCGGGGCACAACTAGTATCCTATATATTTCCTTATAATGCATTCAGCGAAAAGCTGACAGACAAAACAAACAGACACTTCTATTTTATTTATTTATAAATATCGTTCGTTCATCCTAACATAGTTTATATATATCTTAAATGCGTTTGATGAATATTTATTTCGACTTGTAAGTTGAAAACAAAATATTCAATGGCGTATATTCTTCCAAATATCAACGGTATTTATGTTTATAATTAACTTCTTGCTATAATTGGGTATTTGCAAACAACTACGCACAAACAAAACATATATGTAATGTATGTATGTATAAGATATGAACTATGAAAATTCGTTGTTACCATTAATTGTTAAGCATTTGATTAATGTAAGTTTTAATTGCACGGAATAATTATGTTATTATTGCGATACTAATGCTTTACCGTCGAAGATTACGTAAAGAATTCATTATTATGACATACTAGCTGTGCCCGCCCGGAACCCTAATGATTATTTTAAATAAAAGTAGGCTCTCCTTGTAAAATTTGCTATCTGCCAGTGAAAGTCCCGGTAAAATCGGTCCAGCCGTTTCGAAGATTAGCCGGAACAAACAGACAGAGACTTTTCATGGCAGTACCATATACACTATCTAATGCATTTAGTGAAAAGCTGTTATTTTGGAATTATAAACAGACACTTCAATTTTATTTATCTGTATAGATTTCTAACATTGTACACGATGTGTCAAAGACTGGGCAGACTTACTACTAATGGAATTTTAGGGTCACGTCATGATTTTTGAGCGCAGACCTTGAATGCGAATGAAAGTAGTATTTATTTGGGTCGTATAAGTGTCTGCCTAGATGTATAGAGAGGTCAAGGACTGCACTTGATAGAGACGAATGGAAGAAGTTGCATCAGTTACACAAACAAGAGTCACAACTCTTCAATTTATGATGATATAGAGTGTGTGCTTACAAATACATGCGTAGTTATCCCCACTAATTGCGCTGAGCGCTCAAAACTTGTGATGGCACCTTGGTAGTAAACAGGCAACGTTAGCAGAGCATTCAACTATAAATGGCTGGTAATGTGAAATTTTGCAAGGGCACTCTAATAAAACTACGATGAATCGCAGTTGGTATTACCATAACAAAAAAACATTCTTCTATTTTGTCACTGCTCAGTGCGAGAAAATAAATAACAAATGTATTGTAACCATACTTTTTTAGATCATGTCTAAATGAAGAAATCCATAAAGATTTAGTGAGCCAAAGATACGCGTCTCTTCGGTAAACAAATTAAAGTGACAAGCAAAATTTATAACAATTATGAAATAGCGCGTTATTTTAGCTTAGACGATGTTTTATGATTACGGCACGTTATCATCATCTCCCTGGCCTCATCCCATGTATTTGGGGTCAGCACTTGATTCAACCCGATGTGGCTGATCACCTGATTTGACTGCCATCTAACCTTCGTAACCCCTTTTTCGAGGAAAATCGGCAATCTAGGTTAAACCAGTCATGACCCTCCCCTGAGCTGGCTGGACCACTAATTGAACGTAATGATTTAATTTATATATTTTGTCACCATACAGATTTTATGTAACTTAAATATTTAATATCATATAATAACTTTGTATGATGGCAAACGTTTGGGAACGAACGACTATGTGACCCCCTCCTGGCGTCAAAGCTGGATCCGCCCCTGCTTTAGGGGTTAGTTTGGAAAATCTTTTTCATAGTGGAAAACACCACTTTACAAAGAACACAGCCTCCAAATTTCATGTCTCTACGACCAGCGGTTTAGACTCGGTCAAGAATTAGAACATTGTATCGCTTTGAAAAACGCAGACAGAACCGACATAGCCAGCATTTAATTTATAACGTAGGTGACGTCACCAGCAATGAGCGCTTACCATGAATGCGCATTCAGTAGTAATTACTTGTGTATATAGGTGCGAGCGGTCAGTTCCTCCTCATATTTTCTCTGTGAGCTTATAACTCGTGTCGGCACTTGTAATAGCTTTTACCAACGTCCGTGTAAGGATTCTAAAGTGCCCTATCATATGGTCTTTGGAGTTAAAGGTTTTCAGCAAAATCGGTTCATCGATTCAGTCATGAAAAGGTAACAGACAAAATTTACTCACAAGATGGCGTTACACGTCATGGGGGGGAAGTGGAAAGATTGTTTCAAACATTTGTTAATAGAGCTCAATCTTCAACGAAATTCAGTCTTACATCGTTATCCCTTTATAGGAATAAAACTATATACATTTATTTTTAAATCCGTATTACAGAAAGAGGTGGAGCTTCTTTTAAACCAAGGCTTTGTAATAGAGGGGTTCCAGTTTGATTAGTCTCAGTTTGTAAATGTTTCAATCTAATTTCAATAGTCGTCGTCAATCGATTATCATGTAATATGTAAACTGTTGTGAATAAAGGTACCTTCAATTTCAACTCTATTTGAAACGTGTCTAGGTTCAATATATAATGGCTAGTCAATGTTACTACTTACACTATATATTATGTTTTATCTTTGTGATCATAATTTATTTTACGTTAAACTTACTTTGTTTTAAGTGTAGTCAATAACAATCCTTATAGACATGTTGGTAAAGTCGATAATCGAAAAACTCTTTTGAATAGAGTTTTATCGATAAAGATACGAAAATTGAGTGATCATAAAATAAAATGACAATTATGGAAATATAAAAAAATACAGTTTTGTAAGTAAATAAAGTCGTAACCTAGTTTTGAGTCACGTATTTAATCGTTAGTATATGGTTTGCCTGACGTATATTATACAAGAACGAAAAACTATTCCAAAATAAACACATAGCGCCGTGTGACCCAAGGAGCCGTGGTCACCTGCTATACAAGCGACGCAAGTACGAATCCCAGCATTCCCAGCGGGGCTTATGAATTTTTCTAAAGACTGTGATTTCACACCACGTGCTTTACGGTGAAGGAAAACATCGTGAGGAAACCTGCATATGTCTGAGAAGTAATTCAATGACGTATGTATAGTGCCTGAGACGGCGATACCATCTGTTACCATATATTCAGCATGAATCTATGTAAAATTTTGGCGTTGGCCTAAACATGACACTATTGTGAGCCAATACAAATTGCGTTTACGTCGACGCGATGACTTGTGACGGCGATTTTAAGAAAACTCGCAATATTCACTTAGTTCAGCGTACTTGTATAGTTGTGTATTTGATAAGTTGTAAGAATTGGTCCATATTTTGTGATCACTTTAAAAATAAAATTGATTAAGAATAGGAATAGATATGAAAAGACTAAAGTACATAGTAAATATTACTTTTAGTTAATTAATTAAAATTTAATGATCGCTACCAATACTCGTTATTTAGTTACAATTGAAAATATAACAAAAATATTATGGCTTTGTAGAATTTAGTTGTTTTAAGATCAAATTCAATAGTTTTTAATTTAATAGTGAAAATGGACCTTATTTTATTTCTTCTATAAAAAAAAATGCAAAAAAAAATGTACGCGCCATCTTAGGCACGTCAGAAATGAAATATACGAATTTACTTGTGGTTCTAGCTTTGCTTCAATACAATTGAACTCTTAAGCCTTGTAGGTAAGGTCGGAAATCAAGTGACGCCCCGTGGCGTATGGGGCTGCCCCCGTACATATAAAAAGTCCAGTGTTTTTTAGTGTTTATAGCGTCTTAGTACATAGTGAAAATGTTTTATACATAAAGCTGTTGAGAATAAAGTATTTTGAACATAACTCTTTTGTTTAATTTGAAGCTTGAATTAATCTTTAATCACGTTTTGATGTGCATTCTATTTTTAACCGACTTCAATAAAGGAGGAGTACTCAATTCGACTGTATGAGTTTTTTTTTACCTCGGCACTTTCGAATGGCCGAACCGATATCTCATAATATTGCACTAATATTATGAAGAGGAAATATTTTATTGTTTGTTTGCATTGAATAGGCTCTGAAACTACTTGACCGATCTTGAAAATTCGCACGTTATATAGGCTATATTTTATTCCCGTACTCCCACGGGAACGAGCTACGCGTGTCAGACCGCGTGACGTCCGCTAGTACGCAATAGTTTAAACAAATATATTCTAGCGCCATCTCAGAATGTTAAAACTGGCGAATTGTTCAAAGTAAATCTCGCATTAATCGATAGATGGCGTTAGACGTTCTTCGAAAAGTTTGTTATTAGGATCGTAAGATGTCGCTAAGCGTATAGTGAGATAGCTTTGATATAAGCGGCTGGGCTGTTATGCAGACCTAGACAAAGTTCATAAATCAGTTTTGAAAATAAAAATGATGTATTCAGTTTAGGCCCTGGTAAGGCACTTATGAATGTCGAAGAAATTACCACCGGTTCGGACACTAGCCTTCTGAGAAGAACCGACAAGAAACTCAGCTGGCATCATGTAAATAGTAAAAAATGATTAGTTACAATTAAATTCATGTAAAATTATTCACAATAGTGGAAATTGTATCAGCAGTCACATGACATGTATCATTCCCGTATATTTTGTATCGTTTCTATTAGCGCAAGCGCCAGAGAATGTTACTTTGTCTTGGCTTACTGAAGTTTTGAGTGTACTTTAGAGAAGCATTTTTGCAATCGCTACTTCAGCATGGTTCTGGATACGATCTCCAGGTTGGGCAGTGTTATTATATTTCTCCACCTGGAACTACCTTTCAAAACCTCTTTGACCCTCTTAGGGGTGGAATTTAATAAAAGTCTATACAGATAAATAAAATTAAAGTGTCTGTTTGTAATTCCAAAATAACAGCTTTTCATTCAATGCATATGAAAGTGTACACGCTACTGACACCGAAATACCAAGTTTTAAAATTTTTCTCTGTCTGTCTGTTTGTTCCGGGTAATCTCCGAAACGGCAGGACCGATTTTAACGGGACTTTCACTGGCAGGTAGCTGATGTTCCAAGGAGTAACATAGGCTACTTTTAGTTATTAAAAATATTAGGGTCTCGCGACATGAAGCATGAAAATAAATCTACGCGGGTGAAACCGCGAGGCATAGCTAGTAATGAATAAAACCTAAGAGAGATTCTTTCATTTCTCAGAATAGTAGCTCAGGGCCCCAACCATGAGCTCTTATTGCAATGTTAATTCAGTTGTGCGACAGTGACAGATGTATGCACGTCACATACATCTGTCTCATAAATGAGTCAAACTATCATGGCAATAAGAGCTCATGGTAAGGCCCCAGGTTGTGTGGTGATTTAAATCAGTCACTACTTTGAAATTACGATTGGACTACAATTTAGGTATCTAAAAGTATTAATAGTGCCTTCACGGTGAAAATAGTGAAGATAGACTCATAAAATAACGACCGCGCATTCAAGGTCCTGAGGGCCAACCGTCATCGTTTAAGCAGCACGTATTAAGAACTTCTCAGCTTCGAAGTTTGCATTTACGGTACAAATATGGAACGTCAAAGCTCAGAAGTTCTTAATACGTTCTGTATAAACCGACGATGGTCCCATGTAGTATCTTAAAAAGTATACACCGAGTTAAAATATCTGCGTCTGTGTAAACTAGCAACATAACTTTGCTTCTATAAAAAGTTTTTAAAAGTCAAAACTTATCGGAATCACAGCATCTTATGGACAAAGTCTTTCATACAAGCCACTCGACTACCTTTGAAATACTAATTACCCATAAGGGGTAAGACCCTACCTCGGAAAAGAAGGTAACAAAAGGGCAGTTTCCTCAATAGAACCGTCGAAACGTTGACAGGAAAACGGAATGGTTCAGTCGTTGCGAAGACTACGTAGATTTTTGATCACGAGAATAACCCTGGGGAGGGGGGGGGGGGAATTTCGGTTGAATGAATTGAATCGTTCCACGATATTTCGATTTTTTACATACATATACTCAGGCCTGTATTCCTCAAAAAATGAGTGTTGATTAAGTGTCAACGTGACACTCAATCTATCGCCATCTCAGGCACTATACATACGTCTTTTTGAATTACTTCTCAGACATATGCAGGTTTCCTCACGACGTTTTCCTTCAACGTAACGTGGTGTGAAATCACTGCACATGAGCTTTTAAAAAACTCATTGGTCCCGCTGGGAGCTGAATGGCTTCGATTATTTGGTGGTAAACATGGGTCGTAAACTGTTGAATAAATACTGCTGAAATGTGGGGTATATCCAGGGGCGTGCATTGGATTTTCAGAGGGTTAGGCATAAACAATAAGTAGGTAGGTAGGCAGGTTAAGTACATACCTATGTGACGCGGCGTAGGTACGTACGTCTTGGTAAAGATACACATGCGAACATAAACACACACACACACGACATGAGTGTATTCAGTGATCACAAATTGTAACTTCTGCTTACCTGCTTATATGCAATGCACGCCACTGGGTATATCATAACATCCAGCTATTCATAATCTTCAACTTTAAGCTTCTTTGCGTTCGTCATTTGTCACCAAATAAGGGAGCGGACTTTCTGTAAGTAATATTTCTCCGACCCCGCCACGGAACCGGTAAATTAGTGTGGTGCCTCCGGGCGATTCCGGTCGCTACCCCTAATTGCCCAAGTAGGGTGCTAAACAAATTTATTACTACCCTCTGTTTACTCCCATTTGTGTTTGATTTCCTTGCATGTATCTAACCCTCTTATAAAATACTGAGATAAAAACGTGATTCAAAGTTGATGTCTAGTCGTTTGAGTCGCCTGTCACACGCGACAGTATTTGCAATACCGTTTATATAAATCTATACACATAAATAAAATTGTTTAAGTCTAAGTTACTCCTTGTAGCATTATATATCTGCGAGTGCAAGTCCCGCTAAAATCGATTAAACCGTTTCAGAGATTAGCCGGAACCAAGAGTCTGTCTCTTGACAAAGACAATTTATTTATTTAATACTAGCTGTGCCCCGCGGTTTCACCCGCGTAGATTTAGTTTCATCCTTATTGTCGCGGAACCCTAATATTTTTAATAAATAAAAGTAGCCTAAGTTACTCCTTGAAACATCAGCTACCTACCAGTGAAAGTACCGTTTAAATCCGGCCAGCCGTTTCAGAGATTACCCGGAACAAACAGACAGACAGAGAAACATTTTAAGACTTGGTTTTTAGTGTCAGTAGCGTGAATACTTTCATATGCATTTAGTGAAAAACTGTAATTTTGGAATTACAAACAGACACTTCAATTTTATTTATCTGTATGTATAGATATATACCCCCATATTTAAGTTATGTTTCAGTCCCATGTAAAAGGAGACGAGAGAGACTATTGCCATTAACCGGCCACTAATCCAGACTCCGGGCTGCTACTGGGATATTATTCTCATAAGTAGCAACGTTTATTATTATTTCGGGTATAATTATTATAATTATATTGTATGTGAGTATATAATAATGTTTCGTTATCAATTAGGTTGGTAGCACTAATACAGCCCTCGGGCAGTGTTTTAATTAACACGCTAGCATGTCGAATTATCTTAACATTGCATGAATAGAAATCTATTTATTATCTTATAATAGCTGTGCCCTGCGGTTTTAGCCGCGTAGAGATAGGTGGCCCGCGGAACACAAATGTTTTTTTATAAAAGTAAGTAGCCTATATTACTCCTTGTAACATTAGCTATCTGCCAGTGAAAGTCCCGTTAAAATCGGTTCCGCCGTTTCCGAGCTTAGCCGGAACAAACAGATAGACAGGCAGACAGAGTTTTTTTTTACAAATTGTAATTTTTAGGTCGGTTGCGTTTTTACTTTCATATCCGTTTACTAAGAGCTTTTAATAACAGACTTCCATTTTATTTATCTGTATAGATGTATAATAGATATAGATAAAGCGAAATTCGTAGCTAAATACCTACTTTTATGGATTTTTCTGCTACAAAAATGGCAAATCAAAGCGGTAGAATATAACGAGATCACTCTTTCGAAATTCGGGACTGCTCGTCTGAAAACCACCTCTTATTGCCAGATGTATATGATGTGTATAAGTCTGTCACTGTCACACAGTGGAACTATCATGGCTATAGAGCTTATGGTAAGGTAGGTCTAGACATAGTAATATTCTCTCACGCTTGCGCTAATAGAAACGATACAAAATGTATGGGAATGACATAAATCAGTCACGTGACATATGTCTTTCCCGTACATTTTGTATCGTTTCATTTCAACCCGTTTTATGTTCTATAATGTTCGAAGTAATCCGTAGATTTTAATACAGCAATTAGCGATGGTTTCGGAAATGTATCTATTTGACTGAAAATTTAAATTAAAATGAAAAATATTTATTCAGTTTAGGCCCTGGTAAGGCACTTATGAATGTCGAGAATTTACCACCGGTTCGGAAACTAGCATTCTGAGAAGAACCGGCGAGAAACTCAGCCAGGAAACGTGTATATTTCATCGAAACAATATAAATCATATGAAATCATCCTACAAAAATCACTCTACACTCGCTTCAAAATTAATGAATTGCCTAAAATTTTGACTCTTCCCTTATATTTTGACGTTTGTAAATGTGTCTCTAAATAAGTAGGTACTCAGTAAGTGTAGTTGAATTCACACGTAGTCGAACATGTCAAAGCCACCGAAACCTATAAATTCACATGGGAGAAAGACACTGCGTACGGCAAGCGTTTATTGGCTGCAGTGGACGATAATCACTTATTATTGGGCACCCTATTTTTATTACCTCAATTTTATATTAGGAAAAAAAAAATGTCATAATGCTGTCAAAATGCAGATTCCAAAATTAAACTTAACTTTTCTTTCTTAGTTTTGAACACAAGTCTTTTAGTTTAAATTTAAAAAACCAAAATTCTATACAGACCGCTAATAGAGCGATCTCTGCCAAACCACCGCAAAATTAACGTATCTAAGTAAAATTCACGCGAAAGTAGTTCCAACGACTCAAAAGCTAAGCACCACCTTAATTGCGTTAGACTTTAGGCTTGCGGACTCACTTTTACGATCGATTATTTACCCTAAATAGACCGACTGAGTGTTCTTGTCGCGAATACTTTAACTTAATAGAAATAGGGTGTATTTTCGCGTGCATACGTAAGGGGTGTACCGCGGTTTTTTTGTAGGAGAAGGATAGGGAGACAGGGTGAACGGTTGGCTGGCGCCGCAAGGGGTGGTACTACGCCAGAGTGACGCCCCTATATCTAAGGGTAGTTGTCAGTTACCGAAGTAAACTTGTTGTGGTAATACGCAAGGGAGCGCGCGCAGAGCGTTCCCTCCACCTTACGTTCCATATTCAAAAATCAGATTACGTTCAAAGTTTGACATTTATTAGAAAAATTATTCGAACTTTTTTAAATTTAAAAGACCGTGTTCTCTTTTCGTTGGATATGAAGTGAAGTGTTTTTTTTAATGCGTGCTATTTCGTGCTGTTGATAGTGAAAGGAAATTGATTTCTGTTTAGTCAGGTATGTGATCACATTGATAATAATAATAACGATACGTAGTGACGCACGAATTAAAAATAAAGTGACCTTAACCGCCATAACCTAGAAATATTTTAGATAAGTAATACAATTAAGATCATAGAAAAAGTTTATACTTTTCTAAGTATCTGCATTTAGGTAGGTTTTTACTTTAGAATGTAAGGAAGTCTAAAAGCTGATGCTTAATGCTGGGTTTATGAAAAGATCATATCAAAAAGGCTTACTCGAACGGCTAATGAAAATGATTAATTCAGTTTAGAACGTCGACGATTTTATCGACGAAATTACCACCGGTTCAGAAGCAAGCCTTCTTGGAATAACTGACAAAAAATGCAGCTAGCATCTTGTATATTCAATCATAACAATAAAAAACTAAAAAGCTATTAAGAAAAATCCTAGTAAATGAAGGGCTATGAACTGAAATATTCAGTTGCCGTCGCTATTACTTAGATTAGCTGACACAACTACTAATGATAATAACATTTTTCAGCTCGGTAATTCGAACTTTATTTTAAAGACAGAAAGATTTTTATATGTCAACTAGCTGTGCCCCGCGGTTTCACCCGCGTAGATTTAGTTTCATCCTTATTTTCGCGAAACCCTAATATTTTAAATAAATAAAAGTAGCCTAAGTTACTCCTTGATACATTAGCTACCTGCAAGTGAAAGTTAAAATCGGCCCAGCCGTTTCAGAGATTACCCGGAACAAACAGACAGACAGAGAAAAAAATTAAAACTTGGTTTTTTTAGTGTCAGTATCGTGTATATTTTCATATGCATTTAGTGAAAAGCTGTTATTTTGGAATTACAAACAGACACTTAAATTTTATTTATCTGTATCGATGTTTATGATTTTACTAGTACCTAATAACTAGTGAATTAAATTTTACCAATTTTATTTTCTTGTACGCCATTATAATGGTAACATTATAGGGAATTTAAGTACTCAAAAATATAGTGAAGTATTGAACTAAATTATGCTTACTGGTATGTCTGTGGTTTAGACTGAACACCTGAAAAATTTCAACCGTTCGGAAATTCATCATCCTCCTGCCCTCATCCCATTTGACTTCTCTTCCATGTCTCTCTATCAGCCGTCATATCTGTATTCACTCACTTTCTAGCCTTATCATCATTCACAAAATCCATTACATTATAATATTATTATGGAATAAAAACTTAACTATATATGTATACAAGGAACAGTACTTAAAACTAATTAAAGGTAGAAAACTTGTCCCAAGTCGGTGTCTCTCGGGATCGTGCCAAGAAGGCTGGCAGCATTGCCACGTTGAATAGCAATGCTGATTCTCTGGGCGAGAAAAGCCCCAGCTCTCTTGTCACGAAAGGCTTCTGCCAGAGAAGCCATGCATTGTTAAAAATTCATATGCCAATCTATGACCAAATGCTGACACAAAAGTGATAGCTTTTTACAAATGATACTATCTATATCTATCTATACATCTATACAGATAAATAAAATTGAAGTGTCTGTTTGTAATTCCAAAATAACAGCTTTTCACTAAATGCATATGAAAGTATACACGCTACTGACATTAAAAAACCAAGTTTTAAATTTTTTTCTCCGTCTGAGACGGCAATGGGTTCACCATACCACTTTTGCACTTAATCGTCTTCGATGAAAAGTGGGTGTTGTTATTTCAATACCTATACCTACCCCTTAGGGGAATACAGGATTGTATAGGTATATAGAATGGGAAGAAATAACAGAGATAAAATACCGCCGGAGTCTAAAAAGCGAAAAATTTAATCGACTATGCTACTCAATCAACTTGGTTGAAAGTACATCCTAAGTTCCTTCGGTGTTTCTAAAAATGCTTAAACTTTAGATCATCACATTAATACATCTCAGATAATAAAAGCTTTCATAGACGTAGATCCAAAAATTAATCGTAGCATCTAACAGACATTTTATTTCGTCTATTCCGTCAAATACTTAAGACAGCCAAATTCCTTATAAATTATACAAATTTATTATTGACTAGTTGTGCCCCGCGGTTTCACCCGCGTAGATTTTGTTTTATCCTTATTGTCGCGGAACCCTAATATTTTTAATAAATAAAAGTAGCCTAAGTTACAACTTGAAATATTAGCTACCTACCAGTGAAAGTCCCGTTAAAATCCATCCAGCCGTTTCAGAGATTACCCGAAACAAACAGACAGACAGACAGACAGACAGACGGACAGACAGACAGACAGAGAAAAATTTAAAAACTTGGTTTTTCTGTGTCTGAAGCGTGTATACTTTCATATGAATTTAGTGAAAAGCTGTTATTTTGGAATTACAAACAGACACTTCAATTTTATTTATCTGCATAGACTAGCTGTGCCCCGCCGTTTCACTGTGTATATAATAATAATAACTTAATATCATGCTTTATTTCACAGAGCAATTTTACTACTCTTTGAAACATCAGCTATCTGCCAGTGAAAGTCCCCGTTAAAATCAGTCGAGCCGCGTCTGTGATTAGCCGGAACAAACTAACAAACAGAATGAGTTTTTTTTTGTTAAATATCGTATATATGCGTATAAAAGTATTTTAGTGAAATGATGTTAATTTGGAATTAAAAACAGACACTTCTATGTTATTTATCTGTCATCATCATCATCATCATCATCATCAGCCGGAAGACGTCCACTGCTGAACATAGGCCTCCCCCTTGGACCGCCACGCCGAACGACAATGCGCTATTAGCATCCATCGGTTGCCCGCGACTCTCACGATGTCGTCGGTCCACCTAGTGGGAGGCCTGCCTACGCTGCGTCTTCCCCTCCGTGGTCGCCACTCGACAACTTTCCTTCCCCACCGGTTATCAGTTCTACGAGCGATGTGGCCTGCCCATTGCCACTTCAACTTGCAAATCTTAAGAGCTATGTCGATGACTCTGGTTCTCTGGCGAATATCCTTGTTCCGGATTTTGTCCCGCAGAGAAACTCCGAGCATAGCTCCATTCATTCCATTGCTCATTGAGTGACCCTTAGTCTTTCTAAAAGGCCAGCTGTCAAAATGCTATTTATCTGTATAGATAAGAAATAATAATCAAATAAGAAAACAACTATTATTAACTTTAGAGAATAACGTTATCAAATACGTTTATGCTCAGTTACAATTTAAATAATTAAATGTGTAACATTTTGAGCAGATACGATTAATTAACGAACTTGGCTTTTAATTTCTAAATTAACTCCACCACAACTGCACTGTCATAAACTGTCATTATAAAGTCTAATTTTAATAACCCTTTACAGCTAAAAGATGCGCTTTGACATTGTGTCATGTCATATGGCTGAGTTTACACCGAAGTGTAACGTTATACTGTACTAGCTGTTCCTCGCGCTTTCACCCACGTAGATTTAGTTTCATCCTTACTGTCACGGAATCCTAATATTTTTGATAAATAAAAGTAGCCTAAGTTACTCCTTGAAACATCAGCTACCTACCAGTGAAAGTCCCGTTAAAATCCGTCCAGCCGTTTCAGAGATTACCCGGAACAAACAGACGGACAGACAGACAGACAGACAGACAGACGGACAGACAGACAGAGAAAAAACTTAAAACTTGGTTTTTCAGTGTCAGTAGCGTGTACTTTCATATGCATTTAGTGAAAAGCTGTAATTTTGGAATTACAAACAGACACTTCAATTTTATTTATCTGTATAGATGTATAGATTAGGGGACGTCACGCGGTTTCGCGTAGTTCCCGTTCCAATGGGAGCTCGTGGATAAAATATAGCCTATATAAATCAGTGATAATGTAACATTTAAATGGTGAAAGAATTTTTAAAATCGACGGAAGTAGACGAGCAATATAATATACGAAACTTTTAGAATAAAATCTATACATCTTCTATACAGATAAATAAAATTGAAGTGTCTGTTTGTAATTCCAAAATAACAGATTTTCACTAAATGCATATGAAAGTGAACACGCGACTGACAGCGAAAAGACAAGTTTAATTTTTTTTCTCTGTCTGTCTGTCTGTTTGTTCCGGGTAATCTCTGAAACTGCTGGACCGATTTTAACGAGAATTTCACTGACAGGTAGCTGATGTTTCAAGGAGTAACTTAAGCTACTTTTATTTATTAAAAATATTAAGGTTCCGCGACAATAAGGATGAAACTAAATCTATGCGGGTGAAACCGGGAGGCACAGCTAGTAGTCAAATAAAATGAATGAATCGAAAATGGTATTAACAAATGAAAAGGCGCGCTTCTCTTTTGCGAGTCTTCTCTTCGAGTATAAAAACAATTCGCTCCGAATAAAGAAAAGCTAACACCATTACAAGTTACAGTGCGGTGTAAAGGTGGACGGTGCAAGTGTTGATTAGCATGCGAAGGGTTAGCCAAGTTTACGGGTTAGATGGTATCTCAAAGTGGCCAGCTGTCTGGTACACCTAACACCAGCGTGTGGGGACGGTTAAAAGTGTACATCACCCGTTTACCAACATCTACAGTAAAATATAGCTCTATTCCCAATTATTTTAAAATCCCTTCTTAGTCTACACAAATTTAATAATATACTAATTTAAATATAATAATATATAACTCAAAGGTGACTGTCTGACTGACATAGTGATCTATCAACGCACAGCCCAAACTACTGGACGGATTGGGCTGAAATTTGGCATGCAGGTAGATGTTATGACGTAGGCATCCGCTAAGAAGGATTTTGATTAATTCTACCCCCAAGGGGATAGAATAGGGGATGAAAGTTTTTATGAAACTAAATTTACGCGGGTCAAACCGCAGGGCACAGCTAGTTAATATTATAAAGAGGAACGAATTGTTGGCTCACGAAGCACAGGACAGGTCTTGAAAATTTAAGACATCAGGCTATATTTTATCCCCGTACTCCCACGGGAACGGGACCTACGCGGATGAAACCGCGTGACGTTCGCGTATAGGTATTATAAATGCGATAGTTTGTACGAATGTATATGTTTTATTACTCTTTCACGCAAAAACTATTGAATGGATTTTACTATAACATAAACTATAACTAAAAACCTTAAAACAATAAATATATTCTGATATCTAAAATTTATTATTATATAACATATAATATGTACATCAGAATAACACATACGCTATGATTTATAAAGATATTGTGTGAATTGACCAAATTAAAAAGATACGAAAAACTCCTACGCAAACGGTGTTACACCAGCTAGTTCTAACAAACAGACAGACAGACAGATAAAAAAAATAAAAAAAATATATTTTATTTTCATCTGTACCCTGTATACTTCCATATGCATTTAGTGATGTTGGAATTACAAACAGACACTTCAATTGTATTTATCTTTATAGATAGATTAATTCCCAATTAATATTTGGGCTAAATATTAATATAATACACTATTGCGTGGGATTACAAGTGTCGGTAAAAAGTTAATCGATATTTAAAAGTATCGTTTACAATTCGAGTACGCGTCACCGAGTCACAAACACCGGGCGTTTGATTTTATCGATGCGTATTCGGTTACCAAAATACCGATTTAATGTGAAACGAATGTTTTTTACAACTACCTGTTTGGAAAATATCCATTTCAACAGATAATTTTTAAAAATGTGCGTATTTTACACCCGTAGTGTTGGTTGGAGGCTGCAGTAGCTTACCATCAGGGGCCCAACCATGAGCTCTTATTGCAATGATAATTCAGTTGTGCGACAGTGACAGATGTATGCACGTCACATACATCTGTCTCATAAATGAGTGAAACTATCATGGCAATAAGAGCTCATAGTAAGGCCCCAGCTAGACTGATGATTGACAACTCAGGAAATGTATACAGATGAATTAAATTGAAGTGTCTTTGTGTAATTACAAATTAAGTTTTCACTAAATAATCACAAGAAAGTATTTACGGTACATAAATAAAGGAACCATTATATCTATCTTTCTGTCGGTCTGTCTATAAATCTGTCTGTCTACCCAGCTAATCTCGGAAACAGCTAGACCGATTGTAACGGGACTTTCACTGGTAGGTAGCTGATGATTCAAGGAGTAACTTAGGCTACTTTTATTTATTAAAAATATTAGGGTTCCGCGACAATAAGGATGAAACTAAATCTACGTGGGTGTAACCGCGGGGACTAGCCAGTATATAGATATAAGAAGATAGGTATATGGTGTGTTATATAAGGATATTTATTGTTATTTTATTTTTTGGAGATACAAACACGTACTTTAATATGTCCTTGGAATTCAAGAACACTTTGAAAGTATAGTCACGTATATTAGACATGTTCATAACAGTATAATATATTGTTCCGTGTCATGGCGTAATTAGCTCGCAGGTCACTAGTGAAATGACATGATCACGAGCGCGTTATAAAATTGTTACATTAAATTGTTTATAGATATCATTGGTATTTGTTTAATGCCTTCCATTACACTTTATTGTAGTTAATTGATTAAATAAATGGTAATTAATTAGCCGAATAATACAAAACAGTTTATGAATAGACCAAACTCAATACAAATCTATACAGATAAATAAAATTGAAGTTCTGTTTGTAATTCCAAAATAACAGCTTTTCAGTAAATTCATATGAATGTACGAGTATATACGATACTGACATAAAAAACTATTTTTGTCTCTCCGTCTGCCGGTCTGTCTGTTTGTTCCGGGTAATCTCGGAAACGGCTGAACCGATTTTAACGGGATTTTCACTGGCAGACAGCTAATGATACAAGGAGTAACATACATTACATTTATTTAAAAAAAAGGATTCTGCGAAATAAAGTCAGCCTTGAAATTAAGTCTATATATAGAAGTATAAATGTTGGTGTTAACACTGACTGCAATGTCAGTGTTGTCACCGCACCGTCGGCTTTATATTAATGATGGCAACACTGCGCTTTTACACGTGTATAATGAAATTGATACTATCATTGGAACACATTGCTGTGTTTATTTGATGTGCAAACAAGCACGTATTTATTAACAGACATACCTGCAATACAATCAAATACAATTTATGCATATCTATACACATACATACATACACACACAGATATACACAGATAAATAAAATTGAAGTGTCTGTTTGTAAATACAAAATAACAGCTTTTCACTAAATGCATATAAAAGTATACACGCTACCGACACTAAAAAACCAAGTTTTACAATTTTTCTCTGTCTGTCTGTCTGTCTGTTTGTTCCGGGTAATCTTCGAAACGGCTGGACCGATTTTAACGGGATATTATGGGGATATTTTGCTTTCACTGGCAGGTAGCTGATGTTTCAAGGAGTAACTTAGGCTACTTTTATTTATTAAAAATATTAGGGTTCCGCGACAATATGGATGAAACTAAATCTACGCGGGTGAAACCGCGGGGCACAGCTAGCTATGCTGCCTGTATCAATGAATTTTTTTAACACCATATGTTTTACGGTGAAGGAAAACATCGTGAGGAAACCTGCATATGTCTGAGAAGTAATTCAAAGACGTATGTATAGTGCCTGAGACGGCGATGGACTCACCCTCTGTCACGTTGGCACTTAATCATATTCGGTGTAATGTGGGTGTTGTTGTAACAACACCTCTGCTTACCCCTTCGGGGACCCTTCTGGGATGGCGTGAGATATATATTTATTATAAGATGTGGCCAGCGGCTTTACTTGTCTAGGATTAATAATAAAAACTTTCTCTAAAAGAAATATCTGACAGTGAAATTAACGTTAAAATAGTGCATAGTAGGTTGTAGGAACAAACAGACAGAGAAAATCATTTAAAATTGTATTGTTTATGTCATAACCGTATATACTTTCATATGCATTTAAAGAAATGCTCTTAATTTGAAATTACAAACAGACGCTTCAATTATATTTATCTGTATATAGAGGAATACACGTAGATTTTTATTGAAAGAAACACATTATATACTTAATGTTATTTCTCTGAAAAAAGCTACCTAATAAAGCACTATTATCGGTAAATGCGATTTCTAAGATTTTTGTCTGAAAGCCGTGTATTATTTATTAACGTTGAGACAATAGGGTAGGGAACCCTCATAATATTCGCTAATGCCTGTGGGACGTCCCTAAATAAGGCTGAGGAACGATAAAGCACTTAAAACAGTGAATTGTTAATGCTGGGTGTATCTTAGGAGTTTCAGATGACTCCATCTTAGGATATATAAGGTATAACTAACTGCGGGGGCAGTCTTACCCATTTCAATGAATATGATTAAGTGACAGAGGGGGAATCCATCGACTCAGGCACTATACATACGTCTTTGAATAACTTTTCAGACATATGCAAGTTACACGATGTTTTCCTACACCACTAAAACTTATAGGCGCGGGCGCGCACCACAGTTCTTTTAATTATCATAATCTCCCTGGCCTTATCCCATACATTGTTGGGGTCGGCACTTGATTCAACCCGATGTGGCTCCATGTTAGTCGCAATCAACTTATTGACTCCTTGTCCGTTATGTGCCCCTGGTACTTCGTGTACCATATCATCAGCTCCCTGGCCTTATCCCATACATTGTTGGGGTCGGCACTTGATTCAACCCGATGTGGCTCCATGTTAGTCGCAATCAACTTATTGACTCCTTGTCCGTTATGTGCGCCTGGTACTTCGTGTACCATATCATCATCTCCCTGGCCTTATCCCATACATTGTTGGGGTCGTCACTTGATGCAACCCGATGTGGCTGATCACCTGATTTTTATACGAAGCGACTGCCGTCTGACCTTCGTAACCCCTTTGTAAAAACAGTTGTCAGACTCTCTTAGGCCTGACCTGTCACGATTGCCAAAGATGTTAAATTGGCTGTTTTTCGCAGGAAATTATGAAGCACTGACCATCAAGATGGACTCCCCCCTATCTTCCCAAGATGAGCGCGACATCGAGGTGAACGTGGTCTCCGGCGCGAGCAGTCCAGATATCACATCTTCTCCTTCTAGAAAAGACCAGAAGAGCCCCTTCTATGAGCTGAAGAAGGACAGAGAAGAGAAGGCCACAGGCAGTGCGCCGTACACCAGTTTCTCAATAAGCTCTATACTGAATAGAACTGAGCCGAGAAGGGAGACCAATGTTCTGGAGGCGGCTTTAGCTGTTAATCATTTTGGAAGTGCCAATGATGCTATGTTGTCGAGGTAAGCTACTTTTGTATACTTTCAACTTATGACTAACAAGCTGTGCCCCGCGGTTTCACCCGCATAGATTTAGTTTCATGCTTCATTTCGCGGAGATCTTATATTTTTTATAAATAAAAGCCTAAGTTAGTCCTTAAAACATCAGCTACCTGCCAGTGTAATTAAAAAAATGTATGTTTTAATGTCAGTAACGTGTATATTTTCATAATATGCATTTAGTGAAGGGTCATGCCTGGGGAGCCGCAGCTCCGACAGTTCTAGTAGGAAACTTGTATATAGTATACTGCAATGCGCTTGAAAACTCTTATTGCGCGATTTAGGTTCTCGTGAATTTGTACTCAAAGCGATTAGCGCCATCTATGTAGCGAGTGAAGCTGCAAGTGAGCAATGCTATGCTTGCCTATTATCAATACCCACTTAAAGTATGCCCTACGGTAATAGTATAATGATCTGACCAGAATGTAGGGTCGTCTATCCAATCTGAACGCGAACGATCGTAGCAATTACTATGTAGCCGCAACCTCAACCAAGTTTACAGTGGCCTGCTGGCTTCAGATAATACGGCCGGCGATTGAGTATCATACCTTAAAATAGACATGCAAGATCGGCTCCTATACATCGACAAACTAAAAGACGTTTAATTACGAGCCTTGTAAGGTCCAGAAACGTCTCCGAAGGAATACAATAACTACATTTCACCGAAGATGATTAAATGCCAACATGACAGATGGTGAGTCTATCACCGTTCAGGCACTGTACATAAAAATATAGGGTCTAGTATTTTTAGGCACTGCGCTTGGGCTGGTGCCTACATATACATTTTAAAATGATTTAAAAAAATATTTTCTCTAAATTCTTTAAATATTTTCTTCCATATAATTACTTACTGATTTTTGTCGTAAAGTGTAGTTGTTACATACAAGTTACTAAAAGTTCGATACTTTTATTTACGTTGTGAAATTAAAATCTTAAAACTATAATGCCTCAATTTTCAATAAAAAACAAACATTAAGATATTTTTTTATTTAATTTAATAATTGATATGTACCGATGTGCTGTGACAAAAAAGTCTCGACTCTGTATATACTTACATCATTGAATTTCTTCCAGTCTTTCTATTGCAGATCTACTCAAAGCACTCTTCTCTTAGTAAGGAGCGTCTTACTTAGACTACTTATAGAATTTCTGTGATGAACCCCGATAAATGTAAGAAGCCGTCCTTCTGTTTACATTTTATGTTGATATCATACCTATCTTAACCTCGATTGAGACTGCTAAGTTGGTATTCAAGGCTTTCACTGCCATCTCAGTCATTGAATTTGATTGTATTGTGAAATACTTGGACTATGAATGTTCACTCTAATCCGTGCCGGCATGAGTTTTGAGCGCTCGGCGAAAATAGTGGGGATTATTGCGCAAAAGTGCTTGCACCATACTAGAAATAAAATAATTATTGCTGCGCATTCGAACGTCTCCTGCAATAGTATAAATGTGGTCAGTTCTTTGACGTTCGTAAGTGCCTTACTAGGGCCTAAACTGAGTAAATCATTTTTATTTTCAGTGGCTGGCATTTGAAATAACTTAGGAATAAAGATAACTTGTATAGCTCAGTTCCACATATTTTTCAATCACTAAAATGGTATTTTTTACGAAGAATTTTAAAGATCTGACACGTTAGCAACAAACCTATCTTCCGAGACAAAGTATTATACATCTGCCTATCCCCTTGTACCCCAAAAATATGATCAAATCCCAAAGATACTAAAACGAATCCAATATCTTCTTAATCAAACGAAACCCTTATAAAAGTAAATACGCTACATCCTTTAATCTAGAAAACTCGGAGTCCATTTAACGCGTAACATCATTAGGACCATCTAATCACAGTATACAAGAAGTAGTTATCCCTTCAACGGTGGTACGACCCTTTTATCTCCAAACAAGGGGTATAAACCCCCGAAATGGGGTGAATTCGTGTATTCCCTAACAAATTAGGGTCCGGACGACTGTCTTGTACGACATGACAGAGGTTTTACGTCTGCCAAATCACGCTGGCTTGCGGTGACATTATTAAAAGGTTGGAACTTTGTAATTTAATCCGTTTGCATCTGGCTCGAGTTACATCAAAATTGATTTATTAATGGGTGTTATTAATTGTTATGGTCTATTTTAAATGTTGTTAGTTATATTTTTTGGTAATTAAAAACTTAAATACTATTGCTGTACCTGTAGCTAATTATGGACTTTGTTCAAAACTTGCTAGTTCAAAAAATAATATTTAATAACTTTTTCTTATGTTAACATTATAATTTTCACGAATAACCACATATTATACATAGTAAAAACTGTTTTAGGTACATATTGTTTTGTAGAATTCCACAAACAAACATTATTCGACATAATAAAAACAAAAAGTTCCTTAAAAAACAAGCGTGCCATAGACACTCATTTAAAAGAGAGAAGATTAATAAAAGCGACGAAACATAATACGAAAAACTTCTAACAGCTGTAGGGTATTTGTAAACGTTAAGACCACTTTTCTTGGTAAAAATCCCCATCTTAATTACGATTGCAGTCTGTGACGCCGCGTCGTGACATTTTGTAACTGTGTAAACGATCTGTCATTGTTACCGCCATTTCTTGACGTTTTAACTTTTTTTCCTGTCTTGCCTACGGCTGTCGACTAATTACGCTTGAAAGTAGAATGTTATGCTTTTTCATTTAAATGAAACAGAACGAATTCTGTATTTAAATTATTTTTGTTTTTTCTGATTACGAATTTTCATAACAACTTTTGTTCACAATAAAATAAATTCCTATCGATTTCCGTTGTATATACCTTTCGCTTTACGAGAAGGGTCCCCAAAGGGGTAGGTGTTAAAACACGTACTTTACACCTGAGATATATATCTCAAAGTCACGAATGATGACGCCATCGCTAAAAATCAGACACTGTTTTGATTAATGATTTAATATCATATTTATTTTGACATGCTACATAATGATAATAACTAAACCTTTCTTAACTTAAGCTTTCGTCATAAACTGGGACCAAAATACCCCGGGCCCAAAACCATATTTGGGCCCGTGTAATATACAACAATAAAATATCTATAAACGGCCGAAACTACTTTATTTTTCAAGTCAATTCGACCGTCATAAGTAACTGTATAGTTGGGTGCCCGAAATCCCGCATTTGATCCCTCCTTATGTGTTGTTTGAGTTATTTACGATAGTCTGCGTGATCCTCGCGACGTACGTGTGCTGTGTTGCGTTAGCCACAGTATATATAAAAACTAACTTCGCAGTATTGAATCTAAATATTTTTTCTATACTAATATTATAAGGAGGAAAGATTTGTTTGTATTGAATAGGCTCCGATACTACTGGACCGATCTTGAAAATTCTTTCAGCAATGGACAGCTACATCATCAGCAAGTAACATAGGCTATATTTTATCCCCGTACTCCCACGGGAACGGGAACAACGCGGGTAAAACAGCCTAACGTCCGCTAGCAAAATAAGATCGTTTGTTCCATTGAGCGCGTTGGTTGTCTCTTAAAGATTTGAAAATTTACTGTCATTATGACGTTTAGAAATACACGTAAGTGACGCTTTTTACTGACATTACGCCGGGTCGCTTATAATCTCGTACACGCGCGCGTCTGTATGTGTGTGTCATTTCCATACTGCTTATAATAAGCTCATGTGTGTACTGTGGTATAGTGTGATAAGTGTGCACACTATTTGCGCGTATATTTATAGCTAGGATGGGCGTGTGAGACTGCAAAATGAACTTTTCTATGAACTGTGCTTACTAATTTCTGTGTACGTGAGGAAACTTCGTCACGTCTGTAGGTCTAGACGAAGCTAAATTCTCTAGCGCTTGCGCTAATAGAAACGATAAAAATGTATGGCAATGACATAAATCAGTCACGTATGTGTCATTCCCGTACATTTTGCATCGTTTCTACTAGCGAAGCGTAGTATAATGTTATGCGTTTATTTAATTTACAAAACACAGAAACATTCCAAACCTCTTAAAACAGTATCACTTAGCAAACTTACTAATTACAGAAATATAACATTGTTGAAACCTCTTAATATTTTTTCATAAACAAGTCGAACCACTAAAAGCAGGCAGATTAAGTAATTAAGACGCTTACCCCTTCAAGTAAATGTGCTTCGAATTCTTACCCTCGCTATAGGGCTACTTGCCCTTCGTATAAATAACTTATAACGTCTTTTGAAAGGGCTTGAGGGATAAGCGGGAGCGGAAGCGATTTTATCATAGATGAAAAGAATCGCTTTATAGAGTACTAGCTGTGCCCCGCGGTTTTACCCGCGTAGATTTAGTTTCATCCTTATGGTCGCGGAAACCTAATATTTTCAATAAATAAAAGTAGCCTAAGTTACTCCTTGAAACATCAACTACCTGCCAGTGAAAGTCCCGTCTTTATCTAAAAAAAAAACCAGGGAGTTTGTTTCGCCGTTTCTTCTCCTGATAGGCTTACATTTGGAAACGGTATGAGTAGTAACCTAAATCCCACTGTGTTCCTCTCCCCGCTCTGTTGAGGGGCCGCGGTTTCTGGTTGCATAGGCGTCCGCGGTCAGCGGCTGGACTGTTGGGCCTCGTCTTTGCCTGCCATGCCTGTGCAGCTTACTCTAAGGGTTGGTGCGCCGGAACACGTGGCGCACCATTTCACCTCAGGGTCCAATATAAGTGTTAGACGTCAGTCGCACCCGTTCCCGACGCCCCCTGACCCGTGTTAGGGTGGCATCAAGCGGGCATGTGCCCGCCTTCGGGTAGTAAATTAACCTAAGTTAGCGTAAGAGAAATGACGTTCAATAAGTGTCCAGTTCGTTCCAAGTGTCCCTTATGTTGAATAAAACTTTTTGATTTGATTTGAATGGGAAGAATGGGAATATTAGTGGGATCCATTTACTTTTTAAAGTCCTGTATAAAGGTAACATTAAAGGCAAAAAACTATTTGCTTATTCGTTTTATTTTTTCATCCGCTTACGCTTATATAATTGTACCACACCCAAATCTCATCTCTATATACATCTCGAGTTGAGGGGTGTACAGGGTGTATTTATCTGTTTACGGGATTTCATATATAAGTCCCTTTTTTATGAAGGAATTCCAACCCTAGCTTTAAAGGTACTTTGAGGTAAGTACCTATCGCTCTTGATTTTTATTATTTAAAGGTGATATTGAATGATGGATTGTATGAAGATGTGAAGGGGAAAAATACGATGGCTGGAGTAGAAAAAGTTACCAATAAGGTACATACATATGCTCACGGCTGTATTCCCCGAAGGGGTAGGCAGACTTTTTACCGAAGATGATTAAGTGCCAACGTGACAGATGGTTAGTCTAACGCCATCTCAAGCACTATACATACGTTGAATTACTACTCAGACATATGCAGGTTTCCTCACGAAGTTTTCTTTTGTGATTTTCTCACGATGTGATTCGAACTTGCTTCGCTTGCGTACCAGGCGACTGCTCTAACTCTTAGGTCAACACGCCTTCTTTGGTATTAATAACTTTGTAACATTAATAATCCTGTAAAATCCTTCCCTGGATTATTTATTCTGTTTCTAGTTCTTATCTATACATCTATACAGATAAATAAAATTGAAGTGTCTGTTTGTAACTGCAAAATAACAGTTTTTCACTAAATGCATATGAAAGTATACAAGGTACTGACACAGAGAAACCAATTTTTTAAATTTTTCTCTGTCCGTCTGTTCGTCTGTCTGTCTGTCTGTCTGTCTGTTTGTTTCGGGTAATCTCCGAAACGGCTGGACGGATTTTAACGGGACTTTCACTGGCAGGTAGCTGATATATCAAGGAGTAGCATAGGCTACTTTTTTTTTTAATATTAGGGTTCCGCGACAATAAGGGTGAAACTAAATCTACGCGGGTGAAACCGCGGGGCTCAGCTAGTAAAAAATATAATTATTATTACTATGGGCCTGTTGTGGCTGCACCACTGCTGGGCAAAGGCCTCCCCTCTACTTTAAAAGATTGACAATCATTATTTTTGATCAACATCACCATCGGGGCATCCGGGGATACTGCCCCGGATATGCCTTCTGATAATAAAAAAAAATGTATGTCTAATAAAATTAAGAAAAAATTTCATTGATTTTTTCATGGGAAGTAATAGAAAGCTGCATCATTTGGCAGACAGCGCTCTTTGCATTTGCCTACAATCTTAATCTGAAAAAAATTTTATAACTCAATACCACAACATAAAAAAATACGTTCCTACAACCGCCCGCTGCGATTACATGAGACTTGAAGACATAAAAGCCATCTTACAGTCTCTTAACTGCAACAGAGGCTAACAAAAGACGCTCGACTCGCAAGCACGGACAACAGATACAACTAAACACTTTAAACCATAAAGAGAGTACAATGCTTTTATTAGCAGAAGTGAAAAGTGTCGCGCGACGCGCCGCGATAAAAAGACAACCTAAGCTACGTGCATCGATTTTTATACCCCTCTAGGGGGGGCGGGGTCAACTTGGCAGCCAATCAGAGCGCTCAGATCCGACCAATCACAGCCGGCTTGGTTTCAGCCTGTAATGGAATTTACTCCCAAGGATTTACGCGATGCAGGTTTCTTATTGATCATGAGACTCGGTTAGGCTGAGTTGGATTTGTATGCGAGGTTATCTTAATATAAAAAGTATTAAAAAGTTAATTTCAAATCGTAGAACGTTTTTGAATTTGACATGTCATTCATAATGTTGAATGGACAAATTCTATTTTTGAATACGATTTAGGGAAGGGAAAAATACATTTAGGAAAAATCTATATCTATACAGATAAATAAAATTGAAGTGTCTGTTTGTAATTCCAAAATAACAGCTTTTCACTAAATGCATATGAAAGTATACACGCTACTGACACTGAAAAACCAAGTTTTAAAAATTTTCTCAGTCTCTCTGTCTGTCTGTCTGTTTGTTCCGGGTAATCTCTGAAACAGCTGGACCGATTTTAACGGGACATTCACTGGCAGGTAGCTGATGTTTCAAGGAGCAACTTAGGCTACTTTTATTTATGAAAAATATTAGGGTTCTGTGACATGAAGCATGAAACTAAATTTACACAGCTAGTATTCATATATGTCATTAGCGAGCGTAAAGTGAAGATATGAAACGTCCCAATTGTGACATCAAGTGGCTTAATCAATGCAGCTGATCTACTTTGAAAATAAATCATTCATGGGGAATTGTGTTCGTTTCTACAATAAAATCCCACAGTCAATAAACGCGTTAAATTATGATAAATTTAAGACTCACATTAAAACTGTACTGATGAAGAAAGCTTATTATAAAATTTCGGATTACATAAATGATAAAGACATATGGAATTAAAACTCTGCACAAGTACCTCCTGGCAATGACATGGTATGCAAACATGATATGTAAATCATTTGGTATTGCTTTTACGTTTTTAATTATTATTTTTTACACATGCATGCTGATACAAATTTCACTATTGTGAATAATTTATGATGTTTTTTTTGTAATTATTATTATTTTACTGTGTAATGAAATGTACATGTTGCCAGCTGAGTTTCTTGCCGGTTCTTCTCAGAAGGCTAGTTTCCGAACCGGTGGTAAATTCCTCGACATTCATAAGTGCCTTACCAGGGCCTAAACTGAATAAATCATTTTCATTTTCATTTTCAAAATGTAAATACAGACTGACAAATAACCCAATAACAAAAACCCGACAAGAATCTACAAGAAAATGTTGTCACTCGCACAAAGTTTTCTTAAAACTGTGAATTCTTGCCTCAATTAAAAAACTGTTACACTTTTCCTATGGATAATCTTACTATATATTATAATTTGCATAAAAGCTATGCCCATCTCTACTGTTTCACCTATATATCGATAAATAGAGTTGTTCTATCGACATCCGCGCCACAATTCCCCATTAGTATCGCTGAGGTTGAGAGCTCTATTGAAAAATAAAACACTATCGATAAAAGCTGGCAATCGCTATTGTCATTTGGAATATCGATATAAAATAAAACTGCGCGCGATGAGAACTGATGGCGTAGTGGTGTGCGGTGTATACGATAAAAACATTTTAAATTTTCCGATGGGATAAGGAGTGTTACAACACCTATCATCATCACCACCATCATCCCATCATCCCATGTTATTTGTGGTCGGTTCAATGTGTTCTTCTCTTCCATTTCTCTCTATCAGCCGTCATATCTCTTGTAAGTTGAAACTTTTTGCATACAAAATGCTACGTCAGTAATGAGATGCTACGATTGCCTACGAAATTGCTACGAAGCCTACTCAAAGTGCTACACAGCTACGCGATATATGCTACGATTTGTAGATAGAATCTATACAGATAAATAAAATTGAAGTGTCTGTTAGTAATTACAAATTAACATCTTTTACTAAATGCATGTGAAAGTATATACGGTATTCACTGGAAAACCAATTTTGGATTTTTCTCTTTGGTCTGATTGAAAAGGCCGATTTTAACGGGACTTTCAATAGCAGATAGCTACTGTTACAAGGGTAACTTAGGATTCATTTATTTTGAAAAACAATGTCAAAGGGTGAAACCGCGAGGCACAGTTAGTTATATAATGAAATGCGTTGTTGATTGAATTAAAAGTAAGTCGCAATTAGCTTTAAATTTACGTTTCTTTAAGAAATCATAATTTCTTAGAACATTATAGACATGGGATTTGAGCAAAAAAGTGAATCTTATATTCTTTTTTGAAGTCAGTTAAAAAAAAAATTGCTTTATCGATAAAAGGATTTTATCGACTGTGGCCATCCCTAGCGCGGTGGGAGCTGCAATCCTCTTTGTTATCAATCGATAGTTATACTCGGCGTAAGTGAGAATTCTTGTTCACAATAGACAGTTTCCTACCGAGCCACCAGCGGGGCGACAAATAAGTGATTTATCACTGTTTACCGCACTTGTGGAAAGCTTTAGTTCCCAACTCACATTTGTGACGATTTCTTTATACAATTTTGTTAGGGCTGTCAAATAAATAGTTGACAGATTTCATTGTTATGTTGAATATAAAGAGGAAAGATTTGACTGTTCGTTTGTTTGCACTGAATAGGCTCCGAAACTACTTGACCGATCTTGAAAATTCTTTCAGCAATGGATAGCTACATCATTAGCGAGTAACATAGGCTATATTTTATCCCCGTACTCCCGCGGGAACAGGAACTACGCGGGTGAAACCGCGTGACTAGTGTTACATATTTTCCAAACCGTATAATATGCATCTAAAAAAATAAATATTCTACACTCTGTGATAGCGCTTTAAATCGCGTTACTACAAATTTGTCATCGAATAATCGAATGTATAATCACCGATTCAAACTTTTAAACACAAAAAGCTTGTGCAGCAGGTAACTGCTTTAACCCCACGGCCACCGGCTCTAAATTTAAGTGTATGTGTTGTTGCAGACTAGGCCTAATATCCCAGTGGAGCGCCCTGGCCGGCCGGTACGGGGGGCTGGTGCCTTCGCCCTGGTACTGGCAGAGACCGCACGAGAGGACTACGCCCCCTAGAGGTAAAACGACCTTCAATACAAGACCTAACAGTCATACAACCAGCTTGGTCCCTTAATATAACCACGATACGACGATGGCTGGCATTCTCGTCATACTTGTGAACAGGTGCTGCTTGTGGGGGCTGCTCATCTCAAGCTACGCATTTAGATATAAGTACAACTACTAGACTTTTCTTAATGCAAATTTTTATTGATATTTGTGCATTGCAACTGTGTCCATGGGCTTATATTTCTCAAGTGATTTATGTTGTTTTTTTTTTAAATTGTATAATATTTTTGAAAAGAGTAGTTACTGAGTTTCTTGCCAGAGGAGCTCGTGGCACAGTTGCTATTGCGCATATCATTCGATCAGCGAAGTTAAGCAACCATACGCCTAGCCAGTAGTTGGATGGGTGACCGCCCGAGTTCCCTCCGTGCCTCGGAGAGCACGTTAAGCTGTCGGTCCCGGTTGCCAGTTTAACATCTTTGGAAATCGTTACAGGTCAGTCGGAGGCCTAAAAATAATCTGACAACTGGTTTAACCCAAATCACAGATTTTCCTCCTAAACGGGGTTGCGAAGGTCAGATGGCAGTCGCTTCGTATAAAAATCAGGTGATCAGCCACATCGGGTTGAATCAAGTGCCGACCCCAACAATGTATGGGATAAGGCCAGGGAGATGATGACTGAGTTTCTTGCCAGGTTCTTCTCAGTAAAAGCAACCTTCCGAACCTGGCGGTAGCATGTATAATCCTGTAAATTGTGTCATTCTGACGATTTGAAAGTGCTTTGTAAAAAGTCTAATCGAATAAAGATATTTTTTGTCTTTTTTTTTGATAGCCTCCAATTTACGAAATGAAAACCGTAGCGATGATATATCAGCGACTTATTCGTTGACAGTGTTTTCGTATTCTATACAAATACTATAAAAAGGATTTTGTATGTATGTTTATGATAAATTGACTCAAAAAGTACTGGACCGATTTAAAAAATTCTTTCACCATTTGAATGCTACATTATCACTGATTAATATAGGCTATATTTTATCTCCCTACTCCCACGGGGACGGGAACTACGCTGGTGAAACCGCGTGACGTCTGCTAGTTATTATATCAAAGTCAAATCCTGATAGCTAGGTCGTCACAATTCGAAAAAATACACAATTGTATATCAATTAATATCATTATGTCAACGTTAATACATGTTATAACCTGAGGATATCTATATATCTATATATATTATCTATACATACAGATAAATAAAATTGATGTGTCTGTTTGTAATTCCAAAATAACAGCTTTTCACTAAATGCATATGAAAGTATACACGCTATTGATACTGAAAAACCAAGTTTTAAAAATGTTCTCTGTCTGTCTGTTTGTTCCGGATAATCTCCGAAACGGCTGGCCCGGTTTTAACGGGACTTTCACTGGCACGTAGCTGATGTTTCAAGGAGTAACTTAGGCAACTTTTATTTATAAAAAATATTATTTGTCCGCGGAATTAAGCATGAAACTAAATCTACGCGGTGAAACCGCAGGCCACACTTATATTATAAACATTGCATAGAAAAGATGGCAAATTATTAACTCAACGAGTGGATTGAAGCTAAAATGGGCTCGGTGTAATAAATGTGTATTCTTCCCCCATAAGCCTGTCCTCTCCCCCCTCAGTGTACAGTCGGCCATCAATAGAGATTACTTATAAAACCACTCACGGTATAAGGTGTCGCACGGTACACTAATCCGGGGTGAACCCGCGAACATCATTCACTGTTCAAATCACGGTACGAGAGGGGTTATTACGGAACTTGCAGATGGTTTGCAATCGGATTGGTTTTTTTATTTAATTTGATTAGGACTCGAAGATTTACCCGTGTAATATCAATAATAGGTATAACCTATGTTACTCAGTGTTTATATAGTGTTCTATTAGAGAAATATATTTTATAAGTACACGCACATTTCGCCTGTTATATTTAAGTCCCTATAATAGGGGGCGACCCTTTTGCCACTAACCGGGCACTAATCCAGACTTGAGCTGCTACTGGGAAATTACAGATTGGAAAACAAAATTAAAACGGCGTGTTCCGGAGTAGCACGTGCGACCACTAGATCGACGAGGCACTTTTATACAAATCCTACTTATATTAAAAACGCGAAAGTTTGTAAGAATATGTGTATGGAAGTTTATTTCTAACTCTTTCACGCAAAACCTACTGAATTGGTTTTTGATGAACATTCACAGTAATATAGCTTACATATCAAAATATTTATAAAGATATTGTGTGTATTGTCAAAAAAATAAGTCAAATTCTGAGCAGATGGAGTCGCGGACACTTTATAAAAGTTTAACATAAAAGATTTAACTAACTTTAGCTTCTTTGAACCTTATTAAGAATTGCTATGAATGTTCGTCTCTAATCCTTTACATTTGTCTTTTACTCACAGCCGCTACGTAACTTTGATTGACAGCAACCGGTCGCAATCTGCTAAGCACGTAATAGCGCTATATCATCGATTGCAGGCAATGGGAGGCCATAATAGTGTATTAGTAATACCTCCGGTGTAATGACATCGTTCACACCGTACAATCTATACCAATATTATTAATGAGTAGTGTCTGTCACCAGTCAGGTAAAGAGGCATTTAATGATTTAAGATTATAATAGAAGAAGCTATTCGACGAATAGAATAGAAAAATCGACCCTAAGAAAACGTAATTGTCATGCGACCTTAAAATTAGGTGTTTGTCTATCTGTTACCCTTTCCCGGCTGAACAGCTGAACTGAAGTTTGCAAAAATATAATATATAGTACGGACGAAGACTTTTCGAAGACGTCAGATTCATGTTCATAGTCTGCAGTGGGCGCTTATCGTCATAAGGATTGCACATTTGGATCCATCTATACAGATAAATAAAACGGACGTGTATGTTTTTAATTCCAAAATAAATGCACATGAAAGTATATAAGGTCATCATCTCCCTGGCCTTATCCCATGTATTTGGGGTCAGCACTTGATTCAACCCGATATGGCTGATCACCTGATTTTTATACGAAGCGACTGCCATCTGACCTTCGTAACCCTTTTTTCGAGGAAAATCGGCAATCTGGGTTAAACCAATTGTCAGACTTTCTTAGGCCTCTGACTGACCTGTTACGATTGCCAAAGATGTTAAATTGGCAACCGGGACCGACGGCTTAACGTGCTCTCCGAGGCACGGAGGGAACTCGGGCGGTCACCCATCCAACTACTGGCTAGGCGTATGGTTGCTTAACTTTGCTGATCGCATCATATGGGCAATAGCAACAGTGCCATATATAAGGTACTGACATAAAAATACAAGGTATAACTTACAAGCTGACGATACAAGGAGTAACTTAGCCTATGTTACTCTTAGTGATTGATTGATCCTAGTGTATGATTTAAAAAAAAACATTAGTTTTCCGCGGGCCACCCATGTAATTAGGTCTACGAGGGTGAAACTGCGGGGCCCAGCTAGTTAAAATACCAAAGACAACAGCTTGATGAAGATACAAGCTCAATTCGCAATTGGTACGCCAAGCAGAATAACTTTCCCATTTGGCAACATGGCGTTACTAGCAAACAAGCAATATAGCAACATTCGTAAGTATTCGCAACCCCACTCATCTGGCTTTAATTTCCCAAAACCCATCTATGAGACAAAGAACTGCCATTTCACGCGGCCGAAACCGACCGAACAAAGCTTTCTAGTTTATACCAACGCGTATAAATATAGCAACACTGGAAACATCAAAACTATGTCTGCCTCTTTTGCACTTAGGCGTTGTCGTTCGCGCCAAAACCGCTGTCTCTGTTGGTGACATGTCGCGCTCGTTTTAATTTTCGAATGCGGTTTATTCGAGGCCTGTTTTGTGTGATTGCTTGATGTTGATGTTTTTTTTATTTCGTGCTTTTTTTTAAAATTACTTTAAATCGGGATAAGTGTCTTTTGGTGCAGCAATTTTTTTTAATTTGCTTGGTTTTTATGACAATGATTATGTGAACTCTGATTCTAATTTCAAAAATCTGTATGAATCGACTCAAAATATAATGGATCGATTTAAAAAAATCTTTCACCGTTTTAATGCTACATTATCACTGATTAAATTGGCTATATTTTATCTCCCACGGGGACGGGAACTACGCAGGTGACACTTGATGTTACAAGCATTCATAGGCTGCAGTAGCTTACATCAAGTGGACTATTGGTCTGACGGACTATGAATCTAGTCTAGTGACCAATCTAACTGAGGTCCTAGTGGGAGTTTTTCACTGCCTCCGTCACAAGTCACCGCGTCGACGTAAACGCAGATTTGTATGGGCTCACAATAGTGTCATGTTTAGGCCGACAGAGCCGCTGTCCGATTATATACAAATCTGCGTTTACGTCAACGCGGTGACTTGTGACGGCGGCAGTGAAAAACTCGCACTAGGCACTCTGGTAGTTAAATCTGTTTCTAACCAACTACTTATGTCGTAAGCGTTTGTTAACACAAGCGAACAGCAACAAAGGATTACGGCAGGCTTCTAAAATCAATGCCAATCAGACAACGATCAGGAAAGCTAGATCCCTCCGCGCAGACTATTACTTTGAAAGTAAAGTGCATGTTAAACTGGTCAGTAATTCTAGTTTTAACTTAAAAATTACGGTGGAATCGAATTAAAGATCTATTTTCAAGAGCGTAAGGTTGAAATTTGGAACGTTGATAGAATAATAAATTCATTTCGCTGTTGTGATTTTGGTTATAACATTCAGTTTCGCGCTGTTCGAGTTCCATTTTGGAAGTTGTTTTTTATTCTTTATTTACACTAAATTTTTTCTGCATGGTAATACTTTCACTACGTTAACTGTCATTGTTTATTTCTTTTCATAATACGTATCAAAAAAGTAAAATTTGTTAGTTTGTCATTTGGTCTCAAATTTCCGCAGAAGAAAGTATTTTTTACAAGTTTATTGAAATACCATGCCCGCTACTTCGTCGTGGAATAGCTAATTTGAGCTAACGCTAAGTTTAACCTAAGTCTTATCTTAGGCTATCTAACTCTGAAATATTTTTCCTAATCGGACAAGTAGTTCCTGAGATTAGCGCGTTCAAGCAAAACAAACTAAATTTCCAGCTTATATTAGTGCTTACTTATAGATTAATACTTCTTGTTTATGGTCACGGCAACATTAACTGCGTTTAACTGTCATTGTTTATCTGTATACTACATAAAAATAAGTAAAATTTATTAGTTTAATAGTTATATGAAGTCTGTACGTGACTATACGTTATACGCTTAATCAATTGAGCGCTTTCCGACTGCCATGATAGTATCGTCCGCCGATACCGGGACGATATAGTTCGCCGATACTTAACTACAACGACACAGTGTGAAAGCGTTCAGTAGTAATTGTATCAAACTACTAGTCCGACGATATCGTCCGCCTATACTTGACTACAACGACACAGTGTGAAAGCGTTCAGTAGTAATTGTATCAATCTGCTAGTCCGACGATATCGTCCGCTGATACTTGACTACAACGACACAGTGTGAAAGCGTTCAGTAGTAATTGTATCAATCTGCTAGTCCGACGATATCGTCCGCCTATACTTGACTACAACGACACAGTGTGAAAGCGTTCAGTAGTAATTGTATCAATCTGCTAGTCCGACGATATCGTCCGCTGATACTTGACTACAACGACACAGTGTGAAAGCGTTCAGTAGTAATTGTATCAAACTACTAGTCCGACGATATCGTGTCGTTACCGCTATCGTCCAATGTGAAAGCCCCATTACGTACTGAAGCGACTGTAAGTAAGACTGACAAACTAGGTGTATGTAAAGCTAATAGGGCAAATAAAATAAATCACAGGGGATTAGGATGTACGGCTTCAGGCCGGCGCGTCGACATCGATAGCAGATCCTATTACAATGTCGGACAAACGTGGTAATCGAAGGATATGCGCCGGCGATTGGGCAATTTCACGGATTTACTAAAATATACCGAGCTTCCTTTGTTTTGGTATTGATTTGCTTAATAGGCATGTGTAGGCTAACGTCAGAAGCACAATATTAAAGTTTTATATAATATATGCTCACGATCGTATTCCCCGATGGGGTAGGCAGAGGTGTTGTAATAACACACACTTTTCAGCGAAGATTAAGTGCCAACATGACAGATAGTGAGTCTATCGCCGTCTCAGGCACATATGCAGGTTCCCTCACGATGTTTTCCTTCACCGTAAAGCACGTGGTACTAAATCACTACACATAAGTTTTCAGAAAAACTCATTGGTACAGGCCCCGCTGGGATGGGGATGGCGTGAGCATAAAATTTTATTTCCTCAAAACGATTTCAAATTGATCTCCATCACTCAACAACTTCTCTTTGTTACAGAAGACTCAACTTCCCACGAAGAAGTGTCACCAGCCGCATCACCGCGCGGGCGCAGTCCCCCCCGAGCACCATCCCCGCCCTCCCCACACTCCTCCCCTCGCTCCCCTCGCCTCCACCCCGCCCTCTACCCCCAAGACCAGCCCGACTCCGACCCCGACGTCGACGAGAGCGACGACTTCGATAAAGACGAGAAACGAGACCCGAACACAAACCTTGGTAAAAGGAAGAAGAAAACACGAACGGTCTTCTCCCGCTCTCAAGTGTTCCAACTAGAGTCAACCTTCGATATGAAACGATATTTGAGCAGTTCAGAGCGAGCTGGTCTCGCAGCCAGCCTGCACCTCACGGAAACACAAGTGAAGATCTGGTTCCAGAACCGACGGAATAAGTGGAAGAGGCAACTGGCTGCTGAGTTGGAGGCTGCGAATATGGCGCATGCTGCTCAAAGATTGGTTCGTGTGCCAATCCTTTATCACGAGTCGCGACCGACGTCGATGCCTCACACCCCGTTGCCGTTACACCCACAGTTCTCCAATGAATCAGGAGTGTACTTCACTCCTCAAGCTCCCCAGCAGTTGCAGCCTCTCCCCGCGTCCCCAGTGACATCTAGAGCGCCTCTGTCGAGCCTAGTGTAGTGTCCACACCCCGCGCCAGACGCGGAGGGGTCGTACTAAGGAACTCTTGGACTAGTCAAATCCAATGCCAAATCGTTCAAAGTGTAAAGGTATCGTAAGTTAGTTTTATTTCAACTTGGCTTAGCGTTTTGGTGGTAGCGTTCTGTGGGGAAATATGAAAGGATCATTTGTTTTCAGTTTGAAGAGACTTTCCTCTTAATCGAGACTCATATGTTAGAACACAAAGAATTAAAGTCCTGAGGGATGTATGTTGAAAAGTTTAAAATAAGATTTTGAAGTTCTTAACCTTGTGATGGTTGCTTGCGAACTTGCATTGCGATGGCTAAATGACTGAGTGACAGTGACAGATGTATTCATGTCAGATACATGTCTCTTACGGTGAGTCGAGCTAATGCCACAATAAGAATTGATAGTACGGACGGGCCCAGGGGACTAGTTTTAACAGACAGATGTATACGACGTGTCTGAATCTGTCACTGTCACACAGGCGAACTATAATGGCAATAAAGATCTCATGATTGCTCTGCTGACTTCGTAAATTGAGTCGTGTTAAAACAGAACCGGTAATATCAAATTTGTCATTCCGTACAAGATTACCGTACCGTAGGATTTAATACGGACCTTCGATTCCCGGGTCGGTCAAAGTGTTATTGGGTTTTTCTACACTAATATTATATAGTGGATATTGATTGTTTCTTGTTTGTTTGTTTGCATTAAATATGCTCCGAAACTACTTGACCTATCTTGAAAATTCTTTCAGCAATGGCCTAGCTCGTAGTTATACATCATCAGCGAGTAACATAGGCTATATTTTATTCGCGTACTCTCACGGGAACGGGAACTATGTGAAACCGCGTGACGTCCACTAGTCTAATAATAATGATGTAATTCCCCAGTAGCAGCCCGGAGTCTGGAGTGCTTGGTTAATGGCAACAGGCTCGCCCCCTATAACATGGGACTTAAACATAAGTGGTTAATCTGGGTGAAAACTGTAAATACCCCTTCGGGGAATACAGGTGTGAACATATATATTTGTGTACACAAGGATTTTGAAGTCATTATTACCGAATTTAACAACAAATGAGAAGATGTAGTTCAAAGTTAAATTTCCTGTGTCCCCATATCATCATCTCCCTGGCCTTATCCCATGTATTTAGGGTCAGCACTTGATTCAACCCGATGTGGCTGATCACCTGATTATTATACAAAGCGACTGCCATCTGACCTTCGTAACCCCTTTTTCGAGGAAAATCGGCAATCTGGGTTAAACCAGTTGTCAGACTTTCTTAGGCCTCTGACTGACCTATAACGATTGCCAAAGATGTTAAATTGGCAACCGGGACCGACGGCTTCACGTGCTCTTCGAGGCAAGGTGGGATCTCGGGGGGTCATCCATCCTACTACTGGCTAGGCGTATGGTTGCTTAACTTTGCTGATCGCATCATATGCGCAATAGCAACTGTGCCACGAGCCCCTCTCCTGTGTCGCCATATAAAAATAATATTTTTGGCAAATTTCACGTTTTTGTCTTTATTTCTATACGACTCAATGTTTTAAAGATTATTTCACCATAGAACGCTGGAACCAAACCAATAGGATAGTATAGTTAGAAGTGGATGTAACGTACAAAAACATAAATGTCATTCCATGTTGTATATTGTTGTAAATAATGTTTTAAAGTTAATTCTGTCTGTTTTAATATAAGCTCTAGATAATTTTTGTACATAATATTACTTTATGAGAACTGAATATGCTTGTCATTCGTGTTTAATTAACGAATTATGTATAATTATGAAAACTAACACTGGCTTATTGACAACTTACGCCATCTAGTGAGTAATGGTGCCAACTTTCACGTATTTTACTTTAAAATCATCGATTTTGGAAGCTTGTTGTAAATATTAACAAATTAAATGTATCCCATTAATTACTATTTTAATTTATTATTCATTTAAAAATATCTGATTTCTATGAAATTAATTTATGAATATATGTTGCTAACTTTGCCATGTTGCTTAAATGTAATTCTGTAATATTGCTAGCCTAAATAAACATCTAATAATGATAAATGCTTCATTCTAAAATATTAATGTTATTTATTGATAGTAGTTGAATGATATTCGTCATTATAATAATAAAATACACTGAAGATAAGCGGAGAATAAAAAAATATGCATAATTTTTGTAATTTTTATTTATTTATCACCCATTTTAATCACAACAAATAGTCAACTTCAACAACTTATTTAAATAACTTAAAATTGAAGTGCCTGTTTGTAATTCCAAAATCACCGTGCCGATTTTAATGGGACTTTCACAGCTAGATAGCTGATGTTACTAAAAGTAACTTAGGATACTTTTATCTAAAAATAGAAATGAAATGAAATCTACGCGGATGAAACCGCGAAATATTGGAAAACATCCGCGATTTCCCCCGCGTAGAGTTAATGTCATTTGTCATTTAGGAACCTTTATGTTTTGTTTTAATTAAAGGTAGCCAAAGTTACTCCTTGTTACATTAACTACCTGACAGTGAAAGTCTCGTTAAAATCCGCCCAGCCGTTTCAGAAATTACCCGGAACAAACAGCCAGACAGACAGAAAAATTTTAAAACATGGTTTTTCGGTGTCAGAGGGCCTAGTGCGAGTTTTTCACTGCCGCCGTCACGAGTCACCGTGACGAAGTAAACGCAGATTTGTATAGGATCGGAACAGGGCCTCTGTCGGCCTAAAGATGACACTATTGTGAGCCCATACAAATCTGCGTTTACGTCGACGCGATGACTTGTGACGGCGATTTTAAGAAAACTCGCAATAGGCACTCAGTAGCCTGTACACTTTCATATGCATTTAGTGAAAAGCTGTTATTTTGGAATTACAAACAGACACTTCAATTTTATTTATCTGTATAGATGTAAGGATGACACTGTTTCAATTAAAATCGGAGATGACTTCCAATGACATCATTACTTCATTATTAAATAATTATAAAAGTATTAGTGTAAACACGGTCGCGTGGCAAATGTCAACAGCACACGAGATGTTTATCAGAAGACCCTGAAAATAATAGGGTAGCAACACTAATCGCGGGCACGCGTTCGCGCTAACTGACCGCTTCCTGTTCCGGGCCGGAAGCGGGGGTGTGTTAGCGCGTTAACCCTGTTCGAATTTTAAGTCTTCTTGGAATTCTATTTTCAAATTCTTTTTTGGTATTTGATAATTGGACGACGTTACGGTAAGTTTTTTTTATTTTGCACTAATGGCCTGAACCAGTGTACAGGCTGCCTGCTGGTAAGTAATCTATACACACACATAAATAAAACTAAAGTGTCTGTTTGTTAATTCAAATTGACAGCTTTTCACTAAATGCATATGAAAACATACACGGTACTTAAATAAAAAAACTCTGTCTGTCTGTTTGTTCCGAGTAATCTCCCAAACGGCTGGACCGATTTTAACAGGACTCTGACAGATAGCTGATGTTAAGGTCAAACAAGGTCAACAACTTATACTTGGACACAGGTGGGAATATATATAATATGAGTCAAACTATCATAGCAATAAGATCTTATGGTAGGGTATAAACCGCAAATAGTATTTCCAACCACAAAACTAAATACATACTGTATTCCCCGAAGGGGTAGGCAGAGGTGTTGTAATAACAACACCTACTTTTCACACAAGATGATTAAGTATCATCGTGACAAATGGTAAGTCTATCGCAGTCTCAAGCACAATTACTGTCTTTGAATTACTTCATAGACATACAGGTTTCCTCACGATGTTTTCCTTCACCGTAAAGCACGTGATGTGATCAGTGCACAGTTTTTAGAAAACCTCATAGGTACTGGCCCCGCTGGGCCACCTCTCTTTAATTTAAGAGCTTTGCTCTTGTCGGTGGAGCAATCGCCACTCTTGTCTCTCTTGTGCACAATTCTTGACCTCTTGATACGACACTACACCCGCTTTCTCCTTAAGTTGGTCCATGTAGCTTCTCCTTGGTCTTCCTCTTCCTCTTCGCCCTTCGATTTTTCCTTCCAGTACTAGTTGTAATAGCTTGTCGTGTCGTATCAAGTGTCCAACCATTTTTCCTCTTCTATTTTCAACTGTTCTTAGCAGTGTTCTTTTCTCATTTGGGCTGGGCCACCACTGTTCCTCAATGTTTCAATTCGACATATTAGCTTTATAAAGTTTTATACAAACAATGTTAGCCACCCTCTATAATGTCATAACGAGGGGGTGTAGCCTGTAGGGGACGTTAAATACGGTTATTAAAACCGGTCACAATATTATGGTTCAATTTGCCGATGATACCAATGTGTTTATAGAAGATACAAAGTACCTGAAATAAAAAAGTACCTATCCGCGGAACCCTATTTTATTTTATTTTAATATAATACTAGCTGTGCGCCGCGGTTTCACCCGCGTAGATTTAGTTTCATCCTTATTGTCGCGGAACACTAATAATTTTAATAAACAAAAGGTAAGTAAAAGTAGCCTAAGTTACTCCTTGAAACATCAGCTACCTGCCAGTGAAAGTCCCGTTAAAATCGGTCCAGTCGTTTCAGAGATTACCCGGAACAAACAGACAGACAGACAGACAGACAGAGAAAAATTATAAAACTTGGTTTTTTAGTGTCAGTAGCGTGTATAGTTTCATATGTATTTAGTGAAAAGCGGTTATTTTGGAATTACCAACAGACACTTCAATTTTATTTATCTGTATAGCAGATTATATAACTATTAAATATTAATAATTATTATCTGTGGATAAATAGTGATAATAATTTAATTAAAAACGTCCATTTCGACAATGATATCAATTTAATTAAGCGATTCGCAATATTAATTCGATTATTACTCCTCGTAAAAATGTTACAGAACAGTCATTTTATCGCGCAAACGACGCAACATCACGAACTCCACGCCATTACCATAAAGCAATTTGGGTTTTATCGTTAAGTAATAGAGATTACATTGGTTTATCACTACAATCCTCTAATTACTCGCGCGCATTCCGAGAATCGCACGCTATGCGATCACGACGTATTAAAATGACTCTTAAAACTATTAGCATATGACTTACATTAAAAGGTGAATAACGTTCGTTAATTACGACAACGATGCGTGCAATGTGAATTACACTCAAATTGCATTAAGATAAGGTTGAATTTGTAACAATGCAAGTTGATAGTGCCATCTATCGCGTTATTAGATCAAGTTAGTGCGTTCCGGAATCTCAATTTAATTAAAATGGTGGTTTTTATTTTTTTATCGCGATGCGTGGTGTTGCCACGCTTGGCTGGATTGCCGCGTGCGGGGATTGGTCGCTTTACCTTATCTACTGTCACTTAATTATTGAAATTGAATTTGGAACGCGTGCAGAACACGACGACCGTTTAGCTTTATATTTAGAGTAATCCGTTGGGTGTGTTTTTATTTGCAATTTATATAACGTGAAAATAATAAAATAAAAATCGTAGTCATGTTGTTTATTTTTATTAATATAAGTGTGATTAATTCATCTTTGACGTTAAATTCGGAATTATTTGAAAAAAATATGAAAAAATCTAATAATGCAAAAAACCCGATAATTTTTTTAAGAATAATCTATTGATTCATCGATTTATCATGCTAAAAAAATATTAATTAATAAACGTTTTTTTAATGTAAAATAGCACATCCCTACTTAGACACAATTAATTGATTTTCTCAACTTGTATAAAACAACCGATTTTAATACTTATACAGTAATTTTTCAAAGAGTTACATTTGAGTTCCTTAATAACAACCGGGCGAAGCCGCTGGCGGAAGATAGTCTTAGTATAACAAAATATGTCAGAGGCTAGCAGAAGAAACGATGTTATATTATCAATAGGTACTTACTTTAGAAAAACATTTTAGAGTTGACATAATACCGCTGTTTTAATTAATCAAAGATAACGTAAGAACGAAACAATATCATTACAATTAATTATATGTTATGCGGATAATTTACGTCAAATGTCAGTTTTTGTAACAGATAACACCACGTAATGGCGGGTTTCATGTTTGTTTAAAAAAAAAACTTGTAATTATTCAAATTTGGAACGGCAGATGCATTCGAGAACGATAATCGATTTTGGTTACCATTCTTTTTTGCTGCTGACTTTTAATAGTTTATGTAAATTTAGACCTTTTGTCAGTGAAAATAAGAGTCTTTTGTTATTTTTATATGTTTATTTTAAATTTGTCAAAGCATTAGAAAGGCAATGTTTCTTTTTAAATGAAAATTAATCATTTTAATTGATTTTGAACTTTATTTTTATGGCGTTAAGAATGAGTTATGTATAGATGGTAATTAGTTGTAGTATTTAAAACTAAATTGTTTTCGTTACATTTGAATTGAAGTACGTTTGAACCGCAATAAGTTAATGAGGTGTTAAATTATACATTATAAAGTTGCAATCACAATACAATTATTCCAGTTAATGAGATGTTACGCAGTGATACTTCTTGCAGAGGCCTTGAGGAGCTCGTGGCACAGTTGCTATTGCGCATATCATTCGATCAGCGAAGTTAAGCAACCATACGCCTAGCCAGTAGTTGGATGGGTGACCGCCCGATTTCCCTCCGTGCCTCGGAGAGCACGTTAAGCCGTCGGTCCCGGTTGACAATTTAACATCTTTGGCAATCGTTACAGGTCAGTCGGAGGCCTAAAAATAATCTGACAACTGGTTTAACCCAGATCACAGATTTTCCTCCTAAATGGGGTTGCGAAGGTCAGATGGCAGTCGCTTCGTATAAAAATCAGGTGATCAGCCACATCGGGTTGAATCAAGTGCCGACCCCAACAATGTATGGGATAAGGCCAGGGAGATGATGACTTCTTGCAGAGGCCTTACCATAAGCTTTTAATAAGTTTTTTAATTGCCGTGTCCCGCGTATATAAGTATAATTATACTTCGCGCCTCGTCCTCGAGATTAGTATACAACTTGTAGTAACGCGTAAGTGTTACCACAAGTTGTATACTAATCTCTTCGGACGAGGCGCTCGTATAATTATGATAGAACTTCACTTACAGGTAAGTTCGTTTAATCATTAATAAGCTATCTGCCAGCAAAAGTCCGGTTAAAATCGGTCCAGCCGTTTCGAAGCTTAGCCGGAACTAATAGACAGGCAGAGATTTTATTTTAATAATTTTATCTGTAGCGTAGGCATACACTTTCATTTTGCATTTAATGAAAAGCTGTTAATTTTTAATTACAAACAGACACTTTTATTTCATTTATCTGTACATATAGATGTATAGATTAATTTAAAACCGCTTTTCACCAGTGAAACGTAATTTTTTTTTTAAAATAAATATGTATAATGGTTTATAGTTAGTAAAACCATAATTAAAATGTAAGGGAGCGTCCAGTAGCAGTAAGTACATTAGTAATATAATACCTAGTGTAGAAGTATTGATATTAGTCAAGTAACGAGCATATGCCGTGATCAGAACGACTTTACAATACGTACTTTTGTTATTAAGGCATAGTACTCGCTGGCAGTGGCTTTAAAAGGCTCTTTAGGCTCGAACGTCACGTGGTTTCACCCGCGTAGCTCCCGTTTCCGTGGGAGTACGGGGATAAAATATGGTCTATGTTACTCGCTGATGATGTAGCTATCCATTGCTGAAAGAATTTTCAGGATCGGTCAAGTATTTTAGTAGCCTATTCAATGCAAAGAAATTTATCGACATTATTGTGCATTGGAACTGTGTCCATGGGCTTACATTTCTCAAGTGATTTATTTTGTTTTTTTTTTAATTCTATAATATGTTTGAAAAAAGTAATTACTGAGTTTCTTGCCAGGTTGTTCTCAGTAAAAGCAACCTTCCGAACCTGGCGGTAGCATGTATAATCCTGTGTAATTGTGTCATTCTGACGATTTGAAAGTACTTTGAAAGAAGTCTAATTGAATAAAGATATTTTTAACTTCTGACTTTAGAAACAAACAATTAAAAAAATCCTCTTTTTAATATTTATTAGTGTAGATGTAAATAATATTTGAAAAAGAACGAGCTGTTAGAATTATGCGCACTGAATTAATATTATATTTAGAATATATATTTTGCAGCAGTATACCCCTTAACCATCAAGTAGTAATTTTCACCCACTTGTAATAACTGTGAGTGGTTTGTACGCCCTTCTCCCACAGTCACTGCAATAAACACCTTATTGCTTTTACAAATACTGTTTATTACACCTTAACTGTATTGGATGTGTTCATTTGATAGTTTTTTAATACATTTAATTTGTTTGTTATTTTTATAGTATTTTATGAGGAATTTTGGCTACCTAGTTCATCTCCCTGGCCTTATCCCATACATTGTTGGGGTCGGCACTTGATTCAACCCGATGTGGCTCTATGTTAGTCGCAATCAACTTATTGACTCCTTGTCCGTTATGTGCGCCTGATACTTCGTGTACCATATCATCATTTCCCTGGCCTTATCCCATACATTGTTGGGGTCGGCACTTGATTCAACCCGATGTGGCTCTATGTTAGTCGCAATCAACTTATTGACTCCTTGTCCGTTATGTGCGCCTGGTACTTCGTGTACCATATCATCATCTCCCTGGCCTTATCCCATACATTGTTGGGGTCGGCACTTGATTCAACCCGATGTGGCTCTATGTTAGTCGCAATCAACTTATTGACTCCTTGTCCGTTATGTGCGCCTGATACTTCGTGTACCATATCATCATTTCCCTGGCCTTATCCCATACATTGTTGGGGTCGGCACTTGATTCAACCCGATGTGGCTCTATGTTAGTCGCAATCAACTTATTGACTCCTTGTCCGTTATGTGCGCCTGGTACTTCGTGTACCATATCATCATCTCCCTGGCCTTATCCCATACATTGTTGGGGTCCGCACTTGATACAACCCGATGTGGCTGATCACCTGATTTTTATACGAAGCGACTGTCATCTGACCTTTGTAACTCCGAAAATCGGAATCTGGGTTAAGCCAGTGTCAAACTTTCTTAGGCCTCCGACTGACCTGTAACGATTGCCAAAGATGTTAAATTGGCAAACGGGACCGACGGCTTAATGTGCTCTCCGAGGCACGGAGGGAACTCGGGCGGTCACCCATCCAACTACTAATTTAGGTTTTGGTTGCTTAACTTCGCTGTTCGAATGATATGCTCCTCACCTAGTTGATAAAATTATTATAAATGTATACAATTACTTAGCATTTTGTATTAAATAATTGGCTAAGGGAGGCCTAAGTAAACTTCTATACAGATACATAACATTTATGTGTCTGTTTGTAATTCCAAAATAACAGCTTTTCTCTAAATGCATATGAAACAGTATACGCAACTGACACCAGAAAACCAAGCTCTAAAATTTTTCTGTCCGTCTGTCTGTCTGTCTGTCTGTAAGTTCCGGGTAATCTCCGAAACGGCTGGACCGATTTTACGGGACTTTCACTGATAGCTAAATGATGTTTCAAGGAGTAACTTAAGCTACTTATATTTATAAAAACTATTAGGGTTCCGCGACAATAAGGATGAAACTAAATGAGACGAAAGAAAAAAAACAACCTTAATTATCCTAGAGACATGAAATTTGTAACGTGAGGTGAGAAACTGAGCTAAACATTTTTCGAAATTCCACCCTTAAAGGGGTGAAAAAGGGGGTCCAAATGCACGTATAATCTTACTTCCACGCAGGCGAATCGCGCGCAAGTTACTTCTATAAAACTCATGTGTTAAAGTAGTCCCAAAATGTTGTAACTCAAACACGAAAAAGGGCCGTTACTCTTATCTTGTAGTTAGATCTGGTGATGTGAGGATATGATAGCACAAAATATAAAGTAACAGAAGGTCGACTCTCATACACAGGCGCACGCGCAAACGAACGTATTGGTACAAGCAATTATGCTTTTTAGAAGTTTAGGTGCGATCGGCGCTGGGGAATGTATAACCTTTATAAGCACCTACTGTATAACTCTGTCTTTCTGTCGAAATGACTTTGTAAGAAATCTAGTCAAATAATCATATGTTTGACACCCTGTGCGGTTTTATCCACGTATATTTAAATTCATAGGTGGCCCGCAGAGGCCTAATGATTCTTTTCAATAAAAGTTCACACATTCAGCTATCTGACAGTGAAAGGCAAACAGACAGACAGTGATTTTTTTATATCGGTCCCGTAAATTCATATGTATTTAGTGAAAAGCTGTTAATTTATAAATTTGATAAAAGGTCGCAGTCAAATAATGTTGAAGTCAACAAGTGTTGAAGTCAGTATTGTGTTCCTGTGGTGGGTAAGGTCGCCAGTGATCCATGGTGAGTTCTAGCAACCATACTTACCTTAGCCGTATAAAAAAGTAATTTGTCACAAAGCCACCCTTCTGTTTATTTTTTTTGTGAGGACAACGATGTATCGCCGATGACTGCCGACTTTCGACCGTATTTTAATTAACGATAATCGCGGAGGCAAATTAAAAACATTATTAAAACGTTATTTATGGCTGTAGCCGTCACTACTTGAGGGTAGATTGTGTTACATTTACAATTTTGAATATCGAATGCTTTTAATAAATGAAGAGGAGCTCGTGGCACAGTTGCTATTGCGTATATCATTCTAGCCAGTAGTTGGATGGGTGACCGCCCGAGTTCCCGTGCCTCGGAGAGCACGTTAAGCCGTCGTTCCCAGTTGACAATTTAACATCTTTGGCAATCGTTGCAGGTCAGTCAGAGGCCTTAAATAGTCTGATAACTGATTAAACCCAGATTACCGATTCGCCTCGTGTAAGGGGTTACGAAGGTCAGGTGGCAGCCGCTTCGTATAAAAATCAGGTGATCAGCCACATCGGGTTGAATCAAGTGCCGACCACATCCACCTTTCACCGAAGATGATTAAGTGCCAACGTGACAGATGGTGAGTCTATCGCCGTCTCAGATACTATACATACGTCTTTGAATTACTTCTCAGACACATGCAGGACTCACGATGTTTTCCTTCACCGTAAAGCTTGTGGAGTGAAATCACTGGACACAAGTTTTCGGAAGAAAAACTTATATTCATATGGTTTAGATTTGAACATGCGTCCTTACGCAGGCGACTACTTGAACCACTCGGCCACCACGGTTCAATTATTATTGTTAATTTGAGTTTGTTTCGCTCTACATATGCATGTAGGACAGACAAGACCATGTAATTAGTGAATATATTAACATTAAAGATACCTTTGGCAACGCCGCGTGTTGTGACTAATGCTATTAAGTATTCGTGTTTTAACTTTAAGTTACTTAAAATAACAAGGTTTGTTTGTTAATAAAATATACAGTCTAATTGATAATCTCCTCTTTTTTATTGAAGTCGGTTAAAAAGGCGCTCGCGTTGTTATCTAATCAACTCAAATTAATCCCTACTAATATTATAAATGCGAAAGTAACTCTGTCTGTTACGCTTTCCCGCTTAAAACTCTCAACCGATTTTGATAAAATTTGGCACAGACAATCTTTAGACCCTGAGAAAGGACATAGGCTACCTTTTATTTATTAAAAATATTAGGTTTCCGCGACCATAAGCATGAAACTAAATCAACGCGGGTGAAACCGCGGGGCACAGCTAGTTAATTATACATTATCTTTTTACCATTAATTACTAACTTTTATAAATTACTTACTTACATATGTTACTCAGATTCCTATTCAAAATGTGATACTCTACTTCTATATCTATACAGATAAATAAAATTGAAGTGTCTGTTTGTAATTCCAAAATAACAGCTTTTCACTAAATGCATATGAAAGTATACACGCTACTGACACTAAAAAACCAAGTTTTAAAATTGTTCTCTGTCTGTCTGTTTGTTCCGGGTAATCTCCCAAACGGCTGGACCGATTTTAACGGGACTTTCACTGGCCGGTAGCTGATATATCAAGGAGTAACTTAGGCTACTTTTATTTATTAAAAATATTAGGGATCCGCGGGCAACCATGAAATTAAAATCTCCGCTTTGAAACCGCGGGGCACAGCTAGTAGATAAATAAAATTGAAGTGTGTATTTGTAATTTCAAATTTACAATCTTTTACTAAATGCATACGATACTATTTTATTAAATTTTCTATGAGAACTTCTTTCTCAAACTCAATATATACTTAAAATCTCCAACCAACCACATTTGAAACATTAGTAAGTAATCGTTAGGGCGTGCGTCGGACAAATGTTAATTTTATGCAAATGGCGGACGCGCGCCGAATTAGTTAAATCCAATTAAGTTTAGATAAACCACTGAGCGATAACAATATGTCAGCAATTATTTAAAAGGCTGGTTTTATGTGCGTTTTGGTTATTTTTTAATAGCACTTACTTACTTCCGCAGTTACTTTAATAGGTACATTTTCTAAGTGCTAAAATATTTAGAAGACCAGCTGTGCCCTCTAAAATCGGCCCAGTTTCGGAGATTAGCCGGAACAAACAGACAGGCAAGTTATAAAAATTGTGTTTTTTTTTGATAATATTTACCGTATAATATACTTTCATATGCATTTAGTGCAAAGCCGTAACTTTAGAATTACAAACAGACACTTTAATTTAATTTATCTGTATAGATGAATAGATATATCAGTAGGTAAGTACATGTACTAAGTGTTGTCATATTAAGAAAAAGTCGAAGCAAAAAAAAAAGTCTCAGCGTCAAACAGTAGTCAAAAAAGTTCCTTTCAAAATTCGAATATAAAAAGAGGATTTAAAATCGATTATCTTGATCGACCGCTCGAAAGACATCCTATATGCATGCGATTTTGAACCTTATTTTAAAGAAGCTGTCGATAAAATATAACAATGAAGAAAAATAAGGTGTTAACTGGCGACAATTACGTGTTAAATTCAAAAACATTCGATTCCAATTTCAAAATGGTCCATTTGTGTACGGCTCACAGTAAATGTCACCTTGACATGTCAAATGAAGAAATTATTAATTATTGTGTATATTAAACGCAATGCAAAGCATGTATTATTTTGTAATAATATTTTTATTTTTATTTGGAGATACGTAGGTCTAAGAGAATTTGGATATCATAAAGAAATTTTGCAGGCTATAAAGATGAACAGACGCCGAAGCCCAAAAACCTCAGTTTCAACTTCTTGTGTCGAAATAAAACAAACCAACTGAGGAACGAATCTCTTTACTATATTAAAATGAATGATAGCGGATTGTCAATGGTAGGAGATGACACATTATTGTCACTGACTTATATAAAACGTACAATACACATTGCTACCGTGATTCAGAAATATAAAGCGCCATCTAATGATGTGACGCTTGAGCAAAAAATTTATCAGCAGAGTCAAATTACAGTTAAAATGCTCGATACTTTCAAATTGCAGCTCACGGAAAATATCTAAATATATATAACTCAAAGGTGCCTGACTGACTGACAGTGATCTAACAACGCACAGCCCAAACCACTGCACGGATCGGGCTGAAATTTATCATGCAGGTAGATGTTATGACGTAGGCATCCGCTAAGAAAGGATTTTGATTAATTCTACCCCCAAGGGGATAAAATAGGGGAAGAAAGTTTGTATGAAACCAAATTTACGCGGGTGACACCGCGGGGCACAGTTAGTTTGAAATAAACTCATAACTGTACAGTAATGTACAGAAATTCAATGTAAACCCGACTGTATCGTTAAAATTTGAAACAATGCTTAATGTAATCGAAGTAAGCTTTATTAAAACAGTTGTTAATTGGCAGTTCGCTCCAGTTTGATCATTTTCATTTAATTATTCGTGTGATTGACAGTTGCCAAATTGATTGTGTTTATCGTGAGCGGGATTTATGCGCACTAGTGATGTAACGAATGTCATTTTTTAACACACATGAAAATATTATTATTGAGCTTCATTGCCCGAAGTAAAATCCCTACTAATATTATAAATGCGAAAGTAACTCTGTCTGTCTGTCTGTTACGCTTTCCCGCTTTAAACTCTCAACCGATTTTGATGAAATTCTACACAGACAATCTTTAGACCCTGAGAAAGGACATTGGCTACCTTTTATTTATTAAAAATATTAGGTTTCCGCGACCATAAGGATGAAACTAAATCTACGCGGGTGAAACCGCGGGGCACAGCTAGTAATGAATAAATAATACCAAATGATAAAGTTAAGAATGTTGTGCTTATGAGGTTAAGTTACGGTTTCTTGCATTAAAACCATAAGAAATGAATGGATTTTGATGTCATTAACCTACCATTATCTTCAAATTGTTTTTGTCTGATATTAATTTTCGCCAAACATTCGCAGAAATTTTGCGGATGCGAATGTAAATACGAATATCCAAAAATATGCGAATATTCGTTACATCACTAATGCATACCTATTTTGTATTTAATTTCCGTGTCAAACTTAATTAAGTGATATCCGACTGATTTGTGAATCACTCATTTGGTTATCTATACACTACTCTCAAATCAAACGGAGGCAGTCACGACGGTAAGCTAGTGTAACAATTCAATTTCTTAATTGCAAGGACTTTCTTGAAGCCATACCCCGAAGGGAGTGTCCAATGACACCTCGCTGATGTTTTGAAATAAGAACGCCGCATTCGCAATTTGAAACTACGAATTACATTTTTTTAAAGTAGGGAGCATTTTTTCTTTTTTTGCTTCTGCTAGGGACCATATTATCCATTTGCCGTCGAGAAGAAGATTTGACCTCAATTATAAACTTTATTGCTATCGCAGAAAAGACGAATTTACAATCTTGTTTTTTTTGAATGACCAGGAATAAGTTGGTCGAATTACACAAAGCCGTTTATTTTTCTTTTTGTCCAGAATTAATGCGTCGATTTGGGCGTTAAGTTCCTTTTTTGAAAAATGAATAGGTAAATAGTATCGGGTCCTATTACAAAGCTTTGAAATGATAGATATTTTAAACGAATCACAGACGGGGAAGTTAAGCAAAACGGATCCTTAAATACTGTTCCATTAAGTTTACTTTCAAATGTTGCGTTGTTTTATTTCACTTTAAGAAGTATTTAGAATTAAATCATCACTCAAAAGGCCTTATTAAGTCAGTTAATAGAAAAAGAATAACGTTTAAATTTTTTTTTGTTCTCGATTTAATTTAAGAGAAATAATATAGAATTTATACTTAAAACTAACTGTGCCCCGTGGTTTTACCCGCGTAAATTTTATCTCATGGGTGATCCGCAGAACCCTAATGCTTTTTTAAAATAAAAGTAGCCTAGTATAAGAAAGTCCCGTTAAAATCGGTCTGGTCGTTTCGGAGATTAGCCCGAACAAACAGACAGACAGACAGACAGAGAAAAATTTAAAACTTGGTTTTTTCATGGCAATACCGTATATACTTTCATAACTGAAAAGCTGTTATTTTGGAATTACAAACAGACACTTCAATTTTATTTATCTGTATAGATATATAGATAGGTAGTATTTTTAAGCTGTAAGCAAATTGAAATGTAACTTTTAATCTATGACGTGCCCATTTAAATGACAATAGAGCGTATTTCCGTTACGAGTGTAATTAACGGGAATAGACATTAATTTGTAGCTTTAACCTTATGGGCAATTACTCTATGGTAGGGTGACAGTGGAATAGTGTCACCTCACAATGTCATAATTTAAACATCTGTTCTATTTGATGGTATTTGATATAATTTTTATAAAAATAACTAGCTGTGCCTCGCGGTTTCACCCGCGTATATTTAAATTTCATGGTTTCCCGCGGATACCTAATGTTTTTTTTAAATCTAAGTTATTCCTTGTAACATTAGCTATCCGTCAGTGAAAGTCCCGCTAAAATCCGTCCAGCCGTTTTGGAGATTACCCGGAACAAACAGACAGACAGACAGAGAAAAAAATTAAAACTTGGTTTTTTAGTGTCAGTAGCGTGTATACTTTCATATGCATTTAGTGAAAAGCTGTTATTTTGGAATTACAAACAGACACTTCAATTTTATTTATCTGTATAGATGTATAGATGTGGGTAGTAATTTAATATTAAATTACACTAATATGCTCAAGCCATCTCAGAAGGGTCTCCGAAGGGGTAGGCAGAGGTGTTGTATCAACACCCACATTTCACCGAAGATGATTAAGTGCCAACGTGACAGATGTGTCCATCGCCGTCTCAGGCACTATACTGTCTTTGAATTACTTCTCAGACATACAGGTTTCCTCACGATGTTTTCCTTCACCGTAAAGCATGCATACTGTAGTTAAGTTTTTAGGAAAAGTTCTTGGTATAGGCCGTTGGGATTCGCTCAAACCCCACGGCCAGCACGTCTCATACTAACTTTCGCTTTCATAGTCATTGTATCCGTTAAAATCAATTAATTACTCGAACAAATTATAACTAACATTATGTCTCGTCATGTTAAAATGGAGGCTTGAATTAATTGTGGATGACATAACAGTAACCAGGGACCCAACCATGAGCTCTTATTGCAATGTGAATTCAGTTGTGCAACAGTGACAGATGTACACACGTCACATACATCTGTCTCATAAATGAGTGAAACTATCATGGCAATAAGAGCTCATAAGGCCCCAGTGGTCGTAATTTGGGAAGTCCGCGTTTAATATTAGTTAATGCGACCACTAACAGTGTGAACTTAAATAGTTGTAGGGCTGGTAGAGCATAATGGAGTCTCCAATTCGGTATTACAGTTGACTGTATCACAGTACACATCCACACTTCCTACTAATATTATATACTTGAAAGTTTGTGTGTATTGTATGTATGGATGTTTGTTACTCTTTAAGGAAAAAACTACGAGTACAGACTGGATGTTAAGGGTTGTTCCAAAAATCCATATTAGGTTAAATGTGTAATATGGACAGCATACAGTATAAAAATCATGAAGCCTAGTTATTAACATAATATAGCTTATAAGTCAAAATAACACACAGGCAATAATTTATAAAGATACTAGCTGTGCCCCGCGGTTTCACCAGCGTAGATTTAGGTTCATGCTGCTTTTTTACTAAAATTAGCCTAAAACACTCCTTGAAACTTCACCTATCTGCCAGTAAAAGTCCCGGTAGAATCGGTCTAGCCGTTCACGCGTGATGCCGTGACCAAGGGAAATGGGGATTCATTTTTATATATAAAGATTGTGTGGATTGTCAAAAATAAATATATGTCAAATTCTACGCAGATGTGAGTCGCGGCCACCAACTAGTGTTATAATAAACGCGGAACCCTAATATTATCAATAAATAAAAGTTGCCTAAGTTACTCCTTGAAAAATCAACTACCTACCAGTGAAAGTCCCGTTAAAATCCGTCCAGCCGTTTCAGAGATTACCCGGAACAAACAGACAGACATACAGACAGAGAAAAATTTTAAAACTTGGTTTTTTAGTGTCAGTATCGTGTATACTTTCATATGCATTTAGTGAAAAGCTGTTATTTTTGAATTACAAACAGACACTTCAATTTATTTATCTGTATAGATGTATAGATGTACCCAAGTCCACAATATTGGTAATGACAACAATACTATCAGATAATGTAGAGTGAGCTTAAAACATCCAGTCAAAACATGCGCGGGAGTGTTTAATTGTATATTTATTTAAATGTACGCACCACCCCTGCTGGGGGCTTTGAATATATTGCACTCATTTTTATAGTCTTTGTGGTTTTCTGACAAATTCCTTCGTATTTAATTAATTTATCCGTGGTGGACGTGGCGTTTGAGCAGTCTGTAGCGCAGACGTAAGTTCGAATCCCAGCGACAGGTAGGCTAATTCTCGTAATGAAAACCGTTAGGATATGGTAACGGCAGCGTTTTCGTATTCTCATCCGTCGGCGTCGATTGTAAAGTCGTTCGGTCGAAGTGTCGTTGAAGCTTATTCACGTAAATTAAATTGTGCTTCAATCGTTTAACACTTTTCACTAAATGCATATGAAAGTATACACGGTACTGACATAGAAAAACAATTTTTTATATTTTTTCTCTGTCTGTCTGTCTGTTTGTTCCGGATAATCTCCGAAACGGCTGGACGGATTTTAACGGGACTTTCAATAACGGATAGCTAATGTTACAAGGAGTAACTTAGGCTACTTAGATTTTTTGTAAACATTTGTGAACCATGAAATTAAAATCTTCGTGGGTGAAACCGCGGGGCACCGCTAGGTATGTATAAAATTACTTGGTAGGAGAGATTATGACGGTACTGGCAACTAATCATTGAGTAATAGCTTAGCTGCGTTCCGATTTTAGCGTTTCGTTGTAGTTCTTTCGAAGCGCGATCGGAAAACTCGTGAATACCAAGTCTCGATAGGACTGCAATCGAACGAGGTTGGAACTACAACGATATTTGAATTGAATTTTTTTACGAGAATTATCTCCCTATACTAATGCATTTTTCTAAAAACTTACACTCCATCTCCATGGAGCATTGGCGACCTTACTCACCTTGTGAACACAACACTACTCTAAGGTACCATTATTTGTGGTATCTTCTGTAAGGAGGTACAATCCCCAGTCGGGTAACTCCGAATATCGAACAGAAATCCTTACCCGTTCGGAGATAGCATGAGCATTATTCGTTGGAAGAAGGGGTGATACAAAACGTATCAAAATCAAAATGAATACATACATACATATGCTCACGCCTGTATTCATCGAGGGGGTAGGTAGTCACCCACTTTTCACCGAAGATGATTAAGTGCCACCGTGACAAATGGTGAGTTTCCGTCTCAGGCACTATACTGTCTTTGAATTACTTCTCAGACATATGTAGGTTTCCTCACTATGTTTTCCTTCACCGTAAAGCACGTGGTGTGAAATTGCTGTACATAAGTTTTTTTAGAAATACTCATTGGTACAGGCTTCGCTGGGATTCGCACTTGCGTCGCTTGCGTAGCAGGCGACTGATCAAACCTCAATGCCACCACAGCTCTTTTATTTATCGAAATGAAATCCTAATTTAAACTTGGTACATCGTAATAAAGAAGGTAGTCAGATAAAGCTCATGTGTCACACAGGTACTAGAGAGTGCCCAAAAGCCGTTCTACTACGTCACGGTACCCTGTAGCCATTAATAAAATATACCAGCCCGCCTAATGACTGCATAACTGATATTTACGCGCTTTGCACTGACGGTAAAAGCCTCTTGTTAATGTCGTTATATTTAATACTCAATTATTTGGCACATTATTTAAAAGTAACCCTGTGAAAGAGCGACGTGAAGTGAAAAGTCAAAGTCAAAAATATCTTTATTCGATTAGACTTTTTACAAAGTACTTTCAAATCATCAGAATGACACAATTTACAGGATTATATATGCTATCGCCCGCTGAATTTAGCGTCTTTCGGTCCGTTGTCGACACGATAAAGATATCGCACCCTCAGAACGATAGGGGCTCGACTCTAAAATATATATTTTATTAAATTAATCAATTCAAACTGGCATGATATATGATTGCAAATATATCATGCAAGTTTGAATTAACTACTTTGAGTAATTATTTTACAATTTTTTCGTACAATCTGACTATTTTATATTTTGGTAGTAAAGTCTTAACCTGTGATTTGTCGATAAATAAATAAATTTACTACCGGTGGTAAATTCCTCGACATTCTTAAGTGCCTTACCAAGGCCTAAACTGAATAAATCATTTTCATTTTCATTTTCATTGTTTTGAGTGTGCGACATGTAGTTTTCGGGAAAACGTAACTACTAAATATTTTTATAATTTAAATATTTTTTTGGTGTAGCCTTGCTTTTTGCATCTAATAAATATGACGCAAGCCTGTTTTCATTTAAATTCTGTGAATGTTAATATCTGAAATGAAACTGAAATTCGCTGACTACGCCCATGAACCAGTATCTATCGTGCCAACATCAATTGGAAGGCGCTTACATCGAAGCCGCGCTGAAAGTATTACTCGGGGTATAAATAAAAAACCTCATTCACTCGCAGTTATCATTGTAAAACGAATTAAAAGAGCTGCAGTCTGAAACTACCTATGGTTTCGGCATCGGGCAAAATGATAAAAATCATATCTGACGTTGGTTGAAGCTGGCTTATACTAGTGATGTACATCGTATGTTTAACGTATCGATATTTTTTTGCACTCGTAACCGAAGGAAATGTATGAAGAGATGCATGAATGTGGATGAAGCGAAACAAGTATGTAAAGATCGTAGCATGTGGCGAACGGTGGTCTCTGCCTACCCCCATGGGATACAGGCATATGTATGTATTTTTTGCATTATTCCTTTAGGAAATAACCGCAATAAATTTTTTTACTGATGGATGTTGGTCAAGGGGAGATGAAGGTCTGAGAAATGATGGCTTGTGTGAATGATTTATGGCCCGAATGAGAGTGAATACAGATATGACGGTATGTCATTGTTATGTATATTATGTAGTAACTAGCTGTGCCCCGCGGTTTCACCCGCGTAGATTTAGTTTCATCCTTATTGTCGCGGAACCTTAATATTTTTAATAAAAGGTAGCCTATGTCCTTTCTCAGGGTCTAAAGATTGTCTGTGCCAAATTTCATCAAAATCGGTTGAGAGGTTTATGCGGGAAAGCGTAACAGGCAGACAGTTACTTTTGAATTTATAATATTAGTAGGGATTGTAGCCTATTCGTTTGGTCTTTTTTCTTTTCGATTACTTTGTTTTCATTTCGTTTGGTCTACTGATTATTTATTCCCAATGACAGTCTGTACACCTCTGTCCACACTTCGGGGAAAACAGGCGTATGAATATACAGTACTCCTATCATGAGTTTGCCACCGTTTCCCTAATCTACACTCGCTAGCGTCTCCGACAATGCGTGAGTTTGTATGAGAAATTGTACAGCGCCTCCAAGCGGTGACGTGAAGAACTAAAATATCACATACAAATATTGCAGGAGACGCTAGCGAGTGGAGATTAGGAAAATGGTGGAAAACTCGTGGTAAGCATACAGTTAGTCTTATTAATTCAAACATCGATAACTGGCTAAAATAGAGGTACATCTCTATGAAAGCAGCGTCAAAAGAATTAAAAAGCATACCGGCTCCAAATGGGTTGAAAAAAATCAACGATACACGTCAAAGTAACGTTATTAACTAGCTTTGAGGATTATTTCCACTCGAAGCTATGTATGTGTATGTGAATGTATGAATGTGTGAACATGCATGATGTGGACTTTCATTGGAGAAAAAATTTGTACAAAAGTAGCTATGTGTTTTTACACACTTTAGGAGACGCAGAAAATATTTTCTCAAAATATGGCACAAGTATTAAAAAAAAATATTCTTACTATTGATACATATAACAAATTTACCAAGTTTTTTTTATATTAATGTTGGATAGGTATTATTATCAATAATGAAAAAATTAAACATTACTGGAAATTTTGACACAAGAGTTCACGAAATACTTTTTTATTTTATTTTTTTTATTTCACAAAATTACCCTTAGCGACTTTTGCACGCGCTACGACGATATGCCCGCGGTTTCACTTGCGTATACTTATTGTCATGGGAAACCCACAGAGCCCTTTTTTAGAATAAAAGTAACCTAAGTTACTCCATGTAACATGAGCTCGCAGCTTGTGAAAGTTGTTTTGAATCGGACCAGCCAAAAAAGCAAAAATTTTTTGTTTTTTTTATGTTAGTACCGTATGCATACTTTCATAAATAAATGCATTTAGAAAAGTTGTTAATTTGGAATAACAAACAGCAACTTACATTTTATTTCTCTGTATGTATATTTATTGTCTGACAGTCTTTCTATCTGTTTGTTCCTGCGAATCTACGAAACGGCAGAACCTTTTTTAATGACGAGACTTTTACTGGCAGTTAGCTGGTGCTACGAACAGGGGTCCAACCATGAGCTCTTATTGCAATGTTAATTCAGTTGTGCGACAGTGACAGATGTATGCACGTCACATACATCTGTCTCATAAATGAGTGAAACTATCATGGCAATAAGAGCTCATGGTAAGGCCCCAGTGCCATATGTTTATTTTAATAAGGCTACCCATGACATTTTGTCTACGCGAGTGAAACCGCGGGGCACAGCTAGTATATTAATAATATCGTTATCTGGTCAATGTGTGCCGTGAGTAGACGTGATGGGCCGTCAGAGGACAATACCCAAAGGTATTGGCGAAAAGAGGATATTTTTCATACTGACCCCGTTTTGGGCCAAGTTATAAGAGTAGGGGGTGTGAAATTTTTTCACTTAGGTTCACAGCATCGAATTCGACGACGAGCGTTGCTTTCAATCATAGATACATAATATAGATATATAATATGATCTGATACATAATACATAGAGGATTAAGATAAATTTCATATCTTTGAAAACGACACGACGACAGTGAGTGCGACGCTGAGAAACCTTAAAGAATAATACGGCAGCTCTTAATTCTGATGTAGACTATATTGAAGGTGACAGCCAAATGACACCATTTTTATAAATATAACTAGCTGTGCCCCGAGGTTTCACCCGCGTAGATTTTAATTTTATAATTGCTCGCGGATCCCTAATGCTTTTTAAAAATCTAAGTAGCCTAAGTTACTCCTTGTAACATAAGCTATCCGTCAGTGAAAGTCCCGTCAAAATCCGTCCAGCCGTTTCGGAGATTACCCGGAACAAACAGACAGACAGACAGAGAAAAATTTTAATAATTGGTTTTTCTGTGTCAGTAGCGTGTATACTTTCATATGCATTTAGTGAAAAGCTGTTATTTTGGAATTACAAACAGACACTTCAATTTTATTTATCTGTATAGATGTATAGATTAGTCCCCGCGTACGCAATTTTGCGTGCGTTACATTTCATATACAAACTTATAACCCTCATTTCACTGCTTCATTCTCATTAAAATGGCAAATTTGGAATAAATAAACACTAGGTAAAAATCTAAATATATATAACTCAAAGGTGACTTTTTTTTTTAGGATATGGTCTCTCGCAGTTGGTAGGGGGGATTTACCTCCGCTGCTTAACCGGACTATAGGGCGAGACCCAAGGGCCTCCAGCCGAGCTTAAACTTAAAAACTAAGCAACACAGCTAAGGGCGCCCCGGTGTGGGGCTCGGACCTCGGCTTAGAGCGTTGCTGGGGGATGAGCTAGGGAGCTGGATCTGAGTGGTATTATTTAGGGACATGTTTAAGGCTAGCAGAGGACGGGGAGGACACCAAAGGTGACTGATTGTCTGACATGTGATCTATCAACGCACAGCCCAAACCACTGGACGGATCGCGCTGAAATTTGGCATGCAGGTAGATGTTATGACGTAGGCATCCGCTAAGAACGGATTTTGATTAATTCTACCCCCAAGGGGATAAAATAGGGGATCAAAGTTTGTATGAAACTAAATTTACGCGAGTGAAACCGCGGGGCAAAGCTAGTACATTATAATTCCTATAAATTTTCCAGTAAATGTCCGCAATGTGAACAAAACAACAAAAAGTGAATTTTCAAAAATAACTTTTATCTTTTTCTTCTCGCCCCCGCTTCAACCCATCACTCTCACCCCGTACTCCGTCAGCCGCGTGTAGGGTGCTCGACACGAGCTATTAGCCCCTTTGTGGCTATTCAAGTAATGTCACGCATCGCCGGACCAGTGTGCGACGACCTTTTGTATGAGTACACTACGTATTGCCCGTGATTCCTTATTGATTATCTACTTACTACTTTTATTTTTATTTTTATATAATTATTTAATGCCAATAATTAATTTAAATTGGAAAAATGTCTTGGTTATTATAAGACTAATATATAACGCTGAAGAGTTTGTTTGTTTGCTTGAACGCGCTAATCTCAAGAAATACTTGTCCGATTTGAAAAAATTTTTCAGTGTTACATAGCCTATTTATCGAGGAAGGCTATAGGATATATATCATCACACTACATAAACGTATTCGTGGGTTAAAGTTAACATTGGCCCAAGATAACTATTTCACGCGGATGAAGTTAAAAGCTAGTTATTATATAAGGATATCACTTTTTTTAGCACAGTTTTTAAATAATTTGAACGAAAATACAATATCAAAAAGAAAAAAAAACTTTTGGGTCTTGCAATTTTTTCCTAAACATAAAAGTAAATCATCTAAAAATATTACAAATTGCGAAACAAACAAAGCAAAAAGATGTTTATCTCTTCATTCGACTATAAAATATTATACTTAGGTACTTTACGTACGACTAAACTCATTGTTTACAAAGCTAAACTTATAATCCGGAAAAAACTGCCGACAGTGGAAATAAAATAAACGGATTTCATTTGGCTAATTTAACTCAACTGACGTCAATGGCGCGTGAAATTACAATTCTTGTCTATGCCAAGATGGCCGCTCGCAAAAACCGCGCCAAAACCCTTTGGGATCTGACAAATGGGACCAGATGCCGGTAATTTGGTATTTGAACGATTTGTTGACAATATCATTGTGGTTTATTGTAGTGGGATAATTTGTTTGGACATTTGAACGGGAGATTGGCGCGACTGTTACTTCGTGTATCCATTTATGGTCTGTAATTAAGCTTATAACTATTTTCTGTTATTCATCCACATCTAACTTAAATAGTTTAAATTTAAATCGCTAGTTCCATACAAAATTATTATATTAATACTAGCTAGATTTCGTTTCATCCTTATTGTCGCGGAACCCTAAAATTTTTAATAAATAAAAGTAGCCTACGTTACTCCTTGATATATCAGCTACCTGCCAGTGAATGTCCCGTTAAAATCGGTACAGCCGTTTCAGAGATTTTTTAAAACTTGTATTTTTGGTGTATATGCATTTAGTGAAAAGCTGTTATTTTGGAATTACAAACCTTTATTTTATTTATCTGTATAGATATTTAAACGAAATGTTACTTTAAGCTACGTAACGGATCTAACCGTACTGCCTACCCCTTCGGAGAATACAGGCGTGAGCACATGTATGTAAGAATATAAATATAACAATACACCTGTATTTTTATTCAAACGCGTTGAGGAACTCGTTATTAAAGTATTGTATTACCCAATTTAAATGGCGCGTGTAAAGAATACTAACGAGTGTGAGGGATATTTAACGATGTGGTAATGGGATGGAGATCATCCTTAATTATACTACACTAGCACCCGCCCGCGGTTTGACTCGCGTGGTACATACGATCACCACTCTGAAAGGTCAATTTAAAATTTGTGATTTAAAAAAAAAATCGCATTTGCGGTTTTTGAGAATGTCTTACATGCAAACTCTATACCTAACTAGCAGTGCCCCGCGATTTCACCCGTGTAGGCGTAATTTTAATAAATTATATTTAAATTAAAAAACGGTTGCGTGAAAAGCTAATCGGTGAAACGGCTGGACCGATTCAAACTGGACTTTCACTGGCAGATAACTGATGTTTCAAGGAGTAACATAGGCTTTTATGTAGAAAACATATTAGGGTTTCGCGAAAAGCTAAAAGCTTTATAAAGCTAGTTTTACAATACTTATAGATAGATATATACAGTCTACAGTTTTAATAAATAAACCATCCTTACTATATTAATATTATAAATGCGAAAGTAACTCTGTCTGTTACGCTTTCCCGCTTAAACCTCTGAACCGATTTTGATGAAATTTGGCACAGACAATCTTTAGACCCTGAGAAAGGACATAGGCTATCTTTTATTTATTAAAAATATTAGGTTTCCGCTGCCATAAGGATGAACCTACATGTACGCGGGTGAAACCGCGGGGCAAGCTTGTATCAATATAATTGCCATAAGCACTTATAAATAAATGGTCAAACCATGTTTCCAAAAAACAAATTCACCCCTAAAACCGCGAGTAACATCAGCCTCATAAAAAGCTTGTCTCAACAACTGGCATTGCAGTGTGCTATCCAGTTATATGCACTGGGGGGTAGAGATCCCGGGGGACAGGGGACCAATGGGGTGCCTAATGATTATAAACACTAGTTAAATGATTGAGTGCGTTTGGGGCGACTGCACTTTGATAGTTGTTGAATTGAGTCGCCGACGTTGATGTATTGTAATTAGGGATGATGGGATCATGTTTTTGGGTTGGAGTGTACTTTGATATGATTCAGTGTGTTTTGATTCAATGTACGAAAGGATGAGTACTTTATACGTATATCATATTAAAGGGCTGCCCAATTTGTTGGTTCTCTATGGAGCTATTATCATTTTTATTAGGTTCGTTATGCACTGGTGTTATGGTGGTATACTAAAAATGCTCAAGCCATCCCAGAAGGGTCCCCGAAGGGGTAGGCAGAGGTGTTGTAACAACACCCACATTTCACCGAAGATGACTTACTGCCAACGTGACAGAGGGTGAGTCCATCGCCGTCTCAGGCACTATACGTCTTTGAATCTCTCAAACATATGTACGTTTCCTCACGATGTTTTCCTTCACCGTAACACATAAGTTTTTTAGAAAAACTCATTGGTACAGGCCCCGCTGAGATTCGAACTTGCGTCGCTTCCGTAGCAGGTGACTGCTCGAACCCCGAGGCCACGGCTCTTACAGTATACTAAAAACTGTAGGTCAGTTTATCATCACGTGTTAAAATGTGTTGTGTTCAAAGAGTTCCATATCTGCACAGATAAATAAAATTGAAGTGTCTGTTTGTAGATCCAAATTAACTGCTTTTTTCTTAGTGCATATGAAAGTGTATACTGTACTGACACTAAAAAAACAAGTTTAATTTTTTTCTGTCTGTCTGTCTGTTTGTTCCGGGTAATCTCTGAAACCGCAGGGCACAGCTAGTATTAGTATAGATTTGGTCTACATTCCATACTGCTTAAGCTTGTATTTATACTGTGGCGTAAGGCTAATTATATATATGTAGAGGGTAGGGCTATTGTACTATAAGTACCGCCGTAATTGGAACGCTAGCCTACGGGCTAAAGGGTGCTGGGACGTTTTAAAAGGTTGTTATTAGCTACCTTTTATTTATAAGAGATGACATCATTCGAAAAAAAGGGATATGATTTTTATTACTTAACGATAAACGCACGGTCTTGATGGTAAGCGGTCACCGCAGTCTAAGGAAAGATAAGATAAGGTAAAAGTTAGTAATTATATAGTTAAATACCTCATGCCTTCCCAAAAGGGTCCCTAAAAGGGGTGTGTCATCCATCATACTTAAGTTCTTTTAATCACTACGCAATCTACCTTCCTAGAGTACCAGCTCCACTTAAATTAGATATTTTTAATCAAGTCAACTTAAGTAATAAGATTATTTCAAAACAAATCAACAAGATACAAAACGCTACGATTTCTCCCCCAACGGCCAAATGAATTATAATATTTGAATGTAGAATGCCACTCGATTCGTTAAAGCTGTTAACGAATCAAATTCAACCATCGAATCATAAACAAACATCTCAATTCAAATTTCGAGCAGGCTTATTCTAAATTCAAATAGACAATAGGCACGACTGGCTGAAAAGAAACATTAGAGATTTCATAAGGGCAGCGTATACTGGGACGAGGTATTACTTTAATTTGATGTTGGAAAAAAAATCGGCTTCTTTAATTCACCTTTATATCGTACATGATTAAGTGGCAACGTGACAGATTTAAAATCATTGGAATTCTGATAGTAATTGCAAATACAGACTTACATTTTTTTTTGTTCTATATATTTTATTAAAAAATTGATAGAAAAAAAAATAAAGACTTTTCGTTCAATTAAAAAAAATCACAATGCCATCCCCGAAGGGGTAAGCAGAGATAATCAAAACACCCACATTCAACGTGATAGAGGATGAGTCTATAACCGTCTCAAAACTCACTATACATACGTCTTTGAATCACTTCTCAGACATATGCACTTTCTTCATGATGTTATCCTACACCGTTTTTTATCAATTCACGTATTATATAGTTACAATATTTTGGATGAAGCAATGAATAATGTTTTTTTTAAAGTAGTATCTTATATTGTACGGATCTCAGTGTAAGCAGACCTTATAAGAGCTATTACACGACCGGTTGGCCAAATGGCGCGAAACCCGACCCTCCGCGCCGAAAACACTGGGGCGGGCGCCACCATAGACTAAGCAATCCTTGACATTGCCATAGACAAAACTGTTTACTTTTATCTATACAGATAAATAAAATTGAAGTGCCTGTTTGTAACTGCAAAATAACAGTTTTTCACTCAATGCATATGAAAGTATACACGGTACTGACACAGAAAAACCAAGTCTTAAAATTTTTCTCTGTCTGTCTGTCTGTTTGTTCCGGGTAATCTCCGAAACGGCTGGACGGATTTTGACGGGACTTTCATTGACGGTTAGCTAATGTTACAAGGAGTAACTTAGGCTACTTAGATTTAAAAAAAACATCAGGGATCCGATGAAATTAAAATCTACGCGGGTGAAACCGCGGGGCACAGCTAGTTATTTAATATAAATCGTTTAAACTAACACTGCGTTTCATTATCACTATCAAACACTATTTCAAAGATTTGAAATAATAATAAATAAAAATGAAGTGTCTTTTTGTAATTCCAAAATAACAGTGTTTCATTAAATGCATAAGAAATTATATACGGTACTGAAATAAAAAAAAAACAATTTAAAAAATCTCTGTCTGTCTGCCTGTCTGTTTGTTCCGGCTAATCTCCGAAACGGCTGGACCGATTTTAACGGGACTTTTACTGGTAGATAGCTAATTTTACAAGAAATAATTTAGGCTACTTTCCGCGTGTCACCCATGAAACCCGTGTGCTCATTCGCGTTTGCGAAGTGTAAAAAACGGTTCTCTCGATATGAATGGAGAGGTATATCTGTGCCGTTAGTCTATGGCGGGCATTAGGCCGCGCACAGCGCCCGCGGGACCACCGTAATGGCCGACAGCTAATGGCGCCGACACATATTTTCAATTCGCTCATTTAGTCAGTTGCGGCTTATTATTGGGGATCAATCTCTTTGTAAATAACTGTCTTTTATATGTGAAGCATCATGGTGTATGTTATTAGCTTTTGAGGAGCTCGTGGCACAGTTGTTATTGCGCATATCATTCGATCACCCAAGTCATGTGGATGGGTAACCGCCCTAGTTCTCTCCGTGCCTCGGAGAACACGTTAAGCCGTCGGTCCCGGTTGACAATTTAACATCTTTGGCAATCGTTACAGGTCAGTCAGAGGCCTAAGAGAGTCTGACAACTGGCTTAATCCAGATTACCAATTTTCCTCGTCAAAGGGTTTATGAAGACCAGATGATGAGTCACATCGGGTTGAAATAAGTGCCGACCCCAATAAATGGGATAAGGCCAGGGAGATGATGATATGGTACACGAAGTACCAGGCGCACATAACGGACAAGGAGTCAATAAGTTGATTGCGACTAACATGGAGCCACATCGGATTGAATCAAGTGCCGACCCCAACAATGTATGGGATAAGGCCAGGGAGATGATGATATGGTACACGAAGTACCAGGCGCACATAACGGACAAGGAGTCAATAAGTTGATTGCGACTAACATGGAGCCACATCGGATTGAATTAAGTGCCGACCCCAACAATGTATGGGATAAGGCCAGGGAGCTGATGATATGGTACACGAAGTACCAGGCGCACATAACGGACAAGGAGTCAATAAGTTGATTGCGACTAACATGGAGCCACATCGGATTGAATCAAGTGCCGACCCCAACAATGTATGGGATAAGGCCAGGGAGATGATGATATGGTACACGAAGTACCAGGCGCACATAACGGACAAGGAGTCAATAAGTTGATTGCGACTAACATGGAGCCACATCGGATTGAATCAAGTGCCGACCCCAACAATGTATGGGATAAGGCCAGGGAGATGATGATATGGTACACGAAGTACCAGGCGCACATAACGGACAAGGAGTCAATAAGTTGATTGCGACTAACATGGAGCCACATCGGATTGAATTAAGTGCCGACCCCAACAATGTATGGGATAAGGCCAGGGAGATGATGTGTTTCTTTGCTCTTAAAAAGTTGGACTTAAAATAATTAGGTTTTGTATCTACATTGTATTTTTTTACCCAGAGTGGTTATGCTGTAAGTGCACGAAATGTGTGTATGTTGTAGGTAAGCGGTTACTGAAGGCTACGAATACAGACATTAGGGTTATATGCGCATTTTCAAATGATTTGAAGGAATTCTCTTACCAAAAAACAGCTAGGGCAACGTAACCATTAGAACTAAACACGGCATAAAAACAGAATGGCCAAAGAAAACATGCAATCGAATTGAGAACCTCCTTTTTTGATACCGGTTAAAAAGTAAATCTAATAATCTAATATTGTGATTATAACTATTAAAAAACGATAGCATGTCAAATACCAAAAACAATAACGCATTAAAGTAATGGAACGCACCCTAACATTTTGAATGTGGAACCATCTGTCGCCGCAATGGGCACTTACATGCGTGCGCCTTACTTTTGAATATGGAACGTCTATTCACACAAAAAATATAAAAAAACAACTTTAAATCACATAAAATAAGGTTGCAATTCCTTTGTACAATTTGAAATTCTCCCCAATCTTTGTTCGGATTAAGTATAATGAATCGTAAATTCGATCTTTGACACCTTTTTCATTTGGTTTCGAGTGATTTCGACGACTGTACCCGCTGCGATACATTTGAAAACACAACTTGTGTCAACTGCGTAAGGTTGAAATTTTAATGTTAGATTAATATTATTATATGAGTAAATTAAAATGTGTCTATTTGATAGCAATTTGGAGGGTGAATCGAGTGATTTTTAGCTTAGCGTCTTTATTTGTAGTGACGTAATTGCTTAGATTTATATTGTAATGTAATGTATAGGGTGTTGTGATTTGTTACTTTCATTTATAAAGTAATCTATTGTAGTAATAGAGTGTTTATAATGTCAGACGAAATGTCAAATTATCTGTTTTTAACCGAATTCAAAAAAAGAGTTTATCAATTTGACTGTTTTTTTATTATTATTAATTATTTAAGACTCGGACTAGGCAGCGAAATAACGCTACGTAATTAAGTGAGGTGATTATGATTCTGCGATATTTAAATAATGTCACAAGCACTCCAAGGAGGGTAAGAGACACTTTTCCACTCTTGGTGTGGAATCGCTGAATTCCACAAAATCGGTACAGCTTTACTAGAGTTATTCGTGTTTGAATAAGCCCGATTAATTTTTGTATAAAACTATCTGTGCCCGCGGTTTCACCCGCGTAGACTTAATTTGAAAGGTAAAAAAAAAATGTTTTTTTTTTAAATAAATGTATATGTTACTCCTTATAGCAACAGCTATCTGTCAGTGAAAAACCCGAAAAAAAAATGTGTTTCGATGTTAGTACCGTAAATACTTTCGAATGCATTTAGTGAAAAGTTGTTAATTTCTGATTACAGACACGTTAATTTTATTTATCTATATAGATCTATATAGATATACCTAGCCGAATTTCTGGGTTATTTGTATATGCACATAATATACTTATGGTGTGTACCGGCAGGCGCAGTGTGGGTAGGCTCCAACGAGGTGGACCGACGACCAGGGTCTGTAGACTAAGTAACATTATTCGCTAGTACAACGATACAAAATGTACGGGAATGACATATGTCACGTGACTGATTTATGTAATTCCCATACATTTTGTATCGTTTCTATTAGCGCAAGCGCTAGAGAATGTTACTTTGTCTAGGGCTACTGGTGAGGATCGCGGGAACCCGCTGGATGTGGGAGGCACTACACCGGTCGTCGTGGAGATCGTTGGGGGAGGCCTATGCCCAGCAGTTGGCGTCTGTCGGCTCAAATGATCACGATGATAGTTATGGTGAATCCCTAATTCAGTAGGCAGATGTATCTCATTTATCTCATCCAAAAAACTGTATTTTCAGCAACAAATCTTTATATATAAAAATGAATCCCCATTTCCCTTAGTCACGGCATCACGCGTGAACGGCTGGACCGATTCTACCAGGACTTTTACTGGCAGATAGCTGATGTTTCAAGGAGTGTTTTAAAATAATTTGAAAATAATTCTACGCGGGTGAAACCGTGGGGCACAGCTATATATATATATATATAAATGAATCCCTATTTCCCATTGTCACGACATCACGCGTGAACGGCTGAATTGGTTTTAACGGGAGTTTCACCGCCAGATAGCTATTGGTACAAGGAGTAACTCAGGTTACTTTTATTTTAAAAAAAAGCATAATTGTTCCGCGAGACACCCATAAATCTAACTCTATGCGGGTGCACTCGCGGGGCACAGCTAGTTTAATATAACGAGACCAAAATAAAAAATGAAAATGATTGTACCCCTAAAGCTAGTCGCACACTCGACAACAGTATAAAGGTGTCGGTAATGAATTCAGCGCGAAATGGAACGTTGTTGCGACGCGGTGGACTCGCCCGCGGCTCTACACAGACTACGCGACATGACAAACGGTTATACTTCAAATTTCGAACATGGAATGCGGTGAAAATAAAAAATAAAAATTATTATGTGAAATTCTGAACTCAAAAAAAATTATATGATTTTGGTACCGAGGCTTTTTGGCAGAGTTGTATTTTAAGTTTTTAAGAATGTTATGAAATCATTCGGCCATTTTTACCGCAATGTTTTATTTCGTAGATGGTTGCTACGATTGCTACGCGTGAATCGTAGGCAATCGCTACGGCGTAGCTCAATCGTAGCAAATCTTTGTTTAGCAACATTATCATCAAAAATCCTTTTCTAAATAACACCAGCTGTCCTCGCGGTTTTCCTTGCGTAGGATTAACAGTAAACATATGCTTTTTGAATTCAAGTAATTTCCGAGATTAGGGTGTTCAAAAAGCTTCAAAATATTAGTAACCTCTATCCGCGACTTCGTCCGCGAGCAATAGTTATTTTGGGCTAGCGACTTTAATCTGTGATTGGTCTTATCGTGATATATATATATAGCCAGTGGCGTGCATTGCATATAAGCAGGTAAGCAGAAGTTACAATTTGTGAACACTGAATACACTCGTATCGTGTGTGTGTGTTTATGTTCGTATGTGTATCTTTACCAAGACGTACGTACCCACGCCGCTTCACATAGGTATGTACTTAACCTGCCTACCTACCTACTTATTGCTTTGCCTACCCCACTGAAAATCCAATGCACGCCCCTGTATATAGCCTGTAGATCTAACACTGAAATAAATTTTCAAATTGGATAAACAAACATAATCCTTTATACATTAGTATAGACAAGTAGTAAAGATATACCCTCTTTTAGTGCTCAGCCTTCTATATTGATAGTGTTCTGTGTCGCGTAGTGACAAGCCGTTGAATAAATACGTGCGACGAGGCGCGACGCCGCTGATTTCCCAGCGGCTGGTGGCGCTCCAATCATAGTCTCCACATAGGGCTGCTACCTTGTGTGTTTAGTGCCTTACCAGGGCCTAAACTGAATAAATATTTTTCATTTTTTTTTCATTTACCTACTTAAATACTCTGAGGAATTTATGACTCGCGGTGCCCCGCGGATTCACTCGCGTAGACTTGATTTCATGGGTGGTACGCGGAACCCCAATATTGTTTTTTTAATGAATAGTTGCGTAAGTTACTCCTTGTAACAGTAGCTATCCACCAGTAAAAGTCCCGTTCAAATCCGTGCAGCCGTTTCGCAGATTAGCCGGATGAACAGATAGACAGAGAAAAATTTCAAAACTTAGTTTTTCAGTGTAAAGCTGTTATTTTGGAATTACAAACAGACACTCCAATTTTATTTACCTGTATAGATGTTTTTAATGATCCAAAGTATGTGACCTTCTGATGTTATAGGAAGCTGTCTTGCGTGGAATAAATTTCATGGGTGGCTGTATTTTGAGGACTTTTTTATTAATTTTAATGAGACATTAGTATTAGGTATCTGCCAGTGAAAGTCCCGTTTAATACGTTTCAGAGATAAGCCGTAACAAATAGACTGGTATTTTGATGTAAGTCCCGTGTATAATTGCATATGCATTATGTAAAAAGTTTTTATTAACTAAATAAAAAAAGAGTTGCGTGACAGCCCTATAGTGACCTAATACCTCACGTCTTCTCCCTAATCAACACGAACGCACCTCAAACGAGAGTCGTCTTGCAATTCGCTGGTTCTACTTTCAAACCGATGTTCCAATTTTGAATGTTTTTGTTTTAAATACTCATCATAAATTATTATTTCTCCAACTTTCTAATGTTCCAATTTTGAATGCTTTGAAAATCCTTTTTTTTTAATACTATTAATTCATTATTATATTTTAAATTTTCTGATGTTCTAATATTGACTGATTTGAAAATTAATTTATAACATAAGTCCGATATAAAAAAAATATTTTAGTGTAAGCGAAAGCCCATTTGACGAGGAAGGCTATCTATATTCTACACTAATGTTATGAACAGGAAAGATTTGTTTGTCTGTATTGAACAGGCTTCGACACTACTTGACCGATTTTGAAAATTCGGCAATGGATACCTACATCATTAGCGAGTAACATAGGCTATATTTTATCCTCGTACTCCCACGGGAACGGGAACTACGCGGGTGAAACCGCGTGACGTCTGCTAGTAGGCTATATTATCACGCTAAGACCAATCGCTGGTTAAAATTAGAGCTGGACCAAGGTGTATTGTAGACGAAATCGCAGGCAAAAGCTAGTAACTATTTGAGATTAGTAAATAACACTACGTACTTAATGCTAAGACTACGCTTACAATAGAAGTCACTATGAGACGTGCTTTACAATAATCACCCCTATAGATAATGTGCCATGCCCACAAATGTTTGTAATATTTTACTTTTTGACTAGCAGTGCCCCGATTAGTAGATTTAGTTTCATCCTTATTGTCGCGGAACCCTAATATTTTCAATAAATAAAAGAAGCCTAAGTTACTCCTTGAAACATCAGCTACCTGCCAGTGAAAGTCCCGTTAAAATCGGTCAACCCGTTTCAGAGATTACCCGGAACAAACAAACAGAGAAAAAATTTAAAACTTGGTTTTTTTATGTCAGTAGCGTGTATACTTTCATATGCATTTTGTGAAAAGCTGTTATTTTGGAATTACAAACAGACACTTCAATTTTATTTTACTGTTTAGATAATTGAGCATTGGAACTGTGTCCATGTCCAGTCGCTTAAGTGATTTATTTTGTATTTTTAAAACTATATCATATTTTTGAAAAGAGTAATTACTGAGTTTCTTGCCAGGTTCTTCTCAGTAAAAGCAACCTTCCGAACCTGGCGGTAGCATGTATAATCCTGTGTAATTATATCATTGTGACGATTTGAAAGTACTTTGTAAAAAGTCTAATCGAATAAAGATATTTTTGAGTTTGAGTTTGAGATAACAAAATAAAAGCTTTTACGTACAAATGAATTGTATTTACATCTATCTGATGACATTCCCGCCCGATGATTTTTCCGTTTCACCACACTCCCGAATGACTGCGTTCTCATTTAAGCAATGGCATTTGACGGCTGTGCCTTTGTCACGGTGGAGCAAAAAAATAAAAAATATAGATGGCGCGTTCCATTTTTGATTGAAGTTAGTGCGCGCTCTTTTTGTTCGTATTTTCTTTTATAGTTCCTTTTTTGAATATGTTTTATTTTTTATTGGTGTTTTAGGTTTTCATATTGATACTGGGGGCCATCTTTGATCGTTTTAGCATTTCTTAAGAACTTCTTAGCTTTGACGTTTAATTTTACATCGTGAGGAAACCTGCATATGTCTGAGAAAATTCAAAGACGTATGTATAGTGCCTGAGACGGTGATAGACTCCATATCTGTTACATTAACCATCTTCGGTGAAATGTGGGTATTGTTATTACAACACCTCTGCTTACTCCTTCGGGGACCCTTCTGGGATGGCGGGAGCATGTGAAAGTATATTCGGTAATAACATTAAAAAAAAAAAATTTTTTTCGGCTAAAACCGCGGGGCGCAGCTAGTAACTAAAATTACTGAATTATAACAATCTTAAAATAGCTTTTATATTTAATCCAACGAAAAAAGAAACAAAAACTTAAAGAAATAATCCCATAAAGTTCCAATGTCATTAATATTTATCGAAAAACCGACCTGTATCATTGAATACTAAACAATTTTCTGATTGAGGTGACAACTTTGAAAAATACGATGCTTTACAAACTTTACTTCCAACCTAAAAACAAAACCTATCGACTTTATCTCCAAAGATTTAAAGTTCACATTCGTTTAAAACTCAATTTTCGAAGTTCTAAAAGTATCTTTGCAAAGATTTTCCCAACAATATTATGTTGACACTTCGAACCCCAAAAGCGCTAGTTGTTTAGACCTTATTGCAGAGGATTAAGATTCAAATTCCCAGTAGAGTTTTGTTTTAGAAGTGTATTGATATAATGGTTTCATATGATAATAGCATTTTTCATATTAAAAGTTGTGTTGCCATTTCAATATTATGCGATATTGTATTCTCTTGGGCCGTGGGTCGAATATATTTATAAACTTAACGTTTTAAATACAAAAGTATATAATGTCGGTCTGTCACCTTTTTATTACAAAACTAGCTGTGCCCCGTGGTTTCACCCGCGTAGACTTAATTTCGTTAGTGGCCCGTGGAAACCTAATGTTGTTTTTTTATTTTAAAACAGCTACCTGCCAGTGATAGTCCCGTTAAAATTTAAAAAAAAATTATGTCAGTATCGTATATATACTTTCATATGCATTTAAAGCAAAGCTGTAATTTTTAAATTACAAACAGACATTTTAATTATTTATCTGTATAGATTATCTAGTCAAGCGTGGTAACTATAAATTTCTAGATAATGATCTAGAAATTTATCTAATGAGATCATAGACATACTGCCTCGTTGGTCTAGTGGTCCTCGCTACGCAAAACACGAGGTTCTGGATTCGATCACTGTTTGAGCAATTTTCCATATTTTCAAGCCCGCAGTCTGGATTAGTGCCCGGTTAATGGCAATAGGCTCACCAATTACATGGGACTTAAATATTATTGGCCAAATTTTGGTGTAACTTTAAGTACAGCTATCTGCTGCTGACAGAATTTTCAAGATCGGTTTAGTGTCGGAGGCGGAGCCTATTCATTACAAACAAACAAATTTTTCTTTATAATCTGTAATAAAATATAATCTTTGTATATAAAAATGAATCCCTATTTCCCTTGGTCACGGCATCACGCCTAAACGGCTGGATGGATTTTAACGGGACTTTCACTGGCAGATAGCTATTGTTTCAAGGAGTGTTTTTGGCTAATTTAATTTAAAAAACATATTAGGGATTCGCGAAATAAACCTTGAAACTAAATCTAAGCGGGTGAAACCGCGGGGCACAGCTAGTATTAGTATAGACTAGCTGTGCCCGGCGGTTTCACCCACGTAGATTTTAATTTCATGATTGCCCGCGGATCTCTAATGTTTTTTAAAATCTAAGTTACTCCTTGTAACATTAGCTATCCGTCAGTGAAAGTCCCGTCAAAATCCGTCCAGCCGTTTCGGAGATTACCCGGAACAAACAGACAGACAGACAGACCGACAGACAGAGATTTTTTTTAAAAATTGGTTTTTCTGTGTAAGTACCGTGTATACTTTCATATGTATTGAGTGAAAAACTGTTATTTTGCAGTGATAAACAGACACTTCAATTATATTTATCTGTATAGATGTCTGTATCCATATGACATATTATATAATTATATTATAGTTTGACATATCATGACAGACTTCAACCTACACCAGAAAAAATAGTGCAACCTCTTTATCTCAACAATCACGTAAGTATATTCAATAGCAACAAATCGCAAGCCTCATAATAGGTCAATTTGTGAACGTTTCGCAGATTAAAGCGGCCATTGAAAACGCTACACACGACAAAATTAATCACCAGTCAAATCGCAAATCAAGAAACCATCAAATAACCAATCCGCATTTTATTTGCCATACCAACATAACTTTACCGCTCACGAAAAAATTCCAACACCTCTATTCTTATAAAGATAAGGTTGAAATTACAATGCGTGTAGGTATAAGTAGACGCAAATATTCAATTGTCGTGTATTTAATCATCTACAAAGGAGAACATGTACGGTCGTATTCAAAACTCACAAAAGAAAAAAAGCAATCTGAGGAGATTGGCATTTGGGAGCAAGGGCTTTTGGGGGAATATTGTTAGACGAATGAAAAGCATTTTGTCCTGTACCGAACATGTTAGTCGGTAATTTAGTAGCTTTGTAGGGGTAAGTAACGCATATGCGGCTGAATGATTGATTGCATTGCTGTTTTGATGGTTTCATTTGACTAATTGCGCGGGAATTTTAATAGTTTTTTTTTATTTGATAGCTGGATATGAGCATTGTGACATATTTATTGAATATTTATGTTCGATTATTTGCACATCAAGGGCTCCGTAAATAATTAAATTTACTTATTTTTTTAATCCTCTGGTAACTAATAGGAGACTTAATTTTCATGTAATATTTGATGACAAATCTACTTTTTAAGTGAAATATAAAGTGTGTCAATGATAGTATTAATATCAATATCTTATTGAAAAAAACGTAAAGGCATTAAATATATTTTAATCATAGAAACTAATATTTTTAAAATGTTTAATGCCTTGTAATTAAAAGTAAAAATAGGCGCACATCAAAACTGCAAATTTACCAAGAATATAAATTGACAGGCAAAAGACCCATTCCAAAACCAGTCTTATTTAGCAGAATCTAAGGTAGAAACTATATTAAATCAACTCCTCGTTAGCTTTGGCAGAATTCGGAATCAGAAGGCGCCAAAACATCAAGTCCATTCATTAATCCACTCTCGGATTCGAATGGGTATTTTGATTTTAGAACACGTCCGGACTGACGGCGTTCCGTTCTTTGCAGTCCAATTAATTGGGCTGATTCACGCCCGGTTCGATTTTCAAACAGCTCAAAGTCCGTTCGGACGACGACGACGAGTGAAATGGAACGCGAAAACGCTGAGAGCGTAGTTTAAATAGGCTTATAGGAGTAAAATCTAGAACAAATTTTTGAAATAAGAACGTTTGCTTCATCGCGTGGGTCGTCACACTTAGACTAACCGCACACACTCAATAATACTGTCTATAAAATGAATAATGACAATAATATTGTGTGTGTATGTGTGTGTCCGTATTGTGGTATTTTTCAATAATATTGTGAATATTAAACTTTAAAAAAAATGTTCTTTGATTTACTGTCAAAGTCATGTTGATTTGACGTTTTGAAAATTAGAAAAATGTCTCAGGAAACCACGTGAATGACGTATACGCGATCGGCCGCGACGTTACAACTTCGCTTGTAATCTCGTAGATGTGAATTGTAGACGCGTGTGTGTGTGCGTGTCATTCGATTTTTCGAAATTCTTCGGAGACCTTCTTCTCTTCTAATGTCAAAACTCGAAGCATAATGGAAATGATTTATTCAGTTTAGGCCCTAGTAAGGCACTTATGAATGTCGAAGAATTTACCACCGGCTCGGAACCTAGCGATCTGAGAAGAACCGGCAAGAAACTCAGCTGGCATCATGTACATTACATAGTAAATAATTATTCATTACAATAAAATTATTATATAATTGAATGCATAGACATTTTCTTATGAAAAAATAAAGAGTACACCCGGTGTCAAAAGTCTTGAGGAAACATTAAATAATGTAAAAGAATGACAGTGTTCATAAAATTGTCACCGTATTTTACCCGTGATGTGTGGAGTTTGTGAGTTAGTAAACGAGGCGACGATGTATTGGGGTAGGGATTCAAATATTTATGGGATTCTTTTCTCATGTAAGAGTAAATAAGGAAACGTAGGTAAGGGAAGTTGAATTTCATATCGTAATTTTTTACACGGTAGGCAAAGTACGCGTCTTTCTGAAAAAAAATATAAATTTCAATTATGCTTTATGTTCAATACATATTGTACATCTGTGGTTGTTTAATAATAAGTCACTGCCTGCTGTCTATGGGCACACTCACTCTCTCCACTTCTTGCCGCCATTATAGCGACACATATTTTATTTTACATTATTTAAAACGAATATATAATAAAATGTTTAAATTACTTTTACCTTTTTACAATTACCTTTTTACCCGACTACGGCGAAACACAAAGGATAGTTATGATTTTGACCGGTACCTATGTATTAAACAAAAAAATTGGATTCGAAGCATAAGTTTTATTTATTTCATTTAATCACAAGCTATTACTGAACGAACGATCTGACAAGAAACACCAATCCAATTTGTTAATTCAAATTTAGAAATCATTCACGAGGGTCGAAATTTAAATTTTGAATGAACTGAATAGATGTCTTTGATTAAACTTGTAGAGAGAGTTGAGAAACCGTGATTTATTCCAAATCCGAAAAGTAGGTACATAATATTTCTTTATTTGTGAAGAATACCAAATATATATACAATAAATTTGTGTATTATGGATGTGAAAGCAAAGACTTCTCAACTACAGATAATCACGCAAAATAAATGTTGTGATAGATTCTTATGAAATTTGGCACATATACATTACATAGCCCCTTATTAAAAAAGAAGTTACTATTAAAAGAAAAAAGAGAGCCGTGTTGGCCGTGGTGTTTGGGCAGTCGCCTGCTAAGCAAGCGACGCAAGTTCGAATCCCAATTAGTTTTTCTAACAACTTATGTGCAGAGATTTCACACAACATGCTTTACGGTGAAGGAAAACATCGTGAGGAAACCTGCATATGTCTGAGAAGTAATTTAAAGATATATGTATAGTGCCTGAGACGGCGACAGACTCACCGTCCGTCACATTGGCACTTAATCATATTCGGAGAAAAGTGGGTGTTGTTATTACAACATCTCTGCCTACTCCTTCGGGGAATACAGACGTGAGCGATATATAAATCAATGAAAAATTTAACATGCTTTTTTTGTATCATTGTTTACTATGTAATGAAATGTACATGATGCCAGCTGAGTTTCTTTGCCGGTTCTTCTTAGAAGACTAGTTTCCGAACCGGTGGTCAATTCTTTGACATTCATAAGTGCCTTATCAGCGCCTAAACTGAATAAATCATTTCCATTTTAATTTTAATTTTGAATCATCTATGATAAAATATTCCTCTACAATTCTAAAACTACTCTTTGACACAAATTCAAAAGAAGAACGAAGATATCAATCTGATAAATCACCGAATTGGATTCGGGGAAGATCGTCAGTGCTCGTGTATTTCCGGCAACGGTAGCATTCGCTGGCGAGTATTAATCGTAATTAGCGAGCTCTCGGGTGATTAGGGACTCCTTATTACTTAGAATTTACTTGTGTTTTACTTCTTGAGACGCTTTTAGTTTTGAAACGGAGAAAACGTTGGAATTATATGGATACTGCGACGGATCATATAAAGCCAACTTTATGTGGACTCACCATCTGTCACGTTGGCTAATAATCTTTGGTGAAATGTGGGTGTTGTAATAACAAGTGTAATAACACTGCCTACCCATTTGGGGAATACAGGCGTGAGCATATGTATGTTATACGATACAGCTCCTTATCCTGTAACTGACTTAATGCATTAAATCTATATACAAAATACAGATAGATAAAATTGAAGTGTTCAAAAAAGTTATCTGTCTGGCTGTCTGTATGTTTCGGCCAATCTCTGAAACAGTTAAACCGATTTTAACGGCAATTTTTTTTTTGCGGGCTGATTTTCCGAGGAGTGACATAGACTACTTATATTTTTAACTAGCTGTGCCCCGCGGTTTCACCCGCGTAGATTTAGTTTCTTCATTATTGTCACGGAGCCCTAATATTTTTAATAAATAAAAGTAGCCTAAGTTACTCGTTGAAACATCAGCTACCTACCAGTGAAAGTCCCGTTAAAATCCGTCCAGCCGTTTCAGAGATTACCCGGAACAAACAGACAGACAGACAGACAGAGAAAAATTTTAAAACTCGGTTTTTTAGTGTCAGTATCGTGTATACTTTCATATGCATTTAGTGAAAAGCTGTAATTTTGGAATTACAAACAGACACTCCAATTTTATTTATCTGTATAGATGTATAAATAAAGCATGATAGTTCCGCGGGTACCCATGAAATCAATGTCTATGCGCTTAAACCGCGGGGCTCAGCAAGTACTTCACAACATCACAAGATGACAAAGTATTTGCGTTCATTCTTACATTTAAATACTATAATATAACCTCTAATCACATTGTACCGAATCATAAGACCTTATAGAAATATTTACATACAAAAAACCAGAAAAATCCAGCTATAACCGGCTAGGGCTCATAATAATCCGGTATTATCCGCAGTAAGCCACCGCTGGGAGGGTGATACCAAGTATGATTCAACATTTAAATGTTAAGCAGCGCCCAAATTTGCGGGAGACAACATCTTAGCGACTGTACCCAAGGACAGACGACGACACAAGTGCTTTCTTAAATAAAAAAAAACGTGTTTTATCAAACTAAACTGTAATGTAAATGGCTCGTTCGGCATACTTGGGGTAGGTACCAACATTTCTCACCCAATAGCCAGGGTCTAAGAATTTGGCTATGGTATCCCCTGCCTGTCTTAAGAGGCGACTAGGGGCCGGAGGGCCTGCTGGCGGTGGTCGGGGTGGGAGCTTTGACCACAGAGCCGCGGGCCCGGGAAGGTGCCTTGCACAGCGAGGTCTCCAGGGGGCGGCGACACTGCTGCCCCGGGGATTTGCCCCGGCAAAGTGTGGGGGGACACCGGTGCGATCTATCAGAGTACCCGGAGTCCCCCCTGAGCACTAAGGATGGCCACCGGGGGGGTTTAGGTACCAACATTTCTAAGCCACATTTTTTCTTATACAACTTAGGCAGTTTGGTTTGTGTCAATCAAATGGTATAAATATGTAATGGACTATAGCTACTGTATTCATATGGAGACGTTTGTATTCGTAATAAAATTAATGAATTACATTTTTTTTTTTGCCCTTGGAATACTGACGGGCTATCACGTACGCACTGCCTAGATACCTTTTTGTAAGTGTTTAACATCTCTACGTACCCTTTTGAAAACTCTTCTTTGAATGAATGAATGAATGATTCAATTAGTGATTGGACATTGAATATTATTTGATGGAAATATGTTGGAGTACTCGAAATTTGTATACAAAAGTTATTGTACTATTTTCTAAATGTAAAACGTATAGGTAAATAAAAAATGTTTTTGAGTATACGAAAATAATTGAATTAATCATAATTTTCAGATAAAGTGGAAAAAAACTGTAATTTATTGTTATTACTGAATACATTTTTCTCCCGACTGTACCGCATATTGTAACTTGGCTACACCTTTGAGATATTTCTGTAAAGAGCTCGAATAAACTCTTGTACGACGACTAAACGAATTTAATACTCTGTAATCATAATTATAATTATTACACTTTATGATATTTACATAAAACCACAATAGGCATCTAAAATCATACTTTCATTAAACACCTAAAAGAAATATTTGACAATACGAAACAAAAAACTAAAAAGGTGTGATTTCACACCACGTGGTTTACAGTGAAGGAAAACATCCTGAGGAAACCTGTATATGTCTGAAAAGTAATTAAAAGACATATATGTATAGTGCCTGAGACGGCGACACATTTTATGATTTCGATAAGTTCGGAAGGTTAATTTTTTTACTCATTTATTTCATCGTCTATTTCCGTACTTTATAAGTATCAAAGCTCAGTATCAAAACACTGCGGTCGGTGTAAAGACGAATATCTTTTAACTGAAGGCGACTTGGTGAAATAAATAAAGTTGTACCCAGAGAGACTTGCTAATTACTTACTACTTATACACTTGACTGTACATACACACTCATACATAACACACACAGCTGTCTACGTCTCAGATAATATAATTATAGTGATGTTATAAATTTCAAAGTGTAAAATACTTTTTTATAGTAAGTAGTATACAAATCTATATAAAATAAATTTTTGAATGCATATGAAAGTATTTTATATACATATTTTTCTCCGTTTGTCTGTTCGTTCCCCCTAATCTCCGAAACGGTTGGAGCGATTTCAACGGGACTTTCACTGGTAGATAGCTAATGTTACAAGGAGTAACTTAAAAAAACATTAGGTTTCCGCAGGTCACCCTTGAAATTAACTCTACACGGGTAAAACCGCGGGGCGCAGTTAGTGTACCTATATAAATATTAAGCTAATATTAAGCAAATCATAACCACCTAAAACATGTTGGTTAAAGTAAAAAGTCAATAAAGTAAACTCGTTAAAACATCAACAGAAAACCCGGGTAACGAAAATGTGTAGAGCGTAATTTAAAAAATAAATTTTAAAAAGCGAACGGGTCACAAGAGGCTGCATGGAGAGTTTCCTTAGCCTCCGGCGGTTGGCGGCTAATTACTTCCCGCCGTTTCCGCTTCCGAGCGCCGATCGGTTGCAAATGCGAATAGACGCCTCCGCAAGTTTATTTTTTAAATTTTCGAATAACGAGCCTAGAACTTTTTAAAGTTTTAAATTGGAAACAATGTCTTTTTATTGCGATATATTTTTTTAATATTATTTTTGGTGGTTTAAATATTACTAACATACATGGAGTATGTAGTTAATCTATCGATCTGAGAGAAATCAGTGCCCCAAGTACAGATTTTGACACGCCGAACGTAGTCGCTTGACCTTGCGTTTTGCGCTTTTGTATAGAGACGTAAAACTTCCTACACTCGCCGCTTGGGGCGCTTTTACGTGCCCATACAAAATAAGGATGATACGCAGACGATATCGTCAACGTAAACACATTTTAATGCGTATACTTAGGGCATAAAACTAAATCAAAATTTACTGAGAAGTCTCTCGTCTTTGATAGTGTCGACCTACTTGTACACAGCCTACTTGTATAGTAAAAGATTTCTATGCTTATGTATTGTGTCTGTACTGTCAGTAGGTAGACAGAAAAATAATTTCTTTTTACACGAAGCGACTGCCACCTGACCTTCGTAACTCCTTATAAGAGGAAAATCGGTAATCTGGGTTAAACCAGTTGTCAGACTATTAGGCCTCTGACTGACCTGTAACGATTACCAAAGATGTTAAATTGGCAACCGGGACCGACGGCTTAACGTACTCTCCGAGGCACGGAGGGAACTCCCGCGGTCACCCATCGAACTACTGGCATGGGTTAGTACAAATACGTATATTTATAAAACCATGATGTCCAAATGAAAGCAGAGTTTCTTGAACTTCTTCAAACTAATCGAAACTCAACCGTCGCAAGACTTGCAAATGATTAAGATCTTCACAGTAGAAGCAACCAAGCCGGATTACGTGGTAAAATTATTCTCATCTGACGCTCAAAGTTTATAATAAAACCTGCATAATAAATGTCTGAGAAGAAACTCAAAGACGTATGTATAGTGCCTGAGACGGCGATGGACTCACTATCTGCCACGTTGGCACTTAATCATCTTCGATGAAATCTGGGTGTTGTTATTACAACACCACATTAACATTCACAGTAAAACTCATGGTATCGATGCGATCAGTAAATCGATGCACTTTTTAATAGTGAAATTTTACGTTATTACGTAAGTACGCAATTTTTATAATAAAACTAGCTGTGATTTTACCCGCAGAACTCTATTTTCTTTTTAAATAAAAGTAGCCTAAGTTACTCCATGTAACATTAACTATCTGCCAATGAAAGTTTCGCTAAAATCGGTCCATCCATTGCGGAGATTAGCCGGAACAAACAGACAGACAGAGAAAAAAATAAAAATTGTTTTTTTTAACGAGAGTACCGTATATACCTACATTAATATATATTGAGTGAAAAGCTGCTAATTTGGAATTACAAACATACACTTCAATATAATTTATCTGTATAGATAAATATAGATGATTACTTAGATATTCAAAACGAATGCTAAACTCAAATTACATTCATCCGTCAATACCTTATACATATTTAATATCCAATATCGGTATTTGACGGTTCACTCCTCCCCCTAATTATCGGGACGAAAGAAAAACCGGAGAAAATCGAAAACAAGCAGTCACGTATCAACTCCGTACCTTTATATTTTACGTGTGGCAATACAATGTGCTCGTGTTGAAATGTCTTAAGATGATTCCGTAGATATTTACATTTTACGTTTTTATTAAGATCGACCGAACTAATATTATATCGCTGAAGAGTTTGTCTGTTTGATTGAACGGTAAAATCAGGAATAACTTTAATCGAGGAAGGCTTTATTCATATGCTCACGCCTGTATTCCCCGAAGGGGTAGGCAGAGGTGTTGTAATTTTCAACACCCATATCACCGAATATGATTAAGTGCCAACGTGACAGAGGGCGAGTCCATCGCCGTCTCAGGCACTATACATACGTCATTGAATTACTTCTCAGACATATACAGGTTTCCTCACGATGTTTTCCTTCACCGTAAAGCACGTGATGTGAAATCACTGAACGTTAGTTTTTAGAAAAACCCATAGGTATAAGCCCCGCTGGGATTTGATTGCGTCGCTTGCGTACCACGGCTCTCAGGCTTTACGCTTTATAATATCACGCTGTGACGTGATAATTAAGACGTAATAGGAGCGAAGTAGCAACGGAATATGATACAAAAACGCGAGAAATATCCCAAAGTTACATTTAGCCGTGAGGCACACCATAATGGACCAGCATCAAGAACGCTGCAGAGTTGTTCCACCTCGCAAGGGATGGCAGAAAATATTCAGAGCTGGTTGCCAACCTTCAGCGATTGGAGAGGCACTTGAAGAAGACAGATAATCCCCAAAGGGGTAGGCAGAGACCTACCTACTTAATACTTCTAGTGCGGTACACTCACATTTCGCCAGCTATGTGGAAGTCCCATGTAATAGAGGGCGAGCCTATTGACATTAACCGGCCACTAATCCAGACTCCGGGCTTTTCAAATAAGTACAAAGGATTGGGAAAATAGGTGCAAAGGGGAAAACGCACTAACACATTGCCCGACCCGGGGATCAAACCCAGGACTTCGTATTCTGCAGTAGCTTTTTGTTTGCGACCACTACACCAGAGACGGTATTTTTTAAATTCCATTCGATTTTCAACTGCAGGCAGGTAGGTGCAATTTTACCGATTTAAATTCAGAAGCATCATCCACTCGATCTCAAACAAAACACCATAAACAACACCAATTTATTTACTTTCAATCCCGAACGCATCAGAACGGAATCCTAAAACCGAAAAAGGGGATTTGCGAGAGCTGTCACAAAATGGCGCGATGTTGTTATTATCCCGCCTAATAAAAATTCAGCGCGCGCAAATCCTCGCGCTCTGATTGGTCGCCGGTCCCTGGGGCTCGCACGCCATTGGTCGATGCTTATTCCATTTTCAAATTAACTTTCGCTGTCTCCTCGCTTTCCAGTTAGGTGTGAATTTATTTATTTCATTTTCCCTGTTTTATTATGTGCTGGGTTAGTATAGAGCTCCCCTTTCTATAATCATTATCCTTAACGTATGGGTGCTGTCATGAGTTATGAGCGTTCAGCGAAATAGTGCCTCCAAATATGAGTCAGACAGACAGAGAGAAACTCAAACAATTACTACTATAGATAAAATGATTCCAGCACTTATTCTGCATATTGCTTCTTGGCAGACCACATTGTTCGTCTGTTTATAAGCATATCTGATTGTCTGCTGAGCTAGGTGTTGCGGATTTAATTCCCGGGTTAGGGAAAACATGAATGGGATGGAGTGCCTTGAGTTACATAACCCACGTGTTTTATAATTATATAGGAAAAGAAAAAAAAAGTTAAGTTTAACTGACATTGGTGAGTGGATAGACGGTACTTAGAAAAAAATTACGCGAGCGAAGTCGTGGGTAAAATCTAGTCTGCTATACTTTGAGAAAATAATGTGAAGAAAGCCATTTCCACGCATTACAGCATGGAGGTGTAAATCCGTACAGTCAGGCAAATATATCGTTATAATAAAACTAGTTTATGGTCTCCACTTCACCTAGCCCCAACTGACTGTAAGTACCCGCAGAGAACGGTTGACATATTATATTTTATTACTCAATTTAATATTAAATGTAAATAAACACCGTGATAAAATTTTGGGCAAAAACATTTTTTTTTCGAATCCCGCGAATGACCTGTAGAATTAAGTTAAGAGTTTTTCTAAAAACTTATGTGCAGTGGTTGCACACCACGCGCTTTACGGTGAAAGAACACATCGTAAGAAAACCTGCATATGTCTGAGAAGTTATTCAAAAGGCGTATGTATAGTGCCTCAGGCGGTGATAGACTCACCACCTGCCACGGTGACACTTAATCATCTTTGGTGAAATCTGGGTGTTGTTATTACAACATCTCTGCCTACCCCTTCGGGGAATACAGGCGTGAGCATATGTGTATGAGTACTTCAAGATGGTGTTCCTTGAACTTCAACAAATCACTGTATTAAAATTTGGAAAAATACGGTACAAATCTTATATTGAAACCGCATAATACTCACACAAGCACAGCTCTATTACAGTAGTATACTTTTATTATAAGTAACTGTGTACGCACACAACCCTGAAAAATAACAACTCAGATTTACCTTAAATCCCTTCACATTACCCGACTAAATTGGAACCGGGCGTGGTAATCCGGCCCTGTAACCGGGTATAACGGGGAAATTGCCCCGGTAATGGTAATTTGCCCACGAAAGCGGGGTAATTTTCAGGTATCGTGAAATCCTTTGAGTTTCTCGACACATTTGAGTTTTTGTTGATAGAATTGGAAATTCTTATGTTCCACACGTGAGCCAATCAATTTCGCTAAAATATTATAATAGATTAATACATTCTTTAAGTTTACGTTTGTATTCCCCGAAGGGGTAAGCAGAGGTGTACTTGTAGTACAACCACATTTCATTAAGCCACACTCCGGTCTGTTACAATTACAGATGAAAAAACCCAATAACACTTTGCCCGACCCGGAGATCGAACCCAGGACTTCGTGCTCTTGCGATCACAAGACCAACGAGGCAGTGATTGTATTAACTAACGAACTTTAAAATGTCAAATTTACTCATGTCATAAAAAATAAGCTACGGAAGCGATACATAGAATATTACAATAGTCGGTAAGTTGTGTCAATATTATATCTATATCTACAGAATACAGACAGACATAAAAACAATTGTAAAATAAGAAAAATGTTCTTTTACAAAAGCCGCGCATCAGTAAAAACGCATATAAAAAAATATTCTTCAATTATTTTTATTGTATTCTCACATCAAAAGCGACTGGACTTGAAACAAATCTCCCTCGATTTTAACTATAATACTATAACGTTGAAAAAATCAAACAAACGCATTCACCTCCAGTTTTTTCATTCAATTACCAACCTTTACAATAACATGAGAACCCGGGTCGGTAATAATGAAACCTTTTACGAGTGTACTTACCTCGCGGTGAATGCGTCGAGTGGTGTATCGCGGCACGCGGCATTTAGGGTACTTATAGACTAGTTTATGTAGGCGACTGTACCATTTTGACATTTAGTTCTTTGTTTGAATATTTTTTTTATTGCAATATTTTTGGTTTTTTTATGCCAGTATTTTTTTTATTTATGCACTGATGTAAACGTGTAATTGACGAAAAAGTTTGAACTTAAGTATAGCTAAATGGTAATTATGTAGTTTGGAAGGTTATCTATACAGATAAATAAAATTGAAGTGTGTGTTTGTAATACCAAAATAACAGATTTTCACTAAATGCATATGAAAGTATACACGCTACTGACACCGAAAAACCAAGTTTTAAAATTTTTCTCTGTCTGTCTGTCTGTTTGTTCCGGTTAATCTCTGAAACGGCTGGACGGATTTTAACGAGACTTTCACTGGTGGGTAGCTGATGTTTTAAGGAGTAACTTAGGCTACTTTTATTTATGAAAAATATTAGGGTTCCTCGACAATAAGGATGAAACTAAATCTACGCGGGTGAAACCGCGGGGCACAGCTAGTATAATATAAAAATGAATCGCTAAATCTAAGCTAAGCGCAAATCTCAAGAGCAGCTGAACCGATTTTGCTAATATTTTTTTTAGAATATTCCTTGAAGTATTAGAATGGTTCTTACGGAGAGAAAATATTTGAAAATACAATCGATTCGTAATAAAAAAAGTTTAAAATCGACCGTTAGGTGGTATGAAGTTCGCCGGGCCAGCTGGTATTAATTAAATTTATCGCTTTAAATTGCATCATCGTAGTCCAAATTTATATGCAATTCTTAACTGAAAACCGCTGATTGAAAATGGCAAGAGTTAAGGTACATGCCAAGGTCATATTCCGCAACTAATCTATGTATACAAATATTCAAAGTCCTGACTAACTGATTAATTTGATGCCTGTTTCTTGTCGGTTCTTATTAAGGCTAGTTTCCGAACCAGTGGTAAATTTTCGCCATTAATAAGTGCCTTACCAGGGCAAAAACTGAATCAATATTTTTCATTTTCAAAATAAAAATCGTTATATTAAAATCAGGTCTTATATTTGTAAGGTCTATGGCCCAATAAGGCAGTTTCACACGGACGCACATATTGGAGCGTTTTATTTAATTAAATCGGTAATGGGTAGCGCGTGCCGCCCACCGGTGGGTGCTCCACACAACAACCCTTGTCTATACCTCGATCTTTTCATGTTACTTGTGATTCCATGCTTTTATTTACGAATAATTATGAAGAGCCGTGGTGGTCGTGCGATTTTTAGTAAGTTCGAATCTCAGCCTGTACCAATTTTATTAAAAAAGTTATGTGCTTTGATTTCACACCGCGTGCTTTTCGGTGAAGGAAAACATCGTGAGGAAACCTGAGAAGTAATTCAAAGACGTATGTAAAATACCTTAGAGGGTGATAGACTCACCGTCTGTCACTTTAGCACTTGGGTGTTGTTATAACTTTTACTTACCCCTTTGTAGACCCTTCTAAATGTTACAAGCCTTCATATGTTGCTGTGACCACATACATACCATCCTGACTTTACGTTAGTTTATTTTAGAACGCTCTTGCATACCATAATCTTCGAAAAAACTCAAGAATCTTTCCCAAAAAAACTCTATTATACATTAAATACAGTCTTATTACTTAAGTGTCGCCATACCCGGAATAATCCTTATAAAAACAACAATAAGCGTCCACAAACACGGCTCTAATGTTACCAAATAATAACACTCCCGAGTGTTCCTGGCAACACCGATGGAGACAGATAAGTTACGTAAGGATTTAGTGATTATTACGGTAAGGGTGGCGCGGGATATTTGGGCTGTGTTCCGTAGTTTACCTTACATGATATTAAATGTACATATTTCGCAAACTAATCTATACGGATAATAAAAATTAAGTGTCTGTCTGTAACTCCAAATTAACAGCTTTTTACTAAATGCATATGAAATTATATACGCTACTAACATAAAAACAAACATTTTTAATTTTTTTTCGCAGTCTTTCTGAACATAATTGTCTGTGTATCTTTTAGTATGTTATTTGTAATGGACTTTCAGTGTGGGCGCAGGAGAAGCTGCGTGCGTGAACTAGTGCTAAATAAACGAAGAGTGGAGTAGAAAAGCACCTCTAACAGGGTATCATATGAATTTAAATCAAATAATATGTACTTAGCGATTGCTTCACTGACAAGAACCTAGGTCTTAAATAAATGATGATAATAATGACTTAACCTGTTTCAACTAAGACCGCCGAGCTGGTTCCTACCTCGGTCAGAGGATCAGTTTAGCGATCCAGGGAGGTAACGCAGCCAGCTTACTGGGCACCATTCCCGCAGACACTAATTTTAATTCTGTTTTTTACTTATAATTTTTATTTTTATTGTAGTTTAAATTTAAGTTTAGTTTTAATTTAAATGTAATCTAATTATAAATATTTTATCTAACAATAAATATACTACTTCATATGCAAAAAAAAAACTAAGACAACTAAGAATTTTACTTTTTTAGAAAAACTGCCTCTTTAGTCTAGTAGTCAAAAAGTCCTGTGTTCGATCCCCAGGCGGGTAAAAGTGTTATTGAGTTTTTTTATCTGCACTTTCCCAGTAACAGTCTGGAATACTTCCCGATAAAGTAAACTTTAAACATGACATGTGAAACGTGGGTGTACTAGTTACAACTAAAAATGAAAATAGAAAACTTTTCTCAAGGAACCCTAAAATAAATAATCCGACACACTAACCTACATTATTACATAATCCTCCATCTTAGATAGAAACGAAAGAACTGTCATCGGATTTAAAAGTAGCTTAGTTTTGTGCGCGTGCGCCGAAGCGTCAGAAATGTTTGCGAACACTCCCAGTGAGAAGTGTCCACTGTCACTTTCTAGGAACGTTATCTTAATGTTTTATCACTTCTTCAGAAGCTTACATAAACGTGGAATATTGTGTTACGTAACTTAAAAAAGGAAGAGCCGTGGTAGCTTGGTAAAAAACTTATGTGCAGAGATTTCCCACCACGTGCTTTACGGTGTAGGAAAACATCGTGAGGAAACCTGCATATGTCTGAGAAGTATTAAAGACGTATGTAAAGTGACTGAGACGGCGATAGACTCACCTGTCACGTCATCATATGCAGGTTTCCTCACGATGTTTTCCTTCACCGTAAAGCACGTGGTGTGAAATCACTGCACAGTTTTCAGAAAAACTCACTGGCATAAGCCCCGTGGGGATTTGAACCTGCGTCGTTTGCGTAGCAAGTGACTGCTTAAACCCCACCGCCACCACGGCATACTCATCTTTATTATAAAAGACTAGCGGACGTCACGCGGTTTCACCCGCGTTGTTCCCGTTCCCGTGGGAGTACGGGGATAAAATATAGCCTATGTTACTCGCTGATGTTGCAGCTAACCATTGCTGAAAGAATTTTCAAAATCGGTCACGTAGCGTCGGAGCCTCTTCATTACAAACAAACAACAAATCTTTCCTCTTTATAATATTAGTATAGACTAGCTGTGCCCTGCGGTTTCACCCACGTCGAGTTAATTGCATTATCCCGCGGAACCCTAATGTTTTTTTTTTAGCTACCTGCCAGTGAAAGTCCCGTTAAAATCGGTCCAGCCGTTTCGGAGATTACCCGAAACAAACAGACAGACAGACAGACAGTGAATAATTTTAAAACTTGGTTTTTTAGTGTCAGTAGCGTGTATACTTTCATATGCATTTAGTGAAAAGCTGTTATTTTGGAATTACAAACAGACACTTCAATTTTATTTATCTGTATGTATAGATTTCTTCCCATACTAACATCAATATTGACCGCCACAGACCCTTGAGTTAAGTAACTTTAAGTAGCTTTATCGCATTAAAATCACACTCGACCGAGCTTTTAACAATACAAGTTCACACAAAAGCTTCGATGCCACAATTGGAACTGTTAAGTCGATTCACACTGGAGTATTGTCCCGCCGCGATTTTCTCTCGTCTGTTTATTTTACGTTGCTAGCTTTATCTGCGATTTTGTTTTATCTGTGACATTATTTACGTATTTTTTTTAAATTTAACTTATTGCCTATGATAAATCCACACATAGATAGTCGAGATTTGTAGGTGAATTTTGTCACAGCAATTAAAAAATATTATTAAGAAATCCTTAACTTTTTTTGAACAAAAATATCACAAAATTTTAATTTTTTTTTTAATAAATCGAACGAAATCAATTATGTAACACGGGTGGACGTCACACGGTTTCACCCGCGTAGTTCCCGTTCTATGTATACTGATAAATATAGGCATATTTATCAGTGATAATGTAGCATTCAAATGGTGAAAGAATGTTTAATATCGATCCAGTACTGTTTGACCTAATTCGTTACAAACACACATACAACTCTTTCATCAGTATAATATTAATATAGAAATATAGATATCAAAACTTGATTCAGGCTACATACCGGTGGGATTAGAACTGCCATCACTTGTTTAGCAGGCTTACATACAAAACTCTCGGCTATGTTTTAAAAAAACGTAGCGTTAAAATCTCAAGTATGACAGCACCCTAACAATTTGTACAAAAACATATCAATAAGATTAAGAATAAGGCTTAGCACACAGTGAACCACTCAGAGCATACTGAGGTTGTAAGTAAGGGCGGCTATGGTCAAACAAATAAAACATCTTCACAATAGTTCTTCACGTAATCTCTGAAGTTTTTATAGCAATTAGGTGGCACTATCTCGCTGTTATCCCGTGGTAAACGGTTACCGTAACCACGGGATAATTTACCCTACATACATACATACATATGTGGGGAGAGCGAGTGATCATGCTCATCCCCAGCAAAGGGAAGATCTTCCAGCCAGGCGGGTGTTATGCCTGGGGAACCGCGGCTCCAACTGTTCTAGTTAGAAACTTGTATATATACTGCAATGCGCTTGAAAACTCTTCTGGCGCGATTTAGGTTCTCGTGTATTTGTACTCAAACTTCGCATTTGTTAGCGAGTAGCGCCATCTATGAGCGAGTGGAGAAACGCTGCTACACATACATGTACTACGACTTGTACTGGAAGGGAAAATCGAAGGGCGAAGAGGAAGAGGAAGACCGAGGAGAAGCTACATGGACCAATTTAAGGTGAAAGCAGCTGTAGTGTCGTATCAAGAGGTCAAGGGTTGTGCACAAAAGAGGCAAGAGTGGCAATTGCTCCACCGACAAGAGCTCTTAACTAAAAGAATAAGAAGACATACATATGCTCACGCCTGTATTCCCCGAAGGGGTAGGCAGAGGTGTTGTAATAACAACACCCACTTTTCACCGAATATGATTACGTGCTAACGTGACAGAGGGTGAGTCTATCGCCGTCTCATGCACTATACATACGTCTTTAAATTACTTCTCTGACATATGCAGGTTTCCTCAGACACGACAACACATAGATTTATCTATATAGTGTGTGTTTAACCTCCTTGAAACGGACTACAGTTTGGGGTATTTTAATCCGTTTGGTTGTTTTAACGTTGATATGATGATACAAAATGAGGTAAATACGCAATCGTTAGAGTCAACGTTATCTTCTATATCTATATCTATACAGGTAAATAAAATTGAAGTGTCTCTTTGTAATTCCAAAATAACAGTTTTTCACTAAATGTATATGAAAGTATACACGATACACGAAGCACCAATTAAAAAAAAACAGTCCGTCAGTCGGTCTGTCTGTCTGTCTGTTTGTTCCGACTAAACTCTGAAACTGCTGCACAGATTTTAAACTTTCACTGGCAGGTAGCTGATGTTACAAGGAGTAACTTAGGCAACTTTTATTTATTCAAAATATTAGGTTTCCGCGAAATTAAGAAAGAAACTAAATCTATGCGGGTGAAAGCGCGGGGCACAGCTAGTAGCATATTAAAATCTACACTTGGCGAAAGTTTCCATACGATGTTCTAAGTCAGGGGCCTGATGGTCTGAGCTCTTATTGCTATGACAATTCAGTTGTGCAACAGTGACAGATGTATGCACGTCACATACATCTGTCTCATAAATGAGTGAAACTATCATGGCAATAAGAGCTCATGGTAAGGCTCCAGGTGTCATGATTCCAATACTTAACACAATAATGCTATTTACTCCAAATTAAACAAACAAAGGCCACAAGATTGATCTGCTTTCTTTGTGTTTAAAGCGCCCATTCCACCCACCCTACATAATATATATTATATACTTATGGTCGGCTACCACACCCACACAGATGTTATAGTTGCTTGAACGATTTATTTTGTATTTTTAAAACTGTATAATATTCTTTAAAAGAGTAATTACTGAGTTTCTTGCCAGATTCTTCTCAGTAAAATCAACCTTCCGAACCTGGCGGTAGCATGTATAATCTGCTGTGTAATTGTGTCATTCTGATGATTTGAAAGTACTTTGTATAAAGTCTAATCGAATAAAGATATATTTGAGTTTGAGTTTGAGTTTATACTTACCTACTAGTCTAGCTCATTATTATTTTCGTCATTTCATATAGGAACGTCAAACTTCCTACACCCACCGGTTGCCAATTTAACATCTTTGGCAATCGTTACAGGTCAGTCACAGATTTAAAAGTCTGAAAACTGGCTTAACCCAGATTACCGATTGTCCTCGTAAAAGGGGTTATGAAGGTCAGATGGCAGTCGCTTCGTATAAAAATCAGGTGATCAGCCACATCGGGTTGAATCAAGTGCCGACCCCAACAATGTATAGGATAAGACCAGGCTAAAAACCTCTTGGCGTACAAGTAAATAAAATTCTATGTCATGAGAAATCCTATGCGTATGACGTATTCTCGACCAATATTAAGAATCATGGTAGGGCCCTAATATTTTGAATAAATAAAAGTAGCCTAAGTTACTCCTTGGAACATCAGCTACCTGCCAGTGAGTCCCGTTAAAATCGGTCCAGCCGTTTCAGAGATTACCCGGAACAAACAGACAGACAGACAGATAGAGATTTTTTTAAAACTTTGTATTTTAGTGTCAGTAGCGTGTATACTTTCATATGCATTTAGTAAAAAGCTGTTATTTTGGAATTACAAACAGACACTTCAATTTTATTTATCTGTATAGATGTATAGATTATGAGACCGACGTATATGACGTGTATAAGTCTGTCACTGTCACAAATTGTGACTGACCATCTGTTATTATTATATTTCGTCCCCCCTTTGCAGTCGCGTTTGATACATTGATACATGTCTTTGTCTACCCTGATTCAATCCCTCACATCTTCCAGTTATCCGCTAAGTAGCTACTGTTATCATGTAGCATTTTAGGCGGGTCTGTTTGTTTGTAAGACATTTTTTTCTAATAAGTATTTTTGTAATTTTATTTGTAGAATTAGTAAGGAGAGGAAGTCAGTGGAACCGCTAAGAAAATAATTTTATGACAGACTTCTTTATGTAAGTACAAAATACCTTAATTGTGTACCTTAAAATTTACATACAAACATGTCATAGCCGTGGTACGTAACGATACAAGAAATATTACAATTAAGCAGTTTCCTTTTAAATTTCACTTCATTAACAAGTTTTCTTCCAAGTTGTTCGTAATTAATATTAATATAAGCAAGCTGTGTTTACCTATAAGTAATTTGTACATTAAGCTTTAGATGCAACAATTGTATGTATAAATGTAACAAATTGTTGGTGAACATAAATAAATTAAAAAAAACACTTCCTAAGTTTAAGGATTTATGTAACAGGAGTTATTTTATACTCGTACAAAAATTTACTAAAGTTCTCAATCCATCAGAATATTTTCTTTATTGTTACTCTAGGGGCCTTACCATGAGCTCTTATTGCCATCATAGTTCCACTGTGAGACAGTGACAGATGTATACACGTCATATACATCTGACTTATAATAAGAGTTAAACTATCATGGCTATAAGAGGTCATGGTAGGGCTGCAGGTCCCGTTAAGGGTTTTCACGCCGCAATAGTCATTTTATAGGTCTGGGGCCATACCATGAGCTCTTATTGCCATGATAGTTTCACTCATTTATGAGACAGATGTACGCGACGTGTATACATCTGTCACTGTCGCACAACTGAATTATCATTGCAATAAGAGCTCATGGTTGGGCCCCTGTCTGTATGCGAATAAAATACATGCGCACTTACACTCACATTTTTCGATGAGCGCTCTTAGCTCGTGACGTTACATTACTAATATATATCTATACATCTATACAGATAAATAAAATTGAAGTGTCTGTTTGTAAATCCAAAATAACAGCTTTTCACTAAATGCATATGAAAGTATACACGCTACTGACACTAAAAAACGAAGTTTTAAAAATTTTCTCTGTCTGTCTGTCTGTCCGTCTGTTTGTTCCGGGTAATCTCCGAAACGGCTGGACGGATTTTAACGGGACTTTCATTGGCAGGTAGCTGATGTTTCAAGGAGTAACTTAGGCTACTTTTATTTATAACAAACTATAGGGTTCCGCGACAATAAGGATGAAACTAAAACTACGCGGGTGAAACTGCGAGGCACAGCTAGTAATCTTTAAATTTTCGCTACTAAATCCCTTAAAAGGCAAACAAACCCACACGTCACCGCTACCTCGTCGTAACAACCAAATCCAATTTAGTAATATCTCTCGTATTATTCCTGAATATTGTATGTCTTTTGATCATGATATTATTTCTCTCGGAATATTTTCTTATTTGGTTTGAGAAGGTAATTGATCAGCTTTCAACTTACCCCATTTAACTACTTACATTGTGGGGTTTTGAGTTCATACACGTTCATACATCTATACCTACAGATAAATAAAGTGTCTGTTTGTAATTTCAAAATAACAGCTTTTCACTAAATGCCTATGAGAGTTTATACGTAACATTCTTAAAAAAACAATTTTAAATTATTTTTCTCTGTCTGTCTGTCTATTTGTTCTCTGAAATGGCTGGACCGATTTTAACGGGACTTTCACTGGCAAATAGCTGATGTTAAGGTGGTAGCTTAGACTACTTTTATTTTAGTAAAATATTTTTTATTGTTAGTCCTATGCGGGAAAAACCGCGAAGAACAGCTACAATAAACATAAAATTCTAAGTCTTGACTGAAATCGACACACAGCCTAAACCACTTGGCTTAAAGATATGAAATTTGGTGGGTGTGTTCTTGGTGAGGTGTATACACTAATAAAGGGAGTATTTTCGGAGTTCCACCCCTAAGGGGGTGAGAGGAGGGTTGAAAGCGAAAATAGTAACTGTACCCAAGTTCTTAAAGAAAGTTTCAAAGTTTGAATTGAACTACTTTTGAAGCTGCAAAAAATTCGCGGGTAGATTACAAAAAAAATGGTTCGCACAGATTTTTAAATAAAGAACAGTAGCTACTTACGAAGTTCAAAAACTCGAGCGGCAAATGAGCCTTCTAACTGAATCTCCTCTCACCGAAACAAATCAACATTATCCGATTTCGCCATTCTTCACGGCGGCTTTATCGCCACGATCGTTTAAATACCACCCTATTACTCTTGAAACACAACCCTATTACCACCCAATAGAGTGTAAAATAACTTGTTATAAACCTGAAAATCAATGTGTTTGTTTGTTACCGCCACCCGCGGCGCCTATTTTCAATGTTTATTTTTTCGACGCTACACTATTGTTGATATTTTCCGCTCCCGTTGTTACATACAGAATAAATAGCGAAAATAATGACTATAAAAATAGGATCAGCTCATTGTGAGCCTGTCATGTTTGTTTAACTTGTTTTGTTCGAAGCATTGTGTTACAAAGAGGCGGTGCTTTTAGTAAGTTTAACATGTACCGAATATACGCGAATAAAATCGCTACCCTATTTGAGATTATGTAATCATAGCGTTTAGCTTAATCTATAGTCTACCTTAGACACTCGTAAAAATGAGTTCCTACTTATATATAACTAGCTGACCCGACAGACGTTGCCCTGTCTTAATTATGAGAATGCAGCACGTATTCTGTCAATTCTATGTCAAACGTCATAAGGTTACATCAAAAAGTTTTTATTGTCCAAAGCGCTAAGGCTAGATTTAAGAAAAAAAGAATTTAATATGGTGTCAATTTTCTTAGTTTTTTCTTTCATAAGAACCATCTCCTGACAATAACGAACACAACAAAAAATAATATCGATATCAGTCCCGCCGTTCACCCGTGATGTCGTGACCAAGGGAAATGGGGATTCATTTTTATATAATACATAGATTAACTTAAAAATTTATAAGTGTGGATGGATGTTTGTAACTCTTTCACGCAAAAACTACTGAATGGATTATGATGAAACTTTACAATAACATACCATACACTTCAGAATAACACATAGACTGTAATTTATAAAGATATTGTGTGAATTGTCCAAAATATAAATCAAATCCTGCACAGAGTCGCGGGCACTAGCTAGTTTAATTATAAACTGTTATATATTTCTGAAAAGACTAGGTAATTTCATTGCTATGGTTCTTCTCAGCGAAGCAAACTTCCGAACGCGGCGGTAACATTTTATAATCATGCATTTCATCGTGTTATTCTGACGATTTGAGAGTAAGTTACTTCGTTAAGAATAAAATCAAATAAAAGATTTTTGAATTTCTTTCCTTTTGTCTTTTATTGATTTAATACTCGTAGCGAGTCATGTGATTGTGGCACAGTTGCTATTGCGCATATCATTCGATCAGCGAAGTTAAGCAACCATACGCCTAGCCAGTAGTTGGATAGGTGACCGCCCGAGTTCCCTCCGTACCTCGGAGAGCACATTAAAGTCAGAATCATAGAAAAGTGCAACAAATCATGCTCACCTACCTTATTCAGCATTGCAGTCGACGAAAATGCACTGTCACTTGTCACTAACAATAATTAATTAACAGTTATACATTATTTGTATTACCCACTAAAAACTTCAAATAGTACTGGACCGATTTAAAAAATTCTTTCACCATTTGAATGCTACATTATCACTGATTAATATAGGCTATATTTTATCCCTGTACTCCCACGGGAACGGGAACTACGCGGGTGAAACCACGTGACGTCCGCTAAGTATACAAGAAACAGTACTTAAAACGAATTATAATTAGAAAACTTGAACCAAATCAATGTCTCTAGAGTTTAAAGATAAAATTTAATTGCAAACGCGACATCCAAGCTCTAAGGCGGACGTAATACTAATCACTTATTTTAGTAAATTTTTTTGTATTATATATTGTGACTGAGGGTAGTTCATAAGAGTTACACTCGGAGGAGCGCGTGAGTAGCGGCTGAAATTTCAAATGTGTCAGATCGAATGACAGCTGGAGATGTCAACTGAATTGTATTATGCACTGATGGGATTATCCTTATTTTTTTATATTATAAATGCGAAAGTAACTCTGTCTGTCTGTTACGCTTTCCCGCTTAAACCTCTCAGCCGATTTTGATGAAATTTAGCACAGACAATCTTGAGACCCTGAGAAAGGACATAGGCTACCTTTTATTTATTAAAAATATTAGGTTTCCGCGACCATAAGGATGAAACTAAATCTACGCGGGTGAAACCGCGGGGCACAGCTAGTTTTTTTTTTCTAATAATAAGTAAGAGCTGCATTGTTCTAGCTTTAGTGAAACTCTTTCTCTTAATGTGTTGGCAGAGTGAGTCCATTCGTTTACAAGTAGTTTTAAGCAATAGGCAAATGAGTTATTATTAAGTAAATATTTTTTCTTCGAATTCCTGTTATTGTTATTGTGAAAGTATGCAGGTTCAAATAACTGGTAAAAATTTCATTTATAACTTTAAAAAAAATGGTTCTTAGCGACATCTATTTTATTAAAAAGGAAACTGAATAGCGCCATCTACATCTTGTTTTTGTAACTACAATCATAATAACACAGCAACGTACGTAGTTCTCAAGAAGTGTACTATGTGACCTCACACCTTAATAGTTTATACATATTGCGATAGATGGCGTGCGGGATTTTTTTTGTGTGTTTTGACCACTGCTATGCTATCCTTATATCTTGGGAGTGTGATATTTCAGTAAAAATTAACATCGCAAGTTAATTTTTTAACTTTTTTATACAATAGATGTTAATTCCAAGGGATGGCAGTAATTACAATACAAATAGGTTAAGTATGTAATGGGTTTAAGGCGTGGGACGAAATATCAAAAATTATTATTTAAAAAAATAAATATTGTCACAGATTTTAAGATTTAAAATATACTTTTAAATACCTAGTACCTGTAGGTGTCTGTATAGCTAGCGTACACATGGTGGATCCAGGATCGGGAGTAGCCTCAAAAAATTGTGCCTAAATAGTGCCTAATTAGTGCCATATTTAAAAAAATAGTGCCATTATATTAACGGAAATATAGGGCTTTCTTTTTGGTACACTGGCTTGACGTCAAGCTAGCGTACACATCCCAATAACGATCTCGATAACGGCTTGCACTAGGATGATGCTTTTACTGCCAGAAATAGTGCCTAAATAGTGCCTCCGGAATGCAAATTTTCAGAATGATAGTAGTATGTCATCATCATCATCATCATCAGCCGGAAGACGTCCACTGCTGAACATAGGCCTCCCCCATGGACCGCCACGCCGAACGACAATGCGCTATTAGCATCCATCGGTTGGCCGCGACTCTCACGATGTCGTCGGTCCACCTAGTGGGAGGCCTGCCTACGCTGCGTCTTCCCCTCCGTGGTCGCCACTCGACAACTTTTCTTCCCCATCGGTTATCAGTTCTACGAGCGATGTGGCCTGCCCATTGCCACTTCAACTTGCAAATCTTAAGAGCTATGTCGGTGACTCTGGTTCTCTGGCGAATATCCTTGTTCCGGATTTTGTCCCGCAGAGAAAAAGTAGTGTATGTGCTCCAGTAGTATGTGCTCATGAGGAAATATAGGTAATGTAACGATTTTTGGCAAGCCGTAGAAAAGGGGTACTAGGGTACAAATTATTATACAGTAGTGCTAATCACGCAAAGATGTCATTAGCAGACATCTGGCTTATGGAAAAAGACCATATCGTCACCGGAAAGGCTATAATACTAAAGCGCCAAATGGCCATTTTACAGTAGAGCGATTTAAAGTTTTTTTTTTAACAAAAAAATTCATTACTCTTTTCCTATAATTCCAATCGAAAAACAGTAAAGGAAAACCAATATCGTGAATTCATTATCTATGTACTGAAATAAAGATTTTCAGCATATTTCCTGTAATTCAGGAGATAGCTGTCGCTTTAGTACTAATGCTCTGTATAGTTCGTAAGCAGAAATTACTTATCTCCGTAATAATGTTTAAGTGCAGTGAACGAAAAGTACTAACAAACCACATTTCTCGAAATGTTTGTTAAGAAAAAGTACTAACACGCATTTCGGATAGATTATACACTCAGTAAATAGCACTTAAACACCTAAAAATGTGTCAAGACCGTATGGAAAAATGATTTAAAGCACAATTAGATAGTATCATTGTAATGCCAAAACGACTTAAGTAACAGATAAAGGATCAAAAATTAATCTTTTTTTTCTTAACTGACATACTAACGTGTAAAACCTAGCAATTTGTACTAGCTGCACACTAAATTCATAGGAATACCAACTCTTATTGAGTAACGTTTTTGATTCGAACTTCAATTTATGCTTTCCTCGTTATTACTTACTCTGTTGTTAAAATCCTGTAATAACATTCGTACAAAGTAATTTTTTTCAATAAAATAGTTAAGTGTTTAAATAATTATTTTTTTTAAATATTTTTTCCAATGGATAGCTGACGCTAGGGAGAAGAGTATAAGTTGGAACATATATGCCACGACGAGAAGAAAAATAGAGTTAGCCGATGTACTGAAAGTAAGACTTACAAACGTGGTGTATCTATAGAAGATGAAATTCAAGGGTTCAAAAGCTAAAACTAATGATAAAGGCTACAAGCTATATCACACTGGTAGGCAATGCAAACCAAAATGCAATTTGGTGTTTGATATTAAACTGAATAATGTATGATGTATGGTAAAATAATGAGTGATAGGATAATTTTTGCTAAAATAATATTTGATAGTTGACATGAATGTAATGAAAGTATGAAGGCATGTTTCCACTTAAAGCCGGAATTGATGACTCAGCGAAAACATTTAGATGTTGAGGAAGTTTATGTAGGAAGAGAGATTTAAGTGGTGAAGTTAAAATAATAAATTGGTATTGTGAAGAGATTACTCTCTCGTACTTGAAGATTGTTCTTGCTCTCGCTTTTTCGTAGTTAAAATTGTACCTATACCATGATTTAAAGAAGACTCGAACATTGGGGAACCTCATAGTCACTATTATCTGCTGTAAAAGTTACCATGATTTTCCATAAATTGAAAACTTCTTAGCCAGAAGAAACAAAAATTTACTATAAATAAAGGGTCCAGAATCTAGCATATTCACATGATGGATCTGGACTATATAATAGACAATACCGTTTTAAAAAACTCCGCGAGGAAGATGCAAAATATCTTAAGCATGTTATGTGTATGAAAGATGCAGCCATCTTCTGTTATAGTATACTATAAAACGTCTTTGAATGATGCTAGTGAGTGGAACGGTATATCGAATTAGAAACTAGTGAATACAGATATGATTTGCCGAAATGTAGAATAAATGATGGAAATGTGATAGAACTATCCGGTACGGTAAACCAGTAGAGATGAAAGATGTTAAAAAAAGGATGAATGTAAGTGGCTGACCCTATTTCATAATAAGCTGCGTTAGCTATGTATGAAGAGGTGATCTCCAATGAATAGTGCAAGCCAAAGCTCGTACCCATTTTTCACAATAAGGCTGATGTACTAGACGCCAATTATTATGAAATACTAAAGCTCGTGTCCCATTAGTATGAACATTTGGGTAGTATGTGTGGTGGTAGTTACCATAGTAGATGTAATTAAAAATAGTGTGATAAGAGACAGTTGCAAGTTGAAGAATGATGTGGTGACCAGAATTGAAAGAAGTATTTTGAGATGGTTTGGACATCGAATGGATGACTGAAAGGCGATTATCGAAAGAAATTTATAGAGCGAATGTGAGTGGAAGTGTCCGTAGAAGGCTTCCAAGGAAGAGCTAGCCTGACCAGATTAACAATATTTTTCAGAAAGGTTAAATTCGGAGTACGTGGGCTTATGTATGTAGTTGGTGGCATACCACCAGTGGCATGTCCAGTCCTGCGAAGATAAACTCGGGCGATGTACGATAACCAGTTAAATGTTAAGTGTTAAATTTGCTTTGCGACTTAGACAAGGCTATATAAATCAGAATTTACTCAGGATGGACGAAACAGCAGCAGGTCACGGGAAATAATATGCAAGACAATAATAACCCTTGCTGGTATATGTATGGATCTGAATATTGAGCTACGAAGGGGAGGGATGAAAGGAACTAACAATCAATTGAGATAATGGATGTGTGGCATAACTAGAATGACGGGATTAATTTAAAAGGGAATGTTTTATGTAGCACCAGTAATTAAGTTGAAGAACAAGCTTATGCCATGGTATTCGAACCGATGAGGACAATGATGTGAACAGTTTCGTCTATGAATTTGTATAGTAATTAATGGTAGAGGAAGACCTAAAATAATGGATGGATTGTGAGAAATACGATATGCGTAGATAGTGAGTCAATACAGAGATGATTACCGATAGAGAAATGCAAGAGCAAAATATTTCGCTGTCCACACATAACATCGAAGAAGGGTACGAGATAATTATGAATAAAATTTAGTTTTATCTCGCAAGCTTAATTGATAAAAAAAATTCTTCATTTAAAAAAATCATGGTATAATAGGTCTATTTTATTTAAAAGCCTGTAAAATTATTATTATAAGAATTACCAAGCAACTAAGTAGGGTGTTTCAAAGTTAGAGTTATTTTTTCAATAAGATAATGAGTTTAGAACTTTTAGGACTTTGTTTCAATAAGTATGACGAAGAAATATATTATATTTTTAATATTTTACAGAAGACCATCATTTCCATTCATTCTTTTCAGTAGAAATTGATTGAAACTAGATTGACACCCAAAATTAATAGGCAATTTGAAGAAAATCTTGTAGATTGGAACATCTTTTTACTAACCTAGTCTGCCAGGGATGACTCTCGCATAAAATTCTTGGTACTTATCTACTAGCAATCATAACAAAACTTAATTCCAAAAGACTAAACGTAATATTTTTTGTCATTTTTTAATACTAAAGGAAACTTAGTCACATTTTGAGTAAAATTTACCATGCTTACCATACTTATGCGTCGATTACATTGAATGTACAACGAGTATATTGCCCTGATGGCTCTTTTTTTTTTATACTTCAAAAAAGAGCCATCAGGGCAATATACTCGTTGGAACCCCGTGAATGCTTGAGGGATAAATTTAAAGAAATTAATATACTCACTTTACCCTCACTTTACATTTATGAGAATTTATTGTACATGAAAAAAAACATTCATCTCTTTAATTTAAACTGTGATGTTCATTCGATTTGTACGCGAAATAAACACAAAATTATGGCTCCTAGATTCAGATTAGTTAAAGTAAATAAATCATTCATGGGGAACTGTGTTCGCTTCTACAATAAAATCCCACAATCAATAATCGCGTTAAATTATGATAAATTTAAAACACATGTCAAAACTGTTTTGATGAAGAAAGCATATTATAAAATTTCGGATTATATAAATGACAAGGATATATGGAACTAGGTAAATCACTCTGCACAAGTAGCTCCTGGCAAATACATGGTATGCAAACACTTGTAAATCTATCTGGTATTGTTATTTTTTTATCTCTTTGATTTTGTTTTATAATGACTTGCATGCTAATACAATTTGTCACTATTGTGAATATTTATACCTATTATCAAATTTGATTTTGTATTATGATTTCATTATGATTTATATTGTTTCGATGTTATGTACATGATGCCTGGCTGAGTTTCTTGCCGGTTCTTCTCAGAAGGCTAGTTTCCGAACCGGTGGTAAATTCTCGACTTTCATAAGTGCCTTACCAGGGCCTAAACTGAATAAATATTTTTCATTTTCATTTTCATTTTCATTTTCAATGCAACACTTCTTAAAAGACACTCAAATACATAGATCCGTAAAGTAAAAATACTAATCACGTCTCCCGTCAGAAAAGTGCGTAGACAGATTAAACTAAAGCGCCATGTTCATCAATACCTGCATAAAGCAAATTTACTAAACAACCCAATCCAGGTATGTTTGCAACCAGCAAAAAATACTGAAGTGTCTATAATGATACAAACTACAGTATTTTGACTTGCTGAACAAGGAAAAAGTGGATAATGACAGTGAAGAAAAATACTTAACTGACAAATAAAAAAAAAGGCTAAGATTTGTATTACGTAAGGATTTTTCGTTGAGTGGAAAATATGAAAAATCACATAATATTCAGGTGCTGAAGCGCCAAAAATTGGCTCCGATCTTTATGAAACCTGCACCAATCGACGCAGAAAAAAAAATCCAGTTCAACGATATATATAACTCATATTGGCCAAAATGGCGCTTTAGTAGTTTTGCTTTTCCGGTGACGATATGTAAACACACATAAGCGATACATTTCTTTGAAATAAAAAGAATTCGTATTTTCATAACTCCGTTTTAATTATTTTATTCTTCCGTTCAGAAACTTCTATATCCAAAGTAGTGGGTTTCCATTCATCATCAACCACCCTGGATTCTATGATGTGCTTGTACACCAAAGCGGACTGTCGCGGTGACCGCTTTCTATCTTCAGATTCAAAGTCCACCTCGTAAAGGCCGAATCTTTCGCTGGAATCAAGAAAGAAGTTCTAGTTTATAGACGATACTTTTTAGGGGCGGTTCGAGGTAGGTACTTAGGTATATAAGTCAATAAAAATTGTATAATTTTTTTCTTGGTTATACTTACTATTTATTTAACCGACATCAAAAAAAGTAGGAGGTTATCAATTCAACTGTATTTTTTTTAATGGTAATGTGTAGTTGTTAGACGTTACTAAACGTTCGATGCTTATTGGATTATATTATGGCAATAGCAATAAGAGTTTATGCAAGGGGTCTTACAATAAGCAAGGCAGCTGGGATTTGAACTTGTGTAGCTTGCCTACCAGGCAACTCTGCCACCACGACAATTGAACCGGCAAAGTTGGAGTCGGATTCACCCACGAAGGGTTCCATACCATTCCGTTCGTTGTACGGAAGGCCCCTAAAATTTTATTCTGTTTTTTAGTAAGTATTTGTTTTTGTTAAGTGATTTATTTTGTATTTTTAGTACTGTATAATATTTTTGAAAAGAGTAATTACTGAGTTTCTTGCCAGGTTCTTCTCAGTAAAAGCAACCTTCCGAACCTGGCGGTAACATGTATATCTAATCCTGAATAATTGTGTCATTCTGACGATTAGAAATTGATTTGTAAAAAGTCTAAATAAATATATTTTTGACTTTGACTTTGAAAAGAGACCAACCTGGTACCCGCAGTCCACTCAACATTATCCATAAGAGCCCAGGCGGTGTACCCTTGCACTTGGGTCCCGTCCTCCAAGGCTATAAGCAAGGCCCCCAGGTAGCCCCTCATGTTGTCCACCCGACTCTGGTCCCATAGGCCTCCACCGGTGGACCAGCCGTGCTCTGTGATGATCATCGGCGGATAGTCATACTTCAGGTTGAGGTGGACACAAGCTCTATACAAGCCATAGGGGGCGTTCTGGAATCAACAAAACACTATGGGATGTCACGCGGTTTCACTCGCGTAGTTCCCGTTCCCGTGGGAGTACGGGCATAAAGTATAGCCTATGTTACACGCTGATAATGTAGCTATCCATTTCTGAAATGATAATTAATTAGAGTGATTTGATCAGTTTAGGCCCTGGTGACAAATGAACGTCGAAGTATTGACGACCGGTTCGAAAACAAGCCTTCTGAAAAGAATCTCTCGCCTCTCGTAGAAAACTAGCCTTAAATATCCTTGGATTAATCACATGCATTCATAACTATTACTTACCTTAAGCCATGGGCTTTTAGCAGGTACCCACATAGGTCCCTGAGACAGCTCCACTCCAAGATCATCAGCAAACGACGGCTGTGGGAACTTCGTCTTGGCTTTCTTCACCAGAAACGTGGTGTAGTGATTCAGACCCAGGAAGTCTGCTGATCCTGAGAGCAAATGAAATATGATTAGAAGGTAAGGACACACGATGAAATATAAGAGTACGTTACCCTAGCAAGAAAGTGTGCGAAAAATTTGTGCGTCTTGAAGATTCGGAAAAAAACCGAAAAAACGATTTCTGCTAGGGTAACGTTCTTCCATCAAGAAAATTTTAATCGAATGATCGGAGAGAGATTTTGAAAAGATATATCGGTGATGTTTAAGATGACAACTCCTTGTGAAGAGTGATGGCCCAATATCATACAGCAGAATTGCTTTTTACTTTAAAGATCGCTACCAGAATATTTATTTATTTTATCTTATTTGGGATATAAAGAGCATAACAAATTCAATATTTTTACATTACAAAAAAACAAATATACAGAAACTTAGGTTGCGCATATATACCTAATAATAAACAAATGGAAGCGACATTATCCAGGATAAACAATAAAAGAACTCTTAGGTTTATACAATAATTGTCTAAATTCTAGTTTTGAAAACCACATAAAATGCAAAATTTTTGCGCTGAGTTTAGATATTAAATAGTAATTAATATAGTCTAGTATACCTGATGCTAAGCAGCTACTGCTACTACGAACGTGACCAACAACCAGAGTGCCTAGAGCGAGTTTTCTTAATATCGCCGTCACGAGTCACCGCGTCGACGTAAACGCAGATTTGTATGGGCTCACAATAGTGTCGTCTTTAGGCCGACAGAGACGCTGTTCCGATATAAACAAATGTGCGTTTTCGTTAACGCGGTGACTTGTGACGGCGGTCAAAAACTCGCACTAGGCCCTCAGAGTGTTATTTATTGCCTACCTTACAAATAAGAGAGGAATTCGTCCATACTCACCCTTCATCAGTCTAACTTCCTCATCAGTCAAGGCCGGTAGTCGGGATTTACGGAACCCTTGTTCTTTACTCTTCTTGGCGACCTTATCTTTGACAGTGGTAGGGAAACCACCTTCCTTAGACCAGATTGGGTTTATAAAAAGACCCAGCTGTGAATTAAAATTAACGACATACATAATATATACATACAAATGCACAGGCAAATGCCGCGAAGAAGGGGATGCACTGGCGTACTTATGGTACACTCGCATTTTCCAGTTATATGTCCCATGTAATAGGGGGGACCTGCTTATTGACACCTGTGCCCACAGGGTCCATGTTAACCTAGTATTTAAGTCCTGGGTAAAGCTATGATCGAATAATAAATTAGAATTGAAAATCAAGCTAAAAATTACCATAAACTCTCTAGTTTCCTCCACAGCTTTGACGTTTTCAGTTTTATTGTTGACAGAATCCCACCAGTTTACTGAAACTGCCAGACCGACAGATCCTGGGAAATTATAAAAGTGCCATCATTATATAGGTGCAGAGTCTGGCCGCTCTAGGCGGCTCCACGTCGGTCAGTCCTCGTTCTTCTTTAGTATGCACAGCATCGTGTTCATTTTAAAAACCCGGCTCGAAGGACCAAATTATAATATCAGCTGCTTTTTTCACTGCTCTCTCTATCTCGAAATTCAATAATACGCTATCGTCTACATTTTGAGACATAATTTTATGAGCCTGACTGCCTCTATGGGTGCGACGCGATTAAAAACCCCCACAATTTTTGCTTAGCGTTCATAATTCGTGACGGCACCTGTACGTAATGCCTGCCATGGTTGCTTGAATATCATCACCTCGTGGATTCTATCCTGGACAGCACAATCATATTATCAGCCATCTAATCTTTGGATTACATATATTTTCCCAAAGGGAAATCCACATTTTCACCCACATGTTTAGGTCTCATGTATTAGACGAGCCTGATGCCTTTAACTGGGCTCTAATTCATAAGTACACCCTTGCCAACCCCTTCGCAGAATACAAACGTAAATGGAAAGTAATAAGATGTTAAAACCCTAAAAAATATTGTCTGACCCGGGATCTAGATCCCAGATCATCATGCGCCGCAGACCAACGAAGCAGTCAGATAGTAAGAAGACTTTAAAAGACTTCCGTTTCGGTTTAAGAAGTATAGTGAAAAAATTGGCTACTAACCTTTATACTTCTTTTTATATTCCCTCTCATACAACCTATAAGCCTTTGCATGTGCCAACAAAACATGTTTGATACACAAATAATCAGCTATCCCAGAAGCTCCTAAGCCAGGTGCTTTAGCTCCGAACGTCCCATTTCCATAACCATCAATACATATAGTGTTAGGTTGGTTGACAGTGATCCAATATTTGACTCCGTTGGCGTATTGGCCAAATACAACGTTGGCATAATCTTCGAACCATTGGACTGAGAGAGGGTTGGCCCAACCTCCTAGATCTTGCAGATGTTGGGGCAAGTCGTAATGGTAAAGTGTTACCATGGGTTCAATATTGTATTTCAGCAGTTCATCGATCAGGTTGTTGTAGTAGTTGATGCCAGCTTGGTTTATTTGGTTTGGGAGCCCTGGAATATCAAACGTTTGAAATAGGGTAATAACTGAAGGGTACCTGATGTAAATGTTATAGTTGAATTTTTTGCCAATTGGGAAGTGTTGGAAGTATAAATAATAGATTGGGCGTTAGATTTACGAATGACTGTAGTGGTATTTAGGGGGCTACGGGGGTGATAAATCGATCTAACTAGGTGTAATTTTTAGAGAAAGCCAAAAAAAAGATGAACAATGCTAGAATAAAGCATTGTAACATTTAATTCTTTTTCTAAAACCATAAAAATCCATGTCTTACAAACGATCTAATGCATTCTTTCCCCAGTCGTGAACTCTCAAGGGAACTGCCAAGTGAGAAGGGCCTTCTTACCAGAAGGCAATATTCGTGTCCAGGCAACAGAGAACCTATAGAAGTCGACACCAAGCTCCCGTAGCATGTGAACATCACGTTGGAACTGCCTGTAGGAGTCACTGGCGGTGTCACTGACCCTGCTGATGGTCAAATCTGGGTTGGTGTGGAGGAAGCGGTCCCATATGCTCTCACTCTTGCCTGGAAATAAGGATGAGGGATTTGTGACGAGTTCTCAATACAGGCTTAAGATATTTAGGAATGAAAATGATAATGATTTATTCAGTACTCCTATCACGAGTTTGTAACCGTCTTCGTAATCTACACTCGCTAGCGTCTATGCCGAATTTGTATGTGAAATTGTACAGCGCCTCCAAGCGGTGACGTGAAGAACTAAAATATGTCATACAAATATTGTCGGAGACGCTAGCGAGTGTAGATTAGGAAAACGATGACAAACTCGTGATAGTAGATACTCTAGATCCTGTTGAGTAGAACCGGCAAGAAACTCAACCAGGCGACATGTACAAATAGGTACACCAAATTATCGAAAAAAAACAAATTTTATATTAAGTATGTCGTGGAATATTTGCAATAGTGACAAATTGTATTAGCATGCAATATATAGAATGCAGTTGAAATACCAGGTCGCCAGTGCTCCAAGGGGTAGAGGAGGAGTGGAGGTAGCTAGTTACAGGTGCAGTCACGAGATATGACCGCTCGCAACAATTGTGTGGGTAAATGCGCATATTTTATTCCCATCGCGCCATACTGTCAGACATACCTTGAATGCGCAGTAGTTTATGAGTCTACCTCTGTCTGTCTCAGTCACCTCCACTATTTTCGGTGACCGCTTATAACTCGTGACGGCAGTACTCCATGCAGTAGTGTAATTACCACGGTACTTTACCATCGACATCCCATCCCCCTTCGACTTGAAATGCAGATGATGCGGCACCAAACAGGAATCCATTAGGAAATTTTCTCTTCTTCGTGTCTGAGAATGCTTCAGATGATACCAGGACACTGGAAACAGAAAGATCAGTCACGTAATGAAAACCGTAATGATTTCATAGCGACTTAGCCGTATTCGTATTCGTTACTAGCGGACATTACGCGGTTTCATCCGCGTAGTTCCCGTTCCCGTGGGACTACGGGGATAAAATATTGCTAATATTAATCTATACATACAGATAAATAGTGTCTGTTTGTAATTCAAAAATTACAGCTTTTCACTAAATGCATATGAAAGTATACACGCTACTGACACTAAAAAACCACGTTTTAATCTGTCTGTCTGTCTGCATGTCTGTCTGTTTGTTCCAGGTAATATCTGAAACGGCTGGACCGATTTTAACGGGACTTTCACTGGCAGGTACAGGTAACTTAGGCTACTTTTATTTATTAAAAAGCGTTCTTATTTTTTCTTATATATAAAAATGAATCCCCATTTCCCTTGGTCACGCCATCACGCGTGAACGGCTGGATGGATTTTGACGGGAATTTTACTGGCAGATAGCATGAAACTAAATCTACGCGGGTGAAACCACGGGGCTCAGGTCAGGACAAAATAGTTTCCAACAATTACCTTAATAGACACAACCAATAAATCAACATTATACTCGAACTAAACACAAGTGCTTCTCGTCACCGATAGATTTACTACTAATAATTGATAATGTATTATCTTTTAATTTTACTTATCGCACCTAAATGAACAGTTGATAAAATACAATACAAATATTGGGTACACATAGTAAGTACTTGAATGACGGACTACATAATCGGTACTTTTTTAACGACGTTGTCTGAATATGAAACCTAGCTACGTATTTATCACCCCCCAAATCCCCTGCTTATAAAATTTCATGAAAATCGTTTGATACGTTTTCAAGATTCAGATCTATACATCTTAAAGGCTGAAGATAGTCTATACATACAGATAAATAAAATTGAAGTGTCTGTTTGTAATTCCAAAATAACAGCTTTTCACTAAATGCATATGAAAGTATACATGCTACTGACACTAAAAAACCAAGCTTAAAATTTTTTCTCTGTCTGTCTGTCTGTCTGTTTGTTCCGCGTAATCTCCGAAACGGCTGGACGGATTTTAACGGGATTTTCACTGGCAGGTAGCTGATGTTTCAAGGAGTAACTTAGGCTACTTTTATTTATTAAAAATATTAGGGTTCCGCGACAATAAAGATGAAACTAAATCTTCGCGGGTGAAACCGTGGGGCACTATACATACAATTTGTTCGTTTAGACGTTTTATTGTAAAAAAAAAAAAAAAAAAATTGTTCGTATTAGATTTTTTATACAAGCCGTGTTTTATTTTGAACATTCCACAAACGTGCATACTGTACTTCATCCAACACTACATATATAATTTAAAATCTTGACTGACTGACCGACTGAATTACTTAAACATCGACATACTGCCATATTCTTTGTGAAGTGTAAGCAGACACTTAGAAAAGGTTTCCGAAATTCGACCCCTTAGAGGGTTGAATGGGAAAATTTTTACTGAATCACCAGGTGAATCGCAGGCGTCAGGTGGTAAAAAATAAAAATGTGAAACGAACAAAGTGAGAGGCAATATACCTGGTATCTATCTATGAACAAAATTATCTACCAGATATTACGTGGTCCCTTTGGTGGAGACGCTATCTGTCGCCTACACAATCACGTGGGGTCTCGTTATTATACTAGCTGTTGCCAGTGACTTCTCCTTCGTAGATTCTCGATCGTAGGTAAAAAATCTGAATCATAATCAATAAAAAATCAGCGAATTCCATCTCTATGAGTTTGCTTAAGACATTTAACACTTAAACTTCGCTTTGGTATTTCGATACATAATATATCCACGAATATTATAAAGAGGAAAGATTAGATTGTTTTTTTTTGTTGTTTGCATTGAATAGACTCCGAAACTACTCGATCGATCTTGAAAATTATTTCAACAATGGATAGCTCCTCCTGGAATCCCACGGGAATGGGGACTACGCTAGTGAAACCGCGTGACATCCGCTAGTGTACGACAAAGATCAATAAGCAATAATGCAGCAAGTCCACCATATAGCCAGTATTTATGAATTAGGCTATGGTATCCCCTGCCTGTCGTAAGAGGCGACTAAAAGGGGCCGGAGGGCCTGCTGGCTGTGTCGGGGTGGGAGCTTTGACCACCGAGCCGCTGCCCGGGGGATGAGCCCCGGCAAAGTGTGGGGGGCACCGGTGCGATCTATCAGAGTACCCGGAGTTCCCCCTAAGCACGGAGGATGGCCACCGGGGGGGTTTTAGTGTGGTAAAAATCCCACATACCCCGATCTGCCTCTCCCAGGGCGGTCGAGAACCTTTTGAAGGTACCCTCGTCAATAAAAAAAGTGCAAACCATGTCGCTCTGCCAACTAAGTTTCTCATGTCTATATTTCCTTTTATGCAAAAAAATTGGCGTGTGAAATTTGGGTCCGTATTTTTTCTTCTCTAGATTTTTTTAACAAAATCTAACGTACAAACATGCTATCTATAAGGTTTATATATATATTTCTGAAGTAAGTATTCGGGGATAATCATGTCATGAAGATACAGATGTGCTGTAACTGAAATCTCTCGAAACCAATGATAAGATATACTAACGTTACGTTTATTTAAGTGCAAGCAAACAATAAACAAGGATCATTCAGTTATGTTTTAAATCATTTTGTTAAAATATACATCTACTCGTATACAGATCTTGTTTGTAATAAAAGTAAAATAACAGGTTTTCAGTATTTTCATAATGAATGTATATAATATACGGTACAGAAATAAAAAAAAAATTTTAAAAATTTTGTCTATCTGTTTGTTCCGGATAATCTCCGAAAGGACTGGACCGATTTTAACGGGACTTTCACTTACAGATAGTTTGTGTAAAATCCGTGCCAATGGACCTTAAGTTTATGATTAGGGTTATCAATGAAATACTAGTCTCATAATGGAATATTAAAAAAAAAACAAGTTGATTAAACAAAAGAGAATCTCAACAGCGCGATCCAATAATTGCAACTTTTAGCGTAGCGCCATCTATTGACACAGGTGCGAACTAATTCTGTCTTATACATAGGTAATGTTACAAGTAGGAGTAACTTAGGCTACTTTTATCGCTTTTGTATCGGTTTTCGATACGAAATTGAACCTTATCCTTTATGTAATATGTATCAATTTCCTATGATTGAAACCAACGCTCGCCGTCGAGTTCGACGCTGAGAACGATTTAGCGAATAACGCGACAGGACAAACTACTAGTTAATTGAAATATCAACCAGATACTTATATACAAACTAGCTGTGCCACGCAGTTTCACCCGCGTAGATTTAGTTTCATCCTTATTGTCACAGAACCCTAAAATTTTTGATAAATAAAAGTAGCCTAAATTAATCCCTGAAACATCAGCTACCTACCAGTGAAAGTCCCGTTAAAATCCATTCAGCCGTTTCAGAGATTACCCAAACAGACAGACAGACAGACAGAGAAAAAATTTAAAACTTGGTTTTTAGTGTCAGTATCGTGTATACTTTCATATGCATTTAGTGAAAAGCTGTAATTTTGGAATTAAAAACAGACAATTCAATTTTATTTATTTGCATAGATATAGATGTATAGATGTATAGATATAGATGTATAGATAACACGAGCTATTCACATGAATATATGTAGGTACCTATTATATTGTTTTGATTGGTTGAAAAGGTTAAATACTTAGGTAACTAGCTAATATTGGAAGCTGATAAGTCTGTTTGTTTACGTATATTTCAAATTAAGCCTCAAAAAATAGAAATAGTTAACGTAACGTTTCACCCGCTTAGTTCCCGTTCCCGTGGGAGTACGGGGATAAAATATAGCCTATATTAATAAGTGATAATGTAGCATTCAAATGGTGAAAGAATTTTTGAAATCGGTCTAGTACTTTTTGAGCCAATTCGTTACAAACATACATACAAACCTTTGCTCTTTATGATATTAGTACAGAAAAAATAAAAAAATCCTTACTGAAAATCATAACTCTTTTTTGCATTGCAGTAGTCAGGACAAAAATATAATAAAAGAGTCGCTAAGCAGTTAATTAAGCTGTAGTCTACATAGGTAATTAAAGATACGTAATACAGTCATATACTTAGTCATATCACATAATATATAGTAATATATCATAATATTATTGTTCGGTCGACAAAAGAAAAAATCTACTTCTTCTTAATACGTCATTGGTCTAAAATAGGTCACACGATAACCGTAATATCTTATACTTTGTATAAATTTAAGTCGACATTTCCGTACAATAATATTCATCGTTCGAACGCATTGGTCTTATAAATAACGTTACGAATGGGTTATTATCATAATACATTAATATACTAGCGGACCCAACAGACGTTGTCGTGCATACCGACTGCAGCGCCATCTGCCGGACTGATTTGTGAATAGAAACCATCCAGAAGTCGTAGACAAAGTAACATTCTCTCGCGCTTGTGCTAATAGAAGCGATACAAAATGTATGGGAATGACATAAACCAGTCACGTGGCATAAGTCATTCCCGTACATTTTGTATCGTTTAATAATGTTACTTTGTCTACACGCCCTGGCCGACACACAAACACATTTAAAAAAAACATTCATATAGGTTTACCATGAGCTCTTATTGCCATGATAGTTTCACTCATTTATGAGACAGATGTATGTGCCGTGCATACATCTGTCACTTTCGCACAACTGAATTATCATTGCAATAAGAGCTCATGATTGGGGCCCTGTACTCCGATGGCCTTATGGCTAAAAAATCTGCATTTTATCATAAGAAAATAGAGAAAATTATGCGTTTAGCGAAATTAGGGCGGGTCTAGGAACATATAAAATACTAGCGGACTTAGTTCCCGTTCCCGTGGGAGTGCGGGGATATAATATAGCCTATGTTACTCTTATAATCGGTCAAGTAATTTCGGAGCCTATTCAATGCAAATAAACAAACAAAAAAACCGTCAAATCTTTCCTCTTAATAATAAGTGTAGATAAAACATCGCAGCGTAAGTCGCAGACAAACACTAGTGCAGCAATAACACTGAACTTTGTAAGACCGGTTCAGTTATAAACAATTTATGGAGAATGGAACCACACGATCTTTGAGATAAGTTGAAGTGTTTTAGAATTCAGATACGCTCAGATAGTATATAAAGTGACAAGAATATCGCGTGTTTGTGTCAATTGCTGATAATTATGAAGCTGCTTGTGTTGAGGTAAGTGGGTTTGAACCTATATATTTCTAAGGTAACTAGCGGACCTAACGCGGTTTCACCCGTGTAGTCCCCCTCCCTGTGGGAGTATGGAGATAAAATATAGCCTATATTAATCTGTGATGTGATAGCATATAATGGTGAAAGAATTTTTAAAATCTTACTTGGGGCCCAACCATGAGCTCTTATTGCAATGATAATTCAGTTGTGCGACAGTGACAGATGTATGCACGTCACATACATCTGTCTCATAAATGAGTGAAACTATCATGGCAATAAGAGCTCATGGTAAGGCCCCTGTACTTTTTGAGCCAATTGGTTACAAATATGCTAATGTTTCCTCTTTATAATATTAGTATAGAAAAACAATTATCTATACATCTATACATCTATACATACAGATAAATAAAATTGAAGTGTCTGTTTGTAATTCCAAAATAACAGCTTTACACTAAATGCATATGAAATTATACACGCTACTGACACCAAAAAACCAAGTTTTAAAATTTTTCTCTGTCTGTCTGTTTGTTCCTGGTAATCTCCAAAATGGCTCGACCGAATTTAACGGGACATTCACTGGCAGGTAGCTGATGTTTCAAGGAGTAACATAGGCTACTTTTATTTATTAAAAATATTAGGGTTCCGTGACATGAAGCATGAAACTAAATCTACGCGGATGAAATCGCGGGGCACAGCTAGTAATATATAAATTGTAAATTAACATCAGACGGTACCTCTTAAAAAACATGAAACTAAACTAAAGATATGTAAACCTCTTTTTATATCCCATATCATAGAAATACCTATGTTTTGTAATAAAGAGTGATATTTTTTTTAGAAGAAAGTATACAATAAGACCTAATTTTGAATAGCAGTATATAAAAATACCAGCGGGGTTTGATTGCAATGTTTTTATCCAGTGTTGCAGTGCTGAGCTGCTGCGCAGCATCAGACAGGAAGTTTCCTGATGACTTCCTATTCGGCACTGCCACTGCCTCCTACCAGATTGAGGGTGCATGGAACGAAGATGGTAAACACACTCTTACATATTATAATCACGCCTATATTCCTCGAAGGATTAAATAGAGATGTACTTATAGCGCACCCACATTTCGCCAAATATCTTTAGATCCCATGTAAAGATATTGCCCCGAAACGGTCACTAATCCAGACTCCGGGCTGCTACTGGCAAACTACAAAAACCCTTTTAACACTTTGCCCGATCCTGTGATCGAACTCAGGACGGAACTTCTGCGGAACACTACCGCAAAAGCGTCTACTAGACCAAAGAGGCAATGGTGAAAGAGATTTTTTATTTTCTTTCTTTCTTTTCCTATCACACACCTCCAGCCCGGTTTTATCCCAAATATTAGAGTCAGCAGTTAGCACTCGATTGACCTACTGACACCTGATGACCTGACCACACTAAGAGGCCTTACTCATCAAATAATTCCAAAGTTCAAAAACCCGTTAACAGTTTCGTCAATGTTTTGTAATTATGAATATACTCTCCTCCAAGATATAGCACATAGCAGTTCCATAGAAACTTAGTTACCTTCTAAAATGCAATGATTAAAACAGGAAAAGGCGAAAACATTTGGGACCACATGACGCACAACACGCCCCATGTCATCAGAGACCAGAGCAACGGCGACATCGCCGCTGACACCTACCACAACTACAAGAGAGACGTTGAAGTCATGAGGGAACTGGGTCTAGATGCTTACAGATTCTCTCTGTCATGGTCACGAATCCTCCCTACAGGCAAGGCTAACGAGGTCAACCAAGCAGGCATCGACTTCTACAACAACTACATCAATGAGATGCTCAAATATAACATCCAACCTATGATCACTCTTTACCATTGGGACCTGCCCCAGAAGCTTCAGGAGTTAGGAGGGTGGGCCAACCCTCACATAACAGACTGGTTTGAAGATTACGCGAGGGTAGCTTTCGAACATTTCGGCGATAGGGTTAAGCTCTGGATCACTTTCAATGAGCCACGTGAGATCTGCTATGAAGGATATGGATGGTCTACCAAAGCTCCGATCCTGAACGCGACCGCGGTAGGCACATATCTCTGTGCCAAGAACTTGGTTGTGTCACACGCAAAGGCGTACCATGCCTACGTCAATGACTTCAAGCCTACCCAGGGTGGTTCATGCGGTATCACAATCAGCGTTAACTGGTTTGGACCGCTCACAGAAAGCGAAGAGGATGCTGCTGCAGCTGAGCTCAAGAGACAAGCTGAGGTACGCTGTTAGGATATTGCTTTATTAATTTGTGCGTTTGTCTCTTCAGTGTTGATTAGGACTAGGGTTTACACTCTTAGAAAAAGTGAGCATGATATAATTTATTCCAATGTTCCAAAATCCAATTCTTGTGGTTGGCACTTGATTCAACCTGATGTGGCTGTTAACATGTTTTTACACAAAGCGACTCCCATCTGAACTTCGTAAATTGGTACCACTTGGTAACACTAATTATGAGACTTTCTTAGGCTTCCGACAGTTCTGTGAAGATTCTCAAAGATGGCAAATTGGCAACCGGGACCGACGACAGCTCGTAGAAGGAACTCGGATAGTGTCCCTTATCCAAATCCAACTAACAACTTGCCTTAGATAAGAACAGCAGCCGCTAGGCCTCTGAACTATATTAACGGCTATACACATCACTTTACCTGTTACCACGTGTAACAGGTACTTGGTTACAATATGATTACGTTTTTCCAGTGGGGACTTTACGCCGAGCCCATCTTCTCTGCGGAAGGTGGTTTCCCCAAAGAACTGGCTGCAGCAGTAGCCGCTAAGAGCGCTGCCCAAGGCTTCTCCCGGTCCCGCCTGCCTGCCTTCACGGATGAAGAGAAGGCTTTCGTCCGAGGCAGTGCCGACTTCTTTGGAGTGAACCACTACACTGGAAATCTTGTATCTGCCAATGATTATAAAGAACAGCACCCCGTGCCATCTCTGCCTGATGATATCGACGTTGGCACGTTCACGCCGAGCGAGTGGCCACAGGCTGAGTCTACTTGGCTATTCGTAAGTATACAATGCCCTATCTACTTATCAGAAGGTAGGACAGTAATAGGAAGATCGTCATATTATATTTTTTGTGAATCAATCGAAAATAGAGGTAGTGTTTTGTTCATGCATAAATAAGTTCGCCAGTGCCAAAATGCCAATTGCATCTTGAAATGTGCATAATGACTGCTCTGAGTAGCGAATTTTTTATATAATATCAGATAGGTCATTGTCAGACATACAAAAGGAAGCTTTTACACCACATTACCTGTCATATTCAGCCTTGCTTGATATTCAAGGAACAAAACTACATTGCCACCTTTTGCCCCTTCCACAGCTAAGCCCAAACAGCATCTTGAATGCCCTTAGCGACCTAGATCGCAGATACAACAGCCCGATTTTCTACATAACGGAGAATGGCTGGTCCACCCCTCCAGATGCTGGTCTGATTGATGACGACAGGATCACCTACTACAGAGCTTCTCTCGAGAGCGTCCTTGATACCTTGGATGCTGGGATCAACCTCAAAGGCTATATGGCTTGGAGTCTCGTGGACAACTTTGAATGGATGGAGGGATACTTGTAAGAACATTTTATCGTTTCTTTATCAAATCATCATCTCCTTTAAAGCATTTACCTAACTGCTAAGCGAATAATGCATCCATTAAAAAAAATTCTTTAACGTTCTACGAGTACATTTGATGCGTGCTTATATTATTTCTTTCTTTTTATGTAAGAACACGGTTAACTCGGAATAAACTGAACCGATTTGGATGGTTTAAAGTGTATTGTGTAAAGGAAATTCTAAAGAGCGCCTATTTTTTATAGGTATATCTAAACTTACCATAACCAATATCCCTTGCAGTACCTAAGGTCTACGGTTCGTATTTTTGAGGTTCAAATGCATGGTACAGACTCATAACTCTTTAACGTTGCAGAGAACGCTTCGGCCTGTACAGCGTGGATTTCGAGAGCCCGGAGCGCACGCGCACTCCGCGCAAATCCGCCTTCATCTACAAACAAATCATCAAGACCAGAACTATCGACCACAGCTACGAACCCGAATCTATGACCATGACTATCGATGAGGGTCATTAATTCTATGTTTTTCAATAAAATACATGGTTTTGTAAATATGTTTTTTTATTTATTGTTATTTTATCTCTTTATTAAGAATCAATATGAATAAACACATGTGAATTGTCCACCTTGTATTACTTATTCCATTAACAGTCCTTTAAATACAAATTACAATCATGCCTCATTTAAAAATAAATTACATTAAATAAACCGCCTATGAAATTACTTTTGAAGTTGTAGTTTGAAACGTAATATTTTTTTTGATCTTAGCATGTTCTGAAAAAAAAACACATTCATAGAACTGCCATCGTAGTTGTCATTAGTTGACAGATCGAATCCACTTCAAATTTTGACAGCTCAAGAGGAAATGAACAAAAGTTCGGTCGAGTTGAGTACGGAGCAAGTTATGCGGATTATTCATACGATTGAGTCATCTGTAGCGTAATAATGTGTTGCTTGTAAAAAAGGAATATTGATAAACAATTACACGAACGTAATAAAATAGTGCATATCAAATCGTTTATGGCACAATAAGACCACAATGCACCGGCGCAGAGGACCAAATTTTACTTATGTTAGTGGCTGTGTAAAATATATGATATTTGTGCTGAATTTTATATTTTGGGTGAGTATTATACATTTACAAGCTTTACGGTATATATTTATAGCTATTCTAATTGATAAATAACAAAACTTGATACATTTTAATTGTTTAAAATCTTGAAAATTGAATGCAAAAAAATTACATTGTGATTGTTATCACAAGATCCGTACCTATAGTTTTATTTGAATACAGAACGTGTCATTCACTGAAAATAACTGACCGATCGTTAGATAAGGTGGCTTACAAAAGAATTATTCTTGTTTGAAACTTGTTTCACTGCACAATGAGTAACAAAGAATGTATGATTCGCGCAATGATGGCTACATATAAAATCTCTTCAGTACTTTAAACAAACAGTATGTAGTTCTCACTTGGGAAAACGAGTTTGTTTGTTATACCTGACTCCTTGGTAAAGAAATCTCATATATAGTTAATCCTAGCAACCATTCAGGCTCCAATATATTGAGATGAAAAGGGCAGCTGTCATTAAGTATTCTTAATTTATCCTCATTTGTGCATTACAACTGTGTCCATGGGCTTATATTTCTTATGTATTTATGAAAATTGTAAAATCTTTTGAAAAGTTAAATTACTAAGTTTGTTGCTGGGTTCTTTGTAAAAACAACCTTCTCTGAAATTAATCATGTATGCTCACAAAATTTAACCTAATTAAATTATTTTGAGTTTTTTACTGGCTTTTAAGTAATTATATTATCTATATAATAGATCAGACTGTAGGATTATAAATGTTACCACCAAATTTGGCAGGTTGCTTTTACAGAAGAAAACTTGACAAAACTAAACAAATTTTACAATAATAATTGCTGATTTCCTTAGCTATTAGTATTAGTATTTGAATTACTTCTCAGACAATGACTTTTCCTCACAATGTTTTTCTTCACCGTAAAGCATGTGGTGTGAAATCACTGCACATAAGATTTTCTAGAAAAAATCATTACTGCACGCCTGCTGGGATTTGAACTTGTTGCTTGCATAGCAGGCGGCTGCTCAAATACCAACGCTACCATGGTCTTTGAATAAATACTAAATAATATAAAGCCCATAGGTGTCTGCACTTACTCTTATCACAACAGTATCAGTGGCTTGCATTGCATGTAAGCAGATAAGCAGAAGTTACAATTTGAGATGACTGAATACACTTGTGTCGTGTGTGTGTGTTTATATTCGTGTGTGTGTCTTTACCAAAACGTACGTACCTACGCCGCGTAACATAGGTATGTACTTAACCTGCCTACCTACCTACTTATTGTTAATACCCCTCTGAAAATCCAATGCACGCCCCTGAACAGGATAACATAATAGCATAGGTTTAAGTACAGTACTAACAAGCCTGTGTATCAACTGAGTCACACACACATTTTCCAAGAATACAATATTGTTCAACATAAAATATACAGTGCCATGACTAATATACGTATTTATATACATTCAACCTTGGTCAAAGTTTAAGTCTTAGTTAATCTTATCGTCAAATTTGTCTTAAGTCTTATAGTGTGAAGTGTATGAACAGATGCATTAATGTGGATGAAGCAAAAGAAGTATGAAAGGATTGTTGCATGTGGCGAACAGTGGTCTCTGCCTACGCATTTACCCCACTATTTTCACTGAGCACTCATAACTCGCGACGGCAACAATGTGCAAGTTTCATAAATTATAATTTATGCTCTTCTGTTTCAGCTATTTGGTGGATTATTAGTGGCCATTGGACTGTATGCATTCATTGACAAATGGCAAGCCACAGGACTAATAAAGGTATCTCTCACTCTATTTGGGTTGCTAAAGGTAATGTAGGACTATGGCGACTGGGGGCCTACTCTCTTTCTCCGAATACGAAACTTAGCGAACGAACGAAAATTAAACGTAGTTTCACTATCGTTTTGTTGTTATCATACTCAAATTTTCCTTCATCTAATAATTTCATTAAAGTTGGTTAAGAACATATAAACACCAAATAATTTTCTAGCAGTAGGTCTAAAACGGCCATTTTGGGAGAATCATAATGTGATCCGAATATGTACAGGAATGATTAATATTTCGCAATTCACCTGTTTGACACTTTCCTATGAAGATTCCTAAAATGGTCCACAAAATATGAATTGCTTTTGTGACAAATAGCAGAACCATAAAAAGTTACATAGGGACTAACATCTTCAATTATTGTATTCATTCGTGAATCATAAATATGAATTGCACTTAAGTGACCATTTTGTCATTTCGGTGATGAATCGTATTCGGCTCACATTATGATTCTCCCAAAGTGGCCTTTTTAGATCTACAGATCATGTTCGGACGTAATTTTAGAATAAATAAGAACCGTGGTAGGATTCTCGGCCGAAGCTTCGTTTCTCGGTGAAAGCGAGTAGGCCTCCAGAGTGGTGTGAGTTTATGAACTAACATATCCCAGTGTGACCACATCACATTGGAACATTCAGTATGAATTAAACTCATTTCTGATTTCTCACCTACAGTTTTTCGCTGAAAGATAACAACATGTGTCTGAGAACTAATTCAAGGATGTATCCATAGTGCTTGAGACGGCAATAGACTCACACTCTGTCACATTGGCAGTTGGCACTTAATCATCTTTGGTGAAAAGTGGGTGTTGTTACTACCACACCTCTGCCTACACCTTCGGGGAGCCTTATGGGATGTTTGTAATTCTAAACAAACAGTTTTACACTTAATACATATGAAAGAAAATTAAGGCGAATACATAAAAAAAAATATTTTAAATTTTTCTCTGTCCGTCTGTTTGTTGCGGGTCCTGTCTAATATTTCTAAAAGAGTAATTACTGAGTTTCTTGCCAGGTTCTTCACAGTAAAAGCAACCTTCCGAACCTGGCGGTAGCATGTATAATCCTGTATAATTATGTAATTCTGACGATTTGAAAGTACATTGATGAAAGTCTAATCTGTTATGTAATTTGAAGTGTACCATGTAATAATTCCAGTTGGAGACGGTGTATGACCTGATATTGAACGTCAGCCTGCTGATAGCCTTGCTCGGCGCGGTGGTGTTCATCGTCAGCTTCGCGGGCTGCGTGGGCGCTCTGCGAGAGAACACGTGTCTGCTCAAATTCGTAAGATTTTCCTATAACGCTTAATCTATTCAGTTAAATAAAATTTTAAGTGTCTTTTTGTAATTATGAATTAACAGCTTTTTACGAAATGCATATTTAATTTTAATACTGTAACCAATATTAAAAAAAAACATTTTTTTTTAAATAGAATCATATCTGTCTGTTTGTTCCGGCTAATCTCTGAAACGGCTAAACCGATTTGAACGGTACTGTCACTGGCAGATAGCTGATGTTTAAAGGAGTAACTGGCTGTATTTACTCAGATAAAATATTGGGGTTCCGCGAAACGAAATTAAATCTAGGTAGGTGAAGCCGATGCACAGCTAGTTAATAAATATATTTTGCTAAGCATGTTTTGTATTCTAGTATTATCATGCGGTAAAACATATTAAATAATAGTTAGTGCCAACTTTATCCTTCATTTAAATCCTACATCATTTTTCCTCAAATCACAATCTATACATATAAAATGTCTTACTGAAATTAACGCACAACCTAGACCACTGGTCCTCGAGACTTGAAATTTGTAAGGTGTGTTCTGGTGACTTTTCATTATTCCCCCGCAACGTTTGTTAACTCTCCCCCTGTTTTTCTCAATTCTTCCCCAATCTTTCTCATTAATCCCCCAATCTTTCTCAATTCACCCCATACTTGTCGCAACCCTCCCCCGACCTTTCTCTATTCTCCCCCAACCTTTCTCTATTCTCCCCAAATCTTTCTCTATTCCCCCCCAAAATACACAATGGTATATTATTTCCAGTACTCGCTATGTCTGCTAATCTTGTTCCTGGTGGAGATGGGAGGCGCTGTGTGTGGATTCGTGTTCCCTCGCTCGTTGCACGGCATTGTGGAACACAGCTTCACGGAGCACGTGGTCCACAAGTACCGAGACGATCCAGATCTCCAGAACTTCATTGATTATGCTCAGAGTGACGTAAGTTCTTGTTTATGAAAGATTTACCCTCGTAGGATTAACAATAAATACGTACATACCGAGTAAAATCATAACTCTGCTTTTTGCTTCGCCGTAGTTGGGTAAAAATATAGGCGATAAGAGTCAGCAAATTATGTTAAATGTAAATATATAGTAGTCTTAGAAAAATAATTTAGCATAAGAAGTATATTCACCAAAATAAAAAAATCTACAAAAGTAAAATTACATTATGCAACAAAATTGTATTTGCAATGTTACAACTGTTGTTCCAACGTTACAATCAGAGCTGTACCGATGTTACAATTGTAATACCAATGTTACAATTGTAGTTGCAATGTTACAATTAAAGCTTCCCAATGTTACAAATATAGTTCCAACGTTACAATTAAACCTCCAATATAACAATTATAGTTCCAACGTTACAATTGCAATTCCAATGTAACAATTCACAGTTCCAATGTTGCGGTCTGACCTCCGAAGGGTATATGGATTGGTCCAAGAACGAGTACTTCAACTGTTCCTCGCCGTCGGTGGAGAGGTGTGGGGTTCCGTTCTCGTGCTGCATCAACGCTACTGACATATCGTCTGGGCTTGTCAATATTATGTGCGGCTATGGTGCGCAGAAATATCCGGTATGTATGCAACATTTATACAGGGTGTCGGAGAAAAAGGAACAGTTGTCTTCTAGAAGTTGTAGGGTTTTATGAATATATCACTATATTAAAGTCGTAAAATATCTAGCTCCAACGATATCGTAGTTATAGGCTATAGCGAATTGAGCTCGCGGCCTTAAGTGATTGAATGAACGCGCGGCCGCGTTTACCTACATTACGTACGCGGTAATTAAACTTTTAAAATTTAGGGGAAGGTTACTGGTTTCGAAAAATGGTTTTATGGGATTATTTCAGGATTTATTAGTGGGAGAAAAAAAAATAAAAACGTTGTTAGATTTCACGCGAATAACTCTACGTTACAGCTGATTTTTATGCGAAAATAAGGTCTTGATATAGTCAACTTTGAACGTCAATTACTCGAAAACGGAAGAAGATATTTTTGTCATAATAATTTTGATTGCTTCCTAAAATTATACCCAATCACATATTTTAACAGCTGTCCTATTTTCCCCGACACGCTAAATTATAATTTGCTGGCGACTAATGTGTTTGTTAATTTTACATACACAAGTGCCTTACCAGGGCCTAAACTGAATAAATCATTTTCATTTTTCATTTTCAGGTGGCAGAGGCCAGTAAACGTGTGTGGACGAGCGGTTGTATCGAGATAGTGCGGTCGTGGGCTGAACGCAACTTGTATGGGATCGCCTGCGCCGCTCTGGTCGCTGCTCTGGCTCAGCTGCTCGTCATATACCTCGCCAAGACCCTCGAGGGACAGATCGAGCTGCAGAAAGCTAGGTGAACTAACGTTATAATACTTTCAAGCAAAAATATCACAAAATACATTGAAAAAACAGATTTTTCAGTGTGAAAACTACATCAAATGGAAGTAAGTAAGTGTCTGTTCGTAACTCCAAATTACCAGTTTTTTTTTTATTGCATTATGTGATATGATTTTCTCTTTTTTGTCTGTCTGCCTATCTGTCTGTTTGTCCCGGGTAATCTCTGAATGGCTAAGCTTTGAGACGGGTGAACCGGTTCTATCGAGACATATCTACCAGATAGCTGATGTTACAAAGAATAAATATGGCTACTTTTATTTCTAAAATGTAAATAGGTTTTCGCAATTTAAACCAATATGAATAAATTTTACGCGGGTGAAACCACGGGGCATAGATAGTGTATACTATTTAAAGACATACATGCTGTTAAATATCAATACAGATAAACTAAATTGATGTGTCTGTTTGTAATTTCAAATTAACAGTTTTTCGCTAAATGCAAAGTATATACGATACTTAAAATATTTTTTTTAAGAAACGGACAGAGCCGATTGTTTCGGATAATATCCGAAACGGCTGAAGAAATTAATACCTCGGCTGGACCGATTTTAACAAGACTTTCACTAGCAGATAGCTGATGTTACAAGGAGTAACTCAAACTTTGAATATTAATCAAACTTCACATATTACAGATGGCAAACATGAAACAGGGGTACGGCGGGCGCTTACCGCGACGACTGCCGGCGAACTTTACTGTAGCCGTGCCCTACGGTTACCGGACACTACCCGGTTACCGGACACAACCCAATTACCGGACACAACCCAATTACCGGACACCACCCGAGTACTGGACACCTCCCAATTACCGGACACAACCCGGACGGTTCACCGGTTACACTCAACTTGCTCAACCAATCACAACACCCAGAAGACGTGTCCGGACAACTTTTCGGACGTCCGGTCAACCATTTACAAATACCCGGGTCGTCCGGGTATGACGGTCAAGCGGACGCCTGCAGGCGGTATTAGCCACGCTATATGTGCCATTTAAAGACATATATTTAAATTAATTACAATCGCATTTTAATCCCGATTGAATTTAGAGTTAAATATTACGTTGGTATTTTTTGTCTCGTTCTGACGTTATACAAAGTAACAAGAACGGAAACACATTACTATAATAGATTAAATATAATTATTATATCGCATTTAATATTAGACAGATAATATCTTAAACCCGCGTAGAGTTATTTTTATGTGACCCGCGGAACCCTAATATTTTAAAAACAAACTGGCTATCTGCCAGTGAAAGCCCCGTTAAAATCGGTCCAGCCATTTAGGAGGAACAAATAGACAGACAGTTTTTTTTGTGACAGTATCGTATTTACTTTCATATGCATTTAGTTAAGAGCTCTAATTTTGGAATTACAAACAGACACTCCAATTTTCTTTTATATATCTTAATCACGGTATAATATAACATTCCATATATTTGGCTACGATCAAACAAGATGACGTCATAACGTTACATATTACGGTTTCGATGACCGTGACAGCTGTCAATAGAGATTCTAGTGTCTGAAAACTCACGTGACATGAATTTAGTGTTTTTTCTAAACTTCTAAAGACTTTTTATTTGCGAATTCTTAAAATGGTTAGTAAAAAAACATGCGTCGATTTTTTCCTTGATTTTTTGTTTTTCGCAAAAATCACGATTAACAAACAGAAAAAGATTACGAGTATCTCAGTAGCAACTACACTGTTTGCAAAAGTCGTGGGTTCGAGTCCTCGTGTAACTATTTTTGCTAACTACTTCAAGAATTTAGGAAATAAAAGTGTGTCATCAATCTAATATTTCTTATATGTGATCGAATCGTGATATAATCGATCGTTTAGGTGTCGTTATTTATTTAATTGTAAAAAATCTGCTCAAATCTCCAATGGTATTTGCCAAAATTGTAACTGCCTACCAGTGGCGTGCATTGCAAGCAGGTAAGCAAAATTACAATTTGTGATCACTGAATACAATCGTGTCGTGTGTGTGTTTATGTTCGTATGTGTATCTTTACCAAGACGTACGTACCTACGCCGCGTCACATAGGTATGTACTTAACCTGCCTACCTACCTACTTATTGTTTATGCCTACCCTTTCCCAAGTGCCCCACTGGGAAGGGTATAGGTTTAAAGTCAACAAGACTGTTTTAGTTAAAAGCTTAAAAAATTACAAAAAAAACACTTTTTTAAATGAAGTAAGAAGTAAAATTTATATTTAAAAGGTGAATTATGTAAAAAAATCATGTTTGAAATTTTATTGCCCGATCTTATTATAATAGAAGTCTATGAAAAACAACATTCCCCTTACAAAACATGGCTTAAACCAAGACTAAAACAAACTGGGACTAAAGTTTACTCGGGGAAAATAGGACAGCTGTTAATGTAGACGCTAGCGAGTGTAGATTACGGCAAACTCGTGAGGGGTACTGTAACACAAAATGAAAAAGAACTAGATATGAGATCTTTGCGCGTCTGTCACACTTTTCTCAGTAGATATATCCCTACTTAATATTATAAATGCGAAAGTAACTCTGTCTGTCTGCTTTCCCGCTTAAACCTCTCAACCGATTTTGATGAAATTTGGCACAGACAATCTTTAGACCCTGAGAAAGGACATGGGCTACCTTTTATTTATTAAAAATATTAGGTTCCCGCGACCATGAGGATGAAACTAAATCTACGCGGGGCACAGCTAGTCTATATATATAAAAGAAAGTCGTGTTAGTTACACTACTTATAACTCAAGAACGGCTGAACCGATTTAGCTGAAAATTGGTGGGTTAAAGCCAGGAGAAGGGCATAGGATACTTTATACAGTTCTCTTGAAAAAATCGTCATATGACACACTAAAGTCTGCGCGGGTGATACCGCGGGGCACTACTAGTTTATGTATTAGCTGTATTTTAAGTATCGAATGTTTTATCGTTGTCTATTATCCATTTTTATCTTTAAACTAGCAGTGTCCCGCGGTTTCACCTGCATAAACTTAATTTAATAGGTGGTCCGCGCAACACTAATGTTTTTTAAATAAAGGTAGCCTAAGTTACTCTTTGTACAATTATCTGCCAGTGAAAGTCCGGTTAAAATTAGTTCAGCCGTTTCAGAGATTACCCGGAACTAACAGACAGACCGACAATTCTAGAAATTGGCTTTTTTAGGGGCCCTAGTTTCATATGCATTTAGTGAAGATCTGTTATTTTGGAAATTATGGAATTGCAAACAGACATTTCAATTTTATTTATCTGTATAGATATAGAAGGTTTAAGTTAAATAATATTGCTAGCATAAATATCAATTATCGGAATGTAGTGCAATATTTTATTTTGCAGAATTTTGAAATTTAATAAATAAAATGACATTAACTTATAATGTCTGTCTGTCTATGTTATATTAGTTTAAGGACTCTTAGGATATTCTTAGTACAGTAGTTTTAATTTAATGGGCATTTTTGAAGTCAATTTCTCAATGAAAAACGTATTTTACTGTCATTCCTAATTAATTATGACTGACGAATATTCTTAGAATTATGTTGTATAAAATATTATTAACGGATAATGCATTAATATTGAAAAATATCGAATATTATAGCTAATTGCGGAATAATTAGATCTTATATTTAACTTCAGAGAAGCGGTTTTTCTAACCGTTTCTAGACTAATTGGCCATCGTATTTTAATTTGATAGCCATTTAATATGTATTAACCAAATAATAACATTATTAAGTTACTAGATGTAAGTTTATGTAAATAATCAATATATATAACACTAGTTGTTCTCCGCGGTTTCGACTGCGTAGACAAAATTTTATTGGTTTTTTTTATCCTGTACAAGGTGACCCTGCGACCTTTTACATCTATTCTTTTACTTATTTTTCTTCCTTGAATTATCACAGATATATCACGATCATAATTACCCAAATCGGTTCAGTCGTTCTCAAGTTTTTGTGAGACTAACAAACAGCAATAATTTTTTATGTAGGTGTATTATAGATGATCTTAAAAATTAATCCCTATTTCCCTTGGTCACGACATCACGCGTGATCGGCTGGATGGATTTTAACGGGACTTTCACTGGCAGATAGCTGATGTTTCAAGGAGTGTTTTAGGCTAATTTTATTTAGAAAACATATAAGGGTTCCGCCACTACGCGGGTGAAACCGCGGGGCACAGCTAGTTCATAAAGAATACAATCATATGGAAAAGTTCTAGTGGAGGAACCCTTATATGTTTTCTAAATAAAATTAGCCTAAAACACTCCTTGAAACATCAGCTATCTGCTAGTGGCAGTCCCGTTAAAATCCATCCAGCCGTTTACGCGTCATTCCGTGACCAAGAGAAATAGGGATTCATTTATATATAAGATATAAATCCGTTGGTTTACATACATGGTATTATATTATACTTCTTACAGTTCAGGTATTTGTAAGTGATTGAACAAGATGACGTCACGTGGTGACATTTGAAATGTTCAATCCAGTCTAGAGACATTTTTATATACATAGTTGCTATTTCAAATTATTTTAGTTAGTGATAGCGTAACGTTGCGATTAGTGAAACATTTTTATTAATTGTCCATCAAGATGACGTAATTTTGGCACAATCACGTGATTTTAATGATAAATGCCTGGTTTTTTTGCACCATGTATATATGTATATAAATGAGTATAATGTACCAATTATTATTAGCGGTACGAATCAGTTCTACATAATATTAGCTATAGACTATAGTATAGTTCGTAGCAACTAATCTATTATCTTAATATATGTCTTGTCAAGGAGGTAGGAGTTAAATTGAATAGATAGATTATTCTTGTAACGTGTCAGTGATATTTCTCTGTAATATAGGTAATAAAACTTGTAATCTTCATTAGAGGTTTTTTATTCCAATATTCATTAGATTACTCGACTCGATTATATAACATAGCTGTGCCCCGCGTAGATTTAGTTTCATCCTTATTGTCGTGTAATCCTTACATTTTTAATAAATAAAAGTTAAGTTACTCCTTGAAACATCAGCTAACTTCCAGTGAAAGTCCCATTTAAATCGGTCCAGCCGTTTCAGAGATTACCTGGAACAAACAGACAGACAGACAGAGAAAAAAATTTAAACTTGGTTTTTTAGTGTCATTAGCGTGTATACTTTCATATGCAATTAGTGAAAAGCTGTAATTTATGAATTACAAACAGACACTTCTATTTTATTTATCTGTATAGATGTATAGATATGCATTTGATGAGAATTTTATATGCATTATAATAATTCATACATACTACAATAAATTCGGACGTATCCGTGGTCCCACTGCTATTGACCCACAGTTGGTCCACGGGTAATATTTTTTGCCCGTAGACCCACTACTCTAGATTTAGAATATATTAACGACAAAGAATTTTCTATTAGACCACGTTCGGACGTACTTTTAGAACGAATAAGAACCGTCTTAGGTTCTTTGCGAACTTTCGGCCGAAGATTCGTTTTTCGGAGAAAGCAAGTAGGCCCGAAGTTTATATTCCCTTTGATGTTTTCATTTCTTGCCCTTGCCCTTCTTGACTGGCTCTGGTTCGGGCTCCGGTTCCGGTTCCGGTGGTGGTGGGGGCCAGTACCTGCAGGGTCGATAAGAATGCAAAAATGTTGACATCCACGGTTGCAGATCCGGATTATTCAAAGTTCACATCCACGGACGCGGATGCGGATTTCGGGATTAAAAAAAAACAATTATTTAAATTTTAAGTGCATAAATAACTGAAAATCAATTTAAAATTAACTTTTTATTTATTTAATCATATTTCTAACGCGACACTGACGCACATATATCATCATATAAATGACTAGCTGCGCCCCGCGGTTTCACCCGCGTAGATTTAGTTTCATCCTTATTGTCGCGGAACCCTAATATTTTTAATAAATAAAAGTATCCTAAGTCCTTGAAACATCAGCTACCAGTGAAAGTTCCGTTAAGATCCGTCGAGCCGTTTCAGAGATTACCCGGAACAAACAGACAGACAGAGAAAAAAATTAAAACTTGGTGTTTTAGTGTCAATAGCGTGTATACATTCATATGCATTTAGTGAAAAGCTGTTATTTTGGAATTACAAACAGACACTTCAATTTTATAGATATGTGTCAAATATTTAAATAGTATTAATTAAACTGATCATATCCATACAAAATTATTTGGTATATTTGAAGGCATCGTTGTTCTAAACTAGTTACGGATCTTGATACGGTTTTTACTAACATGTAGGAGATTAACTCCGCTGTTAATAGCTACAAAAATCCATATTTTAATTTAAATATATATATATATATATTATAGAGTTATATATATTATATTATATTGATTTTTCATAGTATGGATTCTTTTAGTCTACGTGAGCGAAACCGCGGGACGCGGCTAATTTTGCGGCACCCTTATTGTAAAAAATAAAAGTAGACCAAGTTACAGTTGTAACATCAGCTATCTGCAAGTGTATTAGTCAGAGATTACTCACAACAAACAGACAGAGCAAACATATTTTTTTATATTAGTACCGTATACAGGGTGTAGGGGAAACCGGGACAGCTCTTAAAATATGTGATAGGGTATAATTTTAGGAAGCAATTAAAATTATTATGACAAAAATATTTTGTTACGTTTTCGAGTAATTGACGTTCAAAGTTGACCATATCAAGACCTTATTTTCGCATAAAAATCAGCTGTAACGTAGAGTTATTCACGTGAAATCTAACTACGTTTTTATTTTTCTTCTCCCACTAATAAATCCTGAAATAATTCAATAAATTTAACTACCGTGTACGTAATGTATGTAGGTAAACGCGGCCGCGCGTTCATTCAATCGCTTAAGGCCGTGAGCTCTTCGGCCATTGCCTATAACTACGTTATCGTTGGAGCTAGATATTTTACGACTTCAACATAGTGATATATTCATAAAACCCTACAACTTCTAGAAGACAACTGTTCTTTTTTTCTCCGACACCGTGTATACCTACTATCATATTATGCATTTAGTGAAATTATATAATGTCAGATAAACAAACAGACACCTTAATTTGATTTCATTGACATTCCAAAATATTTAAAATCGTAACCCGAAGTGAAGTGAGAGCTGTTCGCTAGTATGATATAAATGCGGGTACTTGTTAAAGAACGCATCATCTGCAGCGAGTCCCAGGGGCAGGATGTGACTCTTCTTGTTCCACTCTTCTCTCTGCAAGTCTTCCAACTCCTCCAACTCTCGGTCTTCTCTCGCTTTCAACTACAGCATAAACATAAGTATTGTTGAATGAAACATAGGCTATAGTTGTGGGACCAATCAAGCCTCCTTGTGCGAAAGCTTGGAACTCACAACCTTTGTAGTGCAGGCAACTGCTGAAACCACTGCACTTAGTTTCAAAGTCAAAGTCAAAGTTAAAAATATCTTTATTCGATTAGACTTTTTACAAAGCACTTTCAAATCGTCAGAATGACACAATTTACAGTATTATACATGCTACCGCCAGGTTCGGAAGGTTGCTTTTACTGAGAAGAACCTGGCAAGAAACTATAGTATCCATGAGACTACTTACAATATTTGTCTGGTAATACATTATTCCAAGTTTCTTTATCACACATATAATCACTAACTGTATAATAACCCTTTTTAAGTAATACAGATTTAACAGTCTCTTTAAATTTATCAAAGGGCAAGTTTACAATACATGTAGGTAATTTATTATAAAAGCGTATACTTTGCCCTAAAAATTATCCCTGTTTCTTATTTTTCTTTCAAAATAATGGTCCTTCTATGACCTATTTTTTACTCTACAAAGGTGATAAAAGGCGTTACAGTCCACCTAATCCATAGGCTACTGCACCCTATGAATGCTTGTAACACCAAGTGTCACAAGGAAATCCCTGTGCTAACACAGCGACTTCACTCCTACTCCTCCCCTCCATGGAGCACTGGTGACCTTACTCACCACAGGAACACAATAATACTCAAAGGTAGAATTAGTTGACTCAGTAAGTTTTAAGTTTTACCTCCATCAAAGCCAAGAACTCCTCAGTAACGACTTCCTTCTTCCCTTTGCCCTTAGGCTTGTCTTTCTTGGGCGGTTTGTCCTTCTTAGGCTTGGTTTTAAGGGCTATGTACAGTTTCTTAGGTATTTGCAGCTGGTTCGGCGCGTCTATCAGCGTGTAGCTTGGGGAGAACGTGAATATTGACCGAAGTAAGTTGTACTGGTAATCTGTGCTGAAACTGGGAGAAGCAATGAAAATGATTTATTCAGTTTAGGCCCTGGTAAGGCACTTATAAACGTCGACGTGACCACCGGTTCGGAAACTAGCCTTCTGAGAAGAACCGGCGAAAAACTCTGCATTTTACATAGTAAATAATCATTAATTACAATAAAATTTATGTAATTCACAATAGTGAAAATTGCATCATCTTGCATGTGACAACAATACAGCGCAGACTTTAATTCCATTTGTCTTAAAAACTTTGTAATCCCAAATAGTATAATAAGCTTTTAGGTATTATTTGATACTAGCTTTTAAATAAATATATATACTTTGTGAATTTGCTGAGGTAATGTAGATAAACTTCTCCTTATGTGGCAAACAAATCGTGCAGTCTGCCTGATGTTAAGCTGCATAATACTGCAGCCTATATATGAATGAATGTGACCAACACCAGAGAGTCACGTGCCTCCACTCCTCCTGCTCAGAGCATGCACCTCGAAGATCGTTACGATCTTTTGACGGAAAAACTTATTCCATGCATACTTACAGGTCAAAAATATAATGAATAATCTTGGTAAGATCTCTGAGACAGCATTCAAAAGCTGTTCCTTGGAAGGTGACCAGTTTGGAGACATTTGTGGTGATCATTGACTTCGCTCGTGAGGATACGGAGCGGGTGGTGGCGACGGAGTGAGACGGGGAGACGTCTGGTTCTTCCGGCTGTTTGTAATACACTCCCGCTTCGGCTGGGGAAGGGAGACGGGCTTCTGTTGCTATGAACTGAGCTGCTGACACCATGCTATCCTGGATGTAAAAGAAAGCATGTGACTACCTATTCAATAGCTGAACTTTGTCCTTGCATTCGCGTAGATTTAATTTCATAGGTCATCACTCGCCACATAGATGGCGCTACTCGCTAACAATTGCAAAGTATGAGTACAAAAACACGAGAACCTAAATTGCGCAATTACAGTTTTGGAGCGCATTGCAGTATATTCCCCAGACAAGACACATGCCTGGCTGGATGATCTTTTGCTGGTGATAAGCATGATCACTCGCTCTCCATACTGCCATGAGCTTGAAAACTCTTATTGCGCGATTTAGGTTTACGTGTATTTAAACCAAAACTTCGGATTTATTAGCGAGTAGCGCCATCTATGTAGCGAGCGGAGAAACGCTGCTATAAATGCTTGAAAGAGTGATGGTGAAAAAAATATATTGTAACTTCTGTCAATCCCTCCGAGGGCCTTTTGAGGGCACGAGATTTAAGTATTTATATATTTTTGATAAAGTACCAACGTATTGAACCTAATAATAAACTTATGTTAGGGAAAACCAATAACTATCTAAAGATAATATCAGTGACAAACCAGAGTCACTATTATAATGACACTAAGCTGTCATCCCTATCAAAAACCGCGGGTAGTTTAATACTGTTTGAATGTGTGTGTTCGACTAACGTCTTTAGTTGAAATTCGATTTCTTAATTTAAGCATATGCTTACGTCAATATAATTAAGTTTACTAATAGTTCGCTGTGTATTAGTGTTTCAAATAGTGATGTGATACTTTATAATAGTGTTGTGTTAAGTGTGCTTAGAAAGCAGTTACTACAACTTGAACTAAGGTAAGTGATGCATGTTCTTTTATACCTACATTATAATAAAAAAAATTAAGGTTCTGCCGCTACCTCATAATATTACGGATCACGAAGTCCTCGTTACGAGCACGTATCGCACCCGATTTCTTGCTTTTCGTGAAGTTCTTAATTCATTTAGGTACTTATCAAAGTCAGGTCTAAAAAGGCATTTAGTGTACAATTAATTAAATATTCGAAATTCTCGTAACCGAAGACAGTATGAAGAGATGTATGAATGGAGAAGTATGTAAGGATCGTAGCATGTACATTGAATGCTCTGTCTGTGTAATAAAATACATGCGCCGTTATCCCTACTATTATCGCTGAGCGCTAATAGCTCGTGACCACTCCTGTACTCGTACAGGCGTGGATTACATTTGAAACTTAAATAATCTTTATTTTTATTGACGAGGGGGAAACCTTCAAAAGGTCCCCGACCGCCCTGGGAGAGGCTGATCGGGGTATGTGGGATTTTTACCGCACTAAAACCCCCCCGGTGGCCATCCTCAGTGCTTTGGGGGGACTCCGGGTACTCTGATAGATCGCACCGGTGTCCCCCCACACTTTGACGGGGCACATCTCCGGGGCAGCTGTATCGCCGCCCCTGGAGACCTCGCTGTGCGGCACCTCCCCGGGCTCGGTGGCCAAAGCTCTCACCCCGACCTCCGCCAGCAGGCCCTCCGGCCCCCATTTAGTCGCCTCTTACCACAGGCAGGGGATACCGTAGCCATATTCTTAGACCCTGGCTATTGGGTGAACTTAATTTACCTAGCTTAACTTACCTCAAACCTTTTCAGCATCCTCTTCCGATCAGCAGCGTCAAAATATTGCATCTCCTTAATCCACTCGCAAAACCATTGAATCAGGATCACCTGGGTGGCTGGAAAAAAAAAAAAAAAAAAATATATATATATATTATGTTCACGCCATCCCTGGGATAAGCAGAGGTGAAAGGAAAGGAAAAGGAGAATCACATTTCACCGAATATGATTAATTTATCATGATTGCTTTAAATGTTTTTTAGTAAAAGTTAGTTCCTCCTCCATGCCGGGAAAACGCTAAGACGAAGAAGAAGAAGTTCCTCCTTGTATCATTAGCTATCTGCTAGTGAAAGTCCCATAGCGAAATCCGTCCAGCAGTTTCGGAGATTAGCCGGAACAGACAGACAGACAGAAAATCAAAAATTGGTTCATGTCAGTACCGTATATATATATCTATATTTTCATATGCATTTAGTGAAAAGCTGTTATTTTGGATAAGAAACAGAACAGGAAAAAGAAAACAGACACTTCAATCTTATTTATCGGTAAAACTCACGTCTATCCAACTCATCCTCCTGAGCTCTTCTGAGAAGATTAGCCAGGGTGTCCAGGAACCAGTACTCAGCCAAGCTGCTTTGGTACTGACTACATCCCAGCATGGACCCCAACGTCTCTATATACTTCTGTGGAGGGGTTGTTGCTATACGTGGAATGTCAATGGGATCAATATTCAGGTTAAATTCTTCTGGAAGCACGTGTATCCTATTGTGTTCTTCGATTCTTCTTATTCGTTCTGGAAGAAGTTTGCGAAGAGACGGCGTTGGAAACACGTCAGATAGTTCTTCGGAAAATTCCTCTTCTTCTAGCTGTTTGGTTTCTTCTTCTGGATGTTGTTCTGGTAATGGTTCTTCTTCAGTTTCTGCTGGGCCTGATAGGGAATCAGTTTTGGTTAGTCCTTTACTACCTACCTAAATATCTTTATATCCATACTTGCAATCTTTCGCGTTTATTGGCCGAGGGGTTCGACGCAAGTTTAAATCCCAGAGGAGCCTGTACCTATGTGTTTTTCAAAAAACATGTGCTGTGATTTCACACCACGTGCTTTACGGTGAAGGCAAACATCGTAAGAAAACCTGCATATGTCTGAGAAGTCATTCAAAGATGTATGTATAGTGCCTGAGACGGCAATAGACTCACCATCTGTCACGTTGGCACTTAATCATCTTCGGTGAAATGTGGGTGTTGTAAATTATTGGTCCACTCACCCTGTTCCTCCCCTTCCTCCGACGAGGAGCTGGACTCCAGGCTCTGAGGAGCTGTCCTGATGCATTCCAACCCTGAGTCTGACAACAACTTCCTCAACAGGATCTCGTGGACATCTTCTATTTTGCGAGATGTCATGACTTCAGTCAGTAGGGACCTAAAGTAAATAGCACACACAGACAATCAAGACTGAAATTCTTGGCTATAGTTACACTTAGGTGCTCATACAGAATTTTGAGCGCTCAGCGTAAATAGGGGATATTGCGTATGTTTCCAAATTGTAAACCTCCACCTTTTTTTGAAGTCGGTCAATTACACGCATTGAAGGCCAGCGCTCAAAACTTGTGGCGGCTAACCTGCACCTGTATATTATTTACTCACTGGCATCAATCAATGACGAAAGAAAAATGCTACGCATTAATAGCACCGTTTTTAAATTTTGGTATTTAGTTGGTTATGACATTTGTCAAAACGCCACGAAGTTATAGATATTTCAAAGAGGTATTTAAAAGTAGGTTCTTCGCAGAAAAAGCCTTAATTGTCCTCCATGTCTCTAGGAACAGCGGTTTACGTTCAGCGATGATACCTGAATGAATCAAATAAAATTTTATATTACCTACGTATGTTATCCCTTGTCGGTAGTGAAAGAAATGGAAGAGAAGAACACATTGCGCCGACCACAAATACATGGGATAAGGGCAGGAGGATGATGATGATATTATGTTATCATCTCCCTGGCCTTATCCTATGTATTTGGGATCGGCACTTGATTCAACCCGATGTGGCTGATCACCTGATTTTTATACGAAGCGACTGCCATCTGACCTTCGTAACCCCTTTTTAGAGGACAATCTGGGTTTGAAGAAAGTCTGACCAGTTGTCAGACTTTCTTAGGCCTCTGACTGACCTGTAACGATCGCCAAAGATGTTAAATTGTCAACCGGGACCGACAGCTTAACGAGCTCTCCGAGGCACGGAGGGAACTCGGGCGTACACCCATCCAACTACTGGCTAGGCGTATGGTTGCTTAACTTCGCTGATCGAATCATATGCGCAATAGCAACTGTGCCACGAGCTCTTCGTTGATGCGATGATGATATGTTAATGAAACAAAAAACCATTTAATTTAAATTATCTCTCTGTCTGTTTGTTCCAACTAATCTCTAGCTGGACCGATTTAAATGGAACTTTTTTAAATGTGTATCTCGTAATAAAATCACTCATGAGAAGAAAGTCTGTGAGTGAACTATTATGATCATAAGAACATACCTAGGTCTAGAATAAAGCAAATATAATGCATATTTCGACGTGTTGAATAACTTGAATTAATTAAAGGGTCGTGTCGTGCACTAATTGGAAGCTCGCATATTGGGGTGATTGCCGAAAATAATTACGCATACATTTCGAAATAGGGTAGGATGTAGGGTAGGACACGTTTTCTTATGAATTTTAGGTACCTTAATTAACATTGATTTTCAACTGAACATTTGACAGTACACCTATCTATTTTATATCTTAGTGCCTGGATGACTATTTTTTGTAAGAAGCTTTTTTTATTTCGTCAAATCGTGTTTTTGATATATTATTTTTGGATACGAATTAAATCCTGGTGTAGTATAATAATAATATTTTATAGACATACTAGCTGTGCCCGTAGATTTAGTTTCTTCCTTATTGTCGCGGAACCCTAATATTTTTAATAAATAAAAGTAGCCTAAGTTACTCCTTGAAACATCAACTACCTACCAGTGAAAGTCCCGTCCAGCCGTTTCAGAGATTACCCGGAACAAATAGACAGACAGACAGAGAACAATTTTAAAACTTGGTTTTTTAGTGTCAGTATCGTGTATACTTTCATATGCATTTAGTGAAAAGCTGTTATTTTGGAATTACAAACAGACACTTCAATTTTATTTATCTGTATAGATTACATAATTTGTTTTTTTCCTGTGTTTTTCACACTAAGCAAGCTTGTATCGTGAAAACCTTTAGATTTTCCTTAAATTTATATTTCTTTCGATTAAGTATCGATAAGACCATGTATGTTACATACAAAGAAATCATTCCTCTTCATAATATTAGCAGGTATACATAATATCTCATAGCTAAGACATTTGTATGATAATGCAACGAATTCCCGTAATATAAGGCCATTATTAACAATATTGTCGAAACACAATGAAAGAGCGGACGACACCGGCGGATATCACGCCCAAACTGATCGCTAGCCTGAGTGCACACTGTCTCCAAGGCTCGAAGGACCAATATATGTAGGAGAATCCTAGTTTATAACAACGGAGTTTCCCTTCTACGCCGCTTAAATTAGTGGACTGTATTTTTATGGTATTTAGTTCGTCATTCGCCGATATTGAATCTACACTAATATTATATAGAGGAAAGATTTGTTTGTTTGTTTGCATTGAATAGGCTCCGAAACTCCTTGACCGATCTTGAAAATTCTTTCAGTAATGGATAGATACATCATCACCTAGTAACATAGGCTATATTTTATCCCCGTACTCCCACGGGAACGGGAACTACGCGGGTGAAACCGCGTGACGTCCGCTAGTGTAATTATGTAAATAGACAAATACAGGGATAATTATACCCTAAACTCACCCCCAAGCGGCGAGTGTAGGAAGTTTTACGTCTCGATACAAAAGCGCAAAACGCAAGGTCAAGCGAGGACGTTCGAACGAGTCAAAACCAAAACAAATTCTTGACGCACATGTATATTATATTGCTAACAGTTACGAAAGAAAGGCACATGAGCTCTTTTTGCCACCATAGTTCCACTGTGCGACAGTGACAGATGTATACACGTCATATATATCTGTCTCATACTATGAGTCAAACTACCATGGCAATAGGAGCTCATGGTAAAGCCCCAGGTTTGAATAGCCTCCTGCTACGCGATTTGTGCAGTGATTTCACACCACGACCTAAACTGTGAAAGAAAACACTGTCAGGAAACATGTATATGTCTGAGAAGTAATTAAAATGTATTGAGCCTGAGACGGCGATGGACTTACCATCTGTCACGTTGGCACTTAATTACCGTTAGCGATAGTTAACGAGCAGCGCCCTCTCTGTAGTGGAGAAACGCTGCTACAATATAATCAGTAAGTTTGTGTAGTTACTGCAAATCTGAAAAAAATATTTTTAATAATCAAATAATTTAATTATGACATTATTATAACGCCATGCTGTTCTAGCCTTTAGAAAAAAATCGTCCATCACACGCATGCTCGTATGAGGTGCGTCTCAATGTGTGCGTGTTACGCACACGACGTCACAGAGTGCGTGCACGGCAAAAATGTTACTCCACGACTTGGTTAAATATCGGATGGACTAGGGAGTTAGTGGAGACGAAACGTTACTATAAAATATCAATAATTCCATTATATGTTAGTGTGGCGATACAAACAGACAAACTTAGAACACTCCTCTTTTTACGCTTAAGGTTAAACATTTATGAAATTTTCGACTGCTTCATTTGTTATCTCCAAAATATTTTTCTACGTATTTTTTAATGTATTGAAGATTTGTTCTATCTAAACAGCGCCTACATACTATAATGTACAATTCAACATGCAAGGGCTGAAAATGCATTATTATAGTTTTTTCTAACATAACTCCTACTTAGACTAAAATGTGATTTCGATCAGGTGTATCAAAACGCGCCCCAAAGCTTATAAATTGTTTTAAAACTACCTTACAATAATTACATAAAAAATAAATATCAGCTCCACACATTTCCCTGCGCCCAACTTCCCCAACAGGCAGGGTGAATGAACTCACGAAATGCACGCACACAAACACACACACACACCGACAAGGCAGGACATGTTGACGTAGGTTAGGCATTAACAAGTTCAATGAACTACATTTTTTTAATACTTAAATAAACTTGAGGGCAAGGTGAGGGACCCGTTCTTCCACTATTTAATTAAGTTGATATTCGGATGAACTTAATTGTGTTTTGGAATTTCATCTTTAAGATATATGTATTTAGGACTTTTATTACCTTGCGATTATGACGACACGAATAATTCTTTTTTTAAATAAAATAATGCAGCGGAGACCAAGTAGGTAAGTCATAAAATTAAATTTTTCGAACATCCTTAAATTTGGAACCCTATTTTTAAATAGGACTTTTTTTTTCTTTTTTTTTCCTCCTCAGCTTTTATAGTTGTTTAAGATCTGATTTTAATCAGGGATGTCTTTAGACTCTTACATAAGTGTCTGCTTATTATTAGGTACATTATGTTGCTACAGCCATTTTCGCTATTATTTTAGTTACCAACTAATGACGTTATACGAATCCAACTATAGATCCTCTTTTTCTCAGACGTATATTATGTAAGTTGCCGTCCGATTTATCCTTCAAAATTGGTAAACATGTACATTAAGAACGGATAGACCAAGATTCAAACTAGTATATCCACACTTACAACCGTTTTCAATATTCTATCTATCTGTCATTTAGTTTTGTAAAAATATTTTTATATATCATTTTGTCCTTACTTTAACTCCAATAACTTATCTCTAGTTACCATTATTATTAAATTGAAGGTATAAATGGATGAAATCTGACAGATCTGGGGATAGGATATATTCTGGGGCAATCCCCGAAGTAAGCTTTGATAGGTTATTGACCGCCGTTGATAGTTTGAGAAACCTCTAGTGACTCTAACTTAAATATTATAGAAGAAATGTTTTTCAATAAAATTGGCACCGTTGTATGAATCCCTCGACAGGCCAAACGTTTAAGGTATTGAAAATAATAATAACCTTTTATTTTCACACACAAACATTCATTCAATTACCTATAATTATTATATTATTTATCATGCTGTTTACGCATTTCCCTAAATAAATAAAAGGAAATCAATATTGGTTGGTACCAAATATATTTTTTTTACCTTTCAATAATATAGATAATTAAATCGAAGTTAAAAAGTCAAGTATTAAATCGATATGGTAACTTGCCGAACAGGATGTGTTTAAATTTGACATTTTCTTATTGTCTTGTTGATATTTGGCAACCTCTTATGTGAAGGGGGCTTGAAATACTTTACATTATATCTAAATGACTCAGTTTCCAAGATAAAGGAAGTGTTTCTTCCTTTATCTTTTTTAAACTGAAATTATTAACATACATACATATGCTAATGCCTGTATTCCCCGAAGGGGTAGGCAGAGATGTTGTAATAACATTATGTGTTACAGATGGTGAGTCTATCGCCGTCTCAGGCTCTGTATATCTATCTATCTATCTACAACCTATGTTTGTCCACTTCTGGACATAGCTCTCCCCTAAGTAATGCCATAGCGCCCAGTTTTCGGCTTGACGCATCCAGCATCTGCCTGTAGTCTTTCGCAGATCGTCATCCCACCTGGCCACCTGGCTCAATACATACGTCTTTGTATTACTTCTCAGACATATGCAGGTTTCCTCACGATGTTTTCCTTCACTGTAAAGCACGTGGGGTGAAATTACTGCACATAAGTTTTTAGAAAAACTTTTTGGTTCAAGCCCTGCTGGAATTACAAAAAGACACTTCAATTTTATTTATCTGCGTAGATATGTATGGGAAAAGTGTCCTGTCAAGTGGTAAGAGCGACCGATTTAAAAAAAAGAAAGCGTTCACTAATCTATCATGTGGCGCTATTTTGTAGGTACTTTAACTAGTTTTCTTCCAAGAACCGATTTTTGACATCGTTATTCAAGAGAGAGCGAACAGAGGGAGGGCCTGGCTTACTCACTCAACGCATTAAAAATAAAACTTAAAAGTCTTCTCAATACCGTTATCCTTGCCAAAGACAAGTTTAAAGGTTCTTGGACTAAAAATAAGCAATATTTTTATTTATTATCTTATGTTCTTAAACAGTAAAGGCTCGATAATTTAATGATTGCATTGACGAATGTCAACAATTTTTAAAGGTATATCGTACGTAGAAAAAGAGTTGTATTTAAATGCGAAAATATGTTTTTCATTCATTATTATACAACCCTTTCAATGAAATTATGAAAAGGGTGTAAACGGGATAGCGAGCCCTTTAAAGGATCTAAACTCGCCGTAATCGGTGGAAGGGGGATATCAAATATATCAGGTTTTTAAAATAGCTAAGTTGGCGAGTAGTTTGAGTCGCCTGCTAAGCAAGTGACGTAAAATTAAGCTCCAGCGGTCTGTAATACCGAGAATTCAAAAATGGTGCCCATGAGCTTTATAGTTAAAGAAAACATCGTGAGAATCCTTGCATCATAATATATCTGAAAAGAAATTAAACACCTTACTATGTCTCATTGGCACTTAATCATTTTCGGTCAAAAGTATTGTAACACCTCTTCCTACCCTTATAAAGTTCCTTCCGGGTAGAGAAGCGCATAAATTTATATATTTTTTGGTAATTAATAAGATGTTAACATCAAGCACTACAAAGATTTCTAATACAATAATACTTTACAACCTGACACACAATTTTTATTTTAAATCAAGGTACTTAATTAATTAAAAATAAGAGCTAATCGCAACACAAAGGAGATTTTCAATATGGCGGCTGCTCTAGAAACACAAAACAATTTCTGTAATGATTTGTAAGTTGAATGACCCACGGCGCGGGCAATTCATCAAACTGCAATAATGTGTAAACGCAGCCTGGATGGGACTAGATGTGGACTAGGGGAGCGGTGGGTGTATCAAGCATTTAAAGCGCTGAATAGACAAATAAACATTTTCATTTTTTTTCAAAAAGGTACCGTTTAAAATTTTTTTGTCCAGCGCTCGAATTCGCAAATATTGGGGTTATGACATTTTTCATTTCAGATACGTAATCTGTTTTTTGTTAAACGAAATATTTGTTTGAATGAATAATTTATCCAAGACTTACGTTAATATGATATTCAGATTATATTATCAAGAAAAAACAACCTTAAAATGATTATTAAAAAAAAATATTTTGCAAAAAAATATAAAAAATACGCAAGCGGAGTTTGACATACTTTTTTCCTAGCTTACAGCGCTTTTGTTTTTCTATGAAGCGCTTTCAGCTGTTTTGAGTAAAATCATCCCCTATCTATCGCTTACATGGGCTTCGGCCATTGGTGGAGCCCTCATGTTGGTTTTCTAACTAAAATCATGAAATACCACCCTTCATGTGAACACTGGCTTTTAGTAAAACAATACGCCATTTTAGTTTTTTTCCCGTTGCTAATCTACGAGGGTACTAGTTCCAAAGGGCAGTGACCGCGCGACCAATACTTTATTTTTGCAATTTATGCTTCACAATCGGCCATTTATGGATAAATGAAAAATAAAGCTATAAATAGCCTCAGGGTTTACATTACACAAAAAAAATATTTTTCACAACAACACACTTGCTCTCCAATTTTGAAATTAATCAAATTTATACGTTCATTTTTTTTTAATAAAAAACTTTTTTATAGTTCAACTTCATGTTACATTGTAAGCCTTTTACATTATTCAGATCAGTGGGCTGTTTCGATACCAGCATGTGCATTATCTACTTACTAAATACCAAGACTAGTGTTTTTTACTTAGATTAACTCAGTAGGTAGAATTGCTAAAATTCAAAAATATTGCCTTGCATTTCTACAAAAAAAATCACCCTCGTGCCATGTCAGAAAGCTCAGAGGGGCAAAGTGTTACAACGCCTGTTTTAAACAAAAAATATTATACCAAAATTAAAGATGGTGAGTCGTTTCAGGCACTTGTTACTAAACAAGTTATGCTCTACAAAACTAAATATCTTTCCATCTAACTAATAGTAAAAATACATTAGTTAAATAGTCGGACCGGTCTGGGCCGGTCCCAGGCAGCGCGGGCGCAGTTTTTGCGCGGCAGGTGACGGGATGTACACTCGTCTTATTGTTGGCCGGTCGTCTACCTTGTGGGTTTCTGATTTTATTGCATCTATGGATATTGAAAAAGGCTGTTGGATATCTATATATATCTAGACAGATAATAAAATTGAAGTGTCTGTTTGTAATATAAAATTAAAACAGCTTTTCACTGCATGCATATGAAAGTGTACACGCTACTGACACTGAAAAATTTTTCTGTCTTACTGTCTGTTTGTTCCGGGTAATCTCTGAAACGGCGGGACCGATTTTAACGGAACTTTCACTGGCAGGTAGCTGAAGTATCCAGGAGAAAAGAAATCTACGCGGGTGAAACCGCGGGACACAGCCAGTAGATAAATAAAATCGGGACCGACGACTTAACGCTAAGTGGGAACTCAGGCAGTCATCCATTCAACTAAGTACTGGCTTTCGTGGCATATATAATAGCAACTGTGCCAAGAGCTCCTCATAACATAAAACCTACACCAATAATATGGGTCTTAGAACCACCCAGTAAATAAAGATGCCTAAAAACAACCAATAGAAACCGAAGCATTGAATCCAAATAAAAAATGCCCAAGCACAAACCAAATTAGAATCCCAAAACCCAACACGTACCTGTTTATGCAGGAACACGCACACATAAACACTGAAAGACCTACCTCAATGTCACGCTAGCGGACGTCACGCGGTTTCACCCGCGTAGTTCCCGTTCCCGTAGAAGTACGGGGATAAAATATAGCCTATATTAATCAGTGATAATGTAGCTACAAATAGTGAAAGATTTTTTGAAATCGATCCAGTACTTTTTGAGCCAATTCGTTACAAACATACTTGCATACAAATCTTTCCTCTTTGTAATATAAGTACACAGATTGAAAAAAAAAAAACAAATGGATATAAAATGCTGCAATTAAGGTTCCTTTGTGTGTTAAATGAAATTTAATAGCGAGCATCAAAATTACGTTTTCTTTTTAAATAATGTTCGGTGCACATTTTTTTGGACGATCGAAAAATAAATGAACTTCTCCTTTCTCCTTATTTTATTCAATCGAACTGAAGAAATATAAAATAAAAATTATGTAAGTCCGATCTGCTATTTCAAAGATATTTTTGGACCAACAACAACCCGATTCGTATGCGCGAGCGCAGATATTTTGCGACTCACACTTTGACAAACGCACACATTAAAAACTTCAAAAAGAATTAAAATAATCTGTATTCATCGGGCATACGAATTTAGATGAGGCTTACAATGGGTGTGAAAGGGACGGGAATATTTTTCCTGTTTCGCCTATCCAAAATGTGGCCAATATAAGAATGATGTCTGCGAGGCTATTGACCCTGGATGGAGTCAGCTTTGTATGACGGCTTTTACTTATAGTTTTTGCTTTTTTATAACATACTAGGGTTATTATTTTAGCAGTATTTATTATAAATAATATTATTTATTAAAACTTGGAATAAAAATAAAAAAAACCCAGAAAACTGCAGGTTAAAAATCGCAAAAAATAATACTAAAAAAATATTTCTTTTTACAGAATGTAATGTAATTTTTTTTTTTATTTCAATGTTTTCTCTTAACTTGCGATGTAATTTACTAGAGTAGTAGTTTTTTTTCACGATTAAAAACGCCTGGCTTGTGTCGTCGACCGCCGTCAAGGCTGCGACGAATTTGCGCTGCGCCTGCGACGGTGACACGACAGCGCGTCCAAGTTATGTAAGTTAAAAATAAAATTATGATCTCTAGAATGCATATAATTTGTTGTAAGTTCTTTTGGTGCCCTAAAAATCTTCATAATTAGACTTGCTTATCGTTTTAAAATAATGCCGTTTTTAATTGTTTTATTATTTTGTATAATGTTTACATACCTTGCTTAGAACAAACTATTTATACATATTAACAAAATTTATTATATCATAAGTAATATTTTTTTTAATAAGAAGCAATTGCCTATTGACGACTACCTACGCGTAACAAAAAATTTCATACCTTATTTCTATTGAGCCGTTTAAGCCGAGACAACAATAGTTGGATCATCTATCAATTTGTGTACCTGTAAAAGTAAAAATTTCGGAGTTAACCCATTTTTCTACAACATATTAATAACTATCTGGGGCTTTACCATGAGCTCCTATTTCCATGATAGTTTCACTCATGTATGAGACCGATGTACGCGACGTGTATACATCTGTCACTGTCGCACAACTGAATTATCATTGCAATAAGAGCTCATGGTTGGGCTCCTGTGCCCCGCGGTTCTATCCGCGTAGACTTAAATTCTTGGGTGACTTAATAACGGGAAACAATTAAAAAAATAGCCTAATTAAAGTCCCGCTAAAATCCATCCAGTCGATTCAGGGATTACCGCAACAAACAGACAGACATAAATTCTATTTTTTTTCATATGCATTTAGTAAAAAGCAGTTAATTTGCAATAAAAAACAGACACCTAAATTTTATTTATCTGTATATAGATATAGTTAAATTGTCTAATACAAAATATATAAATAATAATGTATATTGGTAGGTAGTGTGGCCATGTTAGGCAGAGGAACATCTGCCCGCACCTGCCCGCAGGTGGACCTGTTTATAGCTAGACTAACTGCCTATTGCGGTCCGGCTTAGAACACTTTATGGCTGCCATATCAACCGACCTATTTGGGTTCTCAATACGATAATTTTCAACATTTTAATAGAAAAAAAATTAAAAGAATATTTTACGTAAACTTGTTATTATTTATTTATTTAATAAACTAGCTGTGCCTCGCGGTTTCACTCGCGTGGATTTAATTTCATGGGTGTTGTTAAAATAGAATAAAAAAACTTGTATAATATTTTTGTTTTGTTGAAACGTTATAAATCCAAAGTATAGCTTTTGAAATTAACCATTTTAGAAATTCAATAACAACCCGCCTCCTGAAAAAATCAACACATTTGTTCTACGCTAATACAAGCCGTCACGAGTTCAGAGCGCTCATAAAAAAAAAAGTACGCAGCGAATTTCGTCGACATTTCTAAACCTGGGTTACGGCTGGTTGTAGTAAGGATGGGGATGGGGTTTTCGAGGTTCAATAACTGTGTCGTGTGATGTGCCCATTTGCTGAGATGAGGGCTTCACGCTTACATGGTTTCGTCGAACAGACACCATACTTGTAATATATATAATGATTTTATACACTGCTCTGCCCAAACAAATTTAAATTAGTTCTTTTCTTACTTATTCTCATATGTGAGCCTGTGTGCCAGAGGGTGAATCTATCGCCGTCTTAAGCACTATACATACGTCTTTGAATTACTTCTCAGACATATGCAGGTTTCCTCACGATATTTACGATGTCATGAGCTAGGAACGTTCAGCGAAAATAGGGGTTCTTCCCAGAGGGCCTAGTGCGCGTTTTTCACTGCCGCCGTCACAAGTCACCGCGTCGACGTAAACGCAGATTTGTATAGGATCGAAACAGCGCCTCTGTCGGCCTAAAGATGACACTATTGTGAACCCATACAAATCTGCGTTTACGTCGACGCGATGACTTGTGTCGGCGATTTTAAGAAAACTCGCACTAGGCACTCAGATATCAATAATTGTATTACCACCGCTTCCCTGGCTTTTGATTTGCTATACAAATGAATTCTTAGGACATCCAAGAAATATATAATACTGTCAACAAGAACAAGGTTTTTAAGATTGAGAGTTTCTTATTCACTTAAAGTTAATATACTTCTATGTTTTGTTCTGTATAGTAAGGTTGACTGGTAGAAAATGCTTTAGCATTAAGTCCACCTGTGTTCTTTGTGCATAAAATTTTAAATCTACAGAGATAAATAATATTGAAGTGCCTGTTTGTAATTCCTCAATAACGGCTTTTCACTAAATGCATATGAAAGTATACACGCTACTGACACAAAAAATCCAAGTTTTAATTTTTTTCTGTCTGTTCGTTCTGGGTAATCTCTGAACCGGCTGGACCGATTTCAACGGCTTTCACTGGCAGGTAGCTAATGTTTCAAGGAGTAACTTAGGCTACTTTTATTTATTAAAAATATTAGGGTTCTGCGACAATAAGGATGAAACCAAATCTACGCGGGTGAAACCGCAGGGCACAGCAAGTAAATAAAAAAAAAAAACTTTGGCCCCAGTTAGCGCGTCGATATTAACAACACCCACTTTTGACAGATGATTTAGTTGGTATTTCTGTAAAATTTATTTCATTCTTCCTCCAACACTCAATCTAACAGTTTACGAATGCTCGATAATAATCGCCATAAAAACCGGTAGTTATTCACTCGTTCAATAACCGGATTCAAAGCTAATCATGCCAGAAATCCATATCAAAGGACAATAACGAATGCAAAGGTACGTCCCTCCGTGAGTGCTCACCGGGCCGGACCAATTGGGCAATAACGTTATAACGGTACACAGGGCCGGAGCTAGGGGTAAGGCTGAAAGCCCAGGGCAAAAATTTGTTTCGGGTTCGACGCCTGCTTACTTAGTCATCAAAGTTTTCGAATGTTTTTGTGGCAAAGCTGCTAGCCCCAGGCTAAGAACAGATTCGGATTAAACGTCTACGCAATTATTAAGCAATTTTTTTTTGTCATTAATTCAGGTCTGGAGGTAAAATGCTGTTATCTATACTTCTTACAGATAAATAAAATTGAAGTGTCTGTTTGTAATTCCAAATAATAGCTTAAAAAATGCAAACGAAAATATATTCGTAACTGTCTGTTTGTTCCAGCTAATCTTTATACCGGTTGGACTTTCACTGGCAGATAGCTGATGTTAAGATAATTCTTATTAACCAAATTTTTTAAGCCAAATGTAGCTTTGGTTAATACCAAAGCTACATTTGGCTTAAAAAATTTGGTTCCGCGAAATTATGTCTACGCGGGTGAAACCGCGGGGCACAACTAGTATGCAATAATTTAATGTACCCTTCTTCCTCCCACCTCGAACATTGAATGTAAGATCCCAAGCCCTATCCCAGTCACCCTAAATCCGTTCCTGTGCCGGCACTGGCCGTGTCCCGTGGGCCGTGCGAGCCTGTGTGCGTTGCACCGAACTGGACCGACTGAGCGTGAGGCCTAATCCGGAAAAAATAATATACTATCAGCCCATTGCCTCTGAGTCTGTACCTGTGGCTCAGCGGTGATTGACGAGGAGGGGACCTGGATATTTTTTACAAAGCACACTTTATATATAGGTAGTAATTCTCAACTTTCTTGAATTCGACGTACTAACATCTCACTGCTATTGACCCACAGTGGGTCTACAGGTATAATTTTTTACCGGCAGACCCACTGCTCTAGTTTTAATATATCCTTTTCAATATTTCAGTATCTGTGAGTCCACGGACCAAAATTCTAGCTAAACATTCAAGTGTGATTCGGGTATCCTCTAGCATAAGGTATCAATGTTTTCAAAAAGGAAAATGAAAATGATTTATTCAGTTTAGGCCCTGGTAAGGCACTTATGAATGTCGAGGAATTTACCACCGGTTCGGAAACTAGCCTTCTGAGAAGAACCGGCAAGAAACTCAGCTGGCATCATGTACCTACATTTCATTACACAGTAAATAATGATAATTCAAAAAAAAAACATCAAAAATTATTCACAATAGTGAAAATTGTATCAGCATGCATGTGTAAAAAATAATAATTAAAAAAAGTAAAAACAATACCAAATGATTTACATATCATGTTTGCATACCATGTCATTGCCAGGAGCTACTTGTGCAGAGTTTTAATTCCATATGTCTTTATCATTTATGTAATCCGAAATTGTATAATAAGCTTTCTTCATCAGTACAGTTTTAATGTGTCTTAAATTTAAGGATAAATAAAAGCTAGAGCAATGGGTCTACGAGTAGAATATATTACCCGTGTTCCAACTGTGTTGCAATTCTATTCGCATCACCTGTCTTCACACCGTTAAAGAATATTTTTGACTCTCCTCATATCACTCACGCAGAGAGGAGACAGGGTTAGTTCACTCCAGACGTTTACAACAAAAATAAGTCTTATAATCCATTGTAATCTATCAAATGAAGATGATTTAAATTGAAACTGTCCTTAATCCTGTCTTAGTCCTCGTTTAATTCATTATCCTAATCCTCCTCTTTTACGACTCTAGCTAGACGTACGACGTAAGTTTATAAAATCGATTAATTACTTCGACGTACTGCAAACTTGATTTGTATTTCAATAATTTAAAAAATCATATGCTCATACACAGGCATGAGCATATGATTATGAGCAGAGGTGTTGTAATAACAACACCCACTTTTCGCCGGAGATTATTAGATGCCAACGTGACAGATGGTGAATCTATCGCCGTCTCAGGCACTATACATAAGTCTTTGAATTACTTCTCAGACATATGCAGGTTTCCTCACGGTGTTTACCTTCACTGTAAAGCACGGGGTGTGAAATCACTGCAAGTTTTAGAAAAACTCACTATGTGTGCCTGAGGCGGTGATAGACTCACCATCTGTCACTTTGGCACTTAATAATCTTCGGTGAAAAGTGGGTGTTGTTATTACAACACCTCTGCCTACCCCTTCGGGGAATACAGGCGTGAGCAAATGTATGTGTATTTTTTCTAGTCTAGGATCTCATTGACGGGTGTTCCTTTTAGCCTAAGGTCTATAAGGGCTATAGCGTAAGATAAGCGAGTTATACAGGGTGGGTGCGACGTTTCAACTTTATGTGGATCGTAAATACAGAGTGCTCGTAACTGGCGGCATTAGCTTTGAGCAATACTAGAAGTTCTCGGTTGAATTTCGAATGAGTTTCAACTGAAGCAGTTTTTCGATAGCAAATATAATTCGATTGACAATTGCTTTTGCACCAAATGATAAATACTAGGAGCCATCATGGGGTATACGTAAACTTACTTACCTGACAGATGGTGAGTCTGTCGCCATCTCTTAGGCATGTATGCACACACAAGTCAAGTATGTCGTCGTAGAATTTCTAAGTCCTATGTAGATTTCGTTATAATTTACTATCGACATATTTGGCGTTGCGAAATCGGTTCATCCGTTTCAAAACTACGATGCCAGAGACACACAGACAGACAGACATCGACGACAAACTTTTTGCCCCCCTCTTTTTGCGTCAAGGGTTAAAAAGAGAATTAGAAAAACCTCATTAGTTTTTGTTATAAAAAGTCTTGTTCACGAATCATGGCATACATTGCGAAATTCAGATTTTATAATTCTTGGCTAATGAACTCAATGTTAAGAATTCGAAGTCTCGAGTCAGAGGGCCTAGTGCGAGTTTTTCACCGCCACCATCACAAGTCACCGCGTCGACGTAAACGCAAATTTGTATAGGATCTGAACTGCGCCTTTGTCGGCCTTAACATGACACTATTGTGAGCCCATACAAATCTGCGTTTACGTCGACGCGATGACTTGCGACGGCGATTTTAAGAAAACTCGTACTAGCAGGCACAGAGCAAAAGAGTGATATAAATCACAGCTGTCGAAACAGTTCTGTTCGAGAACAAAGAGTACTGCTATATAACTGTATAAAGGATGCTGTACGAGCGAGCAGTGTTAAAATTTTTAACACCTGTTTTAGTGGTTTTCCGAAACGAAAACGCGGTTTCCGATCTAATGTTTTACCTCATACGGGATGTGAGTATGACACAATGGATTTGTGAATAATATCTTTGCTGTTTAAAACCTAAACCTTATTTTTGGCGGTAGCATGTATAATCTATACATCTATCTATATCTATACAGATAAATAAAATTGAAGTGTCTGTTTGTAATTCCAAAATAACAGCTTTTCACTAAATGCATATTAAAGTATACACGCTACTGACACTAAAACACAAGTTTTAAATTGTTTCTCTGTCTGTCTGTTTGTTCCAGGTAATCTCTGAAACGGCTAGACGGATTTTAATGGGACTTTCACTGGTAGGTAGCTGATGTTTCAAGGAGTAACTTAGGCTACTTTTATTTATTAAAAATATTACGGTTCCGCGACAATAAGGATGAAACTAAATCTACGCGAGTGAAACCGCGTGGCACAGCTAGTCCTGTATAATCGAGTCGTTCTGACGATTTGAAAGTACTTCGTTACAAGTCTAATCGAATAAAGATAACTTTGAGTTTGAGTTTGTGTTTCTCTAGCTTAAAAGGCTAAGTGATAAATATATTATTTGGTGTGAAAGCAGACTATAATGTGGGTCGAACGCGGCTTTTTTGTGTGGGACGAACTCGCGTGGTCCGAATACGGAACGGAATCAATAAAACACTTGATAATCTCCCAATCTAATTTCGGTCACAACGGCTAATCATAGGCCTCAACAGGGATCAGCCATCTGCGTAGGAGATATTATGGTGCACAAGTGTGTGCAAACACAAGTGCACTCTTTACTGCCTCACTCTCATAGTCCGATGGGAGGGACAATCCGACACGACCGGAGAGAGATCCAGAGTGCCTAGTGCGAGTTTTCTTAAAATCGCCGTCACATGTCATCGCGTTGACGTAACCGCAGATTTGTATGGGCTCACAATAGTGTCATGTTTAGGCCGACAAAGGCGCTGTTCCGATCCTATACAAATATGCGTTTACGTCGACGCGGTGACTTGTGACGGTGGCAGTGAAAAACTCGCACTAAGCCCTCTGGCATACATCAAGAAACACCGCCCACTTCCAAACTCCAGGCATTCATTGTGAATTTGTTGACAGAAAACCCCAATAAAACACTTACTCATATACCAAAAGAGTGTAAATATCGAAAAATAATAGCGTGTTTATTAGCGTTCGGTCTCATCCGACTCCCGCACGGAAACATACGAAGTTGTCCGACGATTTCCGACAGTGGACGATAATGTCCACTGAAAATAGGTAGCAAAACTACCGGCTCCGATCGTGGAGGTATTAAACTTAGGACGCGGTAGTTTAATACATTAGAGTCAGATTAATAAGACGGAAAACTTGCCTACTTACGATAAGCAATTCAAAGTGACAGAGACTGATTCAACAAAGTCAAAGTCAAAGTCAAAAATATCTTTATTCGATTAGACTTTTTACAAAGTACTTTCAAATCGTCAGAACGACATGGATTATACATGCTACTGCCAGGTTCGGAAGGTTGCTTTTACTGAGAAGAACCTGGCAAGAAACTCAGTAATTACTCTTTTAAAAATATTATAAAATTTTTAAAAACAAAGTAAATCACTTGAACAACTCAAAACCTTAATAAGTTGTGGATACCCTTCGCAAGTCAGACACTAGGTACTAATACGACACAACTAATAGCGCCCGCGGTTTCAACCGCGTAGACTTAATTTTATTGGTGGCTTTTTGCAGATTTCTAATTGTATTAAATAAAAATTGCCTAAATTACTAACTCCTTGTAACATCAACTATCTGGCAGATGAAATTCGGATAAAATCGGTCCAGCCGTTTCAGAGATTAGTCTGAACAAAATGTCATGAAAAAAAAAATATTTTATGTTGGTACCGTATGTACTTTAAAATGCATTTATAATAAAAAAATTGCAGTCATGTGCACAAACATATCACACTCGTTTGGCAAATCTGTTTGTACAAAAATGCCGCATCCATTCCCACATTGTTCCCATGTCTATTCGCAGTGTGTGTTACATTTAAATTAATATCGAGTGTAGCCTCATTTTATATCATCCCTTTGTGTGATGGCTTCCCGGGAACTTGTGTAGGCACTGCCTACTGGCCGAATATAAAATAACGAAGAATACGAATCAATCAAATAAATATTATAAAAATCTGACATATAAACCTTATTAGAAACTCATTAGGTGCTTGGGCCTTACCATGAGCTCTTATTGCCATGATAGTTTCACTCATTTATGAGACAGATGTATGTGACGTGTATACATCTGTCACTTTCGCACAACTGAATTATCATTGCAATAAGAGCTCATGGTTGGGCCCCAGATCTGCTTAGAAAAAAATGATAATAACTTTACTGTTATTTTTATACTGACTTCATAAAACAGGTCTATTAATTCAACTGCTTTTATTTTGCTTCAAATATTGAAAACCGATATTCATATCCGGTTTAATTAAGAGAGTATATATTCCTCATTGGAAAACAAATTTTCAAAAGTCTTCAAACGCAAACAATTTTTTTTAAATAGAGGTAAATATGCCGGCTTCTAGAAGGGGCAAATACGAGTATAATTAATTGGAATTGTAGCTATATGTCATTTTTATTTCAATATTCATAATTAACTAGCTGTGCCCCGCGGTTTCACCCGCGTAGATTTAGTTTCATCCTTATGGTCGCGGAAACCTAATATTTTTAATAAATAAAAGGTAGCCTATGTCCTTTCTCAGGGTCTAAATATTGTCTGTGCCAAATTTCATCAAAATCGGTTGAGAGGTTTAAGTGGGAAAGCGTAACAGACAGACACTACTTTCGCATTTATAATATTAGTAGGGATTTTAGAGTTAGCATCGCAATGCTCAATAAAGCAGCTAGTATTAGCACCGCATGCGCAGTAGTTATGTTGCGTAATGCAGGTTCGATACTTGCTAATAAGATTTGAAGCACTAAATGCCTGAAACTATAGTGCGGTTGGCTTAGTGGTTCAATGTGACGTTGATTTGGAGTTCGATATTTTCTAACAAATATTTTATTTTCTTTCAACTTTGTTCTTCACGATGTTAGCCTTCACCGTAAAGCTACTATATTCTGTGTCATTACAATATTACAAATATCTCTGTTTGTAATAAAAATTATTACAAACAGAGATATCACTCACATAACAACTAAAATATATATAATAAAGTCTGTACCGACGATAGTCGGTGTGGTTATCGAATAAAGACTGGTTGTGTTTTTCTGAAAGGACAGAATTTTATTTATAATATTATTTAAAAACTAACAACATAAAATATACAACATAATATACTCAACATAAACTTATATCTTACCTGAAAGGACAGAAAAAACAACATTTAAAGTCTTTAATTATCTCTTAAGATTATTTCACAAAATGTTCATTTATAAATGAACATTTTGTGAAATAATAATAAATGAAAAGCGACAGTTTGTCATCAGTGACATTTTCCTATTCTAAATTCTTAAAAATAAATTAAATCATAAAACCATGTAAAGAGTTTTCTTTACATATATAATGAAAAATCCCCCAACGTTTTTATTTTTTTTGGTCATTGCACTTACTATATATTTTTGTGGTAATGTGTAGTTGATAGAAGTTACTAAAGGTTCGATGCTTAATGAATGACTAGCGGACGTCACGCGGTTTCAACCGCGTAGTTCCCGTTCCCGTGGGAGTACCACGCACATGATGTCGCTATCCATTGCTGAAAGAATTCAAGATAGATCAAGTAGATTCGGAGCCTATTGAATGCAAACAAACAAACAATATAACAAGGTATACTTTCATTTGCAATTGGTGAAAAGCTGTAAATTTGAAATTACAAACAGATACTTCAATTGTATTTATCTGTATAGATATAGATAATAATTAGTATAGAAAATAAGGATTTAAGAGAGTGAAGCTACCACCCAGTTCGGTAGGTCGAAATAAACAGACTTAGAGCAGCAACTGAAGCCGCACTAGTGCCGTAATGCCGCCCCCGCGTGCCACTGCACACACAGGTTAGCCAACTACCTTGGTTTTGTGCACAAAATCAATTATCGACTGTTGGTACAACGTGACAGGTTTGCTTATGGCATACAAGCTTTGCCACGCGGTTGCACCTGGATAGACTTAATTTTATAGGAGGTTTTATTTCGCGGAATCAAAATTATCTTTTTTAAATATATGTGGCCAATAATTATTCCATGTAACATCAGCTATCTATACAGATAAATAAAATTGTGTCTGTTTGTAATTCCAAAATAACAGCTTTTCACTAAATGCATATGAAATTATACACGCTACTGACAATGCATAACCAATTTAAAAAAAATCTCTGTCTGTCTGTCTGTTTGTTCCGGCTGGACTTATTTTAACGGGACTTTCACTGGCAGGTAGTTGATATTTCAAGGAGTAACAAAGGCTACTTTTATTTATAAAAAATATTAGGGTTCCGCGACAATAAGGTTGAAACTAAATCTAGCACAGCTAGTCTGCTAATAAAAGTCCTGCTAGGTCCCGTTAAGATTGGTCCAGGCGTTATGGAGATTTATTTCGGATAAAGAAACAAAAAGAATATGTCGGTTCCGTTTGTTCCATTATATGCGTTTAGTAAAAACTGTTAATTATAAACATTTCAATTTTATTTAAGTATCTATAGGTACCTATAAATATAGATAAATGAAATTGATGTGTCTACTTGTTATTCCAAATTACAACTTTACACTAAATGCATATGAAAGTATATACAGGGCAGACATTAAAAAAAAATCGCTGTCTGTCTGTTTGTTCCGGGTAATCTCTGAAACGGCTGGACCCTTTTTTACGGGACTTTCACTAACAGACTGCTGATGTTTCAAGAAGTAACGTAGACCGCTTTTATTTAAAAGAAACATTTGGGTTTCCTTCCTTGAAATGAAGTCTGTGCGAATGAAAATGAGTTCCTCGCCGGTTCTTCTCAGAAGGCTGGTTACCAAACCGATGGTAAATTCTTCGACATTCATAAGTGCCTTACCAGGGGCCTTACTATGAGCTCTTATTGGCATGATAGTTTTACTCTTACTAAGAGACAGATGTATTTGACGTGTATACATCTGTCCCTGTCATACACCTGCAATATCATTGAAATAAGAACTCATGGTAAGGCCCCAGGGCCTAAACTGAAATCATTTTCATTTTCAAGACGCAGGGCATATCTATCTTAAATATATATAACTCGAAGGTAACTGACTGACATAAAGATCTATCAACGCACAGCCCAAACCAATGGACGGATCGGACTGAAATTTGGCATGCAGGTAGATGTTATGACGTTGGCATCCGCTAAGAAAGGATTTTGATTAATTCTACCCCCAAGAGGATAAAATAGGGGATGAAAGTTTGTATGAAACTAAATTTAAGCGGGTGAAACCGCGGGACACAGCTAGTTATAAATAAATGGAAATCTTGATAGTATCAAATGTAGATCAGTATCATCACACACCTAGTTATATCCGTGCAATTTGGCTGGAATGCAGACAGTCACCTCGGCTGCGCCGGCGCCCACTCCAGCCCAATAACGTACACCTATGACCAGCGTGGGACGGGATTAGGATGTGCCATTGCCTCATACCTCACAATAAAATTCTATTTGTCCCACTGTAATTGACAACACGCTACTTTGAGTGGTAGGAGCTATTCCGAGGAGTTATTTAGAGACTAGCTGTGCCCCGCGGTTTCACCCGCGTAGATTTAGTTTCTTCCTTATTGTCGCGGAACCCTAATATTTTAAATAAATAAAAGTAGCCTAAGTTAGTCCTTGAAACATCAGCTACCTACCAGTGGAAGTGCCGTTAAAATCCGTCCAGCCGTTTCAGAGATTACCCGGAACAAACAGACAGACAGACTGAGAAAAATTTTAAAACTTGGTTTTTTAGTGTCAGTATCGTGTATACTTTCATATGCATTTAGTGAAAAGCTGTTATTTTGGAATTACAAACAGACACTTCAATTTTATTTATCTGTATGTATAGATGTATAGATTTACTTAATTAAAAAAAAGTCAAAGATACTCCTTGTAATACCAGCCGATTCTGAGATAAGCTGCTCCGATCCCATACAAATCTGCGTTAACTTTGACGCGGTGACTTGTGACTGCGACAGTGAAAAACTCGCACTAGGCACTCGGAGCAGGGCCCCAACCATGAGCTCTTATTGCAATGATAATTCAGTTGTGCGACAGTGACAGATGTATGCACGTCACATACATCTGTCTCATAAATGAGTGAAACTATCATGGCAATAAGAGCTCATGGTAAGGCCCCAGATGCATAGATTACTGCGACAAACAAGCGTTCAGCTGATGGTAAGTCAATAATTTGTATTGTAACCGGAGGGAATGTTGCCAAAATATGTCACAAGATGGCGCTGGGTGTTCTCAATTGACTAAGATTTATTCCTTGATCATCTTAGCGTTTCGATGACAGATATTTTAAATTGTTGTAGTCAGAATATGGCTTAGTTTTTTCAATATAAAAAAGCGAATAAGCTTTCTAATTCATAAAAAAATTGCCAACCCGTGCGCAGTCAGGCAGAGCCACTAGTGTTTTCGATATGCAATATTAATCTCACACCTCTTCATCGATGTATTGCCCTCAAGGAACCCTTTTTCGTTTAAAAGTGCGTAATAATATTTGTTACCGTAAATTCATTGCTGCCAAACAATTATTATTTGGGATTACTATTCAAATAATACCGTTTTTAAGTATTTGGCATTATTTCCTTAAATTTCCCTTTAAATTAAATGAGTTTGACGCTGGCCATTCATGCGACTTGGGTCCCAACCATTAGCTCTTATTGCAATGATAGTTCTACTATGTGACAGTGACAGATGTACACGTCATATACATCTGTCTCATAATATGGGTCAAGCTATCATGGCAATAAGAGGTCACGGCACATGAATCATAATTAAGAAAAATAAAATATACTTCAGCATATTATAAAAAAAAAATATTTGTTATAATATATAACAGTGAATAACGGTGAAGGAAAACATCGTGAGCAAACCTGCATATGTCTGAGAAATAATTCAAAGACGTATGTATAGTGCCTGAGACGGCGATGGACTCACCCTCTGTCACGTTGGCACTTAATCATATTCGGTAAAATGTGGGTGTTGAAAATTACAACACCTCTGCCTACCCCTTCGGGGAATACAGGCGTGAGGATATGTATGTATGTATGTTAAGTAATAATCACCCTTATTCAAGATAAAATTAAATTAAAAATTCAACTTTCGAAAAACACTTAATCACGTTGATACGTATATCTATACAGATAAATAAAATTTAAGTGTCTGTTTGTAATTCCAAAATAACAGCTTTTCACTAAATGCATATGAAAGTATACACGATACTGACACTAAAAAACCAAGTTTAAAATTTTTTCTCTGTCTGTCTATCTGTCTGTTTGTTCCGGGTAATCTCTGAAACGGCTGGACGGATTTTAACGGGACTTTCACTGGTAGGTAGCTAATGTTTCAAGGAGTAACTTAGGCTACTTTTATTTATAAAAAATATTAGGGTTCCGCGACAATAAGAAAGAAACTAAATCTACGCGGGTGAAACCGCGGGGCACAGCTAGTGTTTATTTATAAATGTATCAACTTATAAAAAATAATAACATTTAAAAACTTCCTTCTGACTTTTCCAAATAAATAAACCCTTATTTTATACAAATTAAGCACATAATGGTTGAAGTTTTACGTGTTAAGTAAGTATTTCATAAATAAACTAGCTCTGCCCCGCGGTTTCACCCGCGTAGTGTTAATTTCATGGGTGTCCCGCAGCCCTTGTTTTTTTTTAAATTATACTTCGCGCCTCGTCCTCGAGATTAGTATACAACTTGTAGTAACGCGTAAGTGTTACCACTCCAGCACTTATTTGAGAGATATTTTATACCTCCTTTTGAAAAATATTATTTATTTTTTACTGTCGGGTAGTTTGTTCACCTCTGCGTCGTCCTCAGTTTGTTACTCATTCGCATTCGCATTCGCATTCGCATTTTAGTGCTCAACCACTCTAGACGTGTCTTCGTGATCTCACACTTTTAAAATTATAATAAGTAATCAATGTTAATAAGTGATTAAGTTTTACATGCCAATTTACACAAGGCATACAAAATCAAGTGACATAATTCTTCATAGGTTATCGAAAACAAGCTGGTTAAAGTTATTATGTGTCTCAAAAAAGACACCGTAAGCAGGTATGTACAACCATTTTATCCACTAATAAATGTTTTCTACCTGTATTGTTATTTGATAAGTTTCAAGGCTTATCTTATTATACTTAATAGTTTACCGTTCGTTCCCGAATCGGTCGACTATTTAAGCCACTGATGCTTAAATCACCTTTCATAGATGTAAAGGCCAATATATAATACTTATTTGCATTACGTAATGTGTTTTTTCCATGTGCATTTCATACGTTTTTAAATTACGTGAATAATAAAACCAGATGTAGGTACCTTACCTACATTTATTTTTCTCACGAAAAAAGTTTACCTACGTTTCGTGCAAACGAACTGCAATATGTAACCTGTGCTAATGGTGGATCTTTTACCACCGCTTTGTATATAACCACGTGTTTACGTGTAATCATGGAACGATGTACAAACAAGGTGAACAGCTGCTTACAATCATGGAACCGGGACTGCCGTGGGAGCCATTCACCGGCTTTACATAAAACCACCATGCCAGGGTCAAAACTGGATGAATCCTTTTCTTTTTCATGTACATCAACATCTCACACATGGCCATGCATACGGATCTGCTTTTGGGCTTTCTCATCGCATCGTGACTCAACACGTGAGGACATTCGCCTACCGGCCTAGATCTACACGTATGGCCATGCTCACGGGTCTGCCTTTGGGATTCCCTTGCATAGTGCCTTAATACGTGAGTACTTGCATACGGGTCTACCTCTGGGATTCCCTCGCATTGTACCTACCGGCCTAGATCTCCACGTATGGCCATGCTCACGGGTCTGCCTTTGGGATTCCCTTGCATAGTGCCTTAATACGTGAGTACTTGCATACGGGTCTACCTCTGGGATTCCCTCGCATTGTACCTACCGGCCTAGATCTCCACGTATGGCCATGCTCACAGGTCTGCCTTTGGGATTCCCTTGCATAGTGCCTTAATACGTGAGTACTTGCATACGGGTCTACCTTTGGGATTCCCTCGCATTGTACCTACCGGCCTAGATCTATCTACACGTATGGCCATGCTCACGGGTCTGCCTTTGGGATTCCCTTGCATAGTGCCTTAATACGTGAGTACTTGCATACGGGTCTACCTTTGGGTCTCCCTCGCATTGTACCAACTGGCCTACCTACACTCATATGACCATGGATACGAGTTTGCCTTGGGGCCTTCCGTATCGTACGAGGACATACCTGCCAACCAGCCTACAACACCAGCAAGACTGCCGATGGAACGTTACAACAAATATGCAGCAACATAAAGATACAACCGGGAATGCTTTCCGGCTGATGTGGATTGTAACCTGGAAATATCTAGGTACCTAATCGAAAATATTCATGTGAGTGAACATAATTTATTTAGCTATTAGCTATATAAATATGCCTTTCCTAGTATATGTACAAGCAAAGGTCATAATTGGACAGCCATTAAGACTGTTTCAATACAATTACTTACTATACTAGATGTAAACCTGCAGGTAGCCCTTCGATAAGAAGGTACTTTTCTCAAAAAGAGCATTTATTTTAGACAGTTGTCTAAATGATCTGATATATTCATCTGAAAGCATTAATTTACCTGTTTTGAACTTCTTAACTGTAAATAATTTGGAATCTACCTGGTACTTAGTTACCTGCTTTTTCAATAGTTATGCCTTATTGGTTGAAAACATCATGCAAAACATAGATTGCTAACAATAAAGAAGCAACATATTATAAACCTAATTGGTATTTGCCTACCGTCATGATAACGACCATTACAAATTACCTATTATAGATAAAAAAGTTTATCAATAGGAAATAAGAATACCGCAGGTGTTCAATCCACCTACTAAGTGCAAAAAATTAAAAATAAAGTTCTTACAAACCTATCGAACATTTCACTAATGTACAATGATCAGGTAGCAACAGGTTTTTTCCTGTTTTATTTAATACCTGAATCGAACATGCACCTTATGCCTATAATATAATGGTTTACCTAATTTCTTTATTGTACCTATTACATTAAAGACTTTCATTCAGGTTAGCCTACAAAATTTTTATTTTACAAAACTTCGCTGCGCGTTTAAATAAAACACCATTATAAATGTTCATGGTATAAGATCTGAGTAAATTTTTCAATCTCTATTTCATACATCGTTACAAATTCTTAACGACTAAAAAAGCCTTAGGTACTTAATAAAAAAGGAAATCACCCCTGCTATAGCAGGTGAAAAGTACCTTAATTTACCAAATTACTTGTTTGCTTGTTGGCGTTGTGGTTAGCAAGTTCGCCTGCCGATCACGAGGTCCCGGGTTCGATTCCCGGGTCGAGTCAAAAATATAAATTGTGTTTTTTCTGTCAAGAAATTCACAATAAATGCCCAAAGTTGGCAGTGTTTACACACCCGTGCCTTGGAAAGCACGCTAAGCCGCTGGTCCTACGCCTGATCTCTCTTAGATCGTATCGTTTTTGCCGTCCAATAGGACTATGAAAATGAAGGAATAAAGATAGCACCAGTGTTTACGCACACACACTTGTGCGCTATGATCTCTCCTACGCAGCTGGCTATCCCCGTTGAGATTAGCCGCTGTAACCGAACATTGTTAAGAGACCATTATTATTATTATTATTACTGATCCAGCGATTATGTGCACATATTAATTCATTTTGAAGGTAATAAACCAATCTAGACAGTCCCTACTTGCTAAAATAGCAAAATACATTTCCTGGGCCCGTATGTTTGTTGCCCCTTATTAGGGAATATAATGAATTAAAATCGAATTTGTCAAAAATTTGTATGAAATTATAGGCAATATTGCACATCAAAAATCAATCAACCGATGGTTAAGAGACACAAGTCGGATTGCTTCATAGGTACTTATTTTGACCTAAGACCAAAATTTAATTTTCCGATAAAATTGAAACCTTGTTTTTAAAGTAACAACTTAAAACAACAATAGCTTACCATTCAATCGCGTCAGCATTCTCTCAACTATGGGGGGCATTAGCGATGATACTACCTAAGTACTGATAATATTATAAATAAATACTCAATTATCTTGGTCTAACATACTGAAGCGGTTACTAGCTGGTTTATGGCTTATGATTTATTTTCGTTCCGTGTAACAGAAACGGATGCAAAATAGAAGCTAAAGCAAATTATATTGAAGCACTACGTTATCAATCGTACTAAAATATACATGTATACATAATCATATACTTAATGCATTCCAAACATACAATGAAATCATCTCATGAACTTACAAAGAACAAGTATGATTTTTAAATGTTGCATAGGATAGGTTAAAATTGACAAGCCCTTAGCTTTTTGGTCAGCTGGTTAAATATTGTGGATAATGAATATTCCAATATTCAATAATAGTATTTATTTCCTACTAATACTTTCATGTTTGACACAATACACCAATCTTAAATTTGGCTCATATAAACTCCGTCATTCAATTCCTTTCAAACACTTTCCTGAAAGTAGTGTTCCCGAAATAGGTAGCATACCTAGTATATATATTTAATGTAATCTACAGAATCATTAAATAATAACAACCCTCCGAAAAGAGTACTTACGACTGCTTTTAATTAATGTAAAAAATTGGTCAAATTACTTTGGTGCAAATATTAAATATACACTTTATGTAATTATTTTACTAAAGGAAGTAAGTACATACCTTAGTACCATAAGTTATACTTACAAAAATCGTTGGTTAAAAACACTAGCAGTAGGAATTGATAATACACGAAGAGCTAGTGAATACTATATTAGAGCTTATTGCTCTTTTAAATATATCAAGTCAATAACATCTGGTTCTCCTATCAAGTTAAATTTGCTAACTGTAGTATATCATTGGAAATATACATCCTGTGGGTAAAGTCTAAATATTTTCCTATTTTCTTACCAGGTAAGAATAACTTAGACACCATAGATTTTTTTCAAAAATTACTGTCAAAATATCTATATACTACATTTTAAAACAGGTTCATAAAAAGCTATTAATCCTGATGATTGATGATTAAATTGTACTTAATTATTAAGTTACTTTTTGTTCTTTGAATTTATTCAGATTTGAATCATTATTGTACGTTTTCAGGACACTAATAATTATATTTAAGATTGTTCTTATAAATAACACTTTGCTTTAAGTGATTCATTTGAAATTTGCAAATAATCTTATTATGTACCTAATTCATTAACGTTATTCCAATTTAAGCTCTCAACATCTACAAGTTGTATACTAATCTCGAGGACGAGGCGCGAAGTATAATTAATGATTAAACGAACTTACCTGTAAGTGAAGTTCTATCATAATTATACGAGCGCCTCGTCCGAAGAGATTAGTATAAACCCACCCTCCCGGTGGTGTACACTCCTCCCATCCTTTTTTTTTTCCAAATATAAAATGGTAAATAAAAAAAAAAAATAAAAAAAAATTGAATAACTTACTTAAAGCAAAGTTCTGTGTATTATGTGCGCTTACAGTTTCAGTTTCCAGGCTCTAAACTAAATGAGTAACAAACTGAGGACGACGCAGAGGTGAACAAACTACCCGACAGTAAAAAATAAATAATATTTTTCAAAAGGAGGTATAAAATATCTCTCAAATAAGTGCTGGAGTGGTAACACTTACGCGTTACTACAAGTTGTATACTAATCTCTTCGGACGAGGCGCTCGTATAATTATGATAGAACTTCACTTACAGGTAAGTTCGTTTAATCATTAATAAAATAATCCTAAAACACTCCCTTAAACATCAGCTATCCGCCAGTGAAAGTCCCGTTAAAATCCATCCAGCCGTGTAGGCGTGATGCCGTGACCAACGGAAATGGGGATTTATTTTTATATATAAAGATTCAATATGTTATGATGTTAAGATATGACGCTTCATTTAGTTTCGTATCGTACTTGTTATGACTTGTTCGCATATGTTTAGTAAACAAGAAAAGTTCAAGGTTATTATATTAATTAACTACATTATGTATATAGATACAACATGAAGTAAATATGTGTAGTTTCAGTAGATACACCGCTGTAAGTACAGGATGAATGTCGTATGTCGGCCCACGACAATGACAGAAGGATATAATTAGCCTTAAAAATTGCGGACCCACTACACTCGCGTACACTATACACGGTAAAACCGCTGTGGTAATATTTATCAACACGATAAAGATGACGTCGCGACTTTTGAGCGCTCAGTGAAAATACTTATTTTGTGCTTCAATTACTACTGCGTATTCAAGGCCTGCGCTCAAACCATTTGACGTGAAATCAGAAAAACTCATTGGTACCTACAGGCCCCGCTGGGATTCAGCAGGTGACTGCTGAATCTCCAAGGCCACCTTTTTTCTGAAGTCTGATCAAATAAAGATACTTTGAATTACATTAAGAAATCTAAATATACCTATATAAGTCAAAGGTGACTGACTGACTGACATAGTGATCTATCAACGCACAGCCCAAACCACTGGACGGATCGGGCTGAAATTTGGCATGCAGGTAGATGTTATGACGTTGGCATCCGCTAAGAAAGGATTTTGGGCACAGCTAGTCTATAATTATATAGCTTGTCACATGATCGTGTGTAGTGTCCCGCAGTGTAGAATGCAATCCGGCAAATTGTGGCTGGTCTGTCGAGGGTCTGGCTCGTGTCTTTGGGACGTAGGTACCATATCAATTGTCGGTCGTTTATTTACTGTTCACCGCTACATGTAATCAACATTAATGATTATTATTATATCATACGGAACATTATTAATTTGATATTTTTTTTACCGAAATTACTTAATTTTTTTGCATTTTATCAAGAGCCGTGGTGACAAATGAGTTTTTCTAAAAACTTATGTGCAGTGATTACACCACGTGCTTTACGGTGAAGGAAAACATCGTGAGGAAACCTGCATATGTCTGAGAAATAATTCTATGATGTATAAGTACCTGAGCCGGCGATAGACTCACCATCTGTCACGTTGACACTTAATCATCTTCGGTGAAAAGTGGGTGCTGTTATTAAAACACCTCTGCCTACCCCTTCGGGGAATACAGGCGTGACCATATGTAGGTACATGTATGTTAATTTAATTATATTTTATTAGATTGGCCGAAATACACAAACCGTATATGTGTGTACCTATAAAATAAAAAATAAAAACAGACGTGTTGTATAAAAAAAAAACTAAAGAATAATTATTCAAACACTTCAAATACTCAACATAGGTACTAATATAACTATAAAAATATCTCCTATGCGTTTAAATATTTGTATATAGCTACAACAGCGGTCAAAATCATTGAAAGTGAACTCCAGAAGGATTTTACACATCATTTTGTACATATATAAATATAAAAGCGTCAAAATCCATTCACGATCAATTATTCACGGCCTTATTTCCAACACCTATTCACTAAATGCTAATAGCACGCACACTGACAAACACATTTGAATACAGAACACGGATGGACTACAAGAGCACTAAATAAAATGTTTACAGAAGGACGGATTCCCACATTGGCCGGTTTTCCCGAGAACGTACTGAGTTTCTTCAGAGATAGAGATGTTATTTACATAGATTTATAAAAGTTTAACACCGGACGAATTTGGTGTTGCTAGTTTGTGGTGGCCGCTTACCATCAGGCGACCCGTTCGCTTTGTTACGCAATGGTATAACATCAATACATTCGTATTCTCATGCCTGTATTCCTTGAAGAGCAGGCTTTTATAACAATACAAGGTTGTTATAACAATACCCACTTTTCATCGAAGCTGATTAAGTGCCAACGTACTTCTCAGACACATGCAGGTTTCCTCACGATGTTTTCCTTCACCGTAAAGCACGTGGTAGGAAATCACTGTACGTTTTCAGAAAAACTGGTTCATTTAGCATAAATAATGAGCCGACCTTCTGTAAGTGTATATTCACGTGACACGAGTATAGTTTACATGTGTGTGTGTGTCTAACTCGTTTAGAAATTTCGTCCACTCTGGCGCATCCGAATATTTGGTGCGCTGTGATTGGTCGGTTGGAGGTTAGAAAAAAAATTAGAAGGTGTTTTTCGTTACCGCTAATGGCTGGCTTATTGATGGATCGTAGTTTTTTTGCTATTATCTTTTATGAAGGTAACATGGGATGGGCCAAATTTTTTAGGCTGTAGTTATGTGAAACAGCGGGTATAGTCGTTTATTTACATGCATCAGTAGCTGGTGCCCGCGACTCTGTCTGTGCAGGGTTTTACTCATCTTTATATTTTGCACAATCTATACAGGTAAATAAAATTGAAGTGTCTGTTTGTAATTCCAAAATAACAGCTTTTCACTAAATGCATATAAAAGTATACACGCTAAGTAACTATTTTTTACACCTACTTAAGTCAGTTATTTTCCTAGTGACATGAAAAGGAAAAATGAGCTCTTATTGCCATGATAGTTTCACTCATTTATGAGACAGATGTATGTGACGTGTATACATCTGTCACTGTCGCACAACTGAATTAACATTGCAATAAGAGCTCATGGTTGGGCCCCTGAGTATAGATAACATTAAAACAACGAAATAAAACTGCCAAGGCAATGTTACCCTAACCAAAAAATCAATCCCACTCCACCTAATACGTACACATCCAATCTACCTATAGATATAGATTCGCACCGCATTCCCTGCTATCCCTATCCCGAATTTCCGAATAATCAAACGCCCTTGCCCCTAAACCTTGCCCTTTCAAATCAAAAATGCCCATTGAATTTATTCGGCACGGGACCCTTCACCACACACTTATACAATGGTTTTCACATAGACAGATATGCTGACTCTGTGTGCGTAAATGGTATTATACTCTTAGAAAATTAAGAAGCAAAAAGTTCCAAATTCAAAAACTATTATTTTGACGTTTCCGATTATACTTCTATACTACCTACTATTATAATGAGAAAGGATTTGTATTTTTCTGTGTATGTTTGTAATGAATAAACTCAAAAACTACTGTGCCGATTTCAAAAATTCTTTCATCGTTGGAAAGCTACGTTCATCTTGAGTAACATAGGCAATATTTTATCCCCGTGCTCCCACGGAAACGGGAACTATGAGGGTGAAACCGCGTGACGTCCGTTAGTTCGTAATGAAGACGGATATGGATGTATGTTTGTTACTCTTTCACGCAAAAACTACTGAATGGATTTTGATGAAACTTTACAATAGCATAGCTTATACATGAGAATAGCACATAGGCTATAATTTATAAATATATTGTATGAATTGTCCAAATTATGACGATAAGTCAAATACTGCTCGGACGGAGTCGCAGGGGCCAACTAGTACTTTAAATCGTAGTATCAAACCCTTTTTCATCATAGGTATTCAAATTAAAAAAAACTATTGCTGAAGTACTTTCAAATCCTCAGAACGACACGATTATACTCTAATCCGCGGCTTCGCGCACATTGAAAATATATATTATTTCATATAATGTATCCTATGTTACTTCTAACACCCCCAAGAATATGTGTACAAAATTTCATGATTATGAGTTAAGTAGTTCCCGTGTCAAAGCGTAGCAAACTAACTAAAGTCAAAATACTGCGCAAACGGAGTCGCGGCCACTCTCCGCATTCAAATTCAAAAATACTTTTAACAAATTACTTTCAAATCAATATAACGACATGATCATACAGGAGTATACATCTAAACTTTATCTATATATAATACATCTAAACACACACACGCGCACGCACTTGACAGCAAACGTCAAACCTGTCTAACGCTCCCCTCTTGGTCCAACCGAAATTTGAACCGCGTTAGGCGATTGGTCGACATGCTTTTAATATAAAAACCGGTTACACGCCGGCCCGGCTTTTTCTAAGATGGCGTCTTCATAAACTAGTATTAGATTATTCTTTGAACATGAATTGGAATTTGCCATGCTCACAAATATTTGTAATATTTTTGTTACTATTTTTTACAATTGAGCATTGGAACTGTGTCCATGGGCTTATTTATATTCATGATAAACTATAACCATTAAACATTGTAAAATATTTTTGACTAGCTGTGCCCCGCGGTTTCACTCCAGTAAATTTAGTTTCAAACAAACTTTCATCCCCTATTTTATCCCCTTGAGGGTAGAATTAATCAATATCCTACGTCATAACATCTACCTGCATGCCAATTTTCAGCCCGATCCGTCAAGTGGTTCGGGCTGTGCGTTGATAGATCACTATGTCAGTCAGTCAGTCACCTTTGACTTATATATATTTTTGATAAGACTAATTGCTGAGTTTCTTACCGAGTTCTTCTCAGCAAAAGCAACCTTCCGAACCCGGTGGTAACATTTATAATCATGTATAATGTATTTTTTATGTCCTTCTGACGATTTGAAAGTACTTTGTGAGAATTCTAATCAAATGATATTTAGATTTTTTATTTTGATGATACTTTTTTAACTTGGGTTGTTAAAAGCGGCTCTTAGATAGATACAAAAACAGATAACTTGTTTTATTAAAAAAAATATTCGAATGCAGCTCATTATGAGACAGTCACTTTAACAAAATACACACCTAAGTAAGTACTTATTTAAAACAAATGCAAAAAATACGTGACAGTATTGCGCAGATCTTTTAAAACCTAACTGGTCACGGAAAAACAATATAAACGCGGAAATCCAACCAAATATTATTTCGGACGACATCAGTAAAATTCGTGCTCACTGTTTTTTCCTCAACTTAAGTCTTGGACAAAAAGACGAAACCCCAAATTGCGTCACGCACACACACGCACCCAGACGACAACAACAAGTCACTCACACAAAGATAACACTATATACGAACACGTTACCCAACACAGTCAACAGTGTATACGAACACCAAATCGCGCGTTCCCCACTCACACAATGATGAAAAGCCCCAATTCGAATTCCGAACGCGCACAGCACAGTTTCCGCAATGGCGGCGCGGTCGACGACCCCGCGTTTTGGAGGGCGCCGGTGACGTCACGGCACTGACCTGCCTCACAGCGACCTTGAATTCAGTCGCAAATATTTCGGCGGTTTGTTGTCTCCCCTCATTTCGCAGCTGTGACCGGCCACCCAATTTTGGCTCCATGAAGATTTAATTTGCAAGTATTGCAACACGCAACTTGCCATTCGAATTTTAACCTTTGCTCGCACGGAATTGATTTGAATTTGGTTTGTGTTCAAGAATTTTGGGGTGATAGAATCATGATTCCAAATTCAAATGTAACCACATGATTCAGAATTCAATTTTGTTTTTTTAACAATCGGTCATTGTCAGTTGAAATGGAAATGTTTGTGTGCCAGTGTTACTTTCAGGTGTCGTTGATCTTTAGCATACAGACAGATTATCAATAAAAGTTTTTAAGTATATGGACTTAGAGAAGAATTTCCAATGCAATGCTAGAACACCTGAAACTGAAGTAGGTACTTTTACCTATTATAAAGAGGTCAGTGACACGTCTGGCGCTTTACGTCATACCTAAAGACCTATTTAAACAAGGTTGCAAATATACGTGTTGTACCTATTATGTTCGATTTGAGTAGAATAATAAAACTTCTAGGAAATATTGGTAAAGTCTGAAAGTAAAGTCACTGAGAAGTTGAAGATTAAACATTTGTCTATGGACATGTTATGCAGAGGGATGAGGATAATGTTGCCAAAAGAGTTTTATTGTTAACTAGCTGTTTCACCCGCGTAGATTTAGTTTAATGCTTCATGTTGCGGAACCCTAATATTTTTAATAAATAAAAGTAGCCTAAGTTACTCCTTGAAACATCAGCTACCTACCAGTGAAAGTCCCGTTAAAATCCGTCCAGCCGTTTCAGAGATTACCCGGAACAAACAGACAGACAGACAGACAGAGAAAAATTTTAAAACTTGGTTTTTTAGTGTCAGTAGCGTGTATACTTTCATATGCATTTAGTGAAAAGCTGTTATTTCGGAATTACAAACAGACACTTCAATTTTATTTATCTGTATAGAAAACAGCATGGAACTAAATCTACGCGGGTGAAACCGCGATGCTCAGCTAGTTTAATAATAAAATATATTAAATATATTATAATTAAAATTAAACGTATGGTCGAAAATAAAATACAATTTGATTGTAATTTACAAATTGTTACTTTTACTTACATATTGTTACTGACTTAATAAAACGGACAAAAATTATATGGTTAAAAAAATCTCTTTGTATGTTATAAATACTTTGATATTATTGACCTCACCCTTGGATTATGGTGACCGTTTACCATCACGTCAATCATATAACTTCTATCCAATTATTTTCATAATTACGAATTCTTGCTCAGTTAAAGTACTTTATCATTTCCATACAAATTACAAGTACTTAAAAATCTCAAGACTTCTCCTTGTAAATTGGAACGAGAGGGAGATACGCTGATAAGGTGGGTGTGAGAGGGACAGGCAAATCGCAATGATTCAGACTGAGGACGTTGCCCCCACGTTTCGATGATGCATCGACGGCGATATTTTGTGCAACAAATATTTGAGTAAGGTCGGCAGAAAAGACATTTGACAAAGAATTTTTTTCTTAAAAATCCGACTCCTAAGATCATCTAGTAAATCTACGATGGAAAACAAGTACCTACCTATACAGCCTCCACGATAGCAAGCGAGAACCGTAATCTACATGGAAAACTTTCAGAAATGTAGCTATTATTATGAGACTTATGATTTTTTTTGTGAAGTGAAAAGCAGTAATTTTGGAACTACAGACACTTCAATTTTATTTATCTGTGTGTGTATGTATGTATATGTATATATGTATAGATGTAAGAGCCGTGGTGGCCTTGGGGTTAGAGCAGTCGCCAGCTACGCAAGAGACGCGAGTTCGAATCCCAGCGGGGCCTGTACCAACGGGTTTTTCTAAAAACTTATGTACAGTGATTTCACACCACGTTCTTTACGGTGAAGGAACACATCGTGAGGAAACCTGCATGTTTCTGAGAAATAATTCAAAGACAATAGTGCCTGAGACGGCGATGGACTCGCCCTCTGTCACGTTGGCACTTAATCATCTTCAGTGAAATGTGGGTGTTGTTATTACAACACCTCTGCCTACCCCTTCGGGGAATACAGGCGTGAGCATATGTAAGTATGTATAGATTAAATGTTCTCCTCCGGGGGGGCTAATGGGTACCTATATAGGGGCCGATTTTACAACTTTAAATCTAGTGGACGAATATTTGGGGCCAGTGGGTCCTGACCCACGCAAGCACGAGAGAATGTCACTTTGTCCAGGCCTTCCGTACCTACCTATCTACAATAATATTATAAAGAGGAAAGATTTGATTGCTTTTTTGTTTGTTTGTTTGCATTGAATAGGCTCCGAAACTACTTAGCCGATCTTGAAAGCATAGCTGAAATTCTTTCAGCAATGGATAGCTACAGCAAGTTACATAGGCTATATTTTATCCCCATACTTCCACGGGAACGGGACCTGTGCGGTTGAATCCGCGTGACGTTCTCTAGTTTTTTATAAATCTATATCTATATATATAAAAATGAATCCCCATCTCCTTGGTCACAACATCACGGGTGAACGGCTGGACCGATTTCGATTGTAATTTTTTTGTTGTCTTCGTTATTGTCAGGAGATGGTAACTTAACCATAACATATAAAATTATTTCTTTCTTCTTAAATCTAATCTTAGCGCTTTGGACAATAAAAACTTCCTTAACCTTATGACGTTTGACATAGAATTGACAGAATAAGTGCTGCATTCTCATAATTAAGACAGGGCAACGTCTGTCGGGTCAACTAGTAGGTTATGAAATAGCAGTTTGAAGATGGTGACCTGTTCTGCCGACCCTCCCAGCTCATTACCATCGACAATACGTTATCGTGGTGGCACTGACCTACCCAATGTCGACAGACTGGCCTCGTACTTATCAAATTATACTTTAAGGGCTAAGGTACCTACTGAAGTACCTAGGTCTCTTGTTAATGTCTAATTAAAATGTGTAGGTTCGTTCGTACTGCTAAATAATGTTATCTTTTATTTCGTATACTTAACTAATACATCTATACAGATAAATAAAAATGAGGTGTCTTTTTGTAATTCCAAAATATCAGCTTTTGACTAAATGCATATGAAAGTATAATACGGTACTGAACTGACATAAAAAACCAATTTTAAATTTTTTTCTCTGTCTGTCCGTCTGTTTATCCCGGGTAATCTCCGTAACGGCTGGACTGATTTGAACGGGAGATATACTTTCACTGGCAGATAGCTAATATGACAAGGACTAACATAGGCTTTAATTTCAAAAAATTCATTACTTTTCCGCGAGTCAGCCATGAGTTTGTCTACAATACGTGTAGGGATTTCACACCACGTGCTTTGTCATTTTTGGGTTTTTATGGTGCGAATAAAAACATACGTAGTTTACTATTTCCGCTGAGCGCTCAAAATTCGTGACGACACCTACACTGTCAAACACTAGACAGTACAATGACGTAATCGCGTGGAGCCAGTCGGATTACTTAGAAACGTACGCTAAAATTTGAAATCAGCGTTCTCGGAAAATGCACCTGCCTGGGTTTGTGACGACTTTCACACCAAATGCATACAATGTATATATATCTCTACATACATACAGATAAATAAAATTGTCAGTGTCTGTTTGTAATTCCAAAATTACAGCTTTTCACTAAATGCATATGAAAGTATACACGCTACTGACACTAAAAAACCAAGTTTAAAATTTTTCTCTGTCTGTCTGTCTGTTTGTTCCGGGTAATCTCTGAAACGGCTAAACCGATTTTAACGAGACTCACTGACAGGTAGCTGATGTTTGAAGGAGTAACTTAGGCTACTTTATGTATTATGTATCAATTTCCTATGATTGAAACCTACGCTCGTCGTCGAGTGTGACGCTGAGAAACCTTAGTGAAAGCGGGGCTGGATCTCTCGTCTCAAATTCGGGGCTACACACCAGAGTGCCTAGTGCGAGTTTTTCACTGCCGCTGTCACAAGTCACCGCGTCAAAGTTAACGCAGATTTGTATAGGATCGGAGCAGCGCCTCTGTCGGCCTAAACATGACACTATTGTGAGCCCATTCAAATCTGCGTTTACGTCGACGCGATGACTTGTGACGGCGATTTTAAGAAAACTCGCACTAGGCACTCAGGAGTCTGGTCTAATGAGAACGCACGCAAATAAACCTGTAGAGTAATGTTGTGTTCACGAGGTGAGTAAGGTTGCTTCTGCTTTAAATACTTAAGACGTTTCAACGTGAAGAGACATGGTGGCTCGTAGAATTTGAGCAGTGGCTTGTTACCCAAGCAACGCAAGTTCGGATCGGTCGAATCGGTGAAGTGATTTCATGAGGAAACCTCCAAGTCTGAGAAGTAATTCAAAGACGTATGTATAGTAGGTACCTGAGACGGCGATCTGTCACGATGGCACTTAATCTTCGGTAAAAAGTGGGTTGTTAATACAACACCTCTGCTTACCCCTTCGGGGAATACAGGCGTGAGCACGTGTATGCATTATTATCTGTCTATCTGTCATACCTAATCTGTGACAGACCGTGTCTATGACCGATGAAAATGTCTCTAGAACTGTAACAAAAACGTGTTTTTTGACATTCACCTGTTCAAATGACAAACGGCCACGGCGCTGGTAATCTGATTGCATTAGTGTTTGTACCGTGTGTCCTCTGATAACACAAACTGGACTAAAAATTATAAAGGTTCATTCCCCCTTTTTACAAATAGGATAATACTGTCCGTGTCCGCCCGATGTTATCCTTCACCGTAAAGCACGTGCTGTGAAATCTTATTCATCTCGGTGAAAAGTGGGTGTTGTTATTACAACACCTCTGCCTACCCTTTCGGGGAATACAGACGTGAGCTTATGTATAACACCACAAGATTACGAGACTGGGAATTGCGCACAATTTTCCTTAGATTACTTTTACGATTTTATCTATTTCAATAGCCTCAGGGAATATATAATTTTTATTTTTATTTCATTGCATTTTCGATTCAATTCGGTTCTGCAAATTTCAAGTTCAATAATTAATAAATATAACAGTAAATTATTGTTGATTGTTATCGAGTGCAATCAACAAATAAGCGCTTATTGATTCAGTTGCGCGCAGGAGTGAACGAACTGATGACTTTTTTTACAATGATGTTGAAAAGTAATTATTTTCAGTTAAATTTAACCTTCACAGGGTATTTGCTTAATGACTAAATAACCGACGTAAACATAGATTATTGGTTACATTTATGAACAATCCATGTTTTTACAAATTATATCTCAACGGTTTTTCGGTTGCGTGTTGCTAGCTTTGAATTATTTATTACCTCATAAAATCTATACAGATAAATTAAATTGAAGTGTCTGTTTGTAATTCCAAAATTACAGCTTTTTACTAAATGCATATGAAAGTATACACGATACTGACACTATGTCTGTGTTAACTCCACATTAACAAGTATTGACGAAATCCGTATGTCTGTCTGTTTGTTCTAGCTAATCTCTGAAATGGCTGGACCAAAAAAAAAAATCAAAAGGTCCCCGACCGCCCTGGAGAAGGCAGATCGGGGTATGTGGGATTTTTACCGCACTAAAACCCCCCCGGTGGCCATCCTCCGTGCTCAGGGGGACTCCGATAGATCGCACCAGTGTCCCCCCACACTTTGCTGGGGCAGCTGTGTCGCCGGCCCTGGAGACCTCGCTGTGGTCGGCACCTTCCCGGGCCCTCGGCTCGGTGTTCAAAGCTCCCACCCCGACCACCGCCAGCAGGCCCTCCGGCCCCTTGTCGCCTCTTACAACAGGCAGGGGATACCATAGCCAAATTCTTAGACCCTGGCTATTGGGTGGGAAATGGCTGAGCCAATCTTAACCGAACATTTAGAACTGGCAGTTGGCTGATGTTACAAGTAGTACTGAGCTAAATTTAAATTAAAAAATATAAGGTTCCTCGAAATAAGGGTACCTATGGAATGTATCTACCTCGGGGCAAAGTAGGCACAGGATACAGTGATAAACAAATATATATAACAACTAGCTGTGCCCCGCGGTTTCACCCGCGTGGATTTAGTTTCTCCCTTATTGTCGCGGAGCCTTAATATTTATAATAAATAAAAGTTACTCCTTGATACATCAGCTACCTGCCAGTGAAAGTCCCGTTAAAATCCGTCCAGCCGTTTCGGAGATTACCCGGAACAAACAGACAGACAGACAGAGAAAAATTTTAAAACTTTGTTTTTTTTGTGTCAGTAGCGGGTATACTTTTATATGCATTTAGTGAAAAGCTGTTATTTTGGAATTACAAACAGACACTTCAATTTTATTTATCTGTATAGATGTATAGATTGGCAAGTGTCACAAATGACACATTAAAATGAATGTGTCCAAGAAAGAAATGTGCAATATTTTATCACAGTTCCTTGGCTGATAAGAGGTGGTTGACTCTGGGTGCGTTTCAATGTTGGCCAAACGATGCTATTTGCACGTTTATCAAACTAAATACGCATCTAAATTACACTTGCGTTTACTTTTATCCCATAGCAGACGTCATGCAGTTTCACCTGCGTGGTTCCCGTTCCCGTGGGAGTGCGGGGTTAAAATATAACCTATATTCATCGGTGATAATGTAGCATTCGAATGGTGAAAGAATTTTTAAATCGGTCCAGTACTTTTTGAGCCCATTCGTTACAAACATACATACAAATCTTTCCTCTTTATAATATTATTAGTATAGATAGACTAAACGTTTTTGTAAGTAATCAGTGGTTTTTGAACTTTAAATGCCAGGCAAAGTTGACGATGACAATAGCTAGAATTTGACTTTGACGGCGAAATAACGCTGTCAATTAACTCATTTTGCTATCAGGGATTTTTTTAATACTTACAACATTTGTATAAGTACGTAGCAATAGCTTTAACCAGTATAACGAATAGTTAAGGGGCCCAACCATGAGCTCTTATTGCAATGATAATTCAGCTGTGCGACAGTGACAGATGTATACACGGCATATACATCTGTCTCATAAATGAGTGCAGCTATCATGGCAATAAGAGATCATGGTAAGGCCCAAGATCATGACATCATCTGACAATTTTAAAATTGTCATAGTTAGACACAATCACATAGTTTGTTATAGCTATAGAAAGGTACCAAGGCTTTTAAGTATTTAAGATGCAATGTTTTTTTATGGTAGACTCATTGGATAAAACACCAAAAATATACATACATATGCTCACGCCTGTATTCCCCGAGGGGGTAGGCAGAGGTATTGTAATAACAACACACACTTTTCACCGAATATGATTAAGGGCCAACGTGACAGATGACCGTCTCAGGCGCTACACATATGACATTGAATGACTTCATAGACATATGCAGGGGCCCAACCATGAGCTCTTATTGCAATGTTAATTCAGTTGTGCGACAGTGACAGATGTATGCACGTCACATACATCTGTCTCATAAATGAGTGAAACTATCATGGCAATAAGAGCTCATGGTAAGGCCCCAGGTTGCCTCACGATGTCTTCCTTCACAAAGCACGTGGTGTGACATCAAAACGAAGTTCAAAGATGTATGTATAGTGCCTGAGACGGCGATAGACTCCCCCTCTGTTACATTGGCACGTGTGTGTAATGTGAGTGTTGTTGTTACAATAGCTCTGCTTCCTCCTTCGGGGACCTTTCTGGGATGGCGTGAACATATATATATATATTACTAGCTGTGCCCCGCAGTTTCACCCGTGTACATTTTAATTTAATGGTTTCTCGCGGATCCCTAATGTTTCAAAAATCTAAGTAGCCTAAGTTACTCCTTAACATTAGCTATCCGTCAGTGAAATTCCCGTTGAAATTCGTCCAGCCGTTTCGGAGATTACTCGAAACAAACAGACAGACAGACAGAGAAATTTAAAAAAAATTGGTTTTTCCGTATCAGCACCGTGTATACTTTCATATGCTTTTAGTGAAAAGCTGTTATTGTCTAATTACAAACAGATACTTCAATTTTATTTATCTGTCTAGATTTCGATTATCTTAATGTGGCGGAAGATTTCTGTTAATTACCTATTTACTAGTCAACTTACCATAATAAACATAGTATCCTCAAATTCGTGTTTTCCCTATTCAGTTCTGTCAACATCCTTCTAAACTGGATGACTTGAGACTGCCAGAATTTGTTATCAAACCTGTGGTCTAACTAGCACTTAATAATAATTACGTAAGAAACATTTTAAAGGAAAATTCATACGAAAACAGAACTTAATTCAAGAATGCTTTGAGACTTCTTAAATCCTTCCTTGTTGGTCGATGGATTCTTACCAGGGTCGGGCAAAATGTTATTAGATTTTCCCATCTGTAATTACTTTGTAACAGCCTGGAGGATTAGTGGCCGGTTAGTGGCAATAGGCTCGCCCCCTATTACATGGGACTTAAATAAACTGGAGAAATATGGGTGTAGTATAAGTACACCCCTTGCCTACTCCTGCAGGAGATACAGGCATGAGCATATGAGAGACCACTTCGTCACATGATCCTTACATACTTCTTTCGGACGTTGACATCACCTCAATCCTTACATGATAATCGATTAAAAAATATAGTACTAACACTAAAAACTATAAAATTAAAATATATTATTAAAGGGAGTCCCTGTAGGCAAGGTTCCGAAGATACTGGCAGCATTCCCCCTTTGAATGGCAACTAATTCTTTGTCCGAAGTAGCTGCCAACTCTTCGGTCTCATCCACATTCATGCATCTCTTCATACTCTTCCTGCGGTTACGAGTGCTCCGCATTTGACCTTTCTGAAAAATATATATTGGTACTTTTTAAATTCCATCTCTTTCGTCTGCCTAATTTTTTATTATGTACTTCATTAACAAGCTGTACCTCGCGGTTTCACCCGTGTAGATTTAGTTTCATCCTTATTGTCGCCCTAATATTTTTAATAAATAAAAATAGCCTATGTTACTCCTTGAAACATCAGCTACCTGCCAGTGAAAGTCCCGTTAAAATCGGTCCAGCCCTTTCAGAGATTACCCGGAACATACAGACAAACAGACAGAGAGACGGACAGACAGAGAAAAATTTTATAACTTGGTTTTTCAGTGTCAATAGCGTGTATACTTTCGTATGCATTTAGTGAAAAACTTTTATTTTGGAATTACAAACAGACATTTCAATTGTATTTATCTGTATGTATACATTACCCACGTCTGTTCATGACTATATGATCTAAGGTTATTCAAATTTCAATAAAATCGGTTCATGGTTTCTCTTTTGAATAAGTAACAGACTGCTAACTTATTTACTCACTAGATGGCACCACACGTCAGATAGATCGCAAAATACTTACCTTAACTTAAGCTAACTAAGTTGGTGTACCTACTAATATAAGTAAAATAAAAAAAATTATCATCTATTAAAACTGACATCATGTGTAATATTCGAAAATAGCATTGAAAAATGCCTCAACTAACAATTGAACAAATATCTTTTTGTGCCAATGTACGATAAGAAAAGAGAGGTACAGATAGTGCGACAGAGATAGCACGAACCATGACCTTACTTAACAACCGCCGAATTCGCTGGTCAGTGACATGATAAGCTATCTACGAATTTTCGGTTAAAACAGCAATTTATTTTTAAATTTATCAGAATACTTAAACATAATAATACTGGCATTATACTTTATCACGTTTAAAAAATAACGTGACATTTAAATCAACGTTCCAATTTTACAATGATTTGAATCAAGAACATGCAACTGTTCATTTTCAACTTGAACTGGTTTTTGAATTTCGAACTTCAAACGAAATTGAAATGAAAGTAAAAGTTCACCGCTCGGCACATCCACATCACATACTTAATCTGCACACAGACACGCTACAAGCATGCAGTATGCACATAACTGACCTTACCCAATTGCGTACAAAGCACACCCAAACCGCGGTCGTTGACACCAGTCTGGCCGAACGCAGGGCTGGTTTAAAAACAAAGCGGGATCGCTTTCACTTTAAAATGAACGATGAAATTCGCATTCGATTTCCGAGAATACGTTTTGAACTTCGAAGAAGGCAATTGTTCGATAATATTTTAAAATCGGAATAATAATTACTCGGCTTTTAAGCAATTCGAATATTGACATTTTAAATTAAATCGATTGTAAGTATTTTGAATATGGAATCATAGAATTTACTTACTTTTAAAAACTTAACTCTGGTTGGACGCAGTCTAAAAAATAACAAGCAGTATGGAAACTAGGAACAAAACACACTCACACAGACACACGAAATTATACATTGAAGGGTGACACGTTGTGGTCGATCGCGTATACGTAATTTACATGTTTTATCGACGTTTTTCATACTTTGACAGTTAATACTTTACCAATTTTAAAGATACTGGATTGATTCATGATCTGCTATGATGATGATACAATTGATCCAGAGTCTATAGGTGGCATGGCACCAAAAAAACTATATCTATAAGTACATAGTATATATAGATGAAGAGTTTGTGTGTTTGTTTGTTTTCTTGAACGCGCTACTCTCAGGAACTAATGGTTCGATTTGAAAAAATATTTCAGTGTTAGATAGATTATTTATCGAGTAAGGTTAGTGTTAGCCCAAAGTATCTATTCCACGTGGTCGAAGATAGAAGCAGAAGCTAGTATGCAAATATTGCAAATTTGCTCTATGATTGAACTTGAATTCCAACGACTGGACCCTCCGGGACTCACTGGGCCCCCAATCTTCATCCTTTAGAATAAAAGTTGTAGATTTGAACCATTAGTGCCCATTGGGCCCTCGGTAGGAGAACAATCAATTAATAATATAGGTCCCCACTCGTCACCTGGTATAAATGTTACGTTATGATACAGACGAAAAAAATTGAAGCTACCTCTATAAACTTCTGTCGCCCTAGTACTTTAGATAGATCAGGGGACGAGTGGAAACCTCAAAAATTTTACGGGAAGAGTGGGCACAGGGTGCGAAATTCAGGAGGCAATTGGCTCCCGACCCTTTTCAACGAACATGGTGTGGGATATATCTATAATATCTCTTAAATTTGCTGAACAGCATCAAGACACGTAATTATAAAAGCAAAGACACAATGTCTTGTTATAGGTATGTGTCGTTTGATAAATTAGGGATCTGATTCACTGTTCCACATACCAAATAAAGGAGCTATTTATATGGAACTGTTAAATACAATTTGTTGTGAACTACTTTGGTAAGTAGGTCAAGCTATAAGTAAAGTGAATCATACTATTAGTTAATACTCACATAAAAACGCCTTCCTAGAAGTCAAATCCAATTGCAAACTTTACATCTTCCACATATTATTTTGGTGTCTTTCGATCTGATGGTGACGATAAACGAATTTCGGGTACGGCAACTAATTTCAACGAGGATTAGCCATCAGCGCAGGAGATATTATAGTGAACAACTGTGTGCAAACACAGGTGCATTCTTAATTCCCTCACTCTCATAGTGGGATGGGAGGCAATCCGATACGACCGGAGAGAGATGAGGCGTAGGACCAACGGTGCAACGTGCCGAGGCATGGGGGTGGAAACTATGACTACTTGTGAATTTCTTGACAGAATAACCTGAGGACCCAAAAATACCGGGACGTCGTGATCGGCACAGGAACTTACTTACCATTAGACCAATATCGCCTTGTACACCTTATATCCAATGTACAGGTTCTGAACCAATCGTAGCACTTTCAGCAGGACCTGATTCAATTTAGTATCTATATCGTACCTAACGTGGTCTAAGTTACCCCATGTGCCTATCCAGCCATTTCAGAGATCAGTTGGAACAAACAGACATACAGACAGTAAATATACACGCATATCCACAATAGAATGTATTAACAATTAATCACAAATAATTTACAAGTCATAATTGATATTTTAGGTATTACAAGTTTAAATTGACGAAAACAAAATTTTAATTATAAACATTCCTTGTTTCTGACGTAATGTCTCTGTAAGTGTGTTCATACGCACATTGTGCTTACGTAATGTTTAAATGATTACTACCTATAAATAAACTTTAAATACCCATTACTGCCTACAAAAATACCAAAAAAACCTTAAGTGATAAAACAAGTCTCATTTTAGTAAACACACTAAGCATTCTTCATGGACATGTTATGTAGAGAGGTGAAGATATGTTGTAAAAAGGATTTATGAATGTAGATGGTTACAAGGGGAAAGGAAGACCTAAGAAAAGATGGATGGATTTTGTGAAAGATGATATGGCTAGAATGGGAGTGAATACAGATATAACGGCTGATAGAGAGAAATGGAAGAGACGAACACATTGCGCCGAACACAAACAATTTGGGATAAGGGCAGGAGGATGATGATTTTGGAAAACAGGCGAACCTACCCACTACAAAAGTATAAGAATTTTAAGTAGTTTATCTTTCTAAAATACAGACTATTAAATTTTGTAGAGTTAATTATTAAGGTGTTTACTGTTATTTAATAAATCAGTATATTATGTGTTCTTCAAAACACACAGCGTTGGTTGAAGAAGCTGTCTTTTATTTTGCCTAAATTATACAAATAAATGGAACGAACTCACCAGTATCCCTTTTCTTTGTATACATCGGTCTCTTTCACTCACGCAGTAGCGCGCGCCAAATGTCATCGGGTTGAACTCTGGAGCGAGCTATCAACTGTCACTCATAGCGTCTATAAATTTTGCCGGTAATGGATGCAAAATTTTATTCTTTTGCATTTAAGTCTTAAATATTGAATGAAACTAAGTAATTTACAGAAAAAGTGGTAATTTGTGTTGGTGATAGAATAACTACAAGATGAGTGTGTGTAATTCGGAGGGCTTAAATACAAATGCTCGCTCTCCCGGTGTTGAGCACGTGGCCGCTCCCACTACCGGTGCTCGGTTAGAAGACCGGTCAGTGGCAGCAAGTGAGACTGAACTTCCTTCCCTGTTGTGTTTGAGTGAGGAAGAAGAGGAACGGTCGTCGTCCTCGGAGGACGAGTGCACCGCGTCGCCGCCACCGAATAAGCGGTCTAAACGGTCAAAGCAGCAGCAGCCGCAGCAGTTATGTTCGGATCCTCGAATCGAGGGCCTTATTAGCCAGGTAAGCCTTTTATCTGGCTACATAACACAATTACCACAGTATTTGTCACAAGGTAACAATCTTACGCCCAACTTATTCAACCCGAGTATTCCTCAACACAGTGACACCTGTAGGTCTTTAACAATGAACACTTACAGTTTTCTTGAAAACCCTAATAAGAAATCTGAACAATTACAATTGGGACCGGTCAATGTGGAATTTAATGGACAACATACTATTGCCTGTGCAAATAAAGAAAGACTCCAGGAGTTAGAGCGCCTTCAACAATTTAACAGTCCGACTTGGAAAGATATTCGTTACAAGAAAACTTTAAAGACATATATTGCTTCACCTGGATTTATAAATCTCAAAATAAATGAGGAGTTATGTCATTTGGATAATACTAAGGACTATTTAGCTTCAGCGGAGGGAGTATTGGCCGGGCTTTCTAATGTAGCGTTAGAGCAAAAGGAGCTATTAAGACAAGGCCTACAAGATCTTGTTAATTGGGCGGCAGCTAACCCACAAGATTTAACTCCTGATTCACTTTTTCATAAAGTAGTCACAATTTTTGGCCCGGGATCTCTAACCCAAAAATGTTTTGATAATAATATGCAAATAATATGTGGCAGAAGAAGTGAATGCATTGAAATACGGAGGAATAGGATACTTAAGGAGATAAACAGCCCAAATTTAAAAGCCTCTTTATCAAACATACCCCCGAGCGCTGAATATCTTTTCAGCCGAGAAGGATTACAGCCCCTGATTCAATCATTGGGGGGCACTCAAACATGGCTTAATACTCCTGATTATGTGAGAACAAAAAGGAATCCTCGAGAACATAACCATCGAGAAAGTAACCACCATTCAAACACTTATAAACGGGGACCATATCAACCCACTAAGCAAAATAGGCCTGAGAAGAAGTTAAAGACAAGTTTCAAAAGAAAAAATGCCTTTCGCCACAAACATATCCAAGGCAACAAATACAACATTGATCAAGGCAGACCTGAACAAAAATGACTATGCTCAGATACAGAATCAGAGTTTTCAGGGAGGATGCCTGAAAAATCATACAGGGGCTTGGGAAAACCTAGAAGCAAATCAATTCATTATGGGGGTGATCTCCGGGTGTCGCATACCATTCAAAACCAAGCCTCCGATGCAATATCCCACAACACGGATAAAAAATCAGTATGCAACCAGGGTGTCTCCAGAGATGTCTCAGATAATAGAAAAATTAATAGATCAGGGGGTATTAGAAAGACCAGTTGCTGTAAACCCAGGCTTTCATTCCAAGATGTTTCTGGTAAAGAAATCAGATGGCAGCCCAAGACCAATATTCGATCTGAGGGGCTTAAACCAACATGTAATAGTGAAGCATTTTCTTCTCATATCTCAGAAAGATGTCACAGAGTTCCTACAACCATTGGATTGGCTTGCAACAATAGACATTCATCAAGCATACTTTCATGTACCAATTGCCTCGGCACACAGACGGTTTCTGAGAATAATTTACAATCAGGAAATATTACAGCTAACTGCACTCCCTTTTGGTCTGGCTTCATCGCCACGAACATTTGCAGCTATAACCAGTTGGGTAGCAGAACAGTTGCGAGCCCGTGGTGTCCGCTTGCTGGTCTATTTGGACGACTTCCTTCTTGCACACCAGGACAAGTCGACCTTGGCTACTCAGGTATCAGAAACAGTTCAACTCTTAAAGCACCTTGGATGGCACATCAACTTCCAAAAATCCAGGCTAGATCCCACTCGAGAGCGGGAATATTTGGGCCTTCTCTGGAACACAGAGAAAAACCTGAAGTCCCTACCAACAAACAAGGTGCGAAAAATCAAAAGCATTCTAACACACCTGTTAAGAAGAAAAAATTGTTCACTAAGACAAGTTCAAAGTTTACTGGGCTTACTAAATTTTGCCAGTATTACAACTCCAAGAGGTCGCCTTCATTGCCGTTGGACACAGATATTCCTAAAGACATTCAAGCAGGGCAGACCCAGGGAAAAGAGATGGTTACCCTCTCGAGTATGCCAGGACCTAATTTGGTGGAAGGATGTCATAGAACACAGTACAGTATCGCTCCACAAAAATCAAGTATCCCACTTCTTAACAACAGATGCAGCAGATATAGGCTGGGGAGCTCATCTCAACCAATTTCATCTGGCAGGATCATGGAAGCCCCATCAGAAAAAGTGGCATTCAAACCTGAAAGAAATGTTTGCATTATATGCTGCAATAGAGCAGATGCAAGCGACTCTCCAGGATGCTCATGTTCTGGTTCAAACAGACAACAGAACATTAGTAGCATATTTAAGGAACGAGGGCGGCACGCGTTCATTCGCGCTCTTGGACCTAACTGCCAGCTTATTAGAGCTAACAGATCACCTGAACATAACTCTATCTGCGGCGTACCTCCCGGGGAGGTACAACGGCATTGCCGACCGCCTATCAAGGAACAGACCCGTGCCGGAATGGCACTTGTTGCCCCAGGCCTCGGGGGCCATATTTCAAGTGTGGGGCGTCCCAGACGTAGATCTTTTCGCATCCAAAAAGTCGGCCGTAGTGCGACATTACGTCACTTGGGACTCAAAAGATGGCTTGGCAATCTTCTGCGATGCGTTCAGTCAAAGGTGGCAGTTTCGGCTGGCCTGGGTGTTCCCTCCACCAAACTTGATCCCACGTGTACTCAGTCATCTGAACACAGCAGAGGGGACTTACATTTTGATAACTCCACATTGGACTCAGTGTGCCTGGCTACCGGACCTGAAAGCCAGAGCTCTCGAGGAGCCAATTCAAATACAGGACTTGAGCAAGAATCTGATAGACCTGACAACAGGGAAGAATCCCCCACAGGTGGACAAGCTACACCTCATGGCTTGGAAAGTTGGGGGTGGTCCAGTCAAGTTGCTCAGTGGTCCTTAGATGAAAAAGAATTGTTAAAAAAGTAGTTGGAGAAGATCCACACTCACTACTTATAAGGCTCCGATAAAGAGATGGATAGCATGGTGTGAAAAACAAAGTATAGACCACAAAAAACCTGATGCTAAGGATGTAGCTAGATTTTTAGCCAAACTGTACCTGGAAGATAACTTGGCTTACCGCACTATTCTTCTACATAAATCAGCAATTTCTACATACTGTGCCACATCGCAAGTTGATATATCCAAAAACTTTTTCGTGCAACAAATTTTGAAAGCAATATCAGTTGCTAATCCACAGCCAAGTAAACCTCCAGTATGGGATACAAAAGTACTATTTAATTGGTTATGTAAATCAGCAGGGTCCGGTACACATTTTGATGTTTCACGAAGAACCGCATTAATCTTGCTTTTAGCCTCTGGAAGGCGATTACATGACCTGACTCTTTTAGATATTGCTAATGATAATATTGTTGATGAAGATGATTCAATTACTTTGTGGCCCAGGTTCGGGTCAAAGACTGATACTGCAAACTACAGACAATCTGGATGGGTACTTAAAGTTCATCCTGACCCCAATATATGTCCAGTAAAACATATCAGACTTCTCATACAGACTACACAAGAAAGACGAAATCAGATCAGTAACTTGACTAACTTGTTTATTTCAATAACTGGTGTAGTTAAGCCTGCTACAAAGACAATCATATCAGGCTGGATAAAGTCTATCTTTAAGGAAGTAAATATTGAAGCCCCTCCAGGAAGTATCAGATCTGCAGTAGCCTCCAGAAGTTGGTTAGAAAACAGACCTCTAGATGAGATTTTGAGGAGAGGCAATTGGAAAAGCAGTGAAACTTTCAGAAAATTCTACTGTCGTCCAGTAGACAGAAGTACTAAAACTACCCAAGAAGATTTGCTACATAATCATTTTACTCAGATATAATGTTATTATTGTTTTGTTTATTGAGTTAATTCTTTAATATGATTATTTTACTTTTAAGATGATTGATCTCACTTATAATTATTTTAGTGGTTTATAAGTTATAGTTATTTCATTTTTACAATTTGTTCAATGATAATGGCCCTGTTGATTGTTGATAAGGATCTCAAATTTGGATTGTTGAAGTTTAGAAGTGTGATTAAATTTCTAATTTTTATTTTCGTATATTAAATATGTCAATGATTTCAGCATTAAGGAGACATTTGCTGTAAGTCGAGTGTTTAAGATTAAACACAGAATCATTAACTGATTATTTTATTCATCACATAGCGTCTATATACTCTTTCACCAGCAGATATCAAACAGGTCTTCAACCAACGCTGTGTGTTTTGAAGAACACATAATAGAACTGTTTTGCATTCCAACAAAACAGATATTATGTGTATGAAAAAACACACAGCGTTGCAGCAAGGGCTTGCTGGTGCGTTGTGAAGATTCCTATGAGTGACAGTTGATAGCTCGCTCCAGAGTTCAACCCGATGACATTTGGCGCGCGCTACTGCGTGAGTGAAAGAGACCGATGTATACAAAGAAAAGGGATACTGGTGAGTTCGTTCCATTTATTTGTATAATTTAGGCAAAATAAAAGACAGCTTCTTCAACCAACGCTGTGTGTTTTTTCATACACATAATATCTGTTTTGTTGGAATGCAAAACAGTTCTATTAAGCATTTTCAATAAAGCGTTTCACGTTTGTTAGAACAATTTTGACATACTTTTTCTGCAAGTGAATTGATAATTTTTGGACAAGTAAATCTAGTTTAAATAGTTTCAGCTCTCGGATTCTTAGAAATTGAACCAGCGATAATTGTCACCTAATTGTTAAGAAAACAAAATTTTGTTTATGCATCTTAAATCTATGTTACAGTATAAATATAAGCTTACTAAGCAGTATACAATCTAGACCAAATCTATACATACATATAAATTAAAGTGTCCGTTTGTAATTCCAAATAAACAGCTTTTTATTATATGAAAGAATATACGGTACTCACATAAAAAAGAAACTATATTTTTTTCTCCGGCTGTCTGTCTGTCTGTTTGTTCCGGCTGATCTCCGAAACGGCTGGACCGATTTCAACGGGACATTCGCTACCAGATAGCTGATGTTACAGGGACCTTGGCATTTTTTTTAGATTAGGGTTCCGTGAAAGTAGCCAATTATGAAATTAATTAAACCACGGGCTCAGCTAGATTTTTGAATAAGAACGTTTACTTTATCGAGCGTGAGGTTTGTTACTTTTAAGTTAAGTTTTTAAAATTACTCCTCAATTTCCTGTCAAAGTAATGTCCATTGGAAGTTTTGAAAAATTTATATAAAACACGTGAATGACGTACATACGCGATCGGCCACGACGTGACACCTCTTACTGACATTAACCAAGTCGTCAGCATCTGTGAGTGTGTAATTTCAAACGATTTGTTCCAAGATTCCTTACTGCGTGTAGCTTATCTCAACTATGTCTATGACCTGGAAAATTTGACGACTCAAACTTTTTACTTACAATACTACTTACTTAGATGATATTCCGTGAGAATTTATTGTCAAGTGCATTGTTAGTTTAGAACTAGTTTCTAAACTATACTCTTAGGTTATGTAAATAAAGCGTGTTTTCAAATAATTTTCATTTGTAATATTATAAAAAAAAACATCTTGAGAAATGACTCGCCATTGGTCTAAAAAAAATTGGTGTCTTTGGACTTAAACTCGGTTCGTAATTTGAATATTGAATTGATTAAATTCTTGTCAAAAATCGTCATTTACTTAACACTTTGAAATGTTATGTGTCAAGATTGTTTACGTTGCGTTATCTAACTCATTTGTAATAGACTGTAGTTTTAAGTATTTAGATACAGTATTTAGGTACTCAAGACCAGCAGTTTAAGATACACCGACTATACTATAAGACTAGCTGTGCCCCGCGGAACCCTAATGCTTTTTTTTAAATAAAATTAGTATAAGTTACTCCTTGTATATATAAGCTATTTACCAGTGAAAGTCCAGTAAAAATCGGTCCAACAATTTCGGAGATTAGCCGAAACAAACAGAGAAATTAAAAAAAAATATTTTTTCAAGTCAGTACCGTATATACTTTATACGCATTTCGTGAAAAGCTGTTATTTTGGAATTACAAACAGACACTTAAATTAAATTTATGTGTATTTACCGATATATAAAATAACCCGAACCGCATATGTACGTAGCACTGGCCGTATATTGACGCCGCATCCGTCTGAACTTGAGTTTAAGCCTCTGTGAATGTCATCTAGCCTCGTAGCCTCAGTTGAAGTGCAGTTCCGTGCATGCATGCACGATCTCCGCGGCCGGTGCACCGCCACTCGATAAATAACCAAACAATTAACCAATTAAAAAAAAAACATGACAATCCCAATTCAAAACCCGAATGTTTGAATTTAGAAGTGAAGTACACAACCCGCGTGCGAGACAGAGACGAATATATCTCCACGCGTCTGCTATTTCGGTGACGTCGACGGACGGTGCATAGCGAAATAATAATGAAAAGTGGCATGTATTCAGTAATTTCGTTGTGTTTACGCGCTGTGCTAGTTGATTCTGTTATTAGCCGCTTGTTATTTTTCTAATCGGCGGAGTCGTGAGTGGCGCCCTCTGTGTATGGCCTATATTCATGGCAGTTCACATGGTTGGAAACTTGTAATTCATCGACCTGTCAAAACAATAGCGGGAGCCCTCGTGAAGTTACTGACTGGATATCCCCTGAATTCCCCTGGGTTCAGTGACGATGTGTGCCGCCGTGCCATGTTTTTGGCGCGGTGAAACTGTGGCTGGCTTGTAAGCGGAAAATTTAACTAGCGGTGTTTTTTTACCAAACTTAACCTACGACAATCTTCAGTTGCGCGCGAGCCGACTCGCACGCGCCGCACGCTGGATCCAACTCGAAAACAAACGAAAATACCCCGAATGGACTACGAACCAGCCTAAAACCGCCGAATTCACATTTCGAACTGCACGTGAATGTTCAAAACGTTCCATTTTCGAATGCAGCGGAATAGTGCAGCGCGGTCGATGACCTCATAAAGAGAAATTATTTTTTTTCTTTCTCCTTGCTCAATTTTGTGATTTAGACTTAGTGCCTTCACCGTACAAACCAATGGATTTTTTGTGATGTCAAAGTGCAAAGTTTAGACTAAGCTAGAGTTAGTGAACTATATTTTGGTGTAACGACCGTATCGGAACATTTTTTAAGTGCATATGGACAAATACTGCGCAGAATTCAGGTAAGCGAATTACATTTTAGATAAGCGTCCAACTGACGCGATGAACTTGTTATATAGTTGTTTATTGTCAAGTCTATGGATGCGAATCTTAATCTATGAACTTGGGATGTGAGTGAAGTGAGCCACATTCCTAGTGCAAATGCATGTATGTGCGTATCGCTAACTTCGTGAACTGCACTTGAGGTTCAGGTGCAAGCAAAAGTAGCCCCAATGTCACTTAGGCTGGAGTATTTTAGGTTGTTTATCGTTTGCGTCAAATATATTTGGGTTGACGAACTTGTATAGGATATTTTTGTATTGCACTGGCCTTCCCATCGTGATATCATTGTACCTATAGGTACCTAGTACTATACCTACTATATGTAGGTATATACGTATTTTATCTAGGGCTTGCACACCGAGACTGAAGGCTACATAGGTTTTATTGGACTTTATACACCTAACTAATATAGTTTTAAATAAATTTGTGTGAATATCTATTACGTACTTTAGGTATTTGTTATTGTTTAACCGACTTCAAAAAAAGAGGAAGTTACTATGTATATTATAGTTGATAGTTATATCTTAATATATATAATTCTACTGTACGTGCGTATGTCACTGAACTCCTATAAACGGCTGGACCGATTTGAGTGAATTTTTTGTATGCGTTTGTGTGTCGCCCTGGACGGTTTAGATTCACATATCAGTCCGGCAGATGGCGCTGCAGTCGGTATGCAGGACAACGACTGTAGGGTCCATAGTTCATATATTACGTAACTAGCTGTGCCCTGCGGTTTCACCCGCGTAGATTTAGTTTCACCCTTATTGCCGCGGAACCCTAATATTTTTAGTTAATAAAAGTAGCCTAAGTTACTCCTTGGAACATCAGCTACCTGCCAGTGAAAGTCCCGTTAAAATCGGTCCAACCGTTTCAGAGATTACCCGGAACAAACAGACAGACAGAAAAAAAAATTAAAATTTGGTTTTTCAGTGTCAGTAGCGTGTATACTTTCATATGCATTTAGTGAAAAGCTGTAATTTTGGAATTACAAACAGACACTTCAATTTTATTTATCTGTATGGATATAGATGTATAGATATACCCGCGTAGTTCCCGTTCCCGTGGGGGTACGGGAATAAAATATGGCCTATGTTACTCGCTGATGATGTAGCTATCCATTGCTGAAAGAATTTTCTAGATCGGTCAAGTAGTTTCGGAGCCTAATCAATGCAAACAAACAGAAAACAATCAAATCTTTCCTCTTTTATAACATAAGTGTAGACGAATGAAACTTCTGCCTAGGTACCTTGTTTATTACATCTTTTAACAATAGCCGTTAAATATCATGTTTATTTTGGAAATACCCACAAATGAGGTAAACGAGACATAAATACAAGTTATTTCTGATACCACAAACAACTCGAAATCCCCAAAATTATGTTACAATAATGAGGAAACTGCTTATATTATTATTTCGTACAATTTGACAATTAAACTAAGGTAAGTATACATATCTATACATCTATACAGATAAATAAAATTGAAGTGTCTGTTTGTAATTCCAAAATAACAGTTTTTCAGTAAATCCATCTGAAAGTATACACGTTACTGACACTATAAAACCAAATAATAATTTCTTTCTCTGTCTGTCTGTCTGTCTGTATGTTCCGGGTAATCTCTGAAACTTCTGGACCGATTGTAACGGGATTTTCACTGGCAGGTAGCTAATGTTTCAAGGAGTAACTTAGGGTACATTTATTTATTAAAAATATTAGGGTTCCGCGACATGAAGCATGAAACTAAATCTACGCGGGTGAAACTGCGGGGCACAGCTAGTATTATAAAGAAAAAAGATTTGTTTGTTTGTTTGCATTGAATAGACTCTGAAACTACTTGACCGACGTTGAAAATTCTTTCAGCAATGGATAGCTACATCATCAGCGAGTAACATAGGCTATATTTTATCTCCGGACTTCCACGGGAACGGGAACTACGCGGGTGAATCCGCGTGACGTCCGCTAGTATTATATATACATATACCTACATACAGATATATAAAATTAAAGTGTCTGTTTGTAATTCCAAAATTACACCTTTTAACTAAATGCATATGAAAGTATACACGGTACTGATATAGAGAATCCAATTAACAAAAAACAGTATGTCTGTTTGTTTGTTCCGGGTAATCTCTGAAACGGCTGGACCGATTTTAACAAGACGTTCACTGACGGATAGCTAATGTTACAAGAAATAACGTAGACTTATTAAAAAAAATATCAGGGAATCGCGGGCCACCCATGAAATAAAGTCTACGCGGGTGAAACCGCAGGGCACAGCTAGTATATATTTTAATAACGATATGCAATTTTAATTTGTTTAATCTAACACGATTGTTTGGTTGTGGTATACATGTATTTTGATTATACGAAAAAACAAAATAATATTTGATAATTTGTATTATCGGCCAAATATACCAATTGCGAACATATTAATTATATATACCATACCATAGATAAGGTACCAAAACCTACATAAAATCTATACAGATAAATAAAATTGAAGTGTCTGTTTGTAATTCCAAAATAACAACTTTTCACTAAATGCATAGGAAAGTATACACGCTACTGACACTTAAAAAACCAAGTTTTAAATATTTTCTCTGTCTGTTTGTCCGTCTGTCTGTCTGTCTGTCTGTCTGTTTGTTCCGGGTAATCTCTGAAAAGACTGGATCGATTTTAACGGGGCTTTCACTGTCAGGCAGCTGATATTTCAAGAAGTAACTTAGGCTACTTTAATTTATTAATAATATTAGGGTTCCGCGACAATAAGGATGAAACTAAATCTACGCGGGTGAAACCGCGTTGCACAGCTAGTAAAATATTAAATAAATAAATATGCTCACGCCATCCCAGAAAGGTCCCCGAAAGGGTAACCAAGTTGTAACGACAACAAGATGATTAAGTGCCAACGTGACAGATGGTGAGTCTACCGCCTCGGCATCATACCTACATACGTCTTTGAATTCCTTCTCAGACATATAATGCAGGTTTCCTAACGATGTTCTCCCGTACATAATTTTCTTGATGAAATGTACAAGATGCCTGGCTGAGTTTCTTGCTAGTTCTTCTCAGAAGGCTAGTCTCCGAACCGGAGGGCCTAGTGCGAGTTTTACACTGCCGCCGTCACAAGTCATCGCGTCGATGTAAACGCAGATTTGTATAGGATCGGAACAGAGCCTCTGTCGGCCTAAACATGACACTATTGTGAGCCCTAATAATCTGCGTTTACGTCGACGCGATGATTTGAGACGGCGATTTTAAGAAAACTAGGCACTATGACTTATGATAAAACTCCGAACTGACCGCTAAATGTGTCGTAGTTATCGCTAAACTTAATTAATACCAGGTAAAAATACATCAAACGTTCGTGAGCGGTCAACTTCCGTGACCAACCCTAATATTAGGATAGGGGTATTTCAAGTGCCGCTAATGTTTTTCGGTCACATTAGGGTTGGTTAGGCATCGATTCCTACGTAATAAAAAGATTCAGACCTTGACTACAACCGATTTTTTTTAGAGTTCATCTGACAGACAGGAAAAATGAACCCTTATCACTTAGTACCACTTCGTTGTCCGTCTGAGACCTTTTTCTCAGTATGGTATCAATCTTAGTTCTAAATAGTATTTTCTTGTAATTATATTTTTTTATTGACGAGGGGGAAACCTTCAAAAAGTCCCCGACCGCCCTGGGAGAGGCAGGTCGGGGTATGTGGGATTTTTACCGCACTAAAACCCCCCCGGTGGCCAACCTCAGTGCTCAGGAGGGACTCCGGGTACTCTGGTAGATTGCACCCGTGTCGCTCCACACTTTGCCGGGGCTCATCCCCGGTGCAGCTGTATCGCCGCCCTTGGAGACGTCGCTGTGCAAGGCACCTCCCCGGGCCCGCGGCTCGATGGTCTAGGTTCCTATCCCACCGGCCAGCAGGCCCATGCATAGGAATGACAGTATGTCACGTGACTGATTTATGTCATTTTCATATTGTATCGTTTCTGTAAGCACAAGCGCGAGAGAATGTATTCTTGACTAGTTACTATGAGACGTAACTTCAGAACTACTGTCAAATTAAAAACGATGTACGATCGCTTGTTTAAATATTATTCCCAGAAGTAGGTAAGTTCCAAAGATTAATAAATATTGTCCATGTGCCAAAAGTCATGTCGTTCTGTGACTGCGTAGTAGCAAACCAAACAACAAACCCATTTATAGAATAGTTACTATAAGGATAAACTATACGTATCTGTTAACCACCTAAAATACGTAAACTTTGTCTATAATTACAGCTGCCGTCACCACTTATGAGCGCTCAGAGAATATAATTGGAGTAACTGCGCATGCATTTTAATTGCATCGCGCCGTAGAGACTGATTAAACGACTTGCGGACGTCATGCTTCACCATCATCATGGTTTCACCCGCGTAGTTCCCGTTCTCGTGAGAGTATGGAGATAAAATACAGCCTATATTAATCAGTGATAATGTAGCATTAGGATATTGAAAGAATTTTTGAAATCGGTCGAGCAATTTTTGAGCCAATTCGTTATAAACAAACTTACATACAAATCTTTCCTCGTTATAATATTGATATTGGCTACTGTAGACCTAGACAAAGAAACATTCTCTGGCGCTTGCGCTAATAGAAACGATACAAAACGTATGGAAATGACACAAACACACAGTCACGTGACATATGCATTCCCGTACATTTTGTATCGTTTCTACTAGCGAAGCGAGAGAATAACGTTACTTCTACAAGCCCTGGGCATTCAGTGCTTATAACTCGTGACAGCTAGTCCGTTAAGCGTTCGTCCTGCTGTCAGTCCAGGCACAATATTGATCGTAGACAAAAATGTCCATTCGGTTTAAATATTGCAGTGAACAAAGTTTAGGGCACGAGCCCAATCGATACTTACTAACTAGGTAAATGCACTCTTTGTCTGTCATACGTATACATCGTTAGGTCTTTAAACTGATTAAAACCTTTACCATTATTGTGGAGGACAATGGCTGGAATTCTCGTCATCCTTGTGACCAGGTTTTGCTTGTAGGGGCTGAACAGGTCAAGTCGTTAATAAGAAACTAATTGTACAAAAGTCAAAGCCAAAAATATCTTTATTTGATTAGACTTTTACAAAGTGCTTTCAAATCGTCAGAATGACTTAATTATATAGGGGCCTTACCATAACCTCTTATTGCCATGATAGTTTTACTCTTATTACGAAACAGATGTATATGACGTGTAACATCTGTCACTGTCACACAACTGAACTAACATATCAGTAAGAGCTCATAGTCGGGCCCCAGGATTATACATGCTACCGCCAGGTTCGGAAGGTTGCTTTTGCTGAGAAGAACCTGGCAAGGAACTCAGTAATTAAACTCAGATTACTCTTTTCAAAAATATTATACTTACAATTTTAAAGGACAAAATACTTAAATCACATAATATTACACTTCGCTTCGTACAGTTTAGATAAAAAAAATGTCTGTAGACGTGCGTAAAAAACTGTGACATGAAGCTGAAAGAGATATATTTCCACATTGATCCTGTGTTTTTTAATAGTGGGTAATAATGGTCTTTGAGAAAAAATAAAAAAAACTGATAATTTACCCTTTAAGGTGTTGGGATTTATAGTACAAGAAGTCGTGATTTGTCGGATTAATATAGGATTTATTGTATACAGTTTATACGAACGAATAGTCACAGTGACAGACAAGGGAGTGTCAGAACAGGAGGAAGCAAATTAAAAAATAAATTCCCCTGACAGGTTAAAACCTCCTTACAGATCAACATAAGGTGGGATGGGAGTTGTCAAATTTTTAATTAACTGTCAAACTCGTGCAATCGGATTTGACAATCAATTAGAAACCATTATTACGTCCACGGTTAAATTTCTAAGCTATCATCCAGAAGTTAAACTGTTCCTTTTGAACTTCGTTCCGCTTTGAAATTTTCGTTCAAAATTCAGACAGATTGGTTTTCGAAATGAAAATCTACCGAGAAAAATATATCCAAACGTGATTCTGTCAGGTAAGAACCTATATAAAGAGTTGAAGTTATTTGTGTTAAAAAATGGAAGCTGTAGCTATTTTGCAAGTCTCTTTTTTTTCTCTTAGAAACTGACCATTTTAGAACCTTTAAGACCATGAGCTCTTATTGCAATGTTAATTCAGTTGTGCGACAGTGACAGATGTATACACGTCACATACATCTGTCTCATAAATGAGTGAAACTATCATGGCAATAAGAGCTCATGGTAAGGCCCCTGTACCGCCTTAATCCTTGTTAACATATTCACCGCTTACGTCGCATCTTCGTAAATTCTCTAACTGCTGACGCGCATATGCGTCGTGTAGCAGTGAGCGTTTGAACGTTGAGAAATTTACCAACAGTCCAGAAACTTGCCTAGATGAGTAAGAAACTCATCTGACGCAGTCTCAAAATGCAAAAATGAAGAATTTCCTCAATATTATTCATAAATTACGGGAAGTCCTTTTCCGTGCCTACACTTACCTAAAAGGGATTTTCTCAAATTCCATTGCGTCATTGCGTTACGAACGAACAGACGATTTATCCTCATAGTCGCGTTTTGTTATTGAATAGAGCCTAAATTCATTAACAAGATGTGCCCCGCGGTCTCACCCGCTTGTATTTAATTTCATGGCTTTCTTTCGCATAAACTCATTTTCTTTACCGACTTTTTACAAAAATGAAGAGGTTATCAATTCGGCTGTATTTTTTTTAGTAAAAGTAAGTTTGACTCTAAGTTATTCCCTGTAACATCAGCTATCTGTGTATTGTGACGTTACAATTGTTTGGAGATTAGCCCAAACAGACAGACGGACAAAGGAAAATTTGTTTTTTTTATGTAAGTATCGTATTAACTTTCGTATACATATAGTAAATAGTTATTTGTTATACAAGAGTGCAAAGTTGCTTTTTAACCGCGTGTTCAATTTTGATGACCGAGCAAGCGAAGGATTCTAAAATTAGAATTCTGAGCGTTAGCGAGGGAATCAAAAGAGCACGAGGTGAAAAATCTTTGCACTCGAGTGCAACACGTAACTTTTCATTCCACCTCAGCGAGGAAATGACTAAATGCAAAAAAAAGCAAATTGAAAAAAGAACACCAAGAAGGTTCCGAGTCTGAGTTTTTAACAAATAAAAAATAAGTTGTATGATATATTCGGCACCATAGAGGTAGCAGTAAATAGGTTTAATGTTTTTTTTAATTCACAAACTTAGTGCACACGATGTTCTAAATTAAATTTACTTTATCCTCTAGAGAATAAAAACGGCTTTTCCACTCAGATATTGAAGATTAAAAATACTCTTTCCGAGATGGTGGGATGAAAAAGTCTTTTTCGTATTCCAAAAAGGTTTGTAATAACCAACAAACACTTCAATTTTATTTCTCTATAGTATAGAAGGACATTAGTTGTGGGGTTTTGGACACAGGATGGCATAATAAACAGTGTATGAATAGGTACCTAAACCTAAATAAACAATATATACGAATATTATAAAGAGGAAAGATTTGTACGTATGTTTGTAACGAATTTACTCAAAAAGTACTGGACAGATTTTAAAATTATTTCACCATTTGAATGCTACATTATCACTGATCAATATAGGAGGATACTGACCTATATTTTATCCCTGTACTCCCATGGGAACAGGAACAACGAAGGTGAAACCTAAAAAAATGTGAAAAGCATTTTTTTAACTACGCGGGTGAAACCGCGTGACGTCTAGGTAGAGACCACCGTTTGCCACATGCTACGATCCTTACATAATTCTTTCGCTTCATCCACATTCATGCATCTCTTCATACTCTTCTTTTGGTTACGATTGCTCCAAGTTTGGCCTTTCTAAAAAATATTAATTTTATCATAGTAGTTCTTCCTTGGACGCCCTCTACCGACATAAATTTGTTTCGTTAATGCGCTTTCACTCATCCTTTCGATATATCCAAACCATCTCAACATATTTCTTTAAATCTATATCTATACATGTATACAGATAAATAAAATTGTAGTGTCTGTTTGTAATTCCAAAATAACAGCGTTTCACTAAATACATATGAAATTATACATGCTACTGACACCAAATAAACCAAGTTTTAAAAAATTTCTCCGTCTGTCTGTGTTTGTTCCGGGTAATGTCTGAAACCGCTGGACCGATTTTAACAGGACTTTTATTTATTGACAATATAAGAATTCCGCGACAATAAATATGAAACTAAACACACACAGGCACGGCTAGCTCTAAATATGTTTAAAGTTTAATACTGTGTGTTAAAGCGACTGGAGTGAGTTCGCCGCGTAATTTTATAGCAAGAAAAGTCATCATACTATTCAAGATGGCGGATGTTTTTTTGTCTATGCGCTAACGGGCGAGCGAACGTTAGAACCGGTTTCTTGTGTTTCATACGCCTAACCTTGTCATTAGCCTCGCCAAGTCATTTTTGAATTTAGAATCGCGCGGCCATATTTGCTTTAGTTGATATTGAAGTGACGACCGTGAGTCTAATAGATAAAGTTGAAAATTGAATGGGCTGGTGTGGTGTGTTGCGATGTTGCTAGATTAGAAAAATAATTTTCGTCACACGGTACGCATTCCCCTCCAGGCTTCCATAGGTGGACATGTGCATTAAAACGCATTCGAGTGCAATCTACCAAGGTTAGTTATTATGTAACCAAGATGCGAATGTCTTTTTAGTTTTTATTTAATGTTCTAGGTGTTGTAGAATTTATTTACGTACGAATTTACTCAGGGTATTTTATTATATGAGTTAAGCTGTGCCCCGCGGTTTTTCTCGCATATAATTACAAAAAAATACTAGAATATTTTTTTTTTCTAAAATATTAGAATTTTCTAGCCATTTCTGAGATTAGCTGGAACAAACAGGCAGACAAAAAGAGAAAATTTATGAAAAAAAGTATATTATTTATATACTTAAGTACCGTACATATACTTTCATGCATTTAGTGAAAAGCTGTTCATTTGTAAAGCATTTCTACATTTTTTTCTTTTTATATGAAAAGTTCATAAGTTCAGGAAGAAATTTATTATAAAACTAGCTGTGCCCCACGGTTTCACCCGCGTAGATTTAGTTTCATCCTTATTGTCGCGGAACCCTAATATTTTTTAATAAATAAAAGTAGCCTAAGTTACTCCTTGAAACATCAGCTACCTGCCAGTGAAAGTCCCGTTAAAATCGGTCCAGCCGTTTCGCAGATTACCCGGAACAAACAGACAGACAGAGAAAAAATTTGAAACTTGGTTTTTTAGTGTCAGTAGCGTGTAATACATTCACATGCATTTAGTGAAAAGCTGTTATTTTGGAATTACAAACAGACACTTCAATTTTATTTATCTGTATAGATAAAAGGACGTGAAAAACCGTTTTTTTTTTAATCTTCTTGGGAAAATTAACCTATTTACCCAATGTCATGATGAATTTATGGGTACTTAAACTGTATTGTTTAAGTCTAACGCAAGTGAAAAACACAGTTAAAACATTAAGCTTAAGATATATTAACGCTTAGATTATAAGAAGCCGAGTTGTTATCTAATTCAATGTACTCACTGGCACCCTACCCGCTACTTCAACAACCATCATAACTTGACCCCTCTAAATGCAACCAACTCTACATTTAAGCGAACTAAGTGCATTCGCGCCAGCGCATCTTATCCTGGTCACTCGAACATTCCCGAGTGATAGTCGACGGCCGCCGAATGTAAGCTAATATCACGAAATACACTCACAGAAGGTCAGATCCTATACATTGCATACTTTTTACCCGACTACGGCGAAGTAAAATTGAGGGTTATGATTTTGACCAGCATGTACCACAGGTATCTTCAGAACATACATACATACATAAATAAGCTCACGTACATTCGTGTCAAAGTACCAACACCCACTTTTCATGAAATATAATTAAGTACTAACGTGACAGATGGTGAGTCTATCGCCGTCTCAGGCACTATACATACTAAAACATATTAAAATTACTTCTCATACATATTGCAGGCTTCCTCGCGATGTTTTCCTTCACCGTAAAGCACGTGGTGGGAAATCACTGCACATAAGTTTTTAGAAAAACTCACTGGTATAGGCCCCGCTGGGATTCGAACTTGCGTCGCGTCGTAGCAGGTGACTGCTCAAACACCACGATCACCTCAGAACATCACTTTTGTTACATCTTCTATACAGATAAATAAAATTGAAGTGTCTGTTTGTATCTTCATAATTACAGCTTTTCACTAAATGCATATGAAAGTATACACGCTACTGACACAAAAAAATCAAGTTTTAAATTTTTTCTCTGTCTGTCTGTCTGTCTGTCTGTCTGTCTGTTTGTTCCGGGTAATCTCTGAAACGGCTGGAACGATTTTAACGGGACTTTCACTGGCAGGTAGCTGATGTTCTAAAAAGTAACTTAGGCTACTTTTATTTTAAAAAAAATTTAGGGTTCCGCGGGAATAAAACTAAATCTACGCGGGTGAAACCGCAGGGCACAGCTATTACTATTATATAAAATGGAGTGCGTGATCTTTCAGTAGTCAGGTTTTAGTCAGGCACGTGACACATGTCATCCCCATAATTTTGTATCGATTCTATTAGCGCAAGCGTAAAGCTAATGCTGCAATGATTTCAAAAGTACATATACATTATACACTCGCAAAATGAATGAAAAAACGTTTCATAAGCAGTATCTCACTTGTCAAATACGTAATATAAAAACTAAGTACAGAGGCTAGAGTTCTGACAACTTTAACGCCGCTTTGACATCCTAGTGACATAATACCTATCTACCTCTTTAAAAAAAGTAATAACATTGAGTTTTATTAACTTTATCTACATATCGTCGTTGCGCGTGCAAAAGTCGCTATGTGTATTTCGTGAACTCTGTGTCAAAATTTCCAGTAATGTTTAATTTTGTCATTATTAATAATAATACCTATCCAACATTAATCTAAAAAAAACTATGTAAATTTGTTATATGTATCAATAGTAAGAATTTTTTTTTTAATACACCGGCCATATTTCGAGAAAATCATTTTCTGCGTCTCCTAAAGTGTGTAAAAACACATAGCTACTTTTGAACGCGCTACGACGATATATTGACGACGTTCGCTAACGATGATTTTCGACGAATGATGAAAGCCGACCTTCTGTAACCATTATATTTTGTGCCAATATGGCGGCTTCACGGTTTTGAGGTTAAGGCCTGACATTTACTAACAATCTAAACAAAAACACTTATAATAACCTCTATTTCGTCGTGTTAAGGTTAACTTTGACTTGTTTTGCTACGTTTGATGTTGTCCTCAGAATAGATGCAGGATTATATAATTTTAAAGGTCACTTTAGGGTCTGTTCAATTAGTGGCGGTTAAGGTGTTGCCATAAAAATAAATTACTACTCAATTTTCAAAACTTACTTATTCATATGCTCACGCCTGTATTCCCCGAAGAGGTAGGCTTGTTACATATTTGTTAATGTTCCCGACCAAATCTATACAGATAAATAAATTTGAAGTGTTGGTTTGTAATTAAAAAATAACAGCTTCTTACTAAATGCTTATGAAAGTATACACGGTATTGACATAAAATAAATTCATTTGTCTGTCTGTTTGTCTTGGCTAATCTCCGAAACGCCTGGACAGATTTTAACAGGACTTTCACTGGCAGGTAGCTAATATTGCAAGGAGTAACTTAGGATGCTTTTAATATTAAAAGATATTAGGGTTCCGCGAGAATAAGGATGAAACTATATCAACGCGGGTGAAACCGCATGGCACAGCTAGTATTTAAATAACATCAGAAATATTATACCACTTGACACTTCTACTTATATATAAAAATTTCTTACGCATGATGATGGTTTCACACCACGTGCTTTGCGGTGAAGGAAAACATCGTGAGGAAACCGGCATATGTCTGAGAAGTAATTCAAAGACGTATGTATAATCCCTGAGACGGCGAAAGACTCACCATCTGTCACGGCACTTAATCATATCGGGTGGAACGTAGGTGTTGTTGACACCTCTGCCTACCCCTTCGGGGACCCTTCCGGGATGACGTGAGTATATTTATTTTTGTTTTAAAATTTAATAACTTGCTCTCGCTATCTACATTCGACCATTAACCTTAAAAACTCGTTGCCATTATCAATATTTATATCCAATTTCCTTAAAAAACTATAAATTTTGACATTCCACTGACATTTTTAACCGATAACTATATTCGGCGACTAGTGATTGGTCGAAAATCAATCGGACACGTTCGACAAACTCCGTAAATCGAAACGTATTATAAAACAATGCACTCTTATCACCACAATAATAGCGGCAACACGAAACTGGAGCCTGTAAAATGCTGCATGTAGCAATCGATTATTTGTTTACGAGTCGCGGGAATCGATTCAGACTTCCTTTTCCTTAATAAAATATTTTAATCATTGTAAGCCTGTGGTCTCTGCTTGATGTGGTCCTTTTCTGTTGTTTCAAATAGAATTTAATTATACGCTTCGAATATTACGATATAATATGGAATTTCTTTTTAATGAAACTTCCGCTTTTTAAAGGAAAAAATACCAAATCGAATATTTGCCTAAAACCTACATTTATAATGATTTTTTTTTCCTTTTATTTTTTTAACGAATTGCAGAATATAGGGATGAATGTGCCCTCATCTACAACCTTCTAATGCTATTTTATGAAAATCCATGTGGTAACAATTAAATTTTAAATGCAGGAATATAGCAACAAAAAGATGTTATCACAGAAAACTCACTTCTTGATCAGTACTATAGTTGCTATTTATTAAAAAAAGAATGCATTAAATATGTAAGTTTGTATGCGTATTTAATCTCCTTGGTATTCCAGCCAGCATTTCACTGATCTAGTTGTGTGTGAACGAAATTGATGAGTTTTTACTGCGATTTTAGTCGTTTGTATAAAACAAGCACCATTTTAGCGTTCTCACATTTGTGTTCTCAATTTAAAATCCGTTCGGGGAACACGAAAAGATAACAAAAATTTCCGCGCCAATTCCGGAGAAGGACACTCGAGCTATTGTTTGAATTCAGAATGCTTTCGGCGAACAAACGCGACACTTACATTTTGTCGTGGTTTCAAACTAAATTCAATACTACTTTAAACCTTATCTCGTTGCAATAAGAGGTATGTATATTTTGGCAACGGTAACGCGAAAGTTGGTATTAGCATCAAAGCTCGCATTTTTTTAATGGTAACATTTGTTTATATACTGAATCAACTCTTTTCATGATAACTGCAAATAAAAAAATATAGTTTGACAGTTGACAGCTCACATAAAGAAAAAAACAATTATTTAAATGTCACAATCGTATTGGTACAGTCAGGTACACAATAACTTGATAATAAATAAAATAAATGTGTCACACGCCTCTCGTTTACGAAGGAAATGAAAGTTCCGCTTTGTCCTACGCTACTAAACCGGACTATTCATAAGTTTATAGATACTTATACCTAGTAATTATCCACTATCTATCCTGGGATAAACATTCATTTCCTCTGCAGATCTGGTTACATAGACAACTTAAAGATTGTAAAGTTAAGGCAACTCGCCTACGGATACCCATAGTTTGGTTTATGAAGTACAGGTAGTTTTTACGTTGACGATATCGCCTTCGTATTCTCTTAAAACGCAGGGTCAAGTGACGACGTTCGAACGTGTCAAAACCTATATTAGGGACAAAGTACCCGGCGACATATATTGCTCATCGACCTCAAGAAACGGCATCTTTGCCAGTCGCGGGTAGTAAATGAAATCGCTGTGTCAACATTATGACAACTAATGCTAGCAAAGTGACTTCACGGCTTTATTAACGTTAGGAATTGTCATACCATTTCTTTAAGGGAGCGTTTTTTAACTGCGATCTTCTGTAATACTAAAAATAAAATGACTACTGCGCATTCAAGGTCAGGGCTCATAACTCATGACGGGGCGTGTATAATCCTCAAGAGAACAGGGCTAAGAGTTCGTCAAAGGAGTTCCTCTTAAATAAAATAAAAAAAGATCATACTTGGTGTGTGTAAATATCAAATAAAGTTTGTCAAAATGCAAGAGACATAGATATCGCACAAACAGACACGTTACAACAAAACTACAAGTAAAGCCGGCGTGAATGCCTGTGCCAAAAGCCCAGTGAAGTGGCGAACACGACACTACGATGGGACGGAGCCGGAATACGCACTGACGGTCACAAAAGTGCTTCGCGTCCGTAAATAACAGAAAAAAATAAATTTATGCTGTTCACGTAAATAATTTATACATACATACAGATATATATTCACGCCTGTATCCCATGGGGGTAGGCAAATAAATTATTTAGTTAGTTTTAACTTTTCTTTCACGGCTCCCTATTTTTTTCTATAAATAAAAGTAACCTTACACACAGATCAAATTGTGTTTTGTATAGGTACCGTTCATATACTTTCATGTGCATTTAATGAAAAGCTGTTGATTTTGAAATAACAAACAGATACTTTAGTATTATTTATCTGTATAAATGTATACATTTGGCATTAGTTTAAAAAAACAATACGTTTCAATCCCATCAATCCAAAAACTGTACGCTATATTATTGTTCAATAAAATATATCATTATTTTATGCTTAAAAATAAAAACGGTATAAACCTCAGTTAGAAAAAAAGCTGATATAAAAATCTAAGTTAACTTAACATGAACTTAAAATAAAACAAATAAAAAGCAAGTACTTAGGTAATCTATTAAATAAATAATAGAGTATTCATGGTAGCACTGGTGTAGGTAAGTGTACCAGTCGGATTGCGCTGTCAACGCAATCTGGTGCGATTGCACCGAATCGAGACTATTCGACACTATGCCGAGCATCGGCAACCTGTAGCTCTATATTGTTGAAACTGAGTTTGTTTACAAATCCTAAACATGGCAAACTGCCCATTTATACGCAACTAGCGGACGTCACGCGGTTTCACCCGCGTAGTTCCCGTTACCGTGGGAGTACAGGGATAAAATGTAGCGTATATTAATCAGTGACAATGTAGCATTCATATGGTTAAATAATTTTTTTAATCGCTCCAGTACTTTTTGCGCCAATTCGTTACAAACATACTTACATAGAATTTTTTCCTCTTTATTATATTAGAAGTATATAAGCATAGATGATATTAAAAGTATGCATACGTTATGGATTGCCATCTCTAAAATTTGGCGACCATGGCAAGGCGCGTGAAAGCCCCGGATTATAAAATAATGTAAGAATAATAAACAAAGTTAATGTAAAAAATACAGCTCTTATTGCCATGATAGTTTAACTCATTTATGAGACAGATGTATGTGACGTGCATACATCTGTCACTGTCGCACAACTGAATTAACATTGCAATAAGAGCTCATGGTTGGGCCCCAGGTGAAATAAAATTCACCAAATTTTGTTTCAGATCTTAAGATTACCATAAAATTATTATTAATTCTCAGACTCAGGTAAATTGCATATGGCAATCCCCATTATTTATTTATCAAAGCAGTTACACCATCAGTTTATCAAAGAACATTCAATAAGTGGTTACAGATAGGTATAGGACCGTATGATATACCATTACAGGTGTAAACAAACAATTCTTAAGATAAAAAAATCTTATAATTATTAGCACTGCCTGATCTGAGAATCGAACCCAGGACCACGTGTGCCCCAGTAGCGTTTGCGACCACACGTTAAAACAGGTAAATTATCGCCATATATAATGGTTTCATTTCCATCCTAGTTTTACGTAACTCAGTCTGCCTTTTCCTTGTAATTCAACTACTTTACTAAATTTCAGCGCACCTGTAATTTTCAGGATAGTAGCGTATAGTACAATTTTACAGGTAGTTTGATGACTTAAGCACTCTAGTTTGCCGAAACGGAGGGGAAATTTAAATGTATCACAAAATGGATACTTACTTTAATTACTTACTTACGTTACGAGGTTTCGGGTGGATCCGTCTGAAACAGAGTGCCTAGTGCGAGTTTTTCACTGCCGTCGTAACAAGTCACCGCGTCAAAGTTAACGCAGATTTGTATAGGATCGGAGCAGCGCCTCTGTCGGCCTAAACATGACACTATTGTGAGCCCATACAAATCTGCGTTTACGTCGACGCGATCACTTGTGACGGCGATTTTAAGAAAATTCGCACTAGGCCCTCAGGTTCAGGAAAGGACGTATGTATAGTGGCTGAGACGGCGATAGACTCACCATCTGTCACGTTGGCACTTAATCATATTCGGTGAAATATGGGTGTTGTTACAACACCTCTGCCTACCCCTTCGGTGGATACAGCCGTGACCATATTCATTTGGGCTACTGATAATAAAGTCGGAATATAGATACTTAGGAACTGCGTTATATAACAACCAAAAACAAGGTTGCTAGAGGCTGTCCATTAATCACGTGAGGTTCGAAAGGGGGGAGAGGGGTTCGGCAAAAATCACGAAATATCACAAGGGGGGAGGGGGGATATAGTAAGATATCACGTGTACTTATGCACACAATTCCTTTAATATTGTTTTTTGCCAGTCAAAAACAACTGCAATCTTTCTGTCTAGACATTTTTATCATGGTCCTTAATTTTCTAGAATAGGATTAGATTATACTTTATACCGGAACTTAAAAATAAAATTATAAAAATTTTAAGATTCTTTGTAGCTACTAAAAAGTACACGTGATTTTTGGTGGGGGGTGGGGGGGTAGTCTTAAACCTCACCACGTATCACCATGGGGGAGGGAAGGGATATATTTTTTTAAAAAACATCACGTGATTAATGACAGCCTCCTAGGTATTTAAAAAAATATGTCAACCTAACATGTTCGTTTTATTTTAAGCACACAAAATGCACTGTAAGCACGCTAACCTACAATTTCGTCACACGAACCCCAAATAAGCGGCCATAATATCCTTGTCATGTCGCGACTAAAAAAACGAAAAAAAAAAACAATTTCCCGCCCGTCGCACGATATCTAGTCGCGTTTAATAACTGGTTAGCCGAAATGGATAGTGACGGGAGGTGTGGAGATGACAAAATAAAAAAAATCTAATTTATATTGACTAGCTGTGCCTCGCAGTGTCACATAATATACATAGATACATATGCTCACGTCTGTATTCCCCAAAGAAGTAGGAGAGTTACAACTCTCACTTTTCAACGTGACAGATGGTGAGTCTATCTTCAGACACTGTACACATGTCTTTGAATTACTTCTGACATATGCAGGTTTCCTCACGATGTTTTCCTTCACAGTAAAGCACGTGGTGTGAAATCAGTGCACATAAGTTTTATTCTCATTGGTACAGGCCCCGCTGGGATTCGAACTAGCGTCGCTAGCGCAGCAGGCGACTGCTCAAACCCACGGCCATGACGGCTCTTTCTCAACGTTTCATAACTTAATAACAATTGAAAAGGCTACATTTATATCTAATGGTGAAAGAATTTTCGAAATCGGTCCAGTACTATTTGAGCCGATTCATTACACAAATCTTTTCTCTTTATAATATCAGTATAGATATATATAAATAAGTAAACCAACAATACTTACAAAAATATACGTGTAGGTATTCCATTCCATCTGATATTCGTGTTCTGTAAACGTGGCTATGAAAACTGAAATTCGTGGAAGCAAAACGAGCACCGTGCGGCCGGCGGCTATTGACGAAAAACGAACAAATGCATGTACAGAACACTCACTAACTGTTGCCATAAAGGCTTGCGTTGGCCACGTTGGGAATCTGATGAATTTTATTTATAACTAGCTGTGCTGATTTAGTTTCATGCTTCATGTTGCGGAACCCTAATATTTTTAATAAATAAAAGTAGCATAAGTTACTCTTTGAAACATCAGCTACCTGCCAGAGAAAGTCCCGTTAAAATCGGTCCAGCCGTTTCAGAGATTACCCGGAACAAACAGAAAGACAGAGAAAATTTTTAAAACTTGGTTTTTTTGTGTCAGTAGCGTGTATACTTTCATATGCATTTAATGAAATGCTGTTATTTTGGAATTACAAACAAACACTTCAATTTTATTTATCTGTATAGACTACCTACCTCGCGCTTTTTATATGCTTAGGATAAAAATAACTATGTTACGTGATATTTCTTTTTTAACATAATGAACCTATATATATATATCTTGTGTGTATATAAAAATGAATCCCTATTTCCCTTGGACACGCCGTCATGCATGAACGGCTGGACCGATTTTAGCGGGACTTTAACTGGCAGATAGCTGATGTTTCCATGAGTAAATTAAGTTCCGCGAAATTAAGCTTGAAAATAAATCAACGCCGGAGAAACTGCAGGGCATAGCTACAGTACCTTATAAACATACATATGCTCACGCCTGTATTCCCCGAGGGGGTAGGCAGAGGTGTTGTAATAACAACACCCACTTTTCACACAAGATGATTAAGTGCCAACGTGACAGAGGGTGAGTGTATCGCCGTCTGAGGTACTATACATACGATTTTCAATTACTTCTCAGACATATGCAGGTTTCCTCACGATGTTTTCCTTCACCGTAAAGCACGTGGTGTTTACCTTATAAAGTCAGCTATTAGCCCGTGAGAGTCTTGTTAAATTCGGTCTAGAAGTTTCAGAGATTAGGAATTCAGGAACGGAAAAAAAGGCAGACAGATTTTTATCACAGAGTCTATTTCATCACGTGGTCTATTTGTAAGTCTCGAATACAAAATGTACCATTTCCTGTTCCTAACCTAACCTAATTCGGTTTCCACAATCATTTCCTAGTTTTTTCAACATTTTCGCACGTAACACCTGTTTTATATTCGTCTAGACATTACCAATGTGATATCTGTGTCAAGGTCACAGCTATTTTGTGAATGTGCTTACATAGAGTAATGGTTTGGGACACGAATTTGAATACAATAAAATACGCCAGCATATTGTTAAAATTTATACTTAATAGCTGTGCCCCGCGGTTTCACCCGCTTAGATTTAGTTTCATCGTTATTATCGCGGATAATATTCGCGGCGCTCTAACATTTTTAATAAATAAAAGTAGCCTAAGTTACTCCTTAAAACATCAGCTACTTGCCAGTGAAAGTCCCGTTAAAATCGGTCCAGCTGTTTCAGAGATTACCCGGAACAAACAGACAGAGAGACAGACAGAGAATTTTTTTTAAACTAGGTTTTTAGTGTCTGTGGAGTGTATACTTTCAAATGCATTTAGTGAAAAGCTGTTATTTTAGAATTACAAACAGACACTTCAATTTTATTTATCTGTATGTAAGTATGCAGTATAGATAAAATTGACCTACTCTACAATTCTACGATCTGGGAACTCTATAATATAATACAGAATATCTTTATAATATTCGTGCAGACAACTAGTTGTCTAGAGGAAAGATTTGATTGTTTTTTTTTGCTTGTTTGCATTGAATAGGCTCCGAAACTACTTGACAGATCTTGAAAATTCTTTCAGCAATGGATAGCTACATCATCAGCGAGTAACATAGGCTATGTTTCATCCCCGTACTCCCATGGGAACGGGAACTACCCGTATGAAACCGCGTGACGTCCGCTAGTCGATAATATTTGTTGTTGTCAAACCTAGTCAAGAATTAATAACTTTCAATCTTCCTTATGAGTCAGACTAAAATATGATATAGTGCTGACCACAACACACAAAACTAGGTGAACAATTAACACAATGACACACAAAACAGATATTTGTAACCATATACCAAAGTCCAATTTATCGTCTAATACGCATTTTATAACACCAACCTAAGTAGACAGTTAGCAACAGCCGCGGTGTCGCTGGTCTATACTGATGTTATAAAGAGGAAAGATTTGTATGTATGTTTGTAACGTATTGGCTCAAAAAGTACTAGACCGATTTTGAAAATTCTTTCACCACTTGAATGCTACATTATCACTGAGTAATATAGGCTATATTGTATCTCCATACTCCCACGGGAACGGGAACTACATTGGTGGAACCGCGTGACGTTTACTAGTGTCATAAAATTCAAAGTCTTGACTGTCTGACTTACTCATCAACGCTCAGCCTAAGCCACTGGTCCTAGAGACATTAAATGTGGAAGGTGTGTGCTTAAACGTAGGGTACACTAAGGGGTAAAGCTATCTGCCAGTGAGTCCCGATAAATTTTAAAAGAGGGTGGAACAAACAGTCATACGGACAGAAACATGTTTCTTTTTTTTATATATACGATTGCCATATATTGAGGAGCTCGTGGCACAGTTGCTATTGCGCATATGATTTGATCAGCGAAGTTAAACCATACGCCTGGCCAGTAGTTAGATGGGTGACCGCCCGAGTTCCCTCCGTGCTTCGGAGAGCACGTTAAGCCGTCGCTCCTGGTAGACAATTTAACATCTTTGGCAATTACAGGTCAGTCGGAGGCCTAAGAAAATCTGACATCTGGTTTAACCCAGATTTCCTCAAAAAAAGGGGTTACGAAGGTCAGATGGCAGTCGCTTCGTATAAAAATCAGGTGATCAGCCACATCGGGATGAATCAAGTGCCGACCCCAACAATGTATGGGATAAGGCCAGGGAGATGATGATATGGTACACGAAGTACCAGGCGCACATAACGGACAAGGAGTCAATAAGTTGATTGCGACTAAATTGGAGCCACATCGGGGTGAATCAAGTGCCGACCCCAACAATGTATGGGATAAGACTTACTATACGATTGCCATGGACTTACTATTCGTTTCGATTTTTTTAATTAGTAATTTAAAGTTACAAATAAAGACCCCCACCAATGGCTGGGAACTTGGTAAGCGGCTACCGTGCCCTATAGACACAAGCGCATAAATCATGGCCTTTCCTATCGGCCGTCATTTAATTTGATCTTTTATTTAAAGGCACATAGTAAACTATCACGTGTCCTTAACTTTAGACACGGCCCATAGATATAGTAAGTACTTACATATCTGTGTGTATGTGTTGCTTGGTAGAACGGGAGCAAGGTCGCCAGCGAGTAGGGTTGTCACGCGTCCGGATAAAGCCGGACATAATTAGGCTTTTTAGATGCGTCCGGCCAAAAAGTCCAGTTTTTGTTAGGATTTTTACATATCGTAAATGTGCGAGCGTCGAGCTGTAGGTCTAGACAATGTAACATTCTCTCGCGCTTGCGCTAATTGAAACGATACAAAATGTATGGGAATGACATAAATCAGTCACGTGACATATGTCATTCCGGTACATTTGGTATCGTTTCTGCTAGCGAAGCGTGAGGTTAATGTTACTTTGTCTACAAACTTTGGCGGTTTAGTAATAAATTTGAACTTATTTGGCCTACAATGTAGATTAAAATAGAATTTATAAAGTTTTTTTAATAATAAATACTTCCTCTATAATGTAGGATGTCCGGCCAAACTGGCTTGTCTGTCCGGCTATGTGATTTGGCGACTTGGCAACCCTACCAGTGGAGTAGGCTTGTCACCAGTTGCTATGTTATTTAACTTTAGGGCTGACACACAGTGTTTTGGGCTATTTGATAATATATACTTAATATTATAAAACTCAAGAGTTTGTTTGTTTGTAGTTGCCTGGACTGTCTTTGGGCTCCATCATTATATCGGCTTCAGAGCTTCATCAAATATCGTCTCGGCCTTATCCATACATTGTTGGGATCGGCACTTGATTCAACCCCATGTGGCTGATCACCTGATTTTTATACGAAGTGACCTTCTGACCTTCGTAACCCATTTTACGAGGTAAATCGTTAATCTGGGTTAAATCGACGTGTGTAATGTAACGATTGCCAAAGATGTTAAATTGTCAACCGGGACCGATGGCTTAACGTGCTCTCCGAGGCACGGAGGGAACTCGGGCGGTCACCCATCCAACTACTGGCTAGGGTTATATAAAGAATCATACATTTCGGTTCACTCAGTCGAAAGTTTTGACGTAACGAACATAAAAAACCATACATTAAAATTTTGATTTCCTCATTTTTTTGTAAATGTTAAAAGACACACTAAAATACAAATCTAATCTATACATCTATACAGATAAATAAAATTGAAGTGTCTGTTTGTTATTCCAAAATTACAGCTTTTCACTAAATCCATATGAAAGTATACACGCTACTGAGACTAAAAAACCAAGTTTTAAATTTATTCTCTGTCTGTCTGTTTGTTCCGGGTAATCTCTGAAACGGCAGGACCGATTTTAACGGGACTTTCACTGGCATGTAGTTGATGTTTCAAGGAGTAACTTAGGCTACTTTTAGTTATGAAAAATATTAGGGTTCCGCGACAATATGGATGAAACTAAATCTAAGCGGGTGTTACCGCGGGGCACGGCTAATTTCTTTATAATATTAGTAAAGTAATTGAAATACTCATTATACTTATTGCGGTTAGTGCCAAGTCGTCGTAATGTTCGCAGTAAATAAGTAATATCAACAATTTTGGAATATCAAACAAAAACACTGTTCTCGAAAACGTAAGTGCGAGTGTCGAATAACGTTACGTGTGTAGAATCCGTGGGAAGATCGAGCCAAATTAACTCGCAGTAATCTGAGATATCTAATGCTAAAATGCTGAACGTAAATTACATAAGCTCTTATTGCCATGATAGTCTGTGTGACAGTGACAGACTTATACACGTCATATACATCTGTCTTATCTATGAAGATTGATAAAATTGAAGTGTCTTTTTGTAATTCAAAGTTAACAGCTTTTCACTACGAAAATATAAGTATATGTATACGCGACTTCCATTAAAAAAAATGTCTGTCTGTCTGTCATTGTGTTCATTTGTTCCGTGTAATCTCTAAAATAACTGGATCGATTTTAACGGGACTTTCTCTGGCAGATAGCTGATGTTACAAGGTAACTTGAGGTATTTTATTTTTATTTTTAAATGGTATCTGCGTAATAAAGCCAATGCAGGTGAAGTCGCAGGGTACAGCCAGTATCGTATAATTTCTAAAACAATCTGAAACAAAGGTTAATGTAGAATAGTTCGGTTGATCAAAGCTGATTCAATGATATTTTTATTCGCCATTTTTAGACGGATGTTAATAAAATAACAGCATTATTCTATCTACAGGTACATCTTTAGACCGGTTATAAACATTAGACTATTCTCACAGCGGTTTAAAACAATACTTTTGTCTATATGACCTTGTATTATAGTGAATAGGTCGTGTTTTCATTAACTATGACTCTCGGGCATTGTTACACTTGAAAATTGTGAGAAATATTATTTTATATACTTCCGTAGTCACGTCGGAATGTGAATTTATATGAATAGTAGCTGTGCCCTCCGGTTTCATCCGCGTAGATATTAATTTCATGATTGACTCGCGGAACCCTAATGTCTTTGTTACTCCTTGTAACATTAGCGATCCGCAAATGAAAGTCCCGTTAAAATCGGTCCAGCCTTTTCGGAGATTAGCCGGAACAAACAGACAGAGAAAAAATTGTAATTTGGTTTTTCTAAGTCTGTCTGTACAGTGTATACTATCGTTTAGTGAAAAGCTGTTATTTTGGAATTACAAACAGGCTCTTCAATTTTATGTATAGGTAGAAGATTATTATACTAGCTGTGCCCCGCGGTTTCTTATCTTTCGGAAACTTAATTTGTACATACTTACATACATATGCTCACGCCTGTATTCCCCGAAGGGGTAGGCAAAGGTGTTGTAATTTTCAACATCCACATTTCACCGAATATGATTAAGTGCCAACGTGACAGAGGGTGAGTCCATCGCCGTCTCAGGCACTATACATACGTCTTTGAATTACTTCACATACATATGCAGATTTCCTCACGATGTTTTCCTTCATCGTAAAGCACGTGGTGTGAAATCACTGTACATAAGTTTTTAGAAAAACTCATTGGTACAGGCCGCGGTGGGATTCGAACTTGCGTCGCTTGCGTAGCAGGCGACTGCTCTAACCCCGAGGCCACCACGGCTCTTTATTTGTAAGTACCGTATATACAGAATTTAGAATTATAAGGCGTGTATTTTTGCCGAAGAGCATCTAATCATTAAACAGGTGAATGCTAAAATCAATAAATACACCTGTAAAGGTACAGGCATCTAATTATCCAGTAATCTGTTTAGCTTTGGAGGTAGGAAGCCATTTTGTATAAACAAAATCCAATATAGCGAATGTGTTTGTGTGCACGCTTGCCGAGTAGCACCCGACAGGGGTGACATGTCGTATTCATAGTCTGCCTTCGTAACGCTAGCTACAAAGTGTAGCCGTGGTGGGTGGCCGTGGGGTTTAAGCAGTCGTCTGCTACGCAAGCGACGCAAATTCGAATCCCAACGGGGATTTAAAAAAACCTTATGTGCAGTGTTTTCACACCACGTGCTTTACGTTGAAGGAAAACATCGTGAGGAAACCTGCATATGTCTGGGAAGTAATTCAAAAGACACTAATACAATAATGTACAGTGCCTGAGACGGTGGGACTTAATCATCATCGGTGAAGAGTGGGTGTTGTTATTAATGCACTTCTACCTACCCCTTCGGGGAATACAGGCGTGAGTATATGTATGTATATAATACGAATATTGTGACTATGATAGTAGGTAGGTTCTTAATTCCATCGCAGTGATACATCAAGCACAGAATTAAAATTAGCTGAGTGTAGCAGTTTTTAATCTATGGTGTCGATTAGAAGTGGTTGTTGAAGACTCAAATTTGAGGTGCGGAGTTCTTTGACGATAGATCCATTTATTTTGTAAGCATATCCCTAACTAGTTTTCATCACCTGAGTACTTAATAATTTAAATACGTACCCTACGACCTTTGTTAAATATAACTTTTTCTATTCCTGTCAAGTCGTTTCAGCAGCTCAGCCATAACGCATAGACAGATGATACAAAAAGAACTTTGAGAATAATTTTATTGTGATCTTTACCTGATAGATGGCGCCACATGTACTTCCAATTCCACGTCCGCACTATAGCTGAGAGCGCGGGTAGATTCATACTTGTTGATTCACAGAGGCTTCGCGAAGGCTGTGATGTAACGTTCACTGCATAACATTTATTTGTATTTGCTAAACATAGTTAATTTGATCATTTTCTTGAAATGCTAGCACTTTTGGAGCACCGAGACTTCGTTTGATATTATTGTCACTAAGTACAGCGCCGTAAGGTTTAACACGTTTTTACGTTGACGATATCGACTGCGTTTTGGAACGAAGTTGCGCGTTGCCAAAGGGGGCTAGACAGAAAAAAATCTTTTTTTGCTATAGTAAGCTATTGTAAGCTGTGCGGCGTGCGCATGTTTCTCTGTCTGTCTCTCTGTATTTATATATTTATTTTTCCTCATTTTGTAAGTGATTGTTAAACGCCACAAACGGCGAGTGTAGGAAGTTTTACGTCTCCTTACAGCAAGCGCAAAACGCAAGGTTAAGCGTTCGATTGTCAAAACTTACTAAGGGCTTGGTGCCAATTAAGATTGTTTAAACAGCGCGTATAAAGAACTTAGCTTTGACTTTTAATTTTACGGTATCAAAGTGAAACCTCAAAGCTCTGAGTGCCTAGTGCGAGTTTTCTTAAAATCGCCGTCACAAGTCACCGCGTCGACGTAAACGCAGATTTGTATGGGCTCACAATAGTGTCATGTTTAGGCCGATAGAGGCGCTGTTCCAATCCTATACAAATCTGCGTTTACGAGGTGACTTATGACGGCGGCAGTGGAAAACACGCACTAGACCTTCAGAAGTTACCAAAGGGCGGGATTATAAATGTTACCACCGGGTTTGGAAGGTTGCCTTACTGAGAAGAACCCGGCAAGAAACTCAGCAATTACTCTTTTCAACTTAAACCCTTATTAGACTCTTCTCTTGCTATTTGAGTCTAGATATAATAAACTTATTTTTTATACTAACTGTATTAAGGTAATTGATACACGCGACACATATTCCGCTATAAGTTGACCTCTCACCTCACTGAAAGGCTATACGAAGAGGGATCAAGCAAGTGGTGGGTAGGTTCTTAGTATTTTGAAGCTATAATATCTCCACAATCTTGCGTCACAGATTTGTAAGGTACTAAGTTATTAATAGCATAAAACAAAGACGAAGTGACGTCAACCGACCGAGATACTTAAGTGACAATAAAACCTGTTTCGTGTGATTTTATCTGCCTTTGTTTGTGCATTTGGGCAGATAGCTTATAAGACATCTAAATTTAAAGGGTATTTTGATAATTCCCTACGATTTTGCCTGTATCCCCGAAGGGGTAGGCAGAGGTGTTGTAATTTTCAACACCCACTATTCACCGAAAAGGTTAAGTGCCAACGTGACATCGCCGTCTCAGGCACTATACATACGTGTTTAAATTATTTCTCAGACATATGTAGGTTTCCTCACTCACGATGTTTTCCTTCACCGTAAAGCACTACAGTATTAATTATCATAAACTACTTCTAAAAGTACGAATTTTTACTTAATATCGGACGTTGTCGAAAGTATTTCAAAGGAGCGTCCAAAACAAAGACCGGACGGAAATAAAGAGGCCAGTGTCCGCCGATCCGTTTCACTCACTTAGCTCCCGGACACCCTATTGATTTTGCTCGCCCACCCCCCCCACGGTGGGTGCAGTTTAAAATGTCGGCTGACACCCTCACAATAGCTCCGGGAAAAATTGGGATTGTAGTTAGACGTCTTATAGTCTTGTTATCAGTTTTGTGTTATTATAATCTATATCTATACAGATAAATAAAATTTAAGGGTCTGTTTTTAATTTGAAATTAACAGCCATACACTGAATGCATACAAAAATATATACGATAAATACTTATATTTAAAAATAAAATTTGTGATAACCTACCGTTTTTACGTTACAAGTTTTTTTCATCGTCTTTCTGTCTGTCCGAGAAATCTGAAACGGCTGGACCGATTTTAACGAGACTTTTTAAAAAAAATACACATTCAGACTTGTTTGTCAGCATGCTAGCACAATATATCTTAATATATCTATATCTATTCTATACATTATACCAGGAGTAACTTAGGTACCGTTATTCAATGAAAGTATTATAGTTCCGCGGGCCACAGCTAGTATTATAATAATAAAGTACAATACAAGCGTCTATAGACTGTTAGTCCTGATACGACGCAATTCACCAAAGCGTTATCACAACTCTGTGCGGGCAGAGTCGCCATATACGCGTATTAAAAGGAAGGTGTCTGTCTGAAGACAAGGCAGAATCGAACAAGATCAATACAACGACTGTTTTTCACGACCAGCTAGCTATAGAAGCAACAGTTAGGGTACACACGCTGAACTTTGTGGATACAATGCTATTCTTAATATAGTATTGATATATGATAGAGCCGTGGTGGTCGTGGGGTTTGTGTCCCAACTGCCTGTACCAAAAAGTTCTTCTGAAAAAACTTGTATAGTGATTTCCCACCACGAGCTTTACGGTGAAGGAAAACATCGTGAGGAAACCTAGATATATGTCTGAAAAATTATTCAAAAGACGTATGTACAGTTGTCTGAAACAGTGACGGACTCAACATCTGTCACGTTGCCACTGAATCTTCGGTGAAAAGCGGGTGTTGTAGCATCTATCCCTTCGGATGTCAACCGTCAACCTATCACGGTTTAAGAGATACAACTTGGTGACGAGCGGGCAGACAGACAGACAGACATACGGTCGGACAGACGGACGGACGGACAGGCAGACAGGCAGGCAGACGGACAGGCAGACAGACAGACAAACAGGATGACAGACGGACAGACAGACATACAGCGGAGTCGTAGTAATAAGATCCCGTTTAAGCCCTTAGGATACGGGACTTTAAAAGGTGTGATCAGGGGACCGACATTCATCGCTTTAAGCAGAGCGTATTAAGAACTTCTGAACTCTGACGTTTCACTTTGATACCGTATAATTAAACGTCAAAACAAAGAAGTTCTTAATACGCGCTGTTTAAGCAATCATAGTTGGTTGTTTGCATATTATTTTCATTATAATATACCTTGTTCTTCGATCCATTCGAGTAATTTACCTTAATAAATGCAGTAGCAGGGAATAAATTGAAAACATTTGTATTGTTCTGTTGAATAATATATCGATACGGTAATCCCCCATGAAATTTAATTAGACCTAGATTCGCAGCATTACCATCCAGTCAATGCTATCCACGTAACACATCAAGGTTGGTATAATATCACACAATTACATACATTTACTGTTTGTTTACTGCAATTTGTTAGATAATACAGAGGGCCTAGTGCGAGTTTTTCACTGCCGCCGTCACAAGTCACCGCGTCGACGTTAGCGCAGATTTGTATAGGATCTGAACAGCGCCTCTGTCGGCCTAAAGATGACACTATTGTGAGCCCATACAAATCTGCGTTTACGTCGACGCGATGACTTGTGACGGCGATTTTAAGAAAACTCGCACTAGGTACTCAGACAGATGCAAGATGTAAGCACTGTATTCTCATATCCATGTACTGTCATCTCATCTACCACCTATCTCATCATCAGTCCACTGCTGGACATAGACATAGGCCTCCCAGCTTGCCGCATACAGCAGCCTGCATTCTTTCGTCACCCATTTACAGAAAATCTGTTAATTTGAAATTACAGACCGACACTACAATTTTAATTATCCACAAAGGTATTGTAAATAGAGACTACCTGCCACTTAGTTCCTGGGTTTGATCCGTGGATCGGATAATGTTATTGGGTTTTTCTATCTGTAATAACCTAGTAACAGCTCGGAGACACTGGATTAGTGCAACTCTTCCCCCATTTACATGGGCCTTAAACATAACTGGCGAAATGTGAGTGTACTATTAGTACACCTCTGCCTACGCGTTCGGGGAATACAGGTGTGAGTACATACATAATGTAGTTAATCAGATAAATTTCATCTACACTAATATTATAAAGAGGGAAGATTTGATTGTTTTTTTGTTTGTTTGCATTGAATAGGCTCCGAAACTACTTGACCGATCTTGAAAATTCTTTCAGCAATGGATAGCTACATCTTCAGCGAGTAACATAGGCTATATTTTATCCCCATACTCCCACGGAAACGGGAACTACACGGGTGAAACCGCGTGACATCTGCTAGTTAACAATAAAATGGCTGCCATCAATAAGTTAGTAAGAAGTTTTTAAAATTACTCCTGGGGCCCCATGAGCTCTTATTGCAATGTTAATTCAGTTGTGCGAAAGTGACAGATGTATGCACGTCACATACATCTGTCTCATAAATGAGTGAAACTATCATGGCAATAAGAGCTCATGGTAAGGCCCCTGAGCCCGTGACTATTACTTGCACGATTTATTAAATAGATAGCTTTTGACCATTTGTTAATGTTCCCACGCATTTGCGAACCAAACTAACTATAATCGATATGGGGTTAAAGTATGTCATAGTTTTTAGAAATAATTGCCCGTTTCACCCGCGTAGTCTTTCATGGGTGGCTTATATTACGCAAACTTATCTTTTCTTTGAAATGAAAAAATGAAAATGATTTATTCAGTTTAGGCCCTGGTAAGGCACTTATGAATGTCGAGGAATTTACCACCGGTTCGGAAATTAGCCTTCTGAGAAGAAGCCTCAGTTACTCCTCGTTATATAAGCTATCTGCCCCTAAAAGAACATGTAAAAATCGATCCAGTTTCTTCAAAAATTAGCCGGAACCTATGGACCGAATATACAGGCAGAGATATTAGCTATATATCTATACATATATACAGATAAATAAAATTAAAGTGTCTGTTTGTAACTGCAAAATAACAGTTTTTCACTAAATGCATATGAAAGTGTACACGGTACTGACATAGAAAAACCAATTTTTAATTTTTTTCTCTGTCTGTCTGTCCGTCTGTCTGTCTGTCTGTCTGTCTGTCTTTTTGTTCCGGGTAATCTCCGAAGCGGCAGGACGGATTTTAACGGGACTTTCACTGGCAGGTAGCTGATGTTTCAAGGAGTAACTTAGGCTACTTTTATTTATTAAAAATATTAGGGTTCCGCGACAGTAAGGATGAAACGAAATCTACGCGGGTGAAACCGCGGGGCACAGCTAGTATATAAATAAATAGCTAAAACGCTAAAACTTGAAAAAAAGTGATACGAAGTCCAACGGGTCAGCTAGTTTTTTTGTATTATGCATTTAGTGAAAAGCTGTTAATTTGGGATTACAAACAGACACTTCAATATTATTTACGTGCATAGATAGTCTCAATTAACTTAATTTTGGTTATAAAAAATGAATATAATTTAAGGCTTAAAAACTATAGTACACCAACACTACTTACGTCGGTTTGTACGCACCAGGGGGTCTACTCTCTTTCTCCGAAAACGAAACTTCGTGAACGAACGAAAATTAAACGTAGTTTCATTATCGCTTTGTTTTTATCATACTCAAATTTTCTTCGTCTAATAATTTAATTAAAGTTGGTTTAGATAATATAAACATCAAATAATTTTCTAGCGGACCACGTTCGGACGTAATTTTAGAACGAATAATAACTGTGGTAGGAAGTTTGCGAACTTTCGGTCGAAGCTTCGTTTTTCAAAAGCAAAAGCGAGTAGGCCCCCTGCCTAGATTCCCATGGAGTTAGTGTTTATAATTTTCATAGAAATATGTCACAGTTGGATAGATGACAAAGGGAGAGGAATACCTAAGAAACGATAGATGGATTGTGTGAAAGATGATAGCTAGAATGATGGCTAGAATGGGAGTGAATAATATGACGGCTGATAGAGAGAACACATTGCGCCGACCAGAAATAACATGGGATAAGGACAGGAGGATGATGATGATAGAACTATACGACAGTGTGGTAAATTCTCGGTGGTAAATTCTCGACTTTCATAAGTGCCTTACCAGGGCCTAAACTGAATAAATATTTTTCATTTTCATTTTCATTTTTTCACAGTCTAGTGGTAAGTTCGCCTGCCGTCACGAGGTCCCGGGTTCGATTCCCGGGTCAAAAATAGACATTGAGTTTTCCTGTCGTAAAATTCCCAATTAATGTCCGTTCAAATTCTAACCCTCCTTTTTGCTTTGCCGTAGTCGGGTAATAAAAAATAATTATTCCAGCAGAGCCTTCGTCTGTACCCGAGGTACACCACCTGTGGCTTCGTAAATTTAGTGTATCCCCCTCCCTCTCCCACCCACAAACCCCCTACACCTATCTCTTTCACTCCTGTTTTCACAAATAAGTTGCATCCGAAAACAACATAGAAAACCGTTATAACACTTCAAGGGAAACTCACCCTTATTGCATGGGAAGTAAGTACATATTTGTCTGTAATTGAAAATTTCAGTCTGGCAGGAAATGCGGTTCTGCACACTGATTGTATTATAACGCGATTTAAAATAACTATTGTACTGGTTGGATGTGTATGGCTTTTGATGAAAAACTACCCGAAAACTGCAGGTTTGTATGAAGTTTCATGGATTTGTATGAAGCCTGTTTACATACATGCAGGAATTTATAAAGAGAGGCCCTGAATTCATGCAGATATTCCCAAGTATTCATGTAGTGATATTCCCAAGTATATTCGTTCAATATCACTTAAGTCATATCCATCAGCCAAGAAATAACACAGCTGCCGTCGTGAGTTATGAGCGCATTTCCTGCATTTATTCAAGTGAAAGTCCCGTCAAAATCGGTCCAGCCAACTCAGAGATTTGCCGGTCAGATTGAGATTTTTTTCTAAACTAATTTTTTTATGAATCTACCGTTTAGACTTCCATAAACATTTACAGAGCAGACACTTCAATTTATTTATCTGTATAGATCTATACATACAGATAAATAAAATTGAAGTGTCTGTTTGTAATTCCAAAATAACAGCTTTTCACTAAATGCATATGAAAATATATACGATACTGGCACAAAATTTTTTTTTTAAATTATTCTCTCTCTGTCTGTCTGTTTGTTCCGGGTAATCACCGTAACAGCTGGACCGCTTTAAACAGGTTTTCACTGGTAGGTAGCTGATGTTTCAAGGAGTAACTTAGGCTACTTTTATTTATAAAAAATATTAGGGTTCCGCGAAATGAAGTATGAAACTAAATCTACGCGGGTGAAACCGCGGGGCACAGCTAGTATGTAAATATAGATGTAAGCTCATCGTGTGTTTAAGTAGCAAAACCTGTATAAAGGCAGCCACCGAAAATGTCTACAATTTCTATCCAGCACGAAATTATGGATTCATCGTACGTCCTCATTTTCTAAGGTGAGAGGTTAGACTTTCGCTCCTTTCGGTATTATGTTTGGTACCGTGACAGCTTACCTACAAAGCTTACGGCATCTAATAATTATACAAAATAATACATAAATGGTATTTTTCTAAAACAATACTAGTTCCCCGATTCGCGTAGAACAAAATATCGTTGAAATTCAAGAATATCTTTATTCGTTTACACTTTTTACAAAGTACTTTCAAATTGGCAAAATGACTTAATTATACAGGATTATACATGCTACCGCCAGGTTAGGAAGGTTGCTTTTACTGAGAAGAACCTGGCTAGAAACTCAGTAATAACTCTTTTCAAAAACATGATGCAATTTTAACAATACAAAATAACAAACTTATTAAATGTAAGCCCATGGACACAGTTCCAATGCACAAATGTTGATAAAAAATATTATACTTAAAGTAAAAGTCTAGTAGTTGTACTTATATCTAAATGCGTAGCTTGAGATGAGCAGCCCCCACAAGCAGCACCTGTTCACAAGTATGACGAGAATGTCAGCCATTGATTCACCATTATCATAGAACGATTCATCATTCGATAGTATTCCTCTCTCAATGTAAGTAAAAAGTATTCACGAGATCCGAAATCGTAGTTAGGACTCAATACGACAGTATCACGACGACTGAGCTATTCCGTGTTTTCTTTGATATCATGTATAGGAATTGAGAATACACTGTCAACGATTGTCGCTAAGACATCGATACGATTTTCATTACGTGAGCCTTACCATGACCTCTTAATGCCATTATAGAATGTCAATGATTATGAGTTCGATGTATATGACGTGTGTAAGTCTGTCACACAGAACGCAGGCAATAAGAGCTTATGGTAGGACCCAAGACCTACTACACTAATGGTGCTCAAATACAGCGTTCATAAAAATAATCTCCTCGTTCCATCTATTTAAAACTGTATGTTTGTGCGCGTTTTACACAAAATCTATTAGTCTAATTAACTTGATATCTTTATGACTATACAAATATGTTATTTCCATAGATTATAGTATACACTAAGATACCATTAGTAACTTAGAATATAAGTAATAACAAAAACAGTGCAGGACAAACACCAATTGCGCATGCGCTGCGCAGCAATTTTTATAATTAATAGAACAAAGTTCATAGCTAGCCTTGTTTTATAAAACCTATCTAAATAAGTACCACTTAACATTATCTACTAAAACTTCAATAACACGTTATCTTTAAATATAACACTTAAACGCTTTACGTATGTATAATATCGGACAAAATGGCCGTCTATCTATCATAGCAACAGCCATTGGCCTAGGAAGTTAGATAGTTTCGATTTGACATTGCGTTTTGACCTTGCTGTACCGGCGGCGATTGGTCGAAAATCCAAAATGGCCGCTTGACATTGTTTATCTAATTAAACGACCGGTTCGGTGCGTTTTTCAAACGATGTAAATTCACACAGCTATTAGATTGTAAATAGATTAATTTGCATTTAAGTTACTGTCCTTCGAATTTATATTAGTTTGTTGTGTACTTATTTCAGTTTGAGTATTCATGTACTTTGCTATTGATCGTTTTATGTGGGTTCGTTGAGTGGAATAAAACCTAATGTATTTTCATATAATATAGTTTGTATTAGCAATTTTAATTTCACTATACTAATGTCCTACTGTCTCAGATTGACTGATTAAAGAAAAGCCTTGGTGATCGTGAGGTTTGAGCTCCTTTAGCCACGCAAGTTCGAATCCCAGCGGCCTGCATGTGTTTAAAAAAAACTTAATTGCAGTAATTACACCCCACTTGCTATAAACAATCTTGAAATTTTGAAAAAATCTTGAGGAAACCCGTAAGTATATGTCTGAGAAGTAATTCAAAGACGAATGTATAGTTCTTAGATTGACTATCTGTCACGTTGACACTTAATCATATTCGGTGAAATGTAGGTGGTGTTAAAACACCCCTAAGTAAGTACTTACCCCATATACTAGCTCTCGTTATCGGTAAGTTAGAGCCCAAGAAAGTCTAACAACTCAGATCAGTCAGATGGCAAAAATCATGATCAGGTGATCAGCCACATCTGGTTGACTCAAGTGCCGACCCCAACAATATAGTGGATAAGGCCAGGGAGCCGATGATATGGTACCTACTCGAATTACCAGGCGCACATAACGGACAAGGAGTTAATAAGTTGATTGCGACTAACATGGAGCCACATCGGGTTGAATCAAGTGCCGACCCCAACAATATAGTGGATAAGGCCAGGGAGCCGATGATATGGTACACGAAGTTCCGGGCGCATATAACGGACAAGGAGTAAATAAGTTGATTGCGACTAACATGGGACCACATCTGGTTGAATTAAGTGCCGACCCCAACAATGTATGGGATAAGGCCAGGGAGATGATGATATGGTACACGAAGTACCGGGCGCATATAACGGACAAGGAATCAATAAGTTGATTGCGACTAACATGGAGCCACATCGGGTTGAATCAAGTGTCGACCCCAACAATGTATGGGATAAGGCCAGGGAGATGATGATATGGTACACGAAGTACCGGGCGCATATAACGGACAAGGAGTCAATAAGTTGATGGCGACTAACATGGAGCCACATCGGGTTGAATCAAGTGCCGACCCCAACAATGTATGGGATAAGGCCAGAGAGATGATAAGATAGCGTAACTCAGTAGCAATATAGCCTCATTTAAGACGTCCATTTTAAATATCTTTCTTTGCCAATTCCAAGTAACAAAAAAGCCAAGACCTCCAGGACGGCTGGAAAGGAAAAATCTTAATAATTCACCTGACGGAGTTTTTAATAGCGAGCTAAAACTGAGCTCATGGTCCTTTGACTTGCAAAGGACGACTTAAAGACATGGATGGCGAGCATTTTAAATGTATTAAAGTAAATTTAATAACTGTAGAGAGCCGTGGTGGCCTTGGGGTTTGAGCAGTCGCCTGCTACGCAAGCGACGCAAGTTCGAATCCCTGCGCGGCCTGTACCAATGAGTTTTTCTAAAAACTTATGTACAGTGATTTCACAACACGTTACGGTGAAGGAAAACATCGTGAGGAAACCTGCATATGTCATAGAAGTAATTCAAAGCCGTCTCAGCCCTCAGGCATTACTGAGGGCTGAGACGGCGATAAACCCACCATCTGTCACGTTGGCACTTATTTCGACCTTGAATGAAGGCAGTGCGAAAAATACATGCGTTAGCACTCGGTCATCTTCGGTGAAAAGTTCGTGTTTTAATTCTTCTGTGTACCCCTTCAGGGACCCTTCGAATGTGCGAGTTAATGTATAGTAAGCAAGCAAGCTGTCACAGGATAACGGTGCGTCGCGCCATACAAACAGACGGAAAAGACGTATCAAACTTGTATATTTTTGTAAAGAGTAATTGCTGAGTTCCTTGCCAGGTTCTTCTCAGTAAAGGCAACCTGACAGTAGCTTTTATAATCCTGTATAATCATGTCTAATTTGATGATTTGAAAGTACTTTATTAAAAGTCTAATCTAATAAAGATACCCTCAAGTTTGTAATGCAAGATCACTATACACGTAACTTATAATTAAATTTCAGTGCTTTATTATAAGTGAAACTGCACGAAAAATTGATAAGGGGGGTTAAGATAAGGGTGGAACGGTATTGATCGGGCACCCACCCTCCGGTATAAGTATAAAAAGTGTAACAAATTTTCGTCTTAAGAAAAGGAAAAGAAAAAATGTATACACCACCCGAGCGGGCGCCTCACCCCACCGTATGGGGGGTGACTTTTTCTCGCGGTCTCGCTCTCTCTACCAACCTAAGATGGTACAAAGCTTTCTTTGTTAGCAAATGGAGCTAATTAGATATCGGTTCGGACTAGCGTTTTTGGAGTTTTTAGAAGCCCTAACAACCATATACATCCTAAAACTTCTAGTTTTAAGTAGAATGAAAGAATACAATTCTTGAATTTTTCAATATTTTCTTCTTTATTCACTGTCAAAGAATCGCTGATAAATTGTCTGTAAAAGACGCAAATGACGTATAAGCGATCAGCAACGACGTGACACCCCTTACTGACATTACGCCTATGCCGCTTATTATCTCGTAAATGCTCGCGTGTGTGTGAGGGTGTCATTTCGAACGATTTGTTCCTTGATTCCGTACTACTTGTAGTGAGATTACGTTTATACTGTGAGAAACTGGGGTGAAAACACTGTGATTTGGGGTTAGTAGAAATACCTTTGAACTGACCTCGGTCTATAAATAGGCCAGCAACTTTATTCCAGCAGACTTTGACGTAAATACAAAGTCTTTAAGATTTTTATAACGCCCTTTGAGACCAGTGAAGTGTAAAAAAATAGTGCTTGGCTGACTTGTCAATAAGTATTAGATCTTTTTTAATAGCTAGGTGTGCCCCGCTGTTTTACCTACTTACTCACTTTTTCACTGAGACTTAATTTCATTTGTGACGTTATTTCGCAGAAGCCTTCTTTTTTTTTCCATTAGCTTATTATTAGTGAAAGTCCGTTAAAATCCTACTAGCTGTTTAAGAGATTAGCGGGAAGAAACAGACAGAAAGAGTTTCTATAATTTTTTTTTTAATACTTACCAGATACTAAATAGTAAAATACTGCTAATTTGGAATAAAAAACACACACTTCAATTTTATTTATCTGTATGTATGTATAGATGTCTGAGAAGAAATTTAAAGACGTATATATCTTGTACATTGATCCAATGTATCACCTCTGCCTATCCCTTCTAAGGCTCTTCTATGAGGAGGAAAATACGAAGATGTTACCGGTTTCGGCTTTATAATAACAATTTACCAACGAATAGAACTTTCTTTGTCCCAAATTCATAACTTTGCTTAGAAGCGCAACAAGTCTGGCCTTTCTAAGCTAATTTGAGCTTCAACAAGCCTAAATTAAGGTTCAAATTTGTTTGGTAATTGCCTTTTTACACTAGTCGTGTTTTGCTACTTTGCTCATTCTTAACAATATTGTGTTGATTTCATCTTATTTTCACACTTCACTTTAAGTATTTTGTGTGGGCGTTGAATGAAGGTTGCTTACTGAAGAGAGGTAGTGTTTGTGTGTTTGAGGTAATCTTCGAAACTTTCTTTTCCATACCATGCAAAGGTAAGAAGCATCTAGTCAGCCTGATGGTAAGCAGTTACTGCAGTGAACGTGACCAATACCAGAGTGTCACTTAAACAGTGCCTACCTAGAACATGCCTACATAGAAAATGGAATCGATGTGCCAACATATTACACTATACGCTAGCACAGCGTATAGAATTTATCATTTTAATTCTAAAATTATTTTTCTAGTATAAAGAATTTAGTTACAGGGTGGGCATAGGCGACATAATAAGCATGTAGGTAAAGGCAGGTGAAGCTGCAGACGAATGCATGTTTGTTATCTATCTATACAGATAAATAAAATTGAAGTGTCTGTTTGTAACTTCAAAATAACAGTTTTTCACTAAATGCATATGAAAGTATACACGCTACTGACACTGAAAAACCAAGTTTAAATTTTTTTCTCTGTCTGTCTGTCCGTCTGTCCGTCTGTCTGTCTGTCCGTTTGTTCCGGGTAATCTCTGAAACGGCTGGACCGATTTTAACGGGACTTTCACTGACAGGTAGCTGATGTTTCAAGAAGTAACTTAGGCTACTTTTATTCATTAAAAATATTAGGGTTCCGCAACAATAAGGAAGAAACTAAATCTACGCGGGTGAAATCGCGGGGCACAGCTATAAATAATAAGTTTGTAGGGTTCTGTATTTCTGCAGACTATATTATACGTATTTTGTAATTGCCTAATATAACTATTCAACTTTTGAATTTCCCTCGTAACGATTCTATCTAATGATAGATAATTGGTGTGTCTCCATACACAGTAAATTCACAAAGTATGTTGAATATATCCGCAGATACATAGTCACTACTATTGTATTATACAACATGTTACAATCGCAATATTCCCAGGAAATAACGCAAAACCTCCAACTATAAATTCAAGAAACAAAATTAAAAACGAGCGGTCAAGAATATACCAGCTAAAATATTCACAGAAACCACAAAATTCAATTTGCTCCGTAGGTATGCATCTTACGCAGACACAAAAAGGGGTTTGTTTGGAAAAAACGGGGTGTTTGAAGAATTAAACATGGGGTGAGTGGGGTGGGGGGTAAGGAAGCGGGATGATTAATTATTAGTTTGTGTGTGTTCCGAAGATAGCGTTCAGCGGCTCTTACTGTGTGCTAGGGCTGTCTCTTGCGAGAAAGAAGCCTGACTAGTAACACCAGGTTGAAGTTAAAAAGATAAGTTTTTCTTCGAACACGTATTCTAGTTACCTAAGAAACGATTAATGTATCGTGTGAAAGAAGATATGGCTAGAAAGGGAGTGAATACAGATATGACGGCTGACAGAGAAAAATACTCATTGCGAACACAAATAACATAGGATTAGGGCAGAAGTATGATGATAATGATGATAAATCAAGTTGGTTTCACTCAAGCAATAGAAGCTTTTATTAGCAAAGTGTCACTTTCATAGAAATAGCTATGTCAAAAGAAAAATCCCAAATAAACTGATAATTCAAAGCGTCGAGCAGACACAGATTCTGAACTGTTTAAAATAAATTCCATTGACCTCTTGAAAAGCATATTGTCAATCGAAGCCAAATTGTTATCTCCGAGAGGATTACAATACATAATGAAATCATCAACATACAATAAACCTTAAATAAGCCATCAAATTCAGAATGGTCAATTCATTCGTGGGAATTTTGAGACTACTGTATGCCATGGATTTCAAAGAGTCACTACAATAAATGATCATTGAAATGAATTAAACCCCCAAACACCCATTAGAAATTCGGACCCGTACCTCCATCTTACAATAGCCAAATACCTGCTATTTCTCTATTTATCCTACAATTAAAATAACATGCATATTGAACTAATTAGACACAAAGAGTAACTCCTCAGTAATTCATTATTTCTCGCAAAATGTCAAGCACAATAACTTCTTGCATTCGTCGTCAAACACATGAACTCTGTGGTTAGCTAGCCTTCAGGAGAGCATTGAGTGCTATGAATTCTTGCAGTAAGATCGTTAGTGCGACTAACCTCTATAGCGGAGGGCAGGAATAGAGTCTACAGCTGTGATTGTAGTCCAGTGACTACTAGTGTGTTTTCATTCTTGATATAACAAGCGTTTATTGGCTGCAGTATCCGCTTACCATCAGGTGGACTCTCATCTGCATCAACTAGAGTAGCTTTCTACTTCGCCGTGATATTAATAATATTTTGTGCATCACTTGTTACCAATATTCCATCACCAATTCCATCAGCATGTACAAAGTAATGCAACTAAAATGCCACTATCCCGTGTCACGTAATTTCATTCATACTTTAATGCTTCTTTTTGTGTTCTTTTCGTTGCGTATGCGCACTGTGATGATACGTTGCTAGTTTTAAGGGAACGCGTCGTTACTGTCCGCTACGGTTCCACGGAGCGAATCATATATCTAAGATATTTACATTACTTCCTCTATACACCGTAATTTTGATCTTATCTTGAACACCATTTTCACTGTCCTTAAATTAATTAATTTCTTCATTATTGAAATATTTTATTTGATATGTTTTAAGCTTAATTTGAAAGATATTTAAACCATACATTGTTGGGATCCATTTGACCTTCGCAATCCTATTACAGGGAAAAAAGATAACTTGGATTATTGACTTCTGATTGCTAACCGAAAAGTGTTCAATTGGCAACCGAGATCGACAGAACTCGAAAGCTTAACCTATTTGACTACTTACAGGCACTGTCATGAGTTTTGAGCGTTCAGCAAAAACAATGTGGAGGAATGCGTGTTTACTCGCGCTCTCGTCAAATAAAAATGACAAGTGATGACAAAAAATGAGAAAGACTAAATTAAAATTCGTCACGGAATGGCCCAATTTTTTTAAGCCCTGTTATAAGTAAAATGGTTTAATATTTTTGTTTCAGTGCGTGCCAACCCTAGTGGAGATAGTTACCATCGGTGCAAAGGGGTGTGTGTGTCCAATGTGCTGAGGGGGGGTATTTTATTTTGTTTCGTTATACAAGGCATTGATTACTTATCATACGGGGGAAGATGAAAATAAAGAGGGGTAGATGGATAAGGATAGGTGTAAAATATTGCAATGTATCGTTGGCACAGTTATCTCGATCAGTGAAGTTAAGCAATGCCGTAGAGTAGTAGGATGGGTGGCCCACGCCGTATCTTGTTCCCTCGAAGGGCACATTTAGCCAATTGAATTTCGTTGGCAATTATTACTGGTCAGTCAGGAACTTTAGGAATGTTCTTTCTGTAGTTAGTTTTACCTGTAAGATGATTGTTATTTTTAAATAGGTTAAGTACGAGACAAAAAAGTTTGGATTGATATTCTTATTTCTTACAATCAATAAACATTTACGAGATTATTAATTTTAGTAATACGAGTTATTTAAATTTGTCATCCATAAGAGCAATTGTGTTTTATATTCAAGCATAATTTGTGTATTTCAAACCTGACAACAAATACCGTTGTCTTCTTCATATACCTAATTTAATATGTACAGTTTAATTCCCTGAATAATTTTCATTTTTCTAGCGCCAGTACTTCATCTCTCATAAAGCCAGGATCACACATCCCCTCGCGTTCCTTTTTAACTGTCAATTTATAGTTAAATAAAATAAAATAAAATTTACTGCATTCGTCCTCCTGCTGTCCTTACCCGATGTTATTTGTGGTCGGCGCAATGTGTTCTTCTCTTCCAGCACATTTTGCTGCTATCTTTTCTTATATCTTCAGAACAGAATAGTCTATAAAATTCAAAATCCTGACTGACTGACTAACTTATATATATCAGCGTATAACCTAAACCGATCCTAGAGACATGAAATATAGAAAATGTGTTCTAGATGAGGTGGGTGCTAACATAAAAGAACCGAGCAAAATGGGGGCTTAAAGTTATATGAAATCTTACTGCAATACAGGTGAAGCTGCGGCCGCAAGCTAGTATGAAATATATGGCATAATTCCACTTCTTAGAGACATGTACAAGAGAGTTTAAAGATAACTTAAATATAATAAATACATTTTATTGTACAGCGCAAGTCTGCCCTATGCTCAACTCCCTCGGTCTTCACATTTTTGTCTTTTTCACGGCTTCAATTTAAAATTTTATTTCCCGCTTGACCTAAAAGGGAGGCAGGGGGGGGGTGTCTCATTATGACCAATTTACCCCCCTTTATCCTCAGCATTGTTGCCCAAAGTTTTTGTTAAGAAAAGACAAGAACTTGGTATTATATTCCTAGGTTTTGTTCAATCTCAGTTGACAATTAGAGCTTAATAAAGTGGGTCGCCATTTTTTGGTTGGTTTCATTTTCGTCGTCGCATTGTTTGTATTGTTTCATACTCACCCCAAATTATGATGTAGAATAATGAATATTAACAGTTCCGACATTTTTAACTGACGAGATTTTTTTTTATTCTATATTTTTTTAGGGGATATATTTGTTTTATGTATGACGTAAAACTTTCTACAGATGCCGTCATGAGTTATGAGCGTTAGCCTTCAGAGCATTCAAGGTCAGTGCTCTGCAAAGCTGTCTATATAGTGCAACGTGAATAGAATGCATGTGCATTTAACCCTACTATTTGCACTCAAATTTCAATCGTGCGCAAATTTCAAGCGGGCGCTCAAATCTCATGAAAGCAGATGTACCTTAAGATTCTTTGATATTTATTTTTTTAAACAAAAAATCGATTTTTTCCCATCCACGTCTTCCACACTCATCAATCTCTTCACAAACGTACCCATTTCAGTATCCACTGAGATTTTCCTGAAAATAAATGAATCTGAAAATGTTCAGTATGAAACAAGAGCTGAAAACCTGTATCTTAGCTCCATCCCTTAGCTATCCCTGTCTAATAGATAATTGAGGCATACGAAACTAACTTAACTGACTTTGCATCCCAAGAGATGTATGTAAACTTATCTATGGATAAGTTACTTGATGGGTATCTTATTTATATACCTATATCCATACAGATAAATAAAATTGAAGTAACTGTTTGTAATTCCAAAATAACAGCTTTTCACTACATGCGTATGAAAGCATACTGCCATGGAAAAACCAATTAAGTATAAAAAAAAATTCTCTGCCTGCCTGTCTATCTGTTTGTTCCGATTAATCTCCGAAACTGCTTTACCGATTTTAATGGGACTTTCACTGGTAAAGCAAATTTTACAAAGGAGTAGATTTTATTTAAAAAAACATTAGGATACCGCGGGTCACCCTTGAAATGAACTCTACGCGGGTGAAACCACAGGGCACAGCTAGTACAAAATAAACCACACATATGTAAATTTCCTACCAACCCCAAATCTTCAGAATGTCCATCTTACCCCTGAAGGGGGTCAAAAGATCGGGGCAATTTAACGCGGACGCCGTATTGATTCCAGACATTCTTTCACACAGGCGCACTCACCCCGTTCTTATGGGGATCACACTTTTCGGCTCGAAGCTAGATGCTATGCTTCATGGGAAGTTGAGGTATTTATTAGAAAATAGGGTTGGACAATCATTATTACTTATTTACATTTTATTGAGAACATAAAACAAAATCTTCTCGTTCCTCGTCGTACCGTATCGGAAATTTGGAATATACAAAAAAGATTAATTTTAAAGTAATTCTAAAAAAAATGCCCACCCTGCTTACCCCAGAAGGGGTAAGCGGAGTTGTAACAGCAACACCCGCATTCCCCGAATATGGTGCCAACGTGACCGAGGGTGAGTCCCTCGTCGTGTCAGCCACTGTACATACGTCTTTGAATTTTTTCACAGACATATGCAGGTTTCCTCACGATGTTTTCCTTCACGTAAAGCACTCGGTTTAAAATCACTGCATAAGTTTTTAGAAAAACTGGTTGGTACTGGCCTGGCTAGGATTCGAACGTGCGTCGCTTGCGTAGCAGGCGATTGCTCAAACCCCAAGGCCACCACGGCTCTCACGTGAAATCTATTCAAAAAAGTCTGGATGTAAAATAAAATGTTAAAAAGCTTAGAATGTCTATGAACGATACGAATGTGTTTGAAAAAACGCGCTCTAAATTCAAATCTCGAATATCGACGTCACAAAACGACACGTTCAGTCATAATGACATTGGGAAACCATTTATGTTTTCACTTGCTAACTTCCAACTGGCTGCAAAGAAGAAAACTAAAAATAAAGCCTATTCCAAGCACGTGGCGGCGTAATAAACTTGACTCTACACATGCGACTGACGCCAAAACTGGCGATCAACAAAAACAAAAGCCACTATGCAACAGGTAAACGCTGCCAACATCCCATACTGCAGCTCACTCAAACTAACAGTTGCACAAACTAAAACCGAGCAGTTACACTACTCTGTGTAATGCACAATTCCAAATTTAAATTCAAACCGAAGCTACGAATTCAAAGCTTCCAGATTTGAATTTTTAAAGCGTGTTCTAAGGAGTTTCGTAAGTGGTCTTTTGAAGCATCCTATTATGAAAATTGCAAATTAATGTGTTAGACATAATGTCGAATTGATTTCTATCAATTATAAATTAATATTTTAAATTAATAGACATAATATCACTCATAGTCTCTCTATGTTGATAAGTAAGAAAAAATAGGATGAAAGAAAAAAAATTTTTTGTTTTTTTTTTGGTGTCAGTTAACCCGACAATGAAGTGCGGTGTACGCTTCGAACGAACTTCTCGCCTATTGAATTTCGCCTACAAAGGAAAGTTTTCAGGAAACGTCCCGGGTTACAGAGCGCGCCGCTTTATATTTTAGTGCAACTTTGACGAAATTGTTTAACGCGGATCGCCTATTCAATTTAACTTTGCAAATGGGCAATGATACGTTCTGCTTCCCTATTAACTGGGTACAATGAACGCCTTCAAAAAGTTTCATTTCAAATTTTGTAGCCTACGTTAGTCAGTCGCATTACAGTCTCATTTAACTTTACAATTTTATGTGATGCCAACACAAGCTTGGACAATTTTAATAATCGAATTAATAAATAATAATAAAATGACGATACTGGCCACCAACGAAAACCGTTGGAAACTAATTAAAAACATCAATTCCGCGCACCACGCTACGGGGGAATATTTCAAACGCACACACACACGCACCCCCACCCCCTGCACACACGCGCAACACACGCACACAACAGTTAAAAATAAGTCCCGGGCCATATCCGCGTGAGAGAATGGGCCGCCACTGTCCAACGCCCAAATACAGTATCTGACATCCAGAAGGTCACAGCTAATTTTATTTCCATAGTTACAAAGTTCACATAAAATCTCCGATGCTTATTAAATAATCCTCATGTTTTTCAAATTATCGTTAAGAGCGATACATTGTATTAGAGGTCATCTACGTTCAGTTTAAACTAGAATCCATATTTTTTTTAATAAACGTATGTCACGTATCAGACACGAAGGCTGTTTTAGAGTAGAGGCGCAAATTTTAACTTGGATGATCTCGGGTACTTATGTTATTATAAGTCTTGCTTTCTTCTTATTGTCTTTTAATTAGAGCGATTCGGGTACCCGGTTATGTAAGTGAACAGTTGCCCAGTTCTAGAAGTTATCCGGGGGGAGACGGGGATAGCCGCGTGTCTTAAGGCGGAGCGGGACGGAATGCTGAAACCGAGTTATCGTAAATTGATCTGGGGCGGGGTGGCGCGCCAGGGTGGCAGCGCGGCGACGCGGTTCCAAATTTGACAGCGATGGAAATTGGCGGGAAAGATTATTGGTTGGTGCATTTCTTTTTTTTGTATTCTAATTTGGAATTTCGAATTAGTCTGCTCTCGACGTCGATGTATCGATCGGCGTTCAACACCCCGACGAATAATGGGAACCATTTTCGGCAACACTTGCACGATTTAGTGTCGAAACGAGGTAAAGAAGTCACGAAACTGGGTCACGTAGGTCAGGGATGGATGGCGAGGGGTGATTTGCTGCGTGTTTTCGCAAGTCATGAAATTATTATAGAGATAACGTGCGTTCCCGATATGAAAATAGCATTTTCCAATATAGGTGGAGGTAGGTTATCGATACACCCCTTTGTGTCTTAGAAGATCCTAGTTCACGTTCGAGCGGGCTCATAAAAGCTTGCACACACCAACATCTTAATAACAGAATCCAAACGAACGCTTCGAGCGATTTTAAAATAAGAATATCATAACTGGCCAGTGGGGTCCGGGTGGTGGATTTCGGAAGAACGTTCGCACCCCCCTCAAGTTTTTAAAATAAGAAAATTTTGGTGGAGCGTGATATTTTAAAAATAAGAACCTCTTTCGTGGCATATTCCGTGGAGAGAGATTTTAAAATAAGAATAGTTTCGCGATACCCCCGAACCCCCCTGTTCGTCTGGAGTTTGAAATAAGAATTCGGGGGCCAGATTCGGGTGGTTCGGGCATATTCGGTGGGTGTCGGGGTGTTCCTTGATGAGAACGAAGGTTTTTCGTAGAATTTCGTTAGCTCCTTTAGCTGGGGGCATTGACCGGCGGAGTCGATACTTGTTCGATGAATGTTATAGTAATTGGATGGAGGTTGCTTTTTATTTGGCGAAAGTAAGGAGACTGTAGTCGTTTCTATTTTTTTAGCCACGAGACATTGCTTCATTGGAAGGACAATGATATTTAGGAATTGAATTAGTGTGGATATCTATCTATATCGGTCATATATGTCTTAAAGGATGTATTGATCATGTTTAGTGTTAGTCACTTCAAAGTAAAGTTTCTAGCTATTTTATAAAGGTCGTAATAATTAAAAGCGAATCATGAAATCATCTAAGTAGACTAAATAATTTATTATAAAATTTATTTCTCCTTTTTGAGTCCGCTTCCTAAGAATTCCACTGTACTAATTATAACCATAAAAGCCTTATTAATAAAAATGCTTGAATACTCTACAAGTTTCTGAACAAAATTGTAATAAAGAAGTGGTTGATAGGTACTTGATGGTATTCATTTAATGAATCCAGTCTGTTTGTAGGAAAAGCTTTCGAGTTTCGAGCACCGTGAAATTTACTGTGCAAATATTGTACGGCATTTTGGAATAAACAGAATGTATGTTCTGGCGTTTTTATTTTATTCCGTTTTACTTGTATTCATGTGGAGTTCAGTGCAGTGACATTTTACTGGATCAGTGAAATATATCAATTCAGACTGCCTTCGAACTGACTCGTTGGTCTAGTGGTAGCAAATGCTACTGTGGAACACGACGTCCTGAGTTCGATTCCTGGGTCAAGCAAATTGTTGATGGTTATTCCATATGTAATTTCCTCCCTATTACATGGGATTAAACATAACTGGCGTAATGTGGGTATGCATGAGCATTATGTACTCATATTGTACCTATCAGATTGCAAAAGATATACAATCATAAGAATGAGTTAAATAATAATACTTATATATCTTCTTCGTTATTCACCTGGCTTAAGATCCTTATGGGAAAGCGATAAGGCTTAATATCCAATGTTTTGTTTCTATTCCAGGGTAGCCGTGTCTGTGCCATGGCGGAGTGCTCGCTCGCACGCTGCCAGCAGGATCGTCGTGCGATTCGCAAGGAACTGCAGAGGTGGACTAAGAACATGGTATACATACTCGGTGAGTAACGCATCCGTTACATTTAAACGAACCTCTATATCGTTGTTGCACGCAATTAATAACTTACACCTAAAGAAAAAGACACATTTGAAGACGATATCTATGACTTTATGAGATTTACGGAATGCGTTTCACCAAATTACGCTGTTAGTGTCATTTTGCTGTGCCAAAAGTTACATTAGTTATAGCTTTAACTAGTATTACGTCTATCTATCTGTCAATTTCCAAATATTTGCGTGTGACTTTAAGAAATTGCTTTAGATAAAGTTAGTTGGTCAAATAATTTAAGTTTACAATATCAGTCGAGTGATAAGTAAGAAAAAGCTTCGACATAACCATATTTATTTGTGAAAAATCATCCCTTTCAAATGTTTTAATTCAAATAGAATAACACGACAAGATACACAATATTTCATAACCGAATGAGAAACCCAGACATGACGAGTTTTATTATAATCTGCACTGTATAAACTCGCCAACATTTCGCAGTGAATATGTGTGTGTTCTCGTGAATTTTGTTTGTTTGTTCAGCCCGAGTTAGGCCTTATTGCTCCAGGAGTTTAGGACTCCGCTAAAACAAAACTTAGTCAAGTAAAGTGTTTAATGCATAAAGTTTCATCGCACGACTGTTTGGGTGAAATTTTGATGAGATTTTTTAAGGATTTGCCTCCCGTTTGTTTTTCAACCTTTGATCTTTTAAACCTAAATCGCAATGTTTATTTCGTTATTATATCCGTTATCTAGTGTTTTATTACCAGAAATTCTATTAACACTAAGCCCATGTTATTTTCGGAACAATCACTATACGAATATGATGACGCGAATATATGATGTTGTTATATATGAATAAAATCTTGTTATTACAGTCATCTTAATTGCTTAGTTTAACTTAATTTATTGTTCTTTTTTCATTTTAACCACGTTTTTTTTTTCATTTCCATTCAGTGCAACTAGTAGTTCCCAGTTTTGAATAGTATATTTTCTTGACTTGCTTTCGTAGGATTGTCAATCAGTATATTTTTCTGTGACTGATATATCATTCGCAAAACATCATCAATTATTGAAACTGTCCTGTAATAATTTATATTTCCATTGTTTCCTTTAACGAGCACCATTTTGTAAAAATCAAACTACAAAACATTCTAAATTGTCACCTAGTCCAATCTTTGGTTCAACGCACCCTTTAAATTTGCATCTAAATTCATTACACCTATAGAGCCTTGAGGTATGAGTATGTTTATAGAAGGGGATAAGGTTGGTGATAACGCATATTCCCCATATCACCCCACCCCCCGTGATTACAATTCGGGTGGCAAGATAAGGCACAGTGCTGTATCTAACGTATATACAGGCCAAGAACTGCACAGGGGCGTTGCTAAATGACCGCATGCGTTTCGGCGTGCTGGAATTCGCTAAATTAGAATTATTTCTCGTTGTGTTTTGTCCAAATAAATAGTTTTAGGTTTAACATTGGTTTACATGGTGTATGATAATTTGATTTTAATGCTTGTTTGAGAACTTTGCAATGGAAAATAAGTTACGATAGATCTTGATATCCTGAATGGGTTCAAGAATATAATAGAAATAAAGCATTATTCACGTGCTTCAAATTTACTAGAAGTTATTGACATGAAGAAAAAAAAAACCGCAGTGAATTCGATATAAAGAGATTGTATGGTTTAAGCAATTTACAAAAGAATTAATTTAAAAATAATGTATAACATGTTTGTTCAAAATATTGGATTTAGCTTAATGAATCCATTAGTGCTGCGGTCACTGTGGCGGGGTGCATCGGTCGAGACGGCGCGCATGCGCCCCCGTGCCGCTCTGCCAAACAACCTGTTGCAACTGGGCCGACAGCGTGCACTGATGCAACTCTCCTCCGGAATCAGGAGCTAAATAAATCACCGGGTTCGCGAAACATAATTCTAAATTCAAAATAATTCATGCAAAAGTTACCGGACCAAAAAGTCAAGTGCACAATTCGAACGAACTTAAAAATAGACCACCCTCGTTCCAAATTTGAATTTACGAACATCCGTCAACCTTGTAAGTGTCTTGAGTTTCGCGTAGTGAAGTGCAAGTGAGAATTGATAAACATAGGTGCTTAATTAAATATTTTCTACGCTTAGTTAGGTAGTTGTGAAAAAAAAGTAGATAGTTCCTATTAAATTTGAATTAGGAATAGGCTGAGCCGCTTTCAGTGTTTATGTAAATGAAAGTGTAAAACGCGCGTCAATTGGAAAGTTAGTAATTTCGGGTAGTGTGAGCTGAAGGCGAGATTGGGAGCAACAAGTGTTCGTGCTGATGCTAGCCCGGGTAACTGCCACTGGTGTACTTGCATGTTCGCTTCCATTATGTTGCTTTTCAAACTTAGAATATCGTTCGTACCAACATTACAGACATTTGTCGAAAAAACTCCTTTTCCGTCCCAAATTTTCTTTTGTCAGAAGGGTGGGGTTGGATTCTTTTGTTTTAACTTCCGATGCGCCATCTTAGGTCGCCGACAAAAAAAGTGTCATGGCGTCTATTCGGGGTTTGTTCTAGTTTAAGATTTTTGTCAGGTTCAGTAACTTTTTCTTAAGAAATACAAGAAAATTTAGAAGAAACACACATTATAACTAGCCTGTTACGGTACAGGTTAGTAGAATTGTAGATTGTTGATACATTTGGGATGTTATTTCGTATGATTTGCGTTTTTCCATCGCTTCCTCATTGGCTTGCGAAATAAGCATTCCTTTTTTGTTTTTTGTGTGTTCATAATTGCTTACGTGAAAATATTCAGGTAGTATCTATTACTGGGTTTTGATTTAAGCCTAATTTCAGGATACTAAGCAGTTCTCATGAAAAAAGTTATATCAGACCATTATTACACAATTAAATAGTAATGAATTAGTATTAAGATTTTGTGTTCCAGCTTTATTTAAAACTCAAATTTTAGATATGTTTTTGAAAAAATCCCAATTATCAAGGCAGTGATAGCATTGCTGAGGCATCAGAAGATTATGTGCACTATGACAAAATAGGTAATCTGGTCAAACAAGACCATTTGGAAGCCTTTTTGGACAAGGTAATCAAAATTTTAAAGGTACTGATGCTTAATTAAGGCTATAGAAACCACCCTTACTTTTCGTAAGCTTACGCGAGCAGTAAGAATCAGACATGGTCCTCTTCATATACGTTGTGTAAGTGATACCCAAAATAACTTAAGGATTACGTTCTTGTACATGGCTTAAGGTGTGGTTTTAGAATTTTTGTTCAATCAAGCTGATATCTTTATAAGAGTGTGACTTAAGAACCTTAGGGATGAAACGCGAACGACCTCTTTAAAGAGCTCTTAAAAGCCCTGGATTGACTTCTGGGGACTGTCGAGCTGGTTCTCACCTCGGACAGAGGATCAGTTTAGCAATCCTGCGAGGTAACTTAGACAGCTTGCTGGGCACCATTCCCGCAGACACTTATCTGAATTATGAGTTTCATTAATATAATTTTATTTTTTTATTAGGTTTGGTATACGGTTACTTACCTTAGGTTTTTTTTATTGAACAGTAAAACGTTAGTTTCTGAACTTGGGGTAATTTTCTCGAGTTTCATAAAAGCCAGGACTAATTTGAATATTTTTTTTTCTACTATATGGTTGAACTAGCTGTGCCCTGCGGTTTCACCCGCGTAAATTTAGTTTAATACAAACTTAATCCCCTTGGGGGTAGAATTAATCAAAATCCTTTCTTAGCGGATGCTCACGTCCTAATATTTACCTGCATGCCAAATTTCAGCCCGATCCGTCCGTTTATATGTTTAAGATTTGTACCAATGTTATTTCTGTAGGTAATATCCGCACTAGTGATGTCCAATAATGTCCATCGCATATCCGCAGCCGTAACTTTCAGTTTCGGTAACTAATTGCTTACGACCGGGTCAATATCGGTTACAGCCGGAATTGCGGGCTCTGTGCCATTGCCCGTACTCTGTGTGTTATGTGGATTACTACTCTGTGCTACACTAAATGTTACAGTTTTACTAGCTGTGGCCCGCGGTTTCACTCGCGTAGACTGAATTTCATGGGCTTTATTTCGTTGAACGTGCTTTTTTTACACGCTTTTTACACTAAGTTATTCCTGTAACATGAGCTATCTGCCGGTGAAAATCCTCTTAAAATCAGTCAAGCCGTGTCAATGATTAGCCGGAACAAACAGACAGACAGGCTGGCAAAGAACAGATATTTGTTGTATATATTTTTTTATTTAAACCTTACGGTTTACGTTTCATCGTGATTTAAGTCAATTTAGTTACCATATTCAAAATTTCGTCAAATCTATTCAGAGTCACGTTGGCACTCAATAATTTTGTGTGAAAAGTGGGTGTTGTTATTACAATACCTCTAACCTACTCCTTCGTGGAATACAGGCGTGAGCATATGTAGTATTCAGTGAAAAAGTAACGGACAAATCGACTCCTATTGTGGTATTACCTACTTAGGCAGGATATTTTCAGATGTTTTGTCGACATTTCGCGGAATATCGTTCAATAAACAAAATACTCGAATGTAATGGATGCTGCGCATGACAGCGGCCCACGTTTGGGCTAAGGTGGGCAACGACCCGTGCAGGGCTGTCGAACGCAATCACTGGCACCGGTGACAACCCTAATTTTATTATATTAAATTAACGGAATACCCACGTTTTAAAATAGATTTGATGAGTGAGCTATTTATTTTACACTAGCTGTGCCCTGTGGTTTCACCCAAATACTTTGTTACGTAAATCCAAATAAAAAAAAATGTATCCTGAATTTCTCCTTGTAACATTAGCTATCTACCTGTGACAGTCCTGTGAAATCGGTCCAGCCGTTTCAGAGATTACTTGAAACAACAGACGGATACATAGAGGAAGTATTAAAGAATTGTTTTTTTTCAATGCAAGTACGTAAGTACAATATGCATTTAGTGAAGGAAAGATGCTATTCTGGCATTACAAACAGACACTTCAGTTTAATTTTTCTGTATAGATCTATAATCTATAAAGTATAAAGGACATCTTATGCATACAACTACTGTGCCCCGCGGTTTCACCCGTTCCCATTGGATTATGGAGATAAAAATATTCTATGTCTTTTCCCAGGGTCCAACCTATTTGAATGACAAATCGATTCAGTGGTTTTCGTAGATTTAGTTTCATGCTTCATGTCGCGGAACCCTAATATTTTTAATAAATAAAAGTAGCCTAAGTTACTCCTTGAAACATCAGCTACCTACCAGTGAAAGTCCCGTTAAAATCTGTCCAGCCGTTTCAGAGATTACCCGGAACAAACAAACAGACAGACAGACAAAACTTTTAAAACTTGGATTTTCAGTGTCTGTAGCGTGTATACTTTCACATGCATTTAGTGAAAAGCTGTAATTTTGGAATCACAAACAGACACTTCAATTTTATTTGCTGTATAGATATAGATTATCTGTATAGAATATATAGAATAGATTAGGATTAAACATACTTCAGTTACTTCCATAGTAGGCAGTAGGCAGCAAATACATAACAGACAGTAGCGTAACTACTTTAAACAGACTAGCAAGAATGGCGTCAATTTAGTTATAAATAATTGAAGTTTATATATTCCTTTCCGCATGTTTGATGCCATACGCGTCTTGCAGAGTGAGATCTGATAGAAGTGGCTTTGAATTGCGGGCGTATTTGCCGGGTTGACTGAGCGTAATTCATTATAATGCACCTCAAAATTATTATGAATGGAATTAAGGATTGTTTTTTTATATAGGATGTTTTTAACACAGACATGTGTATATGAGTATTGACTCTTCAACGTGGCAATGCTGCCAGCTTTTTAACACGTTCCCGAGAGACACCGACTTGGGCCAAGTTTTCTACTTGTATCATTAAGCTTATTTCAATAAATGCATATAACTATATTTCTAAATTTGGAGGAGCTCGTGGCACAGTTGCTATTGCGCATATCATTCGATCAGCGAAGTTAATCAACCATACGCCTAGCCAGTAGTTGGATGGGTGACTGCCCGAGTTCCCTTCGTGCCTCGGGGAGCACGTTAAGCCGTCGGTCCCGGTTGCCAATTTAACATCTTTGTTACAGGTCAGTCTGAGGCCTAAGAGAGTCTGACAATTGGTTTAACCCAGATTGCCGATTTTCCTCGAAAAAGGGGTTGCGAAGGTCAGATGGCAGTCGCTACGTATAAAAATCAGGTGATCAGCCACATCGGGTTGAATCAAGTGCCGACCCCAAATACATGGGATTAAGGCCAGGGAGATGATGAACTATATTTCTAAATTTTTCTTTAATAATGATTAGATATTGTTTTAAACCAAGAAACAGGTAACTATTTAATATTTATACCGACTTGAGTGTCATTTTTGAACCTTTTTCTTCTCTATAAGCAGTTTAATTAATTAAAGAAGTTACTTATGTGTCGCAGTCACATAATATATCAATCCATTAGACAGGAAACATTGTGCAGTTTTGTATATATTTAAATAATAATTACATTTAATCACCGCGTCGATAAGTTACGTCAAGTTACTTGACCGTTAATAAAATATCAACTTAATTACACAAGTTATAAAAACTCTTAAAAAAAAAAAAACTAATTCCGGTATGTACTTATCTATACAGATAAATAAAATTGAAGTGTCTGTTTGTAATTCCAAAACAGCTTTTCACTAAATGCATACCTGTAGATATGTTAATAGGTACGGTAATTAAAAAGCAATTAAAAATGTCTGTCCGTCTAGCTGGCTAATTGTCTGTCTATCTATGTGTTTTGGCTAGTCTCTCGAACGGCGGATTTTTATTTAAAAAAAAACATAAATATAGGTTACCCATGAAATTACTCTACGCGGGTAAAACCGCGGGGTACAGCTAGTGTTTTTATAAACTACTCTAAGTGAAAACCTGTACTTCAAAGGCACATACATGTTGTCTTATGTAAATGAACAGGTGTCTAACTTTTTGTTTAATAAGGCAAACTACATGACGTTTTGACCTAACAGGTTATATTTATATGAAGTCTTTAGGTTAGAATTATCGTTTATATCTTCATCGCCTCCTAAGGGGAAGTATTTAGCATTCAAGAATTCAAACGATATTTTTTAATTCCTTTTCCATACTTTATAAAAATATGCAAAATATCTACTCACACATGCCTGATCGCCTGTCACGTTAGAACTCTCAATATTTATTTATCTTTGGTTACTAACGTGGAACCCTAATATTTTTTATAAATAAAAGTAGCCTAAGTTACTTCTTGAAACATCACCTACCTGCCAGTGAAAGCCCGTTAAAATAGGTCCAGCCGTTTCAGAGATTAGCCGTAACAAACAGACAGACAGACAGACAGAGAAAAAATTCAAAACTTGGTTTTTTATTGTCAGTAGCGAATATACTTTCATATGCATTTAGTGAAAAGCTGTTATTTTGGAATTACAAACAGACACATAAATGTAATTTATCTGTATAGATTAGGGTTCCGCGACAATAAGGATGAAACTAAATCTACGCGGGTGAAACCGCGGGGCACAGTTTTAGTAATATAATAAAATAGCAATGTTATGTAGTTTGATGTCACATCTAGCCGCTCTAACTCATTAGAGCTTAAGCTATACTTAAAGTGGTATTAATATTTAAACGATGGCAACCGTAAGACTAATTGCGCAATAGAGACTTATTCTAGGTAATAAGATAATTTAATTCTAAGTTTATAATCGTTAAGTAAATTTTTGTACTACAATTTCATTAACGAGTCACTAAAAACTTATGCAGTAATTTCACCCCACGTGCATCGTGAAAACCTGCGTATGTATAGTGCCTGAGACGGCAATAGACTCACCATCTATCACGTTGGCCGAATCTTCTTCAGAGTGTCTAGTGCGAGTTTTCTTAAAATCGTCGTTACAAGTGATCGCGTCGATGTAAACGCAGATTTGTATGGGCTCACAATAGTGTCATGTTTAGGCCGACAGAGGCGCTGTTCCGATGACTTGTGACGGCGGCAGTGAAAAACTCGCACTAGACTGTTTAATGTGGTTGTTATAAGTAGGTACTGTGCCTCCCCTATCCCTTCTAAGTGGCTTCTAAGCTTAAAAATAAGTGACGCAGTTCAGACTAAACCACGTGCCACCACTACTCGCAATATACAACTAATATATCTGTCTATTCTGTATGCATGCACTTATAAAATACACTCGAGAGCATTAAATTCAGGTCACTTACAAAAACCTTGATATCTTAATAACTAAGTGCTTGGTCAATTTTGAAATTCGTACAAATTCCATAGCATAAGTACTTGAAATTTTTTGACAGTTCCTGTATAATTTAAATACACTTTTTATGAAACAGAACTTACTTTGAAGCAAACATCAATTAGGATAAATAAAATTGAAGTGTCTATTTGTAATTTTACAGCCTCTTTACTAAGTATATTTAAATAGAAACATAAAAAAAATATTTTATTTATTCTCTTTCTGACCGTCTGTATGTTACAGCTAATCTCTGAAACGGCTGGAATGATTTTAACGTGACTTTCACTGGTAGATCAGATAGTTAATGTTACAAGAAGTAAATTAGGCTACTTTTACTAAAAAAACATAGAGTACCGCGACATACAGCCACCGCTAGTATTAAAAAAGTATATGTTTGTATAAATTATGAATTCAATTCAAATTCATGATAGCAAAGTGATTAAAATTTCTGACAATGTTCCAAATTTCTTGCACTCAATTGTATTAATGAAAATGCGACTAAAGTGACCTCCAAAACAATTGATTCGTTCTATCTATGTTCATCTCGTTACATATTGTTTAATTAAAATGTATGATGATCGTGTATGTAAGGAATAGTATGGCATTGTATGAAACATTCCATATGGTATGATAGCTTAAAATCTGGGCCAGGGGGAGTCATATATTCATATATTTATTGCATTAATTGTAGTTACATGACAGATACAAAATAATCTTTTATAATGGTATTCTTAGCAAGCTAACATAAACCCTGTTAGGGCACAGCTATTTCAGGCACTACTGAAAACTTTTAAGTATTCTTCTCGGGCGCCTCACAGAAGGGTCCCTGAAGGGGTAGGCTGAGGGTGAAGATTAGTGTCAACGTGACAGATGGTAAGTCCATCGCAGTCTCAGGCACTATACATAATATGAGTTGAACCTCGCCTGTTATTACTTTTTAACTCTTATAAATTCGAATTCATATTAAAAAATATCTTTTTTTGTATATATAAGAGCTCAGGGACACAGTTCCAATGCACTAAAGTCGATAAAATAATATAAAAATTAAAACTAGGTACTACGTATAAATGCGTAGCTTGAGATGACCAGCCCCCACAAGCAGCACCTGTTCACAAGTATGACGAGAATGCCAGCCATCGCCCTCCTCAACCATTATAGAGGGAAGTGAGCGACCCGTATAAGTAGATGTGGCCGTGGGTTTGAGCAGTCGCTTGCTACGCATGGGACCCTAATTCGAATCCCAGCGGAACCTGTACCAATAAGTTTGTAGTAATTAATACCGCGTGGCTTACGGAACTAAAATATAACATCTGTGACAATTTCAACTGTCTCAGTATCACGGTTCATGACATACAGCCTGGTGACAGACAGACAGACAGACGGACAGCGACTTAGTAATAGGGTTCTGTTTTTCACTCTTTGGGTGCGGGACCCTAAAAATGAATTAGTTGAAATATTAAGTCGTTATAGCTCGTGGCACAATTGCTATAGCGCATATGATGCGATCAGCGAAGTTAAGCAATCATACGCCTAGCCATTAGTTGGATGGGTGACCGCGGGAGTTCCCTCCGTGCCTCGGAGAGCACGTTAAGCCGTCGGTCCCGGTTGACAATTTAACATCTTTGGCAATCGAAAGTCTGACAACTGATTTAACCCAGATTACCGATTTTCCTCGAAAAAAGGGGTTGCGAACATCGGGTTGAATCAAGTGCTGACCCCAAATACATGGGATAAGGCCAGGGAGATGATGATTAAGTCATTATAGCAAAGATGAAACTAACGTACCATGATACGTTATAATACAAGATACAAATTATTCTTACAATACATGTTTTTTCCAGTTTTACCTTTAATCTCGCTTGAAACGAAACTAGCTTTTAACCATGTCAAATTACACCAAATAATTTCTTCCTCAGCCCTTCCAAGCGATTTTGAGTCGCATGATCCTAGTGGTAAGAGTGAAAATCGCAGACTCATAGCGTAACTAATTTTTGATGGTAGCCAACATCATAGTCACAGCGCCATCTGTACGGATTCCTACAAAATTTTTCACCGAACAATTTTCTTACAAGAACTCCCCACACCACTGCAAGTTGTATGCAGTTATGACACACACAGCTAAACACACAATCGAACGCACTCACACGCTGAGAAAAAAACGATAAAAAAGTGCACACAACCGCAACTTTCCTACACAGCGCTAGAGAGAGATAGGTGCATTCTATTTTTTAAAATTAGAAAATTCGAATTTTCTATTAGAAACTTTACGAAAAAAAATTAAGTATTCAAAAATGATGTAATACGATCAAATTGTGATGTCTTTAGTTAGTATGAAGGATTTTGATAAGTGAACACGACTGAAATGCACAAGGTTAGTATAAGCGCGAGCACTCGCACAGACGCGGAGTGTACACCACACTGCACTCTGTCTATGTAGTAGTATAGGCGGCTCTACGCTTCTTGATACTTGGATATTATTTTCATTGATGGAAAAAAATATTGTAAAGCGTGAAATTATTTCGTAGTAACTTCTTTACTGACAATTGTTTATAAGTTAACTTAATAATCGGCGTGTAAACTGCAGCTGAAAATTATTTCAGACTTTTTGGAAGGTTATATATTTTTGTTATGTTTATTACTTAGTAAATCATTAATGAAAAATGGTTTTCAGTAGAACGTACTTTAGAATAATAGGCGCATGATTAAACTAAATACGTGTTCTTATAGTTTTATTCGATGCAATATATTTTTTTGCAAAATTTTTAGTGGAATGTAATTTTTCTTGCTACGTACTAATTTAAGGAACTTTTTTAGCGGGTTCTTTTTATTTCCCCTTGGCGCGCAAGTATCAAGATGGCGAATCGGTCTCGCAGTAAATACAAGGTAATGGCTAAGTACGCACGCTGTCTAGTACGGTGTGCGCGGCTGGTGCAGTCCCGCCTATGCACAATCGGTGGAGAGTCGCATTTCCGTTCTCGGCACACCACCGGACCACAACACGCGACAACAACTCCCCAAATTAACAACACTAATTTTTAAAAAACAAAAAGAATATTTTGACAACAGACTATATTTTATAAAAAAAAATATATTCATATCAAGCCGCGTAGTGGTTCAACGAGAGAAACAAAAATTCATATTTTCGGATTTAGTGAGTTTTTCCGAATTTTTCTTATAAAACTAAAATAAAAGTGCCGCCACTTTTGCGCGCTGCGATGCAAGACACATATCACATGGAAACATAGGACCCGAACTATATTTTTATTTAGTAATAATAAAATATCATAGAAAAGGAATATTTTCGTGTACAGTGACAAGCCGTGATGTGTTGTAATATATTAAGCAGTGACAGTGTTATCGCTGTGAAGTACGGCTGATGGATTCGTGAGTGTTACATGTCGAGGTGACGTTTCGTATTGGAACTTTTTTTATTTTTTTAACAAAATTACCGCCAAAGTGTCAAACTGGACCGACGAGGAACCGGCTACCTCTGACGCATGTGAGTTCAAGTGATTCTTAATTTAAAAATATTTAAATTTACTCAAGTCAATAATGCCCTTAAGCTTCCGTTCTCCTTGACTTCGCGCTGTGACGCACACACGCACATGTGTGTATGTAAAGTCATACGTTGATGTATGTGTGCGAAGGGTTCACGCACATTTTTTGTGTGTTTTCTTACGAATCCCCTCCATCGCGCCCCACCTATAGTCGTTATCGTTTATCTGTCCCACTCTTTTTCTATGACTACGCCGCTTTACATACACCCATGGTGACGGACGCGTGTGCGTGCATGCACTTGTGTGCGTTAATAAATTGCAACCTATATTTTGATCGAAGGCCAATGACAGAATGGTTATAGAGAAATCATTCAAATTTTCAAATTTCGAATGCTAATCTACGAGTCTTGAATTTTCAGCCAGCGTCATATTCTAATTTTGAATTTGGAAGATTTAAGATTCGAATTTTGGCTATTAATGTCCAAAAGGGTGACAATTAAAAAAAAGTTTTTGAAAATGATAGAAAGTCTCATAAAATGGTTAAATTATGAAATTAAGTGAATTAGGCACAAATTGTTTTATTAAATAAACTATTTAAATGTTGCTACGACGAGCTACGCGGCATCGTAGGCTTAAAACACGGCCGACGGAACTTTTGGCGCCCGTTTGCCAAATATGTATGTTTTATTTTAATTGATTATTGACTTTTTTAATCAATTATAACTTTAAATATTCTTTTACAGGTGTTGCTAGGTCACATATTATACAGTTATTCAAGTTTTTATATAATATTTTATAAAAAGATACGTTATTTATTTAATTAAATTTAATAATCCACAAAAAATGTTTTACGAAAGTTTCAAAGCTAATCTTAAAAAAATTTATGAATAAGTTAGCGTTTCGATTTTTTTTAATTGCCTTAATTATCATTTATTTTTTGGTGTATGTTTCCGTTACCACTAAAATAATTGATAATATATCTTTTTGGAGCACGTGATAAACGGAATATGTTTTTTTTAATTCAGTGAGATCGGGTTCGAATTCCGGATGCTTGATAACAGCTGCAGACATCAGACAGATGTGTGACCAAATTGAAAACGTGCTTTGCCCCAATTACAGCGTGTAAATTACAAAGGTTTCAATAAGGCAATAGTCTCCACATTAAAAACCCTCTGTTATTTAATTAATATTCTCTTCTCAAAGCTTAATAACTTAAGAATATTAATAATTAATTTATCAATATTTCTAAAGAAGAATCTTTTGTTAATGAATTAGTTGGGGTGAATGAAAACATTAAGTATAACTTAAGCTAATTTGCTACATTGCTAATTAATTAAGTTAATTTCCTATAATTTTAAGTCGTACCTTTTTAGCAACAAAATACAGTTATATGCACAAATAAAGCAAAAAAACATCAAATTATTTAATCGTAATTTTTTTTATCCCATAATTCAAATTTCGTTTTTGACAATATAAAGAAAATATAAATGTCAAAAAAATTCAAATTTGGATTTCAAGTTCGCCTCCCGGGGCCAGTGGCGCGCAGTGCGATCGGGCGCAGCGTGCTAGTCGGGTCCTTGCGCATGCGCGCTCGGCCAAGGCAAGCGTTTACACAACTCTAGCGACTGTCAATGTTACTAGTACTACATAACCTACTGCCGCTTTACTAGCTCAATGCAGCCGCCATCTTGAATTAGAACCTGCTGCATCGACTTACTTCTTTATCTGTGGAATATTCCTTTAAGTTACTTAAGTATTACATAGCAGGGAATATTACCAGGCGATGCGGAATACGTCTCATTAGAATTTTGCCATAAAAAATGTATAATAAAACATTTAAGTATCAAAATTATTAATCACTACGTACTCAGTTACACACACACACACTAAAGAAACAAAATCATTTGGAATATTTCGAATACAATTTTTATCTGCAGTGCGTGTTCTTAATTCAAAATACCAAAAACCACTGTTGCACAATTCACGTCACTGGAAAAAAAAAGAATTAGGTTTTCTAAACTTGCATGCCCAAATGCCAAACTCCACTTTATTTATTTATTAAAAAAAAATACGTCTAACGTCATTATATATTTTTTTATCTAACCAGCCAGTAACAAATTTAAGAAAAGTCTATGCAATAAAATGACAATAAAAAATTGACGTTGTTCTTTTTATTTTAAAAGTTGAATGTAAGTCGCCAGTGGCATTCAGTCGTGGCATTAAACTACATAGATCTAGTCTGGCGGGCCAAGGCGAAAGCCACGTGCTTAATCGACTGTCATTCACTTCTAAGTTTAAACTTGCCCTAACACAGATACAAATACTAGAATAACCTTTTAGAACATGTAAACGAGGCACTGTGATGTCGATAAAACGGCTTTTTTTTTACTGCTAGCATAGCGATTCCTCTAAAAGAAACGTCGGCACCGATAGAATTTCTGCTGGTATTCCATTGGAGACGGTATTGGACTCACCATCTGTCACGTCGGCACCTAATCTTTTCGCTTTTGGGCAGGCATTTTGATTCGAAATCCTTTCAGTTGATCAGTGTAAGAAGTTTTTTTTTTTGTACTTAAATACCTAAGTAGGTAGTCGAGGTAGGTACAGTACAATGATTTTAGAAATAAGCTGTTCCCATGAAAGAGAATATTCACTCAGTACTTACGATAGAGACACTCCAATAAATTACAGGGATAATTAATTTATTATAGGAAGAACTACTATGACCAAATTAATAGTATTTTGCAGAAAGGTCAAATTTGCAGCACTCGTAACCGAAGAAAGTGTATGAAGAGATGCATGAATGTTGATGAAGCGAAAGAAGTATGTAAGGATCGTACAAACTGTGGTCTCTGCCTACCCCCATGGGATACAGGTGTGAGCATATGTATGTATGTATGTTATAGGAACAGAAAATTGGGATATTTCATGTGTAACCTACTTACGAAAGCCGTTACTTAGAATTATAGGAACAATATATAGCTATCTTCCCACGTGTTCTACTTAAGAACATTTAGTGGAAAATGTAACATGTTTTTATATATTAAGTATCGTTCTTTAGCAAAACAAGGCATTGAAAACAGAAATAGCGAAACAAAGAATTTAACTTTGTACCTAATTATATTTTAAACTAGCTGTGCCCTGCGGTTTCACCCGCGTAGATATAGTTTCATCCTTATTGTCGCGGAACCCTAATATTATTTATAAATAAAAGTAGCCTAAGTTAATCCTTGAAACATCAGCTACTTGCCAGTGAAAGTCCCGTTAAAATTGGTTCAGCCATTTCTGAGATTACCAGGAACAAACAGACAGACAGACAGAGAAAAAACTTAAAACTTGGTTTATTAGTGTCAGTAGCGTGTATACTTTCATATGCATTTAGTGAAAAGCTGTTATTTTGGAATTGCAAACAGACACTTCAATTTAATTTATCTGTATGTATATATGTATAGACTAGCCACCAGCGTTTTCGCGTGGTATTTGACCCATAGAATTAAGTTTTTTAGAAAACACAACCCCCATTTCACCCTCTTAAGGGTGGAATTTCGGAAAACCCTTTCATAGAACACCCTCCAAATTTCAATTCCATTTCTCAGGCTGTGAGTTGATGTAGCAGTTTTTATGATGATACATCTGATTAGTTCAAGAGTGGAAAGGCATATCGAGGTTAGTTGTTCGATATTTGGGGCTGCCCCACTGGGGTCTGTTCCACCTTACAGAAGATACCACACAAATAATGGCACCTTAAAGTAGTATTGTGTTCCTGCAGTGAGTAAGGTCGCCAGTGCTCCATGGAGGGGAGGAGTAGGAGTGGAGTCGCTGTGCTAGCAATAGTTGTCATTATGTTAGCACAGTTTCTATACAAATTACAAAGAGAGGATTGGCTCCAAAAGTACTGAAAGGATTTCAAATATTCTTTCACCATTTGAATGCTACATTATCACAGATTAATATAGGCTATATTTTATCCCCGTACTCACACGGGGACGGGAACTACACGGGTGACACTTGGTGTTACAAGCATTCATAGGCTGCAGTAGTCCACCATCAGGACTGGGGCCTTACCATGAGCTCTTATTGCCATGATAGTTTCACTCATTTATGAGACAGATGTATGTGACGTGCATACATCTGTCACTGTCGCACAACTGAATTATTATTGCAATAAGAGCTCATGGTTGGGGCCCAGTACGTTTGTTATGTCGCCTTAGTAATATCAAAAGAACACGAGAATAGTTTTTTTTATCTTATCTTATATCTTATCTATCTTTTATGAAAATTGTATGAACTAAAATTATATTTGTGGAAAGTTGTAATACACCTTAGAAAGTTACTCAAGCGTTAGGCGGATACACTGGTGTGTGCATAAAAACTTTTACAAGTGCCATATAAGTGTAGAGTAAAATTTTCCATAAACAAAATCTAGATTAGTTAACGCCATAGCGTTTAATTGATAGGACATGCAGGGATAGTTAAAAATGTGGGACATTGACGTCAATGACACAAAACGTTAGTTAAATTTAACAACCAAATAAACCATTAATAGCGTCGTTAAACATTACTTAAAAATACTTTTAATTTATTACCTACTAATTTTGTAGCTGCATAATACAGTTTGAAAGATAATATGCGCTGTAACAAATTCCAAAAGGCATCCAAGTCAAAGTCAAAAATATCTTTATTCGATTATACTTTTACAAAGCACTTTCAAATCGTCAGAATGACACAATTTGCAGGATTATACATGCTACCGCCAGGTTCGGAAGGTTGCTTTTACTGAAAAGAACCTAGCAAGAAACTCAAAAAAAAATATTAAACAATTAAAAAAATATTTAATAAATCACTTGAGAAATGTAAGTGCGAGTTGAGTCGAGTATGAAGGTTTCCGTACCATAAAAATAGGGGAAGAGGCACGGTTTTTGTATAAGAGCCTCCTTTAATAGGTATTTTATTCTGTTTTTTACTATTTATTGTTATAGCGGCTGTGAAAATTTCAACTGTCTTAACACATGGTTCATGCGATACAGCATGGTGACAGACGAACAGACAAAAAGATCGATCTCTTAGTAGGTAGGTACTAGGATCCCGTGTTTTCCCTCTCAAGGTCAGCGCTCAAAACTCCAGACGGCACTTTTATTTAACGTAAATCGTCTTTTACATTCGTTTTCCACTTATACTTTCAAAATGGCGAACTTTCTTTGTCTCGCCATTTTATCCTTCAACTCGAAAACTTTTCATTTCGTTAAGCGAAAATAAAACAAAAGACCAAAAACATCTGTACGTTATTGAATGAAGGCGATATGAGAATACAGGACCAGACGAAAGTAATGAAGGAAAAAATAAAATTGCCGTCTCGCCGCCCGGCCGAATTTGAGTGACCTCATTCCGCGATGTCTCATTTCGAAGTCTTTTTGTGCTTTAAAAGTACAGACGTACATGTACTTGGCCGTATACACACTTATACAGTAAAGTATCTGTCTGTCTTTCATCATTTCACAGATGAACTGAATTTTGCTAAGTTTTGGCAGTGACATCTTTGTATTTATAGATGCTTTTTCCACGCGGAGTCACAGAATTCAAGCTTACTTTGAAGGAAAATTTGGTGACAAAACCTGCATATGGGAATGACATAAATTTGCCACGTGACATATTTCATTACAATACATTTTGTGTCGTATCTTTAAATAATACATTGAGGCAATAATATCAAAAAGTTTCACTTACCAAACCAGAGATGGCGCTAGTATGACATTTATTAAGTAAGCTTAACCAAACAGGAAGACCGCAACTAAAACACAACACAACAGCAAAATACGACATAAATACTTGTTATTTTGTTCGCAGAGCAAAATAACACTAACTTCCTATTTGTCAGGGATTTCTAGTCAATATTATATGATGATTTGCAGGTCTATAGACCTAATCAAAGTAACATATTCTCGCGCTTGCGCTAATAGAAACGATACAAAATATATGGGAATGACATAAATCAAACACGTGACATATGTCATCCCATACATTTTGTATCGTTTATACAACAACTGCTCGTCGCCATCAAAGAAAGAACTCTCGGTAAGATGCTAATCTTTTTTAAGATTCTCTACCCAAAGGATAAAACGGGACCATATTACTAAGATTCTGTAGTCCACCCGTCTGTACGTCCATCCGTCTGTCACCAGGTTGCATCTCATAAACCGTGATAGTGAGGCAGTTGAAATGTTCACAGATTGTTGTTGCCACTATGACAAGAAGTTCTGAATATAGAATTAAATAAATATTTGGAGACACAGCTAGTATAAATTAACAAGCCTTGCTTTATTGGGCACATATACTAACAAAAGACAAAATAAAAGAGAGTGTATCAACATCGGACTGCTCATACTTATTTCGTGTGCACCCCGTGGGATGGAAATTAATATCTAGCTACAGAACATGACCGCAAATCTATGTACATACCAAATGTGAGAGTTGTAGCTGTTCTTGCACATTTGTCAACAAAATTAACAGATATATTACGCTGAGTTCAAGATAGGCAGAGAGTAAAGACTGCCATTTATCTATAAGTGCTTACCATTTAACTTCACACAGTATCATCAATCTCATGACGTGCTATCACGAGTTGTGAGCGCTCAGCGAAATATTGGGGATAATGCACATGTAGTAGTATTTTTTTGTGGATGGGAAACAGGGAGACCTAAGAAACGATGGATGGATTGTGTGAAAGATGATTTTGCTAGAATGGGAGTGAATACAGATATGACGGCTGAGACATGGAAGAGAAGAACGTATTGTCAACCCTAAGAATTCTCAACTTTTGAAGGTACCTACTAATTCAACAATTATAAAAGTTTCATTTGGTTAGATTATCAATTTTATATACTCGTGGTTCTTCACAAAGCCGGCAGTGAACAAACCCCACGCGATCTCAGCGTTGAACACTCGTAATATAATATTAATGAAAGTAATAAAAACAAAATGCAAGACAGCCCGCGAACGCTCGCAATAATTCCTAGTAGCAGAAAACTAAAATCAAAGATGGCTGCCGGGCGCAGATCAGGTTATCTATCTCAACCGGCGAGTAAAATAAAATCCTACCAAGGAAAAACTGATGCTCCTCATCCGTCTACTGTTTAAAACGAGAAACAAGACATTACAAAAACCTCCAAGTCGTTCCCGCCGGTCTAAGGCACCGTCATTTGTTACGGCCATTTTTATTTTGTCTATGGTTCGCTTCTAATTTTATTTTTCTCTCGCGCTCATTTGTCATGTTAATGTCAATTTGTTTGGTCGTTCGGAAATCGCTTTGCTAGTGTTTTAATTGGTTTGGGCATTTGTATAGAATATGAGAAAGAAATGCAAAGTACTGGCTGATTTATTCTGTATTCAAATTAGTTATTGTTATTTTTCCGTTTCTATTCGCATTTTGAAAGAAAAGTTACAAAAATAAATATGTTCTTTACAAGTACTCATCTCAAATAATGCAAAACCTTTCTGCTCTACTTTCATGGACTCAAAAGTTTTACTTCATTTTTAACATTAAACAAGCATTATAATTGCAATAATTTGAAGGCACAAAAGTCCTATAATTTTATGTGTACATGGAGTTCAATCGAAGCCATTGACGATTGGACAGACAAGATATAAAATTTAAATATAATATAACAAATTCAAAACGTTGATGTTAATCGCCGGGTCCGCAGCGGGTCGGGCTTCCGAACGCGCTGCCCTTACATCAGCCGGCCAAGAATCCAGTTACAGACCAGTTTCAAACGTCAGATACGAGAGTTATGCTTTATATTTATATCTACAACGCACTTATTACGTCTATATACGTGTGCATTTAGTTTGTATGCGGGTAAAAAACAAAATAAGTGTTCGGTGAATGACCGACAGTTCGAGTTGAGGCAGGGCAGGTTTCAGAACGTTGTCAGCGCGGGCAGTTTGACAGCTTTTGAGGTGCGTTCGCTTTTTGAAATTGTGGGCGTTCAGACTTGAGATGTTGTCTTTTTTTAATTTCGATTGGCTTAGGTTGCCAGTCACTGCGCGCTCGGCTCGCTTCTTATTTTACTTTTAATACATTCTTGGATCTCATTTCGAGATGAGATCCATTAGTTATTGCTTTGATAAGACTTGCACAATTTAATGTTAGTCATGTTCTTTGAGTTTAACAAAGAATCTTTTTGTTTGTTTGCATTGAATAGGCTCCAAAACTACTTGACTGATCTTGAAAATTATTTCAGCAATGGATAGCGACATCATCACCGAGTAACATAGGCTATATTTGATCCCCGTACTCCCACAGGAACGGGAACTAGACGTGTGAAACCGCGCGACGTCTGCTCGCAGAGTAATATAGAGTTTGTAGTCAAATATTATTTAGAATTATTGCGAAATAAATATTAGCACCAGTGTACTTATAAAATAATAAACATTTACTCACAGTGCAAAAACAATATATCACCTTCAAATGTAATTTATTTCGCTATCGAACAATACCCAATTATTTCCGTCTCGGTCTCAAAACAAATAAATAACTTAATATGTTTTGATACACTTCTATTTAAGGTCTTACTTTTATCAGTTCAATAAACTTTTTATGAGTGAGTATCTACTTATTGACGCAGATAATGTAAATTGAACTATTGAAAATTGCTTTATTGATCATATCTGGGGGTAACGGACTTCATTGAAGGGAATTTATTCGCATTTCAAATTAATGGTTGGCCTTTATCTGTCAGATGGCAACATCAGGATCGAGTATTTGAGCGTGTATGATTGAATGGGTATTAAATAGGTGTCGTCACGAGCTATGAGCGCTACAAGACCCAATAAAATACAAACATATGCTCCCGCTTGTATTCCCCGAAGGGGTAGGCAGAAGTGTTGTAATAACTTGTGTTGTTAACACTTTTCACCGAAGATGATTAAGTGCCAATGTTATAGATGGTGAGTCCATCGCCGTCTCAGGCACTTTACATACGTTACTTCTCAGACATATGTAGGTTTCCTTACGATGTTTTCCTTCACCGTAAAGCACGTGGAATCACTGCACATTTTATTAGAAAAACTCATTGGTACAGGCCCCGCTGGGATTCGAACTTGCGTAGCTTGCGTAGCAGGTGACTGCTCAAACTACAAGGCCACCACGGCTCTATATGTATGGCGTGAGGCGTAAAGAACTATATTTCGCTGCGCGTTCTTTACTCGTGACGGGACCTAATGATGATGATTGCAAAGTAACAATGATGAATTAAAATGTCAGTCATCGGTGATTAAACAAGGAATTCCGGTGTTTGTTTGTTTGTTTACAATGATTTTTAATAACGATTTGTTTACGTTCATCGTTTGCGTAACAAATATTTACACGAACACTTCCTGATATTTCAGGCGTGACTATTATGTTTCAGCACGTAACTATGTTTAAATACTTACTAATTAGATCACAGGAGGCCTATTATCATTGGTTTAAGCAGCGCTTATTAAGAACTAGTAGTAATACAGGTACTAATAATAAATAAATAATTTAAGATGTTTTTTTTTGTAATTATTATTATTTTACTGTGTAATGAAATGTACATGATGCCAGCTGAGTTTCTTGCCGGTTCTTCTCAGAAGGCTAGTTTCCGAACCGGTGGTAAATTCCTCGACATTCATAAGTGCCTTACCAGGGCCTAAACTGAATAAATCATTTTCATTTTAATTTTCACTAGGTAGTAATACTAACGTAAAATTAAACTTCAAATCTAAGAAGTTGTTAATACGCGCTGCTTAAACGATCATGGTTCCTTGAACTGAAGTCATATTTCATCTAATATATAAAATTCTCGTGTCACAGTTTTCGTTGCCATACTCCTCCGAAACGGCTTGACCGATTTTGATGAAATTTTTTGTGCTTATCCGGTATCTATCAGAATCGGCCAACATCTATTTTTCATCCCCCTAAATGTTAGGGGTAGTCCACCCCTAAATTTTTATTTTTATTTTTTAGACAAAATTCTAATCTACGCGAGTGAAACCGCAGGGCACAGCTAGTTATTTTATAAATTTAATATATTCTTTGAAAATAGGTCTACATTATTTTAAAATTTACCTCTTTTATTTAGACTTGACGTTTTGATAAATGTCTGTAAAACACGTCAATGACGTATACGATCGGCCGCGACGTGACATCTCTTACTGTCATTACGCCTATTCACATTATTCTCTTAGTGTGACATTTCGATTGATTTGTTCCTATAGGTACTATTCCTCGTAGATGTGTCTGTGAGTGTATCATTTCAAACGATTGGTTGCTAGATTTCTGTTTTTAAAGTTATTTATACTGTGCTTCTAGGCTTGTAGATCATTGATCTTGAAAACATTTTCAGCAATGGATAGCTAAATCATTAGCGAGTAACATAGGCTATATTTTGTCCTACGGGAACGGGAACTACGCGGGTGAAACCGCGTGACGTCCGCTAGTCTATACATCTATACAGATAAATAAAATTGAAGTGTCTGTTTGTAACTGCAAAATAACACTTTTTCACAAATTGCATATGTAAGTATACACGGAATTGACATGTAAAAACCAATTTTAAATTTTTTCTCTTGTCTATCTGTCCGTCTGTCTGTCTGTTTGGTCTGGGTAATCTCCGAAACGGCTGGACGGATTTTAACGGGACTTTCGCTGACGGATAGCTTATGTTACAAGGAGTAACTTAGGCTACATAGATTTTTTTTAAAACATTAGGGATCCGCGGGCAAGCATGAAATTAAAATCTACGCGGGTGAAACCGCGGGGCACAGCTAGTTTCAAATAAGAACGTTTTCTCCATTGAGCGTGAGATTTGACAACAAACTGTCAAAAAATGTAGATTTGTTATTTTGAAGTTTGAGAAAGATCAGTAGAACACGTGAATGACGTATACGTAGTCCATACGTGACAACTCTTACTGACACTCCGCCTATTCCTCGTAGATGCGATCCTAGATTCTGAAAAGTTTATTTTTAAACTCTGCCTCTAAGCTTGTAGATAATTGATTAATTAGTAGTAGTATCCAGACGGATCTATAGGTAGTATGAAGCTGTAACTATGATCCACGTTCATCAACCATCGGAGCAAGGCTAACAAAGTATAGTTATTGGATCAATAGTGCACGAGTGTTCGACAGTCGACCTATAAACTGGCTAAGATGTGGGTGGGACACCCAACTATGTGGAGGATGGATGTGGCATCCATTTTACTCTTTATTACCTTGTAATTGATGGAGAATTACGTTATGAAAAAAAAAGAGAATTCTCTCAAATAACCTTTAGCATTACTCGGGGATGGAACCCAGGACTTCGTGTTCCTAAGTTGCGCTTTTCGACCCCTCGATAATTGAGACAGTCTATGTACATACAGATATCTATACATACAGATAAATAAAATTGAATTGTTTGTTTAGCTATTCCAAATCAACAGCGCTTCCCGAATTAAAAAAAACATTTGTTATTTTTTAGCTTTCCACGTGTTTGTCGCTAATCTCTGGAATATCTGAACCGATTTAAAGGGGATTTTTTTACTGGCAGATATCGAGTCATCATCATGAATTTAAGAGTGAAAATGAAAACTATTTATTCAGTTTAGGCCCTGGTAAGGCACTTATGAATGTCGAGGAATTTACCACCGGTTCGGAAACTAGCCTTCTGAGAAGAACCGGCAAGAAACTCAGCTGGCATCATGTACATTTCATTACACAGTAAAATAATAATAATTACAAAAAAAAACATCATAAATTATTCCTAAACATCATAATTTATTATTAGTAAGTAGGTACTAACTCTTATCGGTGTGTCCGATGCAACTCTTTCCATTTGTCTCTGTCCAGTGTCATCTCTTTGACCTATACGTTATGACAGACACCTTTTATTTAACTTGTCTCATGTATGTTAGCCTTGGTCTTCCTCTTCCTCTCTGCGTAACATAGAAAAAATAAGATTCAGAGAAATAATCCACTCATTAAACCGTATTTGGGGCACATAGTATGAAATACTACCCCAAATAATATAATACATGAAGATTACAGCTTAAATAAACTGAGCTCGTATATAGCGCATCCAAAGTTAGCTAGGTCCGCGCCGCAGACGGTCAGGGATCCCTTGAGATCGGCTCACAATTTTAAAACTGCTGAACTTGCGCCGGACAAGCGGTTAACTTTCTTAAAACATTGCCTTTTAAATGTTTCTGTCTCAAATTTTAACACACTTTTGGTAAAGATTGATAAAATGTATTTTTAATGTCACGTCTACGTTATTTTTAATGGGTGTAAGGTTAATTCTATTCCAAATTTCAATAAAATCAATAGGTCTAGATTCTAGACCTTTCAATCAACTAGTACTCTCACGGTACAAAATGTATGGTAATGACATTAATCAGTCACGTGACATGTCATTCCCGTACATTTTGTTTTCGTTTCTACTAGCGAAGCGTGAGGATAATGTTACTTTGTCTACAGACCCTGATGAGCTATAAAAAGGTAGCAGACACACAGTTAACTTATTTCCCCACAGGATAAGTATTTGAGTTAACATGTTGTAGCGTTGCAGGCGATTACTCAAACTACTGGACCAACACGGCTCTAAGAAGTATGTATGTACCTACTTCTAGATATTTATATTGGTTTGTGAATAGTGTTAGATTATGAGATTCACTCCATTCAGTAGGTACTTATCATTTTATTTTTTTATTTTATAATAGCGGCGTCACGCGGTTTCACCCGCGTAGCTCCCGTCCCCGTAGGAGTACGGGGATCATATATAGCCTATATTATTCAGTGATAATGTAGCAATCAAATGGTGAAAGAATTGTTAAAATAGGTCCAGTACTTTTTGAGCTAATTCGTTACAAACATAACTTACATACAAATCTTTCCTCTTTATAATTCATATTAGCATAGATTAATTGAATCCATTGAACCTTCTTTTCGTAAAATAAATACATATTTATGACCATGAAGTAAAACGGGAAAAACGAATAAACAACAAGGAAGAACATAGAATATTCTGGAAAATTTACATTAGCTGCCATGATGTCACTCAGATTAGATAGATAGTTTAATAAATATAGCACAATAGACATTATCTACTGATAAAATTTACCACATTTCAACTGTGCCCGGCTTAGCATCCAACGCCACGCGATTGGTCCAATTCAAACCAGCAATTCACCTTATCTGACATTATGTACACATAGCTTTATCTCTCGTACAAAAATAACTAAATTGCCATAACAAAATTGCTTTTCCTAAAACAAAAATCCATTAAAAAGCAAGCAATAAAAAAGTAAAAATAAACCGAGCGATAAAATTCAAATTTTAAAATTGGAACGCGGCTTACTTTATTTAAATGCGAAGTTAATCGAAACAATACGCGTGCGAGTCTAGCGTTCTATAAACAAATAGTGCGGCCCGCCATTTTGGTTCGTGAAAAAAACATTTTAGAAGGCGGAACTAGGTTGGGGTTTTTGTTCAAATTTCGAAGTGCGGCCCTCCAATGGCGTGCGCGGGCGGGGCCTGTCAATTCCACTGACTTGATGTGGACAATGACCTTTTGTTTTTTTCGTTGACTGTTTGATGATTAGGAACGTTAGAAGACGAACGAATCAATTTGTATTGCTGGCTGAATAGATTAACTATGTTCAAACGTAGAACACACGATGATGATTTTGTTAACCTTTATTTTTTTTTATTGTCACTCATATAATTGATTGTAAATTCTGATGATTCAAATAATGAAGCAATAAAAAGAAAAAGTGAACAAAACCCATTTAATATCATAGACAAAAAAAACGTTAATATAAATTGTCAGTTGTCACAACATCAAACACACAAGGTGTGTGCATAAAGCGCGTCGCACACTGGTGTAGCCTCTTACTTTAATTAGATTGAGACGCGGGCGCGGTCGTATTCGAGGCGATGTACGACATACGACATGGTCAGTAGTTTACAAGTTTAAACATTGCTATTTTCCACCCTAATGCTTTTTAATACGTCTAAAGCTGTTTACCAAACCAATGCATCTTTAAGTACTAATGCTTTTACCAAATTTTTAGTATTGCAAGTATCTAATAGGTAATGTTCTTCAAAATATAGGTAATTTTTATGTTTGAACAGGAATTTAGCAATTGATTATTCAGTTCTATACCTACTTAGCCTGGTCAGGCATGACCTTCGATAAATTTACCACCTGTGCCAGTGCTCCGAAACTAGTCTTCTGTGAAGAATTTTAACCTTCGTAGGAGGTTTGAGTGAGTTTCGTAAATTTTGACATAATGTAGATTCCTGATCTTTGTGAGAATAGTATAGTGTACCGACGAATGATTAGTAACAAGACTGCCCAAACTAAGAGTGTACTGTTTAATTAGTGGTTTTGAATACAATTAAAGTTATCAGCTCCTTAAATGCATAAAATAAGCATTAAAATAAAATTAAAAATAAATATTACTTAACTGTCAAAACCAAACAAGCGAAGGTTTGAACTCTATATCTTATATATAAAAATGAATCCCCATTTCCCTTGGTCACGGAATCACGCGTAAACGGCTGGACGGATTTTAACGGGACTTTTACTGGCAGATAGCCGAAGTTTTAAGGAGTGTTTTGGGCTAATTTTATTTAAAAAAAACAGCATGAAACTAAATCCACGCGGGTGAAACCGCGGGGCACAGCTAGTACGTTATAAATATGATAAACCCAAACTTCGTTAACGGTAAAACATGTTAAACCTATGTACAGTATAGTAAAGATAGCCATGGTATTATTTTTAATAGGTTCGCAGTATTTGTTGTGTGCGAATATTTTCCTCATATAAAAGTAGACCATGGCCGTCGAGCCAACCTAATAATGTAATGTAATATATTTCAATCATGTCGTTTTTGTGAAATATTAAAACAGCAACAAAGTTGCCATAAGACAAATATTTACAAATTACATTCTTTGACTGTTTATAGGTAATTATAAAATCAAAACAACATGACTCTAGGTTTTGTGGAAATATTTGATTCAAAATCAAGTGTTTAGCTGCAATAGAAACAAATTTACCTCAAACCTTTGTATCTATTCTCTCAGCATTCACTTTCGCTAAATTACGCTTTACAATAAATAGTAATTATAAATAAGCCCCTGTAATTATCATATTTATACCTACCTCAAAAAAATTCTCCATTATCGTTAATATCATCGTTATAAATGTTGCATTCTCACTTTTTTATGACTTGGCACTTTGGCACTCAGTGTGCCCAAAGAATCAGAATTTGAATTCAGTGTGGCTTCGTGACTCCTCTCGTGAGACACTTATCTTAAGGCTACCTGAGTAGGTAAACGTGCAAAGCACTTTCCTTCAAGGTACCAACGTGACAGATTTGAGTCTATCGTCGCCTCTGAGTCCTAGTGCGAGTTTTCCACTGCCGCCGTCACAAGTCATCGCGTTGACGTAAACGCAGATTTGTATTGGACTTGTGAGGGCGATTTTAAGAAAACTAGGCCTTCAAAGTGCCTTCAGGTGGTACATGTGCTACTCGTATCAGAAACAATGTTAGCGAATACTACTACTGCGCATTCAAGGTCAGCGCTCATAACTCACGACGGGACCAGTACATACGTTAGTGAATTTCTCAGACACATGCAAGTTTCCTCTTGATTATGTTCTAAGATCCTCGAAATATCAATAAGCATCGCAATAATTAAATCAGTTGTACCATCAAACATCGCCCTAGCGAAGGTACTACTGCCCTTTATCGACCGTTGATGAAGCCCAAGGTTTTCCTGTTTTCGACTGTATGCAGCTGTTGCAACCTATATCGATAGTGTGGGTCATTTACCTATTTAATTAATTATTGGCAGTCACACCAAAGTTTGCTGAACCCGGAAAGTACTTAAGTTGGCTAAAATACGACATGCAGGTCCCGTCACGGGTTATTATTTGTTATTAGTTGTTTTTATTCGCCTCACGCTTTACATATAGACAGAGACAAAATAAAAACTGACTAGGTTAAGTACTGGATTTAAGGTACGCGATCATAATTCGGTATCTGTACCTATCCAAAACGAAAGACTGGTTTCAAAGTCTGCTGTAAACTTCTCATCATCATCACCATCCTCCTGCCCTTATCCCATGTTATTAGTGGTCGGAGCAATGTGTTCTTCTCTTCCATTTCTCTCTATCAGCCGTCATATCCGTATTCACTCCCATTCTAGCCAAATCATCATCATCCTCCTGCCCTTATCCCATGTTATTAGTGGTCGGAGCAATGTGTTCTTCTCTTCCATTTCTCTCTATCAGCCGTCATATCCGTATTCACTCCCATTCTAGCCAAATCATCATCATCCTCCTGCCCTTATCCCATGTTATTCGTGGTCGGTGCAATGTGTTCTTCTCTTCCATTTCTGTCAATCAGCCGTCACATCTGTATTCACTACCATTCTAGCCATATCATCTTTCACGCAATCCATCCATCCATAGTATCAGGGGCCCAACCATGAGCTCTTATTGCAATGATAATTCAGTTGTGCGACAGTGACAAATGTTTGCACTTCACATACATCTGTCTCATAAATGAGTGAAACTATCATGGCAATAAGAGCCCCTGGTGTAAACGTCTATCACATCGTTAAAGAGTTGTAAGAAGCTGATGTAAGTGATGATGTTGATGGAAGAGATGGTCTTAAAAAACCAAAAGTGCTTCAGTTAAAGATATCATCAAGAACACGCCTTCGAAAAATCGTTCGAAAGCAACTAAACTCGTCGACGCTTAAACACGTTGTGGTATTTGATTGCGTACTTTTGGTACTTTCGATGCATAAAAGAGTATTAAGTTAACTCATCAATTTCGAAGCCGTGACGTACATGAAGTCGAGTGGTCGCTGTCGACTGAAGCCCATTAAGAGCGACTCTCATAAAACTATAAATCAAAACAATAAAGTAGCCACAACAACCTGTGATTGAATAAATGCGACCTATAAACTACTTTTAGAATACCCGCACGCCACGCCCGCCATTACGTGTGTACCGGCCTTTATTGACACGCCGTGTTGATAGTGTGCGGTGGCCTTTATCCTAATTGATGCCCGATTGGTGTGTTCGCACTTCTGTGTTGCGTCAATTTTTATTTGTTATTATTATACATAAATAAAAAATAGGTACAAAAAAAAATAGTATATTTTACAATACGACTTCTTTCTTTAAAACTGTCACTGGCAGATGACTGATATTGCAGGGAATAAATAATTCTAGTTTTTATTTTTGAAATAATTAGGTATGCCAGCAAAAAAAACCAAAAGATTCGCGGATGAAACCACAGGACTAAGCTAGTAAAAATACAGAATACAATTACTTAAGTACTTCGTGTTTAGGATTTAGTTAAAGGCAGAGGCGATATAAAAATAAATGATTCGCTCTAATCTTAGCAGAAATCAAGAACATAATAAAAAATATGATAACACTAGCTGTGCCTTGCGGTTTCACCCGCGTAGATTTAGTTTCATCCTTATTGTCGCGGAACCCTAATAATATTTTTAATAAATAAAAGTAGACTAAGTTACTCCTTGATTCATCAGCTACCTGCCAGTCCCGTTAAAATCGGTCCAGCCGTTTCAGAGATTACCAGGAACAAACAGACAGACAGACAGAGAAAAATTTTAAAACTTGGTTTTTTAGTGTCAGTAGCGTGTACAATTTCATATGCATATAGTGAAAAGCTGTAATTTTGAAGTTACAAACAGACACTTCAATTTTATTTATCTGTATAGATGTATAGATATAGATGAAGCCCTTCATCATCATCATAAATTTAAGAGTTGTGACTCTTGTCTGTGTAACCGATGCAATTTTTTCCATTCGTCTCTATCAAGTGCAGTCCTTGACCTCCCTATACGTCATGGCACACACTTTTTTCTTTCCTTATGAAGTTGATGAAAATGTATTTAATAACTAGCTGTACCCCGCTGTTTCACCCGCGTAAATTAAGCTACGTGGCGTTTTTTTTAATAAAATTATCCTAAAACACTCCTTGAAACATCAGCTATCTGCCAGTGAAAGTCCCGTTAAAATCCATCCAGCCGTTTAGGCGTGATGCCGTGACCAAGGGAAATGGGGATTAATTTTTATATACATATAAAGATCAAGTAGCACATGAAGAGCACTTGAAACCGGCGAGTATGTGTGAAGCCATTGATGAATGTTGATGAAGATTTACATGTGTGTAAGTGAAATCACGCTATTTGGAGTCGGCGAGTTATGAGAGCTCAGCTAAAACAGTGGGGATAACTTCGTTCAGGGTCAGCGCTCAAACCTCATGACGGCACCTGTAGCATCTGCTCTTATCTATTCTTCCGCCATTATTATCTTCTCTTGACCCTAAAGTGAGTTCAAACAATAAAACTGATAAAAGCACTTATTAAACAAATGTACCTGCTGATGTAATGGCGACCTATGGAATTTATTTACTTATTTATTTGAAAAAATCAATAAAAGAAATGAATTTCCAACAGCAAAAATTTTTTCATCTCCCTGGCCTTATCCCATGTATTGTTGGGGTCGGCAATTGATTCAACCCGATGTGACTGATCACCTGATTTTTATACGAAGCGACTGCCATCTGACCTTGGTAACCCCTTTTAAGAGGAAAATCGGCAAAGTGGGTTAAACCAGTTGTCAGACTTTCATAGGCCTCTGACTGACCTGTAACGATTGCCAAAGATGTTAAATTGGCAACCGGGACCGACAGCTTAACGTGCTCTCCGAGGCACGGAGGGAACTCGGGCGGTCACCCATTCAACTACTGGCTAGGCGTATGGTTGCTTAACTTCGCAGATCGAATCATATGCGCAATAGCAACTGTGCCACGAGCTCCTCAGCAAAAGCAAAATGTTTTTGTTCTAAATTAAAATATTACTATGATCATTGTTTTTTGATGAAAAGTGATTTAAAATATTAAAGAATTCTGAATTTATGTTGGTGAAAATTTATCACAGTAATTATGAAATCAACTAGGTATATATATTTATTGACGGGCTTTACCGATAAGACTTCAAATTATGAAAACATTTGATATTACAATAACATTTAAATTACATTTTTAGTTATATCATGAGGCTTATAAATTATACCTACCTAAGCGTAAGCCATTGTTTTATTTTTAGGTTTCCCGCAACCACAGCATCATGATATCAAATGACACATAGTTAATGAATTAACTACATTAAACTGAACAAAGTTCGGGAATAATGTTAATAAATTTTTAACCATAAAAGCAAAATTGTCTGTACTTTTACCTTATACAGAAATGAGCAAGTAATTTCATTATCCGTAATAATGAAGGTAAATGCCACTCAATTTAATATTATTACGTGGAAATCGACGAAAAGCCTTGGTTCCGAGATTCGCCGCATGACGTCGAAAACATTAAAAAAATTAAGCCAAGTCCACTCACATCAATACAAGCGCATTAAAACACGACACGTTTAAGACGGTCCTTTTTTCCGTGCGTGTAAGTTAACGCACTCACTCACACATTCGCACGACTACGTACAAATGCACGAAAATGCGAGCGCTGTGACCGCACGCACAGCGTCGAAGGACGCGCCGTAGGTTAACGACCCCGGTTTTTTGCGAGACGCAGTACCACGTACAACGACCAGCGCGCATTGGCCGCTCATTATATTATTTTTTTCGTTTTTGACACTAAAAGATGTGAATGTACTCAAGTCGTTGTATTTTACCTCACCTACTGTGGGAATAGAGATACGATGCCATGCAATTTTATTATGTGACTCGTGTGTCCCGTTTTGATTAAGGCTTGTAATTTCTGTAATTTTGTTACAATTTTCCTCGCAGTTAACTTTTTATTCCCTTTCTTCAGCTTTACGTAACTAAAGAAAATTGCTAGGGAGAAAAGGTCATGCCATACCTAACTAATAATTAATGTGTCTATCATTTTGATCGTCTTTTAAATGCGTTTTATCACACATTAATGCCAGCGAATGTGTAATGGCCACCATTAGTCCGGTTTAACCGGCGTGAACCGGTAATAGTCGGTTTTTTTACACAGAGCCGTTAACGCGGTATCAATATAACGTGTTCGACATCTGAATACGAAATAAGGATGAAATCGTCAGGGTAACTGAACTTTTGCGAGCTGCGATCGAAAAATAGCAACGTAGTTTAGTTGCTTTGTTTTGTTATGTTCTCGACCGTATATGACGTACTTCGGTTTATTTTCAAGTACTTGTCATCTCATATTTACTATTAATGCAATGTTTTTGTTGCCAATCGCATTGTTCGGTTCGTAATAAATATTTAATGCCGAGTATATTCAGCTGTTTAATTCTTAATGTGTTTATCAAAAGCATAACGCAAGTTATATGGCACTTATAAATAGGTGAAATATAATGACAGTGATTTATTATAATGGCAATATTATGTTGCTTATTCTTTATTGTAAACATAAATTATATTCAGATAAGGAAACTACTGTGCATTATTAAAAATTGCTTAAGATTACTTTACAGAAAATTTGGTATCATCTATATTTCCCTTGTTTATTGCCTTTTTATATACATTATTATCTCTAAAACAACTTAATCCAAGTATATGCGTGTGAGAGTCTACTAAAACACAGATTTTTTTTTTACCATACACAAAAACATGAAGTTAAAATCCCACGCGTATAAAGTGGCAACCCTAGTAAATTACAATACTGTTCGCGAAACTTTGCTATCAAACAAAACTAATTTACTTTTTTTATACAACAACCAATCCACCGCGTCGAGAGTATAATACAACCTATCTCAACATTCGGCAGTCCACCCCAATTCAGTCCCTAACCTACCCCACTACGCCACGACGGTCACGCACCGAGCGGTCGTCTGTGTGCGGGCCACTTGTCTCGCGTGTGTGTGTTCGGAATTAAGACATTTTTGCTTTTGAATTTGGAATCTTATTTTTTTTTAATATTGCAAAAGATGGTTGAATTTGTGGTTGCCTTTATTTTTCCTTGCGTTTTAGTTTTATAAAGTATGTACAGAAAAAAGTTTTTATTTAAAATATTTTTTTTTGTTTTAATTAATAAAAAATATCCAGATTATATACTTATTTCAGTTTCAAAATTCTCAAAATCTAATCAATATGAGGTTGAACGTTATATTTTCAGTAAAATGACCCGAAATGGATATCGTATGACCCTCTTTGTTGTCTAGACACAACTCGTCTCATGTTTCATATATCACGGTACTGTTTCATACTTAGAAAAATACTTATTGCACACTAATTTGATAGCCTGATAACACAGGTCATTGGCCCCTGAGAAGTCAGAGGTCGCCTGGTCGACCCCTGCTGAGATATTTGTGAGATGAATACGAGTTTTTATAAGATTTCGATATTTTATGTAGAGTTATGAGCGACCAGCGAAAACAGTGTGAATAACGTCATGTATTTTATTCGCGGCGCATTATACAGTCAGACAGACAGACAGACTCATTAGTCATTTACCACTGCGCATTCAAGATCAGCGCCAATAAGTCGTGAAGGGACCTATACCAGGAGAATTTTCAAATAGGTCGCCTCCTTTTGCCTTCAAATTGTTATCAGCCACCCAATAAATGGCTTTTTGTGAGTGTATTTCGGCTGATGGTGAGCGGTTACTATGTGTTGTCTTGATAGGAGTCAGGAGTTAGATCGAACACCAGTGGTATCATTCACGTATCGTTGATATTAAGCAGGTTCAGGGTGGTGCAACACAGGTGCACAGGTGTGGGTGGGCAGGTGTGATGCTTACCATCAGATAGACTTACTCGTCGCATCACTGAGTCCTGTAAGAATAATCGAATCGATTCCAACCTGTTAAATTAACCAATAATTTTTTTTTTACTCGATATGAAAAAAACTTAGGCATAGAATTGTCATTATAGTTTTCATATAACTCATAGATAAAGTAAAACCAATTCATTTAAAATATCAAATTTTATCTCATCAAGAGCTCATTCATTCTTTATTATACAATGTATAAAATATAGAATAATAATAATCATGGTAAAAATAATCACTCCATAGAATACTTAAATACAATAATATGTATAGTTCTTAAACGTGTGTCAGTGTGCGACCCAGATCGCGCCAGTGTGCGTGCCCCACATAAGCACGTTACGCGTATTCCGCCGAATTCGTGTGCGTTGCACGAGTGTGCGTTCTTCTTCGGCATTCCAACTTTGAAATTGGAATGAATGATGGTTAGGTTACTGACCTACGTCAATGAGGTTCTTTTTGAGCGTTTGAAAATGGAAACGAACAACTTTCTAACAGTAGAATATTGAAATGGGGTTCGCTTTTTAAACTTGGCAATTTGTAAGCTATTGTGATAGTTTATGGTTTCGACAAAGTTTCATTATTCTTTATTTCAATTTTATTAGAAAATTTTCTCATGTTTTTCTTGTATTTTCTAGATTATTTGATATTTTATGCGTCTTTAATAAAGTACCCATTACCAAAATCACAACTTCCGATGAAAAAAGCCTTTCCGCCTCAAGGTTCCGTGGTATTTCCCCACCGCGTTGGAAAGGGATGTGAGATGTGCGTATGTCAATGTAAGACAGGGACGGAGTAAGGGCGACGACCTTTAAAACAAATCGTTGGTAGAAAGGGTTCGGTTTCGGTACAGTTTGCAAAACAGATAAGAATTTTCAGCTAAATTTTAATTAAAATTTTTACTATGTAATGTACATGATGCCAGCTGAGTTTCTTGCTAGTTCTTTTCAGAAGGTTAGTTTCCGAGCCGGTGGTAAATTCTTCGACATTCATACGTGCCTTACCAGGGCCTAAACTGGATACATAATTTTCATTTGAACTTTGATCTTGTACGTAAATTGCTCATATTTCCATCACAGTAGAGAATATCTTATAACAGGATCTCCTGTTAGATATTCGAAGCTGCCCTACTGGGGACTATACCACCTTACAGAAGATACCACACGAATAATGGTACCTTAGAGTAGTGTAGTGTTCCTGCGGTGAGTAAGGTCGCCAGTGCTCCATGGAGGGGAGGAGTAGGAGTGGAGTCGCTGTGCTAGCAATAGTTGTCATTATGTTAGCACAGGGATTTCATTGTTATAAAGGCACGAAGGAACATTCATACACTGCAAAAGCTGCTTACTAAAACGGACTGTCCATTTGTTCGTCACCATTTTAGTATGAATATAAATGATTTTGACAACGCTAAAAACTTTTGTTAGATATCATAGTGACAGCTACATTATATTCTACTAGCGGACGTCACGCGGTTTCACCCGCGTAGTTCCCGTTCCCGTGGGAGTACAGGGATAAAATATAGCCTATGTTACTCGCTGATGATGTAGCTATGCATTGCTCAAATAATTTTCAAGATCAGTCAAGTAGTTTCGGAGCCTATTCAATGCAAACAAACAAAAAAACAATCAAATTTCCTCTTTATAATATTAGTGTATACGAAGTGCAATATGTAACGGATTTAGGTATTTACATCGACTCTATACGAAGCAAGTAACCCCGGGGATCAAATCTCGTGTTACGAAGTTGTAAAAAAAAATAAAAAAAAATAGTTTTTTTTTAGTTTTGTTTCGCTATCGCTACATTGATCTAGGCGCACCCTACGCTAGGCTCGTTAGGGGTGGGACAGGGACCTAGGCAAAAATTACTGACACACACACATACACAATGTGTGTGTGTAATTAGCTGTGTATATAATTCAATCTAAACGGAGACATGAGTAATACTATAATTGTAACTAGAATTATCATTTGAAAAAAGACAGAAAATGTGGGTCACTACTACATTGTACATTGGTACAATTTTATTTGTACATAGCTGTGCCCTGCGGTTTCACTCGCGTAGATTTAGTTTCATGCTTAAATTCGCGGGATCCTATTTTTTATAAATACAGGTAGCCTAAGTTACTCCTTGAAACATCAGCTACCTGCCAGTGAAAGTCCCGTTAAAATAGGTCCAGCCGTTTCGGAGATTACCCGGAACAAATAGACAGACAGACGGACAGAAAGACAGAGAAACAATTTAAAACTTGGTTTTTCAGTGTCAGTAGCGTATGTATATGCATTTAGTGAAAAGCTGTTATTTTGGTATTACAAACAGACTCTTCAATTTTATTTATCTGTATGTATAGATGTATAGATTCGGTTACCGAAAAAGGTAAACGCGGGCAGTGTAAACACGCGCTTATCCCCACCCAACGCGGTATGTCACGCGCGGAATGATTTATTACGATATTCCCTTACTTTTTTTGGCAGTAAAGCCTACAAATTATTTTGTTATACATTCTATATCAAAATACTTACAATACATTCTATATACTGCCTCATTGGTCTAGTGGTTAGTAGGTTCGCCTGCCGATCACGAGGTCCCGGGTCGGGTCAAAAACAGATATTGGGTTTTTCTGTCAAGAAATTCACATTAAAATGCCCGGAGTTTGGAAGTTGGCGGTGTTTGTTGTGTAGTTGGTCCCTCGGATTGCCGTCCCATCGGATGGGACGAGTGGAGGATTTATTCCGAGTGAGGGAATAAATAGTGCACCTGTGTTTGCGCACATAACTGTGCACTATAATATCTCCTGCGTACATGGCTAATCCCCGTTGAGATTAACCGCCATAACCGAAATTCGGTAGGAGATCATTATTATTATTATTATACATACCAAAATTTTATTTTAACTCACTAAAGACAATTATAAGAGTTTCTAATTAATTCAATCTGAGGTAATAAATGGGTCTTCCGTTTGATTACATATTTACGAACATACATAATTCACGCCTGTACTTATAGTACAACCACATTTTGGCAGCTATGTTTAAGTGTTAGTAAGAGTCGTGGTGAACTTGGGGTTATAGCAGTCGCCTGCTACGCAAACGACGCAAGTTCAAATCCCAGCGGGGCCTGTACCAATGAGTTTTTCCAAAACACTTAAGTGCTTTACGGATAGACTCACCATCTTTCACGTTGGCAGTTTATCATCTTCGGTGAAAAGTGTGTGTTTTTATTTTAACACCTCTGCCTACCCCTTCGGGAATATAGGCACGAGCATATATATGTGGGAAATTGTAGATGGAAATATCAATAACACTTTGTCCGACCCGGGGATCGACTCCAGGACCTGGGGCCTTACCATGAGCTCTTATTGCCATGATAGTTTCACTCATTTATGAGACATATGTATGTGACGTGCATACATCTGTCACTGTCGCACAACTGAATTAACATTGCAATAAGAGCTCATGGTTGGGCCCCTGGTCTTCCACGGAGCTTGTAACTACTAGACCGTAGCGGAAATCGATATATGAATATAATGTATTGACAAAGAAGTGACCTCAAAGAACATTGCCAACAAACAACCCTGTATACTTTCCTCCCTATTTCCAATTAAATCGACTTCAATAGGGCAGAGCATTATCAGGCATTGCGACAGCCGTGGAGACGCCCAAATATAATAATAATAAAACTCTTTATTGCACACCACAAAGAAAACAAAAATAAAAGATACAATAAAAAAGAAAATTCTGAAAGAGTGTGTACAAAAGGCGGCGCTTAAGCAATTTACAGACAACCCTGAATCAAATGTACCCATTTATTATATTTTTTTATATATGGTATATTTTATAGTAAATTAAAAAAAAATTTGTTCCCCAATTTTAAACAAAATGATTCTGTTCTGTTATTCCAAAGGAGTTTTCCTCCCCGGACGCTCACGTTATGGAATGGCTATCCCAAAAAAGAAACCAAAAAGCAACTAACATTTTTCGAAAAACTTATTGGTGCAGACTGCTGGGACTAGAATTTGCGTCGCCTGCTACCCGACTACTCAAACACGGCCACTGCGGCTTAGAAACTTTACGATTGCGAGTACGGGAATAGCCTATATTAATCAGTGATAATGTAGCATTCAAATGGTGAAGGATTTTTTTAAATCAGTCCGGTACATTTTGAGACAACTCGTTACAAACATATATGCAAACTTTTCCTCTTTATAATATTAGTATAGATATCAAATCAAGTTATGATACCTTGAAGTCACCTAATAAATTAACTTACTTAAGTGCCCAATCCCTGCTACGACCAATAAAGTAAGTCATTAGTATATAACTTGTGTTATTCAATTCACAGTGCCATAAAATAGTTATACCAGTATATCTAGTCTAGACTCAAGGTAAGATTAAGGCGAGAAACATAGTACTTATACCGAGCATAGCTATATATAATTATTTGTCTCTGAATCTGTTTGTAATATCTATATATATACGGATAAAATTGAAGTGTGTGTTTGTAATTCCAAAATAACAGCTTGTCACAAAACGCATTTGAATATACATACGGTAAGTACTCAGACAAAAAACCATTTTTTTTCCCTGTCTGTTTGTTTCGGCTAATCTCAAAACGGCTGGACCGATTCTAACGGGACATTCACTGGTAGATAGCTGAAGTTGCAAGGAGTAACTAAGCTAGAATTAATTAAATGAACTACACGCGGGTTAAAAAAAGGGGCACGGCTAGTGAATAAAATGTTTTTCACTGCATGCAATCGATTCGTTTGAAATTATTATTTCTTACTGTTGTGTATGAATCTATACATATTATGTATCAAAAATACTAAATATTTCTTGTAGTGAAAACATTTTAAAATCGGTCCAGTAGTTCTTTTAGTTAAATCTTTACATACAAAAACAAAAATCCTTCCTCTTTGCAATATTAGCATTAACAATGTTGTAAGCAAGGAAGCTATAACATTATATTAACGTCAAATTATTTCGTTACTCACTTTCGTGTAATAAAAAATATCGTATACGTCAATCATCCGGAAAATTCGTTAATTCGAAGGTGAGTCAAAGTTCCAAGAACAATTACTTTCCCTTTAAATTTGCGTCATGTTTATAAAATAATATTTGTCGCATGCTAACTCTACTCCACACCTTTCATATTCGGATCCATTTCACTAACTTGGTGTTTGTTAATTAGATCACTGAACGATTTCATAATTAAGCAAAAGGGGACACCAACCTGCCGCGTTATTCACTAAGGTTTCTCAGCGTCGCACTCGTCGTCGAGTGTCGGTTTTAAAGATACGAAATTGAACCTTATCCTCTATGTATTATGCATCAATTTACTATGATTGAAAACAACGCTCGTCGTCGAGTTCGACGCTGAGAAACCTTAGTGAATAACGCGGCTGTATCTAATCTATACATCTATACAGATAAATAAAATTGAAGTGTCTGTTTGTAATTCCAAAATAACAGCTTTTCACTAAATGCATATGAAAGTATAAACGCTACTGACACTAAAAAACCAAGGTTTAAAAATTTTCTCTGTCTGTCTGTCTGTTTGTTCCGGGTAATCTCTGAAACGACTGGACCGATTTCAACGGGACTTTCAATGGCAGGTAGCTGATGTTTCAAGAAGTAACTTAGGCTACTTTTATTTATTAAAAATATTAGGGTTCCGCGACAATAAGGATGAAACTAAATCCGAAACCGCGAGGCACAGTTTTATATATAAAAATAAATCCCCATTTCCCTTGGTCACGGCATCACGCCTAAACGGCTGGATGGATTTTAACGGGACTTTCACTGGCAGATAGCTGATGTTTCAAGGAGTGACGTAGGTTCCGGGCCACCCATGAAATTAAATATATTCGGGTGAAACCGCGGGGCACAGCTAGTCCTTTATAATTATGTCTTTCTGACGATTTGAAAGTGCTTTATTAAAATCTAATCAAATAAAGAAGAGTTTGAGTTTGAGTATAAAGTCTAACTATGGCTGAAAAACAAAGAATTTAAAAAAGTTACAAGTAAACGAGAGTGCAAAGTTACAGGATCTGAAATACAGTCTGATATGAAGTCGCTATCCCTGAAAGCATAGTTGCATTGAAATCGCTTCATTTACAAATACCCTTTGGTCTGATACAAAGTATTTGCATAATTTTGTATCTGCTACGTGGTGGAATAACTAGATTTTTGTAATAAACGGTTATTGAAATATGATAATCGACTTTGTTTAGTTAAGACTAGCTGTGCCCTGCGGTTTCACCCGCGTAGATTTAGTTTCAACCTTATTGTCGCGGAACCCTAATATTTTTGATAAATAAAAGTAGCCTAAGTTACTCTTTGAAATATCAGCTACCTGCCAGTGAAAGTCCCGTTAAAATCGGTCCAGCCGTTTCAGAGATTACCCGGAACAAACAGACAGACAGACAGACAGACAGAGAAAATTTTTAAAACTTGGTTTTTTATTGTCAATATCATGTATACTTTCATATGCAATTAGTGAAAAGCTGTTATTTTGGAATTACAAACAGACACTTCAATTTTATTTATCTGTATAGATAATGTATTACAAACAACTTTTTATAAAAGGCACAGATAAGAACGGGATTATAATTTAAATTTCGAAGACAAAACTACCCGCAAATACAAGAACTCAATTATAAAACGTAGGAAAACTTGAAACCTCATTTCCCTCGATCGATGGGGAGCAAGAAGTCACTTTGCAAAACAAAGGGTAGGTAGTCTAAAGAAAAAGTCCCAATTACGTTCTCAGTGCAACGCTGCCACCCCAACCTTTGGGGGGCAGGGCGCGGTCCCAGTTGCAGCGGGCGGCTTATCCTTTGAACTTAAATATAAGGAATCATATATTTTTTAAACAATATGGTAATTTTGTTTTTTTTACTAAAAAGAAAACTAAGATGCGCTAAGTTAACTAAAACCTAATTAGTTGTTATCCGTCGACTTCCCGTTGTGGAACCTTTGTGTGTTGTTAACATTAATATGGAAAGTAGGTTCTAGATTTGCTACTTTTGGCTAACGCTATCAGCGATTGGTTGGTGATGATATATAGCCTATATAGCCTTCCTCGATAAATGAGCTATCTAACGCGGCCTGTTCCTCTGAGTTTTTCTAAAAACGTATGTTCAGTGATTTTCACACCACGTGCTTTACGGTGAAGGAAAACATCGTGAGGAAACCTGCATATGTCTGAGAAATAATTCAAAGACGTATGTATAGTGCCTGAGACGGCGATAGACTCACCCTCTGTCACGTTGGCACTTAATCATCTTCGGTGAAATGTGCTGAAAATTAAAACACCTCTGCCTACCCCTTCGGGGAATACGGGCGTGAGCATATGTATGTTGTAAAGTTGGTAAGCCTTGTTTATGCAAATATACTAAATGGAAAAATATTGTCTTCCTTACTTAAAGCATAATAAGTGCCAAGCGACCTCTCAGCTAACTTTATATCTCAACACTAAATCATTTCATGTTTATGTTAAAGGTGATACTTTTGATAATCTGTTTCTGTCTATGCCTATTATTTTAATTAGTTTCGTAATTAGCCTTTGATAAGAACCTAAAGACAATATCCTTATTGGACTCTAATAGTTTTGAAAACAAGTAACCAAGGGTCAAATGTTAAATAGTTTCATTGAGATAATCAGATGTGTTGGGAACCTGTTTCTTCAGTGATACCATCAATAAAATATCACGATAATTTTGGAACTGACAACCCTGCTCCAAATTCTCTTGTCATGAGTCATGACTTAATTGTATAATAAACAAATAAAGGGTTTTTTTATCTGATGGAACGAAGGATTACTACATTTCATGATCATTATCAGAACAAATAAAAAAGTTATGTACCACATGAAGCAAAATATATTTAAAATACGAATTACCTCTATTCCCAATATTTTTCATTCCTAAAAAAATCATAAATTTAAGTCTAGACTCTTGTCGGTGCAACAGATGCAATTTCTTCCATTCGTCTCTATCCAGTGCCACCTCCTTGACCTCCCTATACGTCATGACCTTTCCTTAACTTGTCTCAATATTATAATACAATTATAACAATCTATATTACATTTTGCAAAAAAGCCTCGCTATAACGCTATTCAAGAATAGTTAATTGAAAAATCATACGCTGGCAAAGAGGCTAAAACACTAAAAAAAACATAATGACAAAATTATATTCCACCCTACTTACGTTATCCCCGCCAGCAGTAGCGCCCCACCTTTTCCCCAAAGAGTTTTATTGCACTGTCCGAAGGAAGTAATTTTGTAGGTCCGACTTTTAGTTTTTAAGAAAGTTCATTTTCTTTCCCAGACATTCTCTGGCATGTCTTGGTACATATTAAACTAGGGTGTTTATTCTTGCATCGGTTTCTTTTAAATACGGTTTTTAAAAGCCAATTTGGAACTTGAAACCGGTTTTGTTTTAACGTTAACTGCTGTTTTATCTGTATTCGTTCGAAGTTCGGTTTGAATTTAAGTTTTTTTAGATGCTACCTTCTTTTTAAAAGTGATCAGAGGCCTTACCATGAGCTCTTATTGCCATGATAGTTTCACTCATTTATGAGACAGATGTATGTGACGTGTGTACATCTGTCACTGTTGCACAACTGAATTATCATTGCAATAAGAGCTCATGGTTGGGCCCCAGAATTGTATTGCAGTTAATAAAAAAAAGTAGATTTAAAAAAAAAGAATTGATTCAAATCGGGGTTGCAGACATTCAATTCATTAATACAAAGCGGTCGTATTCTAGAAGCTGCCTTCTTTCAAAAAGTGATCAGGGCCCCAACCATGAGCTCTTATTGCAATGTTAATTCAGTTGTGCGACAGTGACAGATGTATGCACGTCACATACATCTGTCTCATAAATGAGCGAAACTATCATGGCAATAAGAGCTCATGGTAAGGCCCCAGATTATTGTAAGTAAATAAAAAAAAAAATATTTTGATGCCAGAAAAAAGTAGAAGGAGAATGAGTCAAATCAGCGTTACGGTCATTAAGTTCATAACCACAAAATCATATGCAAACCAATTTAAAACAAAATATTAATATCATTCATTCGTTCAATCCATTCAAAGGCGACCGGACGTGCATTCGCTCGATAATTTGACTTGCAATGTTATAAAAAAAAGTCCATTGTATGTGTCGCTGTGGTGGGTGACATATCACCGAATTGAGAAGCTGACCTACTTCCATCAAACGGTCTTTAAGTTCAGGGTCGGTGCATTTAGGGTGACATACCACCTAACCATAAAATATATGAACCGATACTTTTTCCAAAAATATTTTTTCTTAATTAAGATGGCAATAATAGTAAATTGTAGAAGATATATGGAACGATGGATATTTGTGTAGGACTAGCTTGCGTGGCATTTCACATACAATCTTTCAACCCCCATTTAGCACCTTAGGGGTGATATTTCAGAAAACCTTTGTGTAGTGTATACCTTACTGGTAAGAGTACACTCTCAGAATTTCATATCTCTAAGACCAGCAGTTTAGGCTGTGCGTTGATATATAAGTCAGTCAGTCAAGACTTTGAATTTTACGTATAGACTAGCTGTGCCCCGCAGTTTCACCTGCTTTTTGGTCAGTTGATGGCCCGCAGAATCTTAATGTTTTTTAAAATAAAAGTAGCCTAAGTTACTCCTTGTATTTAGTTATCTGCTAGTGAAAGTCCCGTTAAAATCGATCCGTTTCGGAAATTAGCCGGAACAAACAGACAGACATAAAGACAGATTTTCTTTTAAATATATTTTTTCTATGTTTCAACCGTGAATACTTTCATATGCACTTCAATTCTATTTATCTGAATAGCAGATGTATAGATTCAAACTTTGAATATAGCTTCGCTTCTCTCGCGCTGTGCAACCAGCGTGGCCGTGTCGTCGGTGCTATGTGTCATTGGGCCACTTGCGAACATAATGCATAATGCAACTGACTGACACTTTCGTCTCTTGCTCCAATATAATGTAATATTTAAATTGGACCATGTTTTATTATGTCACTGACTTTGTTCTTCTCAACAAAAGCAATCTTTCGAACCCGGTGGTAACAACATTTATAATCCTGACGATTTGAAAGCGCTTTGTAAAAAGTCTAATCAAATCAAGATATTTTGAATTTTGTGGGATTTGTTAATTCGAGTGATTCTACATACATATACCTATATATATCACGTCTGTGTTACCCGAAGAGGTAGGCAGAGGTTTTGTAATAACAACTCCCGCTTTTCACTGAAGATGATCAAGTGTGACAGAGGTGAGTCCATTGCCGTCTCACGCACTTTACATCCGTCTTTAAATTACTTCTCAGACATATGCAGGTTTCCTCACGATGTTTTCCTTCACCGTAAAGCACGTGGTGTGAAATCACTGCTCAGTTTTTAGATCGAGTGATTCTGATTCGAGGACAAATTATGATGGTACGTAACTAGGACGTGAAAAATTATGTATTTGGAAAATATTTTTATAATTGAACATAGTTTTAGAACAGTATGTGCAGACACTATATATCTTTTACATATTAGTAGATATCTGTACGTTCGTCTATGTACGTCATATGTAGATAGGCGTACATTAGTGCCGAGTACATAAATCTAATATAATATGAAATGTCGAGGTGATAACGTTAATATAACCGACTGTTATCGCCGCCGATAACGAGTGATAGCGCGAGTCAAGTGCACTGTTTCGTATATACCCCAAATATACCTACATACACACATAATTAGTGTGATAGGTGGTTTTGTAGGGTTGTTAATGCTTAATTTAAGAATATATACATAATAAGCTGACTAGAATCAGGGTTATTCCAATAATCCCCATTGAAAATCCCCACTAATGGGGAATAGTGAAATCCCCATTAGATTTAAAATAAATATGAACAACATACTGTATAAGAATGAGGAAGAAGTTATTTTAGAAATCAAACAAATTCATGTAATAGACAAAGCCTAAATTTAAATTATTTAATGTTCAAGAACGAAATCAAATCATAGTCTAATGGGGATTTGTGGAAAATTTGTCCACAAATCCCCATTCCAAGCTGCTTTCCATCGCAGTGGGGATTTTTGGACTTTTTTTCACTATTCCCCATTGGTGGGGATTTTCAATGGGGATTATTGGAATAACCCTGATTCTAGTCAGCTTATTATGTATATATTCTTAAATGGTATATAGGTGCCTACTTATACTCGTAGATATGTCTATCTACTATAGCGTTATCGTAAGTATGTAAATTAGTGATGTAACGAATATTCGCATTCGCATTTGCATTCGCGAATATTCGCTTATTTTTAGATATTCGTAATATCGCGAATATGAAAGAAAAAAAACAATTTGAAAATAATGGTAAGTAGGTTAATAAAATCAAAATCCTAAAAGTTCCTAACCTTATGTTTTTAATGCAAGAAAAAGTAACTTAACCTCAAAAGGCCATTTACTGTCTTCACTTTATCATTTGATATTATTAATTCATTACTTACTTTGGGCAATAATTTGCCAATTTAACATCTTTGGCAATCGTTACAGGTCAGTCGGAGGCCTAAAAATAATCTGACAACTGGTTTAACCCAGATCACAGATTTTCCTCCTAAATGGGGTTGCGAAGGTCAGATGGCAGTCGCTTCGTATAAAAATGAGGTGATCAGCCACATCGGGTTAAATCAAGGGCCGACCCCAAAAATGTATGGGATAAGGCCAGGGAGATGATGATATTTACTTTGGGCAATAAAACTTTATAATTAAATGTTCATTAAAACTTATACATTCGCATTCGCACTCGCGAATGTAAAAAAATTACATTCATTACATCACTAATGTAAATCAGTCCTAAGTTAGTTTGGTATATCTAGTAATAAACAAGCTGAAGGTACGATAGAAGGGTCAGGAGCTAAGGTTCCAACCATTAGTTTTGTCACCTACTGAACCCCTTGTATATCCGGTGTATGATGCTAATACATATTTATATTATTAACTACTAGCTGTGCCCCGCGGTTTCACCCGCGTAGATTTAGTTTCATCCTTATTGTTGCGGAACCCTAATATTTTTAATAAATAAAAGTTACTCCTTGAAACAACAGCTACCTGCCAGTGAAAGTCCCATTAAAATCGGTCCAGCCGTTTATATCCAGCCGTATACCTTCGTATGGGCTTATCCCATACATTGTTGGGGTCGGCACTTGATTCAACCCGATGTGGCTGATCACCTGATTTTTATACGAAGCGACTGCCATCTGACCTTCGTAACCCCATTCAGGAGGAAAATCTGTGATCTGGGTTAAACCAGTTGTCAGATTATTTTTAGGCCTCCGACTGACCTGTAACGATTGCCAAAGATGTTAAATTGTCTACCTAACAATTTAACAAACATTTGATTGTGTTTTAAAATAATCTAAAAAGCAATAAAGTTGATTCGCAGCAACCAACACAAACCAGCACCCAGTTACATAAGTAATCTCTCAGATCTCGGCAAGGCCAGGCATCCGGCGGAGCTAAACTTGAATCGTACCGACACTAGGTCACTGCTACGGCTCTTTACACCAAGCCCTTCTAACGTATAACTATTTGATTCAAATCGTGAATTACTCTTAGAGAATACTTTGGAAAAAATCTTGAAGCGTTCAGTTGTCGGTGTCCGATGCAATTTCTTCCAATCGTCTTTATCAAGAGCCATATCCTTGAACTCTATACGTCATGTCAGACACTTGTCTCATATATGTTAACCTTATTTAGATTAAGATTAAGAACCTTCTATACTAATACAATAAAGAGAAATTATTTTTATGCAAGTATTAGTAACAAATTGGTTCAAAAAGTACTAGACCGATTTTAACGCAAATAATTGAATTTTTTTACTAGGGGTGAGACTGTTGACCAGCCTACACAACAAGTATGACGCGAATCATCTCCATCTTCATTCTGTTAGTTGTCGACAAAGTTTTATTGCTGTAAGAACCGAAGCCTTGTCCATAAATTTGTGACGCCATAAATATTAGTAAAACATTTGGAATTCAACAGTTATCGCTATGAAATCGAACCTATGGCAAACATTTCCACAATAGTGCCATGACAGAAGCAATTAATTTAGTAAAACCTTCATTATTTAGGCCAAACACACAGCCAACGAGCGGTGAACGCACAAAATTACCGTGCACTCTTTCTAACTCACTGCTATCTAGTTATTTGTCCCTGTCTCACGTTCGAAATACCGTAAGAGAGAGGTAGTAGGCGGTTATTTTTTCACGGTTAGATAACGGCTCGAACGGTTTCCGCATATCTATGTTGACTTTTGGTGACTATACAGATGGCTTTTTCTATTTCAATACAACCGAAAATGCTATTTAAAAATATATGCGCCATTTTTCTATTAAGAGAAATATAACAATAAAACAAAGCGTATCCTACTCGGTAATACAGCAGCTTATTATGTGTCAAAAATTACCAAAATCGGTTCAGTAGTTTCAGAGATTAGCTCGAACAAACATACATAGTTAAAACCAACATGACCCCTTTGTCATATTAAGTAGTCCTAAAACGAGGGTGCTTGTAACCAGACTTTTACAGAAACTAAATTACTCTCAGGTACTCACGCCTCTTTTCCCCGAAGGTATAGGTGTACTTATTGTAAGCCCAAATTTGTTTAAAGCCCATGTGATAGGAGGCGAGCCTACTGCCGTGATACGAGGACTAATTATGATGAATTCTTAGCAAAAACTCTATTAGACTCTCAACACAAACCAAAGCTTATTCCGTCGCTTAGACGTCATTTATAACTTGATGATTCTGATATTAATAGGGATCAAAAGTTCACTGTTTCAAAATATACACTAATATTACAAAGACGAAAGATTTGATTGTTGTTTTTGCATTGAATGGGCTCCGAAACTACTTGACCGATCTTGAAAATTCTATCAGCAATGGATAGCTACATCATCAGCGAGTAACATAGGCTATATTTTATCCCCGTACTCCCACAGGAACGGGAACTACGCGGGTGAAACCGCGTGACGTCCGCTAGTTTTCTATAAAACGATAGAGTTCCTAAAAACAAAAGTAACGAAGCAACGAATGATTAATACAATGATTAGAAGAACAAAGTAGAATTGGTAACAGAATAATCGAGTGTGTAATTCCATACATTTGAGCAGCGGATTGGAGCAAGGGCACGGCCTCGTCACTAAGATCATGTTACTGTTTACACTAATACAAGCACTAAAACCTCTCTGGAATTCAATATATGGAGAAATTGGTGACAGAGAACACAGCTGGTATGGTCAAATAGAGGGCCTGATAAATAAGATATCGTCGTTGCACGTGCAAAAGTCGCTATGTGTATTTCGTGAACTCTGTGTCAAAATTTCCAGTAATGTTTAATTTTGTCATTATTAATAATAATATCTATCCAACATTAATCTAAAAAAGACTATGTAAATTTGTTATATGTATCAATAGTAAGAATTTTTTTTTTGAATACTCGGTCCATATTTCGAGAAAATAATTTTCTGCGTCTCCTAAAGTGTGTAAAAACACAGCTACTTTTGAACGCGCAACGACGATATAGTAATTTATAAGAATTAAACTTGTGTACGAGGTTTATTAGGCTTTGAATCTGAAAGTTGTAACCAGGAAGCAACATTAAGGATATGTATAAGATTAGAAACATTTTAGGCATGTTCATTTGTTTAGCAAAAGATAGTTTTTCAGTCACTAAAATTTTGAGCTTTGACATTTCATTTTGGTACCGTAAAGTTAAACATCAAAGCTAAGAAGTTCTTAATACGCTGCTTAAACGATCATAGTTGGCTCCCTGTTTATTTTTGTTTTTCGCTAAATACATAACCTTCGATGGGAAGGGTCTCTGATCTGAAGATATGGAGATACTAAAGTTTTGTGTATTTCGAGATTGGGACAAGACGAGAACTTCAAATCATACTTTTAAAGATGCACCTATTACTACAATTAACAATTTTAATTTGATCTCTGTAAGCAACTACTAATTAGATTTAATTAGTACCCGTAGCTTCAGGAAAATCCCATTTTAATTGAACAATGACTTTATTAAATTAATAAAATAACAAGTTCGAACGTGCATTCGCAACCGGAAAATGTACAAATGACTGCTAACAACTAAAATAAGTAGGCAAAAATTATCGCAAAATGTGACCAATCGTAGCATTTTGCCTCTATGGGCCAACCACAGACGATGGATAACTGTAATTACGTACGACGAAAAATAACAAAATGGCGGACAAGGAAATAGCTAATAGGTAATTTATTATGCATTGCTAATTAAATTTAACTACGACCATTGAATACTTGTATGTGAGTCAAATTCCAAATGGCTGAAACACTTTAAACATTAGGTTTTGATCTTAAATACTACGAATACATATTCCCATCTTTCATAGGATTATTGAAGCCCAGAATCATCGTCTTCTCAACCTCCTGCCTTATCCCATGTTATTTGTGGTCGGCGCAATGTGTTCTTCTCTTCCATTTATCTCTATCAGCCGTCGTATCTGTATTCACTCCCATTCTAGCCATATCATCTTTCACACATTCCAGCCATAATTTTTTACTGAATGAAAGAATAAATTCCAGAAAGTTTTGCAGAATAATCTAGGACGGTTTTACATAAATGACAAAAATTGCTTCCATGAGGAACTCAACTTACTCACTATGCTAGAAATTAACTCCTACATGTTGATATTTTAGTCATATTGCATGTCAGGCTTGGACTAGGTGAAGCCAGGGTCTAAGAATTTGGCTATGGTATCCCCTGCATGTCGTAAGAGTCGACTAAAAGGGGGCCGGAGGGCCTGCTGGCGGTGGTCGGGGGCCTTTTGAAGGTTTCCCCCTCGTCAATAAAAAAAAAAAAGGTGAATAAAACGAACCTAGGAATAATATAATATGATCAAATTAAGGAACTCTACAATACGTACATCTCTGCCTACCTCCTCGGAAAATACAGGCGTGAGCACTTTATGTAGGAGTAAGAAGAGAAGCGCCGATAGTACATCCACATTTCGCCAGTTGAGTTTAAGTCCCATGTAATACGGGTCGAGCCTATTGCCATAAACCGGGCACTGATCCAGATGCAAAACTGCCCGATCCGGGGATCGAAACTAGGACCTCGTGTTCAATAGTAACGTTTGCGACCACTAAAGGAGGCTATCAAGTTTAATTTCAATCATTTCTCCTATAAAGTTATATTTGTTGACCATAGGCTGTAGTGACAGCTTATCATCAGTCTGATTGTATACTTTAACTATCTTCGTAGTTCTTATAGAAATGGGTGATAGTTCTCGACAATGATGAAACATTGATTGCATTTTCAACTGCAGTGTTCACGGCAAGGATTTTTCCTATTTGTAACAAACTACCGGTTTTGAAGCAAACTTGGCATCTAGCTAACCTATTGTTGCTACAATTAAAATATTCAATGAAAAACACGGAAATTGCCTTGCATTATTCAAGGTTAGAACTTGGTCGGAATACAAAACTTTATAGATTTTCCCGTAGGTCAGTCAGTTCAGCGGTGATGGAAGATGGGACGATGGAATGATTGGCTTCGTTGAGAGTTTCAAGGTTTGGGATATACAAACTTATTTGTGTTTTGTATATGTGTAAATTTAAATTTGAAAGGTAGTTTGTTTGAAATACTTTTTTATTTTTTACTTTCGCACACTATGTCTTGTTGTTGAAGGCATGAAATATCAACAATATACTGTGTATTTTCTCCAATTAGAATCTGGTTTATCTTCTTCTTCCATTACTTTGCTAATTTATATTAGACTATGAATAGGATCTGGGTCACGTGTCTCTCTCTCATCTCTTGCGCATTTTGCTTCTGTGGTTACTACTTTCTCTGCCTTCAGCTGATTGACTTCGTCATTACACCTGAAAATTACAGAATTTATTTCGACAACATTGATTAGATTGAAAACACTTACTCACACAGCAGTATTTTTAATGTTATTTATCAAAATTGTAGCTGAAATTCAAAAGTGATGTGTTTTATATCTGAGACTAAATTACAGCAAAAATATGGTGCTCTGATGAGCAGGGACCTCTGGAGCCCTAGCGGCCCATGAGCTCTTATTGCCATGATAGTTTGACTCATATCAGCTGTGCAACAGTGACAGATGTATATGACGTGTATACAACTGTCACCGTCGAAAAGGTTAGCTATCATAGCAATGAAAGCTTATGGTTGGGCCCCTGATTACAATGTATGTATGTAGAAGAATTAACTTTAAATATATTAAGGTGACCCCACTGCAAATCTAGGTCATATGAAAATGGATTGTATTAGAATTGTGATATGTCATCGCTTCGCGTAACTATTGGAAAGTATTACAATCTAATTTACTGTGTTTACGACACACGGATAACAACAGAATTGTACTGTATGTATATTAGTTTGGCTTATTTTTATAATTATATTACGTGACATGAACAAAGATTAGCATCCCACCTAGTTTTTAACATGGCTTTTGAGCGCGCTGGGCGATTTAAGTTACAAAACATGTGATATTTAGTTAATTTAATTTGAAGCTTTAGGTCAGAGAATCATTATTATTTTCTAACTAGCTGTGCTCCGCGGTTTTACGGAACCCTATGTTTTTTTGAACACGGACGTATTTGTGACGGAGTTATTCCTTGTAATATTACCTATCCAACAGTGAAAGTGCCCGTTAAAATCGGGCAATGAAAAGCTGTTATTTTTTAATTACAAACAGACACTTCAATTTTATTTATCTCATAGATGTATAGATGATTCATACAGCTTAGGCCTTGGTAAGGCACTTATTAGCGTCGGCAAACCACAACAACGAATAGTTATAAAGGAGGTTGACATTCGTGTCTGTCTGAGGCAACGTAGCCCTAAAACGAATGACCAGATTATTTTTCACATTACGACATGATAAAAACTTAATCCGACCTTCGACCTGCCTCTGAGGAATATGGTACACATACACCCATGCACCGGTGGTGTTTTTGCGTATTTAATGTAATTTAGCTAATCTAACAGTTCGTTAGTGTAATTGTGACACATTGGTTCAAACGTAACACGCGATCTTATCACCTTGGCACTATTGCATATTATTACATTGTTAACTCTACTCAGATGATGGCGTGACAAAGAGCCAAATATTTGTTCATTGCCTTATTATTTAGTTTTAACGGTGACGATATCGCCTGCGTATTTTCCCCTTTTTTATGGGATTATATTACTCAAAATTGTAAAATTATATTATTTTTTTCCTTAGTTTCTTGCCAGGATCTTCTCAGTAAAAGCAACCTTCCGAACCTTGCGGTAGCATGTATAATCCTGTATAATTGTGTCATTGTGACGATTTGAAAGTACTTTGTTAAGGGTCTCTAATCATATAAATTTGTATTTGAATGTTAAAAACCGCCCCAAGCGGCTAGTGCAGAAAGCTTTAGGTCTCCATACAAAAGCGCATTACGCAAGGTCAAGCGACGACGTTCGGACGTGTCAAAACCAATACTTTTAATGCCTATAGACAGTAGTTTTGCCAAGTACTTTTCATAAGTACACAAGTGAACAATAGTAAATCACAGTTTAAAACGACATTGAAGCATGGTGGACCAAATAGCTGACACTCCGAACCATATCTACTTCAGTTTATGATTTATGATCGCTAATTGCTGCTTCGAAAAAAACTCGTTACAATGATTTATGCGATTGTAGGTTTAAAGTGTCTAAAACTCATTTGTGTTTCCTAGTTAGGCCGAACTAGCTTGCTGTAAAATGGATGAATAGAATTTTTACCTCTGCAAAATATGCCCCTGTCTAAGTTTCTCACTAATAATCTTAAAGTCTATATTAAAACATAATATTTACAGCTTACGTTGTGTAAAACCAATCGTTTTCACGATAACATGACACATTGGAAGAAGTACCTTATTGAAAGTACTTTGGAAGAAATCAAATCAAAAAAAAAAATGTTGAATTTTAGAATTACCCGACAAAGTTCAGCTCGGCCAGCGCTCGCTCGTTGGCGACATGTAAAAAGCCCAACGAAATCCGGACAACCAAGACACTATTTATTTTGGCCGAACACGCAACAAAAAAGTAAGTACGCCTGGCAACCCTACATGCATAGTCTAAAGTATAAACTCCGAATGTTGTACAGCCGCGTTATTCACTAAGGTTTCTCAGAGTCGCACTCGTCGTTGAGTGTCGGTTTTAAAGATACGAAATTGAACCTTATCCTCTATGTATTATGTATCAATTTCCTATGATTGATACCAACGCTCGTTGTGGAGTTTGACGCTGATAAACCTTAGTGAATAAGGCGGCAGTGTACGATAGATAGTCGATAACACAGTGGAGCAGTGAAGCGAGCTGTAAACACCGCGCAGCCATCGGGACTGGTTCTCAGTTCTCCGCGAAATGGCCACTCTAGGCCGAGATGCAAGGTCACTGCCGTACTGACACCATGATTTACAGATTCTCCTAGATTTTTACATACCACGCCTGTATTCCCCGAAGGGATAGGCTGAGGTGTTGTAATAACAACACTTGGTAATCCTCTGACGAGTATTATGGGTATAATATAAAAGTGGACTGTATTAGTAAGCAACTGGTTCTATTTCGCCAAACAACACTTTTCACCGAGGCTGAAAATGAAAATGAAAATGATTTATTCAGTTTAGGCCCTGGTAAGGCACTTATGAATGTCGAATAATTGACCACCGGTTCGGAAGGATGATTATGAGTAAAGCACGTAGTGCGAAATCCCAGCACTTAAGTTTAGAAAAATCTGGTTGATAACTCTTTTGTCTGAGACACCTAAGTTAAATGCTACAGGGCCAGCTATGATCGTTTAAGCAGCGCGTATTAAGAACTTCTTAGCTTTGACGTTTAATTTTACGGTGCCAAAACGAAACGTCAAAGCTCAGAGGTTCTTAATACGCTCTGCTCAAACCAATGATGGCTCCCAGGTACTCGAAAGTTACAACGAGGAGAGCAGCGCGTAACAACTTTTTAATTGTGACGTTTCATTTTTATCTTATCAAACGCTTTTAGTTAACTGTTACCCGCGACTTCGTCCACCTGAATATAAATTTGCCTTTTATGCAACATTGTCCATTGATGCTTGTGATGTGTGATATTATAAAGCCTAAGCCTTCCTACATAAATGTACTATTCAACACATTTTTTTTTGTTTTGTGGTTTATACTTCGTGCAGTAGGTTATGAATAGGTCTTGTTGTTGCTAAAGATTTTTATCTTATGTGATGGATGAGACGCTTACCATCAGATTTGTCATCGTCATCATTCACTGCCTTTGCAGCCTTCACAATCACTTTTTTAGTAACTTAAGTGTGCTCAAGTTTTGAAATTATCATTCTGCGTAGTCCTTCACGGGGTAGGCAGAGGTGACAATGAGTACTATTAAAAATGTTAACATAACATAGATAATTTGTTACATAAATAGATATTAATAATTATTATAACATCTAACCAAACCCATGGTCACCGTACATGCGCGCGCGCATGCTCTAACCTAGAAACGTAGGATTTCGTGACATTCGCGTCTTTGCGTATGTGTGCGTTCATTCAACTATGTGTGTGTATTGAGTCAACATTTACCGGTTAGCATGTACGCTTCTAAATATTGAAGTTTTGGCATTTTGAACTGTATTTGTATGGCGTTAAGGAGTATGGGTGTGTTTTGGGAAATGGACAAGGCATCATGGCATTGGTCGCTTTTGGTATGATAAAATGGGCGTCAGTTAGTGCATTTATAGAATGATTTGTGTGTTTAGATCATTTTAGATCGTTTGGCGGCCATTCTTGTTACGTTACATCGTAGGATTGGAATATATTCTAACTCCGTGAGTACTTACTTAATTATGTTGCTTCATTTTTAGACCGTGCTTTACAGTGAAGGAAAACATCGTGAGGAAACCTGCATATGTCTGAGAAGGAATTCAAAGATGTATGTATAGTGCCTGAGACGGCGATAGACTCACCACGTTGGCACTTAATGATGTTCGGTGAAAAGTGAGTGTTGTTATTAGAACACCTCTGCCTACCCCTTCGGGGAATACAGGCGTGAGTTTATGTTTTTTAGAGGAAAATGTTGATATTTATTTTAAATTGCATTGGTCCCTGATAAGTTGCAAGTACTAATTAAATTTAATTATAGTTATTAATTTAACTAGTGCATTATTTAATGATGTGCAGATTTTTTTAATAATAACGTTATTTTGGATTTACGGTCATCTTAATCTCTGAATACCAAAGTGCAGTCTAATACTTTTTTCTTTAATGTCACTGTCATTTGGAGCTGTCATGAATGGGCCCAGTAGGTTATTAAGTAAGTCTGTGTTTCGAAATAGTATACAGATATTTCGAAACACGCTTAGCCAGACGTGTTAACCCTAAAATTCCGAAAGCTAAGAATAAAATATTATTATTATTTTTTGGGTAGTATTTATTTGAACTTTGTAAACCTTTTGGTGCAGATTCTGACAGATATGTAATTTGAACATAGAAGATGATAAAATATTGCCCTTTGAACTGACGGTAATTCTGTAAATGTTACTCCTGAAATTCTTTAGAAATTATATGGATAAGGCCCCTTTTCCTGAATCCGGTCTAGCTTTCAAACCCAATTAGAAAAAAATCTTGCGTCCTATTAAATATGATGTCAGGAATACTGAAATGTCACTTAAAACAAAGTTCATCTTAAATTTGGGCGTTTATCTATTTTGTATGCGAATCTGCAGTTTGTAAAGGTATATTGAATTAATAATTTGGGAAAGGACTTTTTGGATTACATTTCAGCACATTTCATGAGTATTTATTCGTACTCTAGACTGATGAGTAGTTACTCTGTAACTTAGTCATTGAAAATACACGTTTTCAAATCCTAAACCTATTTCGTGTTAACACGATCCATTAGTAGTCATAATTTTAGGAAAATTTGCAGGAAAATCACAAATCGTTTTTGCTTAATTTATTAGTTTACTCTTCATGATGCTTGTAGGTATTCGACTTATCTAGACATCTATACATCTATACAGTTAAATAAAATTGAAGTGTCTGTTTGTAATTCCAAAATAACAGCTTTTCACTAAATGCATATGAAAGTATACACGCTACTGACACTAAAAAACCAAGTTCTAAAATTAATTTATTAAAAATATTAGGGTTCGGCGACAGTAAGGATGAAACTAAAACTACGCGGGTGAAACCGCGGGGCACAGCTAGTGATAATCATATGTTTACAAGAAGTTATAACATGTATACTTACTAAGTAATAGTTATATAACTATTTATACAGATTAAATAAGTTAGGTAAAGTCCTAGAGATATTTAAGAATGTATAGACAGCAACGTGACATCATTTATTATTTACTAGTTGTGTCCCGCGGTTTCACCCGCGTACACTTTTCATAGGTGGCCTGCGAAAGCTTTTTTTTAGCGCTTGTTTTTTTCAAAAGTAGCCTAAGTTACTCCTTGTTAGCTAGCTATTTGTTAGTGAAATCAGTCACGTGACACATGTCATTCCGGTACATTGTGTATCGTTTCTACTAGCGAAGCGTGAGGATAATGTTACTTTGTCTACAGGCCCAGTACCCCCACAGTCTGAAATATCAGCAAATTTCTGCTTTTGATTGATTTAGTCTTCTACGCAAAGAAGTAGGGATGAGTTTGTCATCAATTAGTCGTTGATTGAGGGTTGTAACGTTGCCAAAACTGCCAAATGTAACTCTATTGCTACCCGAATAACATCCATAAACGCGTAACCTTTAACTAAACTATTTAGAACTACGTCAGCTGTATGTATGTAAGTAGATATTAGATTTCGCACATGGTCGCTACGCTGGCCCTGACACCAATCAACGCACGCGCATGTGTGTGTCGGTGTCTCAACCTCAATTGGTGCTATGTTTTAAGGTCATGTCTAGATAGATTTTAGACAAAAAACAGGGCTTAGAAGGTTTGTTTAGGTTTTTAGAAGGACTTGGTACAGGATTGTTGTAACAACTTATACATATGAAATTTTGATGTAAATCCAATCCATTATTCTGCATGTGCTCAAGCCTGTTCCTGAGAGGTAGGCAGAGATGTTCTTATAGTAGTACACCCACACTTTGCCAGCTATGCTTAAGTCTCATGTATTTTCATTCATATTCATATATTTATTGCAAGTTAGTTTCAAATATACACACAATATTAACTTATAGTGGTAATAACTCATAACTAACAACCCTGTTAGGGCACAGCAATTTCAGAGCAATGTAATAGGGAGCGAGCCTATTGCCATTAACCGGCCACTAATCCAGACTCCGGGCTGCTACTGGGAAATTACAGATGGAAAAACTTAATAACACTTTGCTCGACTTTGGGATCGAAGCTCGAACCCTAGATCTCGCGTTCCTGAGTAGCGTTTAGAAGGAAAGAAAATAAGTTTATTCGTAACAACATACACAAAAGAGCGAAAAGGATTATAGTAACATTGTTTTATAGTTGTTACGAATTGGTCCCAACTCAGCATAATCTGGCTGCCACGTTGATGACAACCAACTGATCTTCCGCTAGGACCAAGGCGTGACGTCACAGCACGTTTCAATCAATTATTATATTTTATTGCTTATTATTTCATCAGCGGCTTGGCAAAATTTATTCAGCGGTTCTGTTGTGGGATTAAGGCCAGAAATGACGGAACAGGTGATTTAATGACAGATAATCTAGTGGAATGATATCTTCTTAAAACCTTCAATTATAGGTAATTAATATCAAACGCGATTTCCCGTAGAAAACAATCATATTTAATTCCATCTGTAAGTTAGCCAACAGTCGGAAAATGGCGGATGATATAACTAACATTTGACGGTGACGTTTGACAGTTATATTGCCTCGTCCCTTGCATTCTGGTTACGGAAAATTATTTTATGAAAAAATTAGGATATTAAGTAATAAATACTTACCTCGGTAAGAGGATCAGGGGCCCAACCATGAGCTCTTATTGCAATGTTAATTCAGTTGTGCGACAGTGACAGATGTATGCACGTCACATACATCTGTCTCATAAATGAGTGAAACTATCATGGCAATAAGAGCTCTTGGTAAGGCCCCAGATTAGCAATCCAGCGAGGTAACGCAGACAGCTTGCTGCGCACTATTCCTGCAGACAGAAATCCAAATTCCGTTTTTTATTTAATGTTTACTTTATTAATAGGTGAAGTAATATTGTAATATGTATTAGTACTATAACAATCCTACTACATAATTAAATGTAAGTAACAAATATTATGTTAATAAGTGCAGCCTATGGTAACACCAAGAGTGTCTCTTTCGCGTTGCATACCTTCTACGTAAAGGAATACTTAAAAAATTTCACTTAAAAAGCTTATCCTTCTTTGAAATAGTACCTAATTAAAATTAGGTATTTTCGGTAAAATATGGGTATTAATAACACCTTCGGGAACCCTTGCTGGAAGTGTTTTTGAATATTAATCTACACTAATATTATAAACAGGAAACATTAGCTGTTTTTTTTGTTTGTTTGATTGCATTGAGTAGGCTCCGAAACTACTTGACCGATCTTGAAAATTCTTCAAGCAATGCATAGCTACATCATCTGCGAGTAACATAAGCTATATTTTATCCCCGTACTCCCACGAGAACGGGAATTACACGTTTGAAACCGCGTGACGTTTTTATATCGTTGATAACACAGATCCCCAGTTAATAACTCAGCAATGGGGTAATAAATTGAATACAACAGACCTCGTAGTTCAATTTAGTCATAAATCACACGGAATGACATTAGATGTTTTCTAATGTCTGTTTGCAGTGCCTACAACCCGCCCAACAATGCAAGCACGTAATTTCTCTATTTAGGGAGAAAGTATGCTTGACCTACCTGATCTTAGGATAAACTACGTATTACTAGTTATTAGATAACCTATAATACTTTAGTCGATGTTTAGAGTTTAGACAAAATTATTATAATGAATAGACTCAGGTGTTACTTTGCGGATGTTCATGTTTATGGTTATAGAACACTAGCGGACGTCACGCGGTTTCACCCGCGTAGTTCCCGTTCCCGTGGGAGTACGGGGATAAAATATAGGCTATGTTACTCGCTGATGATGTAGCTATCCATTGTTGAAAGAATTTTCAAGATCGGTCAAGTAGTTTCGGAGCCTATTCAATGCAAACAAACAAAAAAACAATCAAATCTTTCCTCTTTATAATATGTATTAGTGTAGATATAAAATGTTACAACGCTTTATTCCTCTATTACAAATACACAAATCACATAGTTATCTCAGTGATGTGCAGTCCAGTACCCCAAATTTTAATAAATCGTCGGGTAGACTTTTTCTATACCCATACAAAATAGTTATTTTGTCCTCAAACTATTCCCTACCAACTTATAGAAAATAATTTATTATCAAGTAATTTTTCATCGTCAATTGCAAAGACAATTTCTCCAACGTTTTTACAAGTTCACTGTAACAAAAGAAGTTAATTCGTGTGATTTGCAACGCGTCATCATTTCGTTATTGCATCCGCCATTTTGGAATTTGCGCGCGCTTCTATCTGTCATTAGGCAGGGATGCCAACATGGTGAAATTACAAGTTATCGCTGCGTTCAACTATTAAATTATGGACTCTTCTGACTTCTATGTGTGTGTATGAGAAAAGTTAATTAAATCTGCTCTACGACATATTGCATCCGTCTATATTTAATGGTTTTTATATGAATGTATACGTATATGGTTAAAATAAAGGTCTTAGAAAAGATGGATTGTGTGAAAGATGATGTGGCTAGAATGGGAGTGAATACAGATATGACGGCTGATAGAGAGAAGAACACATTGCGCCGACCACAAATAACATGGGATAAGGGCAGGAGGATGATGGTGCTATCTACCAAAGTAATTAAATAAGTATACGTGCTAGCATATGAAAGTATAATTTTTGGTTTCTTTTGCCAAAACTCTATAATTTCGTAATATATGAGTAGGAAGCCTTAATTATTAAGAAATATGAAAAGAAATACTTTAAAGCAACACCAGCACAATAATTACAGCGCAATTGTACAACGGATTTCCTTAATCGACATTATATCTTTACGACAAAGATGCCGAAATGTAATTTATACTTTTGTTGTGACCTCGACCGAGACACCTTGCCGAATCCTACTTAATAACTTTCGTATTTATATCACAAAATAAATTTTACAATGATCTTTTTTAAATCATTCTATAATTAGTATGTCCTTATATTTGTATTCGTAAAACAGTTGAGACAAAATTGAGATTTCTTTAGGACGAATTTCGTTACGTATTAGAATAGCTGAAAGTACACACATACATAAATGCTCACGCCTATATCCCATGGGGGTAGGCAGAGACCACCGTTCGCCACAAGCTACAATCCTTACATACTTCTTTCATGCATCTCTTCATATACTTCCTGCAGTTACAAGTTCTCCAAATTTGACCTTTCTGAAAAATATTATTAATTTGGTCGGAGAGCACGTTAAGCCGTCGGTCCCGGTTAACAATTTAACATCTTTGGCAATCGTTACAGTCAGAGGCCTAAGAGAGTCTGACTTATTAAACCCAGATTACCGATTTTCATCCTAATAGGAAGGTCATATGGCAGTAGCTTTGTATAAAAATCAGGTGATCAGCTACATCAGGTTGAATTAAGTGCCGACCTCAACAATGTCCCATAATGCCAGGGAAGTGGGATGTCTGGGTCACGAGTTAAGGAGAAGTACCTACCTTTGAATAGTCATTTTATGGGTCTGTCACTGTCAATATGTATGGCATGAGGCGAATAAAAACATGCGCAGTATTCCCACTATTTATCGCTGCGCGTTCTTTACTCGTGACGAGACCTGTATTACAATATGAACTAGCGGACTTCACGCAGTTTCACCCTTGTAGTTCCCGTTCCCAAGAGAGTACGGAGATAAAATATAGCCTATATTAATCAGTAATAATGTAGCATTCAAATGGCGAAAGAATTTTTGAAATCGGTCCAGTACTTTTTGAGCCAATTCGTTACAAACATACACCTTTCTTCTTTATAATATTGGCATAGATGTTACCAGTGCCATTTAATAAACATCAAACATGCTTCGGAGCTGAAGTTAGTTATGAATCTGAAACCATGAGTCAATATCAAATAGTTTAAGTTCGATATGAAAATAGTTTGCAATAGTTTTATTGTCCTGAGTCCAGTTACATAAGCCGACACAATGGCGTGTTATAATTAAAATACTTGGGTCCGAGGTTCGATTATTGCGCAATGTTAACACCTGGACGATGTTAGCTTTTTAATTATCAAATTGTTTTACTTTCGTCGTGTTACGTTGAGGAATTATTGAGAATGCCAGGACCTACTTGAAAATGTTTTATAAAGTTTTCCGTTCACTCTGACAACCAGTTTGATACGAGTAGTAATGGTATTCGTGGTCTAAGTAATTAATTGAATTGTAGTTGCGCTAAACACTAAAACGTCATTAAATTTATTAGATATTATTTATTTTTTGTAAGCATAGACTAAGATAGTCTTGGTTTAATTATAAAGGGGGTGAACACAGTTATGGTGGAAGTTTAAACCATGTTTTGTAATAATAATTATTATTATTATTGAAATAATAATAAGTATTATGTAATAATAAGTATGAGCCTGTGACCCACTGCTGGGTAAAGGCATCCATCCACTTTTTCAACTGTTCCTGTCCTCAGCAGTCTGTTATCGCAAGCATAAAAGGTATAGAATAATTATTCACAAAACAGCCTCATTTTTTTCGAACTGAATTCACGAGAAATCATTACAAATGATATTTTTTTGAAATACGGAATGTATTAACTACTTTTTAGCATTACGTAACGTCTCGCATCAGTGCTGCCAACCGTGAGAAACTCGCGGTTTGACATCCACTCTACTTATCTATGACTTTCTGAGAAATTGCATGAAACAGTTTAATTTGTCGTAATTGCTTTGCCCTGCGCTGTTTGTACTGTGATAATGATAAGAGGTTGTAAACTTATCTATCGTAATCAAGACCGTTGTCGATTTTGAAACTGTTTCAGATATCACATCACTTATGTATATACTTTATTCACACTGTCTATTGAGCAGAAAAAAATAAAAAGTTTTTTTTTTTAATGATTAAAGAAGTTGAATCTGACGGCTGGTATTTTATAGGTTAAATTTAAATTCAAATTACCGAAATGAAACAATTTAAGAAAATAATATTTATTAACATTATAATTTTACTGTCTTTGCAGGCAGGGTTACCTAGTTTTATTTTATAATAAGATAAAGGGAAAAACGTTAAAAATATAGGTAGGTATTATATATTTCAAAATCTAAGAAGTAACTTCTATCATGTGAGGCCTTCAAGGCCACTCAATCGTTAAACGTAACTTCCTTCGATATAAATTAACATTTCCTACGAATAAAGTAACACCTCAAAAAAAAACGCTCGTTAGCAGATGGACTTGCCTACTGCCTACCAAATATGGTAATGCAATAAAAAATAGATCTCATATTTTTCAAAACCCTGTTATTTTCCCTACGTTAGCCTTAAATGGTTTGAAAGATATAAAAATTTAAATACACCGAGCAACGACCCGACCATAGATAAAACCGTAAAAACTAACCGAACACCGCGACCCATACTTGCAAATGAGATCTTAAGCTAATAAATTTAAAGAACTATTTCGAATAAACATTAGCGTAGCAGATGTTGTTCGAAATGAAGATTAGGGGAACTAAGGCATAAAAAGCGGTCAGCCAATCGCGTCCCGCCGCGGCCTTCTGTCCCTCTCACGCATCGATCGCCCGCTCTTTCTAATGCTCATATTTTTTGCCATCTTATTCTAATTCCTCATTCAAATGCCTGCGTTCGATTGCAGAGGCGCGTAACCTTTTATGTCATAGAACTACAATTTTTTTTTTACTCTGCTTATGTTCCCTATATGGCATTTCGGGTGCATACACTTCGAATAATTATCAAGGCCTTGAATAATTAAGTGTGGTAAATAAATTATATTTTTTATCATAGATTATGATCGATGGCTTTCATTTTTTCCATAGTCATGGACTTTACGCGTGGTTGCGTGTGCCGTGGATGTGATGGGAATACAGATAAACAATGTTTCATGTTACGGTTTTTTAACAATCTTGTTAAAATGTTTTGTTGTCAAAAACTTACTGACTTTCAAAATGATGATAAATCAATGATCATTGAAATGATTAAAACGTACTGTAATTGCTCTAAAATTAAATAGCGCGTTTATAATTAAATTTATCAGACATCAAGTTTATAAGCAGCTGTTCGGACAGAGTACCGTAGAGCCAAAAAGAAGAACAACGTTACGATATCCACATTGCAAGCAATACCGTATGGTTTAGTCATATACTATTGTCGTTGACAAATAATGTCAAAAATATCAAAATTACACAGACAGATGACCTATTGTGTTGACTAAACAAAACGGTAATTAACACAAAAGCAGCGCCTTCCCATTCTACAAGGGTTTTGCTTCAGAACGGACTTTAACAAGTGATCAAGTAAAACAATTATTAAGCACAAACAAACACATGCACATTAATAACTATAAGTATTTTCTCTCCTTAGGTAACAAAGTGTAGTTTAGATCTCAACATTATTTTATTTCATAATATGATTTATGTGAAACTATAGTGATGGCTCTAATATTGACAATGCAAGCAGATTTAGTTCATGGGAGGTCTTAAGATATACAGCATCCGGCGCCATTGTCTCTGGTTCACCAGCTGTATCTGATAGCCTCACCTTTGTATTTACACCCGCTTTATTGGTAATTAATATCAGGTTTCATTGATAGATCCTTCTTGTTTTTTTATTTTAATTAGGATTTTATTATGGTTGTGGATTCTTTCTAAATCTTGTTTAGTTTTTTTTTTCAAAACCAATTTTTACAATTTTCTGATAATTAAACCTCCTGCTTACTACATTTCATGAAAATCGTTTGAGCCGTTTCCGAGATTCAGATTATACCTACATAAATATATATGCAAGAATTGCTCGTTTAATGGTATAAGATTAGATAGATAGTATGTATTTGTATAAACTATTTCATGTAGGCTGTGTTTTTAATATTACACTTTAATGTCTTGAATCAGGTTGATCGTAAACTAATAAAATTGTTAAAACTTTTTCCTTGAGTTTTACAAATGATTAAAAACTAGATCGTCAAATAAGTAGTCTATGCGTAGGTTTGCGGTAGTGATCCAATAACACACAAAGTTTCTTCCTCATTCACTACTTGAGTCAGTCCATTCAATAGATAATAATGTTTAGTTTGTTAGGATTCCCCGCTACATACGCAGCTTATTACTAGAGGAATATTATTCGCTGATTCAATTAAATTTACAGCATATTGTTTTCCAATACCCTTGTTATGTCTGTATACTTGACTTAACGTCAAGTAAACAAATCGCCTTACAAGTACTTACTGGTTCTGAACAAAAACGATAAATATTCTAACCACTGTTTTCAATTTAGCAAACTGCAAGACAATAAGTCAACACCATATTGCGCAACAGTCCATTTATGGTGTAAATAACAAGCTATAAAAACTAAATAATTGAAAAACTGTCCGGTTGTGCACATTATTTAATAATGTTAATTAGAAACAAGCAATCTGTGCAATTCCATGCGCATATTCGCGATCTGCCAAACAAGGACACTGGGCGCTTCCTTGTTGATTCACTTTGCGTGGACAAGCTATGAGAGGTTCTATTGCTCAATTGATGCTGTGAGCTGATTCATCTGTCTACCTCGTTCCAGGAAATCCAATGTTACTGCGGATAAAGTTAGGAGTTACTTCTATCTTATTCTACTGTATTTATATTTGTAATTTGGAATAAATTTAAGTAATGGACGATTTTGTGCAATTGACAGTACGAGACATTAATTTACTTAGAGTGGTTTCAACCTGAAACAATTTAGTATATAGAGCTATTTTAAATCATACTTTATTCTAACCTTTGTATTCTGAAAAATTCCAAACTCAAAACTTATTTATGTATTATGATGGTAATTAATTAGCTGGTGTAGCTAATGAACACCAGGGGTATCTCTTGTGAGCCTTCACCGCGTATTAACTAGTATATCCACGTGGAATGCATCCGCTACATCCCAAGCCTCGCTCCAAACCCACAAACATGTATGCACAAATGCAAACTGACTCATGTCGACCTTGAAATAGACCAGTCTAATCGCAGTTTTAGCCAATCAGTAGTCGACGCACGCAGCTCGCCATCCTTTGTTTATCGTTGGTGTGTCACGTCATTTTGCTAAAATGACCTTTTGTTTAAATTATATTAATTAAGTTACGTCGTTTCACCTTATTAGCTTTCAGGAAACCTTACAGCGAAGCCGTTGGCGATAAATTAGTGGAAAATAACTCAATATTGCGCTCTGTCGTCACTGTTCTTGAAATGTTTCAGTTTCATGGTTAATTGCATCTATTTTATTGACTTCCTAGTCTTGGGTGCACGGGATTTCTATAAGGTAAACGATTATTGGAACAGATTAATAACGATCATAGAAGTCTTTAACAAAAGCGCAACTACGCCACTATTACTGCGAAATAAAGAGAATCTGAACTTTTTCAGATAAATATTTTATTTTGATTAAAAACTCACAAAAACGTACAATAGAAACAAAAACCAGTCTGTGTCTAATTATTTAGTGCATCAAACAGTACAGTTACGAGCGGTGAGCAGATTCTCTCGCTTTCGAAACACATTAGCCCCTCCGATTTACTTGGAAGCGACTCTAATGTGTAATTATTTTTTTATTATTATTCCAAGCATGGGAGTTCATCGGCTTCACATTAATTACAATATTAACATGTAACGTCTCGCTTCAGCTCACCACTTCGGCTGTAATAGTAGTTTTGTGATACTATTTCTGAGAAGCAATTGATAAGTATATTTATTAACTAACTGTGTAGCCGTGCATTTGGGTGATAGAGATGAAAAATACACATGCCAAGCATAAATAAACAAGGCTTAAAACAGGTTTTATATACCTCAATTACAATAAATGATATTTGAGTAATTGTGCATTGTGTAATTACGAAGAAAATTTGTAATCGGATTTACACACACAACATTTTTTTTATCTATCTGGTATTTATCATCAAACAAACGAATTGGTCAGCTTTATTAACAGTAAAAATTACTAATTACAAAAAAATTGCCCATTTTATTTCCATTTAGTACATCTGACATTGTTAACTATATAAAATGGTTTGCTATTTTTTTTATACACTAGGCCTTAATAAAGAAATTGAAACAAACGTAATTCTTTATGTATCGTATTTTTTAGATATAGATTTTTTAATGTTAAGACACATAGTCAAATTAACAAGTTCCTCTAAGCTATAACTCTCTAATCAACTGAAATAAACGGTAGGAAAATTTATAATTTAACCCTATTTATGAAGAATCAACAAACAAGAAAAAGTTTACGAAGATTGTTACACTAATTGCCACGTGTTAAAAACGCGCGAAAAAACTGTTGACGATCTGCGTAACGGATGCTATAGACAATGAACACTTTTTATTCCATGCTCTATGCTAATTTGAGCGATTTTATGATTGCAATTCAAATCTTGACGCAAATGTTTTTTTGTGCGTAGAATGTACTTCTAGGCTTGAAAATTCAAAAACAATATTTTTTTATGTTTCGTCTCATATGAATGAATTTATGAACAAGTAAGAGATATTAAAATAAATAGTTTCATTTTTACATTCTTTAAAATCGATTACACATTTAAAGATAATTTAATAATTTGGAGCATTAAAATTTCTCCTACAGCCTTTACACATAAATTTTCTTTGGTATAATTACTATAATACTGGCGGGAATATCTGTCATTTTCCCATTAAACTGTTAATTTGTCCCAGTATCTCACAGCAATATAATCGAATGAACTATTTATCGATGCAATTAATTACAACACAATCGATACGAGTGCGAGAAAAATACGTTTAGTTCGAGTCGGGCCTTGGCCGTTGAGTTGACATCTAGGTGTGGTGGCACTGTCGCAGGAAGCGGATCTAGAACTTGAACTATTTATGTCAATGTTTGTTTTATTATCTAAATCAAACCTTGACTTCAAAATAAATAAATCCACGTAAATAAGGTTGTAAGTTAAGTTAAGTTAATCGGCTCGTAAATTTCTATTTTTTAACTAAGTAGCGGACGTCTGGCGATTTCACTCGCGTAGTTCTCGTCCCCGTAGCAGTACAGATAGGTTATATTTCATATATAACCTATATTAATCAGTGATAATGTAGCACTCAAACGGAGTACTTTTTGAGCCAATTCGATACAAACATACTGTGTCATGGGTCAGTTTTGTTTTGCATCAACCTTTCAAATTAATTAAACATTTCTCTTCTCGCTTTCACTCAGACCCCGACCTTAGATATAATTCACATTGCTGTCTACATGAAAGTGTATCTCTCGCAGTAAATATATTATTGATAATTTAATATTTGATTGTTAATTTTGTGCAACGAAAACACGGCCATAAATTAACAGACAGCTCAATGACGTACTGGAAGGCACATTGTTGTTTGGAAATTACTATAATAACTACAAGATCTATTGGTGTATAAAAAACAAGCGGACGTTCCCGTTCCCGTCGGAGTACGGGGATAAAATATAGTCTATGTTACTCGCTGGTGATGTAGCTATCCATTGCTGAAAGAATTTTTAAGATCGGTCTAATAGTGTCGGAGTCCATACGATACAAACAAACAAATATTTCCTCTTTATAACATTAGCATAGATAATTATTGATTATATGCCACGTATACTGTCTTCAATTTAATTGACAAAAATATTTCTTGAATCCAGGTCTAGAACGGGTGGCGGAGGAGTTGATGGGTCGAAGAAAATGGAAACTATATCAGGACGCGTTAATACCGAAGCGAAGCGAGCCAGATCCTTCAAGCGACGAAGAGTCCATGCCTTCCGACCCTCCCCCATCGCTCAAGATCAAGACCATCGAGCAGATCAACGCACCCGAGGACGGGGTCTACTCACGAGAAGACCAAGAAGACCAAGTAGACCGAGTAGACCGAGTAGACGAGAAGCCGCGGCGGCCAGAAACTATCCTGGAATCGTTGATCAAGAGACCGGCGACACACCCCAAGCTGGCCGAAGAGCCGGTGGACTGGAAGCCGGCAGACAAATGCTACTTCTGCGTGGATGGTGAGCGGGGGGAGCCCGCTAACTCGGAGACCAGGCCGCCTGGTGCTACGGTAAGTTATTTAAACCTTTTAAGTTGACTAACGCGCTCTTTGAGAGTCCTACATCGAACCATGATTCGATAAGGCCAAAATAAAACTTATCGTTAGCTTAATGTAACTATTTTTCGCGGACGAAGTCGCGGGCAGATCGTGTGTCGATATTGTTTTAAGGGGCATCCTTAAAATGATATCAACACAGGAGGAGTTAATAGTAAATTCTTACTAACTAAATTGTAAGTTACGTAAGAATTTAGTTTGAACTTAATGAAGTTCTAATTATAATTAAAACTCAACTTAATTGCCGGTACAAAGTAAAACATTTCAGAAGCAAGGAATTTAATAATGCTTTAGAATAAAATTCCGCACAAAAACTGTAAGCAGTATTGTTTTTAAATTAAAAACTTACGTGCCTGCAAATGCCAGTTTTTGTAATGAAACTGGAATAAATACTTTTCGTGGGAAACCAGCTCAATATCTAATCAATTCTAGTGTTCTCACAATATTAAAAACAAAAGGATTTTTCCATTTCATTTCATCATTCTTTTCCAATATAACAGAAAGAAAAACATTCACATGTTAAATCTATGGAAGAAAAATACTGTTAAAACATAGATAATTCTTATCACAAAAAAAAAAGTTTGCATTTTTTGACAGCTGTCATTGATACAATATTTATTTAGTAAATCTATGGAATTTGCACTGCTCCTTGTCAATGCTTATCGTACATTGCTGGCTGTGCATATTCGGGCTTAGAGTTTAGACTTCATAGATAATTATACCAGCAATGTATAATGACGAAATTGAAAGATTTTAGGATCATACGTCGTTTTTTCTCTTTGTAAATATGATTGAAAATTTTATGATGTAGTTAAATTAAGAAACGTATTATGATGACAAAAGTTGCTAAACAAATTTTTTTGGTAATTTCACAATTAATATTTAATTAAATCTCTACAACCACAGGCTAGCAAGAAAAAAATTGCCAGTTAAAAAAGCTGAAATGTATAATGTTAGCTAATAATTCCTTTTCGTGTAAAGTTGAATGAGGAAGTTCTAAATAGCATGGACAAACCCGAAGGCAGAAGCTAATTAATACTTATAACAAGGTAAACTAAATATTCTGTCACAACAAACAGTGTCACTTAAATAATTAATGAAGGTACGATGCAATCTAATCATTGTCTATGTATAATTACAGTTTATTGTAAACCCTTTAACTGCACACTGCAATTATATTCCTTGTCTTAACCAAGCTCAACAAACACCAGCCTAACTTGAGCCCTGCAGTCTCATCCGAACACCGCATTCGCAAGGGAATTTTCAACGACAACCGCATAGGAAGAGGTCATAATAGACTGGCTGCTCGACAAACCATAGTTTCAATTTACAAAACAATACCTTATCCATTTTCTGCGATTCCACGTCAAAGTAGAAAACTCGTATTTTGATTAATACGCGGGAAAGAGATAGGGTGCGTGGCTGCGAGCCTACAAGAGGTAGTGAGCTTTGTACTCAGTGTGCTAAAGTCGAATTTCGCTTTGATAGGCTCGTTGTTACTGAAATGTGAGTGTAGGCGTACGGCATGAAAAGTAGGCAGTGTTGGGACAGGGCCGCCTGTGGAGTGGCTATTGTATTGCCATTCTTTTATGAGACTGAACATTGCATAAATAATGCTCTCAGATTGTGAAAGATTGCTAATTTTCATGATTGATGAAAAACAATTCTTTACTTTTAAAGGTTTTCATCCTGCTATGAATCCAAGACGTAGAAAAAGAGACTTATATTTATTATGAATTTAAAAGTAAACAATTTGATATGATATGATAAAATAGTGGCGATACAACAAATGGGTCAACGGATAAGCAGTATTCGTTTTAAACTAATTACATTTCCGATTATCATTGTTTTATTGATTCATTAGCAATTATAAATAAGTTCAGTAATGTAAATTATTTTTAACTTGAACCTGTTTTGTATGCGCCAAGTATAATCACGTAACTATGCGTTTAATTACACCTTTTCAAGTTCAAGTGAGACTTTAATTGCGTGTATTGTACTCGCGCGTGAAATTAGTTTTGACATTTGACTTTTTTTTAACGAATACCTCAAATGTGGACGACTCACGATCCTTCTGTTTAATTATACGTTTGTCGTTTCGAAATTATTGTTTTATCGCTTAGATAATTTACTTTGGCATTCTAAAATATTACTTTGTACCTACAATTAATTTATTTTTATTCTGGTGCTGGCATTTCTGTAATATATTATAAAGAGGAAAGGTTTGTATGTATGTTTGTAACGAATTGGCTCAAAAAGTACTTAAGAGATTTAAAAAAATTTTTCGCCGTTTGCATGATACTTTATCACTGATTAATAAAGGCTATATTTTATCCCCGTACTCCCACGGGAACGGGAACTACACGGGTGAAACCGCGTGACGTCCGCTAGTAAATAATAAAACAAGTTTATAACTTTTGTATACTTGAAAAATTATTGCTATTTTTGTTTATGTAAGTACCTATCCAGATACCAGATTTTAATGCACAGTTTAATTATTAAAATAAAAATATTTGAGCACGTCGAAGGAAAGTGCGCATCTACGGTCTTCGTTAGCCGATCGGTTAAACAGCATAGGCTGGACAGAAAAGCCTATAGGGGCGGTCCGCGGAGGGTGGAAACCTCGGAAAATTCACGTGCAAGGCCCACCCCTTAGTAAAACACGTGAGCCAAATAGCCTCAGAGAACGAACGCCTTTACTAATCATTGCCGCTCGCGAAAAAAAAAAGAAAAACGCGCGGGACTTTTGACATTTCAAACGTCATTTTCGAAAATCCAGTGTGCGTGGCGGGACTTTGTGTTTTTTGCCATAGTTTTTTTATTAAACCACTACGTTGGTGTTAAAGCATTGGAAATGTTGAAAATGAGAGTCGGCTTTGTAGTTGGAGTGTGTATTTTTTAAAGTGTGAAATGGAAAAGGCAACATGAGGCGATTTCATGGTTAGTTGGAGTTATTAGCTCGCAGCATGAAATGTATGTGATGATTTATACGTGACGGTGTTCACGGTGTATTTTTTATATATATTTTTGTGGTGTGTTAGATAAGTGTGCACGCACGGTGTTTATTTACGACCTGACTTAAGATTAGGTTAATTGTTTTCTTATTTGCATAATTGACGGTGTGATTGTAACACTAAGCACGAGAGATAGGTATACGTATAGTTGCCTATATAACTACCTACCTATATAACAATATGATGCATTGATCTTTCCAAAGTTATTTTCATGTAAATTATTACAATACACGTAAATTAGTACCTAATGCTATACTTATCTCAAACCGTACATTGTTGGGGTCGGCATATGATTCAACCCGATGTGGCTGATCACCTGATTTTTATACGAAGCGACTGCCTTCAAAACCCCTTCGTACCTTCGTAACCCCTTATTCGAGGAAAGTCGGTAATCTGTGTTCAATCAGTTGTCAGACTGACCTGTAACGATTGCCAAAGTTGTGAACTCGGGCGGTCTTCCATCCAGCTACTGGCTTTGGTTATTGTTAACTTCACTGATCGAATATTCCCAATAGCAACTGTGCCACGTGAGCCTTGAGAATTTCGATCCTGGCATAATTTTCAAAAATGCCATAGGGTTACCATGTGTCAATACACTGACCCCATCCGTCATCATCTCATAAGTGCCTCAAAAGTGCCTGAAGCACCGGAAATATGCTTCCATTCGGTCCAGAATTAATTTGCGGTGTCTGTGGTTGACATTTTGGAACCGTAGGGTCCGGATGTTCACCTATTTTTTTAAAAGAGTCTTATATACCGAGATCCTTCGTAACTGCTATAAGCATAATTAAGTACCTGAGACAGCGATAGACTCCATCTGTCACGTTGGCACTTACTCATCTTCGGTGAAAAGTGGGTGTTGTTATTACAACACCTCTGCCTACCCCAGGAAATGCAAGCATGAGCATATGTATGTATGTATCAGTTATCTGCCAGTGAAAGTCCCGTTAAAATCGCTTCATAGAGCCGGAACAAAAAGACAGATTGACAGTTTTTTATATAATTTATTTTATTTTATTTATATACCGTTTATACTTACATTTTTAATGAAAAGCTGTTAATTTAGAATTACGAACAGACACTTTAACTTTATTTATCTGAATAGATCCGTCGGGTTCTCATATTATTATTGAGTAATTGTGAATTAAATGTACATTGCTATAATAAGGGTACTCGGTGCAATATCACGGTTGCAATCAATTTGCCTTAACGACACCCTTGGCATAGATAATAGCAGGTTATCAGACTGCACTGTGAAAATTCACATCACCACGATTCAACCGAAATGCGTAATTGTAAGCAATTTATTATGGTTCGAATGTATGTGAAAAGATACAGATTTAATATATTTAAAAAACTAGCTGTGCCGCGCGGGTTCACCCGCGCAAACTGAGTTTCATGCTTTAACTCGCGGAACCCTAATTTTTTTTTAAATAAAAGTAGCCTAATCTCCTCCTTGAAACAGCTATCTGTCTGTGAAAGTCCCATAAAATTGTCCAGCTGTTTCGGAGATTAGCCGGAACCAACAGACAGCCAGAGTTTTTTTTTAAATTGTATGTTATTAAATTTTCATCCCAATTCTGGAATTCTTTCATCCCCAGGATCCATGAGCTGTTATTCGATACTATAAATGCTTAGGTAACAATAAACTAACTTATCTTAGACTAGCGGACGTCACGCGGTTTCATCCGCGTAGATCCCGTTCCCGTGGCAGTACGGGGATAAAATATAGCCTATGTTACTTGCTGATGATGTAGCTATCCATTGCTGAAAGAAGTATCGGAACGCTACTAGACCGATCTTGAAATTATTTCATAGGCTCCGGCCTGTTCAATACAAACAAACACATTTCTCCCCTTTATTATATTAGGCTAATATTATTAGCATTGATTAGGTGTTGTTTTACGAAAGTTATAATTGAATTTGTTATTTAATTAATTATTATAAAATCAACTGTGTTCTTTATTCTGAATATAAAAATAAATAGTACCCTCCGCGCATTTCAAATTACACATTGACATTCAAATCGTGAATAATCGAAGCATAATATACTTATCTACGCATCAAATAAATTAAAAACAAACTACTTTTAAAAAAGAACAATAATTGCCACCAACAGTCAGTCAAGATAACGTAAATTAAAGGGGAAAAAAATCAATTGTTCTCGAACGCATTAATAAAAATACTATTCTAAATTCAAACGGGCCATTAACCGGTTCCCACGACCGCCATGTTGGGTCGTCCTCGCCCGCCATTGGTCGAGGCCGCGAGTTTAGAATTAGAATGTATAGACCCCACCATTTGGCGAGCGGCAAATTATGTATCCAGTTTTTTGCGTTCAAAATAGGGGCAGCTGGTTGCCGTGTGTTCAAATTGGCGTATTGTCAGCTGACTGGCGCGGCGTTAGAAAAAATATGATCCTAAACTGCCAATTAGGTAGGTACGTTGTTATGTCTGATATGTTTTACGACGTTAGTATATAGACAGGAAGTGCGAATGGTAACATTATTTTGTATTCTATGCCCAAACATAGACATATATATTTTAATTGTTCCATAATACAACATTTAAAAAGTAATAATCTTGTTAATTAAAATGATGACGTATAAAACTAATTAAAAAATAATTAACATTACGAACCCTATTCCTAAATTATGCCAGAGAATACAATTCAATTTAAAAAATATATATATCTACTGGCTATTAATATTGTGTGTTGCAAAAGTCCATAAAAAAAAAAGCAAAAAAAAAAACAAAAAATACCTTGTCGCATCAAAAAGGTTTTACAATAATCATGCAGAATGAATTGTTGTTATTGTATGTATATGTATGAAGATAGGTGCGTATGACGTGTACCTGTGTGGCTAAACAATCCGTTAGTTAATATTCAAGGTGGTCGTGATTAGCGAATCGTCAAGGTGAGCCCAACCAGTTGTCGACCGTGTATTATACCTACCTACAAAACTAAAAGACTTGTATTCAAAATCTAGTTGACATAAAAAAAAACAATGCAATCTAACTTTTTCCACTTTTGAATACTTTTGCAGAATTGCAAAAGTATTCAAAAGTGGAAAAAGTTAGTTAGTCTTAATAAAATATTTTTATAATATGTTAAGTATCTATTTTTATAAGTGCAAATGATTAACGATAGTTCTGTGCTGGGTTACGATAATTTCCAAATTCTTTAATTTACCAAATTTTATAACAATAAATATTCAAACAGTTGATCTTTTACACACAAACTCACGGAGAAAATCTATGTACGAACGTTTAGTTGGTGGAAATAACATTCATATTGGGATTATTATTTAACCTCATAAAATAAAAACTCACACAATAATTAAATCAGTAACGCAATAAGTAATCATAGAAAGAATGCAATGTTAACTAGCAATATTGTCCTTGTGAGACATCGCTTTGGAACGTTACTGGGCGGCGGCCATTTTGTTTTAATCAAAATAATTCAATTTATTTAATTTTATTGATTGCATATTGTGTAGCTAACAAGAGACTGTTTATAATTTACATATAGGTTTAATTTCACATTATGTTTAACGTATCTAATGCCTTGATAAAGTATAGGTAAGAACTCAGCTTCATTTATTTAATTCTAAATGTAAAATGATACTTTCCCAAATTTCTAAACGAATTAAAAAAAATACACCACGAGATTCTCAATAATACTTTGTTTTGAATTTGGAATGTCAGGTTTATAATTGATTCTCAAGCTTCGAAGTAAGTTCTGAATTCGGAATGTCCGGTTCTTATGAAAAAAAAGATGACAATGAAATAGAATGAAATAACGAAGTTTAAAAATAAACCGTTAATAGAATTAGATGAAAATAAATCTTCCGTACACACTTATCACGTTAGATGATTGTCAGACCTTGCCTGTCAAGTGATAATATTTCCTTATTGGTCTAGGCATTTAGCAGACAAATAACTTTTAGTGCTTACGTGCCTTTGTTGATTGTGAATTATGCACTAAGATATTAAAAGTGCTGTTTGTTTTTATCATCATCAATGTTCCCTTGAACTCCTATCCTTTGCATTTGTAGATATCCTTGTAACAATTCCTAGATCAAAAGTCTCTAACGGATCAAGTGTTTATTTCTAATTTTAATTTGATAAATATGTTTGTTCTTCAAATTAAGCTTATGTAAAAACGCTTGCTTATGTATGGGTAGCTATCTTCCGCCCGCGGTAAGATTTCACATATACATTTTCGACCCTTTCACCCTTAGGGTAGGAATTTCAAAAAACTTTTTATTACTGTATCCTTACGCCTTACCAAGAATACACTCTCCAAACTTCATGTCCCTAAAACCAACAGTTTAGGTTGTGCGTTGATATCAGACAGCCAGGACTTTTTATACGTGTAGATCTAAAAGCCTTTAAAGTCGAGAAATCTTAACGTACCTTTACGCAACATTCCTTTATTGTATGCCCGAAGGGGTAGGCAGAGATGTTGTTATAGCAACACCCATTTTTCACCGAAGATGATTAAGTGCCAACATGGGTATCACCGTCTCAGGCACTATACATACGTCTTTGAATGTTAAATTCACCGTAATGCGCGTGGTGTGAAAAAGGTTTTAGAGGTACTCATTGGTACAGGCTACGCTGGGTTTCGAACTGGCATCGTTTGGGTAGCAGGTGACTGTTCAAACCCCAAGGCCACTACGGCTCTCTATATCTATAATAATTGTAGGCTCTACATTCTCAATAAAAGCAGTATTAACCAGATTATGATTGTTACAGAGTCCCGCGTCGGAATCGGACAGCAGTTCGGTGTCGGGTGCGAGAAGTCCGGCGGGCGCGCCGCCTCTGCTGCAGCATTTGTTACAGCTCCAAGCACACAATCCACAGAGCCTTGCACAGGTAACCATTACAAATACTAAGCACATGGTGGCAAAAGTTTACAAGAAAACCTAAGAGATCTTACATAAGAGTGGGCAAAACGGGATCTCCCGTTTCTAAACAGCCTGATTGAGGACCTCACAAGAAATCGCAGTCAGATAAAGGAGTGCTTGCCCTAAAAAGTGATAGCGCTATGCTTAACCTACGTTGGCATAGCTATTCCATTCGTTACAAGGTATCCAAGGCGGTAGTCGTGGGATGTAGTAGCTGTTCTCACTATAAGACGGACTGCATGCTTGTACCTTTCTAGAATTCGAAAACTAACTAATTGTCGTTGCAGTTTCATTCTATACATTATCTCTTCATATATGTGATGAAGCCCAAGTGAAAAATTTAAACTAAGGTTGACAAGTCATCGTCTATTATACTAACAATTTTGATCCAAATGATATAGGGATGAGCACTTAACCGTACGACTTATAGTGGCACAGAAGTTCTTCATGTTTAATCTATTCTATTCCATTTCAATGACAATATGAGTTTTTTGCCGAATTTATGATCGTCATGCATTGTGATGTGTGTGCAGTTTCAGCAGCAGATGATAGCAGTGCTGGCAACCCTAGGCACAGGCCTAGTGCCGCCGCTGGCTCAGCCCTGGATGTTGCCGCGCATGCCCAGTAGACAGCCGCTTGAAAGGTGAGTCTATCATTATACATTATTCTAAGACTAAAGTATGAATTATGAAACGATTGTGTGTAAGATGAAATCTCAGAAGGTGAAAATAAAACATTCGCGCTGACTTGACACAGATTAATAGTTATGACGGCTGATAAACAGGAGTGTTAGAGAATATATTACGCTGATCTCAACCAGGGATAAAGGCAGCTGTAGGTTGATTATAAAATAATAATCTTTAAATAGTAGATATTAATTGAAGTCGCCATTACCATACAACATTATTTTGTCTGTTTGAACGCATCGTTGTTCTACTACTTTAAGGATATTGATACTAACATAAAGGAATTGAACTCAGAATTAGTTCATATTCCTTTAATAGTATGTAGAAACAAATCCACAATTTTTAACAACAATATAATCCCGGAGCGAAGCGATATCATCCACTTGGGAGACTGATGACGACAATTCCCTAAGATCTTTTCACTCACTTGAATCCATTCCATATTGATGACGTCGAAATTCTAGGCCGCTAAGGCAAAACAATCCGGCTCTGCACTGGTCTTTAAAATATCAATTGATAAAGCAGCCCATTATAAATGACAGAACTAACTTAGCATCAAAATCAATGTTCACCTTGCCCCCTTTAGTTCAAATCTCAATCAACAATCAACTAACAGATATTGTTCTGTTTCGATTGAAAGTAGCATCGCACGTTTCGCCTTAAACTTTAACCAATGCCATTTTAGAACGGGTAATCATTTATTAGGTGCCGTCATAAATCTTTAAAGCGACCTTGTTCTCCTCCTAACTGCTCTAATAGGCTGATAATCTTGTTTACCAATTTATAAGGAGGTTGGACAACGTTTTATTGCCAGCCAATTATGGTCTGGTCTTGAACGGAATTTATTTTTCTCAGAATTGGGACAAGCCCTACCATGACCTCATAATTGCCGTCATCTATATCTATCTATATACTATACGTCTATTCTAAATTCTATACAGATATTCTATATTCTATACAGATAAATAACATTGAAGTGTCTGTTTGTAATTCCAAGATTACATCTTTTCACTGAATGCATATGAAAGTATACACAGTACTGGCATAGAAAAACCAATTTCTAAAAGCTAAAGCTTTTATTATATTATACGTTACTTACAATGCCCTGTAATGCCATATTGTATGTTAGCATACGGGATATGAAAAATAGATGTTGGCCGATTCCCAGACCTATCCGATATGCACACAAAATATCATACAAATCGGTCCAGCCGTTTGTGGTAACAAACATCGCGACACGATAACTTTGTATATCATGTTGGTATCATCAGGCAATTCTTCACAGACTTAAACAAATCCACTTAACATTTGTAGCTGTCCTTAAAAGGTAAATCGAATTCAAAATACGCGCCATTAGCGGAAATCCGATCCAAGGAGAGCAACGGGAAGCATTGTCATACATATATTCGTGTACATACAGACGGATCCTTGAGAATTGAGACGAGACATGAATCGCTATGCGGGTTTATGTTTGATTCGCGGTTTTGCTCGTCCAACCGGTTTACGATATCAGGTTTCATCTACTTGATGCACTTAATTCTTATTTTACTTAGGGCTTGGACATTGGCATTTTAAGTTCAAGCGTTTCTGTTACCTAATTATATATTTACTTGTGGATCTTTCACGTTGAATATGTATTGAATTTCGGATTGAAATGCAGAGAAATGGTCAGGATTTTTCCAAAAGGTTTTTTTGGGACTAAATGAAGGTTCTCCTTTGCCTTTAAAATACACAAATAGTCATTTTATTTACGGTTTATAGGTTAAGTTACCTATTGTAAGGTAAAGGTACAATTGACGATGACGTCAAATGTACCTTTAGCTTTAGCTTCGACTACTATTATTATGCAACTAAGTCTACATTACAGATTAAATATAAAATTTAGAAGCAGTTTGCAAACACAGACGCATGCATCTACTAGCAATTAAGCGGAATATTTTTCATAACTTCAACACGACGAATCTACATTATCTTGATTGAAAATAAAGTAAGATTTTTCAAAATCTATATGACTGACTGCCCTCACGCTCAATGGAGCAAACGATCATATTTCAATAAATAGAACAAGATTCCTTACTACTTGTATTTATACTATGCCTGAATGTTTCTTTTAGACCAGCACCGCTAGCTTATATCCCTCTCCAAATACCATTGTTAATCGATTTAAACCCTAAACACGTCACGAGTAGGCGATGTAATGATTACAATTCGGTCTTCTATGAATTGTAATCGATAGTTAACAGCACTTAACTGTACTTTTAATGTACTAAACGGCTTACACCGCGGTGCCTCAGGGTATGCACCTAGGGCCCAATTTGTAATTTAAATGCGTCCACTAGAATTCGTGCCATTGTCCCCGCGTGTTCACTTGGGATGACATGCACAGTAACTGGATATCTTATTAATATGAATGTTCATAATATAATAAGTATTGGTAATAATAGGTGCCGCAAACACCGTAGAATAGGTGCCAATACCAAAGTTATAGATAATGATACCATTGCAGTCTGCACTGCAGGCATTCTGAATATTTTTTGAAATTTCACAGACATACTGCAGGTTACTTCAAGATGTCTTCTTTCACCATATGCTTGTGATTCATAATTTGAATGTTGGTTTTGTATCTTTGGCATTGCAAGCTACTACCCAATCTAGTCGACAGTCATGCACGAGTCATTGATTTTTTAAGTAATAAGTTAAGGATAGCTGTCATTTTATGTCAAAAGATCAGGTTCTAGAATTTTTGTTTGGTACCATTGTTTTCTACCAGCATCTTTTACGGAACATTATCCTTTGGTTGTAAAGCCTGATTTTATTCAGTTCCTGAAACTTTTCCTTAGAATGCCATTACTTTGATATCCCCAAACAGATATTACAAAGATTATTTTGGTTAAATCAGGATTTTCAGGATATTGAGAAATGATAGCATTTAGAGCTCTTTATACTTGTTCAACATTCATCCTTCGTTGCAAATTGAGCTCTAAGACAAGTATTATATGCTCCCCATTATTATTCAGTTTACCTTGTCAATCGTCGTGTGTATTGAGTCTAAATTCCTTTAGCATGTCACCTCGAAGAAACGTCAGAGCAGGGACAATACCATCACACGGCTTTGTTGCGTGGCGATGAATACCAGCGCATTCAGAGGTGTTTCGTTCAGACAACGTCTGTTTCGTGGCTCTGTGCCGAGGAACGAGAAATCAACGATACTTAAACGTTACGGAACATTCATCGTCTTTTAACTTTTTTGTAAATGCTTTGAATAGTTTGTTGGGTCAGTCGGATTATAAGAAGTTACGAATTAAGTGGCAAATGGTTTCTCTTAAAAAATATAAAACAAAAGATCTGGATTCAAATCTTTAAGATGTACTATTTTCTGCCTACTGAGGTTATAACCAAAACAAATAATTTTACTGGATTTTATCCTTTTTTCGTTTATTTAATAACTAATAATAATACAGAGACGATAATGCATTTGCATCAAGAATCACATACAATTAATTTTACCACAAAAAACATACCCACATTCCCACAATAAGCCAAGTAAGTTGACATTTCAATTAATTTTATTCACATAAATTAGATATACATAAACTTTTAGTCTATATTTACTTAAGCAACTTCAAATTCATGTAAACCTGTATCGTTTGCATAATATCGTATCGTAGCAACATCGTCCATCTGCATAGAACATATCACCTGTTCAGTTCGACAACGTTGCCTATTATTGAGTTGGTTAAAATGGCCGCAACTTGCGAGCAGATGGAAATTCTAACTAAAGAAACACATTGTGCAATAACCGAGTTTTACACAAAGGGGGACGTTTTAAACTGGTTTACTTGCTAATAGACTATGGAACAATATTTGCAACTATGACACTTGCAATTGTAGGGAAATTGTGTTCTTGAAATATGGAATTACATATTGAAACTAGAAATTTATTGAATCCAAATTTATGCTTAGGTACTTACTCAGGGGCGGATCTTGAATTTGTGGGGCCCTGGGCTAATACTGCTTAGGGGCCCTACCTAATTACTCAACTAATTGTCATTTTGACAAGAAACTGTTTTCTATAGTGATTTTGGTTGGGGGCCCTCTGTATTCGCGGGGCCCTGGGCTGCAGCCCAAAAAGCCTTTAAGTAAATCCGCCCCTGTACTTACTTATCATACAACAATCACGAGCTATGAGCGCTGATCTGGGGCCTTACCACAAGCTCTTCTTAACATGATACGTTGTACCTGTCACGTTGGCACCTAGTTTTCGGTGCAAACTGGGTGTTTTAACACTTATATTTATAGTCTATGGCAACCCTCTATCTATATATGAGGCCATGAGAACCATAGTGGCCTAACTAATTTTTTCTACAATATTGAGTTTATGATTTTTTACAGGGGCCTTACCATGAGCTCTTATTGCCATGATAGTTTCACTCATTTATGAGACAGATGTATGTGACGTGCATACATCTGTCACTGTCGCACAACTGCATTATCATTGCAATAAGAGCTCATGGTTGGGCCCCTGTTCAAATTGATTAGATTATTGATAAGATTGTCTACATAATTAGGCCACTATGATTCTCGTGGCCTCATATGGAATTCTCAATCATTAATGACGCCTACATTTTTTAAATAGGTAACAAGGAACTTTACTTTTTATTAATTAAAGTTTGTCTTGTTTATTTAATTTAACAAGAGACCTTACTGCGCACTTTTCTGGAAGGTATATAGATATATTGGTGCAACGACACCCAAGTGAGGTGACACCATAGATACAATACTCAATTAATAAATACTTTAATTATGCCTGCAGTCAAGTTGCACATTATTTAAATGGATAATGCATTTGTTTCAAGTGTGCAATATAATTTGAGGAATGATTCACTTAGTACACAATATAATGCAATGTAGGTACAGGACAAAAGAACGTTCCAGCCCATTTGTACAGTTTTGTAGGTCGACTGCAGCAAATACAACAATTGAATTATTATAAGACTAAATAGAATCATTTAAAGAATGAAAAAAGAGAGTACGAATACCAGCTCCCAATGACTTTATCTTTTTTTTAATTTATTTTATCATAGCTGTGCCCCGCGGTTTCACCCGCGTAGATTTAGTTTCTTCCTTATTGTCGCGGATCCCTAATAAAAGCCTAAGTTACTCCTTGAAACATCAGCTACCTGCCAGTGAAAGTCCCGTTAAAATCCGTCCAGCTGTTTCAGAGATTACCCGGAACAAACAGACAGACAGAAAAATTTTCAAACTTGATTTTTTTGTGTCAGTATCGTGTATACTTTCATATGCATTTAGTGAAAAGCTGTTATTTTGGAATTACAAACAGACACTTCAATTTTATTTATCTGTATGTACTGTATGTATATGTATAGATACAAATAATGCTATATAGTCGTCATATTTCAATAAATTAATGTTCTGATTTAGGTATTATTTTACAATTTGCATGTGTACTTAATTAATAAAAGTAATACATTCAAATCTAAAACTTATGTGCATTGATTTCACACCACGTGCTTTACGGTGAAGGAAAACATCGTGAGGAAACCTGCGTCTGAAACGTAATTCAAAGACGATAGTGCCTGAGACGGCGATAGAGTCACCCTTTGTCACGTTGGCACTTAATCATCTTCGGTGAAAAGTGGGTGGTGTTTGCCTACCCCTTCGGGAAATACAGGTGTGAGCATATGCATGTATGCTCAAATAGATCTTTAGCAGGCGACTGGTTAAATACTTCCTTTGAACTACTCAACGGATTTTGTTGCAAGTTTCAGCAATAGAAAGAGTGATTCAACAGGAAGGTTTGCATATTAATAACTAACTAATATTATAAATAGGAATAATTTGATTGTTTGTTTGCATTGAATAGGTTCCGAAACTACTTGACCGATCTTGAAAGACTTCAGCTTTCAGCAATGAATAGCAACATCATCAGCGAGTAACATAGGCTATATTTTATCCCCGTACTCCCACGGGAACGGGAACTACGCGGGTCAAACCGCGTGACGTCCGCTAGTCTATACATCTATATCTATAAAGATAAATAAAATTGAAGTGTCTGATTGTAATTCCAAAAGAACAGTTTTCCACTAAATACATATGATAGTATATACGGTACTGACATAGAAAAACCAATTATTAGTTTTTTTCTCTGTCTGTCCGTCTGCCTGTCTGTTTGTCCCGGGTAATCTCCGAAATGGCTAGATGGATTTTAACGGGACTTTCACTGACGGATAGCTAATGTTACAAGGAGAAATTAGGCTCCTTAGATTTTAAAAAAACTGAACTACTGAATTAAAATCTACGCAGGTGAAACCGCGGGGCACAGCTAGTCTATAATAGAACCTTAACTAAACAATTCTTCTGCATTACAAACTGTAATATGTTTATAAAGAATATTTTTATTATATTGTCACAGTCGAATTACAGCATACAATTGTGTCAATAAGACTCATAATGTATGTTCACAGCTGTGCAAATGTCACGGGTTTGATATGAGAGTCTAAGCATTAATACTAACCAAAAACGACCTTTAAGTTCACTCACTTATGTTCAAGTTGAAGAACAATCCATATATTCATTCAAGCTAATTTTATTACAATGTGAATTTGCAGTCTTGTCACGGTTATATTTCTGAAACTATTTCGTACTAGCTGTGCCCCGCGGTTTCACCCGCGTAGATTTAGTTTCATCCTTATTGTCGCGGAACTCTAATATTTTTAATAAATTAAAGTAGCCTAAGTTACTCCTTGATATATCAGCTACCTGCTAGTGAAAGTCCCGCTAAAATCCGTTCAGCCGTTTCACAGATTACCCGGAACAAACAGACAGACAGACAGCCAGACAGATAGACAGACAGAGAAAAATTATAAAACTTGGTTTTTTAGTGTCAGTAGCATGTATACTTTCATATGCATTTAGTGAAAAGCTGTTATTTTGGGATTACAAACAGACACTTGAATTTTATTTTTCTGTATAGATGGACATAATTACAAACCCGAAAAAAATTATAGGATTTTTGTCATGAGCTCCCCACAATTTATAATTTTTTGTACAAATAACGCCAGTAGTGCCCGCTATATCTGTTGTAATCAATTTAAATAAGAAAATATTATCAGGCATCTGGGACCATGGTTCCCAAAGTGCATTTCTTCTCGTAATTACTAAAATACGGTACTTATAAAAATCTCTCTGTCTGCCAAATCTCTGAACCGGCTGGACCGATTGTAACGGGACTTTCTCTGGCAGGTAGCTGATGTTTCAAAGAGTAACTTAGGCTACTTTTATTTATCAAAAATATTAGGGTTCCGCGACAATAAGGATGAAACTAAATCTGCGCGGGTGAAACCGCGAGACCCAGCTAATAAAAAATAAAAAACAGCCTATAAGAAAATTGTATTATCCTGTCAAACACTATATGCAATATAATATTCTCTGAAATTCTATGAAAAGATATCCCTGTATCTACGTGTTCCCTTTTAATTAAATTACACAGTGGCATGTGAATCGCAGTTATATTTTAAGCAATTACACTTAAGCGTTATTTAAAACGTTACTTACCCACTGTATCTAGGCTTTGTTGTGGCTTAACGAGCTAAGTTAGAGATGCTAACTAATTGCCTAATTAGCTTAGCTTTCTAGGAACAAAGTTAAATGTTTGTTTCAGTCATATCATTCAATAGGACGTCACATAATGCCAGCTGAGATTCTTGCCAGTTCTTCTCAGAAGGCTAGTTTCTGAACCGGTGGTAAATTCCTCGACATTCATAAGTGCCTTACCAGGGCCTAAACTGAATAAATCATTTTAGGTTTTCATTTTCACGCGGTTTCACCCGCGTTGTTCCCGTTCCCGTAGTAGTACAGGGATAACATATAGCCTATGGTAATAAGTGATAATAAAGCATTCAAATGGTGAAAGAATTTTTAAAATCGGTCCAGTACTTTTTGAGTCAATTCGCTACAAATATACTCACATGCAAATATTTCTTCTATAGTTAGTATAGATTATGTGAAGATTTGAAAGACGACAGACGCTAGAAACGATGGATGGATTGTGCGAATCATTACATGGCTATGAAATGACGTGATGATGAGTGAAATTTAAATCTATACATCTATACATACAGATAAATAAAATTGAAGTGTCTGTTTGTAATTCCAAAATAACAGCTTTTCACTAAATGCATATAAAGTATACACGCTACTAACACTAAAAAACTAATTTTTAAAAAATTTCTCCGTCTGTCCGTCTGTCTGTCTGTCTGTCTGTCTGTTTGTTCCGGGTAATCTCTGAAACGGCTGGACGGATTTTAACGGAACTTTCACTGGTAGGTAGCTAATGTTTCAAGGAGTAACTTAGGCTACTTTTATTTATTAAAAATATTGGGGGTTCCGCGACAAATAGGATGAAACTAAATCGACGCGGGTGAAACCGCGGGGCACAGCTAGTTGCACAATATATACGTTGTCTTAAAGTAGTTTTGAACGTAGAAAAAAGAAAATACAGACCACAAATTCAGATTGTCATTATATTACTAGCAGACGTAACGGGGCGTCTCTCGCGTAGTTCCCGTTCCCGTTCCCGTGGGAGTACGGGGATAAAATATAGTCTATGTTAATCGCTGATGATGTAGCTATCCATTACTGAAATAATTTTCAAAATCGGTCTTGTAGAGTCTTTCCTCTTTATAACATTAGCATGGACTAGATTGTATTACTGCATAGAACTTATTATAAACGTGTTGTGTATTGTCCAGGTTGCCTGATGGCGGGGACAAGGCCCCATCGTCCCCCAACCTCGCGGAGCAGCCCCTTGATCTCAGCGCCAAATCCACCTCCAGCACCAGTGGAACACCTCCTCCAGATGCCAAGCTCTTGGATAACAGGTCAGAATAAGAATAATATAAGATACTTCTATTAGTACATACATTTTCACCAGTTATGCTTAAATCCCATGTAATAGGGTGCGAGCCTATTGTTACAAACCGGGCTCTTATCCAGACTCCACACTTCTGCTGGGAACTTAGATGGAAACCCATTAATAACAGGGGGCCAACTATGATCGTTTAAGGAGCACGTATTAAGAACTTCTAAGTGCCTAGTGCGAGTTTTCGCCGTACCAAGTCACCGCGTCAACGTAAGCGCAGATTTGTATAGGATCGGAACAGCGCCTCTGTCGGCCTAAAGATGACATTATTGTGAGCCCATACAAATCTGAGTTTAAGTCGACGCAGTGAAAATCTCGCACTAGGCTCTCTGAGTTTTGATGTTTTTTCACCATTAAATTAAACGTAAATACTAAGAAGTTTCGATGATGGTAGGCCCCCTGGTCCGACCCGGGGATCGAAGCTAAGACCTTGTATTCAGTAATAGCGTTTGCAACCACTAGACTAAACTGACACAGCGGTCAAGGTAGAATTCTAGGATAAATATTGCTAGATTCTCTCCGTGACGCCTTCAACGAATGTAGGGTATCCATCCACATACAAGGACGAACCCGAATCATCTTCGCCACCCTGTCTATTCATACGGGCTCACGAGTTAGGAACGCGATGAAAATAGTGTAGGTAGCTGATCATGTATTTGTCCACGTCGCGCCATACAAGATCCAAAAACTGACTGCGCGATTAAAGTCAGAGTGCGAGTTTTTTGAAATCCCCGTCACAAGTCACCGCGTTGACGTAAACGCAGATTTGAATGCGATCAAAATGGCGCCACCAGCGGGCCGACAGATGGCGCTGTTTCGATCCTATATAAATCTGCGTTTACGTCGACGCGGTGACTTGTGGCAGTGAAAAACTCGCACTAGGCCCTGGCTATTTCTCATGATGTGAGGTCAGTTTTTACCCTGTGTACACAAACATTTAACATAAGTGTAAAAGCAATTGTTCACGGATGGCCAGCAAGGCTCTCGGCAGTCACACATTCGCAACGGACGCGTTCACATAATGCACTTCCTAGCCAGGACTCGGATTACACAAACAATTGTAATGTGAACGCTCCCATTAAAACGCGCAAACGAAACTTCATATCGACTCCTGCGCTCGAGTCATTGAACTTTTGACAGTGGACGCCATGATATGTGACATTTTATGACAAATTACCTTCGTAGTAAGTACCTTCTATCAAACCGATTATACGAATACTCGGTTTGATTAAGTTACTATTTAAAAGAGTGTAGATATTTGATCCGATTAGAAGAATGAAAGAAAAGAAAAAAATAATTTCTTAATTAGTACCTTAAGTATTAGGTGTACCCAAGCATGTTGATAACGTTGACGATTTCGTTTGCGTGTTAGTTTGACTTGAAATGCGTTGATACTTTTTCTGAGGAGAGTTGTTGTTGAATTAAAGATGTCGTGGATCAACAACTTTCGAGCCATACCAAATATGCAATCAAAAGAGTAGTAGAGTTACTCCTTGTCACATAAGATTTCTGCCAGTGAAATTCTCGTTAAAATTGGTTCAGCCGTTTCGGAGATTAGCTTTAGAATCTCCGATCGACAGACAGAAAGAGTTTTTTTTTTTATAATTGTACCGTATATACTTTCATATGCATTTAGTGAAAAGCTGTTAATTTGGAATTATAAACAGACACACCTCAATTTTATTTATCTGTATAGATAAACGTAACATCACATTGAGCGCATTTCTCAAGGTGCAAAAACGGTACAGTGTCAATAAAACTTCTTCCTCGGGCACTAATTAATGTATTTGTTAAATATTAATGAACCCGTCTAAGTGCGATCAGAGACCCAATAAGTCAAAGAACGCATACGTATATCTAGTGTCAACGGCCCTATTTAACGACGGGGGCAGTTTGCGAAAGAACCGCTTTATCGCTGCGCAGGCGCACACAAGAGTTTTATTATACGCACTGAATCATACACACCTCATACGAAATACATCTATATCTATACATACATACTCTATACAGATAAATAAAATTGAAGTGTCTGTTTGTAATTCCAAAATAACAGCTATTCCCCAAATGCATATGGAAATATATACGGTAAGTACTATCATTAAAAAAAGCAATTTTCAGAATTTTTCTCCGTCTGTCTGCCTGTCTGTCTGTCTGTCTGTCCGTCTGCCTCTCCGAAACGGTTGGACCGATTTCAACGGGACTTTCACTGGCAGATAGCTAATGTAAGGCGTAGGTTTAGGCTACTTCAACTTATTTCAACAAAACATAAGAGTTCCACGGGACTCCCATGAATCTAATTCAATGCGGGTGAAACCGCGGGGCACAGCTAGAACATACATATGCTCACGCCTGTATCCCATGGGGGTAGGCAGAGACCACCGTTTGCCACATGCTACGATCCTTACATAAGTACTTCTTTCGCTTCATCCACATTCATGCATCTCTTCATACTCACTTCCTGCGGTTAGGAGTACTCCGAATTTGACTTTGCTGAAAAATATTATACGAAATAGTTGCGATTGTAGAACGTTGCCTGGGAATTAAAGAAAATTAACGTTGAATTGCGTAGCAGGCGTCTGCTCAAACCCCACCACGCCACCATGGCTCGTAGTCTAATTGAGTAGTATTCCATTCCTGCCAAGTGACAGATCACATGGTCCTTCGAGACGGATCGATAAAGTATGGAAGAAGTGAAAGTACTTTTGCGAGTGCAGACACTTTTACACCCGTACCTTGTCTGCCTACCCCAATGAACCATTTCGTATCGACGGGAAAGTAAATTAGCTGTAAATTGAACGGGACAAAGACATTGTCTCGCACTCGCCGGTTATAATACATCGACAAGTCCAATCGATATCTGAATAAATTCATTCCCCTCGCCACGATCTGGGTCGCATGACTCGCCAAAACAAATAAAAACTCACGATGGACTGGTGCATCGACCTTGCATCCTCGCTTCATAAAAACAAACAACCCCTTATCGCTTTGGGAATAAAGTCCGAATTCCCCCGGCAATAACCGAGAAAAATAAGACTGCAAAACTCAAGATGAAACCGAAGAAGACCGTGTCTTCCAAACGATTTTCAACTGTAAGTTGGCGAAAGAAAACTCATTTTTGCTCGTTGATTGGAGTATGATAAAGATGCATTCATAGCGCGTTATCGGTGCAAGAGTAAATATTTCGCATTTCCCTTATCTCGCCATTACGGTAGGGTTTGTGAAATATTGAATTTAGACGATAATTCGTGTGATTGTACTCGCCAGGTGTTGACCCACATTACTGAATCAACACTCTTTGTTTTGTTTTTATCATACATTGACGTGTAATCGTTGTGTGACAACCCTATGCACTCATTTTGAAGTTTATTCTGCAATTATTTGCAAAAAGTATTTTTGATTCTTATGGCGTCTTCACAATCACATTAGCTTTAAGGATTATAATAATTAAGCTAAGCTTTTTGTAGGTACGGGAAATATCTAGTTTATGATTATAGTTCGTTATGATACTTATGTTCAATGGACAATACCTACACAACTCTTTACTTAAAAAAAGCTTTGTATTGAATAATTTTACCGCGCAATGCTATGAACAAGCCTTTAGAGCCGAATTGCCCGAAGCAGTCGTAATGAAATTGAACCTATTATTTACAAGGATTTTTACAGTGTTTTTTTCATCGATTTTGTTCTTTCACTATTGTTGGCGAAGTAAAAGTACAGTTTAAGATTTAGTTCTTTTAGAAGTATGACTGAACATAGAGCATTTGTTGCAGACTCAAACGGGCTACTTTGGAGTGCGCTGGCAACAGTGCTAACAGACGAACATACACCGAGGACGAGCTCCAGTCGGCGCTGCGAGACATCCAGTCGGGGCGGCTGGGCACGCGGCGAGCGGCCGTGGTGTACGGCATCCCGCGCTCCACGCTCCGCAACAAGGTCAACAAGCACGTCGCCGAGCCGCTCGACTCCGAGCCCGACTCGGAGCCCGACCGCGCCGACTCCCCGCACTCGGTCATCCTCAAGATACCCACATTCCCGCCGCCCGACGACAAGAGCCCGTCGCCCGCCGCGCCCCTCGCCCCCATCGCGCCCATCACCCCGCTCACCCCCATCCTCCCGCCGCAGCCGCAGCTCAGCGCATCTTCGCAACTGATGCTGCCCCCCTCACTATTCGCGGACGCGCCCTCGCCCTCGCCCCAACAGCTGTTCCTCAGCGACGTCATCGCCAAGAGCATCACCCAGAAGTTTCAGCAGCCCCTCGAGCGCGGCCCGACGGACATGTCGTTCATGCGCACGCCGGAGCGACACGTGTCCGTCATCAAGACTCCGCCGGAGAACCAGCGGCCGCCCTACCCGGCGCCCTGCAACTCGCGCGCGCCGCCCTCCAACAACGGCCAGCCCGCCACCGGCAAGGGCACGCGGCCCAAGCGCGGCAAATACCGCAACTACGACCGCGACAGCCTCGTCGAGGCCGTGAAGGCCGTGCAACGCGGCGAGATGTCCGTGCATCGCGCCGGCTCCTACTACGGCGTGCCGCACTCGACGCTCGAGTACAAGGTCAAGGAGAGACATTTGATGCGGCCCCGCAAGCGCGAACCGAAGCCCCAGCCCGACGTAAAACCGCAGCCCCCGAAACCCCCCCAGCCGAAGCCGCCGCAGAAGCCGTTCACGAACGGGCTCAACGGCCCCGAGGGCTACCCGCCCGCCGGGTACCCGTTCTGGGCCAGCGGGTACGCGCCGCCCGCGCCCGACCTGTACACCTCGCACATGATGCGGCGGCTGCGCGAGGAGGCGCCGCCGGCCAACGGCTCGTTCCTGGAGGGCATCATCCGGTCCAGCCTGGAGCGGCCGGGAGCGGCGCTGCTGCAGCGGCTGGGCGCCGACGGCGGGCTGGCGCGGCGGCTGGCCGACGACGGCGGGCTGGCGCGGCGGCTGGCCGACGACGAGCCGCCGGCGCGGCGCGCGCGCCTCGACGCCGACCGCGCGCTGGCCGCCGAGATGCGCGAGGCCGTGCAGCGGCTGCGCGCCGACAAGCTGCGGCCGCGCAACGGCACGCCGCCGCCGCCCTCGCCGCCGCCCGCCGCGCCGCCCGCGCCGCCCGCGCCGCCCGACCGCGCCTAGTGCCCGCGCCGCCTCCGCCCTCCTCACTATTTGTGATAATATTATGTAAAGTACATTCCGCCGAGGAACGAGCTCGGGTGGCCGCCGACCCTCCCGCTGTCTGTGTATACTGTTGTAGTGACAATAAAGTTAATTCCGGGCCCTTCCCGAGCGACCGGGTCGATGTCTCCCGCTATGGTTGGATGTCTCGTCGCAGTCGTGAAGTGCTCGCCCCAGGTTCGGTTCCCGCTTCGGCCCGCAGTTGTATTCGCCTCCGTCGACACATAATCACCAAATATCACAATAGTTACCTAAAGTCACAACCAGTTCAATATACCACAGCTTTACTAATGCAATATCACAATATGAGTAGTGTTAGTGTCCCGAGACGAGCGATGGTTCTCGTGTCGCTTGTGACTGTCAGTGTTGTTCTACCGAGTGGTCATTATCACACTTATTGTTATGCAACACATCTATCTATACATTATATTATATAATACTTGTTATATTCACCCTGTAATATACTTATTTCACTCACAATATAGTAACTTAAAGTTAAGTATATAGGAGTGCTAGGATTACACTCCGTCATTTTATTATTATATTCACAGTGACAATAGAACCGATATCTTATTAGGTACTTTATTACATATGAATTATTTTCCAGTATACAGTATATTATAATATTTAATAACATCGTATATTGTTAACCACAGCATTTATTACGGTTGGGATTCAGTTTGCTTCGTTTTATTTTGCATTTGATAATATATCATACAAACAAAATCTATTAATAATACACTGAAAAAATAGAATGACACTGCACGCCACGACCGATGCCAGGGTTGTCCCAAATTACACGCAATTCAACAGAGCCTCCATTTTTGACCTTGTTTTAAGTAAAAAGACAACCAAAAGTTAACGTTATAAATTTAACTATTTAAATATTTTTAAGTAACTAAAAAACAATGTAACAAATTAATTATAAAGCTAGCTATGAGTGTAAATGTTAACGATTTTTAAGTGAACTATTGCAGATTTTGTGCGGTGTTTTTATAATTAGATAGGTAATATATTGAATGAAATTATTAGCGCTATTGGCGAGGTAGTGCGGTTGTGGTACGGTCTTTATCTAACGCTAGACGTATGGAAGAGAGGGCACTAGTTGTAGTTGGAGCGCGCGCTCGGCCGCCGAGGGCCCGAGCTAGCGAGCTACGTTTGGACGTTATGTGCAATTATTATTTTGTATAAACAAATAGTAAATTAACAGTGTGTCTAAGCTAACACGTGGATTTCCATATTACTGAATGTGATATTTAGGTATTACGAGTGCGGTTTGTTTGACGACCGGGGGACCGCCGGCCCCCCATCTATATACACGTACGTACATTAAATACATCTAGTGAACTTATATATTTTATGTACTATTATTGTATCTTAAGAAAATATATTCTTATTTTTCATGGTCCAAGTTTTAAATGTTTTATCGACTATACAAAAATGTGGATAATCATTATTATATTCTCGTCGACTTTAAAAAAATTATTAGCGCAAAAATCCTTAAAAAAATTGATATCTTCAAATGTGTGAACTTTTTTGGTGTTCAATCAAAAATATATTATTGAATTACGAGATGAAAAAATGTATACGCTCTCCCAGAATAAAATTAGGTAAAACTATTTGGATATAAAATTATCATACGATACTTATTGTAAGTTATGTGTAAACGTCGCCTCATGGAAATTAAGAAATCTTTGTATTATGTATGTAATCAAAATATACATAATTATATTATATACAAGTTTTTAAATTAATGTCGTACATTTTTCTTCGAAGACCACAATTGATGTGCAAAATAGAACTGAGAGGCTGGTCGCCATCTCGGCAACCCTTTATTATCAATATTATCCACGGACTTTCGAGGCGATACAGACAAATTATATATGAACCGTTGAAATATCCGAAATGAAATACATATCCAAGTGCCGAGGTGACGATACTATTCTCTTGGAAATAAAAAAAAAGAAATTTTTATATTCAAAATTTTAAACTAGTCGGTAGCATGTGTTTCACCTTTGTTTCTCTGTGCATAATTTTCGACGTCTTTTTAGCATTTAATCCTTAAAATCATTCTATATAAACGTTATGTGCATTTATCTGGGTGATGAACTTTTGTACGTTGTAAAATATGTAATTGTATGAAAATTATTTACTGTCGTGTTGACAACCCTACCAGACCGCATTTCGAATCGTTTGAAAAATTATGAAAGAAACAACACTTTTTTAAATACGTACACGAATCTGTGTGTAATGGCTGACATTTGTTGATAGCTTCGAAGGTTATTTTGTGTAAGTTTGTACAGAGCTAATAGGATGGGACAATTTGCAAAGAGAATTTAGATAATAATCAACATTCCGTTTAGAATGTTATTAGTTTTTTTTAATTATAATATAAATATTTTTTGCCTCGGGAACAAATCATTATGTTGTTTAATCTTATTTTTAGTAACGTTAGTTAATTTTTAAGTGGCTTTATTTTTTTTAAATAACCCTATAATATAATGATTAATAATATTTTATTGAGATGTTATACATGTCATTGTTTTTGTGCAAAGTGTTTGGGGTAAGAGTCCCGGGATTATAGAGAGTTGCGACTGATATGTAGTAGAATATAGCCGAGTGCGGCGTGCACTGGCTCGGTCTGTACAAATGGTATACGCCGCCTTAACACTTAAACATTATGTTATTGACAGCGATTTCACAACCATTAAGATAACCAGCATTTTTTACTAATAAAACGTATATGATACGCCGTAGCGCTACAAGCTTATTCCAAAGTTACTTTTGTTGGTTATTTTAAGTATACTTGAAAACGGCTGGAACGGTTGTTATCAATCACACTCCGAAAAAAGTACGAAAAACTGCCTCTGCTCAAATACCTCATTTCAATAGACAAAAAAATTGTCATAGTGACAGCCCTGAATTTCGGTTGATTACAAATTGGTGATTCGGAAACAACCGTCGCTGTCCACGAGAGATCGCTGGTTATTAGTGAATCATTATAATTGTATATTGTTCGATATTTTTTCCACATAGTTTAAACATTTTAGTTGATATATGTAGCGTAATTTCAATTAATAGGTAGCCGGTAGTGATTCTTTAAATTTTTGTTAATTTTTCTCGTAAATATAATAAATCTCCGTAAGGGATAGGGTAAACTCGAACGGTTATTATCTGTTCTAGGAACAAAAAGACAATGAAGGGAAATTGCATTTTTAATTAAATATTCCTTGAAATATGTCGAACGGTACACGTATCCGAACGAATACATAGTACACGCTCGGCGTTCCAATTTTGAATCAAAACTCGAATTTTAAGTTTAAAAAACATGATAAACTTTTTTTTAAATTTAAAATGACGCTCATTCGTTGTACACGACAACTCAGGAAACTTGTAAAAGACATTGCCAGATTATTTGTAAGATTTGGACACTATGTTTGTTCGTGTGACTGTGTACCTTTAATCATATCGATGGTTTTCCAACTGACACACACCGTGTGTTCTCGAGAGAAAAGCAACATTTTCTTAGTTTCACTCAACCACGGTGTCCCAAGTTGGACTCCATTATAAGAATGAAGATTTTCTTTATATGTAAGAATCACCTAATTGTCACTAATCGTTTTCCTTTTTATTATATCTGTATGTATTTCTAGATGAGTAATAAAAAAAATATTGTACTATTATTACGATAATTGACTTATTATTATTGACATTTAGAATTATCGTGGAAAGGTAGAGTAATGGAGAATGATTTTTTTATTAAAAAAGCTAGAATCAGTAACGGAATGTGTTACGCGTTCGTTTTTTTTAAATGTATGTACAACTCGAAAGCATTTAATATTAGAAATATAAAATATAATTGTATCTTTATTGAAACGATGGATAGTGTAAATTCGGTAACAGTAATTATTTTTCAAGAATTATTTATTTTCTTTTATATAAATTAACGCTTACAAGTTACATCACACTTGGGAAGAGGTGTTGAGAATGTAAAATTGGACATTTGAATCAGGTATTGGACCAATTTATAAGATAGTGACTTGCTTCCAGGGGCCTTACCATGAGCTCTTATTGCCATGATAGTTTCACTCATTTATGAGACAGATGTATGTGACGTGCATACATCTGTCACTGTCGCACAACTGCATTAACATTGCAATAAGAGCTCATGGTTGGGCCCCAGAAGGAATGATTGATCAGCTCGCATTCTTTTATAATATATAAACAAAAGAGCTACATTACAAGATCAAATTATAATATTGTTATTTAATTATTGAGTACAAGTTTAATGAAATATATTTTCAATATACCTTCGCCTCTATATTTTCTGTTATTTTGTTCCTTTAGTTTTTATTATTATTGTTTAAATCATAAACAGATTAATTGATATTGCGTTGAATTTGAACAACTCATTATTTTTTAATCTGAAATTATATTTAAATGTATAAATATTATATATTTTTCACTTCCTCATTAAGATTAGTGATTAATTGGTTTTCGATACCCAAATCGGAATGTCGCGATTAAATTGGCAAACGTTGTGATTGGCCCAGCACAATTGTATTTTAAATCTAGTCAAATTTTTAAAAGGAATGAGAACCTTAGCTTATTCGACTGAATTTTTGATAAAAACGGATCAAAAACGTCCAAAAAAATGAGTTGCGAGGCGACTGACTTAAAAAGTTGAAATTGTGGAATTGTAGAGAAAATCATGTTTTTCTTTTGTTTTATAAATAATAAAAGCAACTGTTTCTTATTTAACATGCTTGTAACTTGTATAGGTTGAAACGAAGTGGGAAAAAATGCGTTTTTTCATATTATTGTCCTTTATCTATAAGATCTTTATATCTTACGTTAAATATCTTAATGAAATGGCTGGCTAGGCAGGTGTAAGAATGAACGAGGATATTTAAAACCTGTATACAATAAATTTCTTTCATTTGTTGAATGTTATTGTTTTATTTCATTTTACCACCTTTTTGCTGCTCAACACTACATTGAAACAAATTAACATTATGTTTTATCAAATTAATGTATACTACACGCTACTTTATCGTAGCAACAGCTATAAAAATCTCCGATAAAAATGTTGTACGCTAACCTTATTGTTCACCTGTTTCATATAAGTAGTATTATTTATCGAGGAAAACCACTAAACAACTTAAATAAACAATTTCAAATTAATAGCCAATTTTGAAAACCTGATTCTGACAGAAATCTAGTTACTTTTATCTATACAGAAAAATAAAATTGAAATGTCTGTTTGTAATTTCAAAATAACAGCTTTTCACTAAATGCATATGAAAGTATACACACTACGTACACTAAAAAACCAAGTTTTAAATTTTTTTCTGTCTGTCTGTCTGTCTGTTTGTTCCGGGTAATCTCTGAATCGGCTGGACCGATTTTAACGGGACTTTCACTGTTAGGTAGCTGATATTTTAAGGAATAACTTAAGCTATTTATATTTATTAAAAATATTAGGGTTCTGCGACAATAAGGATGAAACTAAATCTACGCGGGTGAAACCGCGGGGCACAGCTAGTAACTTATAAAGTTATTATTTGAAGATTCTTATCGCGCTGTATATACATGCACGATATAAATAAATAATGCAATTTCAAAATTACCCGCTTGTAAAATTATACAAATAAAAAAAATAACAAGCAAAAAGTTTGAGAATAATATAAAAGAATAAATATTTTTTTATACTAGGGTTGACACACTAAAGTTTTTTTTATCGACGGTCAATTATATAATTCATTCTAGTATAATGCGAAACAGGATTAGGTACCCTCAGTTATTATGTACGTTATATTAGTATTGATCGTATATTTAAATATAACCTAGCATTTAAATAATGTTTGCTCACATATACCAAATGTCATTTTGGTTTGGACCACAGACAACGGTAGTTTTTTGTTGGAACATAATATAGATAATGTAGGTTATGACCTATTTTTATAACCTACATAAAGAAAATATTAACAATAGTTTCGGATATGTGGTAGCATTATAATATTACCGCAAATTACAGATATCCGTAGCTTAAATATTATTTTGAGGTTTTTAACTGTTTCGATTCGATTGCCAGAGCAATTTTCGTATTGGCCCGGGGCCATGGACCACTTGGCTACAAGGACGAGTTTTGTTAAAAAATAAAAAAGACCGCGACTGGTTAACACGAAATAAAAAACTAAAAATAAAAAGCTTGTTCGGAGCAACTGCAATTTGGTGGTTATTTTCGTCGAGTACTTACTCTACTCGTACAGGAAAATATATCGTTTATGTCATTTTGAACCGTAATTATAGTAATTACTATCTGCTGAAACGAAGATGCTATTTTCATGCAATATTTTTTTTGCAAATAGTCCTTAACTGCTGCCTGTCATCATGTGGTTTCTAAATTACAGATTTTTTTTAAATTTTTTTAAAAGTCATAATTATTTCAATTAGCTCAAAATACTATAGGTATTCTATAATTTACTTAAATTAGTTTCTAAGCTGTTCTTATTGTTACCTGTATTTTTAAAATTTTCAATTATAAAAATACTTTTTGGGCGATTTCATTCATATAGAACCTACATAGATATTACACAAAATTGTAAATACAAGTAGGTATAGAGGAATGCAAAGTTTTGGAATGCCTACCCCGAAAGGACTCGGGTCCGTCGCGAAAATAAAAAAAACAACGGTGATTTAGTATATAAACGCAAATGCAACGAGAAGAAACAAAAAAACAAAATCAACGCCCAGACCTAGCAGTGTGCGCGAGCGCCGAAAGAAACCGAAATTTACCGAACCCAGTGCCCTAACCTTACTTACAATGCTCTTGACTTGCGTGTGCCTGTGTGAGTGAGCAATTCGGCTACTCGACTGGCCGCTGTTTTTTGTTTGTGTTCGTCAAAGACTAGCGATTGGTCGAACGGACGTTCTTTTTTTAAACGTGTTAGATTTTTTTAGAATGATGAATAGATTTTAATGGGCGTTGTGTGCGAACATAATCTTGATTTGTATGCTGTGTTTGAAGGATATGAATGGAGCGAAACAGAGTGCCTAGAGCGAGTTTTTCACTGCCGCCGTCACAAGTCACCGCGTCAAAGTTAACGCAGATTTGTATGGGATCGGAGCAGCGCCTCTGTCGGTCTAAGCATGACACTATTGTGAGCCCGTACAAATCTGCGTTTACGTCGACGCGGTGACTTGTGACGGCGATTTTAAGAAAACTCGCACTAGGCACTCTGGTCTGTAGGTTAATAAGTGGGGAGTAGGATGGCTTTCTATTCTCTCTGCCTACCCGGAGAGTTACTTGCATGATGATGGTAATAATTATGTAAGTATATTTGTAAGAAACTGATAGATGTCATATATCTATGTCAAATTACCATCATAAACATATGCTTACGCCTGTATTCCCCGCAGGTGTATGTAGAGGTGTACTTTTAGTACACACGCTTTTCCTAATTCCCATATAGGTAGTAGGGAGCGAGCCTATAGCCATTATTTATAATCCAGACTTCGAGCTGCTGAAATTATCTTTATTATGTATTTATTTATTTATATTTTTATACTAGCTGTGCCCTGCGGTTTCACCCGCGTAAATTTCGTTTCATCCTTATTGTCGCGGAACCATAATATTTAAAAAAAATAAAGTTACTCCTTGTAACATCAGCTATCTGCCAGTGAAAGTCCCGTTAAAATCGGTCTAGCCGTTTCGGAGATTACCCGGAACAAACAGACAGACAGAGACAATTTTTAAAACTTGGTTTTTCAGTGTCAGAAGCGTGTATACTTTCATATGCATTTAGTGAAAAGCTGTAATTTTGGAATTACAAACAGACACTTAAATTTAATTTATCTGTATATCTGTATAGATTAATACCAAATTACTACTGTAAGTGGATTTGCAGTCAATGAACGCATGGAACATCAACTATGTTTGTCATTAGCACGTTATCTACGCAATAATCATGCCAACTTAAAAAAAGGACTGAAGGGTTATTAGTTACCTCATAGTTAGCTAGTATTATGCATTATTTTCATCCCCTAATTTCATACCTTTGGAGACCCTATAAACGCAGGAATTACGTCACAACACCAAAATAACGTTATTAAAGCGTTAAAATGTATTGATGACAAGACTTGGAGTATTGCGCTTACGCAGCCATTGACCACAAAATTGTATAGATAATAACAGTACAGTTACCATGTATAACTCACTATACATGCCAGAATTACTTAATGGACCATTGCACTCTCTTTGCTTACCAATACGAGGCAATACGATTATTGTCAATATGCACTTTCTTAGCGGATGCCGTCGTCATAACATGCATGCCAAATTTCAGCCCGATTCGTCCAGTGTTTTGGGCTGTGTGTTGATAGATCACTGTCAGTCAGTCAGTCAGTCACCTTTGAGTTATATATATATATATTTAGATATTATTCAGTGTGTGCGGCTAGCCTTAGCCTATGTTTAATAATAAGGGGATTTTTTTCGTTAATAATTAATCTATTGATATGTTTTTACACTTTAGTGAGAAAATAAGTTGAATTTCTTTGCATCCGATCAATTGATTATCATAGCAAAGCTATTCGTAGCACTTGAACGAGTAATACGTTTTAAATTATGGGTCTCAAGGAATAAATGGGCCCATTGACCTTGGATAAATTAACTATCTAAGCTTTTTGTATTGGTAATATTATCTAGATGCCATTTTGATATCGAAGATATTATTCTGTTGTTCTCAGTTATATTTTATTTAGGTATAATAATATACTTTCAGTCCTTCCGTATTTCATCTCGATACTGTTTGTACTTTTTTTGGAGGGTAGGTTTAATAATCTTTGCTTCATTAGTTCGCCATTTGCATTTAAGTGTTCAACCGCACTAGAAGTCGCTCGAGTTTTGTGTGTCTTCACAATAACTTGTGATCTAAAGTAGTTTTACGTGTTCAAGTGATGTCAAGTGATTCAAGTGAATATGTGTAGTGTCTCTGAATCAAAGGATATCGTCAGGCATCAGGTAAGTACCTAAATATAGTAATTAAAGAAGTGTTAACATTACTTGTGCTACGTGCACATAGTTTCATTCTTTATTTCGTGGAACTTTATTTTTTATTTAATTTAATCTGTCTGTTTTTAATTCAAAATTAACAGTTTTTCATTAAATGCAAATGAAAACATATACGGTACACGCATAAAAAAACAATTTAAAAAAAATATCGCTCTCTGTTTGTTGCGACTGATCTCTGAAAGGGCTGAACCGATTTTAACGGGCCTTTCACCGGCACAATAGCTGATGAAACAAGGATTAACTACTTTTTAAGACTATTAATAGCCATTGTATTAAGTCTACGTAATTTAATTTATATTAAACGTATTTTTTAATGAAGTGTTGTAATAAATCAAGCTCAATAATCTTATAAAGGTTCCTTTTAACCTTTTGAGATATTTACACCATAAATGCTGCATTCATTATACAATTACGTACTTCGAGCACCTCTGAATAATTTTACATTATTCTTTGCCACACAATTCGGATACTTTTTGTCGATGAATACGCACTACTACACGCGCAGCCCTGCATGTGCACTTACTTGCAATTTCGTTTATTTTGCATGTGTGTGTGTACTTATATATTTTTCACCGCATGCTTTGGGCACAATAATATAATGGTTACAGAAGGGCGGCTAAGTACTTATAATGTTCGAATTGTGTAGTGTACGCATGAAGCGACCTACTCGACTTTTAAAGTATAAGTAATAATTATTTATTAATATAGGTTTTAGCTAATTCCATTCAACTTTAGAGGGAAACCTTCATGACTTTTATGAGAGGTGCCTAGGTTTGTAAATCGTAGCTCCCCGACTGTGAATGAACTAGGTAGATATACTGGAGGTATTCATTAATATACTCACGCCTGTATTCCCCGAAGGGGTAGGCATAGGTGTACATATAGTACCTAGGTACACTCACATTTTCCAGTTATATGGGAGGCGAGGCAGTTGCCACTAAATAGGCACCAATCCTGACTCCGGGCTAGGAAAATACAGAAAGAAATACCCAATATAATTTTCCCCAAACCTGAGAACGAACCCAGGACCTCGTGTTCCGCAGTAGCGTTTATTATAATACATCCCTAAATTTGTAAAGGTCAACCGCACCCACGTACGGGAGTAGTCCTTCTGTATGGTTTAAATGAATGCTTTGGGCATTGCACCCGCGAGGCACAATGGCACTGACCTTGGCCAATGCGCAGCTGCGTACGTGGGGGGACGATTTTTGTACCGCCAATTCGGTGCGGCCGCGCCGCGATCCAAATTTGAATTTCATCCAAACTTCAAAATTAACATTTTTATTTATAGCCAGCTTTAAATTTTAAATTTGGACACTGACTTATAGACAGCATTCTTATACATTTTGTTTTTTTTTAGTTCTTGTAAATTAATTTACCTACTGATTAATTTCGATAATAATATGTACCTAATGATTTTAATCTGTGCTGCAGTAGTTTGTGCTTAAAGTCTAGATACTTTATGTCTACTTTCCTATAGAAATAATACGCATTAGGGGCATCCCTGCGAACAAAATATCTTACATATAACTTACATAATAAATACTCACGTCTGTATTCCCCGAAGGGGTAGGCAGAGGTGTTGTAATTTTCAACACCCACATTTCACCGAATATGATTAAGTGCCAACGTGACAGAGGGTGAGTCCATCGCTGTCTCAGGCACTATACATACGTCTTAGAATTATTTCTCAGACATATGCAGGTTTCCTCACGATGTTTCCTTCGCAGTAAAGCACGTGGTGCGAAATCACTGCACATAAGTTTTGAGAAAAACTCGTTGGTACAGGCCCCGTTGGGATTTGAACTTCCATCACGTGCTTCTCAGGCATATTATTACTGTCGAAGTCCTAAGTCATCCATGACTTTTGGTCATTAAAATCTATATGTACGAGTATATTTAAAAATAAAAAAACGATCTTGAGTCGAACCTTTGTCCTTAATTCCAGGAAAGCGCTGAGCCAAAGAGTTCTAGTAAATAGATTTGTCGTTGCATGTGTGCTGTACATTAGTTTTATTGTAAGCATGTTTCATTGAATTCCCTAATTCGATGCCCTTGCATTCCACTTAGATCGTTAACAAGAATACCTCAAATCTATACAGATAAATAAAATTGAAGTGTCTGTTTGTAATTCCAAAATAACAGCTTTTCACTAAATGCATATGAAAGTATACACGCTACTGACACTAAATAACCAGGTTTTAAAAATTTTCTCCGTCTGTCTGTCTGTTTGTTCCGGGTAATCTCTGAAACGGCTGGACGGATTTTAGTGGGACTTTCACTGGTAGGTAGCTGATGTTGCAAGGAGTAACTTAGGCTACTTTTATTTATTAAAAATATTAGGGTTCCTAGAAAATAAGTATAAAACTAAATCTACGCGGGTAAAACCGCGGGGCACAGCTAGTTTTAACATATTTTCGCGAACTGAAAACTTTTAAATACCAAGTTTATACTGTTTAAAATGATAAGGAATAACTAGCCGTTTAAAATGTTTTCGCTATCTTAAATTCCTTTATTCAATTCAATTCAAAAATATATTTATTCAAATAGACTTTTAATTACTTTCAAATCGTCAGAATGACACAATTACACAGGATTATACATGCTACCGCCAGGTTAGGAAGGTTGCTTTTACTGAGAAGAACTTGGCTAGAAACTCAGTAATTACTTTTTTAGTAATTACATTCAATGCGACGGCAAAGATAATTGAGGACCTCGTGGCACAGTTGCCAGTAGTTGGATGGGTGACCGCGGGAGTTCCCTCCGTGCCTCGGAGAGCACGTTAAGCCGTCGGTCCCGGTTGACAATTTAACATCTTTGGCAATCGTTACAGGTCAGTCAGGACTAAGAAAGTCTGACAACTGGTTTAATCCAAATTTTCCTCGTTAAAAGGGGTTGCGCAGGTCAGATGGCAGTCGCTTCGTATAAAAATCAGGTGATCAGTCACATCGGGTTGAATCAAGTGCTGACCCCAAATACATGGGATAAGGCCAGGGATATGATGAGGGATACAGGCGTGACCAACATGTATGTATGTACACGTGAAATCAAATAAAATCTACCCCCAATATTTTCGCTGATTGCTCATTACTCGTGACGGCACCTGTAATAGCCCAGTTGTAAGTTCGGTACTGCCCAAAAGTGTAACTGAAATGTCAGATTAGTCGCAACGATTCTGAAATGTATTGCAACATGCACGACATTTTCAGAACTTTGAAATGTGAGTGCGATCACGCGAGACACTCGTTAGAGGTTCTGTCACGATACACATTACCGGATTCACTTGGACTTTTAGGGAGTTAAAGGTCAGATGAGAAAATGTTTCATTCAAAATTTCGCTACGGTTAGATTTTTAAATTTTGGTTGACATCAAATTTATTGATAGAAATTCTCTGAATCTGCATATTGAAAAATAACATATTATGTTGGTATTAGGTATTTCTCAAGTTGGTATTTCAATAAACTCAAGTCCACCAGAATACAAAACGGTCATGTATTCAGATAAAATCGGTAGGGATTTTAGTTGCTATTTAAGAAATAAATTATCTCATGCTGTAATAAATTACTGTATGCCAGGAGCTTCATATAGACAAATTGTAAATAAAATAATTAAAAACAATCATGACAGTCACACAACAATCATAATCTTAGTTGGACAAAACCCTAGTATTACCAAACGGGAATTAATTAATAGTTTTGAGGACTTGACAAACCTGCATGTAGGCAGGGTTGTATTGTGCACTATTCCATATAGTATTAGCTATACTGAGACACAGAACAAGCATTTATCATACATAAATAGCTTATTGCATAACATGACGTGTCATAATGAACGATACATACTGTTTGACACTAATAAATTTATTAGTGGTGTAAAGGTAACTCGGGAATCTCTTTACATTCCCAAGATATATAGACAAAAGCTTGCTACATTGTTAGCTTATAATATTAACACTGTTATAGCCAATATAACAAAGCATAGGTTAAGTGACGAGCCAGTGGTAGATAGATGTTCTACTAGCACTGTGACCAATCTTATTGATTCTTTAAACCATTAAGTCAGACAACAGAGAATTTAGGTGCATGTATTATGCGTCTGCTACACCAGAATATTAACCGCTTCTCTGGCAAAATTCTTGATCTAGAGTTATTACTAGACAAAATACCTATTGATTTTCTCTGTTTTACTGAAACTTGGTTGAAACCAGATACCATGATGTTTAATATTACTAATTATACCATTGCCAGTTCTTATAACAGACTCTCAGCGGAGGGAGGTGGTACCATCATCTTACTGAATAGTAACTTTAAGTCCAAAGAGAGAAAGGATATTACTAGTCTTTCTGTAGAGCGAGTCTGTGAAGCGGCTTGTGCAGAGTTGGATAATTATATAATTGTATGCGTATACAGACCTCCATCCTCTGATATTCACTCATTTTGTTCAACAATGGAGGTCATTCTTAAGAAAATATTTCGAACGAATAAACAAATATTGATATGTGGTGATTTTAATGTAGACATTTTAAGAAGGTCTTCTGAGGCGCGTTTATTTATATCTCTTTTTAAATCATTTAACCTGGACTTTGTATTTAATGAGCCCACGAGAATAACGGCCACTTCCTCTACTTGTATCGATAATGTAATAACTAATGGTAGTATAATAAAACAGTCTCAGATAAGTGGAATTCGATCTGACCACATGGCTCAACTAGTTGAGTTGCAATGTAGTAGGCAACCTTCTAAATCTTTTAGGGAATCTAGACCTCTCTCTGTCCATAGACTGCTGAAGTTTAAAAATAATGTTGAGTTAAAAATTAAAAAAGCAGAGTCTCGCGAACCAAACAAATATTTCAATAAATTACATGATGTCATATGTACAGAATTCAACAAGGCATGTCCTAAACAACAATATAAATTAAATAACAGATTACAGTTCAACAACTGGGCAACCAAGGGCATAAGGAAAAGTAGAGACACTTTATATGAGTTATACCACAAGAAAGCCCAAACAACTAATGTCGCTTTTCATAGTCACGTTAGAATGTACTCAAAATTATTTAAAAGAGTTTGCCAGATTGCCAAATCAAAACATATAAGTAGTGAAATTAGCCGCTCTGATGATAAAATAAAAACTGTTTGGAAAGTTATAAACAGGGAGACTGGTAGAAATAAAACTAAAGAGCAAGTAAGTAAGCTTAAAATCAATGATAGTATTATATCGGATAAGTTAGAGGTCGCAACTGCTTTTGAGAATTTTTTCGCTAACATTCCCACAGAGACTACCAAACATCTTAACTCTAGTCCGAATACAGCTGAAAGCTTATTGAAACAATCGTTACGAAAAAGCTTCCCAGATTTTAGTTTTAAACATGTACGTCCTATTGACATCATGAAGGCATTTAAATCGCTTAATATTAAAAATACGGAGGACATATGGGGACTCTCAATTAAAAGTATCCAATCTATTATAATAACGATTGCTCCCGCATTAGCTTCTATTTTCAATTTATGTATAGATCAAGGTATATTTCCTGATATTATGAAATATAGCAAAGTAATACCGATATTTAAAGCAGGCTCTAAAGAAGATCCTTCTGATTATAGACCTATATCGATTCTTCCCGCGCTTAGCAAAATATTTGAAAAAATTCTGCTTAATCAGATGTTAGCTCACTTTAACGTACATAACATCTTGCACGATCACCAATTTGGCTTCACTAAAGGTAGATCAACAACGGACGCGGCAGCAAAATTAATAAAACACATTTTTGAGGCTTGGGAGGGCGCCTATGACGCAGTAGGAGTCTTCTGTGACCTTTCTAAAGCTTTTGACTGTGTGGATCATCGTACGCTACTTCTTAAGCTAAACTATTATGGAATTCGCGGAAATGCTCTCGACCTTTTATCCTCGTACCTATCAAATCGTCATCAGAAAGTTGGCGTCGGTGGTGTAACATCCAAGGGGTCAATAATCAAAACAGGCGTGCCGCAAGGCTCCATACTAGGCCCATTCCTGTTTCTAGCGTATATCAATGACCTACCACTTGTTGTAGAAAATATCTGTGATATTGTTCTATTTGCAGATGATACATCTTTAGTTTTCAAAGTGAGTAGAAAAGACAAAGATCTTAAGGCACTAAATGAAACTCTAACATCTGTTTCAAAATGGTTTGATGCCAATAATCTCGTTTTAAATTCTAAAAAAACAAAATGTATCCGATTTTCACCACCTAATACATCGCAAATAGATACAAATATATCATTAGTTGGGAGTCAATTGGAGTTGGTCGAAAGCACAGTATTCTTAGGTCTTACCTTAGATTCTAAATTACAATGGGGCGCCCATATTGAAGCATTGTCAAAAAAGCTTAGTTCAGCTGCGTTTGCGGTTAGAAAAATTAAACAAATGACGGATATTGATACTGCTAGATTAGTCTACTACGCTTACTTTCATAGTGTCATGTCATATGGCGTATCGTTATGGGGTTCCGCAACAGACTTAGATTCAATTTTTATACTTCAAAAGAGAGCCATCAAGGCAATATACTCGCTGGACCCCCGAGATTCTCTTAGAGATAAATTTAAAGAAATAAATATTCTCACCCTACCGTCACTGTACATTTATGAGAATTTGCTATACATGAAAAAAAAAATTCATCTATTCAATTTAAACTCGGACATTCATTCAATTTCAACACGAAATAAACACAAAATTGTAGCTCCTAGATTCAGGTTAGCAAAGGTAAATAAATCATTCATGGGGAATTGTGTTCGTTTCTACAATAAAATCCCACAGTCAATAAACGCGTTAAATTATGATAAATTTAAGACACACATTAAAACTGTACTGATGAAGAAAGCTTATTATACAATTTCGGATTACATAAATGATAAAGACATATGGAATTAAAACTCTGCACAAGTAGCTCCTGGCAATGACATGGTATGCAAACATGATATGTAAATCATTTGGTATTGTTTTTACGTTTTTAATTATTATTTTTTACACATGCATGCTGATACAATTTTCACTATTGTGAATAATTTATGATGTTTTTTTTTTTGTAATTATTATTATTTTACTGTGTAATGAAATGTACATGATGCCAGCTGAGTTTCTTGCCGGTTCTTCTCAGAAGGCTAGTTTCCGAACCGGTGGTAGATTCCTCGACGTTCATAAGTGCCTTACCAGGGCCTAAACTGAATAAATCATTTTCATTTTCATTTTCATTTTCATTTTCAATAATATTACCAACTAAACTTAAATTGTTATTACCTCGGAGATTTTTATTTTTAATATTAGGTAAGTAAGTACTAACTTATTTAAGTAATAAGTTTCCAATAATTAAAGATATATAGTTAGATTCCCTACAGCCCCTGCGTACTTGCTCTGGGATCCCGACACTATATAATTAGGTGCTTAAGTACGTAAGTTTAAGTAATTCATAATCTGCTCAGGGGCCCAACCATGAGCTCTTATTGCAATGATAATTCAGTTGTGCGACAGTGACAGATGTATGCACGTCACATACATCTGTCTCATAAATGAGTGAAACTATCATGGCAATAAGAACTCATGGTAAGGCCCCTGATCTAGTAAAGTAGGTACGATAATAACTCAACATTTTTTAAATCATCTTCAAGAACAGCTAGCGCCATCTAGAGATAATGATACAGAACTATAGATGTATATTTTTTTACCACTGTATTAACTAGATGGCGCGTAATGTACCGATGACAACAATGTGTTCGATCGAGAAAATGTAACAAGTATTTATTTATGTATTGAAATGTATGGAAAGTAACGTAAGGTTATTTATAAAAACAATAGTTGTAATTTTTGTTTCGAGATACATTTGTGAGCATTGTAAAAATAGTGACATTTATAAAAAAGCAATGGCAGCACTGGTTTATTTGTCATATTTATATTGCCATCCTTTAAATAATTTCCCCGTCATTTTGGGTAACTCTAGTCGACAATGTTTTAATTGAAACGGAAACACAATCTATTACTTTCCTTTGAGTTCCGATTTGTAGCCCAATAATGCACGGTATGACTTACTAAGGAGTAGATTATTTTTACTTATTTGTGACTGTTGGTGACTGACTAAATTGAAACTTGAATGCTTGTTACTTATACAGGGCAGTCCTTTATTTTCAGTTTGGTGTTTGACCGTTGATTACCCGCAGATTTTAAGCGTCTGCGCCGGTATCCCGTAATATAATTATATATTTAATTTTTACATTCCAATATTATTTTCTGTCGCTCTACTTGACTTTTGAGGGAGTTTCGCAATTATCAGATGACAGCTCGATTTTACCCCCAAATTTAGTACCGTACGAAACGCGACGTTGGAACTGCTTCTACGTCCGCGCTAATAAAACTCGTTGAAAATGCATACATCAAAATGGTAGAATCGCTGCAAATGTTCTTATTCCTTTTCAAATTTAAATACAGACGAAAATGCTCGTGGTTCTCGCCATTCCTGTGTTCGGTTCTCATAGTGTTATTATTTTGTCACGGTGTTCTTACAAAGTGTAGTGATCATAATTGTTTGAATGGTGTGTGTAAAAATGATTCGTGCGTGTGTGTCGAGGGTTGGCAGGGTGCAGAGTGCCAGTACTGCGGCGGGAAAGTCAAGTAAGTGCCCGGGGATGGGCCACAGGCCTTGGGAATTGGTTGTAGGCGGTGTGGTTCGCTGACCCATTTGACAGACGAGACAGGTCGTAAAATTTTCGAGAGAAAGCAATTCTAGGATTATCCAATTAAATAGTTTGGCTTCTTCGCATCATCCTTGGCGCGTCAGACAAGGTCACGCCGGCGGGCCATTGTAGCAACACAAAAGAACTTAATTTTTTATGCAGTTCTTGTGCAAAATTTGTCTTTATGAAAGCCCATCTTTGTGTAAACAATACATTGTTTGTGTCCAGTTTATGAGGTTATAGTTTTTCTATACAGATAAATAAAATTGAAGTGTCTGTTTGTAATTCCAAAATAATGGATTTTCACTAAATGGATTTTTTTAAATTTCTTTCATATGAAAGTATACACGCTACTGACACTAAAAACCATGTTTTAAATTTTTTCTCTGTCTGTCTGTCTGTTTGTTCTGGGTAATCTCTGAAACGGATGGACCGATTTTAATTGGACTTTCACTGGCTGGTAGCTGATGTTTCAAGGAGTAACTTAGGCTACTTTTATTTATTAAAAATATTAGGGTTCCATGACAATAAGGATGAAACTAAATCTATGTGGGTGATTAAAGAATAAACTAGTTATTTACCTGCAATTCATTGTTATTTGATCCTTCATCCTTTATTAAATGCTAAGTAGTGACACATGTTGATTATTTACCTTATTAGTGTTTTTAAGGAAATGATCACACATTAGAACCAATTTTCATTAAGAATAAGTGCTTACCTGCTGTTGTTATCAGTGTCTTTGTTAGTATAATTATATAGTTTACAATTGCCATACTATTACCAGGTAATGTTTGATTGTCTTTGCATTAAATTAATTAACATATTATGCCAACACCTGTATTCCTCGAAGGGGTAGGCAGAACGGTAAGTACACCTACTTTTCGCCAGTAAAGTTAAGTTCGCCTTTGCCATTATCCGGGCGCTAATCAAGACTAAGAAATAACAGATAGAAACCCTCTCTTTTAGTGACCCGTGGAACTTGTATTCTGCAGTACCTAACACTTGCAACCACTAGAGCCAACTGCCAACCAATCTGCCAACGAGGCAGTCGAGAGTTACCTCCACTGCTTAACCAGACTAAAGGACGAGACCCAAGGGCCAGCCGAGCTTATACTTAAAAACTAAGCAACACTGCTAAGGGCACCCCGGTGCGGGGCTCGGACCTCAGCTTAGCATGTTGGGGGATGAGCTAGGGAGCTGGATCTTAGTTGTATGGTATTCTAGGCTAGCTGTATGTATATTTATAGGTGATTTTATTAGTCTATGTTATTCAGTGATACATTAGCATTCTAACAGTGAAAATTTTTAAAATCAGTTATGAAGTTTTGAATTTTATTCCTAACAAACAAACAATCAATCCTTTCCTCTTTGTTATGTTAGTATTAGTTGATAGACCATCTTATTAGTTAACATTCTTGTCCTTGCATTGAATTAATTTAATTCAGGAAAACTACATTGAAGAACTTCTTTTCCTGAAAGTAAATTAATTAGTTAATTGTAAAACTTTTTATATTCTTTTCTAAAATCTACTTAACGGAATAAGATCTTCCCTGTTTTTCTTGCCTTGCTTATTACTTATGCACTCTGTAGGTGTAGACAAAGTAACATTCTCTCGCACTTGTCTTAATAGAAATGTCAAAAAATTATGGAAATGTGACGTGTTGAAGCTTAAGTTCTAACGTGTCATTCGATAGTGAATTGCCAAGCGGCATTGTTTGATGAATCAAACTCAAGAGCCTGAACTATTTACAAATTTGTTTCATTAGCATGTGGAATAAACATAACTTTATTTTTGCTTGATGAAAAATTAAATGCGTTTTTTTTGCTCCACTGAAAAGACAAAGTCAAAAATATCTTTATTTGTTTAGACTTTTCACAAAGCACTTTCAAATCGTCAGAATGACACAATTTACAGGTTCGGAAGGTTGCTTTTACTGAGAAGAACCTGGCAAGAAACTCGGTAATTACTCTTTTCAAAAATATTATACAACTAGCTGTGCCCTGCGGTTTCACCCGCGTAGTTTTAGTTTCATCCTTATTGTCGCGGAACCCTAATATTTTTAAGAAATAAAAGTAGCCTAAGTTACTCGTTGAAAGATTAGCTACCTGCCAGTGAAAGTCCCGTTAAAATCGGTCCAGCCGTTACGGAGATTACCCGGAACAAACAGACAGACAGACAGAGAAACATTTTATAATTTAGTTTTTTTGTGTCAGTATCGTGTATACTTTCAGATGCATTAAGTGAGAAACTGTTATTTTGGATTTACAAACAGACACTACAATTATATTTATCTGTATAGATGAAAATATTGAAAAGTTGCACTTGTTGACTTCTGCTGTGTTAGAACTTAAGTGTCAATATGTAATTTGTATCATTTCTACTAGCGAATTGTGAGGATAATGCTACTTAGTCTACAGGTCCTGGTAATGATTTTTGAAAACATTGCCACATTTTGATTGGAATGTGATATATTCCGAAATATGATATTTCCTAGTGGCGTTTAATACCAGTCACATATTTTAGTCAACATTTAGGTGCTGAATGTGATATGCATTCTAACACATTTGTACTTTTGTTACTTAGGCATACAAAAAGTTACTTAAAAAAACATTGAACAAAATATGTTGCATGAAAATACATATCCTGTCTGCTATTAATATGCAAATGCGTGGATATCAGTGAACATCTGTGTGTCAAATTGTATGTGTCATACATGTTGGTTGATATTGTACATTACACTAGTTCCTGAACTTCCTGACCTTAACTCTGTATGAAACATAGGGTTCAAACTAATTGAATAATACAATATAATTCAATTCAAAAATATCTTTATTTGATTAGACTTTTAACAAAGTACTTTCAAATTGTCAGAACAACACAATTACACAGGATTATACATGCTACCGCCAGGTTCGGAAGGTTGCTTTTACTGAAAAGAACCCGGCATAAAAAAGCTTAACTCAATCTAAATTATAGAGCCATTTGACCTTGGAGTTCTGTCTTTTCTTGCTCAGAGAATCAGCATTGTTATTCAACTCGGCAATGCTGCCAGCCTTCTTGGCACTATCTAGAGAGACATGGATTTTGGCTAAGTTTTCTACTTGTAATTTTAAGTACTGTTTCTTGTATATATAATTAAGTTTTGATGATGACAAATTCTTAATGTTTAAAACTAATGCTTTTTAATTCTCTCCTCTCAGCCTCACAGCCCCAATGGGCATAATAACAGACGGCCCGGGGAACTACAGTGTGAGCACCCAGTGCTCATGGCTGGTGACTCCCCCGCGCCTGGGGTCGTCCACGCCGGTTCTCAGGATACGGCTGGAGAGCTTTGCCACCGAGTGTGGCTGGGACCACTTGTATGTGTATGACGGGGACAGCGTCAGGGCTGAGAGGCTCTTGGCTGTCTTTAGGTTGGTACTCTTGTACTTATTTTTTTAAATGATACTAAGGCGCAAACAAGCGTGCTTTCCGCCTGATGGTAAGCAGCCTATGAACGCTTGAAACAGCAAGTGTCTCTCGCGCGTTGTCTACCTTTTAAACAATGAAATCCCTGTGTTAACATAATGACAACTATTGCTAGCGCAGTGACTACACTCCTACACCGCCACTTATACCCAATTTCTCTGAAAAAAAAAAACAATTAAAAAAAAAAACTCTGTCTGTCTGTCCATCTGTTTGTTCAGGCTAATTTCTAAAATTGCTGAAGCAGTTATAAGGAGACTCACAGATATTCCAGTTCTGCTTAATGTAGCCACCCATGAAATTATTTACTTAATAAAAAATATTAAATTAAATAAAATTCCCTGCTTTTCGCTGTTTTGATCCAATTTTTCCAGCCCTGTTTATTATGTCATTATTCTTCTTTAATGAAGGTTTATTTATAAAATTCCAGTGGAGTATTAGAGCCTGGTGAGTCGGGGTGGACGCGGCAGGTGATAGCCCGCTCGGGCAGCGCGTTGCTGCATTTCTTCTCGGACGACGCGTACGCTATGGAGGGTTTCAACGTCACGTATGCAGCGTACTCCTGCCCTTCAGACGATCATAGGACTAACTGTTCTAGTAAGTATATGTTTACTAGCGGACGTCACGTAGTTTCACCCGCGTAGTTACCGTTCCCGTGGGAGTACGGGGATAAAATATAGCCTATGTTACTTGCTGATGATGTAGCTGTCCATTGCTGGAAGAATTTTTAAGATTGGTCAAGAAGATTCGGAGCCTATTCAATGCAAACAAACAAAAAAACAATCAAATCCTTCCTCTTTATAATATTAGTGTAGGTGAATTGCACGAGTTAGTTACACTTGTCACACAATATTAACTTAAATAGTAAGCGTCGTAAGTTCGAAGCCCGGTGGGGCCGTATCAATGAGTTTTTCTTAATAAAACTTATGTGCAGTGTTTTCACACCACGTGCTTTACGGTGAATGAAAACATCCTGAGGAAACATGAATATGTCTGAGAAGTAATTCAAAGTCGTATGTATAGTGCTTGAGACAGAGATAGACTCACCATCTGTCACGTTGGCACTTAATCATCTTCAGTGAATAGTGGGTGTTGTTATTACAACACCTCTGCCTACTTCTTTAGGGAATACAAGCGTGAGCATAATATGTATGTTAGTTTGTAAATCTGCACTAATATGATAAAGAGGAAAGATTTGATTTTTTTTTTGCATTGAACAGGCTCCGAAACTACTTGACCAATCTTGAAAATTCTTTCAGCAATGGATAACTACATCATCAGCGAGTAACATTTATCCATATATTTTATCCCCGTACTCCCACGGGAACGGGAACTACGCGGGTGAAATCCGGGTGATTTATATTTTAAGTTGCGTTGAGGCTTGCTTTCTTTATTTTTCAAAGTACTAATATTGTTGTTTTAATGTTTTCAGGTCATGGTGAATGCGAAGACGGCACGTGTAGGTGCGACAAGTACTGGACCGGAGTGGCTTGCGACCAGCCTCTATGTCCAGGTACCCATACGGCCATATCTATACAGATAAATACAATTGAAGTGTCTGTTTGTTATTTCAAAACATCTTTTCACTAAATGCATTATGTAAAAAAGTGTTTATTGATCTGTCCATATGTTTGTTGAAGCTACTCTCCGAAGCTGCTGGACCGATTTTAACGGGACTTTCACTGGCAGATTGTGCCACCTGTGAAATTAAGTCTATGTGAGTAAAACCGCGGGGCACAGCTAGTTCACAATATTTTTCGGAAAGGTCTAATTCGGAGCACTCGTAACCGAAGAAAGTGTATGAAGAGATGCATGAATGTTGATGAAGCGACAGAAGTATGTAAGGATCGTAGTATGTGGCAAACGTTCTCTGCCTACCCCCATGGGATACAGGCTATGTATGTATGTTATTGAATATGATGTTGTTCCCAGAGGAGTGCAACGAATTATACGGTGCGGGCAGTTGCACGGACAGTGGGTGCAAGTGCGTGGGGTCCCGTGGGGGACCGGCGTGTTCCCGGGAGCTGGCGCTGGCCGGCTGGGGCTGGGGCTGGCGCGAACCCCAAGAGGGACCCCCGGGGCTGCAGCCCGCAGCCCCACCCGTCGCCGGACACGTGTTGCTGGTCTACGGGGACGACCTATTGAGGGTTGGTGGGGAGACTTTCACACATTCTGAGTTTCTTTATAGGTGAGTGTTCTAGAATATCTGTACCCTTATTGCGAGTTTGCCACCGTTTTCGTAATCTATACTCGCTAGCGTCTCCGCCGAGTATTTGTATGAGAAGTTATCGGCGACTGCTAGCGGTGACGAAGAACTAAAATATCCCATACATATTTTGATAGGGGTGCTGTTCTTTTCTAAAGATACCTGCATGACCCAAAAGTTGACAGGTAGAGAATGTACATTGCATTCACTCTGTCTATGCAAATTGTATTGCAAAAAATATGAAAAAAAATTAATTGAATAATTTTGAAACTCAAAGTCTACTTTAAACTTTGAGTTTGAGTTCAATAGTAAATTGTTATTTCTCAATATATTTTTGTATTTTCCCTAAATTCTCTGCCTAGCCTTTAGGGGTACCCTGCATATGCATATACAGAGTGTACTTTTGCATCAGTGCCATATTAACGGAGCTTGATTAGAATGTAAATCAATCGTCAAATGATAAATGTATTTTTTTTAAGAAAACGAACTTTTTCTGAATTATAGTGAATATGGCACCAATCCAAAACCACATTCTGTATATGTATCTGTCATCATCCTTCTGACCTTATCCCATACATTGTTGGGGTCGGCACTTGATTCCACCCGATGTGGCTGATCACCTGATTTTTATACGAAGCGACTGCCATCTGACCTTAGTAACTTCTTTTACGAGGAAAGTCGTTATATTTCCATACATACATATGCTCACGCCTGTATTCCCCGAAGGGGTAGAGGTGAGCAGAGGTGTTATAATAACAACACCTACATTTCACTGACGATGATTAAGTGCCAACGTGACAGGGTGAGTCCATCGCCGTCTCAGCCACTATACATGCGTCTTTGAATTATTTCTCAGACATATGTAGGTTTCCTCACGATGTTTTCCTTCACCGTAAAGCACGTGGTGTGAAATCACTGCACATAAGTTTTTAGAAAAACTTTGGTACAGGCTACGTTGGGATTCGAACTCGCGTCGTTTGCGTAGCGGGCGACTGCTCTAACCCCAAGGCCACACGGCTCTTTATATTCGTTATACAGTGAAACTTGGTTAAGTGGGACCTGGATAAGTGAGAAACCTCCATAGCTGGAACTCATGCTGAGGTCCCAACACTTTGGTACTGAATTACCTCTGTTAGTGAGACGAGGTAAGCCTCTATATCTGGGATTTGTTCTTTCGATTTATCATCATAGTTACCTCTATAACTGAGACAGCGAGTAAATTTTATATACATAAACCTCTGTAACTGAGATAACATTGTTTGTTTACTCATTCTTATTCTACCCACAAATTTCACACGTAATCTATTAATGGAACCCTCTGTAAATGAGACAGATATTTATTTATACCTGTATATCTGAGACACTGGGTAAGTGAAACGACATTGCAGGTCCCTTGATGTCTCACTTAACCAGGTTTCACTGTATTAGTGTATGTATTTTGTAGATATAAGTCGTCAGTGGGTGAATGGTCGCCGATAGAGTGCGAGGAGAGTCCGGCGCCGCGGTTTGCTCACGCTGCCGTATTGCACGACGACGTGCTCATCGTCTACGGCGGCGTCGTGGCCTCCGACGAGCCGGAGAGGGGGTTAGTGCCTATGCTGTACTTATTAAAAATTAATTTATACATCTATACAGATAAATAAAATTGAAGTGTCTGTTTGTAATTCCAAAATCACAGCTTTTCAGTAAATGCATATTAAAGTATACACGCTATTGACACTAAAAAACCAAGTTTTAAAATTTATCTCCGTTTGTCTGTCTGTTTGTTCCGGGTAATCTCTGGAAACGGCTGGAACGATTTTAACGGGACTTTCACTGGCAGGTAGCTGATGTTTCAAGGTTTTTTTTTTTTTGTTTCAGTGGAGGCCTAGCTGGCTTGGAAGGCAGAGCCGGGGAGGTGACGAACGAGGTGTGGCGAGTGTCGCTCGCCGAGACCAAGCCGCGGTGGACCAACGTCACTCCTGTGGCCTGCTCGCCCCACACTCCCGCACCACTCAACCATTGCGGTATATTTATTTTTTAACACCATGCAATACATATTTGCATAGGCGGACTTAATGCCATAGGTATATAACTCCCTATTAACAATTCTCATCAAGTTATCTATACTCATAATAATTTATGTGTCTGTTTCTAATTCCAAATTAACAGAGTGCTTAGTGCGAGTTTTTCGCTGCCGCCGTCACAAGCACACCGCGTCAAAGTTAATGCAGATTTGTATGGGATCGGAGCAGCGCCTCTGTCGGCCTAAAGATGATACTATTGTGAGCCCATACAAATCTGCGTTTACGTCGACGCGATGACTTGTGACGCCATTTTAAGAAAACTCGCACTAGGCCCTCAGCTTTTCATGTTCCTGACAGGTACTTGCGTTGTAGGAAACACAAGCTGTTCGCTGTCCCCCAACAGTCGAACAGTGGCTCCCATACCTCGCTCGTTGACTCCACTCAATGCTCTCCTGGAGTCTAACCCTACTGTGGATGTGTTTGATGACAATAAACTATTGTTAGAGTGCATGGTGTTTTGCGAGAGAGGATAAATGTCGATTTTCCTTTTTTTTATAAATGTTTTTTAATGGATTATATTTATATGTATCTTTATTACCTATGTCTAATTAGTGTAATTGGCATTTTATGCCGTTCTAATTATCGAATAAATAAATATTCATAACTAGCGGACGTCACGTGGTTTCACCTGCGTAGTTCCCATTCCCGTGGGAGCACGGAGGTAAAATATAGCCTATGTTACTCAGGGTGAATGTACTTTCCAATGGTGGAATATTGTTTGGGATCGGCATAGTAGTTTTTGAGTTTATTCATACACAAAAATACAAATATTTCCTCTTTATAATAGTAGATTGTTCTTAATTGGGATTGTATTGGGATTGCAGATTGTTCTTCTTAGTTGGGGTTAAACATTTTGTATGTATATAAATTTGTAACATTTACAATACTGACGATTTGAAAGTATTTTCTAAGAAGTCTAATCACATAGTTATTTTTGAGCTTGAGTTTGACACTGATTACAATGCGTTCTTCTCTTCCATTCCGCTCTATCAGCCGTCATATCTGTATTCACTCCCATTCTAGCCATATCATCTTTCACACAATCTACCTATCGATTCTTAAGTCTTCCTCTCCCCTTGTAACCACTCATATTGATAAACAAAAATGTTTTTTGCGACATCTTTGTCCTTTTGTATTTATAGGTTATAATGTCCATATTTGCAGGCGGTCTGGCTGTCTCCGGGCACACGGCGGTGCTGGTGTCCATGGGTGTCACCAGAAAACCGGTCATGCTGGTGTTCTTCGGACACTCGCCACATTATGGATACTTACATCTTGTACAGGTGCATATATGCATATAATATTTATACTATAACAAAAAGTATAGGTGCCGTTTCGAGTTATGAGCGCTGGCCTTGTATGCGCTAGAATGTCAAGGTTTCCTGCTGGTCGAGGGTTCTGATCCCACTTTGTGTTCATATTTGTCTTAATCATTTTAAAGAGTTAAGGACTTTTCATATAATCTATGCCAAGCAAGTTTAAATTGCATGTACCAATGAGTTTTTCTAAAAAAACTTATGGGTGGTGATTTCACACCACGAGCTTTACGGTGAAGGAAACCTGCATATGTCTGAGAAGTAATTCAAAGACGTATGTATAGTGTCTTGGACGGCGATGGCCTCACCGTCTGTCACGTTGGCACTTAATGGCATCTTTGGTGAAATGTGAGTGTTGTTATTACAACACCTCTGCTTACCTTTTGAAAAGAGTTTCTTGCCAGGTTCTTCTCAGTAAAAGCAACCTTCCGAACCTGGCGGTAGCATGTATAATCCTGTATAATTATACCATTGCGACGATTTGAAAGTACTTTTGAGAATATGTATGTATGTAATTCAAGAAATATAAGTAATAAGTTGTTTGTTAATTCCAGGAATATTACATAGAGGAGCGTGTGTGGGGAGTGGCGGTGACCAAAGGTTGGGGCGCGCGCGCAGGGTTTGGTCACTCCGCCGTGTGGGACCCCTTGTCTAAAAGGGTCTATGTTCACGGCGGACTGGTCTCCGAGTCTGAGGCTACGCAGGTAATACGACAAAGTTTAAGTATAATCTATACATCTATACAGATAAATAAAATTGAAGTGTCTGCTTGTAATTCCAAAATAACAGCTTTTCACTAAATGCATATGAAAGTATACACGATACTAACACTAAAAAACCAAGTTTTAAAATTTTTCTCTGTCTGTCTGTTTGTTCCGGGTAATCTCTGAAACGGCTGGATGGATTTTAACGGGACTTTCACTGGCAGGTTGCTGTTGTTTCAAGGAGTAACTTAGTCAACTTTTATTTAGTAAAAATATTAGGGTTCCGCGACATGAAGCATGAAACTAAATGTACGCGGGTGAAACCGCGGGGCACAGCTAGTATGTTAATGAGGTGTTATATTGTCCAGGCGCCGTCTGCGGGTTTGTTTTCGTATGAAGTAGAGACGCGAGTGTGGCGCCCTCTGCCGTCCGCTCCCACACCGCGGTATTTGCACACCGCCACTTTTGTTACACCTGGTATGTATTATTTTTATTTTAACTCGTGTCAGGATGACGGGTCGCTCACTTCCCTCTATAATGGTTGAGGAGGGCGATGGCTGGCATTCTCGTCATACTTGTGAACAGGTGCTGTTTGTGGGGACTGCTCATCTCAAGCTACGCATTTAGATATAAGTACAACTACTAGACTTTTCTTTATGTTAATTTTTATCGACATTTGTGCATTGCAACTGTGTCCATGGGCTTACATTGCTCAAGCGATTTATTTGTTGTACAAATAACATGGGATAAGGGCAGGAGGATGATGATTATGATGTTTATGGTTTTATTGGGGTGTAATTAAACATGTGCAGTATACGAAACGAATATTTTTTTTATTTTTTTTTATCATTGATCTATGTATTATCGATGAATATATAAACCTTTATTAAAATGGAACGAATACTTGTGTGTCGTAGGTATAATGTTAGTGTTCGGTGGCAATGCTCACAATGACAGTGCGGCGGCGGCCGTGTCCAATCCCGCCGGAGCTCGCTGCTATTCCGCCGCGGCCATGTTGTATGACGTCAGGTATGTTATTGTTAAAATTGGCCCAGTTGCTCAGCCAACTGAGCTACTCATGATCAAACCTCATTCGCTGAATTTTACCTTCCCTTGTTTTTTTGCGGTTATTTATCTATATTTAAACACATAGGTAAAATTAGTCTTTGTTTGTAATTTCAAAATAACAGCTTTTCACTAAATGCATATCAAAGTGTACACTACCGACACTGAAAAACCAAGTTAAAAAAAAAGTTCTCTGTCTGTCCGTGTGTCTGTCTGTCTGTCTGTCTGTCTGTCCGTCCGTCCGTCTGTCTGTCTGTTTGTCTGTCTGTCTGTCTGTCTGTCAATTTAAACGGGACTTTCACCATTAGCTTTCAGATAGCTAATATAACAAGGAGTAACCATAGGCTTCTTTTATTTAAAAAAATCATATGGTTGCCGCGGGACACCCATGAAATTAAGTCTACGCGGGTGAAACCGTGGGACACAGCTAGTATTGCGAATATTTATAATACTGTTTGGATAATAATACAGTGTCTGTGTGGCTACCCTTATATTTAGATGGTATGTGTGTGGTTACCCTTATATTTAAATGGTGTGTGTGTGGCTACCCTTATATTTAGATGGTGTGTGTGCGGCTAGCCTTATATTTAGATGGTATGTGTGGCTACCCTTATATTTAGATGGTATGTGTGTGGCTACCCTTATATTTAGATGGTATGTGTGCGGCTACCCTTATATTTAGATGGTGTGTGTGCGGCTAGCCTTATATTTAGATGGTATGTGTGTGGCTACCCTTATATTTGGATGGTATGTGTGCGGCTACCCTTATATTTAGATGGTGTGTTTGCGGCTACCCTTATATTTAGATGGTATATGTGCGGCTACCCTTATATTTAGATGGTATGTGTGCGGCTACCCTTATATTTAGATGGTATGTGTGCGGCTACCCTTATATTTAGATGGTGTGTGTGCGGCTACCCTTATATTTGGATGGTGTGTGTGCGGCTACCCTTATATTTAGATGGTATGTGTGCGGCTACCCTTATATTTAGATGGTATGTGTGCGGCTACCCTTATATTTAGATGGTATGTGTGCGGCTAACCTTATATTTAGATGGTGTGTGTGCGGCTACCCTTATATTTAGATGGTATGTGTGCGGCTACCCTTATATTTAGATGGTATGTGTGCGGCTACCCTTATATTTAGATGGTATGTGTGCGGCTACCCTTATATTTAGATGGTGTGTGTGCGGCTACCCTTATATTTGGATGGTGTGTGTGCGGCTACCCTTATATTTAGATGGTATGTGTGCGGCTACCCTTATATTTAGATGGTGTGTGTGTGGCTACCCTTATATTTAGATGGTGTGTGTGCGGCTACCCTTATATTTGGATGGTGTGTGTGTGTATAGATGCGGCGTGTGGCGCACGTGTGTGCAGCCTCTAGGGGCAGCTCGAGCGGCGCACGCGGCCGCGCGTTGGCCTTCACGGCACACTCCCACTGCTATACTATACGGCGGGTGAGTGGACACAACACTACTCTAACATGTTATTTGTCTTGAAGTGGAGGTACAGTCCCCAGTTAGGTAACTCCGAATTGTCCTACCTCTCTTAAATGTGTTGTTGTTGTAATTTATTTAATGATCTTCTACGCAATTTCGGTTACGGCGTTAGGAAATATTATAGTGAACAAGTGTGTGCGCAAACACAGGGTGCACTCTTTATTCCCTCACTCTCATAGTGGGATGGGAGGCAATCCGACACGACCGGAGAGAGATCAGGCGTAGGACCAACAGTGCAACATGGCACGGGGGTGGAAACTCCGGGCATTCATTGTTAATTTCATGACAGAAAAACCCAATATCTATTTTAGACCCGACCCGAGAATTGAACCCGGGACCTCGTGATCGGCAAGCGAACTTACTAACCACTAGACCAACGAGCCAGTTGAAATTGTTATATATAGTATTATTATGTAGTTCTGACGATTTGAAAGTACTTTGTTAGGAGTGAAGAATCAAAAACCACGTGATTACGGTGAAGCAAAACATCTGCATATGTCTGAGAAGTAATTCAAAGACAGATGTATAGCCTAAGACGGCGATAGACTCACAATATATCACGTTGGTACTTAATCATCTGTGAAAAGTGGGTGTTGTTATTACAACCCCTCTGCCTACCCCTTCGGGGGATACAGACGTAAGCATATGTATTTATGTCTATACTAATATCATAAAGAGGAAAGTTTTGTTTGTTTGTTTGCATTGAATAGGCTCCAAAGCTACTTGACGGATCTTGAAAATTCTTTCAGTAATGGATATCTACATCATTAGCGAGTAACATAGGCTATATTTTATCCCCGTACTCCCACGGGAACGGGAACTACAGCGTGACGTCCGCTAGTTATTATACAGGCATGAGCATATGTCTGTATGCAGGGGCGTGCATTGGATTTTCAGAGGGGTAGGCATAAACAATAAGTAGGTAGGTTAAGTACATACCTATGTGACGCGGCGTAGGTACGTACGTCTTGGTAAAGATACACACACGACACGAGTGTATTCAGTGATCACAAATTTTAACTTCTGCTCACCTGCTTATATGCAATGCCACTGTCTGTATGTAATGAAATAAAGATATTTTTGTTCTTGTAATAGTTTCGACGGCCGTCTCCGGTCGGACGCGTTGACCTTCGAGGCTGGGTCCCCGTGTGGGGTCCACAGTACGGAGGCGGCGTGTATGGCCAGCGCACACAGAGCTGCCCGAGCCTGTGTGTGGAGGATACACCAACAAGACTGTGTTTCTGTTAGTATACTAATGACATTTGCATCTACTAATCTAAATGTATATAACTCAAAGGTGGCCCAAACCACTGGACGGATCGGGCTGAAATTTGACATGCAGGTAGTAGATATTACGAAGGAGGCATCCGCTAAGAAAGAATTTTGATTAAATCTACCCCCAAGGGGATAAAATAGGGGATGAATTTGTATGAAACTAAATCCACGCGGGTGAAACCGCGGGACACAGCTAGTCTAATATAGGGTTGGGATATTTAATTAGTTGACAATAAAAAAAAAAAACTTTTTTTTTTTTTACGTCGATCGTTTTATTACCATTTGAAACATTTTCGTTTTTAGAATATCATTTTACAATAAATGCACGCATTGTCTGAATTTTCAGTAACCTTTAAAAACTACGCGTTTTCACAAATTTAAATAGTATATTTACGAAAAAAAAGTTAAGGTATTATTTTATTAATTCTTTAGTTTATATGTACCGAATCTACAAAAATTACGTGTGTTATAAATAAGTTTGTCTGTTTCAGTTAGAAGAAGTAGGATGGGCGGCATCCTTCGACGGCACCGTAAAAGCTTGCACGGCTGAGCCGGTGTTCGGTGAGTTCCCTTTCATTTCCTTGGGTGTTGTTATACCTAGCTTCCACCCAAGATTTTTTCGAAATAGAAAAATAATTTTTCGAAATGAATTACTTACTTTTGAAGTTGGTGCTTGACACCAATTTTGATGCTATATTTGGCACCAACTTCATAAGTAAGTAATTTAAATCGAATAATATTGTTTTTTTGAAGGCGGTTTAAATTTTTTTTGGAAAATACATATGCTTACGCCTGTATCCCAGGGGGGTAGACAGAGACCACCGTTTGCCACATGCTAAGATCCTTACATACTTCTTTCGCTTCAACCACATTTATGCATCTCTTCATACACTTTCTTCGGTTACGAGTGCTCCGAATTTGACCTTTCTGCAAAATACCATTAATTTGGTCATAGTAGTTGTTCCTTGGACGCCCTCTACCGACACTTTCGCTCACATTCGCTCTATACATTTGTTTCATTAATCGCCTTTCACTCATCCTTTCGATATGTCCAAACCATCTCAACATATATTTTCTTTATATATATTTTATGTGTCTCATGTATATGTTATGTGTGTAATATAGACGAGCGTCGTTGTCACGTGTCGGAGTCTTGTGGAGCGTGTACGGCGGCGGGCTGCGCCTGGTGTGGCGGGTGCTACACTACACAGTACTGTGTCAGACATAAACATCAGGTATTGTTAACGTTAACACATGGCTGTCATTAACGTCATCTTTGTGAACACTATACAGGGTGTCGGAGAAAAAGAACAGTTGTCTTCTAGAAGTTGTAGGGTTTAATGAATATATCACTATGTTGAAGTCGTAAAATATCTAGCTCCAACGATAATTTAGTTATTGCTGAGGGCCGAAGAGCTCGCAGCCTTAAGCGATAGAATGAACGCGCAGCCGCGTTTACCTACATTACGTACGCGGTCATTCAACTTGTTAAATTAAGGGGAAGGTTAAGGGTTTCGAAAAATGGTTTTATGGGATTATTTCAGGATTGATTAGCGGGAGAAAAAAAATAAAAACGTAGTTAGATTTCCCGTGCATAACTCTACGTTACTGCTGATTTTTATGCGAAAATAAGGTATTTATATGATCAACTTAGGACATCAATTACTCTAAAACGGAAGAAGATATTTTTGTCATAATAATTTTATTTGCTTCCTAAAATTATACCCTATCACATATTTTAACAGCTGTCCCGGTTTTCTCGACACCCTGTATATACGATGTTTAATCTTATGCAGTAGACTTGACAGATAGGTTATAAGTTTACAAAAAAAAATATATTGAAGTGTACACTAATACACAGAAAGAAATTGAATTAACTAAAATAATGTACTTGGTTACAAACATTTTTAAATGGAATATTTGATTGATGATTGTTTCCCGTAGATGGCGCTGTCGATCGAGGAATGCGGCGCTAATGTGGAGTCAGTGCGGTCCATGTGCGCGCGATACCACTCCTGCGCAGCCTGCCATGCACATCACCATCATCACGCGCATGTCAGTACCATACTCATCATCTCCCTGGCCTTATCCCATACATTGTTGGGGTCAGCTCTTGATTCCACCCGATGTGGCTCCATGTTAGTCGCAATCAACTTATTGACTCCTTGTCCGTTATGTGCGCCTGGTACTTCGTGTACCATATCATCATCTCCCTGGCCTGATATAATATATATTTTTTTTTTATACAGGGTTCAGAAGAGCTGAGCCAGCGAGCGTGCTACTGGGACTACGATACTATTAAGTGTAGGCCGGCTAACTCTTCAGATGACATTAGGTGAGTTTAAACCTATAATATATTCACCTTACACACCAAAAGCTACGATCCTTACATACTGCTTTCGCGTCATTCACATTCATGCATCTCCTCATACACTTCCTGCGGTTACGAATGCTCCAAATTTGACAATTCTTCTCTTCCATTTCTCTCTATCAGCCATATATTCACTCCCATTCTAGCCATATCATCTACCACACAACCCATCCATCGTTACTTACTCAAAAATATCATTATTCGATTAGACTTTTTACAAAGTACTTTCAAATCGTGAGAATGGATAAATATACAGGATTATACATGCTACCGCCAGGTTCGGAAGGTTGCTTTTATTGAGGAGAACCTGGCAAGAAACTCAATAACTTCTCTCTTAGGTCTTCCTTTCCCTTTGTACCCATTGTGTGTATATATTGTAATAATTTGTACCAGGAGTGTAGCAGCGAGTGGACCGTGTAGTGCGGCTTGCAGTACATTAGCGACGTGTGCCAATTGTACGGCCGAGGAGTGTATATGGTGCGCCTCCGCGGGACGGTGCGTTGATAAGGTAATACTACATTCCCGAAGATGATTAAGTGCCAACAACAGATGGCGAGAGAATTATTTCTCATACATGCTGGTTTCCTCACGATGTTTTCCTTCAACATTTGGTGGTGGTTTTTTACACTTATGTGCAGTGATATTTTCTTCACATTCAGACACTTCAATTTTATTTATCTGTATAGACTGTATAGATTCGAATCAACCATGATGGCCGAGTGCGTTGAGTATTCGTTGTCATAGTTGTATGTGCAGGGGCATTGGATTTTCAGAGGGGTAGGCAAAAACAATAAGTAGGCAGTTTAAATACATACCTATGTATCGCGGCGTAGGTACATACTTTTTGGTAAAGACGCACACAAGAACATAAACACACACACACACACGCGACACGAGTGTATTCAGTGATCACAAATTGTAACTTCTGCTTACCTGCTTATATGCAATGCACGCCACTGTGTATGTGTATGGTGTGTGTGTCAGAACGCGTACGGCGCGTCGTTCCCGCTGGGCGGGTGCCGCGCGTGGTCCACGAGCGGCGCGGGCGGCGGCGTGTGCGGCCTCGAGCGGGGCTGCGGGGCGCACCTAGCTTGTGCCGCTTGCAGGTGAACTTACACTTGCCTACCTACTACTTACTACTTCAAATTCACGTCGGGTCATTGTTACTATTTATTCCATACGATATGGCAGCTGAATTTTGTGCTAATTTGAAGCGCTACCAGCGATTTTATATCTTTTCTATTAACGCAAGCATTATCTAGGCCTGCTGATTGTATTCGTCTACGTCAGCACTAGCTTTAGCCGTGATTCGACGACTACAGCTAGATTTAACAGGGTAAAATAAAACAGGATTTGCATAGAGTAATATTTAATGACTTGTTCAACAGAATAATTTATTTGCAGGGCCGAGCCGGCGTGCGGTTGGTGTGACGACGGCGCTGGGGGAGGCCGGGGGCAGTGCCTACCGGGCGGTGCGAGGCGGCCACACGCGCCCAGGGACTGTCCTCCGCACAGGTATGTACCGACGGCGGGGGGAGGCCGGGGGCAGTGCCTACCGGGCGGTGCGAGGCGGCCACACGCGCCCAGGGACTGTCCTCCGCACAGGTATGTACCGACGGCGGGGGGAGGCCGGGGGCAGTGCCTACCGGGCGGTGCGAGGCGGCCACACGCGCCCAGGGACTGTCCTCCGCACAGGTATGTACCGACGGCGGGGGGAGGCCGGGGGCAGTGCCTACCGGGCGGTGCGAGGCGGCCACACGCGCCCAGGGACTGTCCTCCGCACAGGTATGTACCGACGGCGGGGGGAGGCCGGGGGCAGTGCCTACCGGGCGGTGCGAGGCGGCCACACGCGCCCAGGGACTGTCCTCCGCACAGGTATGTACCGACGGCGGGGGGAGGCCGGGGGCAGTGCCTACCGGGCGGTGCGAGGCGGCCACACGCGCCCAGGGACTGTCCTCCGCACAGGTATGTACCGACGGCGGGGGGAGGCCGGGGGCAGTGCCTACCGGGCGGTGCGAGGCGGCCACACGCGCCCAGGGACTGTCCTCCGCACAGGTATGTACCGACGGCGGGGGGAGGCCGGGGGCAGTGCCTACCGGGCGGTGCGAGGCGGCCACACGCGCCCAGGGACTGTCCTCCGCACAGGTATGTACCGACGGCGGGGGGAGGCCGGGGGCAGTGCCTACCGGGCGGTGCGAGGCGGCCACACGCGCCCAGGGACTGTCCTCCGCACAGGTATGTACCGACGGCGGGGGGAGGCCGGGGGCAGTGCCTACCGGGCGGTGCGAGGCGGCCACACGCGCCCAGGGACTGTCCTCCGCACAGGTATGTACCGACGGCGAGGGAGGATGGCCGCCTGCGAGGGCCCCGGAAAGTGTGGCCGCCTGCGAGGGCCCCGGGAAGTGTGGCCGCCTGCGAGGGCCCCGGAAAGTGTGGCCGCCTGCGAGGGCCCCGGGAAGTGTGGCCGCCTGCGAGGGCCCCGGGAAGTGTGACCGCCTGCGAGGGCCCCGGGGAGTGTAGCCGCCTGCCCGTAAACCATGCGTCATTCAAAGTTCACGTATTAGCAACTCCATATGTGTGTCACCGTTACCATGGTGTGTAGAAGTAAGATAGTGTGAGACTTACAGTGTAAATGTATGTTAGATGGCACTTCACGGGTTGCCCGGCGTGCCAGTGCAACGGGCACTCGTACTGCGACGCGGAGTCGCGCTGTGTGCAGCCTTGCGGGGGGAGGGCGCTGGGCGACCACTGCCATCTGTGCGCCCCCGGCCACTGGGGGAGTCCGCTCAACGGAGGCACCTGTCAACGTACGTATACAAATTAAAAAAAACTGAATATTCATAAAGAAAAACGATAATTTTCTTCAGAAGAGGACATATTATGGAAATGAAATTGGAATGTTTTCGAAAATAATATTACTAGATTATTAATCATTGAAAAATAAGAGTATTTAATAGCATATTTCTAAAAGCTTATGTTGACTATGGAAATTAAAGAGGAATGTTTTAAAAAATATATATTGTTAGTTTATTATCAATCATTGAAAAAATAATAGACAACCTTTGGGATAATTTGTTCATGAATATAAAGAAAAATATAGGCGGTCACATGCTCAGTGGGAACCCAGTAAGATGTAAAGGCATATCCCTACTAATATTATAAATGCGAAAGTAACTCTGTCTGTCTGTTACGCTTTCCCGTTTAAACCTCTCAACCGATTTTTATGAAATTCGGCACAGACAATCTTTAGACCCTGAGAAAGAACATAGGCTACCTTTTATTTATTAAAAATATTCGGTTTCCGCGACCATAAGGATGACACGAAATCTATGTGGATGAAACCGCGGGGCATAGCTAGTACATACATAAATACAGAGCCTCAATCATACATATCCTCACGCCATTTAAAACAGTATGCAAAGGTAGATTAATCCACATTACCAACAATCTAATACTTACCCCTCATGATCGTCACAAGCATGTTTAAAAGAGCATTTCTGTCGCAGCGTGCGAATGCAACGCACAAGCGGTGGCGTGTGCGGCGGACACCGGCCGCTGTTATTGCAGTACTAAGGGGCTGGCCGGCGACAGATGCGACAAGTGCGACAACACCAACCACTACCACGCTGATGTCTACAATAAGGGAGCTTGCTACTGTGAGTCTACTTCTTTACACAGGCGGTTTTGTCGGACGCTTAAACAATGCGACAAAACGGTTAAGGTTAACATTCATTGGATGCTAGTACGCCAGATTTATGTATCCTTCTGACGGTACATCGCGCTGTAAGATGGGAGATCGTACTGATAAATACTAGCTTTCGCCTGCGGCTTCGCCTGAGCGGTAGTGAGATTTCATATACAAAAAACTTTCATCACATCTCCCCTTTCGGTACCCCCAAAGGTGAGATGTGCTGAAACTGAATAATCACTAAAACAATACGGCACTTATATCAATAATAAAAAAAAACCTATCAGTCTTTCTTTTTGTATCGCCTAATCTCGGAAACGGGTGAACAGATTTTAACGGGACTTTCACTGGCAAATAGTCGATGTTACAAGGAGCCTTAAACTTATCTAAAACTAGCTGTGCCCCGCGTATATTATTCCTCGTGGAAGCCTAATATTTTTATAATATTTTAAATAAAAATAGCCTAAGTTACTACCTACCTACCAGTGAAATTCCCGTTAAAATCCATCCAGCCGTTTCAGAGATTACCCGTAACAAACAGACAGACAGAGAAAAAATTTAAAACTTGGTTTTTTAGTGTCAGTATCGTGTATACTTTCATATGCATTTAGTGAAATCTGTTTTTTGGAATTACAAACAGACACTTCAGTTTTATTTATCCGTATAGATAAAAGGGAACCGCTAAATAACAAATTAGTTGAAAATAATAAATAGAGTTTTTATATTCCTAGCTAAAGAAAAATGGTTTATGAAGTCCAGCAGCGCACCGTCTATTCTTATTCTGAACAGACTATATCATTTCCCTGGCCTTTTCCCATACATTTTTGGGGTCGGCACTTGATTCAACCCGATGTGGCTGATCACCTGATTTTTATACGAAGCGACTGCCATCTGACCTTCGCAACCCCATTTAGGAGGAAAATCTGTGATCTGGGTTAAACCAGTTGTCAGATTATTTTTAGGCCTCCGACTGACCTGTAACGATTGCCAAAGATGTTAAATTGGCAACCGGGACCGACGGCTTAACGTGCTCTCCGAGGCACGGAGGAAACTCGGGCGGTCACCCATCCAACTACTGGCTAGGCGTATGGTTGCTTAACTTCGCTGATCGAATGATATGCGCAATAGCAACTGTGCCACGAGCTCCTCCTCTCATTCTGAACAGACTATAATTATTTTTATATTATTCTTCCAGACGATCTCGCGGTCGACTACCAATTCACGTTCAACCTGTCGAAGAAGGAAGACCGCCATCTATCGGCGATCAATTTCCGCAACGCGCCCGTCAAAGCGGACGTGGACGCGGATTTTAGTATAACGTGTTCTGCTCACGCGCGCATGAATCTCACTGTCCGTACGCGCAGCGATCCCGCTGAACGGACGTTGTTCAGCGATGTTAATTGTACCAACTTTAGATACAAGTAAGTTATACGTAATAGCTTATTTTAAACTGTACACGAGGCCCTGGGTTCGATCCCCGGGTCGGGCAGTGTTATTGAGTTTTTCCATATCGTCGCTATGTGTATTTCGTGAACTCTGTGTCAAAATTTCCAGTAATGTTTAATTTTGTCATTATTAATAATAATATCTATCCAACATTAATTTAAAAAAAACTATGTAAATTTGTTACATGTATCAATAGTAAGAATATTTTTTTGAATACTCGGGCCATATTTCGAGAAAATCATTTTCTGCGTCGCGTGTGTAAAAACACGCTACTTTTGAACGCGCAACGACGGTTTTCCAGTAGCAGCCTGGAGGGATTAGTATCCGGTTAATGGTATAAGTTTGCCTCCTATTACATGGGACTTCAAAAAAAAAACTAATCTTTCGGGGAATATAAGCTATCCAAAAGAATAAGGAAGGCAGTTGGCCAAGCTTTTTGACGAGACGCCTGCTACGTAAGCAATGCATGTTCAAATCTCAGTTAATCAACACTTACTTCTGAAAACTTAAGTGAAGTGATTAAACATCACGTGATTTATGGTGATTTCAAGGACATGTATAGTGTCTGAGATGGTGAACTCATTATCACAAAGATCTGAGGGCCTAGTGAGAGTTTTCTTAAAATCGCCGTCACAAGTGATCGCGTCGACTTAAACGCAGATTTGTATGGGCTCACAATAGTGTCATGTTTATAGGTTAATAGGCCGACAGAGGCGCTGTTCCGATCCTATACAAATCTGCGTTTATAATAATAATAATAATTCATCAAACATAAACATGCAAAAAGCCGCCATCTTAAATACATGTAGGATTGTCAGAAAGTTCATGGATATAACTGACATAGAAGACCCAACCAATACCAGACACAATCCATTCCAATGATACTCACTTGGTCTTGACCCGTGGGTATCATTTATTACCGGCCTCGGCTGAGAAAAAATAAACCAACATAATAATTATTTATTTTTGTCACAAAATATAAGGACACCTTTTTAACACACAAGTCAAGGTTCTTACATAAAAAAACCTGAGCTCCCCGAAAAACAAAAACAATAATATTCATTTGTAATTGTAAATCAGTACAATCTAAAGTTTACGTCGACGCGGTGACTTGTGACGGCGACAGTGAAAAACTCTCACTCTCTGTCATGTTGGCACTTAATTCAGGTGTGAAAATGTTTCGATTTTTAAAGATTGACTTACAATTAAGTAATTTTTTCTTACCACAGGTTCGCAAAATCGGAACACGCGTTCGGTGTAGAAGACAACGTGACGTTGACAACGTTCTTCGTATACGTATACGACTTCAGACCGCCTCTATGGATACAGATATCGTTCTCGCAGTATCCCAAGTTGAATCTGCAACAATTCTTCATCACATTCTCGTCCTGCTTCCTTCTGCTACTGCTCGTTGCCGCTGCACTGTGGAAAATTAAACAGGTGTTTATTCAATACTAGCGGACGTCACGCGTATTCACACGCGTAGTTTCCGTTCCCGTGGGAGTACGGGGATAAAATATAGCCTATGTTACTCGCTGATGATGTAGCTGTCCATTGCTGGAAGAATTTTCAAGATCGGTCAAGTAGTTTCAATGCAAACAAACAAATAAAAAAACAATCAAATCTTTCCTCTTTGTAATATTAGTGTAGATAATTTTATTCAATATATTGCACCCATAGCTTCCTGCGTAGTAGGATTTAAGCTAGTACAAATGCTATAGATGTATTGATAATGTATATAGGTATTTGTATTGCAGAGATACGATATGTATCGTCGGCGGCAACGTCTGTTTGTAGAGATGGAACAGATGGCTTCGCGGCCGTTCAGCCAAGTGTGCGTCGAGCTCGAGAAACCTGGCACCGGTAATTATACCTTTTTATATTTGAAATAAGGTACTAATTCAAAGGAGGAATTCAGGATAGGAGGCTTACAGTCCGGCTAACGGTTAGACCGGATTCATTGCGATTTTCGCCGGATAATTTTGGAGCTCCTCAAATAAAGTCATTGATGAAATTAAGTCTGAAATCGTGGGCAAACCATTATTATTATATCTTATACTATGAAAAACATTATTCCGATGATTTTGGCATCGGGGCTTACTCGCTTTCCTTAATCGCTCTAAAATAACGTTCGAACGTAGTCTGTTAGGAATTCTTTAATGTTTATATAATCTAAACCATCTCTAGTTGAACTATTCAACGAACGAGAATTAGCATATGATAAAAACAAAAGCGTAGATACACAGCCTACAATGGTGTAGTGTAACATGAGTGGTGCCGTTGGTAGGAGGCGGAGTGCCGGCGCCGGTGGCGCTGGAGCCGTGCCGCGGAGGGCGGGCGGCCGTGCTGTCGCTGCTGGTGCGGCTGCCCACGGGCGGCACGGGGCGCGCGCCGCCGCTGGGCGGGCTGGCCGTGGCCTCCGCGCTGGTCACCCTCGGCCACCACCCGCCCCCGCAGCCCGCCAAGAGACCCAGGCACCACTGGTAAGGGACCGTGCTCTCATGGAACAATACACGAGTGGAGGCTGGGGGCTGGCCGTGGCCTCCGCGCTGGTCACCCTCGGCCACCACCCGCCCCCGCAGCCCGCCAAGAGACCCAGGCACCACTGGTAAGGGACCGTGCTCTCATGGAACAATACACGAGTGGAGGCTGGGGGCTGGCCGTGGCCTCCGCGCTGGTCACCCTCGGCCACCACCCGCCCCCGCAGCCCGCCAAGAGACCCAGGCACCACTGGTAAGGGACCGTGCTCTCATGGAACAATACACGAGTGGAGGCTGGGGGCTGGCCGTGGCCTCCGCGCTGGTCACCCTCGGCCACCACCCGCCCCCGCAGCCCGCCAAGAGACCCAGGCACCACTGGTAAGGGACCGTGCTCTCATGGAACAATACACGAGTGGAGGCTGGGGGCTGGCCGTGGCCTCCGCGCTGGTCACCCTCGGCCACCACCCGCCCCCGCAGCCCGCCAAGAGACCCAGGCACCACTGGTAAGGGACCGTGCTCTCATGGAACAATACACGAGTGGAGGCTGGGGGCTGGCCGTGGCCTCCGCGCTGGTCACCCTCGGCCACCACCCGCCCCCGCAGCCCGCCAAGAGACCCAGGCACCACTGGTAAGGGACCGTGCTCTCATGGAACAATACACGAGTGGAGGCTGGGGGCTGGCCGTGGCCTCCGCGCTGGTCACCCTCGGCCACCACCCGCCCCCGCAGCCCGCCAAGAGACCCAGGCACCACTGGTAAGGGACCGTGCTCTCATGGAACAATACACGAGTGGAGGCTGGGGGCTGGCCGTGGCCTCCGCGCTGGTCACCCTCGGCCACCACCCGCCCCCGCAGCCCGCCAAGAGACCCAGGCACCACTGGTAAGGGACCGTGCTCTCATGGAACAATACACGAGTGGAGGCTGGGGGCTGGCCGTGGCCTCCGCGCTGGTCACCCTCGGCCACCACCCGCCCCCGCAGCCCGCCAAGAGACCCAGGCACCACTGGTAAGGGACCGTGCTCTCATGGAACAATACACGAGTGGAGGCTGGGGGCTGGCCGTGGCCTCCGCGCTGGTCACCCTCGGCCACCACCCGCCCCCGCAGCCCGCCAAGAGACCCAGGCACCACTGGTAAGGGACCGTGCTCTCATGGAACAATACACGAGTGGAGGCTGGGGGCTGGCCGTGGCCTCCGCGCTGGTCACCCTCGGCCACCACCCGCCCCCGCAGCCCGCCAAGAGACCCAGGCACCACTGGTAAGGGACCGTGCTCTCATGGAACAATACACGAGTGGAGGCTGGGGGCTGGCCGTGGCCTCCGCGCTGGTCACCCTCGGCCACCACCCGCCCCCGCAGCCCGCCAAGAGACCCAGGCACCACTGGTAAGGGACCGTGCTCTCATGGAACAATACACGAGTGGAGGCTGGGGGCTGGCCGTGGCCTCCGCGCTGGTCACCCTCGGCCACCACCCGCCCCCGCAGCCCGCCAAGAGACCCAGGCACCACTGGTAAGGGACCGTGCTCTCATGGAACAATACACGAGTGGAGGCTGGGGGCTGGCCGTGGCCTCCGCGCTGGTCACCCTCGGCCACCACCCGCCCCCGCAGCCCGCCAAGAGACCCAGGCACCACTGGTAAGGGACCGTGCTCTCATGGAACAATACACGAGTGGAGGCTGGGGGCTGGCCGTGGCCTCCGTGCTGGTCACCCTCGGCCACCACCCGCCCCCGCAGCCCGCCAAGAGACCCAGGCACCACTGGTAAGGGACCGTGCTCTCATGGAACAATACACGAGTGGAGGCTGGGGGCTGGCCGTGGCCTCCGCGCTGGTCACCCTCGGCCACCACCCGCCCCCGCAGCCCGCCAAGAGACCCAGGCACCACTGGTAAGGGACCGTGCTCTCATGGAACAATACACGAGTGGAGGCTGGGGGCTGGCCGTGGCCTCCGCGCTGGTCACCCTCGGCCACCACCCGCCCCCGCAGCCCGCCAAGAGACCCAGGCACCACTGGTAAGGGACCGTGCTCTCATGGAACAATACACGAGTGGAGGCTGGGGGCTGGCCGTGGCCTCCGCGCTGGTCACCCTCGGCCACCACCCGCCCCCGCAGCCCGCCAAGAGACCCAGGCACCACTGGTAAGGGACCGTGCTCTCATGGAACAATACACGAGTGGAGGCTGGGGGCTGGCCGTGGCCTCCGCGCTGGTCACCCTCGGCCACCACCCGCCCCCGCAGCCCGCCAAGAGACCCAGGCACCACTGGTAAGGGACCGTGCTCTCATGGAACAATACACGAGTGGAGGCTGGGGGCTGGCCGTGGCCTCCGCGCTGGTCACCCTCGGCCACCACCCGCCCCCGCAGCCCGCCAAGAGACCCAGGCACCACTGGTAAGGGACCGTGCTCTCATGGAACAATACACGAGTGGAGGCTGGGGGCTGGCCGTGGCCTCCGTGCTGGTCACCCTCGGCCACCACCCGCCCCCGCAGCCCGCCAAGAGACCCAGGCACCACTGGTAAGGGACCGTGCTCTCATGGAACAATACACGAGTGGAGGCTGGGGGCTGGCCGTGGCCTCCGCGCTGGTCACCCTCGGCCACCACCCGCCCCCGCAGCCCGCCAAGAGACCCAGGCACCACTGGTAAGGGACCGTGCTCTCATGGAACAATACACGAGTGGAGGCTGGGGGCTGGCCGTGGCCTCCGCGCTGGTCACCCTCGGCCACCACCCGCCCCCGCAGCCCGCCAAGAGACCCAGGCACCACTGGTAAGGGACCGTGCTCTCATGGAACAATACACGAGTGGAGGCTGGGGGCTGGCCGTGGCCTCCGCGCTGGTCACCCTCGGCCACCACCCGCCCCCGCAGCCCGCCAAGAGACCCAGGCACCACTGGTAAGGGACCGTGCTCTCATGGAACAATACACGAGTGGAGGCTGGGGGCTGGCCGTGGCCTCCGCGCTGGTCACAAGGACCGAAAATAATAAAAAAAAACTGTCTGTCTGTACCCCTATCACGAGTTTGTCACAGTTTGAGTAATCTATACTCGCTAGCATCTCCGGCGAATTGTTGTATGAGGAATTGCACAGCGCCTCCTAGCGGTGATGTGAAGAACTAAAGTATCTCATACAAGTATTGTCGGTGACGCTAGCCAGTATAGATTACGAAACGGTGCATAACTCGTTTGTTCCGTTGTACTCGTTTGTTTGTTGTTAAAATTGTAACAATAAACAGATAAATACGAATGATTCTAATGTAATATTAACAGTATTAGGAAGCAACATACACTACTTTAACTTAAAGAATAAAATATCACTTATTAATCCAGTTTTCATAGTTTATCCTACGCGTATAAAACCGCAAGGCACAGGTAGTTAATACAAATGAATTAACAGCCATTTTCTCTTTTCAGATCGTAACCCAAGTGTATATACATGTGTGTATAAAGACGGTAAGGTGTACATATTGCGTTGCTCAAGATGAAAGAATGTTAGTGCGGTAAGCAGATAAATACTCAATGCCTTCGCCATATAATATGTAGGTAGGTACTAAGTCTGTTGAAAGGGAGCCGTCATATTATCTTAAACATCTATACAGATAAATAAAGTTGGTTTGTAATTCCAAAATTACAGTTTTTCACTAAATGCATATGAAAGTATACGCGCTACTGAGAATAAAAAAACAAGTATTAAATTTGTTGTCTGTCTGTCTGTTTATTCCGAGGAATCTCTGAAACGGCTGGACGGATTTTATTGGGACTTTTACTGGTAGGTAGCTGATGTTTCAAGGAGTAACTTAGGCTACTTCTATTCATAAAAAATATTAGGGTTCCGCGACAATAAGGATTACGCGCGAGGCACAGCTAGTTTAAAATAAATACACTTTTTAACCGACTTCAAAAAAGAAGGTTATCAATTAAATTGTATGTTTATCAAAGAACTAGCAGATGTCACGCGGTTTCACCCGCGTAGTTCCCGTTCCCGTGTGAGTACGGGGATAAAATATAGCCTATGTTACTCGCTGATGATGTAGCTATCCATTGCTGTTTTTTTAAGATCGGTCAAATAGTTTCGGAGCCTATTCAATGGAAACAAACAAACAATCAAATCTTCCCTCTTTATAATATTCGAGTAGAAGAATATTATTTGCATGAAATCACCAGAATGTTTTTACTTAACCGGCTCTCTTTCTATACAGACTACGATAAATAAATGTTTGTTAAGTATTGTATCGCGGTATGTTTTGTGTTATGAAGTATTTCATATAATTAATCCTATTTGTAACGTGTACAAGCTATTATTTGTTATGTTTTAAGATTAGATAGTATATACAATGCGGCGATAACGGTGAAGGAAAACTACGTGAAACCTGTCTGAGAAGTAACTCAAAGACGTAATAGTGCCTGAGACGGCGTTAGACTCACCATCTGTCACGTTGACACTTTTTCTTGACAATTACGTGTCATTACTTCTGCCTACCCTGGACAGTGCAAGCTGTTAAAATGATCTTACAAACTATAGAATCCTAAAATATAGCTATGTTAAAATAAAGCTTAGTTCGCTCGTTTGCCATTACATTGTGTAAAGGTGCCTTCATGAGTTATGCGAGGGGATAATAAAGGGGATATATAGGGTGTGGTTTTGCAAAACGACGTCTTACTCGAACTGTCATTGAAGCGTATTCATGTATATTAATTTTTTAGGATGATGGTACTAAAATCACTGAGTAATAGCTAAGCTGCGTTCAGATTTTAGCGTTTCGTTGTAGTCCTATCGAAGCGCGATCGGAAATCGCTTGAATACAAGGTCTCGATAGGACTGCATCGAACGAGGTTGGAACTTCAACGATGTTTGGATTTAACGTTTTTACGAGAATTACGCCCCAGGGGTTAGACACGAAAGTAATTAAAAAAAAAAAACTTTTTTAGTGAAAAAACTTTGTTCAAAATTAGCCCGCTATACTCCGCAACCTTTGCCTTTCACTAAGGTTTCTCAGCGTCGAACTCGACGACGAGCGTTGGTTTCAATCATGGGAAATTAATTTATAATACAAAGAAGATAAGGTTCAATTTAATTTCTTTAAAACAAAGTAATAACGTACTTGCCGCGCCACGCGACGCGCAATACTAATACCTTCATATTCTGACTTCATACATTGTTCAATGACTACTGCGCATTCAAGGTCAGCGCTCATAACTCGTGACGGGACCTGTACTTTGTATATTTTACGAAATGTTCACGTTTCAGTTTGTGTCAAGGTGTGGTCATTTTGAATCCAACATTAATTAGAATTTTGATCAATTCTATCGAATATCATAAATATACAATTTTCTCATACAATTATTTATTCTCATTTAATTTAATATTTTATGTTGTAAGTGTAATCGTTTCTTAAATAAGTTTATAATCTCACACATTAAAACCAACGTGTTTATAAATGTCAACAGCCTGGGGTGCAATCATGAGCTCTTGCAATAATAGTTCCACTGTGTGACATTGACAGATACACACGTCATATACATCGGTCTCATAATATAAGTCAAACTATCATGGCAATAGAGTTCATGGTAAGTTACCAGGTGTATTATTTTAAGTATTAAATAGGTTAATTTTATAGCCATGTTTAGTTTTCTAACAAATAAGGGGGCGTCCATTAATGACTTGACGTATGAATAATGAATGTAAGATGACGCAAATTAACGAAACTCAAACGTAATGAAACTACGTTTGAGTTGCGTTCGTTTGCGGAATTCCTTTTCATAGAAAGTGAGTAGACCCCAGAATGACGCGTTTGTAGTGGTACCTACAAAATATCCATATATACAGTTAAATAAAGTTGAAGTGTCTGTTTGTAATTCCATAATAACAGCTTTTCACTAAATGCATAAGAAAATATATACGACGATACTGACACAAAAAAAATCCATACAGATAAATTAAATTGAAGTGTCTGTTTGTAATTCCATAATAACAGCTTTTCACTAAATGCATATAAGAAAATATATACGATACTGACAAAAAAAAAAACAATTTTTAAAAATTTTCTCTGTCTGTCCGTCTGTCTGTCTGTCTGTTTGTTCCGGATAATCTCCGAAACGGGTGGACCGATTTTAACGGGACTTTCACTGGCAGGTAGCTGATGTTTCAAGGAGTAACTTAGGCAACTTTTATTTATAAAAAATATTAGGGCTCCGCGAAATGAAGCATGAAACTATATCTACGCGGGTAAAACCGCGGGGCACAGCTAGTCTGAAATAAATACCTACAAATTCTAAAATGGAAACTTTCACCTCCTTATTTATCACAAAAATATATCTACATACAGACTTTTCATACATGCCGCGTTTTACTCTGAATGATATAATTTCTCTGCCTACTGCCTACCTGGACCGTTGGTATCAACGTTATGAATAATGCATACGTACGAAATATAATTTATAAGTACTTTATTTTTTTATACTGCCCCAGTAAAAGCAGCTCTCTGGCGCGGCTTGAAAACATACAATTAGGGTATTTACACAAATGTCTATTTGTAAAAAAAATTTTTTTACTGCCATAGATATAAAGTTAAGTGAACGGTCAACTATTTGATTACATTATTAGTGCTCTTGAAACTTGAGTATATTCTCCAATTTAAGGCTTCCTTTACCAAGTTTAAATCACTTATAAAACAAATTTATGAGTAAGACTTCTTTCTAATCTAATCTAATTGGTTGCAAAGCAATCATTAAACAAGAGTAATTTTTTTTTTGGCAGTGATTTTATAATTTTTGATTTTTTTTTATGCAATTGAATTTGTTTACAAGTCCTAAAATTGTCCGCTATATTATATCAATCCTTTTCTAAAGTCTTCGTATGAGAAAGAGTCGAATTTGACGACTATATTATGTACAATCAATCATGTAAGGTTATTCATACAATGACACGTCAAGTTTAAAGTAAATACAGACCGTTGGTTGTTATTTTCGCTTTTAACACATTTAAAAGAATTACGCCCATCATTTGATGATTTATGTTCTATTCAATGGATATCAAACGCCGTGTTTTATGGCACCGATACATAATAATACAACAGTTTAAATATAAACTTAATAAGCAGATAGAAATCTAGAAAGCAAAAGTGAAGGATTTTTTTAAAAAAAAGAACATAATTTATGTTAGTCTAATTTTTTTTTTGGTAGAAGCTCTGTGCAAGTAAATTTGTTTCAGATCATTTTCCACTTTATACAATAAATACGTAAAACCATGGTGAAATAGTGTTTGTAAATAGCCATCTATGACTATGGAGATATTTTTTATTACGACTGATGTATGTAAATGTTGTATAATACAATTATCCCTTTGTGTAAGAAGCATTTACTTGTTGGCGTCTGTGTATTGTTGTTTAAACGGATTGAACAAGCATTTTTTGATTCTTTTTTTAGTTTTTCATATATTCCGCCTAACAACTTTTGAAAAGTTCTAATATTGATTTTCCTAGACAATTTGTGTTTTTACCATTTTTGCACCTTTCATGTAACATTTAGGGTGGGTTGCACCAAATCACGTAAGTTTATTAACAAATTGTTAAGTATTCGTTTAACCGCACATGTTTCTCTGGTTAAAGTTATTGCTAAAGTTACAACTTTTCACATACAAATAATTACACCGACAACGAAATTTGTCAATTAACAGCATAATTTGGTGCAGCTAAAGCTATTGTTAGCAAATTGCCTTAAGATTTGATTTCAATAAACTATTGTGTAACCCACACTAAAATGTATGTGTTTAATCTGTATAAACAATGTGAAAACGGACACAGCATTTTTAGATTATGAATAAATGTATTATAGCTTTAGCTTAAGCGAGAAGTATGTTATTGAAAATATAATATGGAGTGGTCTTAAAGATATTAACCGTTATTTTAATAGTATTATACCCTTTTGTTACACAATCAAATAAAGTGTGATTTTGCTTGTGAATGCGTCAGCTTTTGAGGGTTAAAACGAGTGGTTGTATGTTGGAAGAGATTTTTGCATTAAAATAGTTACATTCACGAACTTGCATACACACAGTTTTTTTTTGGAATACAAAACTGGTTTTATCAGAACAAGGTAGAGATGAATATTAAGCCAATAAGTTAAGCCCCTTTATGCAAGACAAATGCGATTTTTATATACTTGTAAGAATAGACATATTCGCTATAACTTGAAAAAAAGCATACATTTTTGGTCATTCTAATTCAGGGGCCCAACCATGAGCTCTTTTTGCAATGATAATTCAGTTGCGCGACAGTGACAGATGTATGCACGTCACATACATCTGTCTCATAAATGAGTGAAACTATCATGGCAATAAGAGCTCGTGGTAAGGCCCCAGTGCTGATATAGGGAAATGTAATTGAGAAAAAAATATATAAAAAGAATATCTTTGGGTGCTTGTGACAAAAATGGCCAGTTGAATAACATTTTATTTTTAATTGTTAAGTAAAATTTGAAGTGGAATAAATACGCAAAAATATGAATAGTTTATAAAAAAAAATATTGCAACATTTGCATAAGTTCTGCTTTAAGTTCTATCTTTATGTACTCTTTGTATTGAAAACTATCAGAGTACTAACACTAGATAATATACACTGCGACATCACAGTGTACAAACTGCATTCGAATTCAGTTGATATTAATGTAAATGTATCAGTTAGTTGATCTCAATATAGAATATTGAAGATTACTGAGTTTCTTGCCAGGTTCTTCTCAGTAAAAGCAACCTTCTGAACCTGGCGGTAGCATGTATAATCCTGTGTAATTGTGTCATTCTGACGATTTGAAAGTACTTTGTATAAAGTCTAATCGAATAAAGATATATTTGAATTGAATTGAATTGAATTGAGTTGTCACTACAAAAAATGACAAGAAGAAAATCAGTAAGCAAATAATTGTTAGACTACTTGCATCAAAAAATGTCCGATGACGTCATTGCTTTTTACAAATTTCCATTTACTAAAATTGACACTGACAGTAAATGTCTTTTGACAGCTTAATTTGGTGCAACGTATTCCGCAGTCAAAGCTAAAGTCATCTTAAACCTTCAACAACTATTTTGGTGCAACCGTACATTTATGACTATATGTATAGAAATACCACAGTATAAATAAAAGCTTTACAGGCAGTTAGGAATCTAGGAACGAATCGTTCGAAAAGACACACAGACGCGCGCATCTATGAAAAAAAAAGCGGAATAGGCGTACTGACAGTAAGAGATGTCATGTCGTAGCCGCGTATACGTCATTCAAGTGTTTTGCAGACAGTTTTAAAAACTTGAGAACGACAAATCTAAATTATTTTGACATCTTTAAGATTGACAACCGCCACAGTCAATGGAGCAAAATGTTCTTATTTAAAAAATATGCCGAGATTCCTCACTGCTTAAAACAAGATTATATTTATACTGTGACAATACATAATATATAATTATATTTTTTTTTGTTTTCTTTACAGCCAAGTAATAAGATCTATCTACTCTTGATTTAAGTATTGTACCATAAATATATATAATAGCGTAGTGTATTGTTGATATATAATAATTCATAGCTACTAGCCAGTAAGCGTAAGTAAGCATTGTAAATATCCTGACATATAAATTATTGTATTTCATAATAAAATAATCAATCTAATTTTGCATTTAATTTATTCCTACATACTTAGGTAACATGATGATGAATGATGACTGAGCCGTGCTGGCTTTGGGGTTTAAGCAGTCGCTGCTATGCAAGCGACGCAAGTTCGAGTCCCAGCAGGGCCTGTATAAAGAGTTTTTCTAAAAACCTATGTGCAGTGATTTCACACCTCATGCTTGACGGTGAAGGAAAACATCGTAAGGAAACCTGCATATGTCTGAGAAGTAATTCAAAGACGTAGGTATAGTGTTAGAGACGGCGATAGACTAACCATCTGTCACGTTGGCACTTAATCATCTTTAGTGAAAACTGGGTGTGGTTATAGCAACACCTCTATATCCATTCGGGGACTCCACTGAGCTGGCGTGAGCATATTTATAATTAATGTAGGTACTAAATTCATTTTTGTGATCTAATCTATATTATACATATATAGGTAAGTAATGAAAACAAGTATGATTTTGTTCTGTAAGTAGTCTAGTGATTTTTATTTATTTTATTTATTTAACCTTACAGAACGGCTTGAAACCACTTAAACTAAAGGGAAAAAAAGGAACACTTTCATGCAGTCTCCTCACAAAACTCCAAACATACAGACAAAATATTCTTCCATTCATCCGCAAACAAATCACATTCAGGATGATTATCCAGGAAAGTTGAATGCGGAGAGAGTGCGCGGGACCGGCGACCGGGCCCGAGCGACTGTGCGGCTTGCGGGCACACAGAATAACTTGTGCTTTCTGCCGCGCAAGTAATTATTTGGCACGTAGAGGCGGCACAACTCGTCATGAAGAGAAGGAGCAGTGATATATAAAACCTCTTTATATTAAAACTAGGTACCTAAGAATCTATCAACTCTTTTCCACACATGACACTGACGTTTCCCTGTAGGACATAAACAGCTGTGCTGCCTACCGCGTGGGCCGTATTTTTATATATTTTTATCTGATAGTAATGTAGCATTGTGTTTTTATACTAATTTATTTTGTGTTTTGATCGCGTTTTAAATATTCAAATGCAATTAAGTGCAATTATTTAAATGGTGAGTTGAATATGTAATTGGAGGTTGTGTAAAAGCCGTAATGAGTTTCTTGCCGGTTCTTCTCCGGCAAGCCGGTGGCAAATTCTTCGATATTCATAAGGGCCTTACCAGGGCATAAAGTGAAAATTAAATTTTTTAAATGGCCTAGATGTTGAAGAACCTGCTTGTTATGCTAGCGACGTAAGATCAACATCATAAGACGAAGAAGGAAAGCAACGTGAGGAAACTGCATATTTTAGACAAGAATTTTCAATCACGTAGGTATGTAAGTACCATGAAACAGTCACGAGTTATAAGCGCTGACCTTGAATACATAGAAGTCATATTAAGAGTCTGTCTGTCTGGCGCGACACGAATAAAATACATGCATGCATACACTCTAGTATCTAACTTAGTTATCACAGCGACTCGCCGAGCTTTGAACAGTTTCAAAAGTACGACATTGAACTTTATCGTGTATATATTATGTATCAATTTCGCACGATTGAAACATACACTCAACGTAGAATATGTTGCTGAAATTCTTTACAAAATAAAATATCTTTACTAGTGGTGGAGACGGCGATGGACATACCATCTGCTAAACCCTAACTACTTAATCCTTTTCGGTAGAAATTGTGTATTGCAACACCTGTACTTAGCTGGGAAACCCCTACCCTTACCAAAAATACCCTTAGGTAGATCGATAAATGAATATGGAAAAAGTCTTACAAAAACAAAATTAACTTTACAATTTCAGTCATAAAAACATGTTGAAGAGCGTAACTCTGTTAGTGTGGATGTGCCTACCAGTAGGCTGGGCCTTTGAAGATCAGCCCTACTGCTCAATGAGGTACAGGCGACTCTGTCAGGGGAAAGGGCGCCACGTCGCTTGTCAATTTCCCAATGTGCGTACTTCAAAGATGTTTTGTGATTATCTACATACATTATTGGGCTGGAGTGTAGCATGTGGGGCGCTTTGGATATTTTTTGTCGAATTATCACCTAAAAATTACTAATAAAGTCCAAGGCGAGGAGAAATGACCCATTATTGTAATTATTTACCTTATCATAGGAGCAAGAGTCTACAACGGAGATACATGACGTGTTCAGTGGAATTAATAGTAAATTTACTGTCATGATAAGTAATTTACGGTCTTTTTAGTTGTCTGTCTTTCTGTATGGCGCGACGTGAACAAAATACATGCGCAGTTAACTACCCCCAATTTAGCTCAGTGCGAGTTTTCTTAAAATCGCCGTCACAATTTATCGCGTCGACGTAAACGCAATTTGTATGGGCTCATAATAGTGTCATGTTTAGGCCGAAAGAGGCGCTGTTCCGATCCTATACAAATCTGCGCTTATGTCGACGCGGTGACTTTGACGGCAGCAGTGGAAAACTCGTACTAGGCCCCCTGGTTCACGAGGTTACCTACTATAAAAAAAATCTGTTCCCCATTTCCAGTACGGCGCGGGCCCGTCGTGCGAGAACTACACTCAAATAAAATTCACGTCACATCTGAAGCACTTTATAATTAGTTATATCAACAGGTAACGCCTTTTTTTTTTTTATTGACGAGGGGGAAACCGCCCTGGGAGAGGCAGATCGGGGTATGTGGGATTTTTACCTCACTAAAACCCCCCGGTGGCCATCTTCAGTGCTCAGGGGGGACTCCGGGTACTCTGATAGATCGCACCGGTGTCCCCCCACACTTTGCCGGGGCACATCCCCGGGGCAGCAGTCACCGCCCCTGGAGACCTCGCTGTGCAAGGCAGCGCGAGCCACATCGCGGTGCCACCTTCCCGGGCCCGCGGCTCGGTGGTCAAAGCTCCCACCCCGACCACCGCCAGCAGGCCCTCCGGCCCCCTTTTAGTCGCCTCTTACGACAGGCAGGGGATACCATAGCCAAATTCTTAGACCCTGGCTATTGGGTGAACAGGTAATGCCTACTGCAACCTAACTTCTACCAAAATTGTATCAATAAGTAGGCCTTCTGGAAGAAATAATTAGAATCGTAAAATTATCCGTTTGCTTTTTATGCCCGTATGTAACATCTGTAGGTACGTGCAATAAAAAAAAGCATTTTTTAAATCTTTAAGTTAGCAAACAAGTACGCGGACCAACTGATGGTAAGTGGTCACCGCAGTCTACGGTCGCTTGCAATACCTTGCCCCAAGTCGTGGTCGCTTGACCTTGCGTTTAGCGCTTTTTTTGTATGGAGACTTAAAACTTCGTTTGAACATGTATAGCCTTATAGCTTTTTGCGTAGAAAGATACCTAAATATGATACTATATCATCATCATCAACCTACATTAGTTCACTGCTGGACATAGGCCTCCCCTAATGAGTGCCATAGCGCCCTGTGTACAGGTTGCCGCATCCAGCATCTGCCTGCAGTCTTTCGCAGATCGTCATCCCACCTGAATGTCTAGACAAAGTAACATTGGCTCGCGCTTGTGTTGACAGAAACGACAAAAAATTTATGGAACCCATACATTTTGTATTGTTTTTACTAGCGAAGCGTGTGGATAATGTTACTTTGTCTACAGGCCCTGGTCGGAGGGCGTCCTACACTACGATTGCAGAGTCGCGGTCTCCACTCAAGAATACGATATCATACTATATAGCCTTGGAGTAATGGTGGGCAAACGTTGTATTTTATTACCCCACAGACGCCGTCAACGGATCGCCTCGGGGAACGAAAGGGTCCGAGGGGGAATACACTTGCCCCGACCACAAGTTATGATGTTAGTTGTAAGTAACAGTTTACATACTCTAGTATTAACCAACCCAGTATATACAGCTGATTTTCATGCGAAAATAAGGTCTTGATATGGTCAACTTTGAACGTCAATTACTCGAAAACGGAAGAAGATATTTTTGTCATAATAATTTTCTTTGCTTCCTAAAATTATACCCTATCACATATTTTAACAGTTGTCCTATTTTCCCCGACATCCTGTATAGGTAGTTTTGTAAAACGACACCCAGCTCAGGGCCCCAACCATGAGCTCTTATTGCAATGATAGTTCAGCTGTGCGAAAGTGACAGATGTATGCACGTCACATACACCTGTCTCATAAATAAGTGAAACTATCATGGCAATAAGAGCTCATGGTAAGGCCCCAGCTCAGGGGTCTAAGCCCAAAGGTTGGTGGGGTAGGCACACAAAAAATATCGTACCACGCGGTCGAAATTGCAAAGCTAAATCAAACTATTTACTTAGTAGATATTTAAACAAATTTAGGGGGTAATTAAAAACAATGCTGCTTAAAATCCTTTTAACTACATAAGAGTGATGTAACGAATGTAATTTTTTAAACATCGAGAATGCGAATGCAAATGTATAAGTTTTTATGAAAATGTAATTATTAAGCCCAAAGTAAAATAATGAATAAATAATACCAAAATGATAAAGTGAAGACTGTTAATGTGCTTATGAGGTAATAGTTATTTGTTATACAAGAGTGCAAAGTTGCTTTTTAACCGCGTGTTCAATTTTGATGACCGAGCAAGCGAAGGATTCTAAAATTAAGTTCTTATAACCTACTAGCTGTGCCCCGCGGTTTCACCCGCGTAGATTTAGTTTCTTCCTTATTGTCGCGGAACTCTAATATTTTTAATCAATAAAAGTAGCCTAAGTTACTCCTTGAAACATCGGCTACCTGCCAGTGAAAGTCCCATTAAAATCGGTCCAGCCGTTTCAGAGATTACCCGGAACAAACAGACAGACAGACAGACAGACAGATAGACAGACAGAGATTTTTTTTTAAAACTTTTTTTTTTGGTGTCTGTAGCGTGTATACTTTCATATGCGTTTAGAGAAAAGGTGTTATTTTGGAATTACAAACAGACACTTCAATTTTATTTATCTGTATAGATCATAGCAATTTTTAAAACGATGACATGTATTTTATTAAGGTAAGTACCTACTTTAAATTTGTGAAAACAAAACAGTGAGAAAAGGAATATTGAATCTAGATACCAAAAGGTTGGAACAAAATAAAAACTATGCTAATAACCTACCTTTATTGCTCCAACGCTCGTGTCCGGAAACCGCAGACCATGATGAGGATAACCAACCTTCACTGGTATTAAATGTCCCATTTACTGCACAAATTATTTGAAAGTCACACTCAGCTTAAAAGCAGATTTAATTTGAAACATAAGAGATACGACTCCTACGTCCGCACTGAACCGTATCCGAAAGCAAACTGCGTAGTTTTACAAAATGGCGACTGGCAGTCTTGCTTTTTTTGCTTGCGAATTGAGGGTAGTCGTAAAAACTACCTATGAGTGATTCGTTCGATGTATAATCTAATGAAAATGTAAAGGTTAAAATCGTAAGCTAAAATTTACCTTTGATTTAAAAGTTTAAAAGTTTCTGCATATAAAATAATAGCAAAAAATTTTACGTGATGGTTTTCAATTATCCACTGTTTCCGGTTTTTATCCTGTACTATCATTGGTTTTATCAAAAATTGTTTTATTTCTGAAACATGATTAAAGTTACCTAATAATAAAAATTAAAATATTTAAGGACTTAATTGCATCACTTGTGGCAAAACCGAGGATGTGCATCACATTTTAGTGGAATGTGTCAGATATGAGTCGGAGAGGCGGGCGTTGGCTGCAAAACTGAACATAAATACCCTTGATGTTGGAATGTTCCATACAATATTGTCGACGCCTACAACTGAGGCAGCCAAATTACTTTTTTTGTTTGTTAATCAGGGTTTGACGAAAGATTAGAATTTAGTTGGTAAAACAAAGTAAGAGTCCGATGGGACTGATATGTAATAATGTACAAAAGTCCCAAACAATAAATAAAATTAAAAAAAAAAAATCTCAACTGTTTACTATAATACCTTCCTACCTACAATCAATAATGCTAAACATAATACTATATTTTACAGGAATGGGATCGTGAGCTCGCGTTCCTAGCACAAAGATTGGCAGATCAGTGTTATTTTGTGCATGATGACTGCAGGGCGACGGGTTAGTACTCCTACCAAGTTGGCGAAGACAAATATTTGTATGGGTATACAAATATACCTGAGGAAAAAAACATTCAAAGAATTTATTTTTTAAGCTAGCCGTCCGATCGTTAGCCGGAATCATAAGGTTGGTACCAACTTCAAAAAAACTTGATCACTCTGGAAAAAGTTACCTATGTCAAACAAAACAAAAATATGGATACATACGGGTCATTGGTCAAAATATATGTTAATAACAGCGCCTCTAGCGGTTCCATTGAGAAATGAAATTACATACATTCATATGCTCACACTTGTATTCCACGAAGGGGTAGGCAGAGGTGTTATAAATAACAACACCCGCTTTTTACCGAAAATTTTACGTGCCTACATGACAGATGGTGTGTCTATCGCCGTCTCAGACACTATAAATACTTCGTTGAAATACTTCTCAGACATATGCAACTAAAATGTATCAAAACTATTCTTTATTTACAGTCAGATACCCGTACGCCGGTCAGACAGTGGGCGAGGTGCGCTGGCGCCGGTCCAGTGACTCAGACGAGCTGAGTGCTCAGCGAGCGATCAGACGCGTGTTCGACGCCTGGTGGGGAGAAAGGCGGAGAGTCTACCCCAAGCAACTCACTTCACCTTTTAGATTTACCAAGTACATTACCAACAACCATCGAGATATTAAAAAAGCTGCAGTTGTTTACTTAGGTTACCAAAATCAGGCTGTACGCCACCTATTTGATGTGAAAATGCAATGTCTTTATTCTATAAGCTGCTTAAGTTCGTATATAGTTGTATTATACCCATAAATAGGCAAGTGAAATTCATCACATGTGGTGAGAACATGAGTCGTGGGGAGGTCGTGAGTTAGAATCCTGCATTATTTTCGTATTTTTTCTCGGTGGTATCAACACATTTCGAACCACGCTCACGGTACGCAAAGAAATTTTATCTATTTTGAAACATGTAAATATGTGTATTTATACTTGGGGTACTATACCCCTATCACGAGTTTGTCACCATTGATGTCATATTTTAGTTCTTCACCGCTTGGAGGCGCTGTACAATTTCTAATACAAATATTCGACGGAGATTCTATAGATTACGAAAACGGTGGCAAACCCGTGATAGGGGTACAGTACTGTAAAACCAAATCACATGTTTAAACTTTACTAAAAGTTAAGACCAGTTTATGTAATTTTGGCAGTATTATAAAGAGTGTATGGTCTATGATCAGGGGTGCGGTTTGGGGCCACTTCAGCCAGCTGGCAGTGTGGTCACTAAGTGCGACGGGTTGCGGCGCGGTGCGACACGGTCGCAGCCACGCGCGACTATTGATCGTGTGCGACTTCTCCCACACTAACATGCTGGGTCAGCGGACCCTACCGCCGGGGCCACTCGCACCTTGCCCCATGCACACCGTGCGGAGACCACGATCATCCTTCCCTCTATTATGTGCCCCGGTGAGAAACACTATTTATTTGATTTATCTAGCTGTGCCTCGCAGTATCACCATACCTGATTTAATTGCTTGCTTTATTTCGCGGAACCCAATAAAAAAAGTCTAAGTCGTACTATAGCTATCTGTTAGTGAAAGTCCTATGAAAATCAACCTAGCCGTTTAAGAATCAGCCAGAACATACAGACAGAAATAAAGAGAATAACTTAAATAAATCTTTTTTTGTTAGTACCGAATACACTTGCAGTTTATAATATAGTGCCTGAGATGGCGATAAACTCACGATCTGTCAAGATGACACCTTGTCATCGTTGGTGAAAAGTCAACATGTGATAATATTCCAGGTGCGTTACCAAAAATCTCCAGACCTTGAGGATCAGATAGATTACGAGGAGGAAGAGGCAGACCCTGATGACACTATAGAAATTGATGAAGTGCCTCCACCCACAGTGTGGCTCAGTGACGTGGAACGATCACCACAAAGGAAGAATTATCAAACAGAGAGAACAGAACCGGCTGTGACCATGGAAGACCTGGACGATGATATCACGTATCGCAACTTCCGTGAGTGTTTCTTGTACACGATTTTTGGAACAGAGCGATAAACGCATTCTGAGAGCCTAGAATTTTAGTAAAATCGCCGTCATAACTGATGGCGTAGATGTAAATGCAGATTTGTATGGGATCAAAATAATGCGCTCACGAGATACAAGATCTAAGCAATGAGAATTCAAGGCCACCCCTCAAAAATTCGTGGCGGCACCTGTAAATAGTTAAGTTTTTTTTCCAGGTTTTTTACTGTATCCGTCGTATGTTATTGATAGTACAAAGTTTATTTAGATTGAGACTAGATGGCGCTGCCTGATAATGTCCAAAGTCAAGTCAAAAATATCCACTAGAATATTCCTATATCATCTTCACAGCTGTCAGCATAGAAACGTCATCGAGAAAGCAACTGACAAAACGAAGACAGACGAAAACTGAATTGAAGACATCAGCCGAACACACAGAAGCCACCGAGAAGAGAGAGCCGGTTACCGAACGAGAGATGAATATCCGGGTGTGGAGACCCGGATATATGCAGTGGCGGTAAGAAATTTTAGTCATTTACAAATTTTAAAAACGTAATCATTGAGCGATCAGACTTACGTGGGTCGCCATCTTGTGTTTAAATAGTTTGTCTATGCCCGAAATTTGTACGTCCATTTCAACATTGATGTATGTCGTTGTGAATTAGTGTGGTACGAAATATGTTGATACTTTTACGATCAACACATTTGGTACCACTCTAATATAACCCATGCAACGAATACACATTCCATTCCACCCACTAGTAGGTAGGTATTTATCTATGCAAAGAATTCGTCGACTTCGAATAATGTCAAAACCTATACATACTTGGGACCACGTTTCAGAGATTACCCGGAACAAACAGACAGACAGACAGAGAAAAAAATTAAAACTTGCATTTTTAGTCGCAGTAGCGTGTATACTTTCATATGCATTCAGTGAAATGCTGATAATTTGGACACTTCAATTTTATTTATCTGTATGTATAGATGTAAAGATGTATAGATATAGATTAGACATTTGTCATCAGTGAAAGTCGAGAAAGAATAGAAGAATTGGTATCAAAGCCGGGCACTGATGACCCGGAGGACCACAGCCCCGGGTTGAGAAGACCACCAACACCTTCAGGAACAGTTGATAAACCAGAGGTAGACTTTCATTGGGTCTGAGGCTGGTATTTGCCAATTGACATTCCATTTTTTTTCCATTGCGATTAGACCGTTGTTTGCCAACTTAGTAATGTGATAAAAGACAATGTTAGCACGAGGTAGGTTACAATATTGCTAAAAAAATTTAAATGTTATTCTTTGTGTATCGGAATTAAATATTTCTTGCCAACTAAATAATTAAAGTTTAAAAGATTTTTTTAAATATTTTGATTTTATTTCAGGAATCATTAAGACATAAATGGAAGCAAACAAGATATCGTCCAAGACGGTAATTATTTATTAATTTTATAATACAAATAAATATTGAGATCAAATCATAAGAGAAATAAAGTTATCGATTAAATATTATTGTTATTTTTTTCTACAGACCGGGGGCTGACGCGCTATTAAACTTACCAGTAGTAAGGCAGACTTCACGAGCATCGCTAGTGAGTACAAATACCTACTAACAATAACACTTTGCCCGACCCGTGGATCGAACCCTGGTCCTCATATTCCACAGTAGCGCTTGCGATATCTACACCAACGAGTCAGCTTAAGAGCTCCAGAGATAATTCTGGAGTCTTACCATAAGCTCTTATTGCCATCATAGTTCCATTGTGTGACAGTGACAGACTTATATACGTCATAATAAGAGTTAAACTATCGTGTCATGGTATAGCCGCTGAGCCCACTCCTGGTACTAGTTTGTTTGTTCTTGACATAAAGTATTTTTTTAATGTTTAGTCTTGGCAACAATGTCTTTTCGACATTGTATCATCCAGACATTGTATTGTAAACTGTTGCAGGTAACCCTGAGTCTGGACAAGGAGGACTTGGACCAGCTGTTTCTGGACACCGGGTTCAACGTAGGTGGCAACAAGAAGCTCTCAACAAATAAACCTTGATTCTAACATACAAGCATCGTTCAAACTTTTGTTGTTTTATTGTTAAGGGGTCGCATATAGAGGTGTTGTTAATAAGTAAAGAACAGGTAAAGGTGTAAAATAATCATGAATGAAAAAAAAAACATTCGCCCCATCTAGATTTGTCATTAACATGATGTTAATATTGGGTAATAATGCAATGTTTTCTTTATCTGTGGAAAAAAGCTAATACTTTGTCCATAGATATAGAAAAAAATTCGCTGTTTTGTCAGTGTTGTGCAAACCAAAGATTTAAAAAGCTTTACTAAAACCTCTTTAAAAAAAGCCCAACTTTAATATAATAATATCATTGGTAGCTAATAGACAAAAAATACTGAGTCTATGGTGCTATATAGGACATATTTTGGCATTTAATAAATTGAAGCACGGGTTGTAAGATAATTAACGTAAATTATTGTTGAATATCTCATCTCGGTTCCATGAATCGCTATCAAGGTGATTTGAAGCAAGTAAAAACGATGCTCGTTACGTGTAATAAATCAACAATAAGATCAAATGTGTTGTTGCAATTTCTGCGGCAGCTTGCGATGTTTATTTTGCTGCACGTTCTGTGCCTACCTGTTTCATCTCTGTGGTATCGAGTGCAGCTGCGCCTGTCCTAGATGCTATACTGGCAGCAGGAATGGTTATCAGGATAACTATATTAATTCCTAGTTATCAGCAGGTACGTGTGCTTGGCAGTAAGAGTCCAACTTGAATGCTTAGGGTTGGAATACATTTCTTCATTTCTACACAGGGGCCTAACCATGAACTCTTATTTAAATGATATTTCAAGTGTGTGACAGGGACAGATGTATACACGTCAAATACATCTGTCTCTTAGTAAGAGTAAAGCTATCATGCCAATAAGAGCTCATAGTAAGGCCCCAGGTATCCCTATCACGAGTTTGCCACCGTTTTCCTAATCTACACTCGCTAGCGTCTCCGACAATATTTGTATGACATATTTTAGTTCTTCACGTCACCGCTTGGAGGCGCTGTACAAATTCTCATACAAATATTCGGAGGAGACGCTAGCGAGTGTAGATTTCGAAAACAGTGGCAAACTCGTGATAGGGGTACTGACCCAAGAACACTTAAAATATTACGTGTCTAGGATCTGCGGTTTAGGCTGTGCATAGACGTACGAGTTAGTTAGTTAGGACTTTGAAGATGAATAAGAGGGTTTGTGTTTAAATATAAGAGCCGTGGTTTGAGCAGGGGCCATGAGCTCTTATTGCAATGATAATTCAGTTGTGCGAAAGTGACAGATGTATGCACGTCACATACATCTGTCTCATAAATGAGTGAAACTATCATGGCAATAAGAGCTCATGGTAAGGCCCCAGACGCCTGCTACGCAAGCGACGCAAGTTAGAATCCCAGCAGGCTGTTCCTAATAATGGGTTTTTCTAAGAAGCTTATGTGCTGTGATTTCACTCCACGTGCTTAACTGTGAAGGAAAACATCGTGAGGAAACCTGCATATGTCTGAGAAGTAATTCAAAGACGTATGTAGGTATAGTGCCTGAGACGGCCTACCAGTCGGGGAATACAGCGTGAGCATTTATATTTTAATTATTTCAGAGCTTCCGATTCGAAGGCCCTGATCTAGATTAGCCTTTAAGCCATAACAAACAGGTACTATTAGCTAGACGAGTTTCTCAATAACACGGTTAGTAATAAATTGAATAGCACCTCAATAAAACCGACGGCTGTGAGTTAGCAGTGATTTTTTACGGTTAAGTACAACAATGGTACAGTCAACGGAAAATGACTCATTTCCCAATATACTTACTTAACATTGTCACAACAATTTGTTCATTTGCATGTACTTACCTACACATTATAATGTTACGAAGTCGTATGAGTCAGTCACATGTCCGTGTAAGTGGTAGATATACAATCTATATTTACTTATATTAAGCCATTGATAACGTCACGATAGCGTAGTAATTGTAGTTACGTAAACAGAAAGTCGGTTTTCTATATCGCTTGAGAATCGGCACACACATAATCTCGGTACCTTTTCCAAAACTTAGGTCAGGGACAGAGGTTTTGACACGTTCGCGCTTTTTTTGTATGGAAACGTACCTATTACTTCCTACACTGGCCATGCAGATAAATAGACAGATTCATAATATTACTACTGCGCATTTAAGGTCAGCGCTCAGCACTCATGACAGCATCTATATAAGCAGTAGGCTCACTCATACATAGGTTCTCACGGAGGGGTACACGCACGTTCCGGCGGTAGAGTACAGACTATGGCTCGTAAGTAAGCGGGGGACGTTGCGGCGTATGTGTGAGTGCATTTGCACGCATAAGTACTAAGTTCATTATTTTGCAGTGGCATATTCCAGCAGAATGTTAAAAAAACGCAGTTAAATAGTCTACGACAGAAACTTCAGAGCGAGGCGCTTGTAAAACTGCGTTTAAGGGAGCTGATCTTCTGTAAACTTTTATTTTATGGTATCAGCGACGGAGGTAGGCAGGTAAACAGACGAGGTCGCGCCTTCGTACTGCGCAGTGCATTGAGTTGAATTGTCACTTTTCCGCTTTTAAATCAGTTAAAAAGCACTTTATATTGGATTCCAATTGATAGTGACCTAGAAAACAATTCGATGAGAATAACAACGTTCATAATTTGAATTTTATTTGAGAGCATTTTAAAAGTACCTACCGGAATTTACGTTCTACATTCAAAATAGTGGTGAATACGAGATACATTTCGATTAATTTGGATTGTTTCTGAGAGTTCTAATTGGATTGCATTATACAGTGACAGTACAAAAATGTGCATCACTTGCGACTGTCACTGCGGGAGCTGTGGGAAGATCTTAAAGTGCCTGTGTTGTATCACTCTGTTCGTGTATTTGCTGAGGATGTGTGGTGTGGATGTCGGGGATGATTGCTGTAATTGTGGGGATGGGGATTAGAGACATTTGACCATTAGTTTACTTATTTACGTACCTACTTACATTCTAGATATCAACAAGTTCGTTCAGAGAAAAGCTATTTATTTTACATCCTAATATTGTTTTACCAAAAATTTTAGTTTATGTTTGTTGTTCCATTAAAACGAGACTTATAACTGTTAAGATATTTAATAAAAACTCTAGCATTTAAGTTTGAATCTGTTTAATGGTTATAAATTAAAAATATATTACGAGTATGTTGAGATTTATAGGTGTATTTTTTTTGTATCCATACAATTACCCATGCATTTGACACTTTTCATAGGCTTTAAGTCCCAAGCAACGTCACCGCGATGTCACACGTCACATGTAACGGTTACGTAAAGAACTAAAACCTGTCAAAAAATGGCGGCAAATTCATAAAAGTTTACAATATCTTTGGTAAAACGAAAACGAGATTTAATAAATGGAGCAGGTACCTATGAACGCGTATTATAACAATCTACAAATGGTTCTAGAACATTTCAGCGAATTGAAATCAGTGATTTATATTGATTTATAAACTGATAAAAAACATTACTTATATTATTTAAATGTCTTTTTACTAAAATTTACAGCAATATACCTACATTTATCTTTTAACAGCAAATATAATTACTAAGATTACTCACTTTTAACTTGTAAGGTTCTCATGGCCTCCATAATCGAATATTTAATAGATAATACATTTTAACCTTCATGGTACGGTGTCTACTGAGACGGAGACAATAATTAAAGGTCGTAGATTCAATTTCTACCAAAGGCAAGAGCCTTGATGCGTTAAAAAAAACTACACTAATTATAAAATATCCTTTCTTTCATGTTGTTCGATGTTAGTATTTTTTTTGTATTTGCACTCCGTGGCATAGATAATAAAACATACTGAACTATGAAACGTGTTAAGCCAATAGAGCAAAAAAAGTACTTATAAAAACGCAAGACAAAAGAAAAAAAATTCTATGCAAAACGTCTTTGATCTCAAAATGACTTTTAAAAACATATAAAGGGCGCCAACCGAAATGTCACAAAACATCTGACAGAATGCAATTTTACTAGCAAGAATTTAATTAAATCTATTTACAATCTTAATGAAATATTGCAAATATTTATAAATAGGCATGTGTTGTTGCTGCGGTGACTGTTGCAAGTTCCTGAGATGTGTATGTTGCGTTGCTGTGTGTGTTTATTGATTACACTTGTGTGGAGTCGACTGTGAAGATTGTTGTGACGTAGATGATTATGATTAATAAGGTGAACACACGGGGTCTATACTCGCTAGCGTCCGTCGCAATATTTGTATGAAATATTTTAGTTGTTCACGTCACAGCTATTGTACAATGTACAATATCTCATACAAATATTCTACACAAATCTTATTATATCTACGAAAAAATAGGCAAGAACATTTATCAAAAAATTACTTACCGCGAAAACAAGTTTGTGCCTGTAACTTCTCTCACCAGGAGCCTTACTACGAGCTCTTATTGCCATGATGGTTTCATACATTTATGAGACAGTTGTATGTGACGTGCATACATCTGTCACTGTCGCACAACTTATATAGTTATTTTCCAAAATGACGTCCCGTTGGAAATATGAATTCCAATCCCCTGTGTTTACAAACGAATTAAAAAAAAAAAATTGTAGTAACGATTGATGTCCATTTTTTCTTTTCTAGCGCACTTGTCTTGCTGACCTATCCAAGGGAATCAAAAAAGCAGTTCTACATATTGTGAGGTCTAGAAATGCTCTACTGAGATGAGAATAACCACGACCAAGTATTTGTGGGCCGAAGCATTTAAATATCATCCAATGTGAACATGTTTGTAAATAAATATAATATTTACAATTTATATTCCTTTAACTACAGATGCCATTACTAAAATAGTAAAGATAACTGCTCATGCGTTTGTTCACGCTCACCCCATACAAAAAACAAAAATTACATACATACATAAAAATTATATACACTCTTGTATTTTTGTGCACAATAATGTAACAAATTTAAACGAATTCTTCTGGATCTATTAAAACAAAAAAACCTGGTGTCCAAGTAATCATTTTAGTTTTATTTAAAAAAATGGTGCTTATTCTTTATTTCCTACTTATACCTAATTAATCTTTTTATTCTTATTTACAAGAGATTATATCCGTTTATTGTAATAAATAACATCAATTTACATAACATTACAACTTCATTTCTATAATTAATATCTTATTGGTCCAGTCAATTTAATTCTTCCATTTGATAGACTGCAAATAGAAAGTAAAGTATTATGTGAGAAATTTTCAAGTACAAATTAGATTTTATAAACTACTAGCGGACATCACGCGGTTTCATCCGCGTAGTTCCCGTTCCCGTGGGAGTACGGGGATAAAATATAGCCTATGTTACTCGCTGATGATGTAGCTATCCATTGCTGAAATAAATAATAATTTTCGAGATCGGCCAAGTAGTTTCGGAGCCTATTCAATGCAAAAAAAACAATCAAATCTGTCCTATTTCTAACATAAAGTGCAGCTTATTGCGAGAAAGCCCGCATAATGCTCGAGAAGAAATTCAAATATTTTTGTGACTTTTGGGGCATGGCAGATTCTGTATATGTCCTGGGTTCGATTGCTGGGTCGGACAAAGTGTTATTGAGTTTTTCCACTTTTCATTTCCCAGTAACAGCCCGGTAAGTGGCATTAGGCTCACTCCCTATTACATGGGGCTAAAACACATTTGGCGAAATGTAGGACACTTCTGCCTACCCCTTCGAGGAATACAGGGCTGAACATATGTTAATCTACATTAATATTATAAAGAGGTGTTTAACGTGATTTATAATATAGTAGTTAGCCATCTTTTCACAAGATGGCGCTGTATTGTTTTACATCTCGATGTAGAGATACTCTTTTATTTACGTATATATTTCAATAGGTGTGGTAGTCAAGTACTCAAACCAATATCAGCGTGGTCGTCAAGTGAACCAACCAATAGTGGTGGAACCAATAAACCAGGACTGCCCAAGTTACGGAGTTTCATTCCAATCCAACCACCCAAGGTCTGCTCCGACTGATCCTGGATATCAGGCCTAATTTGTGTCATACAAGAGGAAAGTTTTGATTGTTTTTGTTTGCATTGAATTAGCTCCAAAACTACTTCCGACTACGACCGATCTAGAAAATTCTTTCTGCAATGGATAGCTACATCATCAGCAAGTAACATAGGCTATATTTTATCCCCGTACTCCCACGGGAACGGGAACTACGTGACGTCCGCTAGTGTTAAGGATAAATAGATGTTACTTACCGCATCAATTAGTGTATTTTCAGCTAGGATGTACTCCTCAGACTGCGGCATGAGAGTCATTTTGTAATTGGTCAGCCCTTGGCGATCCTTCTGCTTGGCTAGCGTTTCAATTACTACTGCGTGGATCTGGGAATGTGTGAATGTATATATACAACATTACATGTATATTCAAATCTTAAAAACAGTACTTGTAAACAGTTGAACAATACAAATAAGATAAGGTATATACAGGTAAATAAAATTGATGTGGCTGTTTGTAATTTGAAATTAAAAGCTTTTCACTAAATGCATGTGAAAGTATTACGGTACCTCACATAAAAAATAATTTATATATACATAGTTGTATTTATAGTACACCTACATTTCCGCAGATATGTTTATATAGGGGGAGAGTCTATTGCCATTAACCTGGCACTAATCCAGACTCCGGTCTGCTACTGGGAAATAACGCAATAGCACTTTAACCATGATGCCAGCTGAGTTTCTTGCCGGTTCTTCTCAGCAGGCTAATTTCCGAACCGGTGGTAAATTCTTCGACTTTCATAAGTGCCTTACCAGGGGCTAAATTAAATAAATAATTTTCTTTTTCACCCGACCCGGGGCTCGAACCCAGGACCCCGTTTCTGCAGTATACATGTAAAGTACGCTACTACCCCACTGCTTAACTCAAATTGCTCAACTGAAGCAAGTTGAACAATCAGTTACGCAGTGGGTAAACCTACTCATATACCCACTAATTGAGCAATTTAATTGAGCAGTGGGGCAGTAGCGATAAAGTATTATATACCTTATAAGCTTGCGCGAGTCTCAGCCGTTCGTCAGTATTCGGTATCTTGTTAACAAAGGTGGCCATGAGCCGTTTGCATGCTTGCAATTCGTTGAGACGAGCGAACAGCGTCTCTGTGGGGATGTGAGAAGATACTGTGGTTCTTCCTAACCAATCCTGCAAAATATCATCACATATACAGGGTGTCGGGGAAAATAGGACAGCTGTTCATATATTTGATAGGGTATAACAAACACCGTTATATATTATTTCAAACAAAAAATATATTTCGAAGAACACATAAATACAGATAAATAAAATTGAAGTGTCTGTTGTAAATCCAAAATAACAGCTTTTCCTTAAATGCATATGAAAGTATACACAGTACTGACATGAAAAAAACAATTTATAAAGCATTTATGTCTGTCTGTTTAGTTATTTTCTCTCTCTACTGCCTAGTTAAGAACAATGCGTTCAAACAGACAAAATATTTTTGTATTGAAATGGAGACTTTAATTTATAACATTTAAAGAAAAGCTTAGCTTTAACCTGCGACTTCGACTGCTTAATGAGTGAGTGAGATAAAGAACTATATAATTGAGTGATGGTATGTTAATTAGTAGGTATAACTATAGTTGTCTGTCTTTCTTTAGGTGTTAGGTAAGTAGGGTTAGAATAGTAACTTACTAAGAATATGGCTATGGTTGCCTGTCGTAAGAGGCGACTAAGGGCCGGAGGGTCTACTGGTGGTGGTTCGGGGTGGGAGCTTTGACCACCGAGCAGGTGGTGACCACAGCGAGGTCTCCAGGGGCGGCGATACAGCCCCGGGGATGTGCCCCGGCAAAGTGTGGGGGGACACCGGTGCGATCTATCAGAGTACCCACCGTCCCCCCTGAGCACTGAGGATGGCCACCGGGGGGTTTTAGTGCGGTAAAAATCCCACATACCCCGTTCTGTCTCTCCCAGGGCGGTCGGGGACCTTTTGAAGGTTTCCCCCTCGTCAATAATTAAAAAAAAAAGTAACTTACTTTCTTAGTAAACAGTGATTCGACAATGTCCCATTTCTTAGATTTTGCGTGAACGTTCAACACTACCCAGTCATATTGCAGGGGACTTATCTGAAACAACAATACTGAAATAATCTATACAGATTGTGGGGAGAGCGAGTGATCATGCTCATCCCCAGCAAAGGGAAGATCTTCCAGCCAGGCGGGTGTCATGTCTGGGGAACCGCGGCTCCAACTGTTCTAGTTGGAAACTTGTATATATACTGCAATGCGCTTGAAAACTCTTATGGCGCGATTTAGGTTCTCGTGTATTTGTACTCAAACTTCGCATTTGTTAGCGAGTAGCGCCATCTATGAGCGAGTGGAGAAACGCTGCTACAAGATAAATAAAATTGAAGTGTCTGTTTGTTATTCCAAAATAACAGCTTTTCACTAAATGCGTATGAAAGTATACACGCTACTGACACTGAAAAACCAAGTTTTAATTTTTTTCTCTGTCTTTCTGTCTGTCTGTCTGTGCGTTTCGGGTAATCTCTGAAACGGCTGGACCGATATTAACGGGACTTTCACTGGCAGGTGAAAAATGAAAATGAAAATGAAAATGAAAATGATTTATTCAGTTTAGGCCCTGGTAAGGCACTTATGAACGTCGAGGAATCTACCACCGGTTCGGAAACTAGCCTTCTGAGAAGAACCGGCAAGAAACTCAGCTGGCATCATGTACATTTCATTACACAGTAAAATAATAATAATTACAAAAAAAAAAACATCATAAATTATTCACAATAGTGAAAATTGTATCAGCATGCATGTGTAAAAAATAATAATTAAAAACGTAAAAACAATACCAAATGATTTACATATCATGTTTGCATACCATGTCATTGCCAGGAGCTACTTGTGCAGAGTTTTAATTCCATATGTCTTTATCATTTATGTAATCCGAAATTGTATAATAAGCTTTCTTCATCAGTACAGTTTTAATGTGTGTCTTAAATTTATCATAATTTAACGCGTTTATTGACTGTGGGATTTTATTGTAGAAACGAACACAATTCCCCATGAATGATTTATTTACCTTTGCTAACCTGAATCTAGGAGCTACAATTTTGTGTTTATTTCGTGTTGAAATTGAATGAATGTCCGAGTTTAAATTGAATAGATGAATATTTTTTTTCATGTATAGCAAATTCTCATAAATGTACAGTGACGGTAGGGTGAGAATATTTATTTCTTTAAATTTATCTCTAAGAGAATCTCGGGGGTCCAGCGAGTATATTGCCTTGATGGCTCTCTTTTGAAGTATAAAAATTGAATCTAAGTCTGTTGCGGAACCCCATAACAATACGCCATATGACATGACACTATGAAAGTAAGCGTAGTAGACTAATCTAGCAGTATCAATATCCGTCATTTGTTTAATTTTTCTAACCGCAAACGCAGCTGAACTAAGCTTTTTTGACAATGCTTCAATATGGGCGCCCCATTGTAATTTTGAATCTAAGGTAAGACCTAAGAATACTGTGCTTTCGACCAACTCCAATTGACTCCCAACTAATGATATATTTGTATCTATTTGCGATGTATTAGGTGGTGAAAATCGGATACATTTTGTTTTTTTAGAATTTAAAACGAGATTATTGGCATCAAACCATTTTGAAACAGATGTTAGAGTTTCATTTAGTGCCTTAAGATCGTTGTCTTTTCTACTCACTTTGAAAACTAAAGATGTATCATCTGCAAATAGAACAATATCACAGATATTTTCTACAACAAGTGGTAGGTCATTGATATACGCTAGAAACAGGAATGGGCCTAGTATGGAGCCTTGCGGCACGCCTGTTTTGATTATTGACCCCTTGGATGTTACACCACCGACGCCAACTTTCTGATGACGATTTGATAGGTACGAGGATAAAAGGTCGAGAGCATTTCCGCGAATTCCATAATAGTTTAGCTTAAGAAGTAGCGTACGATGATCCACACAGTCAAAAGCTTTAGAAAGGTCACAGAAGACTCCTACTGCGTCATAGGCGCCCTCCCAAGCCTCAAAAATGTGTTTTATTAATTTTGCTGCCGCGTCCGTTGTTGATCTACCTTTAGTGAAGCCAAATTGGTGATCGTGCAAGATGTTATGTACGTTAAAGTGAGCTAACATCTGATTAAGCAGAATTTTTTCAAATATTTTGCTAAGCGCGGGAAGAATCGATATAGGTCTATAATCAGAAGGATCTTCTTTAGAGCCTGCTTTAAATATCGGTATTACTTTGCTATATTTCATAATATCAGGAAATATACCTTGATCTATACATAAATTGAAAATAGAAGCTAATGCGGGAGCAATCGTTATTATAATAGATTGGATACTTTTAATTGAGAGTCCCCATAAGTCCTCCGTATTTTTAATATTAAGCGATTTAAATGCCTTCATGATATCAATAGGACGTACATGTTTAAAACTAAAATCTGGGAAGCTTTTTCGTAACGATTGTTTCAATAAGCTTTCAGCTGTATTCGGACTAGAGTTAAGATGTTTGGTAGTCTCTGTGGGAATGTTAGCGAAAAAATTCTCAAAAGCAGTTGCGACCTCTAACTTATCCGATATAATACTATCATTGATTTTAAGCTTACTTACTTGCTCTTTAGTTTTATTTCTACCAGTCTCCCTGTTTATAACTTTCCAAACAGTTTTTATTTTATCATCAGAGCGGCTAATTTCACTACTTATATGTTTTGATTTGGCAATCTGGCAAACTCTTTTAAATAATTTTGAGTACATTCTAACGTGACTATGAAAAGCAACATTAGTTGTTTGGGCTTTCTTGTGGTATAACTCATATAAAGTGTCCCTACTTTTCCTTATGCCCTTGGTTGCCCAGTTGTTGAACTGTAATCTGTTATTTAATTTATATTGTTGTTTAGGACATGCCTTATTGAATTCTGTACATATGACATCATGTAATTTATTGAAATATTTGTTTGGTTCGCGAGACTCTGCTTTTTTAATTTTTAACTCAACATTATTTTTAAACTTCAGCAGTCTATGGACAGAGAGAGGTCTAGATTCCCTAAAAGATTTAGAAGGTTGCCTACTACATTGCAACTCAACTAGTTGAGCCATGTGGTCAGATCGAATTCCACTTATCTGAGACTGTTTTATTATACTACCATTAGTTATTACATTATCGATACAAGTAGAGGAAGTGGCCGTTATTCTCGTGGGCTCATTAAATACAAAGTCCAGGTTAAATGATTTAAAAAGAGATATAAATAAACGCGCCTCAGAAGACCTTCTTAAAATGTCTACATTAAAATCACCACATATCAATATTTGTTTATTCGTTCGAAATATTTTCTTAAGAATGACCTCCATTGTTGAACAAAATGAGTGAATATCAGAGGATGGAGGTCTGTATACGCATACAATTATATAATTATCCAACTCTGCACAAGCAAGGTAGCTGATGTTTCAAGGAGTAACTTAGGCTATTAACTTTCAATTTTAAAAAAAACATTAGGATTCCGCGGGACACCCATTAAATTAACTCTACACGGGTGAAACCACCGGGCACAGCTAGTAAATAAATAATAACAGTACCTGTTGTCTCTACGAAACTTCAATAATACGAAATAATTAAAATCGCAGGCAAAAGCTGGATGCAAAAAGCAAAAAACAGAAAGTTGTGGAGGAAGTTGGAGGAGGCCTATACCCTCCAAAGGGAACTTGTTCGAACCTAAATACTATACTATGTACCTGTTTGTTGAGAGGAGCTCGTGGCACAGTTGCTATTGCGCATATCATTCGATCAGCGAAGTTAAGCAACCATACGCCTAGCCAGTAGTTGGATGGGTGACCGCCCGAGTTCCCTCCGTGCCTCGGAGAGCACGTTAAGCCGTCGGTCCCGGTTGCCAATTTAACATCTTTGGCAATCGTTACAGGTCAGTCAGAGGCCTAAAAGAGTCTGACAACTGGTTTAACCCAGATTGCCGATTTTCCTCGCAAAAGGGGTAGCGCAGGTCAGATGGCAGTTGCTTCGTATAAAAATCAGGTGATTAGCCACATCGGGTTGAATCAAGTGCCGACCCCAAATACATGGGATTATGGCCAGGGAGATGATGTACCTGTTTGTATTGTTACTATTAAAAATAAAGGCATTATTATTATTATTATTACCTGTTGTCTCTGACAGAGTGTGAGCGGGGACATAATGTTGCCAGCACCTTCGTTCCAATGATTAGTGCACGTGTAACCTAACCACTGCAGCGGTGACCATAACTCCTGTCTGTTTGCGTGCTTTTGCCATTCTACAACAAAAAAAAACATTGTAATGGCGACCTTTTTACCCGACTACGGCAAAACAAAAAGAGAAAAAAAAAAGATTTTGTATCGATTTGTAAAACAGTGGACAGCTACGCCATCTGCGAGTATCATAGCTTCATACATACATATACTCACGCCTGTATTCCTTGAAGGGGTAGGCAGCGGTGTTGTAATAACAACACCCTCTTTTCACCGAAGATGATTAAGTGCCAACATGACAGATGGTGAGTCTATCGCCGTCTCAGGAACTATACATACGTCTTTGAATTACTTCTCAGACATATACAGGTTTCCGCAAAATGTTTTCCTTCACCATAAAGCATGTGGTGTGAAATCACTGCTCATAAGTTTTTAGAAAAACTCATTGGTACAGGCCCCGTTGGGATTCAAACTTCCATCGGTTGTATAGCAGGCGGCTCAAATCCCACGGCCAGGATGAAATATTTTTTATATATGTATAGAATACTTTGAGTTTTTATATTTGGACAAACAATGTACCCAACAATTTCACGTAGTCAGCCAACATTTTCGCTTGATGGGCGTCGACGCCAGGTTGGTTGAAATGGTTGGCCAAAAGGTTGGACAATTTGCGCAGTAAGCCATCCAAGTTACTTCCTTGACTCTTCACTATGTGTTGGAATTGGTATATCTGAAAAAAATATGGACAAATCATCCTACTAATATAATAAGACGTCACGCAGTTTCACCCGCGTAGTTCCCGTTCCCGTAGGAGTACGGGGATAAAATATAGCCTATGTTACTCGCTGATAATGTAGCTATCCATTGCTGAAAGAATTTTCAAGATCGGTCAAGTAGTTTTGGAGCTTATTCAATGCAAACAAACTAAACTAGACCAACGAGGTCAATTTGACTATAATTAGAGCCTATTTTAACAAAATGATAAAAAAATCTACGCACGAGGTAGAATCACGAGTAGCTCAGTTGGAAGAGCAACTGCATGGATTGCAGAGGTCGTGGGTTCGAGTCCCGCCTCGTGTTCGTATTTTTCTTTACGATTTTTAAGGAATTATAATCAAACATGTATGTCATTAATAAAAAAATCTAATAAAATTATAAAGTTCCCTTACCGCAGCGTCTGGATTCCGACCGAGCATTCTGAAAAAGTAAAAAAAACTCTTTTAGTATGTTTGGTGGATAGATTGACATTTTCGCAGCCTTATTACACATTGTTCTCAACGAAGCATACGGCTCTGATGGTAAGCGGTTACCGTAGCCTATGGACGCCTGTAGATATCCTAGCCTTTTTTGAGTACTTAAATTACAATCTCAGTGATATATTTTTTTCTGTAAGCTTAAGGTATGTACATGATATTACATTATAGTGGAGTGAACCTGAATAAGTCTGAGAAGTAATCTATGATGTATTAGTGCCTGAGATGGTGGTAGACTCACCATCCTTGTTGTCATTACTGACTTCTGAACAGTTGAACTGTGTCTGGGCTTATATTTTCGTTATTTTAATGATAAAAAATATTCTGGTTTTTAAATTTGATTAAAAAATACTTTATTATGCTTTGTTTCGTTCGAGCTTTTCTGCAGTAAAAGGGTAAAAGCAACATCTCAAACCTAGCGGTCACATTTATTATTCTATTGAATCATAATATAATTCTGCCAATTTAATAGTTATTTGTTATACAAGAGTGCCAAGTTGCTTTTTAACCGCGTGTTCAATTTTGATGACCGAGCAAGCGAGGGAATCAAAAGAGCACGAGGTGAAAAATCTTTGCACTCGAGTGCAACACGTAACTTTTCATTCCACCTCAGCGAGGAAATGACTAAATGCAAAAAAAAGCAAATTGAAAAAAGAACACCAAGAAGGTTCCGAGTCTGAGTTTTTAACAAATTAAAAAAAAGTTGTATGATATATTCGGCACCATAGAGGTAGCAGTAAATAGGTTTAATGTTTTTTTTAATTCACAAACTTAGTGCACACGATGTTCTAAATTCAATTAACTTTATCCTCTACAGAATAAAAACGGCTCTTCCACTCAGATATTGAAGATTAAAAATACTCTTTCCGAGATGGTGGGATGAAAAAGTACTTTAAAGTCATATCACATAAAAGATATTATTATCCACAACTATCTTAATTTGATGCAATGAAATTGTAATTCTAAGTACCCATATGTTAGATAGAGTATTGTTTATAGGTATGTGTTTCTGTTTTATAACTGGTTACGTTACGAAGATCCGATGGCAGTCGCTTCGTATAAAAATCTGGTGATCAGCCACATCGGGATGAATGAAGTGCTGACCTCAACAATGTATGGGATAAGGTCAGGGAGATGATGAAATGGTACACGAAGTACCAGGCGCACATAACGGACAGGAGTTAATAAGTTGATTGCGACTAATATGGAGCCACATTGGGTTGAATAAAGTGCCGACCCCAACAATGTATGGGATAAGGCCAGGGACATGATGATATGGTACACGAAGTACCAGGCGCACATAACGGACAAGGAGTCAATAAGTAGATTGCGACTAACATGTTGCCACATCGGTTTGAACGAAGTGCCGACCCCAACAATGTATGGGATAAGGCCAGGGAGATGATGACGGGTTATTATTTACTTACGCAAGTAAATCTGTGAGTTCAGTGACCTTGCCTTCGCTCTGCAAGAAGCTTATGTAGTGGTTCAGGGCTAAGGGCCTCGAGGACAGTAACTCATACACCACTTTCTTATTTAACGTTTGAATGAGGAAGAGGACTACCTGAAAAAATATGTAAATTTGAAAAAAGACTGCTCATAAACAGCATACTGAATATGCATATTTTTGGAGAAAAAAAGATGATCTCCTGTACAGACAGTAAACCTATATACACAAGATGGCGCCACACGTCAGTTAGATCACATTATTCACACATTTTCTTAAATCTGCTATTCTTTCCTCATCTGGCTGTACAAAAGAAGGGGTAGACAGAGGTGTAATTATAGTACATCTTCATTTCACCGGGGACGCTGCTGCTACTGAGAAATTACAGATGGAAAAACCCAAATCAAACGGAGGACCTCTTGTTCCACTTAGGGGTCAGGTCAAATGTGAATAACATTTGACAACTCTAGCAGTCAGTTATTACTTTGACTGTATGGTCCATGCCTTATTTTTGTAAAATATCAAACAAATATTACCGTTAAAATTGTATTCCCATCACCAACAGCAATAGCTCCGTCCAACAGTTCAGTCTTACTCCGCAGGCTGCGGTGAATGTGAATGGAACAGCTCCTGCCGAGTATCAACCTCTTCAGGGTCACAGCTACCGTCTCTTGGGTTTCGGGCTTCGATTCCTTGGATGGGTCCTTACCTGATTGAGCCAGGAGGACTGGAAAAACAATGTATATTGTTAGTGGAACGGAAAATGAAAAATAATTATTCAGTTTAGGTCAAGGTAGGGCACTTTACTCTAAATTTGGAATTAAAAGCAGACACTTCAGTGAAAAGTTATAAGCATGAAATTATAAATAATAATTTTAAAATTATATACATAGGAGTACCACCTCTCTTTTACACTACCAAAGAGATTTGTATAATAACTAGCTGTGCCCCGCGGTTTCACCCGCATAGATTTAGTTTCATCCTTATGGTCGCGGAAATCTAATATTTTTAATAAATAAAAGGTCAGGTAGCCTATGTCTTTTCTCAGGGTCTAAAGATTGTCTGTGCCAAATTTCATCAAAATCAGTTGAGAGGTTTAAGTGGTAAAGCGTAACAGACAGACAGTTACTTTCGCATTTATAATATTAGTAGGGATATATGAAACTAGTGAACATCATGCGGTTTAACCAACAAAGTTCCCATTCCCATGGGAGAACAGGCAAAAATATAGCCTATATTAATCAGGGGTACTGTAGCATTCAAACGGTGAAAGAATTGTCAATATACATCCAGTACTTTTTGAGCCAATTCGTTACAAACATACTTACATAAAAATATTTCCTCTTTGTAATATTAGTATAGATTCTCTACCAAATCTTTTTTTTCTTAAACTTACTCAGATCCAATATCTTTGGTGACACCAAGCTATTTATTGGCACAAGTGAAGTCTTGACCGTACTTAAGGTACTAAATACATTCTCTTCCAATTGACCGGGATAGGACTTTTGCCCTATCGCTAAGATTTCTTGGGGTGAAAGCTGGAAGGAGAATGAAAATTATTTATTCAATGTAGGCACTTATGAACGTCGAAGAATTTACTACCAGTTCTGAAACTAGCCTTCTGTGGAGGAACCCTACACTGTCAATACATAGAAAAAAATATTACATACATATTAAGTGCTGTATATTAATATAAACAAAACCAAAACACTAACCACATCCAAAATAGCTTTAATACAAGCACCCACCAAACAACATGTGAGACGTGGACACTCACGCAAAGAGATAGGGAAAGGCTGCACGCATTTGAAATGTGGTGCTGGAGAAGGATGGAGGGTATAAGTTGGATAGAGATGGTCACAAACGAGGAAGTATTAGAGAGAGTAGAAGAAGAAAGAATAATCCGGAGAATAGAAAACAGGAGGGGCAAGATCATTGGACACTTATTATGACATGACGCTTTCATTAAAAACATTGTAGAAGAGAAGATAGAAGGGAAGCGAAGAAGAGGGAGACCAAGGATTAGATACATACAACAGCTGAAGGAACAAGTCAGCGTCATGTCGTACAAGGAAGACAAAGTGTTAGCGGACAATAGAGGGTTGGCGATGCTTCACCGATAAGAGCCTAGCTTTTAAATAAATGATGATTAAGTATGTACTGTAAATATGTGACCACCAAAGATTAGAGTACTTAAATTTTACTATATTCTTCGTTATAATACGTACTGCTTGCTGGAGAGTGGTGTCGTCACAAGCTATGAACGCTCAACGAAAATAGTGGGGATAACTGCGTATGTATTTGCTCGCAACGCTCCATATAATACCTAATAAATTACTACTGCGCATTTAATCAGCGCTTATAACTCGTGACGGCATAAGCAGTTTTGTTTCTCAAATATGTCGGTCACAAATGATTTTGTTGCAACTTGTTTGAATACTTACAACATCATCATCAAAACACAATGCTTTGGCTTTTGTTTCACTCGTATTCCAATAATCATCGTCATCCATTTCTAATTTTTGATACTTTGTAATTAATTGTATTAGGAGAAATTTGTATTTCTGGTTAATTGGACTATAATTTATTTATTTACAAAATTATAAAAACACTTTTTTACGGGTCTTTTGACTTAACGTATGTTACACTACGTTGTTTGTTATGTTGCCGTTTCTGTCTCCCTCCAAGTCAGTCTGTCAATCCACTCCACTGTCACTTACGACTTGACAATGCAAGGCGATTGTTTTTGTAGATACTTAGATCACAAAAGCATACTGCCTGGTCCTTAATATTATGGGACCCTGGTATTTATGTTTTTCATATTTCTTGGCATCCGGCTATGACTCTTATTCATCTGACAAAGTTACACTGTTGCTTAAACCGCAGTAAAGCCTTCTTTCACTTCCAGCGAAATGCTAAGTATCAAATCGATTTATCATCCTGTTGTGGCTGGTTCCCTTAAGTTGGGTACGGAGCCAAGCCACCCAATAGCCAGGGTTTAAGAATTTGGCTATGGTATCCCCTGCCTGTCGTAAGAGGCGACTAAAAGGGGGCCGGAGGGCCTGCTGGCGATGGTCCGGGTGGGAGCTTTGAACACCGAGCCGCGGGCCCCAGAAGGTGGCAGCGTGATGTGGCTCGCGCTGCCTTGCACAGCGAGGTCTCCAGGGGCGGCGATACAGCTGCCCCGGGAATGTGTCCCGGCAAAGTGTGGGGGGACAGCGGTGCGATCTATCAGAGTACCTGGAGTCCCCCCTGAGCACTGAGGATGGCCACTGGGGGGGTTTTAGTGCGGGAAAAATCCCACATATCCCGACCTGCCTCTCCCAGGGCGGTTGGGGACCTTTTGAAGGTTCCCCCTCGTCTAAAAAAAAAGGTACGGGGCACAGAGACTTCTGCCAATTGTTGGACTAGTAGACTTTTGTGTCAACATTAGTTTGGTGTGTAGAAAGAAATTCCTTTGTCTTAACTGAATCGTATTATTATGTACCAACTATACATTTATGTGACGTACATGCCTATAGTAATCGACGACGATAAAAATCTTTGTTTAATGATACATCTGCCACTTCATTGTATAAAAAAACATTGTTAGGAGGCTCTTGTACCAGCTAAAATCTTTGAATAGATAAGTAGGTAATTGCCGTAACTACCGGCACGTGTAAGTGTACAAAACAATCGACAATAATACTAGTACTGGTGCGTTATTCTGTAAGGTTTCTCAGCGTCGAACACTCGCCGACGAGCGTTGGCATAGGTGTACAAGCCAAGTATGTAGGTTAGAGTCCATAGTAGTGTATTGCAATACCGATAGATGGGGCTAATCATATTGTGAATCACGCTATAAAGATTCTCTCCGGTGCACGTATATACTAAGACTCGCTCCATGATAAAAAACTTTTTCTTCTCTGGTATATCATTCTTTATTTACGAGTAGCTGTGCCCCGCGGTTTATTGTCCTTATTGTCGCGGAACCCCTTGAAACATCAGCTACCTACCAGTGAAAGTCCCGTTAAAATCCGTCCAGTCGTTTCAGAGATTACCCGGAACAAACAGAACAGACAGACAGACAGAGAAAATATTTAAAACTTGGTTTTTTAGTGTCAGTAGCGTGTATACTTTCATATGCATTTAGTGAAAAGCTGTTATTTTTGATTTACAAACAGACAATTCAATTTTATTTATCTGTATAGATAAACTGTTGTGTTTGTTCTATAATAGTTACAGGCATTAAAATTATCATAAGTGTCGTTTCTATTATTCTACTAGGTAAGTGTCTGGTGTATGATTAGATATAAATGTAATATTGTGTTACTTTAATTGCATTTAAAACAATAAACTCTTATTCCAGCCAGAGCAACACATTGTGTCCATTATAATAATGTGTACTAGCTGTGCCCCGCGGTTTCACCCGCGTAGATTCTAATTTCATGGTTACCCGCGGATCCCTAATGTTTAAAAAAAATCTAAGTAGCCTAAGTTACTCCTTGTAACATTAGCTATCCGTCAGTGAAAGCCCCGAATAAAATCCGTCCAGCCGTTTCGGAGATTACCCGGAACAAACAGACAGACAGACAGAGAGACGGACGGATAGACAGAGAAAAAAATTTAAAATTGCTTTTTCTATGTCAGTAACGTGTATACTTTCATATGCATTTTGTGAAAAACTGTTATTTTGCAGTTACAAACAGACACTTCAATTTTATTTATCTGTATAGATATAGATTATAATGTCAGAAAATATTGATCTTATCCTATACATCTACACATACAGATAAATAAAATTGAAGTATCTGTTTGTAATTGCAATTTAAGAACTTTTCTAAATGCATTTATTTATGAAAGTATGCATATGGTACTAAATAAAAAAAATTTTTTTTTCTTTTCGGCTTTCACAAGCTGCGAGCTGGTGTTACAAGGAGTAACTTAGGTTACTTTTATTCAAAAAAAGCTTTTCACTAAATGCATGAAAGTATATACGCTAGGTACTGACTTAAAGAAGCAAATTTTTTTTCTTTTTCTGTCAGTCTGTTTGTTCCGCCTAATCACTAAAAGGGCTGGACTGATTTTAACGGGACTTTCTTCTTTCTTCTCAAGGGAAACATGGTTCTGCGGGCTACCCATTGAATTAAGTCTTGAAACCGTTTGGCTCGCAGCAAATCTATATCTATAGATCTGTACAGATAAATAAAATTGAAGTGTCTGTTAGTAATTGCCAAATAACAGCTTTTTACTAAATGCATAATGAAAGTATACGGTACTGATATTAAGAAAACCATATTTTTTAAAAAATTCTGTCATTCTGTCTGTTTGTTCCGGGTAATCTCCAAAACAGCTGGACTGATTTTAGCGGGACTTTCACTGGCAGGTAGCTGATGTTGCAGGAAGTAATCTACGCTACATTTATTTAAAAAAAAACATAAGGGTTCCGCGGGACAGCCATGATTATGTCTACGCGCTTGAAACTATACAGATATAAATAAAATTGAAGTGTCTTTCTTCTTTTTAATTCCAAAACAACAGCTTTATACTTAATGCATAAAAAACTATTTTTATTTTTTTTCTCTTCCTGTCTGTCGGTCTGTCTATCTGTCTGTCTGTTCGTTCCGGCTAATCTCCGAAACGACTTGGCACGCAGCAAATTTTCAATCATATCAGTCTGATGTACTATGCACGTTACGTGTACCTATTTCGTAACAACCAACAACACACAACTGCCTTCGCACAAACGAGGTTGAATCGCCAACATGCAAGTACATTGCTCCTACAACACGCAAACATGAGAACACTATGTTCTAAAATCAGCAATGGAATGGTGTAATCGAAAGAGAAGTGAAAGTTGCTCATCTGTGACGAAATGGGTTGTGACTTTTCGACTACTTCTTGAACTCACTTGATACTCACAATTCTCACTTAAGATCAATGGGAATCGGTCGGAAGATTTTTTTTTGTTCTTACTAAAATAACAATACTAATAATTTTACGTAATATCGATACTAATATTATAAAGAGGAAAGATTTTTTGTTTGTTTGTTTGCATTGAATTATCTCCTAAACTACTTGACAGATCTTGTAAATTATTTCATTTTCATTTTCATTTTTCATTTTCATAAGTAAGTAAAGGAGGTTCCTAGATGGGCAGGTCCAAATATCGTACGGGAAATCCCATTATGCCCATGTTTCAAACCTATACCTACACTCACGTTACTTTTTGTTTTTTAAGACTGAACTGTGTGACTCAGTCTTACAACGCGCACCAACTAGACGTGTGTCTTTAATTCGAGTTGAGAATGGTTGATAACTCGAAGCGAATTAAATCATGCCTTTGTGATCAATAGTAATAGCCAGTGCACATTATTGAGGTAACTTTATTCGCGAATGTAACTAACTCCAAAACGTACGTGTTTTAATAATTCAATTTGATTTCTTAAGTATTATATTGTAACTTATTTGTAATAGAGTGGATAAAGTTTAAGTGTATAATTTAAGGTGTTAAAATGCTGAATTTAATCAAAAGCCATGTACTTCGTCAGTACCTTGTGGTTATAACAGGTATGATTTTTTTGTCTTTTTATCGGTTTTTTTTAATTTGAGTTTTATGTAAAGTTACATCAATATTTTTGACCATATAAGTAATTATCTATGGTATCAATTTTATTCCTAGTTTCTTTTTTATCAAATTATTTAGTGACCTTCCATAATTAAAACGATGTTGGGCAAGGTCATGGTCTTTGAAATAATCGTTTAGAGACCTTCGGGTTCAATAAGGAATAAACTATGCTAATAGTTTTTTTTTAAATATCCGGTACTTAGGTAAGTACACTACTTTTAAACAGAGAATTATTGAAGTGACCTAAATTATATTACTTAAGTACTGATAATATTTCCAGAGAATGTAAGTATATAACTACCCACATAAATTAAACTTTAAAATTATTTAGTTTCTGAGGCCCTTACATGCCCTTATGATACAGGTTTATTGTATAACTGTGCCCCGCGGTTTCACCCGCGTATATCTAGTTCCATACAAACTTTCATCCCCTTTTTTATCCCCTTGCGGATAGAATTAATCAAAATCCTTTCTTAGCGGATGCCTACGTCATAACATCTACCTGCATGCCAAATTTCCAGATCCGTCCAGTGGTTTGGGCTGTGCGTTGATAGATCACTATGTCAGTCAGTCAGTCACCATTGAGTTTATATAATTAGATACATTATGATGCTGATGTGTCTCTGTCTGTTTGTCTGTTACCTTTACAGACGCAGTTGCGGGTAAACTTACTAAAACAAAAATTCTCAAAAAAAAAAACAATGATTATAAATGATTCCTATATTATTGCAATCTCGTTTATACATTTACATATTTCTGTAAACATAAAAAAAATGCTCACACTTTCCCGGAAGGGTCCCCGTAGGGGTAAGCAGAGGTGTAACAACAACACCCACATTTCACCGATTATGATTAAATGCCAACGTGACAGATGGTGAGTCCATCGCAGTCTCAGTCTTTATACGCTTTATACTTCTCAGACATATGCAGGCGCCGTAAATCACGTAGGGTGAAATTACTGCAATTAAGTTTTTTTTAGAAAAAAAAACAAAATACCAATTTGAGAAAAAACGTTGGTGAAAAAAAAAAATCACAATCAACACGTTTTCTGTCTGTCTGTCTGTTTGTTTTGTTCCGGCTAATTTCTGAAGCAGCTGTACAACCGATACTAACCGCCAGTAAATAATAAATACCTTGAAAAAACAACATGTGACATTGAACTAACATTATTCGCTCTGTTTAGGCCTTGGGAAGATACAAGTGCCCTGTGTTTGTTCGAATAGCCTCACGTACCTACATACACATGCTCACGCCTGTATTCGCCGAAGATATAGGCAGAGGTGTTGTAATAACAACACCCACTTTTCACCGAAGATGATTAAGTGCCAACGTGATAGATGGTGAGTGTATCGCCGTCGCAGGCGCTATACATACGCTTTAAGATACTTCTCAGACGTATACAGGGGCCCAACCATGAGCTCTTATTGCAATGATAATTCAGTTGTGCGACAGTGACAGATGTATGCACGTCACATACATCTGTCTCATAAATGAGTGAAACTATCATGGCAATAAGAGCTCATGGTAAGGCCTCTGGTTTCCTCACGATGTTTTACTTCACCGTAAAGCACGTGGTGTGAATCACTTTTATACATATACTAGCATACGATTATAATTTTGTCACTTTTGAATATTGATACCTCAAATTTACACCTACTTGCATCCTATTTGGTATACATACCTAGGTACATAAAATATTTTAAATATATTATTGCACTGATAAAATGTACATAATGCCAGCTGGGTTTCTTCCCGGTTCTTTTCAGAAGGCTAGTATCTGAACCGTTAGGCAATTTTCGACCTTAATATGTGCCCAAATTGAACATAACATTTTCATATGGTTTCTTCTGTTAGGACCTACCAGAAGAAACCATATGAAAATGTTCGTGCATTGGATTTCCAGAGGGTAGGCATAAAAAATAAGTAGGTAGGTAGGCAGGTTAAGTCCATACCGTGACGCGGCGTAGGTACATACGTTTTGGTAAAGACACACACACACGACACGAGTGTATTCAGTCATCGCAAATTGTAACATCTGCTTACCTGCTTATGTGTAGCCACTGTGGTAGGTATGTACTGATTGACACCTCTGGACACGCACTTATCAGCCCGCAACAAGATTAGTATCGTATCGTTCCGTGTAAGTATTGATTGACGTAAAACAATCAATCGAAATATGATTTAACGAATTGATCAATCATTTGATCGTTTCAATGATCCGAAATGATTGTTCGACAGGACTTCAACTCAAAGGATTTCACGACGACGCCAGCTATTCCGTTTTTCTTTGATAATATATTGAATTTATTGATTAGGAACATAATTATGGAGGAGCTCGTGGCACAGTTGCTATTGCGCATATCATTCGATCAGCGAAGTTAAGCAACCATACGCCTAGCCAGTAGTTGGATGGGTGACCGCCCGAGTTCCCTCCGTGCCTCGGAGAGCACGTTAAGCCGTCGGTCCCGGTTGCCAATTTAACATCTTTGGCAATCGTTACAGGTCAGTCGGAGGCTTAAAAATAATCTGACAACTGGTTTAACCCAGATCACAGATTTTCCTCCTAATATGGGGTTGCGAAGGTCAGATGGCAGTCGCTTCGTATAAAAATCATGTGAGCCACATCGGGTTGAATCAAGTGCCGACCCCAACAATGTATGGGATAAGGCCAGGGAGATGATGAACATAATTATGTATGGAAGAAACAGTCACGTGACACTTTGTTAAAGTCCATGTTTAGGTTTATAAAAGGGTAAGTATACAATGTTACAATGCTTTACTTTAGCTGAGCTCCGCGGTTTCACCCGCGTAGAGTAAAATTAAAAGTAGTCTAAGTAACTCCTTGTAACATTAGCTACCTTCCAGTAAAATTCCCGTTAAAATCTGCCCAGCCGTTTCGGAGATTACCCGGAACAAACAGACAGACAGAAAAAAATTAAAAATAGTTTTTTTATTATTTGTACTATATTTCCATGTGCATGTAGTGAAAAACTGTTTTTTTGGAATTACAAACAGACACTTAAATTTATTTATCTGTATAGATTATGTGATCATTTGTAAGCTTTAGGCCAGACATGATCGGTGAACTCGTTGACTAAGTTCACGACCGCCGAGCAGCTTTTATTTTTAAATATTGCATATGGACCTCGCAAAAGGAAATTCGCGTAATTTCGGCATCGAGAGATCTCTGTCACACACTACCTAAGGTACGTTGGGGTAAGTGACATCGGGGAACCCGGTGCGTGAATTCACTATCGCCGTGGCAGGAGCTGTTACAGAATCCGGCGTTAAATATTACATATCGACCTCGGGAAAGGGCGATCGGGTAATTTCGGCTCCGTGAGATCACTAATAAAGAATAAATATAAAGGAATAAATTTAACGGGTACTATAACAGCACACTGGATCAAAGTACTTAGATGACAAGGTCACATGAATTATTTTAGTTCCGACTCACATTTTCCCACGTTGAAACCTTGACTTGGAGGTACTCAGCTCAACACATATTAAACAGCTTGTAACCTAATATATTAATTACTAGCTGTGCCCCGCGGTTTCACCCGCGTAGATTTAAAAGTTTAATCTAAAAGTAGCCTAAGTTACTCCTTGGAACATCAGCTACCTGCCCGTGAAAGTCCCGTTAAAATCGGTCCAGACGTTTCAGAGATTACCCGGAACAAACAGACAGACAGACAGACAGAGAAAATTTTTAAAACTTGGTTTTTTAGTGTCTGTAGCGTGTATACTTTCATATGCATTTAGTGAAAAGCTGTAATTTTGGAATTACAAACAGACACTTCAATTTTATTTATCTGTATGTATAGATGTAAAGATATAGATATATCTACAAACTAGATGTGGCATGAGATGAGCCGATGGCCTTGGGGTTTTTCTAAAAACTTAATGCAGTAATTTGGCATCACGTGCTTTACGGTGAAAGAAAACATCGTGAGGAAACCTGCATATATCTGAGTTTGATTCAAAGACGTATGTATAGTGCCTGAGACGGCGATAGACTCACCATCTGTCACGTTGGCACTTAATCAGCCTCGGTGAAAAGTGTCTGTCTACAACACCAACTAAGTACCTGTCTGTTTATTTCGGCTAATGTCTGAAAAGGTTGGACCGATTTTAACGGGACTTTCACTGGCAGCTGATGATATAGGGATTTAACTAAATAATTCGCATTTAACATAGCTTTAATTGTTAATCTTACACGGGTAAAACCGTGGACACAGCTTAGCAATTAGACGATGGTTTTAATATGGAAATTTACCATTCGTCACGCATTAGCACCAATGCGTGACAATGATATATAAATTGAGTGTTCACCAAAAAAGTGTTATGGCATACTTAAAGTGTATTTAATGTTTTTCACAAGCTTGCAATCTAAATAATATTGATCAAGGATACATATTTTCTTCGTTTGCGGTTGCAACTCTGGGGCCTTGGGGTCCGGATACTCATCAGCTTTTCAAAGAGCTTGTACGTCGTCTGGTAGAATCCTCTCGTGACAAGAGAGCTGGGGCTTTTCTCGCTCAGAGAATCAGCATTGCTATTCAACGTGGCAATGCTGCCAGCCTTCTTGGCACGATCCCGAGAGACACCGACTTGGGACACTACCTTTAATTAGTTTTAAGTACCTACTGTTCCTTGTATATAATTATGTATGTTTGTCATAGTGGAATCTTACAACACAATTTTGAACCAGTTATATTTAAGCGATTGAGCTCAAATTTGCTATCTATATATATTTGACGTCATTCTAAATCCAATATGGCGGATCATCCAAAATGGCGGACCAATTTTTTCTGCACAGTATGGATCAAAGTCAAAAATATCTTTATTCGATTAGACTTTTTACAAAGTACTTTCAAATCGTTAGAATGACATTAATTTACAGGATTTTCAAGATTACAGGGTTATCAAGACCAGCTGCGTTATTCACTAAAGTTTCTTAGCGTCGCACTCGTCGTCGAGTGCTACGACGATACGTAATTGAACCTTATCCTCTGTGTAATGTCTCAATTTTCTATGATTGCAACCAACGCTCGTCGACGAGATCGACGCTGAGAAACCTTACAGAATATCGCGGCTGGTCATCATAGATAGGTAGTCAAGTCTTACATAGGATGTATGACGGGTGCTGTCATGAGTTTTGAGCGCTGACCGTGAATGCGCAGTAGTTAGACTCTGTCTGTATGGCGCGACGCGAATAAATGCATGCGCTGTTACTCCCACAATTCTTGCTGAGCGATCATATCTCGTGACAGCACGTACGATATCATTACTACCGTCAGCTGTAAAAAGCTAATGATTTTCCAAATCTTACTATTAATCGTAGATTATAACGTAGGTCAGATAAAATCTATACAGATAAATAAAATTGAAGTGTCTGTTTGTAATTCCAAAATAACAGCTTTTCACTAAATGCATATGAAAGTATACACGCTGCTGACACTAAAAAACCAGGTTTTAAAATTTTTCTCTGTCTGTCTGTCTGTCTGTTTGTTCCGGGTAATCTCTGAAACGGCAGGACCGATTTTAGGCTACCTTTATTTATTAAAAATATTAGCGTTCCGCGACACTAAGGATGAAATTAAATCTACGCGGGTGAAACCGCAGGGCACAGCTAGTATTTAATATTTTAGTTCCTACAGAAAGCAAAGGTGTTATAGTAACAACACCCACATTTCACCGAATATGATTAAGTGCCAACGTGACAGAGGGTGAGTCCATCGCCGTCTCAGGCACTATACATACGTCTTTGAATTACTTCTCAGACGCAGGTTTCTCCCGATGTTTTCCTTCACCGTAAAGCACGTGTTGTGAAATCATTGCTCATTTTTGAAAAACTCTTTGGTACAGTAAAGTAAGATAATAATTAGAAGTCACCCTTAAAGCTAATCTTCACTCACTTCACTTAATCTTATGAGATTAATGATAAGTTAACCCCTTGTTTTCAGTATTCTATCCATCTGTCATTTAGGTTAAGTACTAAAGATAAATAAATTATCATTGCGTCCTTACTTTCATTCCAATGACATATCATTAGTTAATATTTTTATGAAATTGTAGGTATGGAATAGATTCAATCTTACACATAAATGGGGATAGGAATCCATCCATGTTTTAATACAATAAACTTTTTGCATTGACTGGTTCCAAAATAAATTATGTCCAAAATTCTGTCGTAAGCAGAATTTAAATCTCCATCTTCAATCAAAATATATACCTTTTTTTTGTTTTTTTTTTTGTAAATTGAAATGAAAATTTGAAATTGCCAAGTCTAAATATATATAACTCAAAGGTGACTGACTGACTGACATAGTGATCTATCAACGCACAGCCCAAACCACTGGACGGATCGGGCTGAAATATGGCACGCAGGTAGATGTTATGACGTAGGCATCCGCTAAGAAAGAATTTTGATTAATTTCACCCCCAAGGGGATAAAATAAGGGATGAAAGTTTGTATGAAACTTTGTCACTTTTAAACCGATCGGGCTGAGACTTTGCATGGATAATTTATTTACAAAAAATATTAAGGTGCTGCGAAATAAAGCATGAAACTAAATCTACGCGGGTGAAACCGCGCGGCACTGCTAGTGTTATAATAAAATTATACAAATAAAACTTCGGAGCACTCGTAACCGAAGTTTGCGAAGTGATTTGTTAAAGCAAAAGAAGTACCTATGCAAGAATCGTAGCTTATGGTAAACGATCTCTGCCTACCCCCATGGGATACAGACAGTATGTATGTAAAAAAAAATTTCAGAGTAGTTAAGTATACCTTCTTCCCCAGTGAACCTACCGATAATCACTACTGGCCTGGCCATCGTGTGGCCGTCACCTGTCTTGGTGAAGTTCAGCAACGCCACGGAGTCCGTTCTCTCCAGACCTATCACAGCTGAGGAAGGCTCGTGGATCGTCGCCATCGGTTCACTCATTGGAACTTTTGGTGCGTATAACTTCCGTCAGCAGTTAGTTCTTCTCAGTAAAAGCAACCTTCCGAACCTGGCGGTAGACATAATCCTGTGTAATCGTGACGTTCTGACGATTTGAAAGTACTTTGTTAAAAGTGTAATCAAATAAAGATATTTTGAATTGAATTGAATTGAGTTATGAAGTCTACTCAGACGGCTAGTTTCCGAAACGGTGGAAAATTTTCGACATTCATAAATGCCTTACCAGAGCCTAAGCTGAAACTGAAAACAGAATAAGCTGAGCGCTAGCTAGTTGTTTTTTGTTGGCCTTACATACCATGAGCTCCTAGTGTCATGATAGTTTGACTCATATTATGAGACAGATATATATGACACTAGCTGTGCCCCGCGGTTTCACCCGCGACCCAGTTATTAGCACTAATTTCTCCAAGCGCGTATAACTCGTGATAGCTCTACGTGCATGAAGTGCATTCAAATCTCATCAGTCACAAACACTGAGATAGGTTATCAAGACAAGTGCAATTGATATTGGATTTGCAAGAATTTTGTTTATATATCTATAATCTATAAAGATAAATAAAATTGAAGTGTCTGTTTATTATTCCAAAATTACAGCTTTTCACTAAATGCATATGAAAGTATACACGGTACTGACATTAAAAAACCAAGTTTTAAATTTTTTCTCTGTCTGTCTGTCTGTTTGTTCCGGGTAATCTCTGAAACGGCTAGACCGATTTTAACGGGACTTTCACTGGTAGGTAGCTGTTGTTTCAAGGAGTAACTTAGGCTACTTTATTCATCAAAAATATAAGGGTTCCGCGACAATAAGGATGAAACTAAATATACGCGGGTGAAATCGCAGGGCACAGCTAGTTTATATATAAAAAATATCCTTCAATTTTAGATAGTCATTGTATATACGGTAACTACGCAGTTACGCACTATAAAAAAACAATTTTATAATTTTTTCTCTGTCTAACTGTCTGTCGGTTTGTTCCGGCTTATCTCCGAAACAGCTGGACCGATTTTAAAGGGAATTTCAGTGGTAGATAGCTAATGTTATATGTAGTTTCATGCAGGTTTTTTCATGATGTTTTCCTTCTCGGTTAGTAAGTTTGCCTGCCGATCACGAGGTCCCGGGTTCGAATTCCGGGTCGGGTCAAAATAGATATTGGGATGTTCTGTCAAGAAATTCACAAAAATGCCCGTCATATGCCTGATCTCTCTCCGGTCTTGTCGGATTGCCAGCCGACCGGACTATGAGAGTGTGGGAATAAAGAGTGTACCTGTGTTTGCGTACACCGAAATTCGGTAGGCGATCATTATATTATTATTAGATGCTGTCTGTATAAAAAGCTAAGTTCAAGTTGTTTTTCAGTAACGGTACCGACTGCATGGATGCTGGACCACATAGGAAGGAAGAAGACGGTGATCCTGGCGTGTCTTCCCAAGCTGGTGATGAGTTTCGTGCTGGTATTCGCCAATCAGTTCTGGCAGATACTACTCGCTCGAGCTTTTATCGGGGCTTCTGATAGTATCCTGTTCATTGTCGTGTCTCTGTACGCTTCGGAGATAGCTAGTGTGAGTACGCTAATAACTATTTTAGTAAGAGCCGTGGTGGTAGCCTATTAGTTTTTCTTAAAAAAAACTTATTTGCAGTGATTGCACACCACGTGCTTCACGGTGAAGGAAAACACTGTGAAACCTGCATATGTCTGAAAAGTAATTCAAAGACGTATTTATAGTGCCTGATACGGCGATAGACTCACCATCTGTCACGTTGGCACTTAATCATCTTCGGTGAAAAGTGGGTGTAGTTACAACACCCCTACCCCTTCGGGGAATACAGACGAGAGCATATATGTATGTATGTATGACTTTGGTATGAAACCGCGGGGCACAGCTATCATTATAATAAGCAAAATCATAACGAGACCAGTGCCCCAAGTTTAAGTTTAATATGTTTTTACGTAGACGATATCGCCTGTGTATTCTCGTCTTTTTTTACTGTCAGAAGTATCACGTCTCCATAAAAAAAAAAGCTCAAAACGCAAGGTCAAGCGACGACATTCGAAGGTATCAAAGCCTATTATACTTGGGTTACAGTCTGTTGCTTCTATGGCCATGCAAATATTTGAACATTTCAATCTTTAGAACATTGCGATTTAAAGACACTGCTAATCTTCGTATGCATAAGACCTAAGACTTATCTGACTTTGCATATTGTTTGTGTTTCAATTTGCACGAGAAGGTGTGCATCTGACTGTGTAATTATTGATAAAACCGGATTTAAATGCTGTGATAATAATCTAATCAAATAGGGCAATAAACGGCATTATCTATTCTGTCTATACTAAAATTATAAAGAGGAAAGATTAGTTTGTATGTTTGTAACGAATTGGCTCAAAAAGTACTGGAGCGATTTTAACAATCCTTTCACCATAACAATGCTACATTATCATTGATTAATATAGGCTATATTTTATCCCCGTACTCTCACGGGAACGGGAACTGATTTCCGCTAGTCTATACATCTATACAGATAAATAAAATTGAAGTGTCTGTTTGTAAATCAAAAATAACAGCTTTTCACTAAATGCATATGAAAGTATACACGCTACTGACACTAAAGACCAAGTTTTAAAATTTTTCTCTGTCTGTCTGTCTGTCTGTTTGTTCCGGGTAATCTCCGAAACGCCTGGACGGATTTTAACGGGACTTTCACTGGTAGGTAGATGATGTTTCAAGGAGTAACTTAGGCTACTTTTATTTATTAAAAATATTAGGGTTCTGCGACAATATAGATGAAACTAAATCTACGCGGGTGAAACCGCGGGGCACAGCTAGTAATAAATATAAATACTTATGTCAGCCTTTCTTTATATTGCTTGCAGAATGAAATAAGAGGATCCCTTGGGACGATTCTCCAAGTAATGTGTTCAATAGGCGTGGTTCTTATGCTGAGCTTGGGGCCGTACCTGAGCTACACCACCCTGAACACCATCTGCGCGGTCATGATCCTCATTGCAACACTGCCGCTGCTATTAGTGCCTGAGAGTCCCAACTACCTGAACTCTAAAGGTAAAAGCAACCAAAATCAAGCCCAAGTTGAATGGGTGACCGCCCGAGTTTCCTCCGTGCCTCGGAGAGCACGTTAAGCCGTCGGTCCCGGTTGCTAATTTAACGTCTTAGGCAATCGTTACAGGTCAGTCGAAGGCCTAAGAGAGCCTGACAACTGGCTTAAACCAGATTTCTGATTTTCTTCGTAAAAGAGGTTTCGAATCTCACATGGCAGACGCTTCGTATAAAAATCAGCTGATCAGCCATATTGAAACAAGTGCCGACCCCAACAATGTATGGGATAAGGCCAGGGAGATGATGAAACAAACGTTCTGTCCTTCTGATGGTAAGGGGCTACTGCAGCCTACGTACTCTTACAAACATCGTGGGGACTCATGTGTTAAGTAATTCCATATTAATTAAGATTCTGTAAAGTTTTAGGGGGTTTGTAGGGTTAGGGTTAAAGGCATCTCTATTCAAACTTTCAGTACAATTGGTTCGGCAGCTAAGTCAAGAAAAGGTAACAGGTACAATAACAACTCTTTAATACGCATGACACTTAGTTTGCGCAATGATAAAGTTTTCTCAAATCTGTGGGGAGAGCGAGTGATTATGCTCAACCCCAGCAAAGGGAAGATCTTCCAGACAGGCGGGTGTCATGCCTGGGGAACCGCGGCTCCAACTGTTCTAGTTGGAAACTTGTATATATACTGTAATGCGCTTGAAAACTCTTCTGGCGCGATTTAGGTTCTCGTGTATTTGTACTCAAACTTCGCATTTGTTAGCGAGTAGCGCCATCTATGAGCGAGTGGAGAAACGCTGCTATAAATCTTTAAATGCTCTCTTCGTCTGATAACTCAGGACACTTCCCGTGATTTCTTTTAAAGACGAATGGACTCCATTATAGCTAGTACAACGACCCTGTTCCCCGTTACTTCAAGGAGCACTGGTGACCTAAATCACCGCAGGAACACGATGCTACTCTAGTTTCAACAACACAAAGACATCTTTAACAAACAGCAAGCCATGCTTAAGGCTCAAAAAGATGATTTTCTTAAAATTTCCAATGAAGATATTATAATCTTTAAATGCCATGTACTCGTTGCCACTAATCAGGTGCTAATCCAGACTCCTGATTGTTACTGGTATATAACTGATGGTAAAACCCCATGGCACTTTGCCCGACGCAGGAATTAACCCAGGACCTCGAGTTCTACTGCAGCGTTTGCAACCAACAATGCATTAATAATAGTTTGCCAAAACCAGGATGTCATGAAAGTCTTTTAATTTACAGGGAAGAAAGAAGAAGCACTCAAGGCGCTGATTTATTTACGAGGCAGTTCAATACTAGCTAACGAAGAACTAAAAGGTTACACTGCAAATAACGATACAGCAGTAAACAAGAGAGAACTATTCAAAAACAGAACATTCCTAAAGTCTCTTTCAATTGGTATCATAATAGCTATTGCATCTCAACTAATAGGCTTTAATTCCATAACGTTCTACTTGCAAACGATTTTGGTATCTACACAGACGAGCGTAAATCCTGAATTGGCATCCGTTGTTATTGGGTGTATACAGCTACTTGCCAGTTTCTGCACCTTCATGGTGACGGATAGATTTGGAAGGAAGCCCATCTTAGCAGTCACACTCATCGGAATGACTCTTGGCATGGTGAGTTATGTATATATAGTTTTATTTCTATTTGTTTTTATTTGTTTTATTGACACATCAGCAGTTAATAGGCTAAAGAAGTAATTTAACAATTTTGTTATATTTGGTCTAGCTTACTCACTAATGACAGGTGTGAGACAGTATTCACAAGTTACGTTATCTATATATATATATATATATATATATATATATATATATATAATGAATCCCCATTTCCCTTGGTCACGACATCACGGGTGAACGGCTGGACCGATTTCAATATTATTTTGTTTGTTCTGTTCGTTATTGTCAGGAGATGGTTCTTATGAAAGAAAAAACTAAGAAAATGGCGTGGAAAATTTGAAAATTTAAGAACAATTAACCAAAAAATTCAAATTATTTCTTTCTTCTTAAATCTAACCTTAGCGCTTTGGACAATAAAAACTTTGGATGTAACCTTATGACGTTTGACATAGAATTGACAGAATGTGTGCTGCATTCTCATAATTAAGACAGGGCAACGTCTGTCGGGTAGCTAGTTTTAAATATAATAAGGTTAGCATTAAAATGTGTTGTAATTCTATCTAATAATAATGGAAGCTAATTTATAAATACTAGATTAGTTAAAATTTGTCTAGGTGACAATGACTCTGCAGCAGATTGAAACCTATGAAGAGGTGAAAATTTGCCTACATTGGTCCTAGCTAGACTCGGTTGCCTTCTTGTTCGATCTACTTTGAGCTTTTGAGCTTGCTTAAAAGATTGAGACTTCAAAGGGATTTAAACTAAACTTGGCTGAAAATTATTTACCTCTTTTAAATTCGCACCACAGAAAGAGAAGAAGCTTCTTTTAAGCCAAGGAATATTATAGTCTATGGTTTGGAATAAGGGGCTTTAAATATTATCACTGGCCGTACCTTCAGAAAAGGATCTTTATTTCCTCCGAAAGAACACTGTTTAGGAATTGGGCTGCTAAATTCGAGATATTAACCTAAATTTTTATTGGCCAAAAGTGTATAATTAATATGAATAACTCAAGTGTGCAGTCTACATTATTACAGCCTTTACAGCATTACAGCCTCATTCAATCAATGCGAACCGTATCGATATCCTAGCGATTTAGTCTTTGACAGTGTTTTCCTATTCATTCATCATCATGAATTTAAGAGTTGTGACTGACATATTAGAAGGAAAAGTAGAAGGAAAGAGAGGAAGAGGAAGACCCAGGTTAACATACATGAGACAAGTCAAGGAAAATGTGTCTGCCATGACGTATAGGGAGGTCAAGGATATGGCACTTGATAGAGACAAATGGAAGAAGTTGCATCAGTTACACCGACAAGAGTCCTATTCTTTATGTCAAAGAAAAAATGGAATTTCTCTGTAGCACCACACTGGCAAAGGATTTCGATCGAATAACTATTTGTAAAGGATATTTCGATCGTTTGTTTTACGTGAATCTGCCGCGTTATTCTGAAATTGCGCCGCATTCGACGTCGAGTGTCTGTTTCAATGATACGAAATTGACCTTTATCGTCTACTAGAGGACGTCATGCGGTTTCACCCGTAGTTTCTGTTCCCGTGGGAGTACGGAGATAAAATATAGCCTATAATCAGTGATAATGTAGCATTCTATTGGTGAAATATTTTTTTATATCGGTCCAGTGATTTTTGAGTCAATTCGTTACAAACATACATACAAACCATTCCTCTTTATAACAATAATAGTATCAGATGTTTTAACCACGTTTGAGGCTGAGAAACCTTACAGAATAACGTGACAGGGCACTGGCTAGTTGGAACATAACTGGTTAACAACGGGAAGTGACCTAAGTGGCAATTTGTTCCAATCTTCTTCACAATATCTATACATACATACAGATAAACAAAATTGAAGTGTCTGTTTGTAATTCTAAAATAACAGCTTTTCACTAAATGCATATATGAAAGTACTAGCTGTGCCTCGCGGTTTCACCCGCGTAAATTTAGTTTCATAAAAACTTTCGTTCCCTATTTTATCCCCTTGGGGGTAGAATTAATCAAAATCCTTTCTTAGCGGATGCCTACGTCATAACATCTACCTGCATGCCAAATTTCAGCCTGATCCGTCCAGAGGTTTGGGCTGTGCGTTGATAGATAACTATGTCAGTCAGTCAGTCACCTTTGAGTTATATAGGGCAACGACTCCGGAACTCATAGTATTCGAAAATATAAATATTTATTGTTTACGAAATACATATTTTTTTATGTCATCGTAAAAATAATCGATATTTGTCACGCTGTGTACGCTCGCTTTGAATTTAGGGACGTATTTTGACAGTTCACTGGCAGAGGGCTTAGTGAGAGTTTTTCACTGACGCCTTCACAAGTCACCGCGTCGACGTAAACACAGATTTGTATAGGATCGGAATAGCGCCTCTGTCGGCCTAAAGATGACACTACTGTGAGCCCATACAAATCTGCGTTTACGTAGACGCGGTCACTGTGACGGCGATTTAAAGAAAACTCGCACTAGGCACTCTGATAGCTGCCGCGTTATTCATTAAGGTTTCTCAGCGTCGAACTCGACGACGAGCGTTGGTTTCAATCATAGGAAATTTATACATAATACATAGAGGATAAGGTTCAATTTCGTATCTTTAAAACTGACACTCGACGAGTGCGACGTTGAGAAACCTTAGTAAATAACACGGCAGATGTTAAAGAATAATTTGGGATACTTTATTTAAATTATGGTTCTGGTAAATAAAGCAACTCAAATTAAGTCTACGCGGGTGAAACCGCAGAGTACAGCTAGTAGGTAATAAATACGAGAACCCTGTCGAAGACTAATTCGTTGCGACATTGTTAACATGCCAGCTGAGTTTCTCATGCCAGCTGAGTTTCTCATACCAGCTGAGTTTCTCATGCCAGCTGAGTTTCTCATACCAGCTGAGTTTTTTGCCGGTGCTTCTCAGAAGGCCGGTGGTAAAATACTCAACATTCAAAAGTGCCTTACCAAGACCTAAACTGAATAAATCATTTTCATTTTCAAATTCACCAAAAATGCAATTAACGTAATTTTATTGAAGTTTCTATTGATAAATAGTCAGTAAATATTTGAAACCAGCTATTTTCGAAATAAATATAGCTTTACTTACTCCTTGTACATCAGCTATCTGCCAGTGGAAGTCCTGTTAAAATAAGTCCAACCGTCTCAGAGATTAACCGGAACCAACAGACAGACAGACAGACAGAGAAAAAAAAAGGTGTTTTTATGTCAGTACCGTGCATACTTTCATATGCATTTAGTGAAAAACTGTGATTTTGGAACTACAAACAGACACTGCAATTTTATTTATCACTATAGATATAGATGTATACATTGATATTGGAGACCGTTTCAGACATTAGCCAGATCAAACAGACAGAGAAAAATTTTAAGCTTATTTTTTTTTCTTATGTTAGTCACGTATACGGAGCCGAGACTTTTAAAGCGCATATTTATTGCATTGCACGTATCAATTTGAAAATTAAGTAAAGAATCCCTTAACAGTTTATTTTATTTTTCGTCGCATATTTTATTAAAATTTGAGACCTTAATAAAGTTGGAAGGGCTTTTTTATATTATTTTACTACTTACAAATATTTAAAAAAAAAATTTTCTGCGAAACGAAAGTCAAATCAAAAATCATGGATGTGTGGGAATAAGTCCGCAGGACAATTAACTCTACGCGGGTGAAACCGCGGGGCACAACTAGTACTTTCATGTGCATTTAGTAAAAAGCTGTTATTTGCAATTACAAAACAGACACTTCAATATTTATCTATACGGATTGACTAGCTGTGCCCCGCAGTTTCACCCGCGTATTAGTTTCATACAAACTTTCATCCTCTATTTTATCCCCTTGGGGTAGAATTAATCAAAATCCTTTCTTAGCGGATGCCTACGTCATAACATCTACCTGCATGCCAAATTTCAGCCCGATCCGTCTAGTGGTTTGGGCTGTGCGTTGATAGATCACTATGTCAGTCAGTCAGTCACCTTTGAGTTATATATATTTAGATTGATTACTTATCTACTACTGATGTAACGAATGTAATTTTTTTAACATTCGCGGATGCAAATGCGAATGCGAATGTATAAGTTTTAATGAAAATTTAATTATAAGGTTTTATTGCCCAAAGTTAATAATGAATAAATAATATCAAATGATAAAGTGAAGACTGTTAATGGCCTTATGAGGTGAAGTTACTTTTTCTGGCATTAAAAACATAACGTTAGGAACTTTTAGGATTTTTATTTTATTAACCTATACTACCATTATCTTCAAATTGTTTTTTTTTTTGATATTCATATTCGCAAAACATTCGCAGAAATTTTGCGAATACGGATATCCAAAAATAAGCGAATATTCGCGAATGCAAAGGCGAATAATCGTTACATCACTATTACCTACTTATTATTCCAGATCGGTCTCGGAGTGTTCTTCCAGCTGAAGCAAATATCAACAATAGTGGGTCTCCTCAACTACTTGCCCCTCATATCCCTCATTACGATCGTCTTCTGCTTCAGCGCCGGTAAATATTACTGCAATAAATACTTTTAATTTCTACATGGGGTAGAATTTAAACGCAAGTCAAAACACGAACTATTTTTTTTCTCTTATCTATACATCTATACAGATAAATAAAATTGTCTGTTTGTAATTCAAAAATTACAGCTTTTAACTAAATGCATATGAAAGTGTACACGCTACTGACATTAAAAAACAAAGTTTTAAAAATTTTCTCTGTCTGTCTGTCTGTCTGTCTGTCTGTTTGTTCCGGGTAATCTCTGAAACGGCTGGACGGATTTTAACGGGACTTTCACTGGTAGATAGCTGATGTTTCAAGGAGTAACTTAGGCTACTTTTATTTATTAACAGTATTAGGGCTCCGCGACAATAAGGGTGAAACTAAATCTACGCGGGTGAAATCGCGGGGCACAGCTAGTTGAGACATATTTTTAAAAGGTTGTTTTAAAAAAAGTATTAAAATTACACCACATACATACCATAAGTAAATAGCTTATGTTGTATAAAATTAGTTCCGCCACACGACGTGCCTGAGAGGGCGATGGACACGCCATCTGTCACGTTGCACGTCACGTTGGCACTTAAAAAATTTCGGTGTCATGTGGGTGTTGTTACAACACCTCTGGGGCCTTACCATGAGCTCTTATTGCCTTGATAGTTTCACTCATTTATGAGACAGATGTATGTGACGTGCATACATCTGTCACTGTCGCACAACTGAATTAACATTGCAATAAGAGCTCATGGTTGGCATGATGGCAAAATATCTTTATTTGGTAAGACTTCTAACAAAGTACTTTAAAATCGTCACAACGACAATATTACACAGCATTATACATGCTACCGCCAGGCTCGGAAGGTTACAAATTATTTATATTGTTGTTTTAAAATACTCTTTTTTCCTCAGGTGTGGGATCTGTGATGTGGAGTTTAATGGCTGAAATATACGACGATAAATCTCGCAGCGTTGGGATGGGTATCTCCATGACCGTATTGTCGTTCTTCATCTTCCTCGTATCCAAATACTTCGCGCTAGTCACCATAAGGATCGGTCCAACGCTCACCTACTTCGGTTTCGCTGTGAACTGTCTGTTATTCTGTCTGTTCATTATATTCTGTGTGCCTGAGACTAAAGGCAAGTCTTTTATGCAAATACAAGAGGATTTGGGTGCGAGACAAGAGGATTCGAAGGAAAAATGTTAATGAAAAAATATTATTTTTAAGATTATTTTTAAAGTAACTAAGTGTGGAATATCAAGTAAGGTTGTGTAGGTAATTATAATGTTAAGAATATATAATTGCCATGAAACATGTGTTGTAAGTAAATATTATAATTATATTATTGGCGTTTCATTTCATTTGTTGTATAAAGTATACATGTGTATGAAACTTAAAAAAATATTGAAAACTAGCTGTGCCTCGCGGTTTCACTCGCGTAGTATTAGTTTCATCATTATTGTCGCGGAACCCTAATATTTTTAAGAAATAAACGTAGCCTAAGTTACACCTTGAAACATCACCTACCTGCCAGTGAAAGTCCCGTTAAAATCGGTCCAGCCGTTTCGGAGATTACCCGGAACAAACAGACAGACAGACAGACAGACAGACGAACAGACAGACAGACAGAGAAAAATTTTATAACTTGGTTTTTTAGTGTCAGTAGCGTGTATACTTTCAGATGCATTTAGTTAAAAGAAAATATTTTGGATTTACGAACAGACACTTCAATTTTAATTATCTGTATAGTAATAATGTTTGGCTGCGACTTCCTCCGCATGAAAAAGTTTCTTGGGACTATCGCTAACTTGAATTCATGATTGGTCTTCACGTGATGATATAATATATTAGCCTATAGTTACTTGATAAATAAAGGGCTATTAATACTGAAAGAATTTTTCAATCCGGTGCAGTAAGTAGTTCCTGAGATTAGCGCATTTAAGCAAACAAAGAAAACTTTATACCAAGTCGAGTACCAATTAAGTCTAATATCAATCTATACATCTATACAGATAAATAAAATTGCAGTGTCTGTTTGTAATTCCAAAATCACAGTTTTTTACAAAATGCATACGTAAGTATACACGCTACTGGCACTGGAAAACCAAGTCGTAAATTTTTTCTCTGTCTGTCTGTCCGTCTGTCTGTCTGTTTGTTCCGAGTAATCTCTGAAACGGCTGGACCGATTTTAACGGGACTTTAACTGGCAGTTAGCTGATGTTTCAAGGAGTAACTTAGGCTACTTTTATTTTTAAAAAATCTTTAGGGTTCCGCGACAATAAGGATGAAACTAAAACTACGCGGGTGAAACCGCGGGGCACAGCTAGTAGATAAATAAAATTGAAGTGTCTGTTTGTAATTGCAAAATTACAGCTTTTCACTAAATGCATTTATGAAAGTATACTCGCTAACGATAATAAAAAATCAAGTTTAAATTTTTTTCTCTGTCTGTCTGTCTGTTCCAATGTAAAGTTTGTAACTAGGCATTCATAGATCTCTGCCACTCTATTCACGGTCACCTTAAGGGGTTATTGAACGATACGACAAGAATATTAGAAACATCGGTGAATTGTTATCAATGGAAGATAATGTATCTGATTAAAAGTAGAAGTTATTTAAAGTCTCATAGGTACCTATGATAAAAATCACTTTGGTGATAGAATGATATATTTATTACTAGCTGTGCCCCGCGGTTTCACCCGCGTAGAATTAGTTTCATCCTTATTGTCACGGAACCCTAATATTAAAAAAAAATTAAAGTAGCCTAAGTTACCCCTTGAAACATCAGCTACCTACCAGTGAAAGTCCCGTTAAAATCCGTCCAGCCGTTTCAGAGATTACCCGGAACAAACAGACAGACAGACAGACAGAGAAAAATTTTAAAACTTGGCTTTTTAGTATCAATAGTGTGTATACTTTCATATGAATTTAGTGAAAAGCTGTAATTTTGGAATTACAAACAGACACTTCAATTTTATTTATCTGTATAGATATAGATGTATAGATGAGTATGTAATCTTTTATATCTGTACCTTTATATAAACCAATATGTTCCCATTTGAGAGGATTACCTACTAGTATTATTGATCGAATACTTTAGAATTAAATTATTTTAATGTGGAGTTAGTAGTTAAACATTGGAAATTATATGGTTGTATGGTATTACTTAGTTGTGTAATCATTTCAGTCCAGTGTTCAAAAGATGGACACATATTTCAAAAAACGACTTCTAATAGCCACTGTTCGTAAGTAGATATTACCATTAAATACGTGAGAACTTAACTATAAGTGAACCCTAATATTGTTAATAAATACAAGTAGCCTAAGTTACCCCTTGAATCAGCTACCTGCCAGTGAAAGTCCCGTTAAAATCTGTCCAGCCGTTTCAGAGATTACCCGGAACAAACGGACAGACAGACAGACAGAGAATTTTTTTAAAATATGGTTTGTCAGTGTCAGTAGCGTGTACGAGTATACATTTAGTTAAAAGCTGTTATTTTGGAATTACAAACAGACACTTCAATTTTATTTATCTGTATGGAGTATAGATTGTTTTTCTCACTGTTACACAATTTTTATGTAAAATATACGGTTGTGAGTAAGACTGTATTTTTTTTAAAATAAATACAATGTTTTATTATTTTTAATTATTGGGATACGTGATTGTGTTTTATACATTATAGAATTTTATAAACTTATTTATAAATAAGCTGTGCCCCGCGGTTTCACCCGCGTAGATTCAGTTTCATGCTTTATTTAGCCGAACCCTAATATTTTTTTCTAAATAAAAGTAGCGTAATTTACTCCCTTTATTGCCAGCTACCTGCCAGTGAAAGTTCCAGTCAAAATTGGCTTTCCGTTTTGGAGATTACCCGGAACGAACAGACGGACAAACAGACAGATATACAGACAGACCGACAGACAGACAGAATGGAAAAAAAATGTAAAATATGTCAGTATCCTATATACCTACATTCATATGCATTTAGTGAAAACCTTTAATTTTGAAATTACAAACGGACACTTCTATTTTATTTATTTGTATAGAGTATGTATAGATTTACAAATACGCCGCTTGACCCAAATCCGTGTCTCTCGGGCTCGTGCCAAGAAGGCTGGCAGCATTGCCACATTGAATAGCAATGCTGATTCTCTGAGCGAGGTAACCCCAGCCCGCTTGTCACGAGAGGCTTCTACCAGACGAAGTACGACTTAATTATTTAATTATAATTCACTATTTCCAGCTTATTTAGGTCAAATGGCAGTCGGTTATAATGCAGGCTGGACAGCCCCAATAATCCCCAAGCTACAAAACCCGGATGAAACACCTATATCTCACATACTAACAGACGCACAAGCCTCATGGTTTGCATCAGTGTCATTTATTGGAGTTGTTATAGGTAAGTAATTCGTTATATAATATACTCACGCCATCCTAAAAGGTCCTCGAAAGGGTAGGAGAGGTGTAATAACAACACCCACTTTTCACCGAAGATGATTAAGTGCGAACGTGAGTGTGAGTCTACCGCCGTCTCAATCATTAAACATACGTCTTTGAATTTCTTCTCAAACACAATAATAAACAGGATTCTTCACTATGTTTTCTTTCATCGCAATGTCCGTGGTGTGACTGCGCTTAAGTTTTTAGAAAAACGCATCGGTACAGGCCGCTGGGATTCCAGTTTGGGTAGCAGGCGACTGCTCAAACCCTACGGCTACAACGGCTCTATAAATCATGTTAATACTATACTAGCTGTGCCCCGCGGTTTCATCCGCGTAGATTGAGTTTCATGCTGTTTTTTTAAATAAAATTAGCCTAAAACACTCCTCGTTACTTAAGCTATCTGCCAGTAAAAGTCCCGGTAGAATCGGTCCAGCCGTTCACGCGTGATGCCGTGACCAAGGGATTCATTTTTATAAATGAAGAAGATACATATATTAAAATGATTTAAGTATTCAGCTTAGGCCCTAGTCTACCACCGGTTCGTAAACTAGCCTTCTGAGAAGAACCGTGAACAAACTCAGATGCTATCTTTGTACAAAAAAATCCATATAAATTATTCACTCACATTTTGTGCCGTCAGTGAGAGTGAATAATTTATAAACCCCAACTATATCAATGTTTATCAACTTGTCTTTCCACAAGTGTCCCTAAAGGCTTTAGGGAAGGGAATAGGCAATAAATTGACATAAGTCTTGAAAAGAAAGGTGGTCCCTGGGTAGATATATCCCCTTTCACTGAAGTGTAGTTATCAAACGTTACAGATGATGAAGCTATCGCTGTCGTTCAGGCACTTCACAACGTAAAAGGTTATCCTACAATACCACTTCTTATATTCTCAGCACGTTTATTCAGTGGAGCTGTGGTGGATGTGGAGTTCAAGTGACGCAAGTTCAAATCCCAGCGGCCAGTACCAATGAGTTTTTCTTAAAACTTAAGATTTCACACCGCGAGCTTTACGGTGAATAAAAACTTCGTGGGGAAAACCTGCATATGTCTGAGAAGCAATTCAAAGACGTTGGATGATGGCGATGGACTCACCCTCTGTCACGTTGGTACTTAATAATCTTCGGTGAAAAGGTTGTTACAACACCTCTGCCTACTCCTTCTGGGAATCCTTCTGGGATGGCGTGACCTCCATGGGGTCCTGCCATCATCGGTTTAAACAGAGCGTATTAAGCCTTCTGAGCTTTGACATTTCATAAAAAAAAGTAGGTAAAGCTAGGACGTTCATGAGTGCCTAGTGCGAGTTTTCTTAAAATTGTCACGTCACAAGTCATCGCGTCGACAATATCGACTGCATAATAGTGTCATCTTTAGGCCGACAGAGGCGCTGTTCCGATTGAACTAATCTACGTTTACGTCGGCGCGGTGACTAGTGACGGCGGCAGTGAAAAACTCGCACTAGGCCCTCTGCTTAAAGGATATTAGTTGGCCCCAAGGTTCAAAATTAATTGTTTTCAGGTACTTCTCCATACGTATTAGGCTACCTATCAAGTACGAAAGGTCGTAAACCTTGTTTCTACATAGCAGGAGTCCTCGTGATACTAGCTCTCTTAATGATGATTGTCCCTGTGAACTACGCAGTGTTACTCGTCGGCCGAATCATCAGCGGCATAGGATTCGGGATGATCTACGCTATGAATTATTTATACCTTGGAGAAATTGCGTAAGTTTTATTTATATACCTAACATGGGTACTGGCGAAGGTTAAGGTACGCTTATTGGCTAGTACATAGGTACTGTAGAAGCCGAGATAATGAGTCACCTAATAATGCACTTGCGACGCACTGGCCAGATGACGAATGGACCTACTGGGTATGACTACACCTCTTCCCCATAGCCTCATCATAAACGAAATAAATAATTCCCATTTTTCTCCTCTACCAGTCTATGTATGAGGTAATATCTATACAGGTAAAATAAAATTGACGTGTCTGTTTGTAATTCCAAATTAACAACCATTCACTTCATACAATTGGAAGTTAATACGGTGCTTAAATATAACGAACTATTAAAAAAAAATCTGTCTGTCTGTCTGCTTGTTCCAGATATTCTCCGAAACGGTTGAACCGATTTTAACGGGACTTTCAATGTCAGATAGTTGATGTAACAAGGAGTAACTTTTGGGGCTATTTTTAAGTATTGGGGTAAGGGCTAAAAACAATTTAACCTTCCCTATTTATAATATCTATACATACTTACAGATAAATTAAATTGCAGTGTCTGTTTGTAATTCCAAAATAACAGCTTTTCACTAAATGCATATGAAAGTATACACGCTACTGACACTAAAAAAACAAGTTTTAAAATTTTTCTCTGTCTGTCTGTCTGTCTGTTTGTTCCGGGTAATCTCCGAAACGACTGGACCGATTTTAACGGGACTTTCACTGGCAGGTAGCTGATGTTTCAAGGAGTAACTTAAGCTACTTTTAGTTATGAAAAATATTAGGGTTCCGCGACAATAAGGATGAAACTAAATCTACGCGGGTGAAACCGCAGGGCACAGCTAGTTATAGTATAGAATATAATAGGGATCCACGTAATAAAGCTTACGTGGGTGAAACAGCAGGCACAGCAAGTTTATATACATTATCCCTTTAGGATTTCCCAGTTGAATATTGTTTTCAGGTCAACAAATACAAGAGGAATGTTCCTGAGTGGGACTCTGGTGTTCCTAACCCTCGGGACCTTGCTCGCCTACTCAGTGGGACCTTATGTGACCTACGCAACATCTGTCGCAGTAGTATTGGCCATTGTGGTGGTTTACACTGCCGCAGTATATTTTATACCTGAGACACCACTGTTCAAGATGATGCAAGGTACGTTAATACGATACAGATAAATAAAATTGAAGTGTCTGTTTGTAATTCCAAAATAACAGCTTTTCACTAAATGCGAATGAAAGTATACACGCTACTGACATTAAAAAACCAAGTTTTTAATTTTTCTCTGTCTGTCTGTCTGTTTGTTCCGGGTAATCTCTGAAACAGCTGGACCGATTTTAACGGGACTTTCACTGACGGATAGCTAAATGTTACTAGGAGTAACTTACGCTACTTTTATTTATTAAAAATATTAAGGTTCCGCGACAATAATGATGAAACTAAATCTGCGTGGGTGAAACTGCGGGGCACAGCTAGTCTATAATAAAATTAGGAACCTCGCGGGTTGAATCAAATATTATCATAATAAGATAAGATTATTTATAAAAAGTACACAAGGATATCTATTAAATTATCGTGCATCTTAAAATCATTTGCACCACATTTCGTAATATTTTTCCACTTTCAATGTAACCTTTACAAATCGAACAGATTTATATCATTCATTATCATATAGCGTTATCATATAGTTGGGCATAACTCCCCACTCTCCACCGTTGGGAGTGTATGTACCCAATATGGAGTTTAGAAAGAATGAAAGAATAAATAATTTTTCAAACACGAAATAAGTTAAAGTTAACAAGTACCCACAAAGCAGTCAGATATACCAGTTACTAGATGTCTAGTAAAAATCATTTTGCATATTATGCCTTATATAAACGCCAATAGCCTTCCTTGATAAATGACTTATCTAACACTACAATTAATTTCAAAATTGATCATTTACTTAGATTAGCGGGTCAAAGCAAACCAACAAACGGTAAAGAGTCCGCTCCATAAATAAGTTATTATATTATTAGTACCTACATCATGGTTAAATCTAACTATATCATCTCCCTGGCCTTATCCCATACAATGTTGGGGTCGGCACTTGATTCAACCCGATGTGGCTGATCACCTGATTTTTATACGGAGCGACTGCCATCTGACCTTCGCAACCCCTTTAACAAGGAAAATCTGTGATCTGGGTTAAACCAGTTGTCAGACTATTTGAGGCCTCCGACTGACCTGTAACGATTGCCAAAGATGATAAATTGGCAACCGGGACCGACGGCTTAACGTGCTCTCCGAGGCACGGAGTTAAATCTAACTATATGTGTATATTAAAATGAATCCCTATTTCCCTTGGTCACGGCATCACGCGTGAACGGCTGGACCAATTTTACCCGGAATTTCACTAGCAGATAGCTGATGTTTGCAGGAGTGACTTAGGCAAATTTTAATAAAAATAAACATAAGGGTTCTACCGGATACCCATGAAATTAAACTGCCGAGCATAGTTAGTACATTATAAAATTTAATATTAATCTCTTCTAGGAAAAGATAAGGAAGCCTTAGAAATCCTAAAATCACTAGGACGGAGCGATGAAATCGCAGAATTTTCTGCTGAACTTACAACAACCGATACCAAAGCCAATTGGCGTGACCTTTACAGGGTTAAAAGTAACAGACGAGCTGCAGTAATAACTGGCACATTAGCAGTTTTACAACAGCTAAGCGGTGTATCTACCGTATTGCTATTTGCTACAACTATATTCAATTTGATTGATGCATCGATAGACGCGAATATCTCTACGATAATCATAGGAGCGACGCAAGTGTTGGCTAGTTTCACGGCACCGTTCCTTGTCGAGAGAGCTGGCAGAAGAATTATGTTGCTGGTGTCTACGTTTATGACTTCTGTTTCTTTGGTAAGGTATTTAGATCAAATATCTATTACTAGCTGTGCCCCGCGGTTTCACCCGTGTAGACTTTATTGCGTTATACCAGGATTACTATCATGTCATTCTCGTGGTTCTAACCGCCCCACCGCATTTCAGCACGGCTCAGCCGTTCTTATGATATAGATAGTATAACTAGCACGACTTTCTTTTATGTATATAGATAATAGTTTTAAAGTTACAAAGTTAATTATTCGTTTTATAGTTTACAAGGGGAGAGGAAGACCTAAGAAACGATGAATGGATTGTGTGAAAGATGTTATGACTTGAAAGGGAGTGAATACAGATATAACGGATGAAATTTTTAAAATTTACTCCATAATTCACAGTCACAGTAATATCAATTTGAAGTTTAGATAAGTGTCTGTAACACATGTAAATGACGTGAATGCGATCAGCCACGATGACAAATTGTATCGTAGTGCGCGGGTGTGTGTCATTTCGAACAATTAGTTCCTAGATTCCATACTGCTTGTAGTAAGATCATATGTTTACTGTGACATTACTTTCAGGTAGTACTTGGTTTATTCTTCTACTTAGACGCAAAGGAAAGTCCTGCAGCCAGCCAGTTACACTGGCTACCTCTCACTGCTATTGTGATATTCTTCATAAGTTATAATTTAGGTGAGGAAATTTACTTACAGCTATTTACACAATGCTAGATAACTTGCATTCCTCTCATTAATCTACATACATATGCTCATGCCTGTGTTCCCCGAAGACGATAATCGACCTGTTGCAATAACAACACCCGGTATTGGGCTAAAAAGATTGGCAGCACTGCCACGCTGAATAGCAATGCTAATTCTCTGAGAAGCTTCTACCAGACGACGCGTGTGAACCCTCTTTGAAAGATGATGAAAATCAGGACCCAAAACCCTGGAGTCTTAACTCAGCCGTATTTTTCAAACTCGATTTTTTCGAATTCGTCTTCCAAAAACCTTTCTTTTACAGGTTTCGCAATGGTCCCAATGACATTGATCGGAGAAATGTTCGAACCCAATATGAGGAGCATTGGAACATCTACAGCCATGACCATCAGCCTGGTCTTCACGTTTGTGATCGCTACCACCTTTGGCTTTATCCTCGCGTCGATTGGTGTCTACTTCGCCTTCTGGATCTTCGCCATCAGCTGTGCTGTCGCATTTGTCTTCACCATCTTCTTTGTGCCTGAGACTAAAGGAAAAACTCTATTCGAGATTCAGTATATTTTGAGTAAATGATGATTTTGTTGTTTTATTTTAAAGGTCACGTCCTCAACTCATACACGCACTATTTATAAATACCCACTGAATAAATCCTAAGTTTATTCACAAATCTTTTTCTTCGATAGTTGTACTCAACCAATATCGCCAACTCGTCAATATCAATAATAGGGCTAACTTTAAATAATAATATTATATTTCGACAAAACAACAATAAGATTTACAAGACCAATATGAGATTCAATAGCAATAGTAAAGTAACAAAAAAACAAAAGACAATCGAACTATTTTTAAATTTAAATTATTCTTATTTATAATCATAGAAGGCCAGTATTCAAATAGGCCCTGGCCTTCTTGCTACTTACTCCAATATAAATTAAACATACCGCCCACCATGGAAAAATAGTATACATTTTCCATTCAACTAAAACAATATTACCTATGTATGGAACTAAACAACATTCTTTAAATAGTTAGATATCAAATCAAAATACAATTCCAGTTTGGAGACTAAAATAAAATTTAAAACTTACAATTTCAATACACAACATCAAATATAAACCTTTAAACACACATTAACATGACCTATGAATTATCTATAACATTTACACACCACCAGTAGCACCATAGAGAATCCACCCAAGGGAAGTGTTTTGTGCTACTGGTGTACCAGGAGGACCTTTAATAAGACCATCTAAAATAATTTTCCCGTAAATATCAGCTCCCAAAAGCATGTCTACTTTATTTGGTACAGCATAGGATGGATCTGCTGATGGTACTGATGAAATTCTAGACTGTGAATGAACAACTGATCTTTGTGGTAGAAAAGATGTCAGATTTTTTAACAATAACATTTGAACATTTAAATTAAAGCAAGAATCATAACGTGACTGGATTTGAACAGAAACTTTAGCTTCCGAACTATGAACAACGCCTCTTCCTTCTCCGATAACATTTATAAATGTGTCTTGTTGTGAACTACCTAGACCGAGCCGTTGTACAGCGGCTTCCGTTATAAACGATGCCTGTGATCCTTGATCAATCAAACATCTTAAAGGTATATACGAGCCATTCTTACTACGAACATTAACTAATGCCGTAGGTAATAGGACTTGGTGACACGAACTTGGAACCGATTTAGTCACTGGATTTAATTGAATTTTCCTTAATAAAGCAGGATCACCATCATCTTTGGTTGTACAAGGATACTGTGACTGCTTTCGGTGTAGTAATGAATTATGCTTCCTTCTACAAATTTGACATCGTATGGATAAACGACAAAAGTACACATAATGATTATCCCCAAAACAATTAAAGCACAGTTTTTGTGTTTTAATAAATTCACGACGCGCTTCCGTAGATTCATTGGCAAATTGTTTACAATCAGCAAGCCTGTGCTCCTCAAAACAAAAGTTACAGTTTTTAACAGCTACTCGTACATGATATGATCTAACTTTGATGTTTCTATTATCGTCAACTAATTTAGTGTCTAAAAATTCCAATGATCGATATCGGTGCTCTAAAAACTTTTGAAACGACACTAGAGTAGGTAAATCACTATTTACATTGGCCTGGGATTCCCAAAGCTTCCTAGACTCCAGATCCAATTTGAGGCTTAAAATAAAAATTATTAATAAGTCCCAGTTTTCAATATTTACATCTACATTTTTCAAAGCATTTAAACATTCATTAGAGACATCCAGCAAATCTTTCAGAGCTTTAGAGTTTTCAGTAACAATATTTTTTTGGTTTATAAATCGTTTCAAAATACAGTTGACCAAGTACTGCTTATTATCATACCTATGTTCTAGTTGTGACCAACAAACAGAGTAGTTACTGCAGGTGATGGGCACATGACGCACTAGTTGCTCCGCCTCCCCGGTCAAGTGGGCTTTCAAGTAATGGAATTTTTGGATATCATCTAACGACTTATTATTATGAATTAAGGAAGTAAATAAATTACGGAAACTAACCCACTCTGTATACTTCCCTGAGAACACAGGCAATTCAATCTTAGGCAACATAACATTACTTGAAATATCAAAGACCTGTGTTTTTGATTTGTTAAACAAAAGTAAACTTTCTTTTAGTTCTGCTTTGTAGCACAAATATTCCTCTTCTGTAACATTAAATAAATCATCTTGGAAATATGAAGATTTTTCCAAATCACAATCCTTTACTTTACAAAGTATATCACGATGCGTTTGACAAAAGGACATCCACTGTGCCTCTAAATTTTCCAATTTTGCCTCTATATATGATACTGACAAACGATCTTTGGGAGTCTTTTTGTAGTTCGAAATACCTTTAGAAATATATACATTGATATCGTATTGTAATTTACTAAAAGATTCCATATTTAATACTAACTCACACCTTTAAAATCGAAAATATTATTTACAAAACTAAATTCAAACCAAATACGATAAATAAACAAAAAGAGAACTCACTCAAATATAAAAACCATGTCATGAGCATAAAATTATTTCTATCTCTTAAGATATCTACTTCTAACAATTAACAAACAGTAATCTAAAGATACACAAGATAATAAAATACACAGACTGCTTAAACTTCTAGATTTATACATAACACATCTCTTGTTTCATCTTTCGAGTTCATTACAAAAATGATAAATTGTCTGCTTGTTTATAGTAAAAATACTTACAGTTCAAACTTCTATACACAAAACTTCACTGAAAACCAGGTTGACTCGGCTCGACTTCATTCCTCCAAACAGCTGCAGTACCTGCTCCTCGCAGACACGGATATACATCAGCGGTACCACCGCACCGACGCCGCCCACCGTTTAGCCGATATATAATATCGCGCTCAGGAATTGCTGAATTACCACCTCACCGTAGTAATGATACGTGGTCATCCGACCACTAGAAACGTCGCCGCCAAGGTCCGGTCAGCCCAGTCATCCGACATAGAAGGACCAATGAATAAATCCTAAGTTTATTCATAAATCTTTTTCTTCGATAGTTGTACTCAACCAATATCGCCAACTCGTCAATATCAATAATAGGGCTAACTTTAAATAATAATATTATATTTCGACAAAACAACAATAAGATTTACAAGACCAATATGAGATTCAATAGCAATAGTAAAGTAACAAAAAAACAAAAGACAATCGAACTATTTTTAAATTTAAATTATTCTTATTTATAATCATAGAAGGCCAGTATTCAAATAGGCCCTGGCCTTCTTGCTACTTACTCCAATATAAATTAAACACCCACCTAGAGTTGCAGTGTTAAATGAAAATGAAAATATTTTTTTATTAAAGTACGGAGTTATACAATTTACAGTTTAGATATTAGTAGTATACATGAGAAACGACTTACATTATAATAAGAAGTTGTATATGGTGGGTAAATACATACTAATTTCAATATACAGTGAGTTGGGTATGGCGAAAGAGTTAACTGTTACATGGAATTTCCAGGGGTTCCCAAACTAGGCTGAGCCTGTATCTTGGGAAACCAGTTAAAATTTATAAATTAAGAATTAAGATAGTTTAAAAAAAAAATAACAATAATAAAAAGGTCATTTCTAATCTAAAAAGAGTTTTTCAGTGTGAAAGTGAAGTTTGGTTAACGTGTGGATATAGATAATTATATCGATATTAATAAATATAGCAAAAGCAACCTTCGCGTCCGAATCCGGCTGTAACATTTATACATCAGTAGTTGTCAGGTACACTGTGCTGCCACGAATTATGAGTGCTCAGCGATAATAGTGGCGGCAGATTGAGTATGTATTTTATTCGCGTCGTCACATAGGCCTAGGCCTAAAGTAGTATTTTTTTAGGCGAAGTAATATTCTCTCGCCCTTGCGCTAATAACGATACAAAATGTATAGAAATGACATAAATCAGTCGCGTGACATATGAGTGTGTATTTACGTGTTCAAACCTCGATCTGTAACATGTTTTTCGGAAATTATTAGCTAGGGTTGTATGAAATTATCGCGGGCGCATATTCAAAGTCAGAAAACAATAAAATTGTGAGCAACAAATTGTATACCTACAAAATATCTCAAAGAATAAAACAAAACTTATTTGTAGGTCTGAGATAAAGCGTCCGTTCCTTCCCTTTGCGATACATTAAACAAAGTAACATTTCAATCTTGCAAATGGCAAAATAAATGGTTGCGATAAATCTACAATAGAAGGTCTCCGCGTGAATACTAAACGACTCTAAAGAAATCTCAAAACGAAACAGTTTGAGAGGTTTTAAGAGAATTTTGGTTCCGCAGGATAATTCCCGAACGAGAGCACAGGATAGCTTTAATTCAGTGGGTCTACGGCTAATTCCTGATTACCACTGAACACACTGTGGGTGCACCGGTTCCTTCAAGATGGGTGTTAAGATAAGGGTATATTTACAGGTTTCACAATAAGTGGTGGTGGAATAGATATCTGTAGCAATGAGATAATCTAAAAACGTAAGTGCAGTAATTTCACCCCACCTGCTTCACGATGAAGAAAAACATCGTGAGGAAACCTGCATATGTTTAAAAAGCAATTCAAAGACGTATTGTATACTGTCTAATACGGCGACTGATTCAACCTTTGTTACGTTGGCACTTATCTAAATCATCTTCGGTGAAATGTGGGTCTTGTTCTTACAACCCTTCAGTTTACCCCTACGGAGACCCTCTTTGTTACAGCGTGAGCTGTCTATCTGCAAATATGAATTTATTGTTTTTTCGCTTTTTTACGTAGCCGTTTGATACGTTTTGTTTGAAATGTTAAGTCACAAAAAGTTGTGTGAAAATGTGAATCATTTGTTTATGATTGTATCTGGCCTAACAAATTCAGAACAAAACTAGTTCCAATGTATGTAGCGAGTGGAGAAACGCTGCTACAAAAGCTTCAGCTTTAACAACTATTATCGTAACACCCTTATACAGGTTACAGGTCCCTAAACTATAGAAATAAGTCCCTATTTATATTAAAACCACTTAACCGATATCTCAGAGAATAAATGATCAGACTGCCTCGATCGTCTAGTGGTCGCAAACACTACTGCAGAAAACGAGATCCTTGATTCGATCCCCGGGTCCGGCAAAGTGTTATTGGGTTTTTCTAATTGTAATTTCCCAGTAGCAGCCCGTAGTTAGGTTAGTCGACTATTACATGGGACTTAAACATAACTGGTGAAATGTGGATTGACTATAAGTACACCTCTGCCTACCTCTTCGGAGAATACATGCGTGAGCATTGTATAGACTAGGGTAGACTTAAGTGACTTTATTCACTTGACCTATTTATTTAGTGACCTGGGGCCCAAACATGAGCTCTTATTGCAATGATAATTCAGTTGTGCGAAAGTGACAGATGTATACACGTCACATACATCTGTCTCATAAATGAGTGAAACTATCATGGCAATAAGAGCTCATGGTAAGGCCCCTGAATGTGGATGGTAACAAGGGGATAGGAATACCTAAGAAACGATGTATGGATTGTGTGAAAGATGATTTGGCTAGAATAGGAGTGAATACAGATATGACGGCTGATAGAGAGGAATGGTAGATAACAACGCATTGCGCCGACCACAAATAACATGGGATAAAGGCAGGAGGATGATGATGATGTTGATTCAAGTCAATGTGGGTGAAGCCGCGGGGCAAAGCAAATACATAATTGATCTTCCTCCACACAATGCGAGCAAAGACAAAGTAAAGTGTAAAACAACAGTATTACAAGTCTGGTGTGAACTTAAAACATTTAACGAGCTATGTAGAAGTTTCCTTATAAATATGAAATGAGTCTGTCTGCGTTGTCCGATTAGGGTTTCATCTTGTCACAGTATAAATATAACTTTAAAAGCAGTAAGGAATCCTGGGCTATTTTTTTGAATAAATACGTTTGTTCCGTTGCACGTGAGCGGTTGCAATCTTAGAGAGTGTAAAATTTTCTCTTTAATTACCTTCATGGGTGGCTCGCGGAATCCTAAGGTTTTTATCAAATAAAAGTAGCCTATACTTTTGTAACATTACCTATCTGCCAGTCAAAGTGCCATTGACATAATTGAAGGGGCGGCAAAATTTGAACGTGTTTTATTTTTTATTTTTAGCAGTTGCTCCGCGTGGTATGAATCAGTATCTGAAATACTGATTGAGATAATTAAATCATTTACTGACTATCGTTATTATTTTTTCTTTTATTATTTTCATTTCTATAGTTGATTTAATTTTGCATGCTTTACAGCACATAGGTGGGGGGGGGGGGGGGGGGCAATCCTTCGTAGGCCTAGGGCAGCCAGCGTATCAAATATCAAATCCGCCCCCGCCGGTCACACAGAAAAAAATAAATGTATTATTTGTTTATGTCAGCATCAACTTTCATATGCATTTGGTGAAAAGTTGTTAATATGGCATTACAAACAGATACTTCTATTTTATTAATCTGTGTGTGCTTCATGGATCGACTGTCAAAATAATGTGGATTTGACGTTTTGAAATTTTGAAAACTGTTGTTAAAGCATGTTAATGACGTACGCAAACAACCACGTGACATTGGCGGAATAGCTGCACTCAAGCTCGTCGCCACCATTAAAATAAGAAGAAGATGTAGGTATACTAGTGCTGTAACGAATGTCGTTTTTTTAACATTCGCGAATGCGAATGCGAATGCAAATGTCTGCTACTGACATTCGCGGATGCAAATGCGAATGCGAATGAATAAGTTTTAATGAACATTTTATTATAAAGTTTAATTGCCCAAAGTTAATAATGAATAAATAATATCAAATGATAAAGTGAAGACTGTTAATGGCCTTATGAGGTTAAGTTACTTTTTCTTGCATTAAAACCATAAGGTTAGGAACTTTTAGGATTTTGATTTTATTAACATACCATTATCTTCAAATTGTTTTTTTTTCTTTGATATTCATATTCGCAAAACATTCGCAAAAATTTTGCGAATACGAATATCCAAAAGTAAGCGAATATTCGCGAATGCGAATATTCGTTACATCACATTATACGCTTTACATAATATATACGCTACGACGTGACACCTCTTACTGTCATTACGCTTATAATTCCGCTTCTTTTCTCGTAAATGTCCGCATCTGTGTGAGTGTGTCATTATGAACGACTAGCTGTGCCCCGCGGTTTCACCCGCGTAGATTTAGTTTCAGCCTTATTGTCGCGGAAACCTAATATAATATTTTTAGTAAATAAAAGTAGCCTTAGTTACTCCTTGAAAAAACAGCTACCCTCCAGTGAAAGTCCCGTTAAAACCAGTCCAGCCGTTTCAGAGATTACCCGGAACAAACAGACAGACAGACAGACATACAGAGAAAAAAATTAAAACTTGGTTTTCCAGTGTCAGTAGCGTGTATACTTTCATACGCATTTAGTGAAAAGCTGATATTTTGGTATTACAAACAGACAGACAATTTTATTTATCTCTATAGATTTGTCCTAGTTTCCTTACTGCTTGTAAAGCTTATATTTAAACTATGATCTTGTTTACGTTAGAAGGTTGTTCAACTTTTTCCTCTCCAAAGGTTTTGCGATACTTAAACTTTATTTGATTGTTCGAAAGCTTTGTAAAGAACTTTAGTAATTACTCCACATAACTCAGGAAGTCATGTTTGACATGTACAACTAACTTTTACCCGCCTTTTTGTCTGCGATGTTACATTAGCTACTCAGAGCATGACTTTCCTAGAAGATTTCCTACTCGGAAAATGACTTTCCTAGAATATTTCCTACTTAGAAAATGACTGACGTCGTGAAACTGAAAGTTTTTTTACGAAATTGAAAATATCTAATTACAAACAACATCTGCCAGATAATTGCAAAGCACAAAAAAGAGTTCTTAATCTTCAACGGTTCCCTTATAATTGTTAATAGGGTTCCGTACCCAAAAGGTGAAACAGGACCGTGATAGTAATACAGTTAAAATTTTCAGACATACACAGATAATGTATTTCTGATGTCACTTTAACAACAAATACCTAAAAACATAATATAATGTAATCTGTGTGTAAATGTAAATAACTTGTGCAATAAATATCATCATCTCCCTGGCCTTATCCCATACATTGTTGGGGTCGGCACTTGATTCAACCCGATGTGGCTGATCACCCGACTTTTATACAAAGCGACTGCCATCTGACCTTCGCAACCTCATTTAGGAGGAAAATCTGTGATCTGGGTTGAAACAGTTGTCAGATTATTTTTAGGCCTCCGACTGACCTGTAACGATTGCCAAAGAAGTTAAATTGGCAATTAATATATGAATATGAACCCCTGCCGGCTTTTCTGGCTTCAGTTCACAGTGTGCGCAACCTCACTGGCAATATTCTATTTCCGTCACTCAGTGACTGTGAGGTTTCGTTCCTGACTGAGGCCAGAAATACTTGGCTTATGGCCTGCCCCAACACTGACTTGCCGCTGAGACCGCAATCTCAAAAGCAGTGGGACGAGCCTATCAGCAGGTTGCATTATAATACACTTCTTGAAAGTAGTTTAATCTCTGCTGATCGTGCTCGCCTCTTGGCTGTATCTAAATGGGCGTCTGGTCTTTGGCTTCAGGCCTTACCATCTTATAACATCGGTACGCTTCTGGATGACACAACGTTCAGATTGTGTGCTTGTTTGCGTTTAGGCGCAAAATGTATTGTCCCTCATCGGTGTCACTGTGGTGATAGTGTAGACATCTTCGGACACCATGGCCTGTCATGCGTCAGCAGCGCCGGTCGGCGATCTCGTCATTCTTCCATCAATGACCTAATACGACGGGCTCTGGTCACCGTCGGGGTGCCTGCTGTACTGGAACCAGTAGGTTTGGCGCGCGGCGATGGCCGGAGACCCGATGGTATGTCACTGGTGCCGTGGAGATTGGGGCGGCCGCTGGTGTGGGATGCCACGTGTGTCGATACGTTGGCTCCGTCCCATCTCCCCGGCACTGCTGTGGCGGCCGGTGCTGCTGCTGCTCAGCAGGAGTGCCTCAAGCGCCGGAAATATGCTTGCATTGGTCAAGGATACATATTTTCTGCGTTTGCGGTTGAAACTCTGGGGCCTTGGGGTCCGGATACTCATCAGCTTTTCAAAGAGCTTGCACGTCGTCTGGTAGAAGCCTCTCGTGACAAGAGAGCTGGGGCTTTTCTCGCCCAGAGAATCAGCATTGCTATTCAACGTGGCAATGCTGCCAGCCTTCTTGGCACGATCCCGAGAGACACCGACTTGGGACAAGTTTTCTACCTTTAATTAGTTTTAAGTACTGTTCCTTGTATATATAATTAAGTTTTATCAAATAAAGATTATTAACTTTTTGAATATGAATATAAAAAAAATTTATTTAAGGGCACGTTTATCGTATCATTTAATCTATTGCCGTTTTTATTAATTACCTATTGCTGTTATCATTTAAACTATACAGACAAATAAAATTGAAGTGTCTGTTTGTAATACCAAAATACCAGCTTTTCACTAAATGCATATGAAAGTATACACGCTACTGACACTAAAAAACCAAGTTTAAAAATTTTTCGCTGTCTTTTTTTTTAATTTATTAAAAACATTAGGGTTCCGCAACAATAAGGATGAAACTAAATCTACGCGGGTGAAACCGCAGGGCACAGCTAGTACCAAACTATAATTGTTGAAACGGAATTTAAGGACAAGTATCTAAGTCGTTATTAGCCCATGGCCGAGGAAAGTCTGAGAACACTTCAGTTAATCATCTAATAAGGATTGAGCTCTTAATTGGAGTAGCCACTCCAGAAAGCCGGCTTAGCTCAATTTAATTGTTCTCGGATGATACTAAGATAAGTACTGGGGCCAACTATGATCGTTTATGCAGCGCCTTTTTATTCTATGTTTCATTTTATTTTAGTGCCAAAATGCTACATCAAAACGTAAGAAGTTAAAGGTTCCAAATTGGTCGGTTTCTGAGAGAAAAAATTATGATATTGAGAGACTATTAGGGTAGCATCGTAATCGGGGTACCGGTCGGCCGCCCGGCCTGGATAAATTGCATGAGGTTGACAACAAATAGCACTTTTGACAACTATCATATCACCTTAATACGCTCTTCTTAAACTGATGATGGTAGGCTTGTAGGGTGAGCGGGTGATCAAGCCCATCCCCAGCAAAGAAACTAGGTCTAGGGAACCGCGGCTCCAACTGTTCTACTTGGAAACTTGTATATACTGGGTGTTGGGGAAACCGGGACAGCTCTTAAAATATGTGATAGTGTATAATTTTAGGAAGCAAATAAAACCATATCAATACCTTATTTTCGCATAAAAAGCAGCTGTAACGTAGAGTTATTCACGTGAAATCTGACTACGATTTTTTTTCTCCCACTAATAAATCCTGAAATAATCCCATAAAACCATTTTTCTAAACCATTAATACTCCCCTTAATTTACAAAGTTGAATGACCGCGTACGGAATGTAGGTATACGCGGCCGCGCGTTCATTCAATCGCTTAAGGCCGCGAGCTCTTCGGCCATAGCCTATAACTACGTTATCGTTGGAGCTGGATATTTTACGATATCAATATAGTGATATATTCATAAAACCCTACAACTTCTAGAAGACAACTGTTCCTTTTTCTCCGACTCCCTGTATACTGCAATGCGCTCGAAAACTCTTCTTGCGCGATCTAGGTTCTCGTGTATTTATACTCAAACTTTGCAATTGCTAGCGAGTAGCGCCATCTATGTAGCGAGTGGAGAAACGCTGCTACAGGCCCCTAAATAAGGTATTATCTTCAGAAATGACATTCGCTATCTTAGGAAAGATAATTTATTGAACTGTGAGAGTCGTGGTGACCGTAAGGTTTGACTAGCCTGCTACTCAAGCGACGCAAGTTTGAATGCGACCTGTACTAATGAGTTTTTCTAAAAACTTATGAGCAGGGACTTCACACCACGTGGTTTGCATTGGAGAAAAACATCGTGAGGAAACCTACATATGTCTGAGAAGTAATTCAAAGATATACAACGACAGACTCACCATCTGTCACGTTAGCACTTTACCATCTTCGGTGAGAAGTGGGTGTTGTTATTGCTACACCCACTTTTCACACAATTTTATTTTATGAACACAAGTCGAGTGTGATGATCTATAACTCAAATCAAATCAGTGATGGTTGTCATCAACGTGACAGCCAGATTATGCTGAGTTGGGACCAATTCGTAACAACTATAAAACACTGTTACTATAATCCTTTTCGCTATTTTGTGTATGTTGTTACGAATAAATTTATTTTCTTTCTTTCTTTCTTTCTAACTATTTAATTTGACATCAGTATAATTTGCTGTTATAATAATATGTTCATATATTTACATCCGACACGCTTTTATAAATTTGATTAATTTAAATATATTATACAAGGACGTGCTAATAAATATTAAGAGTGACGATATTAATTAACTTATTTCTTTGTTTATACATGTTTTAAGTTATTCGGACAGCTGTATAAACAGTTAAATTTATTCATTAACATGTCAGTCTATTGATAGGCGTGAGTTACATACAAAAATGGTTTTAAATGTTAACAGAAATTCTATATATTCATAATTGCAGTCTGTGTGTCTTATTGTAGAAGCAACTTTTTTAAATGCATGTGACATGATAGACGGAGAGTAAGCAACAATTGTTTTATATAACTACTCAGGTACCTACCGTAATATTTTAATTATGCAAACATACTAAAATAACATGCAAAGCTATCACGGCTTCTTTTATACTCATCTAAAACTCAAATACAAAAAGCCTTTCTTATCCAACATCTCATTAATCTCCAACAGACTCTTCCCTCGAGTCTCAGGGACGCAGACCAGAGTGAATACGAAGGCTAATGCGCAGGCGCCGGAGAATATCCAAAAGGTGACGTCACCTCCAAAGGCTTGCAGCATGGAGTTGAAGGTGGTCGACACCCAGAAACCGACAAACCAGCCGAAGGTTATGGTGAGAGTGGAACCAGTACTTCTCACATTAGGAAGGAACATTTCTCCTGTTAAAGTTCCTGGCATTATTCCGAATCCTGCAAAGATTGTTAAAACATTTTATTCAATAAAAACTTAATTATATATACAAGGAACAGTACTTAAAACTAATTAAAGGTAGAAAACTTGTCCCAAGTCGGTGTCTCTCGGGATCGTGCCAAGAAGGCGGGCAGCAGAGCCACTTTGAATAGCAATGCTGATTCTCTGAGCGAGAAAATCCCCAGCTCTCTTGTCACTCAAGCTCTTTGAAAAGCTGATGAGTATCCGGACCCGAAGGCCTCAGAGTTTCAACCGCAAACGTAAGATTCATATCATATTTGTGAACAGGTACTACTTGTGGGGGCTGGTCATCTCAAGCTACGCAATTAGATACAAGTAGAACTAGATACTACTAGACTTTTCTTTATGTCAACTTTTATCGACATTGGTGCATTGGAACTGTGTCCATGGGCTTACATTTCTTAATTGATTATTTTATATTTTTAAAATTGTATAATATTTTTGAAAAGAGTAATTATAAAGCCCGACTACTGAAATCCAAACACTAGGTAATTGCTGTAAATCGTTGAGGAGTTCTTTTTTATTTCGGCTCAATCGTCAGATTCACTCCAGACCTTCATCAAATAGTACTGCTTTTAAAGACTTTATAAAAAAAAGCAAACGCACTAATCATACGATTTTCGAAGGTTCCCCTCGATTATTCATGGATGCCACCATCAGGACTGAACCAAATTAAAGGACCACTTGGAAAGCTATACTTTTCAAATAAAAAAGAATCATCCAAATTGGTTCACCCAGTCAAAAGTACTGAAGTAACAAACATAAAAAAAAACTTACAGACGAAATAATAACCTCTTTTTTTGAAGTCGGTTAAAAATGTTATTAGATTTTTTTTATATATATTTTTAATCTGATATGTATGGCATCAGTATGCCCAATGTCGAATATATTTTCCTAATAAGTCTAAGCCCTGTATATAAATACAAATATATTACAAATGATTCTCACCAAAATCAAACGCCATGAAGAAGATTATCAAGGTGACCAAAGGAAGCCACTTGATGCTTTCGACAGCAGGGTGTGCTGTGTTGTCCAAGTAGAAGAATATGCCTAAGACAAACTGGAAAGAAATAGTACGTATAGGACGTAAGAGACTTCAGAGTGACTAGTGCGAGTTTTTCACTGCCGCCGTTACAAGTCACCGCGTCAAAGTTAACGCAGATTTGTATGGGATCGGAACAGCGCCTCTGTCGGCCTAAAGATGACACTATTGTGAGCCCATACAAATCTGCGTTTACGTCGACGCGGTGTCTTGTGACGGCGATTTTAAGAAAACTCGTACTAGGAACTCCTATCACGCGTTTGCCATTGTTTTCTCAATCTATATTCGCTAGCGACACAGATAATATTTGTATGACATATTATAGTTCTAAACGTCGTCAGCGCTTGGAGGCGCTGTACAATTTCTCATACAAATATACGGCAGAGACGTTACGATGCAAAACTCGTGATAAGAGTACAGTACACCAATTATGTTCAAACGACGTCAAAGTGTGTTGACAATATAATAGACTTTATAGGTGACCCGCGGAACCTTGGGCCTTACCATGAGCTCTTATTGCCATGATAGTTTCACTCAATTATAAGACAGATATATGTGACGTGCATACATCTGTCACTGTCGCACAACTGAATTAACATTGCAATAAGAGCTCATGGTTAGGCCACTTAAAGTAAGCACTTACCTTAAAGTAAGCAACTATTTAGTACGTTATATAATTTTAATGAATGCTGCGTCGCACCCGTTTTGTGTTTTGAAAAATAAATTTTCTTTCTTTCTAAAAGTAGCCTAAGTTACTCCTTCTAACATCAGCTACCTGACACTGAAAGTCAAAATCGGTCCAGCCGTTTCAAGGTTTAGGCGGAACAAACAGACAGAAAGACAGACAGACCGAGATAATTCATTTATTTATATACACTTTATATATATATCTATACATCTATACAGATAAATAAAATTGAAGTGTCTGTTTGTAATTCCAAAATAACAGCTATTTACTAAATGCATATGAAAGTATATACGATACTGACAATAAAAAAAAAGTTTTAAAAAATTTCTCTGTCTGTCTGTTTGTTTGTTCCTATTATTTTCCAAAACGGCTGGACCGATCTTAACGAGACTTTTTTAAATTTTTCTCTGTCTGTCTGTCTGTCTGTTTGTTCCGGGTAATCTCTGAAACGGCTGGACAGATTTTAATGGGACTTTCACTGGTAGGTAGCTGATGTTTCAAGGAGTAACTTAGTACTTTTATTTATTAAAAATATTAGGGTTCCGCGACATGAAGCATGAAACTGAATCTACGCGGGTGAAACCGCGGGGCACAGCTAGTATTTAATAAAGCATTTAGTGAAAAGCTGTTAATTTGAACAAACAAACAGACACTTAAATATTATTTATCTGTATAGATTAATAATTACAAGACAAGACTTACCAAACTTAAAAAACAAAAACCAGTTGAAATCAAAAGCAGAGTTTTTCGTCCAGCTCTCTCTATGAAACATGGGGTGATGCAACTGGCAATTATTTGTGCGATTCCGATTATTATAGTGGCAACATTTGGCTCTATAGAAGACCCAGCTAGCATAAATATAGAAGTTGCAAAGAACATGACAGCTACAACACCGCTCATTTGTTGCAATGCGCCTAAAGTCAATGTAATAAATAAGGTTTTCCTGTTGATTCGTTTTGTGAAGATCTCGGACCATTCCTTCATTCTACTCTTCTTGTCTGATACCTTGAGTTTGCTTTCTAAGACTTTATTGATATCTTCTTCCCTTCCGAGAGCTACTAATGTTTCGGTTGCACTTTTCTCTTTACCTATAAACATTTTAAATACTTATTATAAAAATATAAGTTACTCCTTGAAACATCAGCTACCTACCAGTGAAAGTCCCATTAAAATCCGTCCAGCCGTTTCAGAGATTACCCGGAACAAACAGACAGACAGACAGAGAAAAATTTTAAAACTTGGTTTTTTAATGTCAGTATCGTGTATACTTTCATATGCATTTAGTGAAAAGCTGTTATTTTGGAATTACAAACAGACACTTCAATTTCTAGACACTTTAATTTCATGGGTGGTCTGCGGTAACCAGTTTTTTTAAATTATAGTAGCCTAAGTATTAATATTAGCAATCTGCCAGTGATAGACCCGTTAAAATCGATCCAGCCGTTTACCGGAGAGGAATTAGCTGGAACAAACAGATAGACAGATGGACTGACAGACAGTAAAAAAAATTTAAATAGTTCTTTATTATGTGAGTGTCGTGTGTACTTTCATAATGCATTGAGTGAAAAGCTGCTAATTTGGAATTACAAACAGACACTTCCAATTTTATTTATCTGTAAACATATAGTTTATAAGTTTATATTTTCCTCTGCTGTCTTATTAGTCTAGTGGTCGAAAGAACATTTATGCGGAACACGAGGTCCCGGGTTAGATCTCCGGTTAGGGCAAAGTGATATTGGGATATCCCATCTGTAATTTCCCAGTAGCAGCCCGGAGTCCACGGCATTTTGTCCTTACTTTCATTCCAATTACTTATCGACATTATTATGAAATTGAAGGTATGGATAGCAATCCATTCAACTTTGATAGGTTATTGAAGACGGCCGATAAAAAAGACTAAATTACACACCTTTTAACACATGAAAAACAGGAGTTTCAGGAATAAAGAATAATCCAATGACGTAGATAAATGTTAGAGCAATGCCCACGTAGCTGGTCGCTGCGTACGATACGAATGGTCCTATAGAGTAGATTAAAAGCGTTCCAAATGTGCTAAATATTCCTGTACCGGTGAGTAGGATACCTCTTAAACTTGTTGATCTGGAACAAGTCAATTATTGTGGAACAAAATCTATTTAGGCAATCAATCTTAGTAATGCCGTGGTTTGAGTAGTCATTTGCTATTCAACAGACGCCAGTTCGAATCCAACTGCTTAGCACTTAGACCACACGATTAGCTTTACGGAAGGAAAACATCGAGAGGAAATCTGTACATTATGGTTAAGGAAGAAATTGAAAGACGTATCAATTCAACGCCATTCAGAGCAATTATACCTATAGGTTGCTGTGTGGCGATGGACTAGATATTTGCCATGTTGACCCAGCCTCGTTTGTCGAGTGGTCGCAAATGAGGTCTTGGATTCGATCTCCGGTTCGGGAAAATTGTTATTGGATTTTTCCATCTGTAATTTGTCAGTAGCAGACCGTAGTCCGGATAAGTGTCTGGTTAATGGCAATAGACTTGCCCTCTATTACTTAGGACTTAACTGGCGAATTGTAGGTACACAGGCGTTATCATATATTTGTGGGCGATACATACGCGATCTCCCCAATATAAACAATGCTGACGATGTGGACAATGCCGACACCAAGACCGCTGAACACTCGTCCAGTGTAAACCATCGCCAGGTTGGTCGCAAATGCTTGGATAACGAATGCCAACATGGTAGTTAAAGCTCCCAGGATCAGGCATGGCTTACGACCAATCACATTGGACAAGTATCCTGTGACGTACGGACCTGGAAATGAGAAGAAGTAAAGATAAATCTATACTTAATATTATAAAGAGTAAAGATTTCATTGCTTTTTTGTTTGTTTGTTTGCATTGAATCGGCTCTGAAACTGCTTGACCGATCATCAGCGAGTAACATAGGCTATATCCTATATATTTTATACCCGTACTCCCACGGTAACGGGAACTACGCGGGCAAAATCGCGTGACGTCCGCTAGTTACTAATAAAATAAATGACGCAAGGCGGTATGCGAACCCATGACCTCCTGCAAATATGCAGTTGCTTTGCCAATTGAGCTACTCAAGCTGGTTTTGGATGAACCAGCCAACGTAGATGTAAGATGCAAAGTTAACGTGCAGGGAAGGAATAACTAAAAACGGATGGGGTTAGGATGCGAGTAACTTGTAGCGGCGTTTCTCCACTCGCTCATAGATGGCGCTACTCGCTAACAAATGCGAAGTTTGAGTACAAATACACGAGAACCTAAATCGCGCCATAAGAGTTTTTAAGCGCATTGCAAGTATATATACAAGTTTCCAACTAGAACAGTTGGAGCCGCTGTTTCCGAGGCATGACACCCGCCTGGCTGGAAGATCTTCCCTTTGCTGGGGATGAGCATGATCACTCGCTCTCCCCACAAGCTCAAATTGGCAGAGCTGTGTTCCTGTGACTTGAAAGGTTGTCAGTGGGATGGAGAGAGCAGAAGAGGAGGTGTGCTGTGCCTTTCTTAACACTAGCGATGCGATTGAGAGATGTTTTAAAGATCGCAACAATGGGAGTCGATTAAATTATCTATGAAGTCAACCATCGACTTGCCTCTCAATTTTGAAAATTGAGTTGTTTTGCCATTGTTCTGATTGCTTTGCACCAGAGATTGGTTAGAGTCGCTCGTCGCCTACGCGATGCATCGAGCTATGTTCGATGATTGGCTACACACGAGTCTGACTGTTTGACACCCTTGGTATGCATGTAAGTAGTAGCCGCTTACCATCAGGCAGACTTTTCTTATAAAAAGGTCATTATGAGAAGAAACATCAACATACCTAATATAGTACCAACGTAGAGCAGAGAGCCAACCAATGAAGACTGACCGTCTGTAATAGGCTCAGCTAGTGGTGTCTTCTCAGGATCCTGCAGTTTAGGGATCACTGGAGCAGTCCAGCCCATCACATAGCCAACGATGATGATCCCTATGTTTGCTGAAAGGTCAGAATTTTTTTGCGTAGTGACTGATCATAAATCTTACATACATATACATATGCTCACGCTTGCATTCCCGGAAGGGGAAGGTATAGGTATACTTATAGTACATCCATGTTTAAAACACAAAGATCCCTGACGAGATAGAGTTGTTACAATACCTATCTACCAAAATTAAAAAATTGCTCTCAAATTGAAAAGGCAAGCACTCGGCCTGCATGCCTTTGTTGTGATTGTTTTAATTGTAATTTTTATCTGTCCTTGAGAAAAGGCCATTAGATCACGTGATGCAAAATGCAAGTACTACATTGCCTCACATGTTTTTAATCAAAACAATTGTGTAAAGTGTGTATTGATAAGCAATCTGCATTTATCAAAATGTGTAAGATCTGATGATAATATGAATATGTTATTATATGATAGCGTTTGTTTTGACTAGTCTGAAGATGCAACACGTAAGAGAAGTGCCTGTACCTCATCTTACACAAGAGCGCAGCCAAATAAAAAAAATGTATAACAATAATTGTAGATGTTAGTCCCTAACTAACCTTTCATGATGTTATTTGTCATAAAAGCAATTCACATTTTGTGAACCGTTTTAGGAATCTTCATAGGAAAGTGTCAAGCAGGTGAATTGCTTGTCACTATTGTAAATATTTACTGACAGATCAAATTTGATTTTGCATTATATTGATGATTTCATATGATTTATATTGTTTCGATGATTATGTACATGATGCCTGGCTGAGTTTCTTGTCGGTTCTTCTCAGAAGTTTCCGAACCGGTGGTAAATTCTCGACTTTCATAAGTGCCTTACCAGGGCCTAAACTGAATATTTTTTTTTAAAAATTGCGAGATATTGTTCATTCGTGAATTTGAATATGAATTTCGGATCACATTATGATTCTCCCAAAGTGGCCTTTTAGAACTATAGGTCACAGTATCCAAATGAGCTTATGCTAAGTAAAATTATAAAATATACTGTGGTCTGATGTTGGTCACTTTAATGGGCTGCAGTAACCATGTGAAGAAGAAACATTTTAGAATAAAAAGTAGAAGATATACGGAGTTCATCGACTGCTGCTGCAGCAGTCTGAATACCTTTATTGTACCAATGTATTAATAATTCATCTATAAGCTCACGCATTTCTCAAAGGGGTAGGCACTAGGTATAGGTGTTACAACACCCACATTTAACATCAAACGATTAAGTATCAAGGAGATAGATAGTGAGTCCATCGCCGTCTCAGGTTTCCTCACGATGTTTGCCTTCACCGTAAAGCTCGTGGTGTGACATCACGGCACAAGCTTATAAAACTCATTGACTCACTTCGATTTGAACCTTCGTCGCTTGAGTAGCAGCCGACGAGTCTCTCAGCAACCACGGCTGTGGATCTATCCTGGTGGCTTATCATCTATCCAGATAAATAAAAATGAAGTGTCTGTTTGTAATTGCTTTTCAATAAATGCATATTATAAAATAGCAATGTGTTTATGAGTGTGTATACGGTCTATTTTTAAAATTGTCATCTGTCTGTCTGTCCATCTGTCTGTCTGTCCATCTGTCTGTCTGTTCGTCTGTCTGTCTGTTTGTTGCGGTTGGACGGGACTTTCACTGGCAGATAGCAGGTGTTATGTACGTAGCGTATATACTTTCATATGCATTTAGTGAAAATATGTTTGGGATCAAACAGACACATCAATATATTTATCTGTATAGATTTGTTGACCGTACTTGGCTTGGACTCAGTTCCATATAGGCTATGATAAAATGTATACTTACTGAATATTGCAATAGTTAACTGTTTTTTCAAATACAACTTCATTATTACTTTCAAATCACTCTTAGTGAAAATACTTAGGTACTTATTCCACCGTTACTTATAATGATGACATTTGCAAGACTGAATACTAATAAACACATTTAATTGAAGATAATATTAAAAACATTGTTAATGCATTTAATTTTCAACTCTATTGCTATTGTTTTACAGCTGTGTAAAGTTTATTGTATTCTTGATAGCAGATCTTTTATAATTTTTGCATAGTAATCGTATGATAAATATTCACAAGGTACCTATAAAATAACATAATATCTACTGATATTCATTCTCGATATATCATTATTAATGCGGTCCAATAGAATTTTATATTTATGTATACACTAGCTGTGCCACGCAGTTTCACCCGCGTAGATTTAGTTTCTTCCTTATTGTCTCGGCACCCTAATATTTTTAATAAATAAAAGCCTAAGTTACTCCTTGAAACATCAGCTACCTACCAGTGAAAGTCCCGTCAAAATCGGTCCTGCCGTTTCAGAAATTACCCGGAACAAACAGACAGACAGACAGAGAAAATTCTAAAACTTGGTTTTTAGTGTTAGTAGCGTGTATACTTTTATATGTAATTTTGGAATTACAAACAGACACTTCAATTTTATTTATCTGTATAGATGTATAGATGTTATAAAATCCATTTATTGAACAAAAAACAAATGATAAATTAAGGGCAAATAAAACAGCACAACTACTTGCTCAAAATGTATTGAATCTCGGCCAAGGTCTTCCCTTTAGTCTCAGGAACGAAGATGATGGTGGTGATGAAGCCAAGGGCACAGCTCGTAGCGAAGAACCAGAACGTGAAGTGGGCTCCAAGAGTCATCATGTAGCCAAATAACGAGGACACTACGAATGCGGAACAATAGCCTACTGTAAAGGCTATAGACGTCCCGATACTCCTAAGATTTGGCTCAAACATCTCCCCCATCAAGGTGATTGAAACTGGTCCGAAACCTAAAAGAGAAAAGTATTAGCTCACTCTGTTCTTTACACTTGTTTGGGGGGATCAAACTGACCTTCCAAACATTACAACAACTAAAAAAAATTAAATAAGCCGTGGTCGCCTCGGGGTTAGAGCAGGCGCCTGCTACGCAAGCGACGCAAGTTTTTTCACACCACGTGCTTTACGGTGAAGGAAAACATCATGAGGAAACCTGCATATGTCTGAGAAATAATTCAAAGACGTATGTATAGTGCCTGAGACGGCGATGGACTCAACCTATGTCACGTTGGCACTTAATCATATTCGGTGAAAAGTAGGTGTTGTGATTACAACACCTCTGCCTACCCCTTCGGGAATACAGGCGTGAGCATATGTATGTATGTATGTATGTAAATAAAACTGTTCTACACTAAACAAAGATTCGTTATAATGTCAAAATGTCAAACGAGAGGGGAAACAAATAAATTTTGGTTTTTTTTTTTTTAGGATATGGTCTCTCGCAGTTGGTAGGGGGGAGTTACCTCCACTACTTAACCGGACTATAGGGCGAGACCCAAGGGCCTCCAGCCGAGCTTAAACTTAAACTAAGCAACACAGCTAAGGGCGCCCCGGTGCGGGGCTCGGACCTCGGCTTAGGGCGTTGCTGGGGGATGAGCTAGGGAGCTGGATCTGAGTTGTATTATTTAGGGACGAGTTTAAGGCTGGTGGCTCGGCGTGCGCCGGCCCTAGCAGAGGACGGGGGGGACGATGACGTAGAGTTCGCGACGAGCCTCGCCGGCGAGGACGAAACAATGGTCGGTTTGGTGTGTGCTTTTGAGAGGAAACAAATGAATAGTAGACGTACGTATATATATGTAACGCGATGCAACTTTCAATAGTGCGATCTATTTTACTACTCACGCCATCTACTTACAAAGAATGAAACTAAAACATAATATTCGAACAACACTCACGCCTGCATTCCTACAAACTTGTCTTATAAGTAGTACACCGAGAATCCCCATTTAATAGGGGGTGAGCCTATTGCCATTAACCGGGCACTAATTCAGATCCCAGGCTGCTATTGGTAAATGGATGGTGAGATGGAAAACCCAAAAAACACCTTCGTAAGTGAACCACTGTATACATAGAACCCCTATGCTCACTAAAATGCCTTTGCTTGCGGCGACGTCAGGATGACGGGTCGCTCACTTCCCTCTATAATGGTGGAGGGCGATGGCTGGCATTCTCGTCATACGTGTGAACAGGTGCTGTTTGTGGGGGCTGGTCATCTCAAGCTACGCATTTAGATATAAGTAGAACTACTAGACTTTTCTTTATGTTAATTTTTATCGACATTTGTGCATTGGAACTGTGTCCATGGGCTTACATTTCTCAAGTGATTTATATTGTATAATATTTTTGAAAAGAGTAATTACTGAGTTTCTGGCCAAGTTCTTCTCAGTAAAAGCAACCTTCCGAACCTGGCGGTAGCATGTATAATCCTGTAAATTATGTCATTCTGACGATTTGAAAGTGCTTTGTATAAAGTCTAATCGAATAAAGATATTTTTGACTTTGACTATGACTTTGACCTATAAGCAGTAAGGAATCTAAGAAATCTAATCTAAGGCTCCATTGAGCGCGAGAGTTGTCTAATCTTTAAGATTTTACAATTTAATCCTTTAAGTATTGTAAAATTTATGTAGATTTGTCGATATGACGTTTTGTTAAATATCTATACAACACGTGAATGACGTTTATGTGATCGTCCATAATGTGACACCGCTTACTGTCATTATTTCGCTTATTTTCTCGTAGATGCACGCTTTGTATTGTTAAAGGTCCGTAAATATAAATGTATCATATACTCACCAACATTGAAACTTAAGATGAATATAACCAGTGACGCTAGAGGAAGCCAATTCAATTGTTGGGTTAATGAATGTTCTACTTTATCAATATAAAAGTAGGCACCTAGTAACGCCTGAAATAAAAAAGAATTGCACAAATTAAAGTACAGCAATTTATGCCTGTATTACCCGAAGTGGTAGATGAAGTGAGAGATGTAATTTTATTATAGTACACATTAATCCATATATGTGTAAGTCCCATGTGATAGGGGACGAGTCTAATGTTATTAAACTCCAGGCTGCTACTAAGAAATTACTGATGGAAAAATCTAAAAGCATGACCAACCCGGTGATCGAACCCAAGACCTCATGTTTCCCCGGTAGCGTTTGCCACCACTAGATATAGACAGATAAATAAAATTGAAGTGTCCGTTTATAATTCCAAAATAACAGCTTTTCACTAAATACATATGAAAGTATACACGCTACAGACACAAAAAACCAAGTTTTAAAAATGTTCTCTGTCTCTGTTTGTTCCGGGTAATCTCTGAAACAGCTGGACCGATTTTAACGAGACTTTCACTGGCAGGTAGCTGAGTTTCAAGGAGTAACTTAAGCTACTTTTATTTATTAAAAATATTACGGTTCTGCGACAATAAGGATGAAACTAAATCTACGCGGATAAAACCGCGGGGCACGGGGCACTAAATAAAAACATACCTATTCCCACTTTATCTACAAGTCACACAACCACAATTGCCATGTATATATAAGTACAATTAGCTACCGTAACGCATTCAAAGTTATTGTACAAGCAATAACAATCAAGAAACTAGTCCTTCATGTAATGTTATTATAACAAGCTTATGAATCTATTGAAACAGATGCCGAGGAAAACAAAAGAGGATCACTCACCAGCGTCAAGAAACAAACAGCTGTTGATAATAGCAACAATATTCTTCTTCCACAAGATTCCACAAAGGCTGATGTAAAGGAACTTGATATTAGCATAGTCAACCCTATTGCTATTGTAGATATATTGGAGTCTATTGATTTTCCAACTAATCCGAAAATCGTTGTAGAAAAGAATATTATAGAAGAAGCGCCACTGCAGTGTTGTAGAACAGATAAAGTGATTGTAATAAACAATGCTCTTCGATTGCTTTTCACTGTAAATAGCTCTTTTATTTGATTCGGTTTCGATGGCTGCGATGCAAGAATAGACTGAATATCTTCCACTCTTCCCAGTGATGTTAAAATATCAGAGACTTGTTTGGCATCACCTGAAATTATTTTAGTATTAAGTTAGGTAGGCAGAGATGTCGTAATAACAACAACACTTTTCATCGTAGATGATTAAGTGCCAACGTGACAGATGGTGAATCTATCGCCGTCTCAGGTAACATACATACTTCTTTGAAGTACTTCTCAGACATATGCAGGTTTCCTCACGATGTTTTCCTTTACCGTACAGCACGTGGTACTAATCACTGCATATAAGTTTCGGTATAGGCCCCGCTGGGATTCGAACTTGCGTCGATTACGAAGCAGGTGACTATCTCAATCAAACTCTACGGCCACCACGGCTCTTTAGTATATACAGAAGTGGCAGACAATAATGCAACCTTTGAGTGATGTTGTGTTGATGAGGTTAATAAGTTTGCCAGCACTCTATTAGAAAGAATAACGCGGCGTTGATGTAGTTAGAGTGGAAAACCCCTGCGATTTTCATAATGTTGGTAACATTATTTCTAAAGTTAGCTAGAATAAAAATAGGTAGCTATCCGTAAAGCTGACAAAGAAAAGAATCATCATAACCATATTTGAATGCTTTCGTAGTTTTCGATAGACGAAGATATAAAGCGAGACAATTTTGGTTTGAAATACAGTAAGGGTAAGTTTCCCACCTTGTAACATTTGAAATGTTGGCGATTCCGGTATATAAAAACATCCAATAGTGAAAACAATTGAAATTACAAGAGCGACAGCGAGGCAGACTTCGTACGACACGTAGGCTCCCACGCAGAAGACCAGTAGCGTTCCGAAGGAACTGGATACTGTAGCTCCTGATAGGACTATTCCCCTGGTGTTAGTAGATCTGCAAAATAATACATAGTAAGGTTATGGAGCGAGTTCCTATAAGGTAGTTTTCCCAAACGAACAGCATGGGGTTCTTCAAGAAGAGCTTGAAGTGATATTTACAGGGATCGGCAACGTGTGGTGCCCCTGATATTGCACGCGATCATAAGCTGCGGTAACAACTTACTATCACGTGGGCCGCATGGTTGTTTGCCACCTTATTGATAGTAAGAAAAGAAGCGGTAAAGAAAACTTACGCAATCTCTCCAAGATAAATTACCCCTAAGGTAAATATGATCCCAACTGCAAATCCGATGAGGATGCGATCAAATATCATCATCGGCAGGTTCATGGGAACCAGCATCATAGCAAAGGAGATTGTGGAAAGGACTCCGCTGAAGATGAAGCACCATCTTCTACCGATCACGTTTGAGACGTATCCAGCGATGTTAGGTCCTGGAAATGGGAAAAGCAATTAACTTTCGTAATGTTTTGGATAAGGCCAGTGAGAAGGAGCTAAAGTAGATCTAGATCTACGTAGTCTCTAGAGATTACTCACAAGCTTCCTCTTTATAATATTTTCAAGGGATTTTCATGCCAGTAAAACCGCTAGGTGCAGCTTATTATTATGATGAACTAGTTTATACATGGGTACCAATCCGCCTCAGCCTTCAGGACAAAAGTCTATTTCGTCTTAACCACGGCTCTTTGCATTATAGGGTCAGAAGCTTAAAATGAGGGGGATGTCATGAAAAAAAAGCATAATATCTCTTTTATGAGCCGAGGTGGCCGTGGGTTTTGAGCAGTCGCCTGCTACGCAAGTTTGAATCCCAGCGTGGCATTTCATACCACGTGCTTTACGGTGAAGGAAAACATCGAGAGCAAACCTGCATATACCTGAGAACAGCAGTAACTTAAAGTCGTATGTATAGTAGCTGAAACGACTATGGATTATCATTGGCCAACCATCTTCTTAATCAAAAGGCTTACCCCTGCTTATAATTATTATATTAAATCTGTAACTTACCAATTACAATACCAATAAAAGTCACTGAAGCTACCCAGGATGCCTGAGTATCTGACAGTGCTTCGGGCAAAGGGGTCTGCTTGGGGTCTATGAGGACAGGGATCGATGGAGCCGACCAGCCTCCATTGTAACCACCTAACAAGCAACCAAGGTAAACTGAAAGAGAAACATGGTTGCATTAGCTGTTGATCGTGGGGCTTATGTGATCACCTGGTGTATAACCGACGCAAGTTCGAATCCCTGCGGCCTGTATGAAACAGTTTTTCGAAAAACTTAAGTACAGTGATTTCGCAGTGAAGGAAAACATCGTGAGAAATCTGCATATGTCTGAGAAATAATTCAAAGACGTATTTATAGTGCCTGAGACGGCGATAGACTCACCCTCTGTCACTTTAGTACTTAACGACCCTTTTGGGATGGCATATTTATTTATTTGTAAGAAACTAAGCTTTAGGCACTTTATTTTATTTAACACTAATTCACACACTTTTTCTTATAACTAACTTATAAAGAAAAAACATGACAGATTGATAAACTAAAAATAATTACAAAATGTGGGTACTTACTGCATGCAGTTGTGAATATTTGTTTTTTTAAATAATGTTCCATTTTTATTTATTATTTTATTTAATGCGTCCGTTTTTCAAATTTAATTTTCACAAGCGCCTTTGATGACGGATTACTCATTTAAAAGATAGTCAATTAGATACTAACTATAAGTAGCTTTGGATTTAATTATTTTATTTACTCAACTGCGTATTTAAATTTTTTTTATTTCTTAAACATGTGTTACATTATTGCATGTAATTAAATGAGTTTAGTGCTCCAAGCAGGTAAGTAGTTATATATTATGTTTGACGAATTTATTTGCATACTAGCTGTGCCCTGCTGTTAGGCTCTTTTCTCTGATTGTTTTTTTGTTTGCTTGTTTGCATTAAATAGGCTCCGAAAGTTCTTGACGGATCTTGAAATTCTTTCTGCAATAGCTACATCATCTGTGAGTAACATAGGGTATATTTTATGCCAGTATTCCCACGGAAACTTTTCTCTGTCTGTCTGTCTGTTTGTTCTGGGTAATCTCCGAAACGGCTGGACCGATTTTAACGGGGTTGTCACTGAAAATGAAAATGAAAATGAAAATGATTTATTCAGTTTAGGCCCTGGTAAGGCACTTATGAATGTCGAGGAATTTACCACCGGTTGGGAAACTAGCCTTCTGAGAAGAACCGGCAAGAAACTCAGCTGGCATCATGTACATTTCATTACACAGTAAAATAATAATAATTATAAAAAAAAACATCATAATATCAGATAGCTGATGATACAAGGAGTAACTTAGGCTTCTTTGATTTAAAAAAAACAGGGTTCCCGTAAAATTAAGTCTTTGCGGGTGAAACCGCGGGGCACAGCTAGTAAATAATATGTAAAAATATAGGTCCTCGAATGCCGTGGAGGACAGTCAGCTTGTTTGTCACAATTATACCGGGTAAGTTATATCCAAGGTAAGGTAAAGTACGGCACATAAACACTATTTATTTACTTCCAAAAGAACACGAAAGAATCCCTTATACATAATTTGTCATTATGTTTGGCCTAGATTTGATAAGGCTGAAGGCACACTAAAAGAATGATTGCCTAGTTAGTCTAGTGGTTGCAAGCGCCACTATAGACCATGATGTCCGAATAATTTTCGGTGTGAGGTTCGAATAATTTTCGGTTTTAGGGCAAAGTGTTATTCGGGTTTTCTACGTGTAACTTCCTAGTAGCAGCCACGAGTCTGGATGGTCCCCTCACAGACAAAGATCTATGCCTGTGTGCTCAGTTCGTGAAATGTGGGTGTATTATAAGAATATTGGGGTGAGCTTTAGCTATATGTACACAACTAACATTTTTTGTAGACTAATCTAATATTCTGTCCTGAGTGCTTAGTGCGAGTTTTTCACTGCCGCCGTCACAAGTTACCGCGTCAAAGTTAACGCAGATTTGTATAGGATCGAAACAGCGCCTAAAGATGACACTATTGTGAGCCCATACAAATCTGCGCTTACATGGACGCGGTGACTTGTGACGGCGGTTTTAAGAAAACTCGCACTAGGCACTCGCACAAAGTTACATTCTCTTGCACTTGCGCTAACGCTAACGTTAAAAGTAAGGAAATAACATAAATCAGTCACGTGACATATGTCATTCCCGTACATTTTGTATCGTGTCTACTAGCAAAGCGTGAGGATAATGTTACTTTGTCTACAGGCTGATGCATTTTTACATGCTTTATATTATCTTCACTTGTATATTTGTTTGTTTGCAACCGACTACTTTGGATTTTGACTCACTTTAAGCGGTCAGACTTCATTCAAACTTAGTAGATTGATCGAGCACCGATATTCTTCTTCTCGCGTCGTTTCTTCAATGCTGAGCGTCGTGACCTCCTATGATTCCGAGTTTCTAACGCTCGACGTCTATCCATTTCATGCGATCGTTGGCAGCGTGTAGGGCTTCGTGAAGGAACAAGTCTTTAGGAGTGATTTGATAAGCTTGTGTGGTATTGAAATAAAACTATTATTAATGCAGATATAATTTCTGTGTCTGTTTGTAATTCCAAAATAACAGATTTTCACTAAATACATACGAAATTATAGACGGTACAGGAGGCCTACTCGCTTTTTCTAAAAAACGACGCTTCGGTCGAAAGTTAAAATTCCTACCATGGTTCTTGTTCGTTTTAAAATTACGACCGAACTTGGTCCACTAGGAAATTATTTGACGTTTATATATTCAACCCACATTTTAATTTGATTATTAAACGATTTATAATATAGTTTGATAAAAACAAAGCGATACTGAAACTACGTTTGATTTTCGTTCGTTTGCGAAGAAAGAGAGTAGACCTCCTGAGATAAAAAAAACTATTTAAAAAAAACTCTGTTCGTCTGTTTGTTATGGTTTATGTCTTTTCGGGGAAAACTGCATGGCACAGCTAGTTTCTAATAATGTTCAGGACGAAATCTCTCAATGTGGTCCACACTTTACTTGTGTGCAAAAAGGTAAATTACAGCAATCGTATTGACGGCCTTGGCCAGTAAATTATCCTGCGAGTGTACTTAATCATATGATTACTAGACGACGGGACTCACAGGAAAATATGGAGATCCTACTTACAAATATTATTTTATGAATAGTTCTCGAAAGATACTACAAAACGAAGCTCTGTGCCGAAAATTTATTTAATTACTAGCTGTGCCCCGCGGTTTCACTGGCGTAGATTTAGTATCATGCTTCATATCACGGAACCCTAATATTAAAAGTAGCTACCTAACAGTGAAAGTCCCGTTAAAATCCGTCCAGCCGTTTCAGAGATTACCCGGAACAAACAGACAGACAGACAGACAGAGAACCTTTTTAAAACTTGGTGTTTTAGGACACTAAACCTCCTGACAAGGAGCGTGCATACTTTCATATGCATTTATTAAAAACCTGTAATTTTGGAATTACAAACAGACACTTCAATTTTATTTATCTGTATGTATTAGATTTATTGTACACCTTAGAAATAATTTTGTTACATAAGATTGCAATATATTAATAGCGGTAACACCGCCATTTGTAAATGGCGGTGTTATCGCAGTATGCAATACTTACAGACAACCATGGATGCTGTGTGGTGTATGGCATATACTTACAAAAATGTTCGCCTTTAAAGTCAAGATCGTTTAAAGATGATAAAAGCGTGCAGTGGTCAGTAGTGGCCGTGGGATTTGAGCAGTCGCCTGCTGCTACGCAAGCGACGCAAGTTCAATTCCCGGTGGGGCCTGTACCAATGAGTTTTTCTAAGCAGTTAATTGCGGTTATTTCGCACCACGTGCTTTACGGTGAAGGAAAGCATCGTGACCTGTATATGTCTGAGAAATAATTCCAAGACGTATGTATAGTGCCTGAGACGGCGATAGACTGATAATCTGTCACATTGACACTTAATCATAGTCGGTGAAAAGTGAGTGATACCATTGCAACACATCTACCTATCCGTTCGGGGAATACAGGGGCCCTACCATGAGCTCTTATTGCAATGATAATTCAGTTGTGCAACAGTGACAGACGTATACACGTCACATACATCTGTCTCATAAATGAGTGAAACTATCATGGCAATAAGAGCTCATGGTAAGGCCCCTGCCGTGAGCATATGTAGATATAGATTTTACTTACGAAGTTGCATATAGGCTTAGGATTGGATATAGAAAGACTGATTTATTGATTTGAAATATTTATATTTTAGAAGTTAAATTATTATGTAAGGTTATTTATTCTGTTTCCTAATTATTTTCTTATAAATAAGGATTAAAATGATAGTTTACAAACTTACATTTAAAAAGTCTTCTGTTGCTCAGTGCGATACTTTATAATTAAATATACATAGTTAAATTATAATCAAATAAAGATATTTTGAGTAGCTTACTGACACCATCATATTTTTACATCATAACTATCATGAAGGGTCAGGTAAAGTTTTCATAGACAATGACAAAAAGGGATACAGAGATTCTAGAAGCGTTTAAGATGAGGTGTTCAAGAATGATGGAGAAAATCAAATGGATATAAAGTAGAACAATAAGTAGGAACAATCGAAAATCGAAGGGGAAAGATGATTAACCACCTTGTGCGACATGACAGCTTAAAACATAATAGAAGGAAAGGTAGAAGGGAAGAGAAGAAGAGGAAGACCAAGCTTAACATACATGAAACAATAAAGAAAAGGTGTCAGTCATGACGTATAAGGAGGTCAAAGAGATGGCACTGGACAGAGACAAATAGAAAGAGTTGCATCGGACACACCGACAAGAGTTATCTATACATTGAAGTGTCTGTTTGTAATTCCAAAATAACAGCTTTTCACTAAATGCATATGAAAGTATACACGCTACTGACACTAAAAAACCAAGATTAAAATTTTTTCTCTGTCTGTCCGTCTGTCTGTCTGTCTGTCTGTCTGTTTGTTCCGGGTAATCTCTGAAACGGCTGGACCGATATTAACGGGACTTTCACTGGCAGGTAGCTAATAGTACAAGGAGTAACTTAAGCTACTTTTAATTAAAAAAAACATAAGGGATACCCATGAAATTAACTTTACGCGGGTGAAACTGCGGGGCACAGCTAGTTACTTATAAATCTCTCTAAAATTCATGATGATAACTGACGAACATACACTTATGCAGTTGTCTCTTAAAACTTATATTGAAGACTCAAAACCTTCCCGTTACCTCCCTAAGATCTCCTGAATCTCATTCAAAGTCCTGCCTTTAGTCTCAGGCACGAACTTGAACGTGAAGAGAAAAGCGCAGATGCAAGAGAGAGCGAAGATCCAGAAAGTGACGTCACCGCCCAAATAGTGGAGCATTGACCCGAAGCTACCAGCGACGCCGAAGCCTATCAGCCAGGCTGTTGTCATGGCAACGGCTGAACCGGTGCTCCGAGCATTGCCGCGGAACATTTCACCAACTAACGCACTTGGCATTGTACCAAAACCTGAAAAAACAAAATTCTCAAGTCAATTATCCAGAAGGGTTTCAGAGGGAGGCGTAGATGTTACTATACACGTCGAAGATAAGGCAGAGGTCATGTCATAATAACACCCTCTATTTACCGAAGATGATTAAGTACCAACGTGACAGAGGATGAGTCTATCGCCGTGTCAGGCACTATACACACGTCTTTGAAATACTTCTCAAACGTATGCAGGTTTTCTCACGATGTTGTCCTTCAACATAAAGCACGTGGTGTGAAACCACTGTACAAGTTTTTTGGAAAAACTCATTGGTGTAGGCCGTTCGTCGTAGCAGGCGTCTGCACAAACCACACGGCCACCACGGCTCTTTACCGCAGTATGGGTGTCAAATGAAATAGCTTGCTGACGGAAATTTGAATAATATACTTTTTTTTATTGTAACGACATTTTCATAAAAGCTTGCTTGAATAGGAATAGCATATTATTCATTATCTAGCTGTGCCCTGCAGTTTCACCCGCGTAGATTTAGTTTCATCCTTATTGTCGCGGAACCCTAATATTTTTGATAAATAAAAGTAGCCTAAGTTACTCCTTGAAACATCAGCTACCTACTAGTGAAAGTCTCGTTAAAATCCGTCCAGCCGTTTCAGAGATTACCCGGAACAAACAAACAGACAGACAGGCAGAGAAAATTTTTAAAACTTGGTTTTTTAGTGTCAGTAGCGTGTATACTTTCATATGCATTTAGTGAAGAGCTGTAATTTTGCAATTACAATCAGACACTTCAATTTTATTTATCTGTATGTATATAGAGTATAGATTTCTAAAAAAAATGTGTCTATACATACCAATTTCATAAGAGGAGAAATACATAATGAAGGCTAACAGTGGTAGCCAACCGATGTCTTTAACTACTGGACTTTCAACCCTGACCAAGCAGAAGAAAGCTCCGAGGATTGACTGGAACAACACAAATATGTTAATACATGGGTTAATACAAGTATAGTTCAGAAACAATATAAAAAAAAATGTGCAAATAAATCACGTTTGTTGTAAGAGAGCCATTCTAAATATGTATTTTATGCTGTTAAGTATTTGTAGTTACAGCGGTTACATTGTACGAAGCGCACCTGTTATGACTTTGTTTTAGTTTCCATAATTGTACATAGATGGCGTAAGTTGTGACATAGACCGCGCTATTGAAAGTTGTATTGCGTTACATAAATATATTTGGTACCATTGGTTTCTATCCCCTTTTAAGGAACATAAAAATAATTCTTTGGTTGTTTTCAAGCCTGGTTTTACTCAGTTCCTGCATCCCTCGGATGATTCCTGCAGGCCTATAGTAAAACACCCTCAAACATTGGATCCGGCTTGAAGGACTTACATACATCAACTGTGTAAATTCAAATGTCTATCTGACACGTCTAACAAGTAGATGAAGTCGTTTTCAACAATGTCATTAACTTTTCAAGGAGGTTGCACGTCGTCTGGTAGAAGCCTCTCGTGTCTAGCGATCTGGGGCTTTTCTCGCTCAGAGAATCAGCACCAGCCATCTTGGCACGATCCTGAGAGACACCGATTTGTGCCATGTTTTCTTCTTTTAATTAGTTTTAACTACTGTTCCTTGTATATATAATTAAGCCTTAATTAAATTGAAGTTAATTAGCAATATTTCTCACCAAACTGATTGCGCAGAACGCAGTAGACACTAATAATAATATTCTGCGTCCAGCTCTCTCCACTACAGCAGGCGCTATCAGGCTGGCTATCAATCTCGTAGCTCCAACGATGATGGTTGCTATGTCTGGCCTTAAAGAACAATGATACAATATATTAAAAACATATACCTACATATGCAAACGCCTGTGTTCCCCGAAGGGGTAGGCAAAGGTGTTGTAATAACAACACCCACTTTTCGCCGAAAATTATAAAGTGCCAACGTGACAGATGGTGAGTCTATTGCTGCCTCAGGTACTATACATACGTCTTTGAATTACATCTCAGACACATGCAAATTTCATCACGATGTGAATTAATTTTCAGAAAACCGCATTGGTAGGGCTCCGCTGGGATTCGAACTTGCGTCGTACAAATACACGAGAACCTAAGTCGTGCAATTAGAGTTTTCGAGCGCATTGTATATACATGTCTCGAACTCGAACAGTTGGGGCCACGGTCCCCCAGGTATTCACTCGCCTGGCTGGAAGATCTTCCCATTGCTGAGCATGATCACTCGTTCTCCCCACAATACCGTCTAGATACCCCCCCTGAATCGTCTCTTGGGCCCTGGTTTAAGTTAAATGGTTAACAGCATCGTTTAAGAACATACCTGATAGAAGACCCAGCTAACTGAAATATAGTGGTAGCGAAAAACAGCACAGCAGCAACTCCACTTGTCTGCTGAAGAGTGCACAGACTCAGCGTGATGAATAGAGACCACCTGTTGGCTTTGACGGTGAAGATCTTGATCCAAGCCTTCCAGCTGTGACCCTCATTAGGATTAGTTCCTTGTACTGACTCAAATACACTGTCTAGATCATCCAGTCTGCCTAGATAGCGGAGAGTTTCTTTAGCTTCCATTTCTTTGCCTGAATGGAGATTGATGTTAATGTTAGAGCCTTTATTCGGCGAAATGAATGCCCCGCGGATTCACTCGCGTAGACTAAATTTCGTGGGTGACCCAAGGAACCCTAATGTTTTTTTTAAGTGAAAGTAGCGAAGTTACTCCTTGTAACATTAGCTATCGGTCAGTCCCGGTGAAATCGGTCCAGCCGTTACGGAGATTAGGAACAAACAGACAGACAGAGAAAAAATAAAAATGTTTTTATATGTGAGTACCGTATACGTCATGTACCTTCATAAATGCATTTAGAGAAAAGATGTTAATGTGAAAAGTATATGTATGTATAGATATAGAGAAAGTTATTTTACCTTTGATAGCATAGTAGACAGGTGATTCTGGTATGAATAGTATTCCGATCACGTGGACTATGTTCACCACGAGGGCGATGTAGCCCGTCGCTGCGTAGGACACGAAGGGCCCGATGCAATACGCTGCTAGGGTGCCTGATATGCCTACTATTGATGTTGATGTTAACAAGATGCCTCGGATGTTTGTTGATCTGAAAAAATAAATATCAATATAGTGGATTGGGCAATACAAACCTTTCCTCTTTATAATTTAGAATTAGAATATCTATACAGATAAATACAATTGAAGTGTTTGTTTGTAATTACAAAATAAGAGCTTTTCACCTAATGCATATGAAAGTATACACGCTACTGACACAAAAAAACCAAGTTTTTAAATTTTTTCTCCGTCTGTCTGTCTGTCTGTTTGTCCGGGTAATCTCTGAAACGGCTGGACTGATTTTAACGGGACTTTCACTGGCAGGTAGCTGATATATCAAGGAGTAACTTAGGCTACTTTTATTTATTAATAATATTAGGGTTCCGCGACAATAAGGATGAAACTAAATCTGCGCGGGTGAAACCGCAGGGCACAGCTAGTATTATTATAAATTAGGATAGATACCGTATATACTTTCATATGCATTTAGTGAAATGCTTGGAATTACAAACAAACACTTCAATTGTATTTATCAGTATAGATGTATCTACCAGCTAGTATCATTGGTACCCACGCAATCCGGTTTTCAAATTCGTAATTCTGAGCCTAAGAATTCAAAAATATTCAAATTTTAATATAATTTCAAACCGGTCAGACTAAATATATAATTTAAATGAGATCTTCATTTAAAATACTGCTACTAACTTAGTCATCTGATAAGCATTTTGTACAATGACTGCCTACGACTTCGGTTGAAAAAAATATTGAAAACTTGCGAAGCACTTTAAATTTTTTTATTCACAAGTTCCAAAGAATATATCTCGAAAATCTACTTTTTCGTAGGTGAGTTAAAAATATACCTCGAGGAGCTCTAGGCAGAGTTGCTATTGCGCACATGATTCGATCAGCAAAGTTAAGCAACCATACGCCTAGCCATTAGTTGGATGGGTGACCGCCCGAGTTCAGTTCGTTCGAGAGCACGTTAAGCCGTCGGGCCCGGTTGCCAATTTAACATCTTTGGCAATTGTCACAGGTCAGTCAGAGGCCTATGAAAGTCTGACAACTGGTTTAATCCAGATTACCGATTTTCCTCGAAAAAGGGGTTTACGAAGGTCAAATAGCAGTCGCTTCGTATAAAAACCATATAATCAGCCACATCGGGTTGAATCAAGTGCCGACATACATAGGATAAGACCGGGGAGATGATGAGCTAAAAATATACCTAAGCTATGAACAAACTAACAACCTGCACCTAATTTATTGTATAATATAACTGGCTATTAAGTTAACTCATGACAAATAATATATTTAAACAGAAAAATAACATAAAAAAAGCAATTAGTTTAATTTGGTCGTAAAACCTTCAAACGACATCGCACTATGGTCACATGGCTTGCACGTGGATTATCCTAACATTCTACAGGTTGTCCTGCCTTCTTTATGGACATTAAATGTATAAAAAAAAGATAGCATTAGCATAGCATTTTTACTTATTATAAGCGACGCAAGTCCGAATCCCATCGGGGCCTAAGGGCCTAGTGCGAGTTTTTCACTGCCGCCGTCACAAGTCACCGCGTCGACGTAAACGCAGATTTGTATAGGATCGGAACAGCGCCTCTTTCGGCCTAAAGATACTGTTGTGAGCCCATACAAAATAAATCTGCGCTTAGGTCGATGCGATGACTTGTGACGGTGATTATAAGAAAACTTGCACTGGGCACTTTGTACGAATGAGTTTTTTTTAAAACTTACGTGATTTCACACCACGTAAGTTTGTGAAATCACTTAATCATCTGTCACGTTGGCACCTAATCATCTTCGGTGAAAAGTGGGTGTTGTTATTACACCTCTGCCTACCTTTGGGGAATAAAAGCAAGAGCATATGTATGTATGTTATTATATCCGTGGTCTGGTAGCCACAGTGAAAACTTTGCTTAGTTTGGGACGATATGATTTATTTAAATTTAGGTATACTAAATGAATTTGAATTGAAATTTAATACTGAACGCACTTCCAAAATGTGAATTCTTGAGCCGGCAACAAATTAACGTACGTAGGTGCGGATTTCTTTCTGCATGTAGATAAGATCAATGACCTTTGCAAACAAGCACGTTGGACTGGCTTTACCTGGAAACTTGTTGTGTCAATTTTATACGCGCTATTTTGGCGTTGTTGTCTATTAATGGCTCAGTAAAATAAGAAAATTATATAAGATTATTTTATTATTTTTCTCTGTCTGTTTACATACATATATATATACTCAAACCTGTATTCCAAAGGAGTAGGCAGATGTGTTGTAATAACAACACCCACCTTTCACCGAAGATGATTAAGTGGCAAAGTACGAATCATGAGACAGATGGTGAGTCTATCGCCGTCTCAGGCACAATACATACGTTATTGAATTCTCAGACATGCAGGTTTCCTCACGACGTTTTCCTTCACCATACGTGGTGTGCAATCACTGCACATACTTTTTTTATATAGAGCTTACATATGTATGTCTATCTATATCTATACAGTACAGATAAATAAAATTGAAGTGTCTGTTTGTAACTGCAAAATAACAGTTTTTCACTAAATGCATATAAAAGTATACACGGTACAGACACAGAAAAACCAATTTTTTAAATTGTTCTCTGTCTGTCTGTCTGTATGTTTGTTCCGGGCTATCTCCAAAACGGCTGGACGGATTTTGACGGGACTTTCACTGACGGATAGCTAATGTTACAAGGAGTAACTTAGGCTACTTAGATTTTTTAAAACATTAGGGATCCGCGGGCAGCCATGAAATTAAAATCTATGCGGGTGAAACCGCGGGGCACAGCTAGTATACGTATAAAAAAGGAAACGAAAAAATACTCACGCAATTTCCCCAACGTAAACCAAATTGCTCACGGTGACCATTCCCATGCCGAGTCCACTAATGATCCTTATTGCGTACACCATAGAGATGTTTTTCGTAGTGATGATCAGCACGATGGCCAGCAGGTTGAGGAGGCCTCCGAGGAACAAACATGGCTTCCTTCCTACTATGTTTGATAAATAACTTGGGATGTATGGACCTAGAACAACAAGGAATACATACTAGGTTTTAACACTTCCTGTATAAGAGAGAGCCGTGGTGGCCGTGGGGTTAGAGCAGTCATCTGCGGCCCCCAATAGCCAGGTTCTAAAAGTTTGGCTATGGTAGCGCCTGCCTGTCGTAAGAGTAGACTAGGCGGGGGCCGGAGGGCTTGCTGGCGGTGGTCGGGGTGGGAGCTTTGAACACCGAGCCGCGGGCCCGGGAAGGTGCCTTGCACAGCGAGGACTCCAGGGGCGGCGACACAGCTGCCCTGAGATGTGTCCCAGTAAAGTGTGGGGGTACACCGGTGGGAAAGCAGATGTTTCAAGGAGTGACTTAAGCTTATTTTATTTAGAAACCATATTAGGGTTTCGCGACAATAAGGATGAAACTAAATCTCTGCGGGTGAAACCACAGGACACAGCTAGTCCCATATAAATATGTAGAGTAGGTAGAAGATGATTAAAAAGTGCAGTTGAATTTGCAAATGAGGGTTTTTTTTCCGATAACTTGTCCTTAAGGTTGGCAAAACTGGTTTCAAGTCCTTAAATATGTTAATTTTAAAACTGGTTATAAAGAACAAAAAAAACAAGTTCGGTAATGCAACAGGACGATTGTACAAAATTGTGAAAAGGCTGTTTGGTTTGATAAGCTAATTAATTACAGGAATGTGTAATTAATTAATCCCCTAATATGTATATAGCACCCCGTTTCGGGGTCCCCTAAGGGTTAAGCAGGTGTTGTAACAGCAACACCCACATTTCACAGAATATGATTAAGTGCCAACGTGACGGAGGGTGATTCCATCGCTGTATCAGGCACTATACATGCGTTGATGCTTTTATTTACTTCTCGGACATACGCAGGTGTCCTCACGATGTTTCCCTACACCGTAAAGCACAAAGATTTTAGAAAATCTCATTGGTACAGGCCGCTGGGATTTTCAAGTCACGTGCATATTTATGAAAGGCGTGGTTACTGTCTACCCTTTTGGAGAACCCTTGGAGAAGATGGAGAACCTTATTCTAGCTTTAGGTAATGAAATAAACCTACCAACAATAGCTCCAATATATAAGAGAGATCCGATGAAGGCAGCTTGAAAATCTGTTATTAATTCTGGTAACGGTGTCTGGTTCTTATCTTGAAGCTTTGGGATAATAGGGGCCGACCAGCCCACGCTGTAGCCATCGATGAACTGGCCTATGTTTACTGAAAACAAAGTTAATTCACGTTATACATGAGACTGCAGAGATGGGTGTGAGGCGCAATGATTCTGAACCAGGGAGCCTACCATCATCAGCTTAAGCAGAGCGTATTAACGACGCGTTATTGTCTAAGGTTTCTCTCTTCGCACTCGACGTCGAGTCTTTGAAATTAGACTTTATCATCAATGTATTTATCAACTCGCGAACGTCACGCGGTTTCAACCGCGTAGTTCCCGTTTCCATGGGAGTACGGGGATAAAATATAACCTGTGTTACTCGCTGATGATGTAGCTATCCATTGCTGAAATAATTTTCAAGATCGGTTGAGTAGTTTCGGAGCCTATTCAATGCCAACAAACATGCAAAAAAACAATCAAATCATTCCTCTTCATAATATTAGCGTAGATTTCCTATGATTGAAACCGACGTTCGACGTCGAGTCAAGTGCTACCCTGAGAGACCTTACAGAATAAGACGGCTGAATTTTTACGTTTTATTTTGGTACCGTTAAATTAAATGTCAAAGCTAAGAAGTCTCTAATACGCGCTGCTTAAGCAAACAAACTCAAACTCAAATAAATTCTTTATTCGATTAAACTTTTTACATAATACTTTCAAATCGTTAGAATAACATAATTATACAGGATTATACATGCTACCCCCAGGTTCGGAAGGTTGCTTTTAATAAAAAGAAGGATCTAATTACCGAAGGAATTTCTGAGTTTCTTGCCTCCTGGCAAGTAATTACTCTTTTCAAAAATATTATAGTTTTAAAAATACAAAATAAAAGTATCAATTTCATAGTTGACATCTAGGTAAGAATTAGTTTACAAGGGGAAGTCTGAAACCTGTGATAGTTGAAGAATAAACGGGGTTAAGGACAGTGAAAATGAAAATGAAAATGATTTAAAGCATACAGTCACGGCGATGTTTGAACGGTTGAAAACCTGTACATAAGTTGTTGCATGACATTCAAATTTATACAGATAATTTAAATTTAAGTGTCTGTTTGTAATTCCAAAATTACAGCTTTTCACTAAATACATATGAAAGTACACGCTACTGACACTGAAAAATAAAGTTTTAAATTTTTTCTCTGTCTGAACCACGGGGCACAGCTATTCTATAATATAATATACTAGCTATGCCCTGCGGTTTCACCCGCGTAGATTTAATTTCATGCTTTATGTCGCGGAACCCTAATATTTTTAATAAATAAAAGTAGCCTAAGTTACTCCTTGAAACATCAGGTACCTGCCAGTGAAAGTCCCGTTAAAATCGGTCCACCCGTTTCAGAGATTACCCGGAACAAACAGACAGACAGACAGACAGAGAAAATTTTTAAAACTTGTTTTTTTAGTGTCAGTAGCGTGTATACTTTCATATGCATTTATTGAAAAGGTATAATTTTGTAATTACAAACAGACATTTCAATTTTATTTATCGGTATAGATGTATAGGTATAGATACATATACTGTATGTTTTGATATAAAAATAGATTATACCTTCTTACGTCAAATACTTATAGACAGTAACATTTTACTTACGTCAATGTATGTTTGTGTGTAAATATTTACACAAATATAATCATTTTCAATAAAGTAACAATAATGGATTCATGCTCCTTATTTGTCAATTGCCAATAAAGTATTTTATTCATCGTCAGACTGCCTCGTTGGTCTAGTGGTACTGCTACTGCGCAACACTAAGTGCTGGGTTCGATTCAAGGATCGGGCAAAGTGTTATTGGATTTTCTATTCGTGATTTTCCAGTAGTAGCCCGGAGTCTGAATTATACGTCCATTGATGAAAGAATTTTCAAGATCGGTCCAGTACTTTTTGAGCCAATTCGTTACAAACAAACATACAAATCTTTCCTCTTTATTTGTATAGATAGGTATAGATCTAATTTTTTTCTCCGTCTGTCTGTCTGTCCGTCTGTCTGTCTGTCTGTCTGTTTGTTCCGGGTAATCTCTGAAAGGACTGGACCGATTTTAACGGGACTTTCACTGGCAGGTAGCTGATGTTTCAAGGAGTAACTTAGACTACTTTTATTTATTAAAAATATTAGGGTTCCTCGACAATAAGGATGAAATAAATCTACGCGGATGAAACCGCGAGGCACAGCTAGTCTTAACAGATAAATAAAATGCATATGAAAGTTTATACAAAACCAAAAGGTAGAAAGTATTTTTTTTATTTCTGTCTGACTGTTTGTTCCGGCTTTGTTCGATTTTGGATTGTTCTCCATAGTACTCTGTTTTCCTTTACATTAACTCTACTCGGGTAATACCGCGGGGCACAGCTAGACGATGTATAAAGCTGAAGAGTTTGTTTGTTTGCCTGGACCCGCTAATCTCAGGATCTACTGGTCCGATTTGAAAAAATATTTCAGTTTTAGATAACTTATTTATCAGGGAAGGTTTATGACGCTGTGTAAACGAAGTCGCGTGTTAAAGTTAGCGTTAGCCCAAAGTAACTATTCCACGCAGGCGAAGTCACGGGCAGAAGATAGTTTGACAATCGGTTACACATTTGTACAATGTGATATAATATATAATTTTTTAGTTTTTGATGCTTCACTTTGTATTTATAACTAGCTGTGCCCCGCAGTTTTACCCGCATAGAGTTAATTTCGTAGGTGTCCCATGGAACCCTAAAGTTTTTTTTAAATAAAAGTAGCCTAAGTTACTCCTTGTAATATTACCTACCGGCCAGTGAAAGTTCCGTTAAAATCGGTCCAGCCGTTTTGGAGATTACCCGGAACAAACAGACAGACAGATAGACAGAGAAAATTTATAAACTTGGTTTTTTAGTGTCAGTATCGTGTATACTTTCATATGCATTTAGTGAAAAGCTGTTATTTTGGAATTACAAACAGACACTTCAATTTTATTTATCTGTATAGATGTACGATAAAAGTATAGAGGTATTAATTACCTAAATTTGAGTAATCAGAATGTCGATTATTCATAATCTACTTACGCGGTTGAAAAGCGAAAAATATTTTATTTACTTAAATCTTAGGTCACGCTTCAGCACCAGAGGTTTCTTATGTTACGCGATTCAAAGTAGCTTGGCAGGTGTTTATATTGACATGATTAATTATAAAGCTGTGCCCTGCGGTTTCACCCGCGTAGATTTAGTTTTATTCCCGCGGAACCCTAAATGTTTTTTTTATAATAAAAGTAGCCTTAGTTACTCCTTGGAACATTAGCTATCTGCCAGTGAAAGTCCCGTTAAAATTCCCGTTTCGGAGATTACCCGGAACAAACAGACAGACAGACAGGAAAACATTTTAGAAATCGGTTTTTCTGCCAGTGTCGTATATACTTTCATATGCATTTACTGAAAAACTGTTATTTTGGAATTACAAACAGATACTTCAATTTTATTTATCTGTATAGATTGAAATAATCCATTTTCTACTTCGAAATAAAAATATTTATAGAAATTAAGACGTTGGTAATTTTTCTACGAAGTAAAAGGTAGTATGGGAAAATTAAAATGTACTTACCACAAGCCACGATTAAAATCTGAGTTTTTAAATAAGTTGCCATCTTAAATATTAAATATAGGAATAAATACTACACTTGACTAGGAATATAAATATGAATAGGCGATGCTTAACATTCAAAATTCACTTTGAACCGTCGAATACTAAAGAATACGACTAATACTAATTACGCATAATTGTATTTTTACAAATGTAAATGTAGGAATTATTTAAGGAATGACATTTCTATTTATGAATCTACAAAACATAATATAAGTACTGTTCCGTACGACGTTCGGTATAAAACTGTAACAATTCAAAATTATTTAATTAAACAGATTTGCTCGACACATGTGGACTTCATATAAACTGGTTATTGAAATAACACTATGGCGCTATAAGACATTAGGTATCAATAAAATTAACTTACTTCTTTGTATTTGTCGTATAGAAAGAGAAAAACAAACATAAGTCTGTCCAATAAAAGATATTATATTACACGCGACGCTTGCAGTTATAGTGAGGAAGGCACTCGAGCGCAGCAGACTTGCTTCACGGTGAAGAAAAACATAGTGAGGAAACCTGCGTATACATGTCTGAGAAGTCATTCAAAGACGTATGTATAGTGCCTGAGACGGCGGTAGATTCACGATCTGTCACGTTGACAAGTGTCAATCATCTTCGGTGAAATGTAGGTGTTGTTAATACGAAGTATTCCCTTGTCGTCGAGTCTCGCTATGTCTAGCCAAAAACAATTGCCGGCTACTTCATGTCGAGTGTGTACCAACACCTCTGTCTACCCCTTCGGGGAATATATGCGTGAACATAATATGCTTTTATTATGTATGTATGTAATATGTCTCCTAGTATAGGTCCTGTCATGAGCGCCAGTGTCAGTTATGAGCGCCGACCTTGAATGTGCAGTAGGTCATTAGTCATTTTAGGGGGTTTGTCAAAACTAAAAAGTTATTCATACGCGTTGCTTAAACGATCATAGTTGCCCCCCTGGGGCCTTACCATGAGCTCTTATTGCCATGATAGTTTCACTCATTTATGAGACAGGTGTATGTGACGTGTATTTATCTGTCACTTTCGCACAACTGAAGTATCATTGCAATAAGAGCTCATGGTTGGGCCCCTGGTCTCCTGCAACTAATAATTATACCTACTTCTAAAATATTATTTTCATTTAGCTTTCATATAAAGAACTGGTAAAAGAAAACAACAAGAAACACTAAACACATTTATTAACTCATCATTTCTTGGATCTCATGAAGTGTTTTCCCTTTCGTCTCTGGTATCAAGAAGAATGTGAACAGGAATGCGACCACACACGATCCGCCGAAGAGCCAGAATGTGACGTCACCACCTATGACGTCAACCATGGTGGTAAAGCCAGTGGTGAGCCCGAAGCCGACTAGCCACGTCATAGTGATGGCCAACGCCGAACCGTTAGCGCGAACATTCGCCCGAAACATTTCCCCAACTATCGCGTTCGGGATCGTACCGAAACCTGGATATTGAAAAAAAAAAAATTCATTAAATTTTGCAACGCTTTTAGAAGACCAAAAGTGTCACCTGCCGCTTTATGTAGAGCACAATCACTGTGTCTACAAAGTGACAGACACAGATTATAAAAAAAATATCAATACGTTCGTCAAATTCCGGCATTAGCCGTGGTGGCCTTGGGGTTTAAGCAGTAGCCTGGTACGCAAGCGACACAAGTTCGAATCCCTGCGGGGCCTGTACCAATGAGTTTTTCTAAAAACTTATGGGCAGTGATTTCCCACCACGTGCTTTATGGTGAAGAATAACATCGTGAGGAAACCTGCATATGTCTGAGAAGTAATTCACAGACAAAGTAGGTGTAGTGCCTGAGACGGCGATAGACTCACCATCTGTCACGTTGGCACTTACTCATCTTCAGTGATATTGTTAGTGGGTGTTGTTATTACATCACCTCTGCCTACCCCTTCGAGGAATACAGCCGTGAGCATATAGTCATCAAATTATTTTGAGAAAATAATCTTCTATCCTTAAATTTAACTAAAGATTCAGAATCATTACTGACCAGCTTCGTAAGAGAAGAAGTAAACAATGAGGGCAAACAAGGGTAACCAGCCCAGAACCGCAATTGATGGACTCTCTATCCTGTCCAGGTAAAAGTACACGCCCAAAAGTGTCTGAAAGAAGAAGACGTAATCAGTTTAGTGGTGACTGTACCCGACTGCTAGGTTAGAACTTTTAAGACGTAGGAAAACTGAAACCATTAGACTGTTACGCATAGCGCACATGATTATATTATAAATTCTTAAAAAAGATAGCGCAAGGCGGCCTGAGGTGTGATCACGAGTAATAAGCTCAGTTGGTAGAGCAGCTGCACGTGGGTGCGAGTCTCACCTCATGTTCGTATTAACATTTTTTAGAAACTATAATAATCTTGGTAAGCTATGACATAATTTGGAACATCTCTAAGTTTAAACATCTATGCGCATAGGCACGCGACTGCATGGATGTTATGAAATTATATATGGTCTCATATTATGTGTGGATCAAAATTTTGGACATTTATTTATAATACTATTTGTGCCCCGCAGCTTCACCCGCGTAGACTAATTTCATGGGTAGCCCGCGGAGTCCTAATGTTTTTATTTAAATCAAAGTAGCCTAAGTTACTCCTTGTATCATCAGCTATATATCAGTGAAAATCCCGTTAAAATCGGTCTAGCCGTTTTGGAGATTAGCCGGAACAAACAGAAAGACAGACAGACGGGCAGACAGACAGACAGAGAAAAAATTAAATAAAAGTTTTTTCTTTGTCAGTACCGTGTATACTTTCATGTGCATTTAGTGAAAAGCTGTTATTTTGGAATTACAAACAGACACTTCAATTTTATTTATCTGTATAGATTACAGACAAGAGTCCCTTATAAGAAGATAAAGAAGTTCTTACCAAGCTCAAAGCACAGGCAGCCGTTGAGATCAACAACAATATTTTCCTCCCAGTCCTCTCCACAAATGTAGGTGCTATGATACTTGACACCAGCCGAGTAACTCCAATTATAATAGTGGCTAAATCTGGTCTGATTGAAGACCCAGCTATATGGAAGATCGTGGTAGCAAAGAACAAAACAGCAGCAACTCCACTCGTTTGCTGAAGAGCTCCGATGGTAAACGTTATGAATAACGACCATCTATTAGATTTGAATGTGAAAATTTCAACCCAGTCTCTTAGTCGGCTTGTTAATTCACCTTTCTGCTTTGCAAATGTGTCAATCACTTTTTCTATATCTGCACTGCGGCCAAGCATGTTCAGGGTCTTTGCTGCTTTGGTGTCGTTACCTGAAAATGCAGTTGAGGTTTAATACAAATACAGGCCTATTCTACACCAGTTTCGAATCCCAGCGGGGCCTATACATCTAAAAACTCAAATGGAGTGATTACACACCACGTGCTTTACGGTGCCTGCCCCTTCGCGAAATACAGGGATACATCTCAACCTACCCCGTCTGGGAAGGCTTGAGCATATCTATACATAATATAAAATTCAAAATCCTGGGGGTCCTGATGGACCGACTGACTGACTTATGACCACGCACAGACTTAGCCGTTGATCCTTAAGACAGAACATGTGTTCTTGGTTAGGTCTGTATATCAGACACTAAGAAAGACTTATCCGAAATCTGACTGTCACACAGGTGACGCTGCGGGCGCAAGCTAGTTACTTATAATTTAAATCCCAAGTGTATCCGTCTGTCTGTTATATTTTTGTACTTGACAAAGAACGCGGAACAAATGTTCCATGATAGCGATGATTGTAAAATTTTCGAAGTCCATCAATGATAGATATAAGGGCATCATAAAATCCTAATCTTATAGTTCACTTATGATTCGGTCGTATTTTTTCTTCGTCTAAATATACACCTAAAAACAGTGTATTGTGACACACAAAATGCTTTCAAATTTCTACAGATATAAGATGTACAACATCTTATATCTGTAGAATCATTTAAAACGTAAAATTGTGAGGCTTAGCATAGCTTCAAGTTCTAAATAATTTACTGTCTACAAACACGATATGCTCGTAAAGTAATAAACGTATACGCTTTCATTGCTGTACTCGTTCCTGGAACACCCTATTTTGCATAAAGGCAAGAAACGTTAGTACATTTTTAGAAGAAAGATTTGTATTCTTGTTTGTATGTTTGTAATGAATTAACTCAAAAACTGCTGTGCCAATTTCAAAAATTCTTTCACCATTGGAAAGCTACATTCACTCTAAGTAACATAGGCTACTTTCCCGTGCTACTACGGGAACGGGAACTACGCGGGTTAAACCGCGTGAGGTCCGTTAGTTGTCTATAGGTTAAGGGTTAGGGCATAATGATATATGAGTCGCAGCGCTTCTAGCTATGAGACCTTTCAGTTTTACATCGTATTACTATTTTGGTTAAAGTCTAAAAAATTTAGTTAACTCGCAATCTTATCTTATCTTATACCTTTAAACGAGCAATTCTTGTATATATATAGTCTGGATCTCGGGAACGGCTGCAACGATTTTCATGAAATTTTGTATATAAGGGGTTTCGGGGGCAAAAAACTGATCTAGCTAGGTTTCACTTTCAGAAAACATAGTTTTGACCATGTTTTCATGCACTGAAAAACTCATAAAATATCAATACAATACGACACTAAATTTCGCCGACAACTGTCAAGTTATAATAGCTCAGAGGTAATGCTGTCAGCTTACAAGATGATAACGAAACTAGAGTACCCCGGTTCGAGACTGACGTTCACCGGTTCGATTATTTTCTTTTGGTTCCTTTTTTTTTCTTTTGTGGGAAAATGTTTAATTTTTTGTGAGAAAAAGAAAAGCGTTCGTAAGCTGCAGTAGCTATGTACCTGTCACCATTTATCAGTATCATCATCTCCCTAGCCTTATACTATGTATTGTTGGGGTCGGCACTTGATTCAACCTGATGCGACTGATCACCTGATTTACATACGAAACGACTGCCATCTGACCTTCTGTAGGTTAAACCAGTTTGCTGACTCTATTAGGCCTCCGACTGAAATGTAACGATTGCCAAAGCTGTCCAATTGACAACCAAGACCGACGGCTTAACGTGCTCTCCTAGGCACGGAGGGAACTTGGGCGATCACCCGTCCAACTACTGGCTTGGGTCATGATTGCTTAAAATCGGCAAATAATAGCAACTGTGCCATGAGTCCTCCACCATCAAAATATGATAAATAAACACTTACCCTTCATAGCATGGTATACCGGAGACTCAGGCACGAATATAATGACTCCTATTACGTGGACAATACTGATCACCAGGGCTATGTACCCTGTGGCCACGTAGGATACGAAGGGCCCAACTGCGTAGACCAGCAGAGTTCCTGAGATCCCCACTATAGATGTAGATGTGAGGAGAATGCCGCGAATGTTGGTGGATCTGGGGATGAAAGGTAAGAGCTGGTTGAAATATCAGCATTCTGAAGAGTTTAGGCATCCCATCAAGGCAATATAAAGGTATCATTCTTTAAAAATTCGAATTCAAATTCCAGCGGCCAATGAATTATTTTACAATGATGTCAATCCACGTTCTTTACGGTGAAGGAATACATCGTCAGGAAACATATTTTTGAGGTGCATATGTTTGAGAAATAATTCAAAGACGTACGTATAATGCCTGAGACGGCGATAGACTCACCATCCGTCACGTTGGCAATTAATCATCTTGTGTGAAAAGTGGGTGTCATTATTAAAACACCTCTGCGTCTGCCTACTCCTTCGGGGAGTACAGGTGTGAGCATATGTATGATAAATAAAATATTTAAAAAAAAGGAATTGTAGTCTATGGCAAATTGTGTCTTGTCTGGCTATTCTCATGAGTATTTCAAAAAGGCAACGACTTTTCACTACCTCCCTATGGAAAAATATATAAAACTTATTCAAATAAAATATCTTTTCTTCAATCTTTCACGCTACTTCAACGTTCAAGTGGAAACCATTTGTTACATACGTCACATACGTGCTTCAACTAAACAAACACGTCTTGAATTAAACTGATAATAAAATACAGAGGTGTGTTTGTCTGCGCATTAAAGATGTTTTAATAAAGGATCAAATCCAAGCGGGGCCTGTACAAATGAGCTTTTCTTAATATAACTTATATGCAGTGATTTAACACCACGTGCTGTACGGAGAAGGAAAACATCGTGAGGAATCCTGCGTATGTATATCAAAGACATATGTATAGTGTCTGAGACGGCGATAGACTCACTGTCAGATTGGCACCTAATCATCTTCGGTGAAAAGTGGCTGTTGTTATTACAACACCTCTGCTTACATACAGTCTTGAGCATATGTATAATGGCAGAATGTTTTGGAGAAACAACGCAGCTCAATGGTAAAGTACTACATAATATTAGGCCTGTATATCCCGAATTGGTAGGCAGAGGTGTACCTATGGTACCCCCACGTTTCGCTAGTTATAAGTCCCATGTAATAGGGGGGTGAGCCTATTACCATACTAATAATAACCGGGTACTAATCTACACTCCGGACTGCTACTGGCAAATTATAGATGGAAAACCATGATCTCACCCGCATCAGCACTGGGGACCACTAATCCTACGAAGCAATCTTTACCAATAATTGCCTTTGCAGTCATTTTGGCTTATTCCCAGACATCCACAACCCATAGATTTAGAAAATTTAAGTTTCATACATTAGTGCCCGCGACCTCCTCGACAATAAAATTTCTTGGATATCGTGGTATTAAAATCATGGATGGATAAGCCATGATGGCTTATTCCCAGACATCCACATGAGTCTGTCTCTGTCTGTCTGTATGGCGCGACGAATTAAATACAAGCGCCGGTACCCCAACTATTTTTGCTGAATGCACCAGATGAAAAAGTATATATTGTGTTTTGTGTAAGTAGTTACAGAATAAATAATAGTACTAAGTGTAGCTGGTGGGCAAATCTAAGTTCAATGAATTTCAAGAGGTCTGAAAGTAAACATGAGTGGTGCGAAGATTTGAAATATCAACTTGAGTTGCGTGATAAATGGCTGATGTTTCGTAGAAATACTTTTCAGCTTTATTTGCATCACTTTGATGGATCGTTCATACAGTTAGCGTTATTTTGGAGATTTTTCATAAATATGAAGGTTTCAGCTTCTGGGGATCAACTTATCTTTATATATTCGTATTATTATTTCATTAAAGGAAATCTTTTAGAAAAATGCTTAAATTAATGTATTTTTTTCCAAAGAAAAGAATCAGTTCCGGAGATAGCGATTTTGAGTAAATGAAAGAAAATCATAAGATTTCGCGTGATACGATCACAGAAACAAGGATAAATATTCCTAAAAATGTATGTTTTTAGGCTAGGTATCTTATGTTGCCGAACAATCTGCTACGTTTTCAGTGATTCCCCGAAGGAGTAGGCAGATATGTTGCAATAACAACACTCACTTTCCATTGAAGATGATTAAGTGCCAACGTGACAGATGGTGAGTCCATCGCCGTCTCAGCCACTATACATACGTCTTTGAATTACTTCTCAGACATATGCAGGTTTGCTCACGATGTTTTCTTGCACCGTTAAAGCACGTGGTGTGAAATCACTGCATATAAGTTTTTCAAAACTCATTGGTATAGACCCCGCTGGGATTCCATATAAAGGCTCTCAAAAAACAAAAACAAATATACAAGATAATATCTTCGAACATTACTCACGCAATCTCTCCAACATAGACGATGTTGCAAACAGTAGTGATGCCCATCCCCAGACCGCTGATGATCCTAATGGCGTACACCATCTCTAGGTTTGTGGTGGTGATGACCAAGATATACGATGAGATGTTCAGCGCACCTCCTATTAGTAAGCATGGCTTTCTGCCTATCAGGTTGGACAGGATTCCTGTCACGTGCGGTCCTGAAAAGAAAAATAAGCTGAAATCACTGCGGTGTTTACTGCACTTCAATTGATGCAGTGAAGTCACAAGGTTGACGGTGTAAGAAAACCTGAGTGCCTAGTGCGAGTTTTCTTAAAATCGCCGTCACAAGTCATCGCATCGACGTAAACACAGATTTGTATGGGCTCACAATAGTGTCATCTTTAGGCCGACAGAGGCGCTGTTACGATATACAAATCTGCGTTTACGTCGACGCGGTGACTTGTGACGGCAGCAATGAAAAACTCGCACTAGGCATATGATATGTCTAAGACGAAATTCACTAACGGTGGTACAGATGATTAACATTTGTCGTGGTATGGATATGTTTTGCGGAGGGTTGAGGACAAAGTTGCCAAGAAAGTTATGTTTATGAATATTGATGCTTACAACGGGAGAGGAAGACCTAAGAAACGATGGATGGATTGTGTGAAAGATAATATGACTAGAATGGGAGTGCATACAGGTAAGATGATAGAGCGGAATGGAAGAGAAGAACACATTGCACCGACCACAAATTAACATAGGATAAGGGCAAGAGGGTGATGATGATACAAAGGATTCACTATGTCACGTTGGAATATATTGGGTGCCGTAACACCACTGCCCCTACGCGGATGTGGATGAGAATGCTTGAGCATAGATAAATACATTTCCATGTCATTCAAATATTACTTTGCAATTCGGCTGGCTTCGGAGGAGATGGCGGGATGAGCTTGATGCTTTCAAGAGCGATTGCAGAGGACTTCTGAGGACAGCGAAATTTGGAAGAGAGGCCTTTCCCATCAAGTGGGACACGACAGGCTTATAATAATAATAATAAATGATAATGTAGGATAGCAGGGTCAAATTCAAATTATAAGATTACGTTTCAATATCAGATAAGCAGCAATATATCAATCTAGATTATGCACGCAGACTTTAATCATCTGGATTAATCTTAGATAGATGTATACTTGTATTTTGATGCCTTTCAAATACCTTTGTTTGTAAAAATTATTATTTATATCTTTCTAGAATCCATATATTGGATTGAATACTACTTTTACTTGAGGAAACTTCTAGGAGTTCAGATTAAAACCATGCCGCGATACTTTGAAAGATACTCGACTGGCGAAACAAACTCTATATTCTCTAGTCGACCTCTGATTAAAATTCAAATGCTCAAGATCATTCCGAGCCGTGAGAGTACCATAAGCTGTCGGTCCTGGTTGCCAATTTAACTTCTTTGGCAATCATTACAGGTCATCCAGAACTAAAAAAGTCTGAAAACTAGTTGAATCCAGATTACCGCTTTTTCTCGTAAAAGGGGTTACGAAGGTCAGATGGCAGAATGTCGAATGCAGATGTCGCTTTGTATGAAAATCTGGTGATCAGCCACATTGGGTTGAATCAAGTGCCTACCCCAACAATATAAGGGATAAGGCAAGGGAGATGATGATGGTAGCCCTTGGTCTCGTTCTTAATATGTATGCTTCTACTTACCAATCATAGCTCCGATGTACAGGAGGGATCCGATCCAAGAAGCCTGAATATCTGTAATAACTTGACCCCAAGGGCTGGAGGCAGCATCTTGTAGCTTTGGTATTATAGGAGCAGACCAACCGACGCTGTATCCCACTATTATTTGACCAATGTTAACTGGAAAACAACAGAGATTGAACCTGAATATCTAAGGGATAAGGCACACTTTAATGAGGACAAAAGAGTCACCGGTTCGGAAAATATGCTTCTCAAAACAACAAGAACTGTCTATTCTCAGCCAGGAAACTTTCCTATTGAAAATCCTTAGGAAATGTCATGTGAATTCTTTTCGAATCTTGTATATCTAGTAGTAAGTGTTTGTAGACTCTCACTTAGGCATAGTATAAAAATATAAGATTAGTAAGCAGTATGGAATAGGGATACTTTTTTTTGAAATAAGAATGTTTGCTCCGTCATGCGTGAGGGTATTTTTAAATTTGCTTCTTTATTTACTGTCAAATTAATTTCGAAATGAGAAAAAAAACAAGTAAGTGACGTTAACGCGGTCGGACAAAACGCGACACCTCATACTGACTAAAAAACAGTAAATGCGCTCGTCTCTGTGTACAAATCGTTACAAATATAATATCATACTTTACGATACTGTGACTAAGGTTAAAAAAAATTACCTACTCTTTTTACATGTTGAAACGTTGTCAAAATTCGATTGCGTACCTATTCGGTAAGCGAAATTTTCGTGTCTCGAAATGATTTGATCCGCCATCTTTGGAATTCAATCACAACAATCTTCAAAAATATCAACACATTTGAGCTACGTTAAAATGCAGGGTTATTCGTCGTTTGAACGTCTCAAAACTTAAAGATACTTGAGGCACTAATAGTAAGATATCAATGCAAAGAGCCAGGGCGAAGATGAGAAATTATAACTGTGTCCATGGGCTTCATGAGATGTAAATAACGTAACCATCAAGCATTGTAAAATATTCTTTCAAAAGAGTAATTGTTGAGTTTCTTGCCGGGTTTTTCTGAGCAAAAGCAACCTTCCGAACCCGGTGGTAACATTTATAATCCTATATAATGTTTTATGTCCTTCTGACGATTTGAAAGTACTTTGAAAGGAGTCTAATCAAATAAAGATATTTTGAATTTGAAATTGAATATCGATAAAACTTACTGCACGCCACTATTAGTAACTGCTTCATGATGGACTGTTTAGTTGCCATCTTTAAAGTTTCGTATTCGTACTTTCTTTCTTCCATTTAAACTGAGTTTAAACAACACTCGATTTATTCATATCTTAATTTAACACTAGTATTAACAGCTAGACGGAATAAGCAATTACATTACTTAAAACTGAGGCAGAATTATTGATAGTGATAAGTTTTTAGATTTTGCTAGGAGATAACTTTATTGATTTCGATCTTAATAATTATCTTAGTAGGGCGATTGTTGTTTTATTAGGGATCCATGTTTAATGAGTATTTATTAAGTTATAAAACTAATTTCAGTCGCTATGGAAATGAAAATATTTTTTACAGAAATATTAATTTAGAAGATACAAGTTTTTTTTTAGTAAATTTGTTTTTTTTTTCAATATTATTTTACTTATTAGGGATGATCGCTGTCAGCATTGCCACGTAGAAAAACAATGCTGATTCCCTGAGCGAGAAAAGCCCCAGCCCGCTTGTCACGAGAGCGAGAGGCCTAATACCAAACGAAGATATTAAAATTTTTTTCGTGTAGCTACCTTATAATAAGTCAAATCGCAGTCACATACAAGGAACAAATTAGGAACTAAGTTCCACAATTAAGCCATCCAAATCCTCATTGGTGCAGGACGCTGGGATTCGAACTTGCGTTGCTTGTGAAGCAGGCGACTGCTCAAACCCCACGGCCAACACGGCTCTTACTATGAGTATTATATCGAGTATTCCATCTACTATAACACTTATCTAGCTATCAATCAATCAGCCTAAATATGAGTACTTTACACAGTATAAAATATGAGTTTGCTAAGCAGTATGGAAGTTAGACAAAACATCTGTATCTATATATCTTTTATATAATATATAGTTATAAAATTGAAGTGTCTGTTTGTAATTCCAAAATAACAGCTTTTCACTAAATGCATATGAAAGTATACACGCTACTGACACTAATAACCAAATTTTAAAATGTTTCTCTTATGGACACTCCAATTTTATTTATCTGTATAGATATAAGGGTTCCGCGACAATAAAGATGGAACTAAATCTACGCGGGTGAATCCGCGAGGCACAGCTAGTTTGAAACAAAAAGTTGTCACTTTTAAAGATAATATTAAAAATAACTAAATTATTTACAAAAAAATATCGATCTGAGCTTTTTCGTTCAATGTCAGAAAAATGTCTATGAAACAGGTAAATAGCATATCTCGCTGACATTATGTGACACCCCTTAGTGACATTACACCGGGGTCGCCTATCTCATAAATGCGCGCATCGGTGTGAGTGTGCAATTTCGAACGATTTGTTCTTAGATTCTGCACTGCTTATATTTATACTGTGGTAATTATGTACATAATCATTAAACAGTCTAACAAGACTTGTAAGTGCCGTTCGATTGAGATTACTTTTGTTGTTGGTAGAAAAAGTTCATGGATGGTGACTCAATGAGGAAAATCACAGGTATCTATACTAATATGTATTATAAAGAGGAAAGATTTGTATGTAAGTATGTTAGTGACGAATTGGCCCAAAAAGCACAGGGGGCCTACTCGCTTTCTCTGAAAAACGAAGCTTCGGCCGAAAGTTCGCAAAGTTCCTACCACGGTTATTATTCGTTCTAAAATTACGTCCGAACGTGGTCCGCTAGAAAATTATTTGATGTTTATATTTTCTAAACCAACTTTAATTAAATTATTAGACGAAGAAAAATTTGAGTATGATAAAAACAAAGCGATAATGAAACTACGTTTAATTTACGTCCGTAAACGAAGTTTCGTTTTCGGAGAAAGAGAGTAGACCCCCTGGACCGATTTAAAAAATCTTTCACCATTTGAATGCTACATTATCACTGATTAATATAGGCTATATTTTATCTCCGTACTCCCACGGGAACGGGAACTACGCGGGTACTTTCACTCTTTATAATATTAGTATAGAAAACGAATAGTTGTGTTTGTGTTTATCTGTGGATCTGCCATTGAAACCCTGTGGAGCAATGTCAATTGATCGATATACAGTAGTAGAGTAGTGTCTGTGGAAACAGTCTACATTTTAAGAAATATTGTCTACCTTTAGAATCATTACGAGGGATTTTCGAACGTCTCAAACCGTGACCGTTACGACTGTGCGTGCAATACCTTTCTGCAACTCCAACTTACATGTTCAAAGTACTTGTATGCTATAATACTCGTATTGTATGATATAAACGTTTTACAAGTTGACACCAGCTGGCAAAGTAACATTATCTCCCGCTTGCGCTAATAGAAACGATACAAAATGTATGGAAATGACATAAATCAGTCACGTGACATATGTCATTCCCGTACATTTTTTATCGTTTGTACTAGCGAAGCATGAAGATAATGTTACTTTGTCTACAGGCCCTGTCTCTTCGTTTTACATTCTGAACAAACGCTATGATTTTATTTTTAGTAAAAAATTATTAAAATAGCAATACTCTGACGTACCTTGGGATATTTTAGTTTTAAGTTCGATCTTATACTCAATGAGAACGGATATCTAACTGATTTAACATCAGCAAACTTTCTCGAAGACCATAACAATAATAAGCCAAGTGTATTGTATATATTAATGGCCATTTGCATAAAGTAACGTTTTATCCTTCACAAGGTGAGCTGGTGTCCAAATTTTCCATACAAATACATACATCAAAGACAAGTTTTTGCATGTTAATTTATTAGGTGGATGCTGTTTCGTGATTTTTGTTTTTACACGGCACGTTAAATGATTTATTCGTTTAGTTTTTAATTTGGATGACATTTTAAATAGCCTGTTCCATGTTCTAACAAAAAAATAGATATATCTTTGACATACTATATATATATATACTAGCTGTGCCCCGCGGTTTCACCCGCGTAGATTTAGTTTCATCCTTATTGTGGCGGAACCCTAATATTTTTAAGAAATAAAATTAGCCTAAGTTACTCCTTGAAACATCACCTACCTGCCAGTGAAAGTCCCGTTAAAATCGGTCCAGCCGTTTCGGAGATTACCTGGACCAAACATACAGACAGACAGACAGACGGACAGACAGACAGACAGAGAAAAATTTTATAACTTGGTTTTTTAGTGTCAGTAGCGTGTATACTTTCAGATGCATTTAGTGAAAAATCGTTATTTTGGATTTACAAACAGACAGTTCAATTTTATTTATCTGTATAGATAGGAGCTTTTATCCGTAATTTCGTCGGCGTAATGATATCATAGGTTATCGACCTCATTGTTTTTGCATAATTAATTCATAGAGGAAGGCTTAAGGCTTTATAACATCACATTGCGACCAATAGCGTTGCATCAATGGAAAATAAAATAACGGGTCATCGTTTTTATTGTTACCAAATCGGTTAATATCAAGAGGTACAGTATGTTCATATTATAATAAGTATAGCATAAGCGGTTTCACGAAGTACTTATAGTTATAACTAGCTGCTATTTAGTTTTATCCTTATTGTCGCGCAACCCTAATATTTTTTGTAAATAGAAGTAATCTAAGTTACTCCTTGAAACATCAGCTACCTGTCATTGAAAGTCCGGTTAAAATCGGTTCAGCCGTTTCAGAGATTACCCAGAACAAACAGACAGATAGAGAAAAAAAAAACTTTTTTTTTAGTGTCAGTAGCGTGTATACTTTCATATGCATTTTGTGAAAAGCTGTTATTTTGGAATAACAAACAGACACTTCAATTTTATTTATCTGCATAGAAGATGTATAGATAATATTTAGCCAATCATGTTTTAAAGTCCCATGTAGATGTAGATGCTCATCCCCCGTAAAACTGTGCCAGCTGCGAATATAGACACTGTGTAGTTGAACGCTCGAAAACTTTCATAGCGCGATGTAGGCTGTCTGTTTGTTCACAAACTTGCGATTGTTAGCGAGTAGTGCCGAATATTTACTACGGAAAATCCCGAAGGTCGGTCGTGGGGCCCTTCCCTGTGTATGGTATTCCGATTCGTGTCGAACCGTGATTGGCTGGTTGGGTAGACAATCAGATTCAATTAATATGCTGTTTAATTAAGGCGTTAGTTACGCGGTACTTGTAACGCGTAAATTAAACAGCTCGTATTTAACTAATTTTAATGTTAATGGGACCTTAATTATTAGCATGGAAACCGTGAAATTTACATAATTCTGTGCAAATTGTCATATTGAGTCATCAAATTATAGGAGCTATTTTTGTTTTACTCATGTTAATAAGCGTACAACCTGATGGTAAGCGGTTACTGTAGCGTATGAGTGCTTCAGGGGCGGATCCAGCATTGGGGCCAGGAGGGGGGGTCACATAGTCGTTCGTTCCCAAACGTTTGCCATCATACAAAGTTATTATAATATATTAAATAAATTAAATATTGAAGGCATGTAACTACATGCCATATTTGGATCCACCATACCAATTTTATGTAACTACATAAAATTGGTATGGTGGATCCGCCGTTGGGTGTCTTACTGTCTTAGGGATATTAACCGTGGTCCTACTGATATTAACCCACAGTGGTTCCACGGAATATATTTTTACCCGTAGACTCACTGCTCTAGTTTTAATTTGTCTTTTTTGAAAACATTGATACCTTATGCTAGGGGATACCCGAATCACTCTTGAATGTTTAGCTAGAATTTTGGTCAGTGGGCTCACAGAAACTGACATATTGATAAATAAAAACGAAAGCAGTGGGTCTACGGGTAAAAAATATTGACTGTGGACCCACTGTGGGTCAATAACAATGGAACCAAGGCTAATAGGATTGTCTTACGCGTTCCCTTGTCGGTGCGGGGCCTTGCCGGTGCGAGGCCCCTAATGGATAATCCAGCCCTGATCCCAAGAAATAGGGGGCGAGCCTGTTGTCATAATCCGGGCACTAATCCAGACTCCGGGCTATTACTGTGAAATCGTAATTTTACCGTCGCAAAAATATAGTTAAATTGATTGAAGAAATAAAATTATAATGGTTATAAATAGAAAAGGCAGTAGTATTTCCAACCATTAGACCAACGAGGCCTTCGATCCAATCGCTTAATTATTAATTAGTAAGGATCTTTCACCATAACTTCAAACAACACAATCGAGTCCATATCGTGCCCATATCCAATGATAATCAATTACCTATCAGATCGGACATGAATGCAATCAGTTACTTGATTGCATTTGAATTGATATGTGTCAGTGGGTAATAGCGGCGCCTTTTCAGATTAAACAATTACATAACTATAGGTCCCGTCACGATCTATGAGCGCTCACCTTCAATGCACAGTGATTTTATGAGTCTGTGTAGGACGCGAATGTAAATTTCATCATTCTCGTCATACTTGTGAACAGGTGCTGCTTGTGGGGGCTGGTCTTCTCAGAATACACAATTATACGTAGTACGTACTTTTAGTTGTATATTTAACTAGCTGTGCCCCGCGGTTTCACCCGCGTAGATTTAGTTTCTTCCTTATTGTCGCGGAACCCCAAAATTTTTAATAAATAAAAGTAGCCTAAGTTACTCCTTGAAACATCAGCTACCTACCAGTGAAAGTCCCGTTAAAATCTTTCCAGCCGTTTCGGAGATTACCCGGAACAACCAGACAGACAGAGAAAAAAATTAAAAATCTGGCTGGGCTAGTCAAAAATATAATCAAATAAAGATATTTTTAAATTGAATTTGAATGAAATACATACGTAGTTTTCTCCGCTATTTTCGCTTACCGCTCATAACCTGTATTTTACTGTATGGAAACTTTTCGTTAGCTATAAACACAATCTAATGACATACATTCGGACTACGAAGCCACTTGGTCCTTAATCCGTTAAGTTGCAATCCGAGTGAGGTTTTTAAGCTTCGCAAATCCTCCTTCGGCAGAAATAATATTCGTATGACATCGGTCACGGAAGTTTTGGCCGAGTTTGATTGGCAATCTCACTTGCACAATACCTACACGCTTGGTATTCGGAACTACGGGAGGCTTATTCAGGCTTACTATGATTGTCCACCGCCGTCGTAAAAATATCAAAGATTTATTTGGAACTATGGATACAGTTCCCATGCACAAAAGTTGATAAAATATAAAAAGTAATACATCCCTCCTCAACCATTGTACAAAATGAGTATGTTTTAGTTTCACAAATTTTCAGTAGATGGCGTAAGTTGGGAAATAGATGGCGCTATTGAAAGTTGTATCGCGTTACATATACGTCTACCAATTGTTTCCATTCAACTTTTGACGTCACATTATAACAAACCTTTAGATGTGAACCCTAGTTTTATTTAGTTCCTACAATCTTTAGAAGAACAGTTTGATCCCCCCAAACAACCATTGTATACATAATGTTTTGTTTTGTTATGTATGCTGTGCCCCGCGTTTTCACCCGCGTAGATTTAGTTTAATGCTGTTTTTTATAAATAAAATTAGCCTAAAACACTCCATGAAAAATCAGCAATCTGCCAGTGAAAGTCCAGTTAAAATCCATCGAGCCGTGTAGGCGTGATGCCGTGACCAAGGGAAATGGGGATTGATTTTTATATATAAGATTAGGCCTGGGAGTCAGCATAAAATGGAGCAGTCCTTGGTTGGAATGAAACACCGTAACTAGGGCAGTCCTGGTATATACTGGATCGACCACAACGTAGTAATATGTATTTGCTATATAGAATACGGAAAGAGACTTTCAACAGCGCGATCTAAAAAGATACAACGCCATCTTGAGATACATAGCTAAACTAACTTGGTGAAAGGTATTCTACGTTTAACAACAATTAGAGGGAAGTGAGCAACAAGTTAAGCAGACAGACAGAGAAAAAAATTTAAAATATTTTTTTACCGGTACAGTATATACTCTCATATGCATTTTATTTATCTGAATAGATCCATAGTTTGAATAAGGTTTCATACCAGAATATCCCCGTTGTAGTGATGCGGGACATCTATAAATGTTCAATCTCACGCGCCACCGAGCCGCGATACGAATTTCCCAAACTTTACCTTAAGGACAACTTGGTCAACTATTGCTTAATTCTGCTGTTGTGAGTTTGTTTTCTGTTAAAAAGATTTCTATTTATCTGTGGACAGTAGAAAGTTTAGAAGTATTTGCTGGACATGCGGTTTATATACTCACTAGTCCGAGACTCTCTGCGCAAGATTATATCTGATGGGTAAACTTTCATCAAAATACATTCAGTAGTTTTTTCGTGAAACAGCAACAAAAATACATACATACATACATGCATTCTTACAAATGTTTGCGTTTATAATATTAGTATGTGAGAGCGATTTTGTAGAACACAGCGTAAGGAAAGATTTGCAATCTTCGACGAACAAACATGACGATGGCTTCTGAGATCAGCAGGCCTATCCAAAGCAGCATACGTTCCAATCCGTTAGGGTCCATTACAATCGATATTAAATGTATGGAACATACATTGTGACATTCGTCATTCCCATATATTTTGCATCGCTTGTATTATCGAAGCGTGAGGATAATGTTACATGGCTAAAGAGAGCCTAATGCGAGTTTTATTTTAATTGCCGTCACAAGTGTTGACGTAAATGTAGATTTGTATAGGATCGAACATCGAACGATAGACAGCGCGATCTGTCGGCCCAAAGATGGTGATGTTTCGATCCTATACAAATCTACGTTTACGTCCACGCTGTGACTTGTGACGGCGGCGGTGAAAAACTCGCACTAGGCCCTCAGGCCCTGAGTTTTGATTTTTCATTTTGATACCGTAAAATAAAACGTCAAAGCTAAGAAGTTCTTAATATGCGCTGCTTTAACGATCATAGTTGGCCCTTATCAAGGCTTGTGACAGATGCTGAGGTCACAAGATTCATTGAATTACATTATGTTATATTAAGAAATATTTAAATGTGAAAGTTTGTTTGTCAGTCTACCCTTCTTTCGACTGCCAAGAGATAAAACCATAAAATGTTAATAATACTCGTATATTTTATTAGGTGCTAGAATAGACAAACATGATTCACAAATCAGATAACGTGACTAATACTAAAAAAAAATATTAATTCTATCAACACAGATAAATTTAATTGAAGTGTCTGTATGTCATTCCAAAAACAGCTTTTCACTTAATGCAGAATATGAAACTTCGATATTGACATAAAACAATATATTCTCAGTCTGTCTGTTTATACCGGCTTATCTCTGAAACAGCTGAATCGATTTTAGGGACTTATTCTGACTGATAGCTGATGTTATAAGGAGAAACATAGGCTACATATTACTATAGTTAGTAGTATGTTAACGCGGGTGAAACCACAGGCACAGCTAGTCGTACTTATATCTATTCAGATAAATAAAATCGAAGTGTCTGTTTGTAATTCCAAAATAACAGTTTTTCACTAAATGCATATCAAAGTATATACGATACTGACATGATAAACATTTTTTTTAAATGTTTTTGTGTCTGTCTGTCTGTTTGTTCCGGGTTATCTCCGAAACGGCTGGATGGATTTTAATGGGACAGTAACTTAGGCTACTTAGATTTGACACAACAACATTAGGGATCCATCCGCGGGCAACCATGAAAAGAAACGCGAAAGTTTGAAAGATGTATGGATGTAAGTACGTTTGTTACTCTCACTCAAAAACTACCAAATGGATTTTGACAAAACCTTACAATAATATAGTTTACACATCGCAATAACACATGGGCTATAATTTATAACGATATGGTGTGAATTGTCAAAAATATTAAGGACTAGCTGTCCCCCACGGTTTCACCCACGTAGATTTAGTTTCATCCTTATTGTCGCGGAACCCTAATATTTTTAAGAAATAAAAGTAGCTTAAGTTACTCCTTGAAACATCAGCTACCTGCCAGTGAAAGTCCCGTTAAAATCCGTCCAGTCGTTTCAGAGAAAACCCGTAACAAACAGACAGACACACAGACAGAGAAAAGTTTTAAAACTTGGTTTTTTAGTGTCAGTAGCGTGTATACTTACATAATTATGCATTTAGTGAAAAGCTGTTATTTTGGATTTACAAACAGACACTTCAATTTTATTTATCTGTCTAGATAAGTCAAATCCTGCGCTGACGGAGTCGCGGGCACCAGCTAATTAGTTATACTCGTAAAACGTTTACCAAAATGTGACTTAGTCTCAGGCATACGTAATCAAATGTAAATGTAGGTATTTCATCATCCATTTTCGATTTAATTTAAGAGTTTTGTTTTTAATGCTCGACCAACACCTCATAGATCGTTTCATTACAATACAAACCCATCAATGAAAACCATGCTATAGGATCTAATCTAATAAATATAGTTTTATATTTATGGGATTCGCGGTTTCACCCACGTGCCTGTACTGAACTTCATGAGTACCTAGTTTTATTTCACGGAACACATTTTATTGTATAAAAAATAACCTACGTTACTCCTTGTAGCATTAGCTATCTGGCAGTGAAGTCCTGTTAAAATCGGTCGAGACTTTTCAGGGATGGACCAAAGTGGAGATTTTTTGAAACTGTACTTAATATGAATTTAGTGACTAGCATTTAATTTGGAATTACAAACAGACACTTCAATTTTATTTATCTGTTTTCTGGATTTAGACTAATAGTTGAATAAGTTTAATTGTATATTAAAGCTAAACGAACTTTCTACGAATTTAATCTTCATTGTTAGATATAAATAGAGTGGTATTATGATGCTGATTATATTCACAAGGTCTGGTCTCTATGAGCCTACTCTGCTATACTCTCTTTATAATCAATTTTATCTTCAATAGTTTGCGTAACACTATGCATGCTATTGATATGCAATGATCAAGTACAACATGGGTTGCCTCAATTGATTCGAAACACTGAAACTGCGTTCACGTAAATGACATAATTGGGCGTTCATCCCAAAACAACGTATCCATGATTACTTTTTGAGGCAGAATTATTGATAGTGATAAGTTTTTAGATTTTGCTAGGAGATAACTTTATTGATTTCGATCTTAATAATTATCTTAGTAGGGCGATTGTTGTTTTATTAGGGATCCATGTTTAATGAGTATTTATTAAGTTATAAAACTAATTTCAGTCGCTATGGAAATGAAAATATTTTTTACAGAAATATTAATTTAGAAGATACAAGTTTTTTTTTAGTAAATTTGTTTTTTTTTTCAATATTATTTTACTTATTAGGGATGATCGCTGTCAGCATTGCCACGTAGAAAAACAATGCTGATTCCCTGAGCGAGAAAAGCCCCAGCCCGCTTGTCACGAGAGCGAGAGGCCTAATACCAAACGAAGATATTAAAATTTTTTTCGTGTAGCTACCTTATAATAAGTCAAATCGCAGTCACATACAAGGAACAAATTAGGAACTAAGTTCCACAATTAAGCCATCCAAATCCTCATTGGTGCAGGACGCTGGGATTCGAACTTGCGTTGCTTGTGAAGCAGGCGACTGCTCAAACCCCACGGCCAACACGGCTCTTACTATGAGTATTATATCGAGTATTCCATCTACTATAACACTTATCTAGCTATCAATCAATCAGCCTAAATATGAGTACTTTACACAGTATAAAATATGAGTTTGCTAAGCAGTATGGAAGTTAGACAAAACATCTGTATCTATATATCTTTTATATAATATATAGTTATAAAATTGAAGTGTCTGTTTGTAATTCCAAAATAACAGCTTTTCACTAAATGCATATGAAAGTATACACGCTACTGACACTAATAACCAAATTTTAAAATGTTTCTCTTATGGACACTCCAATTTTATTTATCTGTATAGATATAAGGGTTCCGCGACAATAAAGATGGAACTAAATCTACGCGGGTGAATCCGCGAGGCACAGCTAGTTTGAAACAAAAAGTTGTCACTTTTAAAGATAATATTAAAAATAACTAAATTATTTACAAAAAAATATCGATCTGAGCTTTTTCGTTCAATGTCAGAAAAATGTCTATGAAACAGGTAAATAGCATATCTCGCTGACATTATGTGACACCCCTTAGTGACATTACACCGGGGTCGCCTATCTCATAAATGCGCGCATCGGTGTGAGTGTGCAATTTCGAACGATTTGTTCTTAGATTCTGCACTGCTTATATTTATACTGTGGTAATTATGTACATAATCATTAAACAGTCTAACAAGACTTGTAAGTGCCGTTCGATTGAGATTACTTTTGTTGTTGGTAGAAAAAGTTCATGGATGGTGACTCAATGAGGAAAATCACAGGTATCTATACTAATATGTATTATAAAGAGGAAAGATTTGTATGTAAGTATGTTAGTGACGAATTGGCCCAAAAAGCACAGGGGGCCTACTCGCTTTCTCTGAAAAACGAAGCTTCGGCCGAAAGTTCGCAAAGTTCCTACCACGGTTATTATTCGTTCTAAAATTACGTCCGAACGTGGTCCGCTAGAAAATTATTTGATGTTTATATTTTCTAAACCAACTTTAATTAAATTATTAGACGAAGAAAAATTTGAGTATGATAAAAACAAAGCGATAATGAAACTACGTTTAATTTACGTCCGTAAACGAAGTTTCGTTTTCGGAGAAAGAGAGTAGACCCCCTGGACCGATTTAAAAAATCTTTCACCATTTGAATGCTACATTATCACTGATTAATATAGGCTATATTTTATCTCCGTACTCCCACGGGAACGGGAACTACGCGGGTACTTTCACTCTTTATAATATTAGTATAGAAAACGAATAGTTGTGTTTGTGTTTATCTGTGGATCTGCCATTGAAACCCTGTGGAGCAATGTCAATTGATCGATATACAGTAGTAGAGTAGTGTCTGTGGAAACAGTCTACATTTTAAGAAATATTGTCTACCTTTAGAATCATTACGAGGGATTTTCGAACGTCTCAAACCGTGACCGTTACGACTGTGCGTGCAATACCTTTCTGCAACTCCAACTTACATGTTCAAAGTACTTGTATGCTATAATACTCGTATTGTATGATATAAACGTTTTACAAGTTGACACCAGCTGGCAAAGTAACATTATCTCCCGCTTGCGCTAATAGAAACGATACAAAATGTATGGAAATGACATAAATCAGTCACGTGACATATGTCATTCCCGTACATTTTTTATCGTTTGTACTAGCGAAGCATGAAGATAATGTTACTTTGTCTACAGGCCCTGTCTCTTCGTTTTACATTCTGAACAAACGCTATGATTTTATTTTTAGTAAAAAATTATTAAAATAGCAATACTCTGACGTACCTTGGGATATTTTAGTTTTAAGTTCGATCTTATACTCAATGAGAACGGATATCTAACTGATTTAACATCAGCAAACTTTCTCGAAGACCATAACAATAATAAGCCAAGTGTATTGTATATATTAATGGCCATTTGCATAAAGTAACGTTTTATCCTTCACAAGGTGAGCTGGTGTCCAAATTTTCCATACAAATACATACATCAAAGACAAGTTTTTGCATGTTAATTTATTAGGTGGATGCTGTTTCGTGATTTTTGTTTTTACACGGCACGTTAAATGATTTATTCGTTTAGTTTTTAATTTGGATGACATTTTAAATAGCCTGTTCCATGTTCTAACAAAAAAATAGATATATCTTTGACATACTATATATATATATACTAGCTGTGCCCCGCGGTTTCACCCGCGTAGATTTAGTTTCATCCTTATTGTGGCGGAACCCTAATATTTTTAAGAAATAAAATTAGCCTAAGTTACTCCTTGAAACATCACCTACCTGCCAGTGAAAGTCCCGTTAAAATCGGTCCAGCCGTTTCGGAGATTACCTGGACCAAACATACAGACAGACAGACAGACGGACAGACAGACAGACAGAGAAAAATTTTATAACTTGGTTTTTTAGTGTCAGTAGCGTGTATACTTTCAGATGCATTTAGTGAAAAATCGTTATTTTGGATTTACAAACAGACAGTTCAATTTTATTTATCTGTATAGATAGGAGCTTTTATCCGTAATTTCGTCGGCGTAATGATATCATAGGTTATCGACCTCATTGTTTTTGCATAATTAATTCATAGAGGAAGGCTTAAGGCTTTATAACATCACATTGCGACCAATAGCGTTGCATCAATGGAAAATAAAATAACGGGTCATCGTTTTTATTGTTACCAAATCGGTTAATATCAAGAGGTACAGTATGTTCATATTATAATAAGTATAGCATAAGCGGTTTCACGAAGTACTTATAGTTATAACTAGCTGCTATTTAGTTTTATCCTTATTGTCGCGCAACCCTAATATTTTTTGTAAATAGAAGTAATCTAAGTTACTCCTTGAAACATCAGCTACCTGTCATTGAAAGTCCGGTTAAAATCGGTTCAGCCGTTTCAGAGATTACCCAGAACAAACAGACAGATAGAGAAAAAAAAAACTTTTTTTTTAGTGTCAGTAGCGTGTATACTTTCATATGCATTTTGTGAAAAGCTGTTATTTTGGAATAACAAACAGACACTTCAATTTTATTTATCTGCATAGAAGATGTATAGATAATATTTAGCCAATCATGTTTTAAAGTCCCATGTAGATGTAGATGCTCATCCCCCGTAAAACTGTGCCAGCTGCGAATATAGACACTGTGTAGTTGAACGCTCGAAAACTTTCATAGCGCGATGTAGGCTGTCTGTTTGTTCACAAACTTGCGATTGTTAGCGAGTAGTGCCGAATATTTACTACGGAAAATCCCGAAGGTCGGTCGTGGGGCCCTTCCCTGTGTATGGTATTCCGATTCGTGTCGAACCGTGATTGGCTGGTTGGGTAGACAATCAGATTCAATTAATATGCTGTTTAATTAAGGCGTTAGTTACGCGGTACTTGTAACGCGTAAATTAAACAGCTCGTATTTAACTAATTTTAATGTTAATGGGACCTTAATTATTAGCATGGAAACCGTGAAATTTACATAATTCTGTGCAAATTGTCATATTGAGTCATCAAATTATAGGAGCTATTTTTGTTTTACTCATGTTAATAAGCGTACAACCTGATGGTAAGCGGTTACTGTAGCGTATGAGTGCTTCAGGGGCGGATCCAGCATTGGGGCCAGGAGGGGGGGTCACATAGTCGTTCGTTCCCAAACGTTTGCCATCATACAAAGTTATTATAATATATTAAATAAATTAAATATTGAAGGCATGTAACTACATGCCATATTTGGATCCACCATACCAATTTTATGTAACTACATAAAATTGGTATGGTGGATCCGCCGTTGGGTGTCTTACTGTCTTAGGGATATTAACCGTGGTCCTACTGATATTAACCCACAGTGGTTCCACGGAATATATTTTTACCCGTAGACTCACTGCTCTAGTTTTAATTTGTCTTTTTTGAAAACATTGATACCTTATGCTAGGGGATACCCGAATCACTATTGAATGTTTAGCTAGAATTTTGGTCAGTGGGCTCACAGAAACTGACATATTGATAAATAAAAACGAAAGCAGTGGGTCTACGGGTAAAAAATATTGACTGTGGACCCACTGTGGGTCAATAACAATGGAACCAAGGCTAATAGGATTGTCTTACGCGTTCCCTTGTCGGTGCGGGGCCTTGCCGGTGCGAGGCCCCTAATGGATAATCCAGCCCTGATCCCAAGAAATAGGGGGCGAGCCTGTTGTCATAATCCGGGCACTAATCCAGACTCCGGGCTATTACTGTGAAATCGTAATTTTACCGTCGCAAAAATATAGTTAAATTGATTGAAGAAATAAAATTATAATGGTTATAAATAGAAAAGGCAGTAGTATTTCCAACCATTAGACCAACGAGGCCTTCGATCCAATCGCTTAATTATTAATTAGTAAGGATCTTTCACCATAACTTCAAACAACACAATCGAGTCCATATCGTGCCCATATCCAATGATAATCAATTACCTATCAGATCGGACATGAATGCAATCAGTTACTTGATTGCATTTGAATTGATATGTGTCAGTGGGTAATAGCGGCGCCTTTTCAGATTAAACAATTACATAACTATAGGTCCCGTCACGATCTATGAGCGCTCACCTTCAATGCACAGTGATTTTATGAGTCTGTGTAGGACGCGAATGTAAATTTCATCATTCTCGTCATACTTGTGAACAGGTGCTGCTTGTGGGGGCTGGTCTTCTCAGAATACACAATTATACGTAGTACGTACTTTTAGTTGTATATTTAACTAGCTGTGCCCCGCGGTTTCACCCGCGTAGATTTAGTTTCTTCCTTATTGTCGCGGAACCCCAAAATTTTTAATAAATAAAAGTAGCCTAAGTTACTCCTTGAAACATCAGCTACCTACCAGTGAAAGTCCCGTTAAAATCTTTCCAGCCGTTTCGGAGATTACCCGGAACAACCAGACAGACAGAGAAAAAAATTAAAAATCTGGCTGGGCTAGTCAAAAATATAATCAAATAAAGATATTTTTAAATTGAATTTGAATGAAATACATACGTAGTTTTCTCCGCTATTTTCGCTTACCGCTCATAACCTGTATTTTACTGTATGGAAACTTTTCGTTAGCTATAAACACAATCTAATGACATACATTCGGACTACGAAGCCACTTGGTCCTTAATCCGTTAAGTTGCAATCCGAGTGAGGTTTTTAAGCTTCGCAAATCCTCCTTCGGCAGAAATAATATTCGTATGACATCGGTCACGGAAGTTTTGGCCGAGTTTGATTGGCAATCTCACTTGCACAATACCTACACGCTTGGTATTCGGAACTACGGGAGGCTTATTCAGGCTTACTATGATTGTCCACCGCCGTCGTAAAAATATCAAAGATTTATTTGGAACTATTTATACAGTTCCCATGCACAAAAGTTGATAAAATATAAAAAGTAATACATCCCTCCTCAACCATTGTACAAAATGAGTATGTTTTAGTTTCACAAATTTTCAGTAGATGGCGTAAGTTGGGAAATAGATGGCGCTATTGAAAGTTGTATCGCGTTACATATACGTCTACCAATTGTTTCCATTCAACTTTTGACGTCACATTATAACAAACCTTTAGATGTGAACCCTAGTTTTATTTAGTTCCTACAATCTTTAGAAGAACAGTTTGATCCCCCCAAACAACCATTGTATACATAATGTTTTGTTTTGTTATGTATGCTGTGCCCCGCGTTTTCACCCGCGTAGATTTAGTTTAATGCTGTTTTTTATAAATAAAATTAGCCTAAAACACTCCATGAAAAATCAGCAATCTGCCAGTGAAAGTCCAGTTAAAATCCATCGAGCCGTGTAGGCGTGATGCCGTGACCAAGGGAAATGGGGATTGATTTTTATATATAAGATTAGGCCTGGGAGTCAGCATAAAATGGAGCAGTCCTTGGTTGGAATGAAACACCGTAACTAGGGCAGTCCTGGTATATACTGGATCGACCACAACGTAGTAATATGTATTTGCTATATAGAATACGGAAAGAGACTTTCAACAGCGCGATCTAAAAAGATACAACGCCATCTTGAGATACATAGCTAAACTAACTTGGTGAAAGGTATTCTACGTTTAACAACAATTAGAGGGAAGTGAGCAACAAGTTAAGCAGACAGACAGAGAAAAAAATTTAAAATATTTTTTTACCGGTACAGTATATACTCTCATATGCATTTTATTTATCTGAATAGATCCATAGTTTGAATAAGGTTTCATACCAGAATATCCCCGTTGTAGTGATGCGGGACATCTATAAATGTTCAATCTCACGCGCCACCGAGCCGCGATACGAATTTCCCAAACTTTACCTTAAGGACAACTTGGTCAACTATTGCTTAATTCTGCTGTTGTGAGTTTGTTTTCTGTTAAAAAGATTTCTATTTATCTGTGGACAGTAGAAAGTTTAGAAGTATTTGCTGGACATGCGGTTTATATACTCACTAGTCCGAGACTCTCTGCGCAAGATTATATCTGATGGGTAAACTTTCATCAAAATACATTCAGTAGTTTTTTCGTGAAACAGCAACAAAAATACATACATACATACATGCATTCTTACAAATGTTTGCGTTTATAATATTAGTATGTGAGAGCGATTTTGTAGAACACAGCGTAAGGAAAGATTTGCAATCTTCGACGAACAAACATGACGATGGCTTCTGAGATCAGCAGGCCTATCCAAAGCAGCATACGTTCCAATCCGTTAGGGTCCATTACAATCGATATTAAATGTATGGAACATACATTGTGACATTCGTCATTCCCATATATTTTGCATCGCTTGTATTATCGAAGCGTGAGGATAATGTTACATGGCTAAAGAGAGCCTAATGCGAGTTTTATTTTAATTGCCGTCACAAGTGTTGACGTAAATGTAGATTTGTATAGGATCGAACATCGAACGATAGACAGCGCGATCTGTCGGCCCAAAGATGGTGATGTTTCGATCCTATACAAATCTACGTTTACGTCCACGCTGTGACTTGTGACGGCGGCGGTGAAAAACTCGCACTAGGCCCTCAGGCCCTGAGTTTTGATTTTTCATTTTGATACCGTAAAATAAAACGTCAAAGCTAAGAAGTTCTTAATATGCGCTGCTTTAACGATCATAGTTGGCCCTTATCAAGGCTTGTGACAGATGCTGAGGTCACAAGATTCATTGAATTACATTATGTTATATTAATAAATATAACATAAATAAAATATTTAAATGTGAAAGTTTGTTTGTCAGTCTACCCTTCTTTCGACTGCCAAGAGATAAAACCATAAAATGTTAATAATACTCGTATATTTTATTAGGTGCTAGAATAGACAAACATGATTCACAAATCAGATAACGTGACTAATACTAAAAAAAAATATTAATTCTATCAACACAGATAAATTTAATTGAAGTGTCTGTATGTCATTCCAAAAACAGCTTTTCACTTAATGCAGAATATGAAACTTCGATATTGACATAAAACAATATATTCTCAGTCTGTCTGTTTATACCGGCTTATCTCTGAAACAGCTGAATCGATTTTAGGGACTTATTCTGACTGATAGCTGATGTTATAAGGAGAAACATAGGCTACATATTACTATAGTTAGTAGTATGTTAACGCGGGTGAAACCACAGGCACAGCTAGTCGTACTTATATCTATTCAGATAAATAAAATCGAAGTGTCTGTTTGTAATTCCAAAATAACAGTTTTTCACTAAATGCATATCAAAGTATATACGATACTGACATGATAAACATTTTTTTTAAATGTTTTTGTGTCTGTCTGTCTGTTTGTTCCGGGTTATCTCCGAAACGGCTGGATGGATTTTAATGGGACAGTAACTTAGGCTACTTAGATTTGACACAACAACATTAGGGATCCATCCGCGGGCAACCATGAAAAGAAACGCGAAAGTTTGAAAGATGTATGTATGTAAGTACGTTTGTTACTCTCACTCAAAAACTACCAAATGGATTTTGACAAAACCTTACAATAATATAGTTTACACATCGCAATAACACATGGGCTATAATTTATAACGATATGGTGTGAATTGTCAAAAATATTAAGGACTAGCTGTCCCCCACGGTTTCACCCACGTAGATTTAGTTTCATCCTTATTGTCGCGGAACCCTAATATTTTTAAGAAATAAAAGTAGCTTAAGTTACTCCTTGAAACATCAGCTACCTGCCAGTGAAAGTCCCGTTAAAATCCGTCCAGTCGTTTCAGAGAAAACCCGTAACAAACAGACAGACACACAGACAGAGAAAAGTTTTAAAACTTGGTTTTTTAGTGTCAGTAGCGTGTATACTTACATAATTATGCATTTAGTGAAAAGCTGTTATTTTGGATTTACAAACAGACACTTCAATTTTATTTATCTGTCTAGATAAGTCAAATCCTGCGCTGACGGAGTCGCGGGCACCAGCTAATTAGTTATACTCGTAAAACGTTTACCAAAATGTGACTTAGTCTCAGGCATACGTAATCAAATGTAAATGTAGGTATTTCATCATCCATTTTCGATTTAATTTAAGAGTTTTGTTTTTAATGCTCGACCAACACCTCATAGATCGTTTCATTACAATACAAACCCATCAATGAAAACCATGCTATAGGATCTAATCTAATAAATATAGTTTTATATTTATGGGATTCGCGGTTTCACCCACGTGCCTGTACTGAACTTCATGAGTACCTAGTTTTATTTCACGGAACACATTTTATTGTATAAAAAATAACCTACGTTACTCCTTGTAGCATTAGCTATCTGGCAGTGAAGTCCTGTTAAAATCGGTCGAGACTTTTCAGGGATGGACCAAAGTGGAGATTTTTTGAAACTGTACTTAATATGAATTTAGTGACTAGCATTTAATTTGGAATTACAAACAGACACTTCAATTTTATTTATCTGTTTTCTGGATTTAGACTAATAGTTGAATAAGTTTAATTGTATATTAAAGCTAAACGAACTTTCTACGAATTTAATCTTCATTGTTAGATATAAATAGAGTGGTATTATGATGCTGATTATATTCACAAGGTCTGGTCTCTATGAGCCTACTCTGCTATACTCTCTTTATAATCAATTTTATCTTCAATAGTTTGCGTAACACTATGCATGCTATTGATATGCAATGATCAAGTACAACATGGGTTGCCTCAATTGATTCGAAACACTGAAACTGCGTTCACGTAAATGACATAATTGGGCGTTCATCCCAAAACAACGTATCCATGATTACTTTTTGAGGCAGAATTATTGATAGTGATAAGTTTTTAGATTTTGCTAGGAGATAACTTTATTGATTTCGATCTTAATAATTATCTTAGTAGGGCGATTGTTGTTTTATTAGGGATCCATGTTTAATGAGTATTTATTAAGTTATAAAACTAATTTCAGTCGCTATGGAAATGAAAATATTTTTTACAGAAATATTAATTTAGAAGATACAAGTTTTTTTTTAGTAAATTTGTTTTTTTTTTCAATATTATTTTACTTATTAGGGATGATCGCTGTCAGCATTGCCACGTAGAAAAACAATGCTGATTCCCTGAGCGAGAAAAGCCCCAGCCCGCTTGTCACGAGAGCGAGAGGCCTAATACCAAACGAAGATATTAAAATTTTTTTCGTGTAGCTACCTTATAATAAGTCAAATCGCAGTCACATACAAGGAACAAATTAGGAACTAAGTTCCACAATTAAGCCATCCAAATCCTCATTGGTGCAGGACGCTGGGATTCGAACTTGCGTTGCTTGTGAAGCAGGCGACTGCTCAAACCCCACGGCCAACACGGCTCTTACTATGAGTATTATATCGAGTATTCCATCTACTATAACACTTATCTAGCTATCAATCAATCAGCCTAAATATGAGTACTTTACACAGTATAAAATATGAGTTTGCTAAGCAGTATGGAAGTTAGACAAAACATCTGTATCTATATATCTTTTATATAATATATAGTTATAAAATTGAAGTGTCTGTTTGTAATTCCAAAATAACAGCTTTTCACTAAATGCATATGAAAGTATACACGCTACTGACACTAATAACCAAATTTTAAAATGTTTCTCTTATGGACACTCCAATTTTATTTATCTGTATAGATATAAGGGTTCCGCGACAATAAAGATGGAACTAAATCTACGCGGGTGAATCCGCGAGGCACAGCTAGTTTGAAACAAAAAGTTGTCACTTTTAAAGATAATATTAAAAATAACTAAATTATTTACAAAAAAATATCGATCTGAGCTTTTTCGTTCAATGTCAGAAAAATGTCTATGAAACAGGTAAATAGCATATCTCGCTGACATTATGTGACACCCCTTAGTGACATTACACCGGGGTCGCCTATCTCATAAATGCGCGCATCGGTGTGAGTGTGCAATTTCGAACGATTTGTTCTTAGATTCTGCACTGCTTATATTTATACTGTGGTAATTATGTACATAATCATTAAACAGTCTAACAAGACTTGTAAGTGCCGTTCGATTGAGATTACTTTTGTTGTTGGTAGAAAAAGTTCATGGATGGTGACTCAATGAGGAAAATCACAGGTATCTATACTAATATGTATTATAAAGAGGAAAGATTTGTATGTAAGTATGTTAGTGACGAATTGGCCCAAAAAGCACAGGGGGCCTACTCGCTTTCTCTGAAAAACGAAGCTTCGGCCGAAAGTTCGCAAAGTTCCTACCACGGTTATTATTCGTTCTAAAATTACGTCCGAACGTGGTCCGCTAGAAAATTATTTGATGTTTATATTTTCTAAACCAACTTTAATTAAATTATTAGACGAAGAAAAATTTGAGTATGATAAAAACAAAGCGATAATGAAACTACGTTTAATTTACGTCCGTAAACGAAGTTTCGTTTTCGGAGAAAGAGAGTAGACCCCCTGGACCGATTTAAAAAATCTTTCACCATTTGAATGCTACATTATCACTGATTAATATAGGCTATATTTTATCTCCGTACTCCCACGGGAACGGGAACTACGCGGGTACTTTCACTCTTTATAATATTAGTATAGAAAACGAATAGTTGTGTTTGTGTTTATCTGTGGATCTGCCATTGAAACCCTGTGGAGCAATGTCAATTGATCGATATACAGTAGTAGAGTAGTGTCTGTGGAAACAGTCTACATTTTAAGAAATATTGTCTACCTTTAGAATCATTACGAGGGATTTTCGAACGTCTCAAACCGTGACCGTTACGACTGTGCGTGCAATACCTTTCTGCAACTCCAACTTACATGTTCAAAGTACTTGTATGCTATAATACTCGTATTGTATGATATAAACGTTTTACAAGTTGACACCAGCTGGCAAAGTAACATTATCTCCCGCTTGCGCTAATAGAAACGATACAAAATGTATGGAAATGACATAAATCAGTCACGTGACATATGTCATTCCCGTACATTTTTTATCGTTTGTACTAGCGAAGCATGAAGATAATGTTACTTTGTCTACAGGCCCTGTCTCTTCGTTTTACATTCTGAACAAACGCTATGATTTTATTTTTAGTAAAAAATTATTAAAATAGCAATACTCTGACGTACCTTGGGATATTTTAGTTTTAAGTTCGATCTTATACTCAATGAGAACGGATATCTAACTGATTTAACATCAGCAAACTTTCTCGAAGACCATAACAATAATAAGCCAAGTGTATTGTATATATTAATGGCCATTTGCATAAAGTAACGTTTTATCCTTCACAAGGTGAGCTGGTGTCCAAATTTTCCATACAAATACATACATCAAAGACAAGTTTTTGCATGTTAATTTATTAGGTGGATGCTGTTTCGTGATTTTTGTTTTTACACGGCACGTTAAATGATTTATTCGTTTAGTTTTTAATTTGGATGACATTTTAAATAGCCTGTTCCATGTTCTAACAAAAAAATAGATATATCTTTGACATACTATATATATATATACTAGCTGTGCCCCGCGGTTTCACCCGCGTAGATTTAGTTTCATCCTTATTGTGGCGGAACCCTAATATTTTTAAGAAATAAAATTAGCCTAAGTTACTCCTTGAAACATCACCTACCTGCCAGTGAAAGTCCCGTTAAAATCGGTCCAGCCGTTTCGGAGATTACCTGGACCAAACATACAGACAGACAGACAGACGGACAGACAGACAGACAGAGAAAAATTTTATAACTTGGTTTTTTAGTGTCAGTAGCGTGTATACTTTCAGATGCATTTAGTGAAAAATCGTTATTTTGGATTTACAAACAGACAGTTCAATTTTATTTATCTGTATAGATAGGAGCTTTTATCCGTAATTTCGTCGGCGTAATGATATCATAGGTTATCGACCTCATTGTTTTTGCATAATTAATTCATAGAGGAAGGCTTAAGGCTTTATAACATCACATTGCGACCAATAGCGTTGCATCAATGGAAAATAAAATAACGGGTCATCGTTTTTATTGTTACCAAATCGGTTAATATCAAGAGGTACAGTATGTTCATATTATAATAAGTATAGCATAAGCGGTTTCACGAAGTACTTATAGTTATAACTAGCTGCTATTTAGTTTTATCCTTATTGTCGCGCAACCCTAATATTTTTTGTAAATAGAAGTAATCTAAGTTACTCCTTGAAACATCAGCTACCTGTCATTGAAAGTCCGGTTAAAATCGGTTCAGCCGTTTCAGAGATTACCCAGAACAAACAGACAGATAGAGAAAAAAAAAACTTTTTTTTTAGTGTCAGTAGCGTGTATACTTTCATATGCATTTTGTGAAAAGCTGTTATTTTGGAATAACAAACAGACACTTCAATTTTATTTATCTGCATAGAAGATGTATAGATAATATTTAGCCAATCATGTTTTAAAGTCCCATGTAGATGTAGATGCTCATCCCCCGTAAAACTGTGCCAGCTGCGAATATAGACACTGTGTAGTTGAACGCTCGAAAACTTTCATAGCGCGATGTAGGCTGTCTGTTTGTTCACAAACTTGCGATTGTTAGCGAGTAGTGCCGAATATTTACTACGGAAAATCCCGAAGGTCGGTCGTGGGGCCCTTCCCTGTGTATGGTATTCCGATTCGTGTCGAACCGTGATTGGCTGGTTGGGTAGACAATCAGATTCAATTAATATGCTGTTTAATTAAGGCGTTAGTTACGCGGTACTTGTAACGCGTAAATTAAACAGCTCGTATTTAACTAATTTTAATGTTAATGGGACCTTAATTATTAGCATGGAAACCGTGAAATTTACATAATTCTGTGCAAATTGTCATATTGAGTCATCAAATTATAGGAGCTATTTTTGTTTTACTCATGTTAATAAGCGTACAACCTGATGGTAAGCGGTTACTGTAGCGTATGAGTGCTTCAGGGGCGGATCCAGCATTGGGGCCAGGAGGGGGGGTCACATAGTCGTTCGTTCCCAAACGTTTGCCATCATACAAAGTTATTATAATATATTAAATAAATTAAATATTGAAGGCATGTAACTACATGCCATATTTGGATCCACCATACCAATTTTATGTAACTACATAAAATTGGTATGGTGGATCCGCCGTTGGGTGTCTTACTGTCTTAGGGATATTAACCGTGGTCCTACTGATATTAACCCACAGTGGTTCCACGGAATATATTTTTACCCGTAGACTCACTGCTCTAGTTTTAATTTGTCTTTTTTGAAAACATTGATACCTTATGCTAGGGGATACCCGAATCACTCTTGAATGTTTAGCTAGAATTTTGGTCAGTGGGCTCACAGAAACTGACATATTGATAAATAAAAACGAAAGCAGTGGGTCTACGGGTAAAAAATATTGACTGTGGACCCACTGTGGGTCAATAACAATGGAACCAAGGCTAATAGGATTGTCTTACGCGTTCCCTTGTCGGTGCGGGGCCTTGCCGGTGCGAGGCCCCTAATGGATAATCCAGCCCTGATCCCAAGAAATAGGGGGCGAGCCTGTTGTCATAATCCGGGCACTAATCCAGACTCCGGGCTATTACTGTGAAATCGTAATTTTACCGTCGCAAAAATATAGTTAAATTGATTGAAGAAATAAAATTATAATGGTTATAAATAGAAAAGGCAGTAGTATTTCCAACCATTAGACCAACGAGGCCTTCGATCCAATCGCTTAATTATTAATTAGTAAGGATCTTTCACCATAACTTCAAACAACACAATCGAGTCCATATCGTGCCCATATCCAATGATAATCAATTACCTATCAGATCGGACATGAATGCAATCAGTTACTTGATTGCATTTGAATTGATATGTGTCAGTGGGTAATAGCGGCGCCTTTTCAGATTAAACAATTACATAACTATAGGTCCCGTCACGATCTATGAGCGCTCACCTTCAATGCACAGTGATTTTATGAGTCTGTGTAGGACGCGAATGTAAATTTCATCATTCTCGTCATACTTGTGAACAGGTGCTGCTTGTGGGGGCTGGTCTTCTCAGAATACACAATTATACGTAGTACGTACTTTTAGTTGTATATTTAACTAGCTGTGCCCCGCGGTTTCACCCGCGTAGATTTAGTTTCTTCCTTATTGTCGCGGAACCCCAAAATTTTTAATAAATAAAAGTAGCCTAAGTTACTCCTTGAAACATCAGCTACCTACCAGTGAAAGTCCCGTTAAAATCTTTCCAGCCGTTTCGGAGATTACCCGGAACAACCAGACAGACAGAGAAAAAAATTAAAAATCTGGCTGGGCTAGTCAAAAATATAATCAAATAAAGATATTTTTAAATTGAATTTGAATGAAATACATACGTAGTTTTCTCCGCTATTTTCGCTTACCGCTCATAACCTGTATTTTACTGTATGGAAACTTTTCGTTAGCTATAAACACAATCTAATGACATACATTCGGACTACGAAGCCACTTGGTCCTTAATCCGTTAAGTTGCAATCCGAGTGAGGTTTTTAAGCTTCGCAAATCCTCCTTCGGCAGAAATAATATTCGTATGACATCGGTCACGGAAGTTTTGGCCGAGTTTGATTGGCAATCTCACTTGCACAATACCTACACGCTTGGTATTCGGAACTACGGGAGGCTTATTCAGGCTTACTATGATTGTCCACCGCCGTCGTAAAAATATCAAAGATTTATTTGGAACTATGGATACAGTTCCCATGCACAAAAGTTGATAAAATATAAAAAGTAATACATCCCTCCTCAACCATTGTACAAAATGAGTATGTTTTAGTTTCACAAATTTTCAGTAGATGGCGTAAGTTGGGAAATAGATGGCGCTATTGAAAGTTGTATCGCGTTACATATACGTCTACCAATTGTTTCCATTCAACTTTTGACGTCACATTATAACAAACCTTTAGATGTGAACCCTAGTTTTATTTAGTTCCTACAATCTTTAGAAGAACAGTTTGATCCCCCCAAACAACCATTGTATACATAATGTTTTGTTTTGTTATGTATGCTGTGCCCCGCGTTTTCACCCGCGTAGATTTAGTTTAATGCTGTTTTTTATAAATAAAATTAGCCTAAAACACTCCATGAAAAATCAGCAATCTGCCAGTGAAAGTCCAGTTAAAATCCATCGAGCCGTGTAGGCGTGATGCCGTGACCAAGGGAAATGGGGATTGATTTTTATATATAAGATTAGGCCTGGGAGTCAGCATAAAATGGAGCAGTCCTTGGTTGGAATGAAACACCGTAACTAGGGCAGTCCTGGTATATACTGGATCGACCACAACGTAGTAATATGTATTTGCTATATAGAATACGGAAAGAGACTTTCAACAGCGCGATCTAAAAAGATACAACGCCATCTTGAGATACATAGCTAAACTAACTTGGTGAAAGGTATTCTACGTTTAACAACAATTAGAGGGAAGTGAGCAACAAGTTAAGCAGACAGACAGAGAAAAAAATTTAAAATATTTTTTTACCGGTACAGTATATACTCTCATATGCATTTTATTTATCTGAATAGATCCATAGTTTGAATAAGGTTTCATACCAGAATATCCCCGTTGTAGTGATGCGGGACATCTATAAATGTTCAATCTCACGCGCCACCGAGCCGCGATACGAATTTCCCAAACTTTACCTTAAGGACAACTTGGTCAACTATTGCTTAATTCTGCTGTTGTGAGTTTGTTTTCTGTTAAAAAGATTTCTATTTATCTGTGGACAGTAGAAAGTTTAGAAGTATTTGCTGGACATGCGGTTTATATACTCACTAGTCCGAGACTCTCTGCGCAAGATTATATCTGATGGGTAAACTTTCATCAAAATACATTCAGTAGTTTTTTCGTGAAACAGCAACAAAAATACATACATACATACATGCATTCTTACAAATGTTTGCGTTTATAATATTAGTATGTGAGAGCGATTTTGCAGAACACAGCGTAAGGAAAGATTTGCAATCTTCGACGAACAAACATGACGATGGCTTCTGAGATCAGCAGGCCTATCCAAAGCAGCATACGTTCCAATCCGTTAGGGTCCATTACAATCGATATTAAATGTATGGAACATACATTGTGACATTCGTCATTCCCATATATTTTGCATCGCTTGTATTATCGAAGCGTGAGGATAATGTTACATGGCTAAAGAGAGCCTAATGCGAGTTTTATTTTAATTGCCGTCACAAGTGTTGACGTAAATGTAGATTTGTATAGGATCGAACATCGAACGATAGACAGCGCGATCTGTCAGCCCAAAGATGGTGATGTTTCGATCCTATACAAATCTACGTTTACGTCCACGCTGTGACTTGTGACGGCGGCGGTGAAAAACTCGCACTAGGCCCTCAGGCCCTGAGTTTTGATTTTTCATTTTGATACCGTAAAATAAAACGTCAAAGCTAAGAAGTTCTTAATATGCGCTGCTTTAACGATCATAGTTGGCCCTTATCAAGGCTTGTGACAGATGCTGAGGTCACAAGATTCATTGAATTACATTATGTTATATTAAGAAATATTTAAATGTGAAAGTTTGTTTGTCAGTCTACCCTTCTTTCGACTGCCAAGAGATAAAACCATAAAATGTTAATAATACTCGTATATTTTATTAGGTGCTAGAATAGACAAACATGATTCACAAATCAGATAACGTGACTAATACTAAAAAAAAATATTAATTCTATCAACACAGATAAATTTAATTGAAGTGTCTGTATGTCATTCCAAAAACAGCTTTTCACTTAATGCAGAATATGAAACTTCGATATTGACATAAAACAATATATTCTCAGTCTGTCTGTTTATACCGGCTTATCTCTGAAACAGCTGAATCGATTTTAGGGACTTATTCTGACTGATAGCTGATGTTATAAGGAGAAACATAGGCTACATATTACTATAGTTAGTAGTATGTTAACGCGGGTGAAACCACAGGCACAGCTAGTCGTACTTATATCTATTCAGATAAATAAAATCGAAGTGTCTGTTTGTAATTCCAAAATAACAGTTTTTCACTAAATGCATATCAAAGTATATACGATACTGACATGATAAACATTTTTTTTAAATGTTTTTGTGTCTGTCTGTCTGTTTGTTCCGGGTTATCTCCGAAACGGCTGGATGGATTTTAATGGGACAGTAACTTAGGCTACTTAGATTTGACACAACAACATTAGGGATCCATCCGCGGGCAACCATGAAAAGAAACGCGAAAGTTTGAAAGATGTATGGATGTAAGTACGTTTGTTACTCTCACTCAAAAACTACCAAATGGATTTTGACAAAACCTTACAATAATATAGTTTACACATCGCAATAACACATGGGCTATAATTTATAACGATATGGTGTGAATTGTCAAAAATATTAAGGACTAGCTGTCCCCCACGGTTTCACCCACGTAGATTTAGTTTCATCCTTATTGTCGCGGAACCCTAATATTTTTAAGAAATAAAAGTAGCTTAAGTTACTCCTTGAAACATCAGCTACCTGCCAGTGAAAGTCCCGTTAAAATCCGTCCAGTCGTTTCAGAGAAAACCCGTAACAAACAGACAGACACACAGACAGAGAAAAGTTTTAAAACTTGGTTTTTTAGTGTCAGTAGCGTGTATACTTACATAATTATGCATTTAGTGAAAAGCTGTTATTTTGGATTTACAAACAGACACTTCAATTTTATTTATCTGTCTAGATAAGTCAAATCCTGCGCTGACGGAGTCGCGGGCACCAGCTAATTAGTTATACTCGTAAAACGTTTACCAAAATGTGACTTAGTCTCAGGCATACGTAATCAAATGTAAATGTAGGTATTTCATCATCCATTTTCGATTTAATTTAAGAGTTTTGTTTTTAATGCTCGACCAACACCTCATAGATCGTTTCATTACAATACAAACCCATCAATGAAAACCATGCTATAGGATCTAATCTAATAAATATAGTTTTATATTTATGGGATTCGCGGTTTCACCCACGTGCCTGTACTGAACTTCATGAGTACCTAGTTTTATTTCACGGAACACATTTTATTGTATAAAAAATAACCTACGTTACTCCTTGTAGCATTAGCTATCTGGCAGTGAAGTCCTGTTAAAATCGGTCGAGACTTTTCAGGGATGGACCAAAGTGGAGATTTTTTGAAACTGTACTTAATATGAATTTAGTGACTAGCATTTAATTTGGAATTACAAACAGACACTTCAATTTTATTTATCTGTTTTCTGGATTTAGACTAATAGTTGAATAAGTTTAATTGTATATTAAAGCTAAACGAACTTTCTACGAATTTAATCTTCATTGTTAGATATAAATAGAGTGGTATTATGATGCTGATTATATTCACAAGGTCTGGTCTCTATGAGCCTACTCTGCTATACTCTCTTTATAATCAATTTTATCTTCAATAGTTTGCGTAACACTATGCATGCTATTGATATGCAATGATCAAGTACAACATGGGTTGCCTCAATTGATTCGAAACACTGAAACTGCGTTCACGTAAATGACATAATTGGGCGTTCATCCCAAAACAACGTATCCATGATTACTTTTTAGGATTCCCAGGGCAATAACACGGCTTGGGACAAGCCTTCGGCTTTCCCGGACACTGACCGCCGTTGCCACCCTTCTCCTGTACTGCCTGTCTCATTCGACACATTAGCTCATTGATCTGGTTTGTCAACTGTCCCACTGTTGTGCACATTTGCTCTACAGCTCCAAAAGAAGGCACGTTATTCACTGGTGGAGGCATTGGCGGTGTCATTTGGATCACTCCAGTTCCTTCAGACGAGCAACCCGACGGGCAAGCAGCAGGGTTAAAACATCCGTCTGATGACGAAGATATCGTTATAGGATACGGGGCTGAAGTTGGAGCTGAGCACGGACTGGAAAGCTTTATTTCAGGTCGGTCTGGAGTCTGTGGTACACTGTGTGCCTTACAACTGGTCCCACATGACAGTAGAGGGCATGGAGGTCCAGGTGCTGGTCTCTGCCCAGTGTTGTTTATGGGACAGTTGAAATTTTCGCATTTAGGCGGTTGATTCGCAGGGCATTTCTCATTGTAGCAACTAAAAGGTTCGTCGACACGGAACTCCTTGCGCGCAGTGGTCTTGCAGTCTGGACATGGACATGTCACCTTGATGACCCCTGCCTTTATGTCTTTGATCTTCCCCGGGGTGTATTGAAGGCATGCATAATGCACCCAACTCTGGCATGCACCCTCGCATTGTATACCTGTCTTGTTAGTTACTGTGTTTAAGCATATTTTACAAGGATTTTTACTTTTGTTGCATTTTGACATTGTGATTTGAAATAGTTTATCCTTCTAGCGTAAACCAGTTATCATGATTGAAGCTTTTCTTTTGCACTTTTATATTTAAAAAAACTGTTTTGCCAACATCTTGACGTGTCACATCTGGGAAGTTTGTGGTGACAGCAGTGTTTTTATTTTTCTATTTGTCTGTCAAGTCTGTAATTGTATTGGTACTAGATCGATACCAACCTACTTCTTCGTCTTTATAATCACTGAGTTACAAAGTTTTTGAGAAGAAAATGAAGAAGTGGCAATGAATATGAAGATGTGGGGAGAGCGAGTGATTATACTCATCCCCAGCAAAGGGAAGATCTTTCAGCCGGCTGTCTTGTCTGCGAAACCACGGCTCCCAATGGAAACTTGTATATATACTGCAAGGCGCTTAAAAACTCTTATTACGTGATTTAGGTTCTCGTGTATGTGCCCTCAAAGTTTGCAATTGTAAGCGAATAACGCCAACTATGTAGCGAGTGGATAAATATACTTCCATTGAAAAAATTTAATACTTCCTTGCAAATAAAAATAATGCAATTCAGGACATTTTATTTATTGATCTGTCTATGTCAAATTAGTTTTCAGTGCTCTGCATCATCTTACACATAAGTTGTCTGAGTTGCGTGGAGAGTTCTCCCACTGTGTCGCACATCTCTCCCAGGGCTGATATTAAGAGCACATTCCCTTCGGAAACGTTGGATTCTGATGACGATGTGCATCCTTTACCTGTTGATAGAATAACGAATCTGCAAAAGCTACATTAGAAAACTGAAGGGTTTGTTTGCTCAAACACGCAAATTTTAGGAACTATACATTTGAAATTAAAAATTATTTTATTTTGGATAGTTCATGGAATTTGTTACAAAAACGGGGAAAATATCACTAATTAACATAGATTTCATTGTTAATTCTATGCGGCTAAAACCGCGAGGTATCATTAGTTATGAATCTACATCTACACTAATTATAAAGAGGAAAGATATGATTGTTTTTTGTTTGTTTGAAAATTCTTCCAGCAAGTAACATAGGCTATATTTTATCTCCGTACTCCCACGGGAACCCGCGTGACGTCTGCTAGTATAAATTTTTTTTTACACTTATAACCCAAGTAGGGGGTAGATCACTAACAGTATATCGCATCGGTAGCCAGAGGTAATTTCCGGCTGTTCAATCGTAGACGCTGGATGGCGCTTCTTGGAAATAACATCGCGAAATTGTTAGAGACATGTAAAATAGGTTGAGACACACGTTGAGTCAACGTCGTTGACACGTTCTTGTCAGAAAAAGCAACCTTCTGAACCTGGCGGTAGCATGTATAATCGTATCGTTCTGACGATTTTAAAGTATTTTTTGAAATTTCTAATCAAATAGAGATATTTTGAATTTGAATTTGATATTAAAATTTACGTAAAATTGCTACAATAAGTTAAATGCTTCATTTCCACGGATCTGTTTCCTTGTTTTCCAAGGGGCCCAAAATTCTAATCTAACCATTTGTAATCGTTAGATTGTAATTAAAAATCTAATCTAACCATTCATAATCGTTAGATTAGAATTTTTGGCCTATTCTCAGTCTCAGAGGATATAATGATTTATTCTGACGATAATTATGTTCCTCCAATAAGGCAGTCATTTATCAGCTTGATAAAAATAAACCTACCTACTTACTCAGTATTTTACTGTTCTACCTATACAGTAAATAACCACTACAGGATACTGGGGTCAGATACTATGCACTAATGGGACACAAGTGGCGATTGCTCTACCCTGAAGAACTCATTAAATAGATACAACTCCTAATTTGTAATTGCCTTAAAGCGCCTACTTTATTCTTATGCGAAACGATGTCAAAGAAAGCGTAAATCACCACGATCTCCTGGATTCTGGGCCTTTTCTTTTGGACACTTGCGGGCGGGAGGTGTAGGATGAGTAGCGGCACCACAGCCTGGACACCTGGGCCCAGGTTTTGGCTTGTCCTCGTCAGCACATCCTGGTGAAGGTGACCCTGTTTAGACATACAATAGACATAGAACTAGAAGTCAATAAAGGTATTTAACGAGGATTTGGAGCCTGTCTTTTCTATTGATAAAAGGTTTATGAGAAACGTTTCACTGCTTCGTTAGGTATGCAAGCTCCTGGGTTCGCTCCCCGGGTGGGGCAAAATATTGTTGAATTTTTCCACCTGCAATTTTCCCGTAGCAATTCGGAGTCTGGATTTGCGCCTGGTTAATGGCAATAGGCTCGCTCCCTATTAAATGGGACTGTAAGCATAACTGGTGATAGGTGGGTGTACTGGGTACGCCCTCTAAGTGGACATCTACCTACCCCTTCAGGGAACATAGGCGTGAGCATATTTTACCTATGCACTTGTCACTGTCTAGATTGATTGCGACTTTCAACCCTTAAGCCGAAACATCCTACTAAAATGGACGCGGCGATTTTCCGCAAATTAAAATACATACTTATTACAGAGATGTCATGAGATTAATCTGAAAATCGTATACCGAGTAAACAGATCAGGTAGAGTCATAAAAAAACTTTGTCCGCGTAGGACTTGTTCAGTTGTTGATGATGATGAAGAACAACATTTAAGTGGTAATGGAAAACAATGTAAAGTTAAATTTTAGAATACTTTACCAGAGTCAGATGAGGATAGGTAGGAATCCGACTGCGCTTTGCGACAGGGCGGGGCTGGCGGTGGTATGGGAGGTCGAGGGGATTTCCTTCTGGGTGGAGAAGGACAGGGCTTTGTAGCTCCAGACCCCGGACGTGATGTGGGGCAGCACTTGGGTATATGAGGACAGCGAGGAGGTTGAGGCGAAGGTTCCGGGACCGGCAGAGGAGGTATAGGCCTATTAGACGGACAAACAGCGGATTCACACTTAGGAAGCTTGTTCGCAGGACATTGCTGGTTCGTACAAGAGAATGGAGGGTTCGTTAAAACTTCCTTAGGTTCTGTCGTGCTGCAGTCAGGGCATGGGCACATTACTTTTATGACACCCTTCTTTATGTCCTGTATCTTTCCTGGTGTGTAGTTCAGGCATTTGTAATGAGCCCATTTTTTACAAGCTCCTTGGCACTGCAAGCCGTTTTTATTCGTAACGGTTTGGAAACAGACCTTGCAAGGTTTCTTTACTTTAGTGCAACCTTTCATCGTGATTATGATTCCGTGATCCAAATCAACTCTGGGTTCCAGCTCATTGTGATATGTTTGTTATGGACAAGCTGCGTTCTGGCTTAAGAAAATGTTCATTATCTATTTTATCTGCATAGCTGCCATTTCTGATGGATGTGACACTGCAAGCAAAGTACCTATGCTTTAAAAACTCTTTATTCTTCTTTTTTGTTTTGCAGTCTGATATGGAAAAAAGGTTCACCTATTCATTTCTTAAAACTTTTTTGAAACAACAATATATCTTTTAAACGAGGGTGATAATTATTTTTTAACAAACAAAATTATCTAAGTTGCCATCTTCCACGTTTTACAGTCTACCGGATTAGCTCTAATAGCTAGAGAAGCAACGGCTACACAGGCCCTGCGCATTAAGGAGGGCCCGTACGACAGAACTAGATCAGCTTCAAAGCAAAGTAAGAGTGGCTTACCCAAACATGGACTCGGTACTCGTGGAAATCGGTATGAGAAAAGAAGATTTAATTAATATTGAATATTACATACATACACAATATGCTCACGCCTGTATTCCCTGCTCAAACCCCAAAGCCACGGTTCTCATATTGAATATTGTTTATAAAAAACCATTTTAATTACTTTAGAAGAAACATCATGTCCTTAAAATTTTCGTTATTTGAAATGATTCTTGACGGGTGAACACGAATAAAAATTATACTTTCTGACTCAGTTTTAGAACGAAATTATATTATTTAGTGTCACTGTGACATGTTCCATACTTTTGCTGTCAAAAGTTTCAGTCAGTCAATCAAATGTCATGTTTACTTGTTTGATTTTATTTTGAGGTTATATTACTTTCGTGATAAGGTTATTGTGTATTATTCAGCCGAAAATTAAAATAACACATACAAAATGCCTTTCATGAAAGGAAGAGCACCTATTAGACGTACATTAAACTATTTGAACGCGGGAAGGCTAGTATTAAAGGACAAAATCAAGATTTTTTCTGTTGCATATAATATCACAGGCCAGAACAACACGGGTGCCAAGGAGTTCGTATTTTGGTATCTTCCTCAAATACAATATAAAAACCCAGATGTCCAAGTAGCCACGTTGAAGAATTTAACACCTTCACCATTCATTAAATGCTATTTCGAAGACGGCAGGAAAATATTAGTGGACATTGATAACAGGTCTAAGGAAGATATTCTTGAACATTTAATCAATACCGTAGGTGAGTATTGGACAAATCCCTCGTATTTTGTGTGTATATACTATATACATACTGAGTAAGTACTTATTCTAAGAAACTTTAAGCAAAACAAGTACCTATACAAGGATCATAGTATAAGGCACACAGTAGTCTCTGCCTACTCCTATGGGATACAGGCGTCAGCATATGTATGAATGTCTGGACATGTCTGTCGATGGACTGGTGATCTGTGGAGCAGACGAGTCCTATACCCATACATAAATACATATGCTCACGCCTGTATTCCCAGAAGGGGTAGGCAGAGGTGCTGTAATGACAACACCCACTGTTCACTAAAGATGAGTGAAATTAGTCTATAGCGGTCTCAGGCACTATATAAGTACTTCTCAGACATAATATGTAAGACATAAAAGTTTGTATGGCCTGCTGGGATTTCAACTGCAAGTGCTCAAACCCCATAGCCACCACCACCACCACTCTTTTTTTTTTCATACCCCTTAATAATAAACAGTGTATGCCAGGAAAAGCTAGTCCTATATAAAATGTATCTTTTCAGGCAAATCCAAAGAAGTGTTGGACGCAGAAGCCATAGCTGCTGAGAAGAAGGACAACCCGGCTAACTTTGGCATTGGCTGCGAGAGACCGTGCATCTGTGAAGTCTACGGACAGGTACCTTGTCCTGGAGTTGTCGTGCTACCTAAGTTTATGAGAGGCAAATACATCAATAAAACTGATTAATTAGTGTAGTTGCATAGATTTTTAAGATCAATGTTGCCATAAAAAATACAAATCTAAGACCAAGTAACATTATCTCACTCATGCGTTTATAGAAACGATAAAAAATGTATGGAAATTACATAAATCAGTCATGTGACATATGTCATTCGCATATTTTTTGTATTGTTTCTACGATTACATCTACCCATACCTTCAATGTCATTATAATATTAACGAGAGATAAGTTATTGAAATGAAAGTAACGACAAAATTATTGATTATCTTTAGTAACCTAATTGACAGGTGGATAGAATATTGAAATCAGCCTTTACAATGTTTTTGTATAGAAATGACTTAAAATATTGTTATGGCAACATTTATATTAAGAAGCATTTTATCTGTAATTTGTAAGTAAGGTTTGTAGATAGTGACTATAAATTAATTATACCTAGTTCTTAGTTTCTTGTAGTACTTGTAATGTAGAGCAAAACATTTTTTAATAAATACTTTAATTGTTAAAAGCCTTGTTAATTAACTTACTAAGATGAATCATAATTTAATCTCATAAAAAACTATATCTGACTCAAATTACAATTTTCTCAAGATAACAAATTCAATCTTGAGTCTCCATATTTTAATCTATACAGATAAATAAAATTGAAGTGTCTGTTTGTAACTGCAAAATAACAGTTTTTCACACAATGCATATGAAAGTATACACGGTACTGACACAGAAAAACCAAATTTTAAAAATTTTCTCTGTCTGTCTGTTTGTTCCGGGTAATCTCCGAAACGGCTGGACGGATTTTGACGGGACTTTCACTGACGGATAGCTAATGTTACAAGGAGTAACTTAGGCTACTTAGATTTAAACATAAAAAAACATCAGGGATCCGCGGGCAACCATGAAATTAAAATCTACGCGGGTGAAACCGCGGGGCACGGCTAGTTGAGTAATAAAGTTAGTTAGTATAGTATTAAAATAAAAGAATATTATCTCTCGCTGTTGATACTATATTGTGGAAAAACACTTCAAAATACACCTTATCTCACCACTAACCAGTACATGACTCAAAAATTGATGATAGGACTTTTAAGAGAAATAACTATTTTACTTTTGCCATCATTGTCATATTGTCAAAAGCTAAAAGCAGTTTTGGTTTGAACAATTTTGAACTATAATCACGAGTAAACCCCAATACAATTAAACCTTAACGCAAATAAAATTTAACTCAAATTTGTAAAGATTTTACCACATTTGTAATGAGTTGTCATATTTTCAAAACTTATATCCCTTGACCGCGTTCGCCATGAGAGCAGCCGCGATGAACTGCATGTTTTCAAACGCGTTAAATGTCCGAGAACAGTAGTTGTAGAACAGAATATCGTCCACTTCTTCACCTCTCGGACACGTGTGAAGGAATATCCAATCGCAGCCTGTGTTGCACTGTATTTCCTGAAACAATCGTAAGTATTCAAAACCAACAGAGGGCCTAGTGCGAGTTTTCTTAAAATCGCCGTCACAAATCATCGCGTAGAGGTAAACGCAGATTTGTATGGGCTCACAATAGTGTCATCTTTAGGCGGACAGAGGCGCTGCTCCGATCCTATACAAATCTGCGTTAACTTTGACGCGGTGACTTGTGACAGCGGCAGTGAAAACTCGCACTAGGCACTCTGTTAAGTATCTTGTTTTTGGTTCGAGTAGTCGCCTGTTACGCAAGCTTCATTCTGTACCGGTCACAGCCACGAGCTTTACCGTGAAGAAAAATACCCCTTCCTTCCTTCGTTCCTAAGAAAACGTGAGCATATACACATGAGATTACAATTACAGACTAGTTGCGAGTCTCATGTCCTTACCTGGCAAGTGATTTTAAACTCAGGAATCTTTTCCCTTTTACTAGGAGTGGGTCCAGCGATGACGACGTTCGCATTCTGAAGGGCTTCTTCACTCTTCTTGCATTGTTTGATCTCTGTGTGACTCTGTGACGTCATCGCCTCGCTGGTGTGCAGCAGGAGCGGGCTTACTGGACACGTCTGGGTAAAGAGAAAAAGAAGAGTTTGAAGTAGGTGCCAAATGATTCCAACCTTTAAATCTAAGACTCAAGAGTTGGCTATTCTGTAACACATGTCTCTCAAGGGTCCCATCAAGAGTTCCAAGATAAAAATTTACAAGATACCTTGGCAATGTATGGCACAATTCAACAGGTAGGTTCGCGGATGTTTTGAAGATTGTAAAACTATCGCCTGTGTTTGCTGTGACGGCTACATTGAACACGTTATGTAATTTTACATATGTTTACGCCTGTCTCCGAAGGGGTAGGCATGGTACTTATAGTACACCTCTGCCTACATTTCGTTAACTCGTTCACTGCTACACGACGCATATGCGCAACAGCATTCAGCGAGTTTACGAAGAAAATGCGACGTTAGCAGTGAACGAGTGAAGTTGTGTTAAATTCCATATAATAGGGCACGAGTCTATTGCCTTTAATCGGCCTCTACTTCTAACTCCGGGGTGTTAAACAAGATGTTATTCAATGAAATATTTTATATACCACAATAAGTCGATACTTAGGTAGGTTTCCTATATGTAAGCACACAAGCCCGTGGGCTTAAAACCCAGAGGTTGCCATCGACTTCAAAATTATTACATTTTTCTATGATATTTCTTAAGTATTTGGGAAGTGTTACCTGACAACAGCATTTAAATCTGATATTGGCTCCAAGCATGGGGCAGAGCAGCAGGTAGGAGTTGAGGACTGGATGAGGTGCGCCGATGTATGCTACGTTCAAGCATTTCATTGTACCGAAGTGTTCCTGAAAGTGAATGGAATATATTATGGCCAACATTTTTGCAATGTGGTTCGACTGCTCGAATGTACAGTGTAAATGGGACTCAGTTCTTCACAAAGGATCTAATAAATTACATAGAAAATATAAGCGTTGTCCTCATCATATTTTCTGTGAATGTCAAATGTCATGAAATAAAATATAGTATCCTAGGTACAGATAATATAGGTAAAATTTTGTAGCTCGAAATGACTAGTAACAGTTCTAAAGTATGATACGAATACCGTGAATCAGTGGTACAATGATTACTTACCATGATGGTCATGATAGTAGCCAAGGACTGTATGGAGGCGTGAGTCCGGGAACGCATGCAAAGAACAGGCACCGTGGACATGTTCGCGAATCTTTGGATGCACATGTGAGTCGTTGTCGTTACGAATATCACGTCCGCCATTAGGGAGAATATGCTGGAATAATATTGGACAGCCTCATTCGCAGTTCTCCGGCGTAAAAACAAATAAGTTGTGTTTATTTGTGCGCAAATAACACTTTCTTAAAGAGAGCTTTGCTGGCCGAGTGGTTGGAATATTGAATAGTTTGAAGTGCAATAATGGCACAGCACAATCTTTATGTTTAAGGAAACCATCGTGAGAAAGCTTGCATACGTCAAAGAAGAAATTCTACGTTAGTTTGTAAAATATGGTGCCGGAGCCGGCGCTGGACTCGTCATCTGTTACATTGGCTTACAATCATCTAAAGTTATACGTGGGTGCTATAACACCTCTGCCTGGATAACTTTTTTGGGAAGTCAAACAAAATTCAGTTCAATCGAATTCGCAAGAAGTAGCTAGTACGAATAAACACTCACTATCCATTATAGTCGTGGTCCCAAACCACGTGATCAGTGACGCAGACGTCATAGGCCCCCAAGAGTGTTGCAGCCTTCGATACGGCCATGCTCAAAATAGGCTCGTTCAGCTCTTGAAGGATCATCACTTTGCTGTTTGCTAGAATGTCCTGAAAGCATGAGGTGTTCGTGTAACAGCTATGTAGAGGGTGATAGTAACGGATAGAGATTGGATAGTTAGTATTCTAGTTGTATGTATGTATGTAAGTATATTATGCTCAGGCCATCCCAGAAGAGTCCCTAAAAGGCAGAAGAGGTATAACAACACTCACTGTTCACTGAAGATGATTATAAGCCAACGAGACAGATAGCACATCGGCGTATCAGACACTATTCCCACATATAAGTCTGAATTGCTTCTCAGACATAGGTACCTAAGTACGTAAGTATGGAGGTTTCCTCACTATGTTTTCCGATGATCACAATGTTTTCGCTAGAGTGGTGAGTTTTGGAACTTGCGTTACAGGCGTAGCAGGCTTCTACTAGCACCTCGGTCACTACGGCTTCATGCATGCATATCCGGATAAAACGTCCCTATTTTATGTATTAGCTGTGCCCGCCGTAGATTTAGTTTCCTGCTTAATTTTGCGGAACACTAATATTTTTTGTAAATAAACGTAGCCTAAGTTACTCTTTGAAACATCAGCTACCCGCCAGTGAAAGTCCCGTTAAAATCGGTCCAGCCGTTTCAGAGATTAGCCGGAACAAACAGACAGATAGACAGAGAAAATTTTAAAAAGTGTTTTTTTATTATCAGAACCGTGTATACTTCCATATACATTTAGGAAAAAACTGTTATTTAGGAATTACGAACTGACACTTCAATTTTATTTATCTGTATAGAGTATAGAAGATGTATAGATATAGAAGATGCATAGATACTTACCAGTCTTTTGTTGTGCGTGTCCCTGTTGCGTAGTTTTAAACTCAAGGCACTCAGAATGATCTCTAGAACCATATCGGATGTCCATTGCTTGAAACATATTAGGTGACGCGGTGGACTGGGGAACCTGAACACCACATTACGGTGAAAGAGATACAAACATTGGTTACATTTGAATCATTCCCCTGGCCTTATCCTCTATTGTTGAGGTCGCCACTTGATTCAACCCGATGAGACCTATGACCTTTTTGAAGGGGTTACCCGTGAGAAAAATCATTAATCCGGGCTATACAAGTTGTTAGCCTATTTTAGGTCTCCAACTGACCTGTGACGATTGCCAAAGATGTTAAATTGGCAACCGAGACCGACGGCTTAGCATGCTCTCCGAGACACGGAAGAAACTCGGGCGGTCACTCATCCAACTACTGACTTGGATGGGGTTGCTTAACATTGCTGTGCCACGAGCTCCTCTATAATTACATCGATGTAGCTTAATAGGAACTGTACTCGAAGGTGACGGATAGACCTACTTTTAAGGTTTGTAAAATGAGTTAAACAGTTCAATACCCCTTTCGCTAGATTGTGATAGGGGTACCCCTATCACGTTGAATACTTTGTATGAAAAATTGTATAGCGCCTCTAAGCGGTGACGTGAAGAACTAAAATATGTCATACAAATATTGTCGGAGACGCTAGCGAGTGTAGATTAAGGAAACGGTAGCAAACTCGTGATAGGGGTATGAAGTGAGAGGGTAGCAGTAGACAGTCCTACTAAGTAGGATATAGTTTTTGTAAAACACTCACATGCAGCATTGGGCATTCCTTCGTTGTGTGATCAGAGGTATTGTCTTAGTGAAGTGCTTGAATAAATGCATGTTTTATTGAAAAACTGAAATTTATATCATGGTTTTTACAGAACTTAATATTGGTATTGTTGTTTATTTGCTGTCAATTCCCTTTAGTGTCTGTCAATTCGCAATTCATAGACTTTATCTGTCAAAGTTTACAAAGAAACACGTTGAATTTAAAAAGTTTTGCTCGTAAACATGCAACTGATGGCTGCAAGGTCTTTACTGTAAAGAAATCAAAGCGAGGAGAAAAATACTCCTGCATTTAGAAATATATAAAACTGTTTGTTTGCAATGTCAAATTACTAAACAAAAAAAATTACTAAACGAAATAAAAAAAATTACTAAACGAAAACAAAAAGGGAAAGTATTTAAAGAATAAAAAATACGTCGTGTCATTAATTAGTAATTGATTAATAATACTAGCTGGTGACCGCGAAGATTTGACTTATTCTTATACTAGCTGTGCCCCGCGGTTTCACCAGCGTAGATTTAGTTTCAGCCTTATTGTCGCGGAACCTTATTATTTTTTATAACTAAAAGTAGTCTAAGTTACTCCTTGATAAATCAGTTACCTGCCAGTGAAAGTCCCGTTAAATTCCGTCCAGCCGTTTAGAGATTACCCGGAACAAACAGACAGACAGAGAAAAATTTTAAAACCTGGTTTTTTTGTGTCAGTAGCGTGTATACTTTCATATGCATTTAGTGAAAAGCTGTTATTTTGGAATTACAAACAGACACTTCAATTTTATTTATCTGTATAGATTTTGGACAATTCACACAAAATCTTTATAAATTATATCCTATAGAATAAAACATATTCTGATGGCTATATTAAGTATAGTACAGCTATATTATAGTAAAAATCTATTCACTAGTTTATGCGTGAAATATCAATAAATACAAATCCATAAATACATTGTTACAAACTATCGCGATTATGTTCCATTACCATCTTTGTGTATCAACCTCCATCTATACAGATAAATAAAATTGAAGTGTCTGTTTGTAATAAAAAAATAACATCTTTTCACTAAATGCATATGAAAGTATACACGCTACTGACACTAAAAAACAAAGTTTTAAATTTTTTCTCTGTCTGTCGGTCTGTCTGTCTGTCTGTCTGTTTGTTCCGGGTAATAATTGTAACGGGACTTTCATTGGTAGGTAGCTGATGTTTCAAGGAGTAACTTAGGCTACTTTTATTTATCAAAAATATTAGGGTTCCGCGACAATAAGGATGCAACTAAATCTACGCGGGTGAAACCGCGGGGCACAGCTAGTTAATAAATATGGTACCAATGCAGAACATCAGCCTGTATTGATTAAGTGTGGTACGGTGAAGCTTTCATAGAGTACAAAATCATAGCTCGACTCGTAAAAGCTGAGTAATTAATATCCCAAAATTGGGCAATTAAATTTACATAACTGCGTTACTGGCAAAAAGTTGTCAGCGATAAATTCGAATCGTTCCGCGGAACAACACGCCATTCTGCCAATCGAAACAATCGAGTTTCAAATTCGTTTGGTAAATAAAATGGGAGCGCGTTCGCGTGCTATATTCTGAGTGAAACTTTTATAACGAACCGTTGAATTACTTTTGAGATATAATATTTAGGTGCGCAGTTTAACTCTTACTGTACCTACTAGGCAATATACAGGTAAATTAAGGTGCCATCACAAGTTTTGAGCTCTCAGCGAAAATAGTGGAGACTGTGACCCGCGGTTTCATTCGCGTACATTTCGTTTAATGCTTTATTTCTCGGATCCCTAATATATTTTCTAAATAAAAGTATCCCAAATTACTCTTACCGTTTCGGAGATTAGCTGAAAAGAGAAGATTAATATTTGCACGTGTATAAGTAGGTGTAAATGCTGTCGAACGTGGAATTTATTACGCGCGCATTATTTTGGACCGTAGCATGGCTCAACTCAATTTACAACAACGTCCCCAGATGCTTCTTATTAAGGTTTGTAATACATTTTTATTATTTCTACAGATTATTATATTTATACATTCAATTGAATTGATTACTGAATTGCTGAGCTTATTATTTTTTGCGGATTGATTGCGTTCATTGTTTTTTTTGGGTTAAAATCCGAACAGGGGCCCAACCATGAGCTCTTATTGCAATGATAATTCAGTTGTGCGACAGTGACAGATGTATACACGTCACATACATCTATCTCATAAATGTGTGAAACTCATCATCTCATCTCCCTGGCCTTATCCCATACATTGTTGGGGTCGGCACTTGATTCAACCCGATGTGGCTGATCACCTGATTTTTATACGAAGCGACTGCCATCTGACCTTCGCAACCCCGTTTAGGAGGAAAATCTGTGATTTGTGTTAAACCAGTTGTCAGATTATTTTTAGGCCTCCGACTGACTCGTAACGATTGCCAAAGATGTTACATTGTCAACCGGGACCGACGGCTTAACGTGCTCTCCGAGGCACGGAGGGAACTCGGGCGGTCACCCATCCAACTACTGGCTAGGCGTATGGTTGCTTAACTTCGCTGATCGATTGATATGCGCAATAGCAACTGTGCCACGAGCTCCTCTCATAAATGTGTGAAACTATCATTGCAATAAGAGGTCATGGTAGGGCCCCAGTGACTAAAACTAACAGTTTTGCTAGGTACCTTACTTAATTTGATGGTAACGTGGGACGAGTTTAAGAATCAGTATATTATTATTTAATTTAATTGGTATTTACAGTTTAATATCATCTAGTCAATAACCTCCATTGTATAAACTATCCCAATACTGTCAACTTGTATAAAACATCACAGTTTATGTCATACCTATTGTTATTAATTGAAGGTTTTACGCTGAGTACAACACTCAGTTCACCGTCCATTTATTTAATACCTCGTTAAATAGTGATGGGAAAAAATTTGCGCCTATTTTGTTGTTTTTTTATCGATAAATTTTAAATTTGGAATTGAGATTACATTGATCCTGAGGTACCTATGTACCCATACTCTACATGCAATATTAGTCATTAAACTTATTTTCCAATTTATAATGGAACTAGCGGAGGTCACGCGGTTTTCATCCGCGTAGTGCCCGTTTTCGTGGGAGTACGGGGGTAAAATAAAGTCTATTTTATCCATTGCTGAAATCATTTTCTAGATCGGTCCAGTAATCTTTCCTCTTTATAATCTTATATATAAAAATAAATCCCCATTTCCCTTGGTCACGGCATCACGCGTAAGCGGCTGGACCGATTCTACCGGGACTTTTACTGGCAGATAGCTGAAGTTTCAAGCAGTGTATTAGGCCAATTTTATTTACAAAAACAGCATGAAACTAAATCTACGCGGGTGAAACCGCGGGGCACAGCTAGTATTAGTATACGAGTATAATATGCCTGTCATAAGTGTGACAGTTAGCAAAAGCTAACAAGAAGATTCAAGTCATTGCGAAATATCTAAAAAGGCAACGGAACCCACTTGTAACATATATAACACTACCACAGAGTAAACATAGGTCTAAATTCCATGCTGCTTAGTAACTTTATATTTATACTGTGTGTATACTATAACTTAATTTTGAACGCTTATATTTCATTGTAAAAGTATAAGTTACCTATGCATTTGTAATATATTGCTAGAAGTTATTGGCCAAACTGATAAAAGGTTTAAATAGCACGCGTATAGGCAGATGAGGTCCAAGGAAAAGCTACTAAATGTTAAATTAATATCATAATAGACACAGTAACAACACTACCGATTTTGATTAGACAAACCACAACATCCACCAATCACCGTTTATCCATTTCAATTTCCATAATCAAATACCGAATGTTTGCCGATATCGATGTTTGTGCTAGGTAGATAGGAACCTACCTAGTTGCCAATATGAACACGAGAATCTATCAGACAACCTATTTCGCTCCGATTATTGATGCTTTCAAATTAATACGTACTAAGCGTTTTGTTGTAGAAAGACCAGCAGTCCAACCATTAGGCCTTATTTTTGATAGTTTGACAGTGTAAATGTTTTGACATATTTCAACATCGACGAATTTCGTTGCGTATTACAGTGACTTGAAATGTGTGTGTGTGAATTCCAAAGTTGGCGAATCAATTCTTTTCCAGCCCCTCTAATAAGGAAAAAAAATTCGATGACAATTAAGAACTTCTGAGCTTCGACGTTTCATTTTGGTGCCGAATTCATAACCTCTTCTTTTTTTTGAAGTCGGCTAAAAATGTAGAAACGTATTTTTTATGAATTAGGACTCATAATTTATTATCAAGTATCATGAAGCCATTGAGGCCTGAGGTAAGGGAGAAGTAGATATGCAAATGCTTTTCAAATATCCTCCTTAGTACTTTGTACGGTACGGAACACAGTCGTGTGGACAGTATTTTTATAATTCTATTCTCCCTTGTTACTCCCCTAATGTATGTTCGTTCTATTTGTGTGATTCGCTAGCTAGCTATGGTTTAAAATCGCTAACGATCGCAACAAGTGGAGGCTCTTCGCGGGGGCTGTTCTAGCAAAATCATCAACCACTCTGCCAAGAGTGCCCGACTAAGAAGTAGAACTTTTAAAATGTTTACCTATTTGAGGTTTATTTCGGGAGAGTAATAATTTTGAGTTTTTTAACCATTCATTTTTGTGAGGTAATCTTCAAATAAAAACAATAATTATAATCATCTTCGGTATCCGTTTCCAATAATGAAACATATTAGAAAAAAAACAGGATTAAAATAAAGAAATAATTTAAATATCGATAATGTTTGTTGCACATCACTAGCACTCTAAGCGACGAACCGCGAGTAATGGCGACACGGCAAATGGCTAATTTATACAATATTCCATTAATTTATCAGTTTAAGGTATTAATTGTTTAGTTTATCGGTTAATGGGGGGACGCAATTTATATTGAATAGTTTATTGTATGCTAATTTTATGTGCTCTACATTAGATTTAAAATGAAAATGATTTATTCAGGTCAACTTACTCGTGAGTATCATAGCATGGCTGTGTGATAGTAGATCTAACTGCTGGCTGCCTCGTTGGTCTTGTGGTCGCGAATACGAGGTCTGGGTTCCATCCCTAGATCGGGCAAAGTGTTATTGGGTTTTGCCATCCGTAATTCCCCAGTAGCAGCCCGAAGACTATAATATCTATATAATAGACTCGCCGCCTATCTTTACATGGAACTTAAATAAACTATCAGGAGCCCATGATAAGATTCCGCCATGAGTTCCAGGATACTCCGGCTTTGGTAATTTTATTTATTTAGCTATCTTGCAGCGAAAGTCCTGTTAAAATCGGTCTAGCTGTTTAGGAGATTAGCCGGAACAGACAGACAGACTGACGGACAGACAGGAAAAAAAGTTAAAAGTTGGTTTTTTGATGTCAGTAGATACTGTATATATATTTAGTGAAAAGCTGTAATTAAGGCACTACAAACAGATACTTAAATTTTATTTAAATACTAGCTGTGCCCCGCGGTTTCACCCGCGTAGATTTAGTTTCTTCCTTATTGTCGCGGTTTGCTTGGTTTTTTAGTGTCAGTATCGTGTATACTTTCATATGCATTTAGTGAAAAGTTGTTATTTTGAAATTACAAACAGACACTTCAATTTTATTTATCTGTATAGATACTGTATTGAATAGCACATCATTGCTGGCAAGTGTTCCTTTAATAAGCTGCAATATGCGCTTATTAAAAGGTGGACTGTTCGCTTATCTATACATCTATACATACAAATATACATTCAGATAAATAAAATGGAAGTGTCTGTTTGTAATACCAAAATAACAGCTTTTCACTAAATGCATATGAAAGTATACACGCTACTGACACTAAAAAACCAAGTTTTAAAATTTTTCTCTGTCTGTCTGTCTGTGTGATTGTTCCGGGTAATCTCCGAAACGGCTGGACCGATTTTAACGGGACTTTCACAAGCATGTAGCTGATATAGTAAGGAGTAACGTAGGCTACTTTTATTAATTAAAAATATTAGGGTTCCGCGACAATTAGGATGAAACTAAATCTACGCGAAGCACAGCTAGTTTAGAAAATAAAATAAGTATATACTTAGAAATTACAATTTCGCCGTAGTAGTGAAACAATAGCTATTCCCAAAAGAATAACGTTCTAATATCGTTGGATTTAGTCAGAGTTGTAATATAAAATAATAATTATGTGAAGTGCGAGGACTCGCGAACTGAGGGATCCGTAAGTATTATAACAAAATGTATTCGTTTTCCAAAGTAGTCAAACGTTATTTACTTATTTTTTTAAGATTGTTATTATTGTAAGAGCCGTAGTTGCCTTGGGGTTAGAGCAGTCGCCTGCTACGCAAGCGACGCAAGTTCGAATCCCAGCGGGGCTTGAACCAATGAGTTTTTCTAAAAAAAAAACTTATGTATAATACCATATCACGTGCTTTACTGTGAAGGAAAACGTCGTGAGGAAACCTGCATATGTCGGAGAATTTATTCAATGACGTAGTGCCTGAGACGGCGATAGACTCACCATCTGTCACATCATCTCCCTGGCCTTATGGGATCATCTACTCACCATCTGTCACGTTGGCATTTAATCATTTTCGGTGAAAAAGGTGTTGATACTACAACACCTCTGCCTACCCCTTCGGGGAATACAGGCGTGAGCATATGTATGTTTGTATTGTTATTCTGCTACAAAAGCTTAGGTATATTTATACTGTGCTTTATACTGGGAATAGAATATAGGTAGACGTTTCTTTAGACGTAATTGAATGAAGTGGATTCCGTTTTTACCTCTTTGATACAGAGCTCTACAAACGATTTGATTTCCCAAATGGTTTTAGACACTTTTAGGTCTTTTAGGATGAAATATAGACTAGAAATGTAGAAGGATTAGAACATATTTGTTTCGCTCGTTGATTCAGAGTACAATGTATTGACGACAGGATGACGGGTCGCTCACTTCCCTCTATAATGGTTGAGGAGGGCGATGGCTGGCATTCTCGTCATACTTGTGAACAGGTGCTGCTTGTGGGGGCTGGTCATCTCAAGCTACGCATTTAGATATAAGTAGAACTACTAGACTTTTCTTTATGTTAATTTTTATCGACATTTGTGCATTGGAACTGTGTCCATGGGCTTACATTTCTCAAGTGATTAACTTTGTTTTTTAAAATTGTATAATATTTGTGAAAAGAGTAATTACTGAGTTTCTTGCCAGGCTCTTCTCAGTAAAAGCAACCTTCCGAACCTGGCGGTAGCATGTATAATCATGTAAATTAATGTAATTTGAAAGTACTTTTTAAAAAGTCTAATCGAATGAAGATATTTTTAACTTTGACTTTGACTTTGACGAAACACGCCTCTTTAAAGTTATTGTTGCCAGTCCTCAAGTAGGTATTTCTACTAACTTATAAGCTTGGTGTTTATAATATGTTTCAGTGTACCGCGGTTTCACCCACATAATTAATTTCGCTGAAACTTTTTTTACAATAAATACTGCCTCATTTATTAATTCAGTCGCCTGCTACGCAAGCGACGCAAGTTCGAATCCCAGCGGGGCCTGTACCTATGAGTTTTTCTAAAAACTTATGTACAGTGATTTCACACCACGTGCTTTACGGTGAAGGAAAACATCGTGAGGAAACCTGCATATGTCTGAGAAATAATTCAAATACGTATGTATAGTGCCTGAGACGGCGATGGACTCACCCTCTGTCACGTTGGCACATATTCGGTGAAATGTGGGTGTTGAAAATTACAACTCCTCTGTCTACCCCTTCGGGGGATACAGGCGTGAGCATATGTATGTATGTAATTTGTAAATGACAACGTGACAAAAAAATCTGTATTCGTGCATTTATATAAGTACCTTAGTGTCCAGACAGGAGTTAACGAGCTGGGTTAATGACGTCCCCAGGACTCGCCAGGCCGGCGCTAATTGTCGTGTACCAAAGCACCGTAACGTACAGACGGACAAATGAGCCCAACGTTGTTGCTTCCTTCATTTAGTTTCTACTAATGTTGGTATAAGAGTTGAGACTTTTTAGACTAACATTTTTGTCACAGAGCAACGGTAGCCCCGCTGTTGAGCAACATAATTTTAATATCTATAATTAATTTTGTAAAATTAAAGTCGTGGTGGCCTTGGGGTTTGAGCAGTCACCTGCTACGCAAGCGACGCAAGCTCGAATCCCAGCAGTGCTTCTACCAATGAGTTTTTCTAAAAAACCTACGTGCAGTGATTTCACACCACGTGCTTTACGGTGAAGGAAAACATCGCGAGGAAGCCTGCATATGTCTGAGAAGTAATTCAAAGACGCATGTATAGTGCCTGAGGTGGCGATAGACTCACACTCTGTCACGTTGGCACTTAATCGTTTTCGGGGGAAAAGTGGGTGTAGTTATTGTAACCTCTTCGCCAGGCGTGAGCTTATATATGTATTTAAAATATCTACATATGTACTGTACAGGGCGTGCATTGGATTTTCAGAGGGGTAGGCATAAACAATAAGTAGGTAGGTAGGTAGGTTAAATACATACCTATGTGACGCGGCGTAGGTACGTACGTCTTGGTAAAGATACACATACGAACATAAACACACACACGCGACACGAGTGTATTCAGTGATCACAAATTGTAACTTCTGCTTACCTGCTGATATGCAATGCACGCCACTGGACTGTAATATTTAATTAAAACTCATCAGCAGTATTTGCCTGAAAGCGTAAAAAATACCCACACTCTCAATATTTTACGTTTATAATAGGAAGTAGGAACAATATTCAAAGTCATCCAAAAGTCTCCACAGCCTTAGATTTTGAAAAATTACCTTTGTGTCGTGAGAATTTGTATATCAGAGTGCCTAGTGTGAGTTTTTCACTGCCGCCGTCACAAGTCACCGCGTGAAAGTTAACGCAGATTTGTATAGGATCGAAACAGCGCCTCTGTCGGCCTAAAGATGACACTATTGTGAGCCCATACAAATCTGCGTTTACGTCGACGGGATTACTTGTGACGGCGATTTTAAGAAAACTCACACCCGGCCCTCTGAACCAAAAGCCGTGGAGGTGGTGACAGTAAAATCATTGATGTTTGGGAATCAGCCATTTAGAAAGAAAGAAAGAAATATTTTATTTTACACATAGGCCCGATGCAATAAAAAAATAATAAATATAAAAGTGTAGTTTATTGTTTATTTATTTATGTAAAAGAAACATACAGTTTTATGTAAAAGCAATTAAACTAAACAAATTTTTATAAATCAAATCAATTAAGTTTCGAAAATTAAATTATTTCTATTATATTAGTTTTTTATGTTTATTCGTTAACTAGCTGTGCCCCGCGGTTTCACCCGCGTATATTTAGTTACATCCTTATTGTCGCGGAACCCTTATATTTTTAATAAATAAAAGTAGCCTAAGTTACTCCTTGAAACATCAGCTACCTACCAGTGAAAGTCCCGTTAAAATCCGTCCAGCCGTTTCAGAGATTACCCGGAACAAACAGACAGACAGACAGACAGAGAAAAATGTTAAAACTTGGTTTTTTAGTCTCAATAGCGGGTATACTTTCATATGCATTTAGTGAAAAGCTGTAATTTTGGAATTACAAACAGACACTTCAATTTTATTTATCTGTATAGATATAGATGTATAGATTAATTTAACCAATGTTATAATTTATTTATAGTGTAGCTACTTTGGACACGTACACGGCGTTACCTAATTAGGATGTCTGGTTTAATTACTTGCATAATTAAATAACAATATTGCCTATAAGTTTGGTATCATTAATTAGGCCGCTTACAAGGTTATTTCTCAGATTAATCTTCCATGTTATTCAACAAAATATTCGTGTGAAAACCAATTTTTCACCAAATTTGAAATCTAGAAAAGATTTAAAGAAAATTTGCTTCAAGGTAAACATTACACAGACAAGGTCACAGATAAAAGCTAGTATAATAATCCCTACTAATATTATAAATGCGAAAGTAGCTCTGTCTGTCTGTAACGCTTTCCAGTTTAAACCTCTCAACCGATTTTGATGAAATTTGGCACAGTCAATCTTTAGACCCTGAGAAAGGACATAGGCTTCCTTTTATTTATTAAAAATATAAGGTTTCCGCGACCATTAGGATGAAACTAAATCTACGCGGGTGAAACCGCGGGGCACAGCTAGTAAAATTATAAAGAGGTGAAGTTTGCGAGGTAGGGGATAATCTCATTATCTACTGAACCATTTTGAAAATTATTTTACAGAATCCAATGTTATTTGTGAGTGTCAAATACTATTTCATATGCTTTATATTGTTTAAATGAAATGTACATGATGCCTGGCTGAGTTTCTTACCGGTTCTTCTCAGAAGGCTAGTTTCCGAACCGGTGCTTAATTCCCGACGTTCATAAGTGCCTTACCAGGGCCCAAACTGAATAAATATTTTTCATATTCTTTTTCATATTTAACCCGAATAATTAACTTCTCCGCAGTAGTTAAATCAAACGCGGGTGAAACCACGGGTTCAGTTAGTATTATATACCTAACTAGCTGTGCCCCGCGGTTTCATCCGCGTAGATTTAGTTTTATGCTTCATGTCGCGGATCCCTAATATTTTTGATAAATAAAGGTACTTAGCCTTAGTTACTTTTTGAAACATCAGCTATTTGCTAGAAAGTCCCGCTAAAATCGGTCCAGCCGTTTCAGAGATTATCCGAAACAAACAGACAGATAGACAGGCAGACAGAGAAAAAAAAATATAATTGATATTTTTATGTCAAGTACCGTGTATACTTTCATTTAGTAAGAGTGTAATTTTGAAATTTAAGCAGACAATTTTATTTATCTGTATAGATACATAATTGAAATCTCAATCCTTGTCATAATAGTGGCTGTCATATCGCGGCTTCCTCATTTTGTCGCATTATCCGGTCCCTTGGATGTGACGTTGAAAAGGGCTCCAATATCTGACTTGTCTTTGATCCCTTGCAGATGACAATACCTTTAGCCCGTTGGAGAAAACATTGCGATTTACCAGTATTAAAAACATACCTACCATTTTTCCTTGTATTTGAACGTTAGGTCATTTCCAAAATGGTTGCCGAAAGTGTAGCTTTTCGTTGAAGATAATTAGTAAAGTTACCTAACAAGCCAACGTGACGGATAGTTCATCAGAGTGCCTAGTGCGAGTTTTCTTAAAATCGCCGTTACAAGTCATCGCGTCGACGTAAACGCAGATTTGTATGGGCTCACAATAGTGTCATGTTTAGGCCGACAGAGGCGCTGCTCCGATCCTATACAAATCTGCGTTTACGTTCTCTCAATATTTTCCTACATCGTAAAGTTCGTGTGACTCAATGTTTTTAGTAATTAATTGGTTCAGGCGCCTACTTAAGCACCGGGTTCTTAAAAAAAACTATTAAATGCTTTAACAGAGTACTTCCAAATCGTCAGAATAACGTGATTATGCAAGATAAAATGTTACCGCCGGGATCGGAAGGTTGCTTTTACTGAGAAGAATCCGGCAAGAAATATCCAGTTACGCTTTTCAAAGAAAATAATTTTAAGAATATAGAATATAAACAAGTGTGTCATAAATAAAAATCAAATATTTAAAAAAAAATTATAATATTCACCCTTAAATTAATGAAAATATAAACACAAGCCCATGGGCATAGTTTAAAAATTCCTTATCACTACTTAAACGCTCTAAAACTAGCATCAAGTGCTCGTAGCTTAACTTATAAAAATCTTAAGTAATTATGTATTTTGCTATAGAACGTAATCTTGCAAAAACTAAAGAATTATAGCATTTTAAGTTCGCTCGAGGGTTGAGTAGACTACCCTTATGATTTTAGTACTGTTTCAGTTGTCACGGAGGGCAGACGTGCGCCGCTGAATATTTTCGACCAATCGTTTTTCGTGTTGTCTAGTTTAACTTTGGGAGTACATTAGCTTACAGTGGATACATTTGAGTGAAGTTATCGAACAGTTGTGAACTATCCGAGTGATTTTCAAGTGTTTTAAAGTGGTTGTACTGTTTTTAATTGACTCGTGGGTAAGTTGAAGTTTTTATATTCTTGTTTTTGGGTATAAGCGGGTACTGTTTTTGGCTTTTCAACTTGTAAGTTTGTTGTTATTACTAGGATTTCATGAAAATATGTTATTCAATAAAATAATAGTAGGTATAAGTTTTTTGAATACCGTATTTATAGGTTTTGTTGCAAATTATCACAAGAGAGGTGAAATTTAAAATGTTTTCGATAGCTTTATTGACTTGTCTGTCTCGTTGGTCTAGCAGCTGCAATAGCTTCTGTGGAACTCGAGGTCTTGGGTTCGATCTCGGGTCGGGAAAAGTAGTATTGGATTCCATCTGCAATTTCCCAGTAGCAGCCTGGAGTCTTGATTAGGGTCCCGTTAATTTACATCGTAACTTAAGATCTCCAACACTTTGCCACAAAATAAAGTCAGTATAACATTAAAATTAAAAATTAAAAAAAAAATAAGAATTTTATTTTTATATTGATATCACCAGCCAATGCGCTGTGCAAAAATGTGCACTATAATATAAATATATATATCTCAAAGGTGACTGACTGACGTAGTGATCTATCAACGCACAGCCCAAACCACTGGACGGATCGGGCTGAAATTTGGCATGCAGCTAGATGCTATGACGTAGGCATCCGCTAAGAAAGGATTTTGATTAATTCTACCCCCAAGGGGATAAAATAGGGGATGAAAGTTTGTATGAAACTAAATTTACGTGGGTGAAACCGCGGGGCTAGTCTAGGTCTAGTGTAGTCCAGGTCTAGTGTTTTATAATTTGTAAGTATATATTTACAATTTATATTTAAAACTAGCTGTGCCCCGCGGTTTCACCCGCGTAGATTTAGTTTCTTCCTCATTGTCGCGGAACCCCAATATTTTTAATAAATAAAAGTAGCCTAAGTTACTCCTTGAAATATCAGCTACCTACCAGTGAAAGTCCCGTTAAAATCCGTCCAGCCGTTTCAGAGATTACCCGGAACAAACAGACAGACAGACAGACAGAGAAAAATTTTAAAACTTTGTTTTTTAGTGTCAGTAGCGTGTATACTTTCATATGCATTTAGTGCAAAGCTGTTATTTTGGAATTACAAACAGACACTTCAATTTTATTTATCTGTATAGATCATAGTCTCACTTTTACTGCTCTCATTATAACTGCCACGTCTCTTTCTGCATCACCCAAAGGTTAACTGGTAGAAAATGCCTATGGCATTAAGTCCGCCTATTGAAATATGAATTGTAGGAAGTTTTAAATCTATACATCTATATTTATACAGATAAATAAAATTGAAGAGTCCGTTTGTAATTCCAAAATAATAGCTGTACACTACATGCATATGAAATTATAGACGCTACTGACACTAAAACAACCAAGTTTTAAATTTTTTTCTCTGTCTGTTTGTTCCGGGTAATCTCTGAAACGGCTGGTCCGATTTTAACGGGACATTCATTGAAGACAGCTAATGATACAAGGAGTAACTTAGGCTACGTTTATTTAAAAACTAGCTGTGCCCCGCGGTTTCACCCGCGTAGATTTTAATTTCATGGTTGCCCGCGGATTCCTAATGTTTTTAAAAAATCTAAGTAGCCTAAGTTACTTCTTGTAACATAAGCTATCCGTCAGTGAAAGTCCCGTTAAAATCGGTTTTTTTTTCTGTGTCAGTACCGTGTATACTTTCATATGCATTGAGTGAAAAACTGTTATTTTGCAGTTACAAACAGACACTTCAATTTTATTTATCTGTATAGATGTATAGATATGTATAGATGTATAGATGTATAGATTGATATCACCAGACTTTCTTCCGACATTCTGAGCAAAAAATGTACGCCTATAAAGTGTCGACTCTGTATTTGCGCACTCAGTAAGTACTTTAACTATTTAATTTGGTATAGCGAAAGTTAGTTGGTGGAAAATATGAACACGAAGCGGCACTCGAACCCACGACCTCTGCAAACCGTGCAGTAGCTCTGCCTGTTTTTTGCGGTTCTGCGGGGCCGCCCTAGGGGATTGTGTAGTCCAACTATTTACGGTGTTTATTTTACGGTTATCCCAACCAACTCGGTGATAATAAACTAGAATTTACTTGCAAATTTCTGATCCCAAGATAACAACAATATTATATTTATTGCTAACTAGCTGAGCCCCGCGGTTTCACCCACGTAGACTTGGCTCCATAGGTGGCTAAAAGTAGTCTTAAGTTACTAACCGGAACAAACATACAGACAGATAGACAGCGGGACGGAAGGATGGAAAGATTTTATTTAAATTGTTCTTTTTTTATCTAAGTAACGTATATAATTTTATTATCCATCACCATCCTCTTGCCCACAACCCATGTTATTTGGGGTCGGCGCAATATGTTCATTTTAACGTATATACTTTCATACTTATACATCTAGTGAAAAGTTATTAATTTGGGATTACAAACAGACACTTCAATTTTATTTATGTACTAACTGTGCCCCGCGGTTTCATCCTTATTGTCACGGAACCCTAATATTTCTAATAAATAAAAGTAGCCTAAGTTACTCCTTGAAACATCAGCTACCAGCCGTTTCAGAGATTACCCGGAACAAACAGACAGACAGACAGACAGAGAAAAATTTTAAAACTTTTCTTTTAGTGTCAGTATCGTGTATACTTTCAAATGCATTTAGTGAAAAGCTGTTAGTTTGGAATTACAAACATACACTTCAATTTTATTTATCTGTATGTATATAGATGGATCGATAATAATTTCATCAGTTTCAGCTCATTTCGGATAATAAACTTTCTTCAAAACGATAACAGACAAACTGTCTTGAATAACAAAGGGGTTCAAAGTTATCGTCAGCAATACTTATTAAGTTTATAAGCTAATTTAACATTAATTGCTTGATTAACATGCGACTATAAAGGCCTTAACTGCTTTCTATCTATACAGATAAATAAAATTGAAGTGTCTGTTTGTAATTCAATATTAATAGCATTCCACTAAATATATACCTATGGTACTAACTTAATAAATCATTTTTATATTTTCTCTGTTTGTCCGTCTGTCATAAGAGCTCATGGTAAGGTCCCAGAAGCGGCGAGTTTCATTGCCAGATAGTTGGGGTTACACGGAGTGACTTTAATCATACTTTTAATTAAAAAAATAAAGCTACCGAGAAAGCACGGTCTCTAAAGTGTGAAACAATAGTACTTATTAGAATATTATCGTTTTGTTACAGTACGGGGTTTATTTATGTATGTACTAGCTGTGCCCCGCGGTTTCACCCGCGTAGATTTAGTTTCACGCTTCAGGTCGCGGAACCCTAATACTTTTTATAAATAAAAGTAGCCTAAGTTACTCCTTGAAACATCAGCTACCTTCCAGTGAAAGTCCCGTTAAAATTGGTCCAGACGTTACAGAGATTACCCGGAACAAAGAGACAGACAGACAGAGAAAAAATTTAAACTTGGTTTTTTAGTGTCAGTGGCATGTATACTTTCATATACATTTGATAAAAAGCTGTTATTTTGGAATTACAAACAGACACTTAAATTTTATTTATCTGTATAGATGTATACTTTAAAATATAAAGCTACCGAGAAAGCACGGTCCATAAAGTGTGAAACAATAGTACTAATTAGAATATTATCGTTTTGTTACGGTACGTGGTTTATGTATGTATTTATTTTTATTTCTTCCTATGCATTCCCTCACGAGATTTTCCTTCATCTTCAATCAAGTTCCTTATTATTCATACTGAAACTTCAAACTTAGATTTCTTTACGTAAACATTACTTCAAAATTGTTGCGACGTAAAATTCACGATAAACTCATTTATTATTGCACCAGTATTCTGAACTTTTATATTCCGCTTACAAACTTTTAGAAATTGTAGCTGAAACTGAATTTTCAAGAGATTGTTGCAGTTTTATCGATGTTGTTGGAGCTAACTTGGGTTATAAGGTAGCTGGGAATTTATATACTGGAGTTTCCGCTTTTACTATGCCAATATTGTATTAGAATAGCTTGTACTTTATTTTTCTCACTGTGCGACGTAAAGTATATGCGTTGTAGAAGGGGTATAACTAATTTAATTTCTTTTGAAATTCAAATTGTGTGAGTGGTATTTGTAACTCCACCTTACAGAAGATCGCAGCGTACAATATTTTTTTACACGACTGCCTAAAGGAGAGCATTTTTTTAGTTTTATATAAGTACTTATATAGCTAGCTATGCCCCGCGGTTTCACCCTTCGTAGATTTTAATTTCATTGTAATGTCTTTAAAAAGTCAAGTAGCCTAAGTTACTCCATGTAATATTAGCAATCCGCCAGTGAAAGTCCCGTTAAAATCGAGATTAGCCGGAACAAACAGACGGACAAACAGACTGACAGAGAAATAATTTTAAAATTGGTTTTTCTACATCAGTACCGTGTATACTTTTATGTGCATTTAGTGAAAAGCTGTTATTTTGGAATTACAAACAGACACTTCAATTTTATTTATGTGTATAGATATAGATGTGAAATTATTTATTTTATTTTTAAATTTAGTGCACCACCATCAATGCACGTAACAAAAAGAGAATCGTATAGGTACTTACTCCAAGTATGATTATTAAGATGCATAGATATTTTTTGTTGGAGTAAGGACACATTATAAAGGAAAAAGACGGGTCCTATCGGTTGCGATTGGACACAATATTAGAAATGTGAGTGAAAGGTCACATGGAGCGTGACCTTTGCATTTTAATAGTCATATTTGTGTGACAAATTTATATTGGGAATTTTCTTTATTGATCTGCAACATCGTATTTCAATTCATAAATAGGCTCATGCCAGAAGGGTCCCCGAAGGGGCAAGGGGTTAATCCAATAATCTTCATTGAAAATCCCCACCAATGCGGAATAGTGGAAAAAAGTCCAAAAATCCCCATTCCATTCTGCTTTGGATTGCAATGGGGATTTTCAATGGGGATTATTGGAATAACCCGGGGCAAGCAGGGACCATACCATGACGTCTTATTGCCATGATAGTTTAACTCTCATTATAAGACAGATGTATTTGACCTGTATAAGTCTGTCACTGTCACACAATGGAACTATGATGGCAATAAGAGGTTATGGCAAGGTCCCACAGGTTTTGTATCAATAACAGACACATTTCACCGAATATGATTAAGTACCAACGTGACAGATGGTGAGTCCATCGCTGTCTCAGGCACTATACACGCGTCTTTGAATTACTTTTCGGACAAATGCAGGTTATCTCACGATGTTTTCCTTCAATGCAAAGCACGTGGGGTGAAATTACAGCACTTAGGTTTGTAGAAGAACTCATTGATGCAGTCCGCTGGGATTGGAACTTGCGTCGCATACGTAGCAGGCGACTGATCAAACCCCACGGCCACCACAGCTCTTTCATTCCGTACACAAAATGGTTAAGAAAGAGCGGAGGAGCCGGGACTTCGATATAACGTATTTTTCCTAACCATTTTTAAGATTTTAGGATATGAAAATTGTGTGTCAAGCATGCACTTTAATTAATAATTTTAAATAATTATGTGTTTGCCAAAATAAATCTTAGTTTCGAATGATTATATCGATTTCAAAACTTGATTTATGCATCACATGATCTTCAATTACGTTTAATATTTAAATTAATTGAAGTACCTATAATTTACTATATTACATAAACTTAATTAAAAGTTAATGACAAAAAAAATATTCACTAAAGATTTTATTCGATTTTAATTAAATTCGGCAATGTGTTTATATAGGTAATGACTGCATTAAAAAAACGTTATTACTTTGTGTCTTCATGAAAAGTTTTTTCAAAAAGGCAGGATTAAAAAACGTTCTGTCAATCTTTTCCCTTTATAGTAGGCGAACTATTTACCTAAGTCCTAAACTAATTGAAATTATTCTTAAAATCGATTTTTGAAGACGCAACAGGGGCCTTACCATGAGCTCTTATTGCCATGATAGTTTCACTCATTTATGAGACAGATGTATGTGACGTGCATACATCTGTCATTCTCGCACAACTGAATTATCATTGCAATAAGAGCTCATGGTTGGGCATGGTTTTTTGATTCGATTGAACGATCCTTTAATTTAAATAAGACTTCCATAACTCTGGATATGTCTAGTAGAATTAGGTAAAAGAATTAAGATCAATGCGAAAACATTATTTGAGAAATTTATGTATAACTAGCTGTGCCCCGCGGTTTCACCCGCGTAGATTTAGTTTCTTCCTTATTGTCGCGTAACCCTAATATTTTTAATAAAAAAAGTAGCCTAAGTTACTCCTTGAAACATCAGCTACCTACCAGTGAAAGTCCCGTTAAAATCGGTCCAGCCGTTTCAGAGATTACCCGGAACAAACAGACAGACAGAGAAAAAAATTTAAACTTGGTTTTTTAGTGTCAGTATCGTGTATACTTTCATATGCTTTTAGTGAAAAGCTGTAATTTTGGAATTACAAACAGACACTTCAATTTTATTTATCTGTATAGATTTATGATTTTATTGGGCGATTTCGATGACGTACACTCTACTGTACTATCATTTCAATAACATGCATTATTACGTAAACGGTTGCTTTCATCGAAAACAAGGCATCTCTGGAGAGTAATACAATTTCAGTGTTATTGCTCACATCTAGACGTAAAGGTAGCGCACACCGTATCGATTCAAGTTGACTCAACAATCTCAGTGATTCGACTCAGTTCGAAAATTGAGCAACAACAAGTAAGGGTAAAGAACAATGAAAAAAAATACAAAGTTGATTTTGTCTACCCCAATCTTATTAAATAGTGGAAAATCAAGACGTATCCAACTAATACTGTCGAAAAACTTATTAAGCTTTGGAATTCTGAAGGAACAGATGAACATACTTACATACCGGTCAAATTCATAACCATATTTTTGCTTAGCCATGGTAGGGTAAATTTTTTCTCACCGCTTAAAATGTTGCTTTAGTCCACGAAGTCCAATCGGCTTGTCTGATCGATCAGTCGACGAATATTTTTGTTTACTGTTCATTCGATTAATTTGATTATCTAATTTTGGGTTTACGCTCGTTCCTTTCCATTTCCCTTCAACCCCTTCGCAATAAGATCAGATTTTTTCTTTCTCACACATAAAATGATATATATTTCCGGATTTGACAGTCCTCAACTAATGAGCTGATTCACTGATTCTGAACCGAAACTTGTTGTATTGAGTCGGTATGGTGTTCGCAAACCTTTACACAGTAATCGTTTTTCATCCATTGTTGCGTAAGGGCAAATCCATTCGGTTCACGCAAGACAAACAAGAAATAGGACCTCTAATATGTACTTCTAATACTAACGTTCCGCTTGGATATTTTGTCTTTTATTAGGTACATTTCTTTGCAGATTTATCTCACGACTACTTGGGCCCGCGGTTTTACTATCTTAATAGTAAAAATTACGTTACTTAGTGAAAACAAAAATCTTGTAGCAGCGTTACTCCACTCGCTACAAAAATGGTGCTTTTATTTTCGAAAAACTCATTGGTACAGGCCCCGCTGGGATTCGAATCTCCGTCGCTAGCGAAGGCGACTCCTCAAACCCCACGTTAAATTTACCGTCTAAAGAGGTTTCTTTAGTAGTTTTTCGCTCAAAAATTTAGGTTGTGATGTCATTGTTAGAAAATAATCAGCCTCAAGGACGCTTGTTTGCCAACTTAGTAACAAAAAAGTAATTTAGTCTAACATTAGTATTACCGGAAACAATTGTATGGTTCTAGACTTTATGGCCTACGTTACTGAACCGCATCGAAACAGCTTAACAGATTTTATAAATAACCGTACAAACACTCACTCAACCCTTCACTGCAGCACATAAAAATAATTTACCCAACGTTCGGGGTCTACAATAAAACAGGGTTACGGCCCACGGGTGGTATATCAAATAGAATGGTACCATAAGGTCGGCTACACGCGTAGCACGCACACTTAAACGCGTGAATTAACGATGGGAACTAATTAAAAGAGTAAATAAAAAGCGACATCGTAAATGTGGTCACGTGATCTGAAGCTTTATGCCAAAATGGCGTCAACTCCATCTAAAGCAATTTGATGGACGATGTCGAGTGCAACAAATTAATAGGTAGGAGGAGCTCGTGGTACAGTTGCTATTACGCATATCATTCGATCAGCGAAGTTAAGCAACCATACGCCTAGCCAGTAGTTGGATGGGTGACCGCCCGAGATCCCTCCGTGCCTCGGAGAGCACGCTAAGCCGTCGGTCCCGGTTGCCAATTTAACATCTTTGGCAATCGTTACAGGTCAGTCAGAGGCCTAAGAGAGTGACAACTGGTTTAACCCAGATTGCCGATTTTCCTCGAAAAAGGGGTTGCGAAGATCAGTTGGCAGTCGCTACGTATAAAATCAGGTGATCAGCCACATCGGGTTTAATCAAGTGCCGACCCCAAATACATGGGATTAAGACCAGGGAGATGATGTTGATTTTTGACAGTGAGATTACCGCTGCCACTTTCTTAAGCCGCTGTCGTTGTATATAAACTGCTACCGTATTTAAATGTCATTCCATACATTTTGTGTCACTTCTATAAGCCAATCGTGGTTTTAAATTTGGATATCGCTTAGATGACTGTTAAAACCTTTCCCCTAAAATTTGCGTTATGTGTTTCATGGTGAAGTCAAATTAGGATAATATATTCTCTCTTATAAATCGGATAATGTGTGTAGTCTGTCACCTCCACAATACGTGAGCTGACCGCATGGGACCTTTTTATTTGGTGGTGGTAACACTCCATTTGTAACCCGAATGGGTTATTACATCGACAGCCGAGATTACATGTTTATTGCCGTAACAACCTGTTTCGCAATCTAATGTAGGTTTTATTGTGTTGTTCTAGAAAGGTACCTATAAAATGATAGCGGTTTTATAGGATGGTGAAAGCAATATAGCATCTGCTCAAGATGAAGAAGGGCTTTATAAGGATCTTATAATATTCTACACTAGCGGATGTCACGCGGTTTTACTCGCGTAGTTACCGTTTCTGTGGAAGTATGGGGATAAAAAATAACCTATATTAATCAGTGATAATGTAGCGTTTAAATGATGAAATCATTTTATTAAATCGGTCCAATATTTTGATTTTTGAGCCAATTCATTACAAACATACTTACATACAAATCTTTACTCTTTATAATATTAGCATATGCTCACACGCCTGTATTCCCCGAAGGGGTAGGCAGAGGTATTGTAATAACAACACCCACGTCTCACTGAAGATGATTAAATGCCAACGTGACAGACGGTGAGTCTATCGCCGTCTCAGGCACTACACATATGTGGGGAGAGCGAGTGATCATGCTCATCCCCAGCAAAGGGAAGATCTTCCAGCCAGGCGGGTGTTATGCCTGGGGAACCGCGGCTCCAACTGTTCTAGTTGGAAACTTGTATATATACTGCAATGCGCTTGAAAACTCTTCTGGCGCGATTTAGGTTCTCGTGTATTTGTATCTAAACTTCGCATTTGTTAGCGAGTAGCGCCATCTATGAGCGAGTGGAGAAACGCTGCTACACATACGTCTTTGCATTACTTCTCAGACATATGCAGGTTTCCTCGCGATGTTTTCCTTCACAGTAAAGCACGTGGTGTGAAATGACTGCACATAAAATTCTTTATAGAAAAACTAATTGGTTTGTGTAGCAGACGACTGCTTCAACCCCACGGCTAGCAAGACTCACCAACACTAACTAAAACCTAAAAATATACTAAAGCCTTAATTCATCCGTCAAACGTACACTATGTATCGCCATTCCATCATCTAGCCAGCGGTTCTGAGCATTAATCCTATTTCACTGGTCAAATTAGCTGTTTGTACGTCTAAAACAAAGCCTCAAAATTGCTTTCCGCACGTAGGCACACGTTGCGTTATTGAATTAATGTTTCGTCCATTTTGAACAAGCGAACATGTGTTTAGATTGCCAAAGGACGTGGTGTTGGCTGAGTGCTTTCAGTAGATGGTTTAGGAGAGGCAGGGTGTAATGGGGTTTCCCGTTCGAAGTTCAGAGCTGCCTTACTGGGGATTGTACCTCCACCTTATAGCAGATCTCAGTCAAATAATAATAATAATAATAATAAACGTTTATTGATTCCAATAAGCAGCAACAAAACAAATAAAACTGTTACAAAAAAAAATATACAAAAAAGAATACACAAAAGAAATAAGTTCGGGTGTTGCCGCACATTGTCATCAAAGGGCCACAACACAACTATACCCGCAGACCTAACTGGAATATATATATAATAATGTTACCTTTCAGTAGTATTATAAGATAACTTATGTCTACCCTGAAAGTAGGTACATTCTAAATATCAGTGAAATATTTTTAAAATATTTGGTAGTGGTAGTTTCAATGATAACTTTGCAAACGTTACATTCCGTTCTTGTAAGAATCCATCAAGATTTTAAAATTAGTGTTAGTATTAGATGTTGATACCACAGTATACATATGAGTTCACACAAGCAGTATGGAATATAGGATTAAATCGTACGAAAATACACACTCACACAGACGATGTGCAACTGGATGCGCATCCACAAGATTATAAGCCACCCAGACGTCAGTAAGGGGTGTCACGTCATGGCCGATCGCGTATACGCCATTTACGTGTCTTACAGAGTAACTTAAACTTCAGATCGACAAATCGACATAACTTTGATGGAGGAGTAAATTTTACAAACTTTAAGGGTGACAACCCTCACGCCCAATGGAGTAAACGTTCTTATTTCAAAAAAGTGGTCTGGATTCCATACTTAATCTTTATAATATAAAAATGAATCCCCATTTCATCACGGTTGAACGACTGGACCGATTTCGTTAATATTTTTTTTGTTGTGTTCGTTATTGTCAGGAGATCGTTCTTATGAAAGAAAAAACTAAGAAAATTTAGTGAAATATTTGAAAATTTAAGAATACTTAACCACCATATAAAATTATTTCTTTCTTCTTGCTGCATTCTCATAATTAAGACAGGGCAACGTCTGTCGGGTCAGCTAGTGCTTAATAATGCATTATGCTTAGTAAGGTAACATAATATATACTGTGTACCATGCCATCATAGTTCTGCTGTGTGACAGTGACAGACTTATACACGTCATATATATCTGTCTCATAAGAGTTACTTTATCATAAGAGCTCATAGTAGGGCTGAACTGAAGCTTTCAAAGGACTAATCACATGTTTTAAACCTACATCTACGACAGGCTTTCAAAACCCGTATAATGGAGGATGAATTATTAACACCATTTCCTTACTAAGTACTATTCCTACTAATCGGTCCATTTGACGATTGAATAGACCTCTTAAATACAAGGTTTTAGTATTTCAAAAGACTGGATCCACGCGAGCTTATTTACTCGCACAGCCTACATTCATCATGTCAGATATTCAAGGGTTTGTGAACAACTTTAAAGATACTTAGTAAGGGAACCGTTGGTTTGTAAATCTGCCTGCTTTAGTGTCACTGGTTCAAGCCCGCGGCATGGCCAATGATGTGATAAACATTTAGGTTTATTTTGCGAGAAAAGCCTTTGGATTGGTAACCACCCGAGTTCCCTCCGTGCCACGTTAGGCTGTCGGTCCCTGTTACCAATTTAACATCTTTGGCAATCGTTACAGGTCAGTCGGAAGCCTATGAGAGTCTGACAACTGGCTTAACTCAGATTACTGATTTTCCTCATAATAGGGGTTCAGATGGCAGTCGTTTCGTACATAAATCAGGTGATTAGCCACATCAGGTTGAATCAAGTGCCGACCCCAACAATGTATGGGATGCCAGGGAAATGATGATGATGAAACATTTAGGTTTATTTCATACTGCCTCATTGGTACAGAGCCAGGGTCTAAGAATTTGGCTATGGCATCCCCTGCCTGTCGTAAGAGGCGACTAAAAGGGGGCCGGAGGGCTTGCTGGCGATGGTCGGGGTGGGAGCTTTGACCACCGAGCCGCGGGCCCGGGAAGGTGGGGGGACACAGGTACCCCAGAGCACTGAGGATGGCCACTGGGGGGGTTTTAGTGCGGTAAAAATCCCACATACCTCGACCTGCCTCTCCCAGGGCGGTCGGGGACCTTTTGAAGGTTTCCCCCTCGACAATAAAAAAAAAAGAAAAAAAAGAAAGGAGGCTGAAAGCGGTCATGTGAATCACGAGGTTCTGAGTTCGATACCGGGGTCGGGCAAATAGTTATTGGATTTTTCTATCTGATATTTTTGGTCACTGGTAACAGGCTCGTTCTCTGCTATTTTGGGATGTGTATATTGTTTTGGATCATTGACTTATTCCGATAAAAATTTAAGGAATCAGCGTTCAATTACTTTAGGCTTTTAATATCCCTTGTTTTTACAGTATTATCTTTGAAACCCTATTTAGCATGGTAAACAGAGCGTGTCCTGACCTTTGGGTTATGATAACACCTTGTATTCAGGTCATATACATGAAGGCATCTTTTAGTGTCAGCATGTTCAGTTTTACCTGTAGATACTAATTATATTTTATTAAATCCTGTAATTTTAAATCGCTCGTGTTTATGAATATATTCATTAAAAACAAAATTGCAAACCGCTCTATATAATATAATATCTATGATTATGTATATAAAATTCAAAGTCCTGACTGACTGACTCAATTATAAATCAACGCACGGTCTAAAGATTAGTCGCACACAGTCGATTATATTGTCCATGAAGTGCATATCTATATCTATGCATGTATACAGATAAATAAAATTGAAGTGTCTGTTTGTAATTTCAAAATTACAACTTTTCACTAAATGTATATGAAAGTATACACGCTACAGACACAAAAAAATCAGGTTTTAAAAATTTTCTCTGTCTGTCTGTCTGTTTGTTCCAGGTAATCTTTGAAACGGCTGGACCGATTTTAACGGGACTTTCACTGGCAGGTAGCTGATATTTCAAGGAATAACTAAGGCTACTTTTTTTAAAAAATATTAGAGGTCCGCGACAATAAGGATGAAACTAAATCTACGCGAGTACCTTGGGGCACAGCTAGTTGACAATAATACCATTGGGTGTGTGCCCGTCTTGTGGTATTTTTCAATAATATTGTTAATATTGACAATCATATTGTGTGTGCGGCTACCCAAGCCCCTGGTCTTAGAGACATGAAATTTGATGTGTATATTCTTTGTGAGGTGTAGGTTTTCTACGAAAGGGTTCTTCAGAATTCCACCCTTTTAAAGAGGTAAAATCGGAGTTGAAATTATCTAAAATCTTACTGCTACGCAGGCAATCTTGCGAGCGGTAGCTAATTAGTATATACTAGAGTTAGTCCGCGTGGAATAGTTGGGCTTACGCTTACTTTAACCCGCTATTGGCATTAGTGTATCATATAGCTTTCCTCTATAAATGGGCTATCTAACACTGAAATTATTTTTCAAATCGGACCAGTAGTTCTTGAGATTAGCGCGTTCAAGCAAGCAAACAAACAAATTTTTAAGATTAATATATAAGTATACTAGATGTGCCCCGCGGTTTCACCCGCGTAGATTTAGTTTCATGCTGTTTTTTTCAATAAAATTAGCCTAAAACACTTCTTGAAACATCAACTATGTGCCAATGAACGTCCCTGTAAAATCGGTCCAGCCGTTAACGCATGATGGCGTGACAAAGGCAAATAGGGATTCATTTTTATATACTGACAAGGAATACTAATATAGCTAGTACATCGGCTTCACACCCTCCTTCTATGATATATCTTGAATGGTAATCTTACTCTCCACAGGAACAATACTGCACCTTTCGCAAAACGTAGAATTCAACGTTCTGTAGAAGCACTCAATATTCAATCCTTTTTCAATAAAGCCTGAATTTCTTTAGAGATTTTTTCACCCTCAGCCTTTGTTCAATCCCTTGAGAATACACTAAGAACGTTTACTATGTAAAATGTGTATAAACACCTACAAACTAGGTAGGCCTATGCGTTATTCATTTCTAGCGCTTTGGTGTCTAGGCTTTGACGCAGGTTTCTGATAGTTTCTTATACTTTACGGTGGTTGCTTTACGGGGTTGATAACCTGTGTTTCATACTGCCATATTAAAATCTATATTCATAATAAGATATAAGGAAGGGCGTTATAAGGATCTTATAATATCTATACATCTATACATCTATATCTATACAGATAAATAAAATTGAAGTGTTTGTTTGCAATCCAAGCTTTTCACTAAATGCATATAAAAGTATATACGGGAACAATAATAAAATAGCAGTTTTAAAAGTTTTCTCTGTCTGTCTGTCAATCGGTAAGTTCCGAATAATCTCTAAAACAGCTGAAGCGTTTTTAGCAGGACTTTCACTGGTTAAAAGCTGATGATATAAGGAGTGCTTAGACTATTATGGAATAAAAATATCTCGCATAAAAAATGTCAACCATTCCAGAAAAGTGAAACCGCGGGGCACAGTTTGTTCATAATAAATTAAATTTTACAAGTAAAAGTCCGTAACAACATAAACTGCCCACCGCCAATCAACATTTTATTTCTACTTACCCTCAAACCCATTAATTTTCGCGTCACGTAAAGGATTACATTCGTGTCACTCATGATTTAGATAACGCAAGTCTGTCGTACGATGGCCACTTGTCCGGACATGTTTCCCGGACGCGTCCGGAATCCGCAACGTGCTCATAAATCCGGAATTTTTCGGTGAACATCAGCAAAGTTCGAATGTTAGGAAAGTTCGTGTTAACGTGTAATAAGAATTTTGATGTGTAAAATATTTTCTTTGGTATTTTTATATAACGTTCGTCATTACGATACAAAATGCTGTTCTAAGCTGTTCTCGTACAAAGAGAGGAAAGCTATATACAAGGTCAAAGTCAAAAATATCTTTATTCGATTAGACTTTTTACAAAGCACTTTCAAATCGTCAGAATGACACAATTTACAGGATTATACATGCTACCGCCAGGTTCGGAAGATTGCTTTTACTGAGAAGAACCTGGCAAGAAACTCAGTAATTACTCTTTTCAAAAATATTTTACAAATTAAAAAAAAACAAAATAAATCCCTTGAGCAATGTAAGCCCATGGACACAGTTGCAATGCACAAATGTCGATAAAAAATAACATAAAGAAAAGTCTAGTAGTTCTACTTATATCTTAATGCGTAGCTTGAGATGACCAGCCCCCACAAGCAGCACCTGTTTACAAGTATGACGAGAATGCCATCAAAGAGTTTGAAGCGTGATTTCTCACAATCCCATGATGCTTGAAGCGCTTGGAAAGCGGCTTTGTATGAACGCTTCCATTACTAAGCCTGGGTTAAATCAACTGACTTTAGCTGTCGAATTAAATTACTACATACATACATATGCTCACGCCTGTATTCCCCGAAAGGGTATGCAGCGGTGTTGTAATATCAACACCCACTTCTCACTATGTAAGCGTCGCAAGTTCGAATCACCAATGAGGTTTTCTAAAAACTTATGTGCCGTGATTTTACACCACGTGCTTTATGGCGAAGGAAAACATCGCGAGGAAACCTGCATATGACTGAGAAGTAATTCAATGACGTATATATAGTGCCTGAGACAGCGGTAGACTCACCATTTGTCACGTTGGCACTTAGTCATATTCGGTGAAATGTGGGTGTTGTTATTACAACACCTCTGCCTACCCCTTCGGGGAATACAGGCGTGAGCATATGTATGTATGTACATCTATTCAATTTTCAATACAATTCAATTCAATTTATTCATAATAATTATAATAAATACATGACATGTTATACCGCTATCTAGTCCCAAACTAAGCAGAGCTTGTGCTATGGGTACCAAACAACGGTATAACAATATTACAACAAATACCTTAGAGACTAACACACATACAAACATAGATATAACATACTTAAATACAACAACTATATATCATTAGGGTTTCACAATTCTGTGCGCATCCCTATAACGCCGGTAGACTATTCCTGTTGGCCAGAAATCCGACTGGAGGAACATATCCCGATACGTTGCAGGCACCTTGAGGACGTAGGACTTGAAGTTTGTTTCCCTCGTCGACTCAAGTCTCTGCAAGTGCACCTGCATCGGTGGAGGGTCTTTGTACCAAAACTTGGTCCTTTCCTTCACAAATCGCAGGATCTCCTCCCCTGACGTTTTGGGATCCAATCTCGATATACAGGGTGTCGGAGAAAAAGGAACAGTTGTCTTCTAGAAGTTGTAGGGTTTTATGAATATATCACTATGTTGAAGTCGTAAAATATCTAGCTCCAACGATAACATAGTTATAAGCTATAGCCGAAGAGTTCGCGACCTTAAACGATTGAATGAACGCGCGGCCGCGTTTACCTACATTCCGTACGCGGTCATTCAACTTTTTAAATTAAGGGGAAGGTTAATGGTTTGGAAAAATGGTTTTAGGGGATTATTTCAGGATTTATCAGTGGGAGAAAAAAAATAAAAACGTAGTTAGATTTCACGTGAATAACTCTACATTACAGCTGATTTTTATGCGAAAATAAGGTATTGATATGGTCAACTTTGAACATCAATTACTCGAAAACGGAAGAAAATATTTTTGTCATGATAATTTTAATTGCTTCCTAAAATTATACCCTATCACATATTTTAAGAGCTGTCCCGGTTTCCCCGACACCCTGTATATATAGAGATGGTCGGCTCCACAGCACGCAGGGTGATCTCCGATACGATGGTTGCTGCGGTACCTCGACGATTGCGGAATTGTTTCGGTCGACGCTTCTTGTTCACCAGGGTGAAGCCTTCCTCGTCGACCTTCGGTGGTTTCATACCGACGCGAGGCACGGGGTCCGGTTGCGGATGACGAGACGCTTGCGCATAGCTCCTCTTATTTGGCTGCTGACGAACACATGGAACAGGAGGAGACGCAATCTGCACAGGCTGCGTTGTTGATAGGCCGGGGGTCGAGGTCATCAGGCCCGGGCGGTCAATTACCTGCGCATCGGTGTCGTGAGGCGTTTTGCTGACACGTGCAGTTTGACACCGCTTGACGCAACGCTGGCTATTTATATTTCCCGCTGACTGCGGCGATAATACGAGCTCATAATAATAATAATAATAAAGCCATTTATTATTTCCCAAAGTGTTTACAAAGATTTTATGTACTTAATTACTTTAATTTATTTTGGGTACCCAAATTTGGGCAAAGGCCTCCTCCATGCATTTCCAGGCTTTTCTGTTGTTTGCGAGTCTGGTCCAGGTAGGACCTGCTACTCTGACTATATCATCACTCCACCGGCGGCGGGGGCGGCCACGGCACCGGGTGTCCTCACGTGGCCACCAGTGCAGCACGCGCTCGCTCCAGCGACCGTCGCTTACACGAGCCACGTGACCTGCCCAGCGCCATTTTAGCCTGCATGCTGATTCTGCTACATCTGTCAGTTGGGTTTTCGCTCTAATTTTCGAGCTTCGAATTTTGTCTCTCAGATTAAGCCCCAGCGATAATACGATAATACGAGCTCATACTTATGTTTTAATTCATGAACTTCATTTTTCAATTCAGTGATGGTTTGCTCTGAATTGGTCAACTTGGTCCGGAGGTCAGTAACATCGGCACGCAACGCCGCGATGTCCTTCAGAATCCTGGTGACGTCGTCATGGTTGAGGGTCACCGGAGTCGCCATTTTTTAACGTCGCGTTGAGTAGCGTGAAAAATTTAGGTCAGCATCGACACAATCGCTACGGAGCGACCGCTCTAGCTGACGTTACAGACACGACTCTTCTCACGAATCTATACATCTATATACATACATACAGATAAATAAAATTGAAGTGTCTGTTTGTAATTCCAAAATTAAAGCTTTTCACTAAATGAATATGGAAGTATACACGATACTGACACTAAAAAACCAAGTTTTAAATTTTTTCTCTGTCTGTCTGTCAGTTTGTTCCGGGTAATCTCTGAAACGGCTGGACGGATTTTAACGGGACTTTCACCGGTAGGTAGCTGATGTTTCAAGGAGTAACTTAGGCTACTTTTATTTATGAAAAATATTAGGGTACCGCGACAATAACAATGAAACTAAATCTACGCGGGTGAAACCGCGGGGCACAGCTAGTTTATAATATTAGTAAGATTATGAATTGTACTCACTCTAGTATTTTTACTTTATTTTGAGAAAAATTTTACACATTATAAGCACCGGCTTATCGTCAATAGAAAATTATTACTTTTAAGAAGCATTCGCCCACAAATCCCTAAGGATCTCTTATCTAACCCTCAAGGCGCTTAAATCCACTCATTGTCTACAAGTACATGAGACAGGGTAAAAGAAAAAAGAATATTCTATAGAGTAAATAAAACAAAGAGAAATTTGCTGAAGATAAGCAATATGTAGCTAAAATTCTTTGTTAACTTTAGGTTAAAATATCTAAGTATATAATTTTGGATATCCATGACGGTTTTTTTATTTTAAATTCTTATCTACACGCAAGTCATTATAAGTATGCTGATATTAGTCATAACTAGCTATGCCCCGCGGTTTTACCCGCGTAGAGTAAATTTTTTTGTTTTTTTTCTTGATAGAGTTAAGTTTTTTTGTTTAAATAAAAGTAGCCTATGTTACTCCTTGTATAAATAGCTAGGTATCTGCCAGCAAAACTCCCGTAAAAATAAGTCCATTTCGAAGATAAGCAGCAACAAACAGACAGACAAATTTAAAAAAAGAGAAAAAAAAATTGTGAAATTATGTTAATTTGGAAGAACCGACAGACTCTTACATTTATCTGTATAGGTAATTAGTTAAAATCAGCCGTCCAAGTCCAGCCGTTTAAGAGATTAGGCAAAACGAATGAACCGACAAAGAACATTTTTAGGAATAGATTTTTATATATAGCTGTGCCCCGCGGTTTCACCTGCGTACATTTAGTTTCTTCCTTATTGTCGCAAAAGCCTATAATTTTTAATAAATAAAAGTAGCTTAAGTTACTCCTTGAAACATCAGCTACCTACAAGTGAAAGTCCCGTTAAAATCCGTCCAGCCGTTTCAGAGATTACCCGGAACAAACATACAGACAGACAGAGAAAAAATTTAAAACTTGGTTTTTTCAGTGTCAGTAGCGTGTATACTTTCATATGCATTTAGTGAAAAACTGTTATTTTGGAATTACAAACAGACACTTAAATTTTATTTATCTGTATAGATTAAAGTTAAGTTATTATTAATACACTAGCTGTGCCCCGCGGTTTCACCCGCGTAGATTTAGTTTCATGCTTCTTGTCGCGGAACCCTAACATTTTTGATAAATAAAAGTAGCCTAAGTTACTCCTTGAAACATCAGCTACCTACCAGTGAAAGTCCCGTTAAAATCCGTCCAGCCGTTTCAGAGATTACCCGGAACAAACAGACAGACAGACAGACAGACGGACAGACAGACAGAAAATTTTTTTAAAATTTAGTTTTTTAGTTTCAGTAGCGTGTATACTTTCATATGCATTTAGTGAAAAACTGTTATTTTGGAATTACAAACAGACACTTCAATTTTATTTATCTGTATAGATAAATAAAAGTAACCTAAGTTACTCCTTGAAACATCAGCTACCTACCAGTGAAAGTCGCGTTAAAATCCGTCCAGGCGTTTCAGAGATTATAATAATAATAATAATTACTTGTCTACAAACAATGTATAAAATTATAACAGCTTGTCTAACTGAAATCATCTATAAACATGTAGACACAAACAATATCCTTGCTCAAGAACAGAAAGGTTGTCGAAGATTTAGTCAGGGATGTAAAGAACAACTCACAAAAGATTCAGTTATAATGAGACAGGTACAGCAGCAAAAGAAAGATTTATTTACAACGTACATCGATTACAAGAAAGCTTTTGATTCAGTCCCACATTCCCGGCTTCTTAAAGTTCTAGAAATCTACAAAATTCACCCAACAATACAAGCCTTTTTACACAGTACTATGACAACCTGGACCACACAACTTAAATTAACATTACCTTCAGATACAATTACGACTGATACAATTCAAATACAACGCGGAATATTTCAGGGAGACGCACTAAGCCCACTGTGGTTCTGTTTTGCTCTTAACCCTTTATCTAACCTCTTAAATAAATCACACGTCGGATATTCTCTTAAAACCCAAAATTTTACAACCGACGAACTGACTGACATACAGGAAGATTGCAATCTGAATCATTTAATGTATATGGATGATATTAAACTTTATGCCACTAAACTAAGATATTAATGACCTCGCACTAATTACAGAAAAATTCTCAAACGACATTTGTATGGAATTCGGAATTGATAAATGCAAAATTAACTCTATCAAAGCAGGACAGAACTACATGCACAGTTATGAACTTCAAAGTAGGGAGCTGATAGGACCATTAGAAGAAAACGAAACTTATAAATATCTAGGATACGCGCAGTCAAAGCAAATTAACCACAAATCAATAAAATCTTCCTTAAAACTACAGTTCAAACACAGACTTAATGCAATAGCAAAAACATATTTAAGTTCCAAAAACACAACTAAAGCAATCAACACTTATGCAATTCCTATACTTACGTATTCTTTCGGGATCATAAACTGGACCAAAACAGAATTGAAGGAACTACAACGCCTGATCAACACCACTCTCATCAAAAATAGGAAGCACCACCCACGGTCATGTGTGCAGAGATTTACAATCCCTAGAATACAAGGAGGAAGAGGTGTCATTGACATAAGAAACCTTCATAATAGACAGATATCGAACCTTAGATCATTATTTCACAGAAAAACCCAAACATCCATACTGCATAAAGCAGTAGTAGACAATGACCGAAAACTTACACCACTGAACCTACAAAATAGATCTATCCAGAACAATGAGATCCTAACTGACAGACAGACTAAACTTAACGAGTGGGCCCGTAAGTCTCTGCACGGAAGACACTACCACGATTTGAACCAGCAACACGTCGACAAGACAGCGTCGAACGAATGGCTCAAACGTGGAGAGTTGTTCCCGGAGACGGCGGGATTCATGCTAGCTATCCAAGATCAAGTAATGGAGACCCGAAATTATCAAAAACATATAATGAAAATCCCCAATACCACAGACGTTTGCCGCCGCTGCCACACTCCTAACGAGACCATCCAGCACATCACTGGAGCTTGTAAAGCAATAGCTCAAACCGATTACAAGCACAGACATGACCAGGTAGCAAATATAATCCACCAAAAAATAGCAATCAAACACAAATAGATTCAACCACCACCAATACCATACTATAAATATCTTCCGCAAACTGTGCTTGAGAATTCAACACACAAGTTATATTTTGACAGAGCCATACTTACAGACAGAACTGTGCACTACAATAGACCAGACATAACACTAATCGATAAAGAAAACAAAATTGCCCAACTCATTGATATAGCAGTCCCTAACACCCACAACCTACAAACAACAATAAGTGAGAAACTCAGCAAGTACGAAGATCTCAAAGATGAAATAACACGCATGTGGCATTTACAAAAAGTTACAATAGTCCCAATAGTCCTATCTACAACTGGCGTAATACCGAAACAGCTACACCAATCCATATCCACAATAGATCTGCCTAAACTCACCTACCTCACCTTACAAAAAGCCGTAATTCTGAATACTTGTCGAATCGGTAGAAAGTTCCTTCAGGTTGACCGCTCATTAACTCCCCACAACCCCATTAGTGATTCTCACTTGGCCTAGGCCCCTGATTATCAAAAAAAAACCGTTTTCTAAATCCGAGAAAAGTTAATAACTTTAAAAAAATAATAATAATAAAGTATAATAAATAATAATAATTGTTATTATTATTATTATCGTGTATACTTTCATATGCATTTAGTGAAAAGCTGTTATTTTGGAATTACAAACAGACACTTCAATTTTATTTATCTGTATCTGTATAGATAATATATTTTTAGTGAAAAGCTGTTAATGTGGAACTACAAACTGACACTTCAGTTTTATTTATCTGTAAACTTAGATATAAAGTTTTTTTTAAATCTGTAATTTTAAAAAAATCAATCATTGTCGTTCACGCATTTTATTACACATTATACCTAATGTCTCTTGCTATTAGGTTTAATATCGCACACGCTCGGTAATTACTTTCAACATAACAAGTGGGCGTGCAATAAGGGCAAATACTATTTTCTGTGGAAATAGCGAGAGGCTATAACCTATAACTCATTGGGTACTTATAGTATATGGTACAATTATAGGGACATAGCGGTGTTTTCGAATAACATCTTTGGCAATCGTTACAGGTCAGTCGGAGGCCTAAAAATAATCTGACAACTGGTTTAACCCAGATCACAGATTTTCCTCCTAAATGGGGTTGCGAAGGTCAGATGGCAGTCGCTTCGTATAAAAATCAGGTGATCAGCCACATCGGGTTGCATCAAGTGCCGACCCCAACAATGTATGGGATAAGGCCAGGGAGATGATGATATGGTACACGAAGTACCAGGCGCACATAACGGACAAGGAGTTAATAAGTTGATTGCGACTAACATGGAGCCACATCGGGTTGAATCAAGTGCCGACCCCAACAATGTAAGGGATAAGGCCAGGGAGATGATGATATGGTACACGAAGTACCAGGCGCACATAACGGACAAGGCGTTAATAAGTTGATTGCGACTAACATGGAGCCACATCGGGTGGAATCAAGTGCCGACCCCAACAATGTATGGGATAAGGCCAGGGAGATGATGATGAGCGGTGTTTTCGAAACCTTTTTTATCGAATAGCAGCCCAAGATAACCCAAGTAAGCCAGCAGACACATTCGGAGGTGTGATTTTGTTGATTTAGGTTATGGTTTCAAAATTCCTCCGCTAGGGATGAAAGGGGGTTAGCTGTGCGCCGCGAGTTTGCTTGCATGTGATTAAAAAATGAAAAATATTATAAAATCTGCCAGTGAAAGTCCCGTTAAAATTAGTCGAGCCGTTTCAGAGATTAACTGAAACCAATAGACAGACGAACGGGCACAGAGTTTTTTTTTAATGTTTTTTTTTTAAAAGCTTTTAATTTGGAATTACAATATACTTACACTTCTGTTGTTATTCAATTTATTTATCAATCTAGCTGCGCCCCGAGGTTTCCCGCGTAACCATTATGTTTTTTTTAAAATAAAAGTAGTTAGCACTAAGTTACTCCTTGAAAAATTAGCTATCTGCCAGTGAAAATCCCGCTAAAATCGGTCCAGCCGTTCCGGACATTACCTACAGACAGACAGACAGAGAAAAAATTAAAAAGTTGGTTTTTTATACTGACATAATGTCTGTATTGTATATAATTTTATGAGCATTTAGTGAAAAGCTGTTATTTTGGAATTACAAACAGACACTGCAATTTTATTTATCTATATAGACATAAGTAGAGTATAGATGAATGAATATGGGTATTTCAATAACATTTATCTATGTATGTATGTAGTTATATGGATGTACAGCTATATATATACTAAGATAATGTGCAAAATAATATTATAAGTCTCGTAACCCATTTTCCGATCACTTATCATTCCGCCGCTCTTAGGTTACGCCTACAGAATCCCCGGTGCGTATGATGAATGTTACAAGTGTTGATTTATGTAGCCATGTAGGTATCTAGGTTTATCACCACAACACTAGATTAATGACAACATTACCCAGTAGTTTAGTGGTTGCATCGCACTTTATGGATTCTGGACGAGGTATATCTCAGGTTTATTTACTGTTTGACATAACACCAACAATGTGTTTTAACACTAATTAGACTTAAAAGAGCCGTCTCAGTATTGAATTTCTTTGTAGTTTAAGATGTATGTATACTGTCTGATACGGCGATAGACTCGCCGTCTGTCACGTTGGTACTTAATCATATTCGGTGATAATGGGTGTTGTAAAACACCTTTGCTCACCCCAGGGGCGTGAATTGGATTTTTAGAGGGGTAGGCATAAACAATAAGTAGGTAGGTAGGCAGGTTAAGTACACACCTATGTGACGCGGCGTAGGTACGTACGTACGTCTTGGTAAAGATACACATACGAACATGAACACACACACACAACACGAGTGTATTCAGTAATCACAAATTGTAACTTCTGCTTACCTGCTTATTTGTAATGCAGCCGTTTCAAAGACCCGGAACAAACAAACAGACAGACAGACTGACAGAAAAATTAAATTTAATTAAATCTTTGTTTTTCGGTATCAGCAGCGTATATACTTGCAAATGCATGTAGTGAAAAACTGTTATTTTGGAATTACAAACTGTACTGTACTATGTGGGTATTCGAGAAACAATTGTTATTGGCGGTAGTTTAGATATTAAGGTACTGTCAAATAGATGGCTTCCAATGAAGACGTGTTTTATTTGTGCTCCCACCAAAAACATTACATTGGCGAAGAGGATAGGATTTAATTACTGTGGTGCTAGTTACTACGTTCGGACCGAATCATAATAACGTGTGCGTGCAGTTATTCAAGTGGCAAATATTAATAACTGTAAAACAATGTCGGTGGGAAAGGTGAGTGAATTCAGAGTTGGAAGTGGCACGTGGTCGTCGTATATTGAGCGGCTGGAAATGTACTTCAAGGTTAATGAGGTGAAACAGGAACTGCGTTTGCCAACACTCATTGCTGTGATGGGGGATGAGGCGTACGATTTGTTGAATAACCTCGCAAGCCCTAAAAAGCCGGCAGAATTAACGTACAGTGAAGCGGTGAAGATCATGGGCGAGCATCTACAACCTACACCATCAATACTAGCGGAACGATACCGTTTCCGACAGCGAAGACAAGCTACGGACGAGAGTATTGCTGTTTACGTGGCGGAATTGAAGCGCTTTGCTCGTCAGTGCAACTTTGATAGTAGTCTCAATGACAATCTACGCGACCAGTTTTTGTGTGGATTACGCAGTGATATCATCCGCCAAAGACTATTTGCGGAGGAGGCATTAAATTTTGTAAAGGCAGTCAAAATTGCGACTGCTTTGGAGGCGGCGGAGAGAGATTCAGCCGCAGTTGAAAATCATAAGGCGGTCGAGGAGTCGACGGCAGTTCATACGCTACTACCGAGTGGCGGGCCAACGGGGCACGGCTTGGCGCGGAGAAGCCGAGCGGGAATAGCTCGGGGCGGTCGCGGCGGCGGCAGCAGAGCGGGCGCGGCGGGTGCGCCACGCGGGGCAGAGCGGCGCGGTGCGGGCCGGCCGCTAACATGGGGCGGACGACGCTATGACTGTGAGGGATGTGGAGCTGGGGATCACAGCTACACTACATGCAGGTTCCGGGAGTACACCTGCAGCTTATGTAAGCGGGTGGGACACCTGCGGCGCGTATGCCCGGACCGCATCGGGGCCAGCCGTGGGGCTTCGGCGGGTCACACTAATCTGCACTACGGAGTACCCACGGAGGAAAGTGCGCTCGAGGACCAGTTACGGGCAGAAGAATTAAATCATTTGTGCTTGAACGATTACCGACCGGTGAGTTTACCAATTATTATAGACGGACATTCTATAGAGATGGAGGTGGACACTGGATCGGCAGTGTCGTGCATTAACCAAGAAACTTACAACAAATATTTTAGTCAACTTAAAATCGAGAGAAGTGAGCTGTTATTGAAATTTTACAATGGATCAAAAATTATTCCCTTGGGTGTAATTAAACCTCTTGTGATGTACAAGGAACGTAGGAAACGGCTTGAATTATTTATAATTGAAGGGGGGACAACACCTTTATTGGGAAGACAGTGGTTGACTGAATTGGACATTATAATCCCAAAATTTAGCAATTGTTTATACAATAGTGTAGATAATCACAAAGTAGGAAATGTACAAAGCCAAGTGACCCAAGAAATAAATGATTTGTTCGTCAGGTATAAGGAGTTGTTTAGCGGCGGTCTGGGGCGATATAGGGGCGGTAAGGCCCAGTTGCGCGTGCGGGAGGGGGCGACGCCGGTGTTCCACCGCGCGCGCCCACTGCCCTATGCGCTGCGAGAGCGCGTCGACGCCGAGTTGGATGCAATGCTGCGCGACGGTGTCATCGAGCCGGTGGACTGCTCCGACTGGGCGTCGCCGCTGGTGCCCGTAAACAAGGCCGATGGTTCGTTGAGAATTTGTGCCGATTATAAAGCTACTGTTAATCCGGTTTTGCAAATTGATCGATATCCCTTGCCTAGGATAGACGACTTAATGGTTAATTTAAGTGGGGCGCAATATTTTTCAAAAATTGATCTTTCTCAAGCTTACAATCAGATAGAATTAGATGATTCAAAGAAATATACTGTTATCAATACACACCGGGGGCTTTATAGGTATAACAGGTTAGTGTATGGTTTAGCTTCTAGTCCTGGTATCTTTCAACGTATCATGTGCAATTTATTGAAAAATATACCGAACGTAGAAATATTCCTTGATGACGTAATTATTGGCGGGAAAAGTAAACAGGCACACATTATTGCCTTAGAAAAAGTATTTAGTAGACTACATAGGTATGGATTGAAATTACACCCCAATAAGTGCGTTTTTCTAGTAGACGAAGTGAAATACTTAGGGTACATACTGAGCAAGGACGGTTTAAAAACGGATCCATCTAAAATCGAAGCAATCCTTAACATAGGTAAACCATCGAACGTTACAGAGTTGAGATCATTTCTAGGTATTATAAATTTTTATGGGAAATTCATAAGAGGCATGAGCGATACGCTAGTTCCGCTGTACAACCTTCTCAAGAAGGAACAAAAGTGGTGCTGGTCAAGGGAATGCGACAGGGCATTTAATGAAATAAAATCCTTGTTATCTAGTGCAGAAGTGTTAGCACACTATGACCCTAGTAAGCCATTAATATTGACTTGCGACGCGAGCTCGCGGGGTGTAGGCGGGGTGTTATCACAGATGAGCGCAGACGGACGCTGGGAGCGGCCAGTGGCCTACGCCTCTCGCACACTCAATGAAGCCGAGAAGAACTACTCGCAGATACATCGGGAAGCGCTAGCAATTATATATTGTGTCAATAAATTTCATCAATACTTGTATGGTCGTCATTTTACATTACGAACGGATCATAAGCCATTAGTATCAATTTTTGGACCAAACACGGGTATACCAACTATGGTTGCTAGCCGCATGCAAAGATGGGCAATTATATTATCCGCTTATACATTCAAAATCGAGTACGTGCGCACCGATCAGAATGGTGCGGACGGCTTGTCACGTTTACCGCAGAGCAACAACATAGGTATAGATATAAATTATGGTCGCTCGCCGCCCGAACAAACATATTTACATTTTGTACAAGATGCTTTATTATTAAATTATAATGACGTTAAGCGTCAGACTATATATGATCCGTTGTTATCAAAGGTACTAAGTTATATCCGCGATGGGTGGCCAACACAATGTGAAATGGCACAATTACAGCCGTTCTTCAATAGGAAGGGCGAACTATATGAAGAATTGGGCTGCATAATGTGGGGTCCTAGACTAGTAGCTCCTGAGGAGAGTAGGAAAAAAATTTTAGCGATGATTCATGAACCTCACATGGGAATTGTAAAATCGAAAGCTTTAGCTCGAAGCTATGTTTGGTGGCCAGGCGTTGACGAAGCGGTGGAGCGCATGTGCCGCGAGTGTACAGTGTGTGCGACCCAAGCGGACGCGCCGCCGCGACATCCGCCGCGCATGTGGCCTTGGCCTGCAAGACCCTGGACCAGGCTGCACGTAGACTTCATGGGCCCCATAGCAGGGAGGACGTACCTAGTTGTGGTGGATGCTATGTCCAAGTGGATAGAAGTATTCCATGTTACCACCACATCTGCAGGCGGGCTAGTAGATAGACTTAGTGAATTATTTTCTAGATGGGGAATTCCTAAACAGATTGTGAGCGACAATGGGCCGCAACTAGCATCACGGGAATTCAAACATTTCATAGAATCAAACGGTATCGAGCACATATTTACGGCACCATACCACCCCGCGTCAAACGGTTTAGCAGAAAACGCCGTACGGACTCTTAAACGGGTCATTAAAAAGGCAATTCAAAAGAACCAAAATATCGATAAGGCGTTATGGTCATTCTTGATATATTATAGAAATGTGGAACATTCCACCACAGGTGAAAGCCCAGCCATGCTGCTCTTAGGAAGACGACTTCGTACTCGCTTAGACATGATTAAGCCAGATAGGGACCGTCGGGTTAGCAGAGCTCAGCAAAATCAGCAGGAGGCAGCGGGGGGGGTAACCAGAAGTATCGGATGCGGGGAAGAAGTATGGTATAGACAATATCTGAAGGGAGAGAAATGGATACCGGGTAGAGTAGTAGACTCGATGGGACAGAGCAATTTCAAAGTTATCAATATGAATGGGGAGACAGTACATAGGCATATCGATCAATTACGAAAAAGAGTGAGTGACAGTCGCCTATCACTCACAGCTACCAATAATAAACAGTCAGGCACAGGTTCTCCGGCGAGTCCATCGTCGTTGTTGCCGGGGGCAGCGGCTCCCGCCCCGTCGGAGGGCTCACCGGAGGCGGTGGCGCCGCCGTGTGATACTTTGCCGCTCCCAACTCCGCAACCCATAATTGAGACCCCGCAGTCGCCTGAAGAGCGGTTTTGCTCACCCCTCTCTCTACCGCCCCAGACTCGGCCAATCAGGAAATGTAGACTTAAGGCTCATAATTTATGTAAACAGTTTGAGTAAGCAGGTACATATTATAAGCTTAGTTTTAAGTTAGTAAGCATAAGTAAAAGGTTTTGTAGTTGTATAAGGTTTGTGGTATTAAGTTTGTTTAATAACTATTAGTTAGTCCCACTATAGTTATAATTGAGTGTAGAGGAGTGTACTGTACTATGTGGGTATTCGAGAAACAATTGTTATTGGCGGTAGTTTAGATATTAAGGTACTGTCAAATAGATGGCTTCCAATGAAGACGTGTTTTATTTGTGCTCCCACCAAAAACATTACACAAACATTCACTTCAATTTTGTTTATCTGATAGATGATGATAGATAATTTTATTTTTCACTTTTTGAAGGCGGTTTTACTTTTTTTTATTAACTCCTTTAGGTAAGCTTACAGGTAATTCAAGCCCAATGATACGCAATGCGTAGACCACTCCTATACATTTAAGTGTATGGCTGCTAATTAAACAAAAAGTAATTAAGCACAGCTGCTCTCTCTGTTCCCACGACAGTTCTATTTCTGGACTCGCTTTCCCTTTAACCTTATCCTTGATAGGTACATAGGGATTTCCGATATTTTTTGCAGCATTGAATCACCGAACGTGGTTTGCAAAGGGTTTGTTTCCCCCATTCACAAAAAAAACTATTAATGTTCAGTAGGATATTACTTACTTACGTTTTTACGTTATTACTAATCAGAGATTTATTTAGAATGAAAGACAATACATTTATTGAATAAAAATATAATAATACGAGTATATACAGTGTCCCAAGTCGTTGTCTCTTGGGATAGTGCCAAGAAGGCTGGCAGCATTGCCACGTTGAATAGCAATGCTGATTCTCTGAGCGAGAAAAGCCCCAGCTATGTGGAAAAGTAATGAAAGTATTTTATTGCCAAAAAGAACCGTGGTGGCCGTGTTTTGAGCAGTCACCTTCTACGCAAGCGACGCAAGTTCAAATCCCAGCGACCTGCACCAATGACTTTTTCCAAAAACTTAAGTGCAGTGATTTCACACCACTCGCTTTAGGGTGAAGGAAGACATCGTGAGAAAACCTGCATATATCTGAGAAGTAATGAAGAAAGATGCTATTTTTGTTTGTTACGTATATGTTTGTAGTTTGCTGTATTTTAAATATAGTAAAATTATAATAAAATAGCTTCGTATAAAGGTTTCAATTTCTTTACTACGCCTTCTCAACACAATAAATGAATTATAAATAGGTACTAATTAAGTTTTTCGTCATTCACATCGTCCACCGTCCTTCTTCCTTTTCTTCTTCTATCATCTTCTTTTTCTTCTTGTAGTGCCTCTCCAGCTATTGAAGGTTGGCTGTCAGTTCGGAAAACTTCTGTCTATCCTTCGCGAGGCGGAAGAGTGCAGCAGCACTGCTGATGCCAGTCCACTCGCGGATATTGCGCAGCCACGACTTTCTCCTTCGGCCTACCGGTCTCTTCCCAGCCACTTTGCCCATAATAATAAGTTGCAGCAGTTCGTATCTGGCATGTCTCATAATATGGCCCAGAAAACCAACCATTCCTTGTTTGAGGATTTGTATAATTTGGCGTTTCTGACCAACTCGACGGAGAACTTCTTCATTAATCACTCTATGTGTCCAGCTAATAGCCAACATACGCCTGTAGGTCCACATTTCAAAGGCTTCTATTCGTTGCTTGAGGTTCCCTTTGATTGTCCAAGCCTCACATCCGTATAGAATCAGAAGGTTGCGTGTTCAAATCACGTCGGGGTCACCACTGTGGGGAGAGCGAGTGATCATGCTCATCCCCAGCAAAGGGAAGATCTTCCAGCCAGGCGGGTGTTATGCCTGGGGAGCCGCGGCTCCAACTGTTCTAGTTGGAAACTTGTATATATACTGCAATGCGCTTGAAAACTCTTCTGGCGCGATTTAGGTTCTCGTGTATTTGTACTCAAACTTCGCATTTGTTAGCGAGTAGCGCCATCTGTGAGCGAGTGGAGAAACGCTGCTACAGTATCATCCGTCAAATCTTATTATTCTTGGAAAATAAGAATTCAAACATTGCCTATCACTATCGCATACAAACTCATTTCATCAATACCACATCTATATTTTCCTATGCATTTAGTAAAAAGCTTAATCTGGAATTACAAACAGACACTTCAATTTCATTTATCTGTATAGAAAATTCGACAGAGAAATGCTTTCAGATTTGACACGGTTGACTTATATTAGATACTAGCTGTGCCCTGCGGTTTCACCCGCGTAGATTTAATTGAATACCGCGGAACCTTAAATTTTCTTTATAAATAAAAAGCCCATGGTACTCCCTGTAACATTAGCTATCTGCCAGTGAAAGTCCCGTTAAAATCGGTCTAGCCGTTTCAGAGATTACTCTTTGGCAAATAATTCATTATCAGGTACCAATTCTTTGCGTTTATATACTCGTGATAATTTCTAAACGCAATGTCCTATTGGAATAAAACAAACAGTATTTTACTTCTACATAAATACCCTTGATAGCATAATGCCTGATTCGGATAAGAATTAATATTATGATACAAATTTAACGTAGTTTCTTTCTTCAGGCGATAATTTTTTTTTTATGAACATTAAAGCGGTTATTGTGACTAAACTATGAGAGTTAGATATATGCTCTCTCGGACTTTTTTGTAGATCTTAATAAGACCTACAAACCCGTAGTACATCATTTTGTTCTTTTGTCAATAGTTTTTGCAGCGTACGCATAAATAGGTTTTCGATTTTACACCTTAGGTTACAAAATTGCAATTTACTTACGGACCCCTAATTTTTATGAGAATAAAATATAGCCTATAGACTTTCTTGATAAATGGACTATCCAACACTGAAAGAATTTTTGAAATCGGACCAGTAGTTCCTGAGATTACAGCGTTCAAACAAACAAACAAACAAACTCTGCAGCTTTATAATATTAAGTATAGATTTGACCAGAAATCCATAAGGCTTAGTTCAGCTTGTCAATCATAATTTGGCTCGGCCTTTTCCTTAACCTCATTTGTTCCATTATGTGCCCTAAAGACAATATTGAACTTACCGGCTTTCAATACTGTGCCCCTATCACGAGTTTGCTAGCGAGTATAGATTACGACAACTGTGCAAAACTCGTGATACTGGTACCCTATTTCAAGAGGTTTTCTGACAACAACACCCACATTTCACCGAATGTGATTAAGTGCCAACGTGACACAGGGTGAGTCCATTGCCGGCTCAGGCACTATACGTCTTTGAATTACTTCTCAGAGGTATGCAGGTTTCCTCACGATGTTTTCCTTCACCGTAAAGTTCGTGAGGTGAAATTAGTCCTTCAGTTTTCAGAAAAACTCATAGCTGGATTTCAAACTTGTGTCTCTTGCGTTGCAGGCGAATACTCAAACCCCAAGGTCACCACGGCACTTGAACGGCTTACTAGATGAAATTAAACTATAAATACAATCGGAAAAATAAACTAATACAGCAGCCTCGCTAAGGTTTCTCAGCGTCGCACTCGTCGTCGAGTGTCGCTTTTAAAGATACGAAATTGAACCTTATCCTCTATGTACTATGTATCAATTTCCTATGACTGAAGCCATCGCTCGTCGTCGAGTGCGAAGCTGAGAAAACTTAGTGAATAACACGGCTGTTTGCTTGAACTTGAGCTAAGAATCTTCCTTCAGAAATAATATATAATAGGGAGTTTGAAACACTTTTGCTATGTATCGATCGCCTTTGTTCGCACGTGACGCTCTCAAAAGAATTTAAGTCTACGTAAGTTTATTATGTTACTTTATACCATAATTCTTGTAAAGTACATTTTATAACATTAATTTATAAGCAGCTAATGTCATGGGCGCTTTCTTAAAACAACTAGCTGAGCCCCGCGGTTATATCTGCGTATAATTTAACTACCGCGCAAATGTCCTAATAAAATAAGCCTATGTTTTATTATGATGTAGGTATAAGGTACATTATTGTAAAGTTTCATTAATTTTTACGAAATCCATTCATTAGTTTTTACGTGAAAGAGTAACAAACATCCATACACACAAACTTTCGCGTTTATAATATTGTTAGGATGTAGGATATGTAGGTGTAGTCACACATGTAGTCCGGAGTAGTCCGGATTTCTGCCTTGTTAGTAGGCTCTTTTACATGGAACTTAAAAATAACTGACAAAATGTGGGTGTACCTGTATGTTACACCCACATTTACAGAGGTGTATCCTCTGCCTACCACTTCGGGAAATACCTATGCATACATATATATTTACCCAGGAGCAGTCCGGATTTCTGCCCAGTTAATGGCTCGCCCTCTATTCCATAGGACTTAAATATAACTGGCGAATAATGGCGACTTAAATAAAAAGTACATATGGGCGCGCTCAACCGAGCTGCCATCTAGTTTCAATTGTAGGAAACAAGTCTCAATTTAAAATTGAGACAGGAAACAACACTAGCTACTTTTCGTAATAATGTAATTCTTAAATTTAGGATAATAAATTGTAATTCAGATTCTAGAATTCATTAAAAGTACTAACGAAGTAGAATTTCCTATTTATATAATTTTGTATTGTAATATGAATTAAGTGGGTCACTAATGTTTTTGTTGTGTTTACACTACTGTATGATTTCCGTATGTATTATTTTAAGAAACGAGTTAAGTTAATTATGTAAAATTAGAAGTTTAATTAATGTTTCATTATTATCTAATATTGTTGTAATTATTGAATAATTTATTTTAAAATACAATTATGATTTACTTTTGTAACAAAACTGTAAACTTTATAGGGTGTTTCCGGTTCATTTTATATTGTTATTTAAAATACCTAATTAAGCTAATTAAGATGTATTTCGACTTTAGTTAACATAAAAATAATGTTTTATTGTTTTTAGAATTATAAAACCTTAATATTAAATAGTTTTGTAATAATGTGAAACACGTGGTCTTGTAATTAATAATTGAATGACTTGGTTAGTCGAGGTTGCAGTATGTGGCATTTTTTCGCTGATCGTTGAAGAGTAAGGTTGTTAAAGAAATATAATTATTTATCCTGCTGTGTTCCTTATTTTTCTTGACGATTATAATGGATCCTGGGGCGAACTCCGGTGAGGCGCCGACAGCAGCGGTGGGATCGCAGCCCGGTGATCCCGGACCACCACGTCAACTGTAGCCAACTTTCACCATGGAACAGGTCATGAGTCTTGTTAATTCTATTACGAAACAATCGGCAGCTAGTGCTGTGACCGCTGCCCTCTCATCTGGTTCATTGCCATCGCGTCACCATCACGATTTTTACTTGCCGCCTTTCGACCCCGATGAAAGATCTCATGATATTAGGGATTGGTGTGCTCACGTGGACGAAACGATATCAAAATTCAACATACCTTCATACGAGGCCCGCATGAAAGCTATTTTACAACTAAGAGGAAGAGCAAAAACATGGGCTGACACATGGTCGCTGAGTTCTACCACGTGGGACCAAGTTAAATGTGAACTAATCCAAACGTTTGGCAGGGAATTCCGGTACGCGGACGACGTTCAGAAGTGGAGAGCCTTCACTTCTGATCACGCGTCGAGTTACGCTGAATACGCTACAAAGGCCTGGACGCTGTTCAAGCGAGTCCGACCTGAGGCTTCGGATGCGGAGGTGGTTGATGCTGTGGTGACAGGTATTTTTCCAGAATTTATTCGCTCAGATTTATTACGTATTACGCCAGAATCATTGCCCAAATTAATTTCTGTTTTGAAAACTTATCGCAAACGCAAGCTAGAACCGTCCATAAAACCAAGTATCGATCATCATGACTGCAAAAAACCACGTTTCGCTGAATACAGTGTTTCTAAAAGGGATCATGTTGTTAAATGCTATAACTGTAATAAGGTGGGTCATGTGTCTCGTGATTGTAAGGAAATAAGGGTGGTCCCTAAGGCCAACCCAGTGCCGATGCAAAATAATAATAATCAACCCAATAAACCAGGTCCTTCTAGTAACTCGAATATGGCTAAAAATATTGAGTGCAGGTATTGTCATCGTCCAGGTCACGTTGAAAGGAATTGTTTTCGTCGGCAGAATGATGAGCGCCTCAAATCAATAAACAAGTCTGTAAACTATTGTCAATCCTTAGAACGCAGTCTGATTACTGTAGAAATAGGTGATAAGGGTTATTCGTGTCTTTTTGATACTGGCGCCGACTGTTCATTAATTAAAGAAAGCGTTTCTCTTTCTGTACCCGGCAAACGTAAATGTGTAGACGTTACCTTTTCGGGCATTGGTGGTTCACCAATAAAGTCAAATAGAAGCATCACCTCTGTAGTGAAAGTAGACGGTATTTATGTAGAGCTAGAATTTTATGTAGTTGGTGATACTCGCATGAAATTTGATATCCTTATCGGATTCGACCTTTTGAATGTGCCAGGTCTTAGCGTGACACTGAAGAAAGACAGTATTTCTCTAAAGCGTGAGCTTTTTATTAACAACGTTTTGCTTGATGTTGACCCGACTTTGAGTCTTGATACTGATATAAGCGATCCCCAACAACTTAAAATATTACGGGAAATACTTACTAAATATAAAGATAATTTTACAAGTGGGAATCGCGTTTCACAAGTGAAAACTGGATCTTTACAAATTAGATTAAAGAATCCGGACAAAATAGTACAGCGACGACCATATAGAATGTCACCTGTGGAACGTGAAAAAGTTAAAGAAATAGTTCAGGATTTGAAGAGTATGGCATTATACGAGATAGTTCATCTCCTTACAGTAGCCCTATTTTACTAGTCAAAAAAAAGGATGGTACTGACAGGCTCTGTGTCGATTTTCGCGAGCTTAATGCCAATACTCTCAGAGATCACTTTCCTTTACCGCTTATAGCAGATCAGATCGATAAGTTAGGAAAAGCACGCTATTTTACCTGTTTAGATATGGCTGCAGGTTTTCATGGTATTCCAATTTCACCCGATTCGATCGAAAAGACCGCTTTTGTGACCCCCGATGGTCAATTTGAATACTTGCGTATGCCTTTTGGTCTCTGTAACGCGCCGTCGGTTTATCAACGTGCTATCAATTCGGCATTAGGAGAACTTAAAGATAGTATCGCGTTAGTTTATGTTGATGACATTCTGGTAATATCCGAAACAATTGACGAAGGTTTGCATAATCTAAAATTAGTACTAGATCGACTAACGCAAGCTGGTTTTTCCTTGAACGTTGCCAAATGCTCTTTTCTTAAAACGCAAGTAGAATATTTAGGAAACCTTATAGAAAACGGAACCGTTAAACCTAGCCCACGGAAGATCCAAGCCTTGGTCAATTCACCCATTCCTAAGAGTCCCAAAGAAGTCCGTCAGTTTAATGGATTAGCTGGATATTTCCGGAAATTTGTGCCTAACTTCTCCTCGATAATGGCTCCCCTGTACGAGTTAACAAAGGCGAACGTTCCTTGGCGTTGGACAGATCGTCATGAACTTGCAAGACGCGAGGTCATTAATCGGCTTATATCTTCTCCCCTTCTGACTATTTTCGATCCCTGTTTACCCACAGAGCTTCACACCGATGCCAGCTCTCTGGGGTATGGCGCCGTGTTAATTCAAAGACAGGATAAAAATCCATTGGTAATTGCTTATTTTAGTATGCGGACGACTGATTGCGAGAGTAAATATCATTCGTATGAATTGGAAACCCTCGCAGTTGTAAAAGCAATTAAACATTTTCGCCATTTTCTACACGGGAGGGCTTTTAAAGTCGTGACGGACTGCAACTCTTTAAAAGCTTCCAGTCATAAGAAAGAGTTGACTCCCAGGGTACATCGATGGTGGGCTTATTTACAGAATTTTGATTTTCAAATTGAATACCGTAAGGGAGACCGCCTTGCTCATGCAGACTATTTCAGTCGCAACCACGTAGATACTGAAAAATCCGTTCGAACTGTCAGTGTCGCTCTACCACCAAAATCGCCTACTCAGGCCTTAAAATTCCTAGTCAACTCGCTTGACCACAATTGGCTGCTCATTGAGCAGAAACGCGATCCTATCTTAAGTAAAATTGTTGATCAATTAAAAGGAGACTCTATTCCCAAATCTATTGCCGATACTTACATCATTACCCAAGATAAATTATTGAGGCGTAAAGTCCAAATTGATAATAAAACTCATAAGCTCATTATTGTCCCTGCTAGATACAGATGGAATCTTATCAGTCACTATCATAATTCTCTTCAACATTTTAGTTGGGAGAAAGTTCTTGCTAAATTACGTGAACAATACTGGTTCCCAAATATGTCGCGGCTGGTCAGAAAATTTGTAGAGAACTGTGTTAGTTGTAGAGTTCGGAAAGGTGTTTCGGGTGCTCGACAGGTTACGCTACATCCAATCGACAAAGTCCCAATTCCTTTCCACACTGTCCACGGCGATATTACTGGACGAATGAATGGCCAGCGAAACGTAGCGGAATATGCTTTTGTTTATATAGATGGTTACAGCAAATACGTTCACATGATCTATACAAATGACCGCACTACGGAAACCGTAATTAAGTGCTTTCAAAATTTTATATCTATTTTTGGCACCCCTACGTTATTTATTACTGATCAAGATAAAAGCATGACATCCACAGAGTTCAAAAGTTTTTGCGAACGTTATGGTATTCAGCATCATGTGGTGGCAAAAGGCGCTAGTAGGGCGAATGGACAGGTAGAGCGCCTTATGAAAGTAATTAAAGACAATATGTCGGTTGTAGAACTTGATATGCCTTGGCACTCGGCTATTCAGGATTTACAATTAGCTATAAATTGTAGTGTATCCAAAAGTACCGGCAAAAGTCCACTGGAAATTTTACTGGGAAAGAAATGTTCACCACCGAGTATTAAGTTATTACAAGTTGATGACGATGTACTAACTGATGATCTAGAATCAATGCGAGCGGCTTGCAAGGATAGGATGGACGAGCGATCCCTTCAGGATAAGTCTCGTTTCGATAAAGGTAAAGCTAAAGTCAAACCTTATAAAGTTGGCGACTTTGTTCTACTTCGGCGCCATGAACGCCACACCACTAAACTCGGTCCCAAATTTGAAGGGCCTATGGAAGTTTTAGAAATCTTGCCCAATGACAGATACAGACTAAAACATGTCAATCTCCGCGGTTGTTCAGAAAAAATTGCTAGTCATGATTCCTTGCGAGCTGCTCCCCTTGCACAATATGACCCTTTTGAAAGTGACTCTGACTCTGAGCAGTCGGCCGTATGGGCGAATAACGATAATTCTGGAGTACCTGTTGAATCACTATCTTCCGCCACTGCATCCGCTAATAACTGTGGGAACATACCAGTTAATTTGGGGGCATCCACTTCCAATAATTAGCCCCTGCTTTATTTTATTGTTGGTTCCTATCCAAAATCCTTCCTTTCGCGCTGGCTGGCCACCATGCGCATCCTTTATACCGGTCTTAGAGGCTATAGCCCAAGAAGGGTGATTGCCTATTTTGATGATGGCTAGACCCCAGGATGGGTGATTGCCTGTTTTGATGATGGCTAGATCCCGGGAAGGGTGATTGCCTATTTTGATGATGGCTAGACCCCAGGATGGGTGATTGCCTGTTTTGATGATGGCTAGATCCCGGGAAGGGTGATTGCCTGTTTTGTTGATGGCTAGATCCCAGGATGGGTGATTGCCTGTTTTGGTGTGGGTAGATCCTAGAATGAGATTGCTAGTCTCAAGAATGATTTATGTTTATGAGTGTCAAAGTATTGTTTTTGACGAAATGTTTACTAATTAATCAAGGCTGTAAAGTTACCATATTATTTGTTAAGTTATAATTTACAAGTTAAGTGTTTATCCTTAAAACAAAAGAGAACCTTGTTATAAGGAAATATGAGATTGGTTTGATTTGATTATGTAATTGTGTGTACGTGCAATCTTATATGATTTTCAATTCTGTCAATGATTTTCTAAATTTGTAAGCGCAGAGAACGCGCTTGAGTCAGTATGGCCGTATGGGCGCGCTCAACCGAGCTGCCATCTAGTTTCAATTGTAGGAAACAAGTCTCAATTTAAAATTGAGACAGGAAACAACACTAGCTACTTTTCGTAATAATGTAATTCTTAAATTTAGGATAATAAATTGTAATTCAGATTCTAGAATTCATTAAAAGTACTAACGAAGTAGAATTTCCTATTTATATAATTTTGTATTGTAATATGAATTAAGTGGGTCACTAATGTTTTTGTTGTGTTTACACTACTGTATGATTTCCGTATGTATTATTTTAAGAAACGAGTTAAGTTAATTATGTAAAATTAGAAGTTTAATTAATGTTTCATTATTATCTAATATTGTTGTAATTATTGAATAATTTATTTTAAAATACAATTATGATTTACTTTTGTAACAAAACTGTAAACTTTATAGGGTGTTTCCGGTTCATTTTATATTGTTATTTAAAATACCTAATTAAGCTAATTAAGATGTATTTCGACTTTAGTTAACATAAAAATAATGTTTTATTGTTTTTAGAATTATAAAACCTTAATATTAAATAGTTTTGTAATAATGTGAAACACGTGGTCTTGTAATTAATAATTGAATGACTTGGTTAGTCGAGGTTGCAGTATGTGGCATTTTTTCGCTGATCGTTGAAGAGTAAGGTTGTTAAAGAAATATAATTATTTATCCTGCTGTGTTCCTTATTTTTCTTGACGATTATAATGGATCCTGGGGCGAACTCCGGTGAGGCGCCGACATACACCTCTGCCTACCCCTTTGGAGAAATACAAGCGTAAACTTATATGTTTAATGCCATCATGATCACATTAACGTCATATGCACACAATAGAATTTCCGGAAAAATAAAGCTAAATTCGCAGACACGCATTATGTAAAAGAGTGGAAAGCATCCTTAGGACCTCTTATTCTCCCATATCTTATAATAGAACCTTTTTGTCACACAAAGGATAAGGCCGTGACTTCGGTGAGGCTTTAGGAGATAAAACGATAAAGATTATCGATAGCTCGTTAAACGGACTTTAAAGAAATCCTAATAATTTTCGCAGATAACGCGTTGGCATACAAGCGTGGCAGTTTTGTGCAGAATAAAAGACGCTAACTAATTTACACACAGCTTTAAGAATTGCGTTATTATTACGATTTTAAGGTAATTCACGCTCTCGCCTGTATCACAGTTTAAATACAAGCTAACAGTTAGGAAACTAGGAACAAATCGTTCATAATTACACACTTACACAGATGCGCTTATCTATAAGAAAATAAGCGGTATAGGCGTAATGACAGTAAGAGGTGTCACGTCATTGGGTGCTTTCCCAGTGCCACGATATCGTCCGCCGATACTTGACTACAACGACACAGTGTGAAAGCGTTCAGTAGTAATTGTATCAAACTTCTAGTCCGACGATATCGTCCGCCGATACTTGACTACAACGACCCAGTGTGAAAGCGTTCAGTAGTAATTGTATCAAACTTCTAGTCCGACGATATCGTCCGACGATACTTGACTACAACGACCCAGTGTAAAAGTGTTCAGTAGTAATTGTATCAAACTTCTAGTCCGACGAAATCGTCCGCCGATACTTGACTATAACGACACAGTGTGAAAGCGTTCAGTAGTAATTGTATCAAACTTCTAGTCCGACGATATCGTCCGACGATACTTGACTACAACGACCCAGTGTGAAAGCGTTCAGTAGTAATTGTATCAAACTACTAGTCTGACGATATCGTCCGCCGATACTTGACTACAACGACCCAGTGTGAAAGTGTTCAGTAGTAATTGTATCAAACTACTAGTCTGACGATATCGTCCGCCGATACTTGACTACAACGACCCAGTGTGAAAGTGTTCAGTAGTAATTGTATCAAACTACTAGTCCGACGATATCGTGTCGTTACCGTTATCGTCCAAAAGCGCCCATTGATTTATATTTTTTTTCCAAAATTCCGATCGACATCTAAATTATTCTAACAGAGTTTCTAAATAAAAGAGTAAGTTTAAAATCTTCAAGATTGACAATTTCAATGGAGCGAACATTCTTATTTCACCAAATAGGCCTATATTCCTTACTGACGGTAAAGCTTATATTTATACTATGCCTGTTTTTCCACTGTAATAGGAGGCGAGCCTAATGCCATTAACCCTGCACTGATACAGACTCCGTACTACTACTGGGAAAATGGAATACCTCTCGGGGATTGAACCCAGGATCTAGTGTTAGACTAACGAGTCAGTCAACCTTAGTTAGTTGTATATAAAATCTGAAAACAAATTGAATCGTGCGATGTAGAAACTGCTCTTAATTTTGGATCGTTTACGTATACTCGCTAATTGTTGATTGCATGCGATACATTGCAATTAGTGTGTTTACTGTTCGATAGATGGCGCTGGAAATGTTATTATAGGAACGTGTTTACATTAATCAGGCGTAACGATACTCCAGTTCTGATTAAATATCAACGAACGTTACCCTACGAAACGTATTTGGTACGGTTATCGGAAATGCAGCTTATTATTAGGTCCTAACAATTGTCGTTAATAATGTTGGGTATGTAAATGAAAATGATTTATATAGTTTAGGCCCTGGTAAGGCACTTATGCGTGTCGAAGAATTTACACCACAAGGATGTGGTCTCTGCCGGTCATGGGATATAGTCGTTAGCATATTATGTAGGTATGTATACTATATATAGGTGCTGTCACGTGACTCAAAGAAAATTGTGCAAATGTATTTTATTCGCATCGCGGCATACAGACGTACAGAGACAGACTCATAAAATGACAACGTCAGCGTCAGCGCTTATAACTCGTGACTGCGCCTAGTTCTTTAAGACTTTCACGTAAAAAGAGAAAAAAATATAATTGTTTTTTTAATTTCCAACAGACACTACAATTTTATTTATCTATAGATAAACTTGGAATTTTCGTAAAAATATCATGTATCAATAATGCTTCAGTTCTATCGTATCAAAAGAAACAAACGCATTCGCAAAACTGTTTAACTTCCTTACCGAGTGTAGCAAAATCAACTCTATGTTCATTAATATCAAAGTAAATTTTCTTGTTTCTCATATCCGTCAATAGTACTCAAGGTACCACTCAAATCCCAAATGCTATCTATAAATCAACAACTGCAGTCGCTGTGCCCATGATTTGATCTTAATTTGCATACAAAGGACTTTAACCCTCACGCTTAAGCTCTGAAGACTGAGTTTCCTTTAACTTGTACTCATACTGAGTTGCTTTATTAAGTTACGAAGATACATGCAAGTCTCGCGAGCAAGTTTGTAGCTTTATAATGGTTAGAGTTGTAGCAAACCTACATTCGGTACTGAGTAACGGTTGCGCCGTCTAGTAACGAATAACGAAACGTTACACGTGAATTCATTTCGTTATACGCTTTTTTCGTATTATGGATATACGTCATACTATATGCATACGATACAACTCGATTCGTTGCTTCAGCATTACAAAAAGACAAAATATCTCACGCCATCACAGATGGATCCCCGGGTAAGCAAAGGTATTGTAACAACAACCCCACATTTACCAAACCCACATTTCACTGAATATGATTACGTTACTAGGTGACAGAGTATAAATCCATCGCCGTCTCAGGCACTATACATACGTCTTTGAATTACTTCGCAGACATAACCACGTTTTCTCACAATGTGCTCCTTCACCGTAAAACACGTGGGGTGAAGTGTCTGCACTTAAGTTTTCACAATAACTTATTTGTGAAGGCCGCTGGGATTCGAATTTGCGTCGCTTGTGTAGTAGGTGACTGATCAAACCCCACGGCCACCATGGCTCTCATTCAACAGTTTCCAACAATACATAGTATGTTTTGAGGTATCACAAGTAACGAATAACATAACGATACAAGAGTAATAATTACTAAAATAACGAATACATGCGTTTAGTTTCGTTACTTTGACAGCTCTAATTGTCGTTTCTATGCTTCCATAATTTAATTAAAGTTATTTCCAATGCATAAAGTTATTCTGTATGTAATTTTAAACTTTGTTCAAATATACTGTGTCGTTTTAATGATTGCAATTTTAAGGTACGTACTTAAAAAAGTTAAAACGCAGAATTATTATAGGCACGTCTCTCGGCCCCTCTGTGCATCTGTAAAAATGGCAAAATTAAAATCAATACTTTTTACACATCCTGAAATATAACAATGTGAAAGGCAGATAAATACACAGACGGACCAAATCGTTATATTATTCGTTATAGTCTCCATTAACTAACAATTTTAAATTTGACATTTTATAGTTCTAGTAAAATAAAAATGCCTCCGTGGGCAAGTTCCCGCACATGGCCACTTTTTTGTTATGCAGGTAGGATCACTTTTACACTAAAAGGAATTTTTAATTTCATTGCAGTATTCTGTTTCGTTAAAGGATTTAGGTAAAATGTTAGAAAGAACACTAAAAGGAATGTCTAATTGTTTTAGAGCGTGTTTCAAAAAGATTTCAGTTAAAATAATTTATGACTTGCCCAGTTTTACCCCGTAGACTTTATTTCCTGGCTTTATTCCAAAGTAACTCTTATAAAATCAGCTATAAATATGCCAGTGAAAGTCCCGTTAAAATCGGTCTGGTCAGTTCAGAGATTAACCGAATCGAGCTTTCACGTAAAAAGAGAAAAAAAAAAGTTTTTTAATCACAAACAGATACTTAAATTAATTATCTATAAACTTGGAATTTTCGTAAAAATATCATGTATCAATAATAATGCTTCAGTTCTATTGTTTGCAATGGTTACTCATCTCCCTGGCCTTATCCCACACATTGTTGGGGTCCGCACTTGATTCAACCTGATTGCTGATCACCTGACTTTTATACGAAGCGACTGCCATCTGACCTTTTACGAGGAAAATCAGTATTCTGTGTTAAACCAGTAGACTCTCTTAGGCTTCGAACTGACCTGTAACGATTGCCAAAGATGTTAAATTGGTAACCAGGACCGACGACGGCTTAAATCGCTCTCCGAGGCACGGAGGGAACTCGGCCGGTCACCCATCCGACTACTGGCTTGGGTTGGGGTTGCTTAAGTTTGCTGATTGAATCTTATGCGCAATAGCAACTGTAAAAAGGCCCTCCTTGCTAACCTTTTACTTGCAAATTAAATCTTCTATACATACAGATAAATATTGATGTGTCTGTTTGTAATTCCAATATAACAGTTTTTCACATGAAATGCATATGAAAGTATATAAGGTACTAAAATTAAAAAACCAACATTTAATTATTTTTTCTGTATGTCTGTCTGTCTGTTTGTTTGTTACGGGTAATCTCTGAAACGGCTTGACTGATTTTAACAGGACTTCACTGGCAGATAGATAATGTTACAAGGAGTAACTTCGGCTACTTTTATTTAAAAAAACAGTAGGGTTCTGTGGGTAAAATCGCGAGGAACAGCTCTAAAGTTGGGAAACAGCATCTTATATTCGCACAAGGACCCCTCAAAGCTATGATATGATAGCTGTCATAAAGTCAACATATCAGACAGAGGTGTACCACACCTCTCGTGTGTCTCTCGACACATTATTACACTGCAAATAAACCTCAACAGAAATCTAATGAGAAACCCAAAATCGTAGTCTAATATAATATTTCGGGTAGATTCACTATCTTGTGTCACATTTACTTGTAATATAAAGCTTATATCGCTATGCCAAGACACGTTTTCGCTTATCCCCGTAATACCGTTATCTAGTTCATAAGTCGCGCGTGTTTCTGGCACACATATTACGACTTGGTTAACATCTGACAGTATGTGAAATGATACTGTATTTTGTATACAAGGCTAGAAAAACATCCGTCTGTCTGCCTGTCTGCCTCGTTGGTCTAGTGGTCGCAAACGCTACTGCGTAACACGAGATCCTGGGTTCAAAAGTGAAATTAGATTTTTTAGTCTGTAATTTCCCAGTAGCTCCCAGGTCGGTTAATGAAAATAGGCTCAGCCCCTATTATATTGGACTAAAAATATAACGAGCGAAATGTGGGTCTCTCTGAATACCTTTCCGGGCAAATTAAAGACGTAAGCATATGCATGTAAAGACATTCATAGGAAGTTCGGAATATATTCACATTTAGTTTAATCTCCTCTAGATCCCCCCTGAAATAGACTTTCTTTTCAATTCAAGTGATTTAGGATAACTGCGCATATATTTGTTCCATATAAGACCCAAAAAATATTACTACGCATTCAAGGTCAGCTCGTAGCTTGTGACGGCACCTTTATATGTAGGAGAACATGAATGGTGATGAAATATTACGTTAGACTTACGAATAAAATAATTAGACCGAGCGCTTAATCGCAGCGCTGATAAATGTTAACAAAAACATTACCAAAAAAGGTAAATTGTGACTAGTTGGAGTTCACTAGAAATACGTCTAAAAGACTCACCATATACATATATATGCTCACACGTGTATTCCCCGAAGCGGTAGGCAGAGGTGTTGTAATAACAACACCCACATTTCACCGAAGATTAAGAGCCAACGTGACAGACGGTGAGTCTATCGCCCTCTCAGGACATACGTCTTTGAATTACTTCTCTTATATATAGCTAAATTCACGAGCTAAAACCTCCAAACCAAATAATAATTCAATTTCTACGTAAACAAAACAACTCACCACAATACATCCAAAATTGCAGTAAAGCGAACCAACCAACAAAAACGACAAACAATAAAATGGTTGGATAATTCCAATACATTGCAAACTTGGTTGTTTATGTTAGCTTTGGTTTGCTAATTAGTGCGGGTTCGATTCATTTAACCTCGTAAATATTGGTTATGTTGAACATGATTGCAATAACAAAGCTTTACAAATCTGTCTGTTTGTCGAATCACAGTTTCCGATACCGCAATGTCGTTCCCCTGTCAAATAACGATGGAGTCCCTCAGGGACCTGAACCAGCCCGCTACTATTCACTTTGTTTGTTTGACAACTTGGATTTAAAAAAAAAATAGGGTTCCGCGGGCCACCCAAGAAATTAAGTCTACGCGGGTGAAACTGTACAGCACAGCTGGTCTAATATATGTTTATTCGTTCCATAACTCACGATATAAGCTTAACAACTCTAAACCACAGCCAAGGAGATAAGTACAGAAGGCACTAGCAATCAATATCCTCATTAAACTTACTCACAACATTTAAGCAAGTTTATCAAAGTTAAATTACGAAATCAAATTCAAGAGGAGTGAGTACTTTCGATCAATGATGATAACATACACGACCTAGATATATGGGACACGCATCGTCGTGAATTTAAGAGTAATAACTCTTGTCGGTGTAACCGATGTAACTCTTTCTATTAGTCCCTGTCCAGTGCCATCTCTTTTACCTCCTTATACGATATGACTGACACCTTTTCTTTAACTTGTCTCATGGAGCCTTGGTCTTCCTCTCTTCCCTTCTATTATGATTTTAAAGCTGTCATGTCACACAAGGTGGCCAATCATCGTGGGACACTACTGTATTATTAATTACACTATTGCCTAGATGGTCTAGAGTTCCGGTAAGTTCGGTTCTTCTCAGAAGACTAGTTTCTGAACCAGTAGTAAATTTTTGACATTCATAAGGTACATTTGTTTTTCATCATCAGTATGCTAATTTTCATTTAATTGCAAGTGCTACTGCACGAGGCCCTGGGTTTGTTCTCCGGGTCGGGCAAAGTATTATTGAATTTATCCATCTTTACCTCATTTTCCAGTAGCCCGGAGTCTGGTTATAATGGCAATAGGCTCACCCACTATTACTTGGGACTAAAAAAATACTGGTGAATTGTGGGTGTACATCTCTGCTTACTCCTTAAAGGAATGCGGAGATATGTACCGTAATATTATAACTATCAAATTTATTCGACACATTCTGTGAGAACACGAGATGCTCAATTCGTCAGTGCAAGTTTCAATCCCACCTTGTAGTTTTTTGTGTTTTGTACCCAAAGGGTAAAACGTGCCTTATTACTAAGACTCGATTCGTCTTCTTGTCTGTCCGTCTGCCACCAGGCTGTATTTCACGCACCGTGATAGCTAGACAGATGAAATTTTCGCAGATATTGCTGTTTTTGAATCAAAATTATTCCTATATACGCGAGTCCGTCTCGCACTTCAAATCGAATCGACTAACCTCTTAAACATGCAAATTACGTGATATTTTACTAAATACACAAAGTAGGACCGCGTATGATTAGAAGTTGCTTTGTTTACATCAAACAGGATTTAAGTAAGACGTAACTGTTTATCGAGTACTTTGTTTAACTTGCTAACTTAACCCCTCATGGGTAGGCAGATAGACGTAACTTCATTATATTGAACTTTCAGACTATTTACACTAGAAGTCTAAACAAGTAACCTATACATAACCAACCTTAGCATCATACCTGCGTAGAGTGCTAATGTAATAGTAGGCTAAGTTACTCCTTGTAACATTAGCTATCTACCAGTGAAAGACTATATGCTGGGTTTAGTGTACCTATCCCGTTAAAATGGGTCCAGCTGTTTCAGAGATTAGCCGGAACAAACAGACAGACAGATGGACGGATTGGCAGAGACATTAAAAAAAAAAATCTGTTCCGTATATATCATTACGTACCACATATCTGTTTAGTGAAAAGCTGTTATTTTGGAATTACAAACAGACACTTCAATTTACCTATCTGTACGATGTATAAATTTAGCAATTTTCAGTGCATATACGTACCTACAGTAAGGTATATTAATTACAGTTTCAATGGCTCGTGAAGTTCACTGTTGATTTCTGAACAAAAAAGGTTAGGTAGGGATCTGACACTTAACACAAAAAGTCACTGCTCCACCTTTGTTTTGCACGAACCCCAAAGGCGTTGGACCGTTAATGATATCCTTTATATCTGCACAAAATACCAACAAAACAGCAGGAAGGCTTCGTACATTGGTCGAAAATCGTCGCGTCATAAGCACATACACAGGGCCTAGTGCGAGTTTTTCACTGCCGACGTCACAAGTTACCGCGTCGACGTAAACGCAGATATGTATAGGATCGGAACAGCGCCTGTGTCGGCCTAAACATGACACTATTGAGAGCCCATACAAATCTGCGTTTACGTCGACGCGATGACTTATGACGCCGATTTTAGGAAAACTCGGACTAGGCACTCAGGTGCGATCACGGGTTAAGAGCACGCGGTGAAAATTGTGGGGATACAGTAGATGTTTTGTATTTTATTAATAGTTTACTAATAACATTATAAGGAGGAAAAATTTGTATGTTTGTAACAAATTGGCTCAAAAAGTACTGGACTGATTTATAAAATTATCTTTGAATGCTACAGTATCACTGATTAATATTTTATCCCCGTACTCCCACGGGGACGATAACTATTGTGCATTCAAAGTTACGCGTTCATAACTCGTCTTGCGACGTATATTGTTGACAGTGCTAAGACCAACACTCGGCCCGGACCCGGCTCGATCTAGCGTTAGTCTGGTAAAATGCTCCCATAGAGTAGTGTCAGATGAGCAACAAGGGAGTCGGCCTTCTATGAATGTCTTTTATATTCTACTTATCTATGGTATTCCAATTCCTTTTGTGCGCCGTCACTTGGTTTCTTTCTTCTTTCTCCTATTGTTTTATTGCTAAAGTTATCACCTGTAATATTCCGCCTGAAATGATGCTCAATAGAAACTAATCGTTTGTTTGTTGGCGGTTATTTACACTTGAGTGCAAACAATCCAGGTTCTTATATTAATATCTCTTTAGAAATATAGTGTGAAAAGCTTACAATTTTATTTTCTTACTAGCTGTGCCCTGCGGTTTCACCAGCGTAGATTTAGTTTCATCCTTATTGTCGCAGAACCCTAATATTTTTAATGAATAAAAGTAGCCTAAGTTATTCCTTGATACATCAGCTACCTGCCAGTGAAAGTCCCGTTAAAATCGGTCCAGCCGTTTCATAGATTACCCGGAACAAACAGACAGACAGACAGACAGAGATAAAAATTCAAACTTGGTTTTTTAGTGTCAGTAGTGTGTTTACTTTCATATGCATTTAGTGAAAAGCTGGTATTTTGGAATACAAACAGACACTTCAATTTTGTTTATCTGTATAGATAGAAACGCTGAAAATACGCGGCTCACCTTCTTATACTCACTTCTTATATTCACTGTTGTTATAGCGACATCAGAAATACATCATCTGCTGAAATTTCAACTGTCTAACTATCACCGTTTGTTAGATTCTGGTCACTGACAGACAGACGGACAGCGGAGTCTTAATAATAGCGTACCGTTATGCCCTTTGGGTACGGAACCCTAAAAAGGGGTAGCTTTACTAATTATAGCCGAACTCTACTAACTGAAGATATTTCAGAATATCTTAGTACGTATTTCGCTATCGTTTCGTCTATTCATCTAATACACACTCATTTTCAGTATCGAAGCCTTAAATTATTGTATTTCAATATGCACTTAAGTATTCAACACACATACATATGCTCACAGATGTCTTCTCCAAAGAGGTAGGCAGTGGTATAGTAGGCTTATAATGCACCCACATTATGCCAGTTACGTTTTAATCCCATGTGATCGAGGATGAGACTATTGCCATGCCTCTAGGCTATTAAACAATTCCTGATGGGAAACCCCAATAACACTTTGCTAAACCCGGGATTGATACCAGGACCTCGTAATCCGCAGAAGCGTTTGCCGTCACTAGACCAACAGTCAAATTAACATTTATAGCAGAAAAGCCAAACACATTTCCTCCCCCCACATTCCAAGCACAATTTCACCTGTCTTGAAAAACATTACTTAAAAAATAAAGAAGTATCTTCAAGGCCTTCTGAATATATTATCTGAGAATTTATTAGTGTTTTTTGGTCTCGCAATTGGCAATAAAGATAAAAAAAACAAGAATATGATGACTGTTAGACGCTATAAACAGCATCAGAATGGCACAGACCTTAAAGATAAATAATGAACAGCTTGGATGAGATTAGGGTACCGTTATTTATGTGGTACAGTCGCCTATTCAGGAGTTAATCCGGGGTGGGAAATATTTCACGACTTGGCAATTATGTTTTACGGTTATGAGTTTTCAACTTTATTTCGTCAAACGTAAAATGCTTTGTTCAATGACAATGCTGTAACTAACAATTATAACCACGAAGATAAAAGTAAAAATATAGATGTTGAACATGAATCTAAAGGCCATTGAAATGAAGCTTCAGAAATCTATACAGATAAATAAAATTGAAGTGTCTGTTTGTAACTCCAAAATAACAGCTTTTCACTAAATGCATATGAGTATACACGATTCTGACACTAAAAATCTAAGTTTTAAAAATTTTCTCTGTCTGTCTGTCTGTCTGTTTGTTCCGGGTAATCTCTGAAACGGCTGGACGGATTTTAACGGGACTTTCACTGGTAGATAGCTGATGTTTGAAGGAGTCACTTAGGCTTTAGGGTTCCGCGACTATAAGGACATAACAAAACATACGCGGGCGAGACCGCGGGGCACAGCTAGTAAATAAATAAATATGCTCACGCCATCCCAGAAGGGTCTCCGAAGGGGTAAGCAGATATGTTGTAACACCCACACTTCACAGAATATGATTAAATGCTAACGTGACAGAGGGTGAGTTGATCACCGTCTCAAACACTATACATACGTCTTTGAATTACTTCTCAGACATATGCAGGTTTTCTCACGATGTTTTCCTTCACCATAAGGCACATGGGGTGAAATTACTGCACTTAAGTTTTTAGAAAAACTAATTTATGCAGGCCGCTGAACTTGTGTTACTTGTGTAGCAGGCGACTGCTCAAATCCCACGGCAACCATGGCTCAGAAGACAGTACTATTCAGTTCATGCAAATAGTACTATTATGTTAATGCAAATATTAAGCTAGTCGATAGCATTGCACTTTAAACTACTGTTGATTTTAGTAAAATACACTGACGTACGTTCTACGAATTCCAAGAATGGTTCCCGTAGAGGCAAAGGTGTAATAATTACGACCGAAGATCTGCATTTCTATTTGAACTCATTAGTAGACTCAACAATTTGCGTACCAAGCGACAACTTAAAGCACTCGACAACGTCTTAAATATTCTGAAAGACCATTGTAGGAAATGGTTAAAAATCCTCTAAACATCACTCTCAATTTGAATCCGAATTTTTACTAAAACAATTAATTGCCTTGAGTCCTCGCTTGATTTATATGCTAACAGAAGGATTACATTTTGATTTATGATTTTTCAACGAACCTCTAGATACAAGTTACATTAAGAGGAAGACAAATATCAGCACATTAATTTACACAATTCTCTTTTCCAGACAATGGCGCATATATCCAACGCCGTCTCGAGGGCATAGGCCCATGATTTCACCGCCCGACGTCGAAATAATAGAAAACTTAAAATGGAACACTACAAATGGACTCCAATCGGAGATAATCATAGAAAGTACAAAAGAATACAACCTTACGAGAAACGTGTACCATATAGTGAAGGCTACAGACGAAACTTTAAAGACCGGGTGCCATAGTGTTAATGCTACAAATTTAACTGATCTTATGGAATGTGCAATGGAAGACGATTATGACCCTTTTGAAATTAGTGTCGTTATAATACTGTGTCTGCTTATAGTGGTGACCGTTATTGGTAACACGTTAATCATCTCCGCTGTGGTGACCACGAAGAGGTTGCGGACGGTGACCAATTGTTTTGTGACTAGTCTGGCTGCGGCTGATTTGCTTGTTGGCATCTTTGTGATGCCACCGGCAATTGCTGTTCATATTACTGGTAAGTTCATACTGTTTTTGTACATACACTGAAAGCATTCATTGGGAATTTTCTCCCACTCATACAGCGATATTCCCTGACCAATAAGACAAGGTGCTGGCCTCGGGGTTGAGCGGTCACCTGTTACGCAAGCGAAACAAATTCCGAATCCCAGCGGGGCCGGACCAATAAGCTTTTCTAAACACCTATGTGCAGTGATTGCACACCAGGTGCTAAAGTACGGTGAAGGAAAACATCGTGAAGAAACCTGCATATATCTGAGAAGTAATTCTAAGACGTAAATATAGTGCCTGAAATGGCGATGGACTCACCCTCTGTCACTTTGGCACTTAATCATCTTCGGTGAAAAGTGGGTGTTGTTATTGCAACGCCTCTGCTTTCCCCTTCGGATTCTTCAAATTTACGTAATATTTCTTTAATAAAATTACTGAAGTACTCGTACGTGATAATTTTGGATTAATTTCCATCGAGAATTCTTCCGAACTGATCAGAAAGCTTTTCCGTATTAAACTTAGCATAGTTACATGAGGGTTGTAATAAATAACCCTTAAAAGTAAGGGCAGTCGATAGCCCGAGGCACGTAAAGTTTTAAGGACCAATTCCAACAAATTTCCTCGACTCCAAGATGTTCAGCTTTTGCCAAAGGTTCAGTTAAGGATAATATACTTTTAAGGTTGGGTCTTTTTATGGAAGGGTCTAGTAGATATTTGAGGTGCATAAATTGTTACTTCACTCGGCATAGGTTTACTTGGACACACGCAAACTCAAGCCTGCCAGAACAGGTTGCGATAAAACCACTTTTCACCGAACTGATAAGATGCCAATGTCAATCAGATGGTCAGACCATCGCTCATACCAACAATCATGATCAGACTTCATTTTTTTTTCTCATCCATTGTATAAGCTTCTTCACGTTTTTTTCCTTCACAGTAGATTATTCGAGGTGGCGAAATTGCTACTTTACTTGGGATAAGTTATCTTGGACACACGCAAACTCACGCCGTCCCAGAAAGGGTACTGCCTACCCCTGTAGAACAGGGTGTGATAAAAACCTCTTTACACCGAATATGATAAGATGCCAATATATCAGATGGTGAGTTCATCGCCATGTTTCTCATGTACGTCAGCAGGATTTTTTACGACTTTTCCCTTCTCAGTAAAGTTCGTGGCTAAGCTCTTGTCGGTGAAGCAATTGCCAACCGTCCGCTAACACTTGGACTTCCTTGTACTACATGACGCTGACTTTTTCCTTCAGCTGTTGTGTCACTAATCCTAGGTCTTCGGCGATTGTAATAGGCGAAGGTGACAAAAGAATATAGCCTGATTTTAACCGGTTTTTGTAGCCACATCTCATGTAATCTTTCCAAATAATTCAAACATAAAAAAGTAACCTTAATGGACGTCAAAGGGTTTTATCATTAAAAATAATGAGAGTGCACAAGTGTACCCATTATGCATGACCTAGATTCCTCTTGTTACACATCTAGTACTTACAGAGCATGAACCTGAGTGTTACCTCAATGATATCAAACACCACGTTTGCCGATATTTGTGTACCTCATTGTAGGGAGTGGTCGCTTGGTAGAGGTTCCGTACGAATATCTCTGTAATATTTAATACTATGTAGGGTTCCTATGAAAAGAACAGAGAACTTACAATCATCGACTTGAGCAGAGCGTATCAGGAAATTCTAAGCGTTGACGGAACTGTCAAATTAAACGTCAAAGCTAAGTAGTTAGTAAGATATCACTGTTAAAACGATAATATTAGGCCCCCAGTTAAGTTCTTCTAGTAAATTTGTATGCTGCATACAAATTTTATTTTCCTACGTTTATATTCCAAACTAGCTGTGCCCCGCAGTTTCCCGTAGATTTAGTTTCATCCATATTGTCGCGGAACCCTAATATTAGTAATAAATAAAAGTAGCCTAAGTTACTCCTTGAAACATCATCTACCCGTCAGAGAAAGTTCACCGTTATTCCCGTTAAAATCGGTCCAGCCGTTTCAGAGATTACCCAGAACAAACAGACAGACAGAGACAAATTTTGATACTTGTTTTTTTAGTGTCAGTAGCGCGTGTACTTTATATGCATTTAGTGAAAAGCTGTTATTTTGGAATTACAAACAGACACTTAAATTTTATTTATCTGTATGTAGATATGTATAGATTGCCTTACAAGAGGTATGCATACCCTGTAAATCTTTCCACAACCTTCTTAAGGAATCTCATGCTATATTCGTTTGTTCCACCGCCTGGCTCCCTAGCTGATTTTTCAAGAATTTTATTTCCTTTTTATCAAACCTCACAACGTACTTTTCACACATAATTATGTTCCAAGACAGATGGTTTTTAAGAGTTTTTGACCGTTCATCTTACACGACTGTACGTCTTCAAATCCTTCGTCTTACGAAGCTTATGACGTAATAAATCACTGCTCTCAACAGCTTAAACTCAATTTCCTGTCAGTTATCAGATGAGAGCATATTTAAGCAAACGAAATGTGTGTGTGATCTTACTGACGTTAAGCGCCATCGAGGGTATGTACTTACGTATTATGCTCACGCCTGTATTCCCCGAAGGGGTAGGCAGAGGTGTTGTAATAACAACACACACTTTTTACCGAAGATGATTAAGTTCCAACGTGACAGATGGTGAGTCTATCGCCGTTTCAGGCACTAAACATACGTCTTTGAACTTCACCGTTAAGCACGTCGTGTGAAAACACTGTACATAAGTTTTTAGAAAAACTCAATGGTACAGGCCCACTGGGATTCGAACTTGCGTCGCTTGCGTAGCAGGCGACTGCTCAAACTCCGAGGCCACCACGGCTTAAAAATAAGCCTTTTGAGATTATTTGCTTTCCTTCTTACAATATGGCCTATAGTAGTAAGTCTATATATTATCATCACGCTAAGAACTATGGCAGACAGAGTGCCTAGAGCGAGTTTTTTTACTGCCACCGTCACAAGTCACCGCGTCGACGTAAACGCAGATTTGTATAGGATCGGAACAGCACCTCTGTCGGCCTAAAGATGACACTATTGTGAGCCCATACAAATCTGCGTTTACGTCGACGCGGTGACTTGTGACGGCGATTTTAAGAAAACTCGCACTAGGCACTCTGGAGGTTGTTATTACATAAAACAGTTTATAAGCCTTGGATAAACTTTGTCACGGAACCCACCGCGTGAAGAGGCCACTAGAGCCTCTCACCCATGTTGGATTACCACCGTATTTGCTTTCAACTTATTTTATTTACCTCCAATCTGTTTACAGAAGCGTTAAGTGGGGAAACTCCAGTTACTCATGGGTTGTTTATTTATTCTAACGCGGAATCAAATACTCTTATTGCGAACGATTTTGTAAAGTGCTGCAACATTAGATTAATGTAATTTGATTCAATTAAAGTGCGGAAATAGTGGAATGTGTGTTGATTGATTTTGTATTTTTAAAATCTATACATCTATTACATCTAAATACATATACAGATAAATAAAATTGAAGTGTCTGTTTGTAATTCCAAAATAACAGCTATACACTAAATGCATATGAAAGTATACACGCTAATTTTTCTCTGTCGGTCTGTCTGTCTGTCTGTCTCTGTCTGTCTATCTGTCTGTCTGTCTGTCTGTCTGTTTGTCTGTTTGTTCCGGGTACACAACCGATTGTCATAAAACTTGCCGAGGTGTTGTTAAACTTGTAAGAACATAAAATTACCTAGCAGAAGCAGTCGCGGGCCAAACTATATCTATACAGATAAATAAAATTTAAGTGTCTGTTTGTAATTTCACTAAATGCATATGAAAGTATACACGCTACTGTAACTAAAAAAAAATCTCTGTCTGTCTGTTTGTTCCGGGTAATCTCTGAAACGGCTGGACCGATTTTAACAGGACTTTCACTGGCAGGTAGCTAATGTTTCAAGGAGTAACTTTTATTTATTAAAAATATTAGGGTTCCGCGACAGTAAGGATGAAACTAAACCTACGCGGGTGAAACCGCGGGGCACATTAGTATTTACCTAAGTAAACTCTAATTCTGAGTTGGGACTTGGGACCAATTCTTGGAAACAATATTCCTGCATTTAATTTGTATCCTTTTATTTGTTGTTGTCAGAGAAAATATTTTTCTATCGTTCCTTTTTTATTTTGCTGCAAAGAAATGTCTTTTTCTATTGTGGCAATACTGTACCGACGAGAAATGTGTTCGAGGTTTTCCTTACACATGACTCTTTTTGCATTACGTTATGAGTCGTATATTCTTTCAATGAGTGTCACAAAAACTCAAACAACCGCGTTATTCATTAAGGTTTCTCAGCGTCGCACTCGTCGTCGAATGTCTATTTTAAAGATTCGAAATTGAACCTTATCCTCTATGTATTATGTATCAATTTCCTATAATTGACACCAACGCTTGTCGTGCCGTGGTGACCTCGGGGTTAGAGCAGTCGCCTGCTACGCAAGAGTCGCAAGTTCGAATCCCAGTGGCGCCTGTACCTATGAGTTTTCCTAAAAACTTATGTACAGTGATTTTACACCACGTGCTTTACGGTGAATAAAAACATCGCGAGGAAACCTGCATATGTCTGAGAAGTAATTCTAAGACGTGTGTATAGTGCTTGAGACGGCGATGTACTCACCCTCTGTCACTTAATCATATTCGCTGAAATGTGGGTGTTGAAAATTACAACACCTCTGCCTACCCCTTCGGGGAATACAGGCGTGAGCATATGGATGTATGTAACGCTCGTCGTCAAGTTCGACGCTGAGAAACCTTAGTGAATAACGCGGCTGCTTGTTCGAGTAGGAATAATATTTTACGTAACAATAAGACACTTTGTATGAAAATATTGACTGCTGTGAAAATAGTTCAGTGTTGTAACGTATCCGTTACAACACTAAGGCCCGTTTCAGAATATTTCACGTTTCAGAAGTAGCTAGACATCAATTTCCTTGTTGTTATTTTAATGTTTCGTTTCGTAACACTCATGGCATAATACTCAAACGTGATTATAGTTCAAAGTCAAAGTCAAACTCAAAAATATCTTTATTCGATTAGACTTTTACAAAGTACTTTCAGTTCGTCAGAATGACATTAATTTACAGGATTATACATGCTACCGCCAGGTTCGGAAGGTTGCTTTTACTGAGAAGAACCTGGCAAGAAATTCAGTAATTACTCTTTTCAAAAATATTATACAACTAGCTGTGCCCTGCGTATTAAATCTATGCGGTTTCACCCGCGTAGATTTAATTTGATTACCGTGGAACCCTACATTTTCTTTATAAATAATAAGTCCCGTTAAAATCGGTCTGGCCGTTCCAGAGATTACTCTTTGGCAAATAACTCATTATTAGGTACCAATTCTTTGCGTTTTTATACTCGTGATAATTTCTAAACGCAATGTCCTATTGGAATAAAACAAACAGTATTTTACTTCTACATGAATACCCTTGATAGCATAATGCTTGATTCGGATAAGTATTAATATTATGATACACATTTAACGTAGTTTCTTTCTTAAGGCGATTAATTTTTTTTCTGAACATTAAAGCGGTTATTGTGACTAAACTATGAGAGTTAGATATATGCTCTCGCGGACTTTTTTGTAGATCTTAATTAATAAGACCTACAAACTCGAAATACATCATAGTCGCTGAACCCTAATATTATTAAAACATAAAGGTAACCTAAGTTACTCCTTGAAACATCAGCTACCTGCCAGTGAAAGTCCCGTTAAAATCGGTCCAGCCGTTTCAGAGATTACCCGGAACAAATAGACAGACAGACAGACAGTCAGACAGACAAACAGACAGAGAAAATTTTTAAAACTTGCTTTTTTAGTGTCATTAGCGTATATACTTTCATATGCATTTAGTGAAAAGCTGTTATGTTGGAATTAAAAACAGACACTTCAATTTATTTATCTGTATAGATGTATAGATAATATTATTTATTGACAGAAATCCAACACTTTACGTCTCAAAATCTGAGCCTATCAATATCATAAGTAAATTATGTAAAGGTAAAAAGAGAAGGTAATTATTTAGGGCCTCTCAGGACCAAGCCATCAATCATTTGTTAAAAAGGACCTCTTTTGTTAAGCGAACCGACGCTTTGTGTCGCATAATCGAATTTATTTCTATTCGGAAGGGAATTCTCTAAGGCACTTAGGTCTATTTTGAATTTTTAAATAAAAGGTGCGAGAAATTTTGCCTGGTAATTCCTTTACTGGGCTTTTTTCTCGCACCCTCGTGTCTGTGGGCTACAAAGGGAGAGGAAGACCTGAGAAATGGATGGATTGTCTGAAAGGTGATATGACTAGAATGGCCTTTCTAGTCAAGTGAGAGACAGAGATATAAGAAGCAGAAATAAGGTAATTGGCTCCTCGCTGGGGATGATGTGCAATGAATATCGCCGAGTACTGTAATAAGGTCGCTCTAAATTCTGTAATTATATCTATACAGCTCAAAAAATGATTGTAATTCCAAATAAACAGCTTTTCACTAAATGCATATGAAAATATATACGATAATTGGCGATAAAATCAATTTTTCTCTGGCTGTGCGTCTTTCGGCTAGTATCGGCAAATTTTTGAAACTGTTTTTATATAGCTGATGCTGTAAGGAGTAATTAAGGCTATATTTATTAAATTTTAAAGAGAAAAAGAAAAAATGATGACTAGAAAGAAGAGATTTAGAAGTTAGAACTTGCTGTTCCTTGCATGGCAAGTTGTAAATATTAGTAAAAGGATCTATAATAATCAGTCCACTTATATCGAAGTTTACTAGCTACCATCATACAAGCTTACAAACTTTTCTTCCTCGTTGATCTTATGGTTGACAACGTTACTGTCGAACAAAAGAGTCCTGGGTTCGTTCCTCGGATCGGGCCAAATATTTTTGAACTTTTCCATCTGTAATTTTCCATTAACAGCCCGGAGTCTGGATTAGTGCCCGGTTAGTGGCATTGACTGGCGTCCTATTCATCATCATACTCCTGCTCTTATCCCATGTTATTTGTGGTCGGCGCAATGTGTTCATCTCTTCCATTTATCTCTACCAGCCGTCATATCTGTATTCACTCCCATTCTAGCCATATCATCTTTCACACAATCCATCCATTGTTTCTTCCTCTCCCCTGGTAACCATCCACATTCATAAACAAATCTATTTTGGCAACATTATCCTCATCCCTCCGCAGAACATGTCCATACCACGACAGATGTTTATTCTTCAACTTCTCAGTCACAGGCGGTTCTTTCAGACTCCCCCTTCTAAACTCATTCCTTACCTTGCCCAATCTCGTTACGCCACCAATCCATCTCAACATCCGCATCTCAGTGCAGCTTTCTTTCATCCGTCACCTTTATGACCTAATGCCCCCATTACATGAGACTTAAACATAACTGGCGAAATTTGAGCCTACTATAAGTACATCTATCTACTTATCGTTCCCAATTGAAGTGGCTTCCTATTCGTCAGCGCCGTAGTTTGCGTGCTCTAACTACCCTCTATATGATCCTTACCTCTCCTAATTCTCCCAAGTATTTGACCTGCCTCTTCCAATACCTATGTTCTAATCACAATCTAAACCTACGCTCCTCCAATAATTGTCTTCTTACAGTTCCCTCTCATAGCTCTTCGTTTACTCACTCTTCGTTTACTGTCCAATCTATTCTTCTATGGAATGCCCTCCCTCCTGAGATCAGGATGTGCAAAACAAAATTTAAATTCAAGGCAAGGATTAAAGAGCGCTTGTTGGCTGAACCGTCAATTTTATCATAACCATATTTTGATACATAAATATATAACCTATATGTATTGGTATATATATATATATATTCTATGTATAATATGAGATTAATATAAAATATTTATGTATTGTTATATTATTTTGTTTTCATCTCTTGTTCCACTATACAATGCACCTACTTATTGTCTCTCTGCACCACTCTAAGGTAGACTGGGAGACAATGCCCATGGCATTAAGTCCGCCTATATACTTTGTGTATATGAAGTTTTAATAAATAAATAATAAATAAAGTACACCCCAAACCACTATTCTATTTTGTTTTATTCACTTTAACGCGTTCGCTGCTAACGACGCACCTGCGCGTCCAAGTGTTAGAGAATTTACGAAGAAGACGAAATTTCAGCAGCGAATGTGTTAAGAAAACTTGTACAACTGTCAGCGTATCCGTTATTAATTAGGTTAAATGTCCAAGCCATTTCATAGAAAAAGCCAATACAATACGCAATCCAGTGAATGGGCGGTAAGCTGAACTATAAATTACCTTAATGATACCTCGGCTACGCCCTACATACTAGGGTAAAATTATAGCATTTTGTCTACCGACCTACAAAATATTTAGATGGATAGAGATTTCTATATATTTTTTTAATTATTTATGACAAAGAATCAACAGCAATTAGTAAATTTACTAGCTGTGCCTTTCACTCGCTTCAAACTTTCATCCCCTATTTTATCCCCTTGGGGGTATAATTAATCTAAATCATTTCTTAGCAGATGTTTACGTCATGACATCTGTCTCGTAAATGAGTGAAACTATCATGGCAATAAGAGCTCATGGTAAGGCCCCTGTGAAGACTTATAATTCTCTTTTTCCTCAGGTAAATGGGAGTTGGGTTGGATCCTGTGTGATATCTGGATAAGTCTGGACATCCTCATGTGCACAGCCTCCATCCTGTCTTTGTGTGCCATCAGCGTGGACCGCTATCTGGCAGTGACCAGACCCTTGACCTACTCGAGAAGAAGACGATCTAAGAAGCTAGCCCTTACCATGATATTCTTCGTGTGGATTGCTGCTGGTGCCATTACCTGTCCACCAATGTTTGGATGGTAAGTTTGATTCCACTACCAAAGTATGTAAGCTTTCTAAGCAGTATGGAGTTTAGGCCAATTTTTTAATTAAAAACGGATCATTAGCTCAATCTTCCGTGAGGGTTGACACTCTAAAGTTTGTAGAATTTACTCCTTAATTCACCGCCAAAGTAATGTTAATTCGTGATTTGAAGTTCAAAAAAATATCTTTTAATCACGTGAATGACGTATACGCGATCTGCCTCGACGTGACATATATTATATATACTGACGTTACGCCGGGTCGCACAATAGATAGTCTCGTAGATATAGATATAGACAAACGATTCGTTCCTAGATTCCATACTGTTTTCAGAAGCATTGCGTACCTTATAAAGAATGGAACCACAGCCTCAAAAGAGACAATCACTCACACTGTGGCGCACACGTCAGTTAGATCGTGCTATGATTGGGTTTTTTAAATCTATATTAGCTCTCCTTACCTATCTAAATACTGATAGGAAACTTTAGTAATATTAATATGGGTAACTCTGACCCGCGCTTCCATCGGTAGAAGTTATTCCTTGCAACATCAGCTATCTGCCAGTGAAAGTCTATTTAACATCGTTTCTGCCGTTTCTGAGATTACCCGGAACCAAACAGACAGACAGAGATAACAAGTTACATATGAAAAGTGAAAAGTTGTTAAATTGGAATGACTTTATATATAATACTAGCTGTGCCCCGCGGTTTTACCCGCGTAGATTTAGTTTCATGCTTCATTTCGCGGAACCCTAATATTTTTTATAAATAAAAGTAGCCTTAGTTACTCCTTGAAACATCAGCTATTTGCCAGTGAAAGTCCCGTTAAAATCGGTCCAGCCATTTCGGAGATTAACCGGAACAAACAGACAGACAGACAGACGGACAGACAGACAGAGAATAAAATTAATAATTGGTTTTTTTGTGTCAGTATCGTATATATTTTCATATGCATTTAGTGAAAAGCTGTTATTTTGGAATTACAAACAGACACTTCAATTTTATTTATCTGTATAGATATAGATGGGTTAATTAATTCAGGTACGAGCCGGATCACAACCAGGGCGGGGTGTGCCGCTACAACCAGAACCCTGGCTACGTGGTCTTCTCAGCCATGGGGTCCTTCTTCCTGCCCATGGCGGTGATGGTCTACGTGTACGCGAGGATATCCTGCGTCGTCGCCAGGAGACATCAGCAGCTCGCCAGCAGCACTAAATGCAATAAGGTATTTGAATGAGAACTTTTTATTTAATTTAATTTAATTATACAGGCGTCGTGGCGGGTTATTCCAATAATCCCCATTGAAAATCCCCACCAATGGGGAATAGTGGAAAAAAAGTCCAAAAATCCCCACTGCGATGGAAAGCAGCTTAGAATGGGGATTTTTGGACAAATTTTCCACAAATCCTCATTAGCTTTAAAATTAAATATGAACAACATACTGGATAAGAATGAGGAAGAAGTTATTTAAGAAATCAAACAAATTCATGTAATAAGGCACAGCCTAAATTTAAATTATTTAATGTTGAAGAACGAAATCAAATCATAGTCTAGTGGGGATTTGTGGAAAATTTGTCCAAAAATCCCCATTCCAAGCTGCTTTTGATCGCAATGGGGATTTTTGGACTTCTTTTCCACTATTCCCCATTGGTGGGGATTATTGGAATAACCCGTCGTGGCGAGGTATGAACGCTTAGTGAAGATAGTAGGATTAACTGCGTATGTAGACATATATAAAGAGAAGCTCGTAGTCTAAACCGTATTCAGCGCTCATAACTCGTGACGGCACTTATGCTAATTAAGAGAAATAGTTTTGTATTTTATTTGCAACTGTGCCCTGCGGCTTCACTCGTGTGGATTTAATTACATTCCCGCGAAACTCTAAATGTTTTTTTTAATAAAAGAAGCCTAAGTTACTCCTTGTAATATTAACTATCTGCTAGTTAAAGTCCTGTTAGAATCGGTCCAGCCCTTTCAGAGATTACCCGGAATAAACAGACAGACAGACGGACAGAGAGTCAAAGAAAATTTTTGAAAATTTGTATTATAGTCAGTAAGCTGTTATTTTGGAATTACAAACAGACTTCACTTTTCAATTTTATTTACCTGTATAGATGAATAAAGTTAAACAAATTACTGGACCGAAACAAAGCCAGCCCAGAAATTAAGTTAACGAGGCTGAAACCGCGGGGCACGGCTACCGACTAGTGTCAGATAAAAATATGTACTTGATATTCTAAGATTTAAGTACCTACAAGCTTAACATTAGCACGAAATGATTGAAAATTTTCATATGAAAAAAAGGTTACCAATGGTCAGTTCCCGTAAATTTAAACCTGCTGCTTCTACAAAAACATTCCTTTTATTATACTTCAGAGTGAAAAACCAGAATCTGCATATAACAGAACAAATTTTTGATGAAAGAAAAACGTACAAAAATGTTGAAAAAACCCGAATAATACAAAGGGATGCTAAACATTGTAATTCCCGCAAGTAACGTAGCATCCCTAATAACTTCAATGTAGGTTTCATACATTCTTTTCGGGCTAACAAATATGAACACATGTGTATTTGTATTATGACACACAAAAGAACATTATTTATAGTAATAACCCGACCGTAAAAACTGAGAATGCTGGCATTTTTACAATGGTAGCTTTCAAGTGAGGTGAACTGTGAAATTGGGAGTTAGTACGACAATGCTAAGTATTACGAATGCGAGTGCTTCTCATAAAATATAACATCTACTTATACAGATAAATAAAACTGAAATGGCATAGATCAGCTTTTCACTGAATGCATCTGAAAGTACGGTACTCACATAAAGTGACAGATTTATAAAAAAAAACTCTGTCTGTCTGTTTGTTCCGGCTAATCTCTGAAAAGGCTGGACAGATTTTAACGGGATTTTCACTGACCGATAGCTAATATTAAGGTCAGTACTTTATTCAACCCGATGTGGCTGGCTTTTATACGAAGCGTCCGCCTTTCATAACCCACCTTTTCGAGGAAAATCTGCAATCTGGGTTAAACCAGTTGTCAGACTTTCTTAGGGCTCTGACTGACCTGTAACGATTACCAAAGATGTTAAATTGGCAACCGGAACCCGACTTCACTTGAAAATGAAAATGAAAATGAAAAATATTTATTCAGTTTAGGCCCTGGTAAGGCACTTATGAAAGTCGAGAATTTACCACCGGTTCGGAAACTAGCCTTCTGAGAAGAACCGGCAAGAAACTCAGCCAGGCATCATGTATATATCATCGAAACAATATAAATCATATGAAATCATCATCCAAAATCAAATTTGATAATAGGTATAAATATTCACAATAGTGACAAATTGTATTAGCATGCAAGTCAGTATAAAACAAAATCAAAGAGATAAAAAAATAACAATACCAGATAGATTTACAAGTGTTTACTTGCTCTCCGAGGCACGGAGGGAACTCGGTAACCTAGGGCTAGGCTTAGAGTGGCTTAACTTCGCTGATAGAATGATATGCGCAATGTGATATAAAAATGCAAATTTTGTTTCAGAGAGCCAAGCTGTCCTGCATTCGAACCGAGTCCGATTCCGGGTCTGACAAATTATCCTTAAGGCAAAACGCTTCGAAACAACCTTCAAAATCCTCCACCCAACAGAGCGATTGCCTTTCCCAGGAACACAAATGCGCTTGCTGTTTCAAATCCGAAAAGAAGAGCAGACTATCCAAACAGTATCGCAGCAAGGAGAAAGAATCCAGGTTTTACAGTGAAGTAACCTTCAAAGCGAACTTTAAATATAAGAACACTAGACATAGAACGCATTCAGTCAAAGATAATGTTGAGAATAACAGAGTGTCTTCCCTCAGGAGAGAGACGAAGACAGCTCAGACCCTAAGCTTAGTCGTTGGCGGTTTCGTAGCTTGTTGGTTACCATTCTTCTTATACTATCTTCTCACGCCATTTATACCGAATAACTACGTGAATCCAGTGCTAATGTACATATTAACGTGGTTGGGTTGGTTTAACTCGGCAATAAATCCATTTATTTACGCGTTCTATTCGCCAGATTTCAGGCTCGCTTTTTGGAGGCTCACGATAAGAAAATGTAAAAGGAATAAACGCTAATCAAACACCGCATTCAGGTTGAGGTTTAGAGGTAGACGGGATGTAAGGTAAGTAATTAATCAGGTAACTGGTTAGGAAAATAATATCATTAATTACGGACGACGAGGAAAGGTGGTTAAAAGCCTGTTTAAGGTAAATTAGATGTGTAAATGAAATGTAAACGAATTCTTTTTTAAGTACAGCCGCGTTATTCACTAAGGTTTCTCAGCGTCGAACTCTACGACGAGCGTTGGTTTCAATTATAGGAAATTGATATATGATACAACTTGAACAGCATTCTCGTCATACTTGTGAACAGGTGCTGCTTGTGGGGGCTGGTCATCTCAAGCTACGCATTTAGATATAAGTACAACTACTAGACTTTTCTTTATGTTAATTTTTATTGACATTTGTGCATTGGAACTGTGTCCATGGGCTTACATTTCTCAAGTGATTTACTTTGTTTTTAAAAATTTTATAATATTTTTAAAAGAGTAATTACTGAGTTTCTTGCCAGGTTCTTCTCAGTAAAAGCAACCTTCCGAACCTGGCAGTAGCATGTATAATCCATGTCGTTCTGACGATTTGAAAGTACTTTGTAAAAAGTCTAATCGAATAAAGATATTTTTGACTTTGACTTTGACTTTGACAAAGTATAACGTTACCTTTAATTTTGAATAAAATAATAAATAAAAAAGGCTCAATGAAAAAATTTAAACCAAAATTGAGCATTCTTGGATGAATTGTTTTTTAATCAGACAACTTTTGTAGTCGAGAAAAGTCGAAATTAAAAATCAACGATTTGTAAACATTGTATTGTAAGAACTAGCTTTGTAAGATATTTTAAGGAATACTTAATAATGTGTATAAATATTTAAGAATAAAAAATAGTTTTATGAAACGAAACAGCACAAATTCATTCATCGATACAAAAAATATTCGTCAGTAATAGATTAATTAATAAATAGAATCCATTTGCCAAATAGTAGGCTAAGCTCTCAGTATTCATAAATAATACTTTAAAAGAATTTGAAATAAGTTCATCCCTTAAGTAAAATGGAAAATGATTTATTCAGTTTAGGCTCTGGGAGGCACTTATGAAAGTCGAAGAATGTCAAGGCTAGTTTCCGAACCGGTGGTCACACCGGTTCGGAAACTAGCCTTCTGAGAAGAACCGGCAAGAAACTCAGCTGGCATCATGTACATTTCATTGCAAAGTAAATAATGATTAATTATAATAAAATTTCAATTTGTAAGAAAATTATTCACAATAGTGAAAATTGTATCAGCATGCATGTGTATAAAATAATAATTAAAACAGTTAAAACAATACCAAATGATTTACATAATAATATCATGTTTGCATACCATGTCATTGCCAGGAGCTACTTGTGCAGAGTTTAAATTCCATATGTCTTCATCATTTACTAGCTGTGCCCCGCGGTTTCACCCGCGTAAATTTAGTTTCATACAAACTTCCATCCCCTATTTTATCCCCTTGGGGGTAGAATTAATCAAAATCCTTTCTTAGCGGATGCCTACGTCATAACATCTACCTGCATGTCAAATTTCAGCCCGATCCGTCCAGTGGTTTGGGCTGTGCGTTCATAGATCCCTATGTCAGTCAGTCAGTCACCTTTGAGTTATATCTATTTAGATGTAATCCGAAATTGTATAATAACCTTTCTTTATCAGATAGGGGAAATAGGTTCGCAGTAACTATTTAACATATTTTAAGAATTTAGTTAAGATTTTATTATATTTTACCCAAATTTTATACAATTCGTAACACTTTAATGGGTACAGCTTACGCAAATTGAAATGAGGAATGTTAACGAAAATTTTAGTAGCGATGTTCCGACAAATTTTGAACTAAAATTGCCTACGTTTGGTCTCAACTCGTGACGTCAGGCCCACATTTTCTTCCACAAACTGTCATTAAAAACAGGAAAGACTTCATTAACAAAAGCTGAACAATACCTAGAATGTTTATGATGGTAGCAGTAAGAGTCAACAAAGAAAATTACTTTGCTTTGTGTACTCACGATCATAAAATAAATCTTCAATTGACAAAAAAAAGAAATATTATCCCTTTTTTGTTTTTTAGATTGACACAATTGTTATCAAAAATTAAATCTATTCAGATAAATACACTTGAAATGTCTGTTTGTAATTCCAAATAACATAATAGCTTTTCACTAAATGTATATGAAAGTATACTCACAACAATCTCGTAAAATAAAATAAAATGTATAATAAAACAAATTTAAATATTTTACTCTGTCTGTTTGTAAATCTGTTTTTCTTGCGAATCTCGGAAATGGGTGGATCGATTTTGGACTTACTGGCAGGTAGCTGATGTCACAAGAAATTACTTGGGCTACTTCTGTTTAATAAAAAAAAAATGCGTTCCACAATATGAAGCCAAGCATTAAATTAGGCCCATGTGGTTGAAACCGGGAGACACATCTAGTTGGGTACATAAATAGGTGAAGCTAAGCAGTCCAGGCCAGTAGTTGGATGGGTGACCAGCTGACCTTAACAATTTGCGTTTAAAGATTCAGTATATCTTAAAACTGTCATGAAATGATCTAAAATATGATTTCGCGTATGTATTACGCGAGCTTTTGTAACGTTCTACATTCGTATTTAATAATTAATCTCCCTGGCCTTATCCCATACATTGTTGGGGTCGGCACTTAATTCAACCCGATGTGGCTGATCATCTGATTTTTATACGAAGCGACTGCCATCTGTCCTTCGCAACCCCATTTAGAAGGAAAATCTGTGATCTGGGTTAAACCAGTTGTCAGATTATTTTTAGGCCCCCGACTGACCTGTAACGATTGCCAAAGATGTTAAATTGGCAACCGGGACCGACGGCTTAGCGTGCTCTCCGAGGCACGGAGGAAACTCGGGCGGTCACCCATCCAACTACTGGCTAGGCGTATGGTTGCTTAACTTCGCTGATCGAATGATATGCGCAATAGCAACTGTGCCACGAGCTCCTCCTATCCTCCTCCTCGTATTTAATAATTAAGGCCAGTTATTTAATTTATAGTGAAAATTAATTAAATTGTTTAAATATAGCCTCGTGAAGTGGCAAGTTTATATTGTAGAATTGTCTGCGTACATTTTCGTGATCGTGACTGTATTTACATTTAAGACAAGCAATTTGTTTGCCTGAAAAATGACTGGGCGAAGCTGTGTTTCCACGAAACTACTTGATTAGAATAATTTATTAGATTCAAAAGGGTTGGGTGTATTTGTGACTATTTGGGATTTTGTTAAAAATACATTTGGTGAGAAATTTAAATGGGTGATTAAAAACATGTAAATATTTTTGAATGAGTAATTTTTGCTCACAATTTTTTAAGAAGTGCATCGAAATTATATTTTATGTTGATAATTATAAATGTAATTTGAAAACTTGAAGGAATTGAATTGTTATCGCTAAAAAAGAGTGTTTCGATAGTTACCACGCATTGGTCATTAACGAATTAGCTACTATGATACTTCATCATAATCATCATCCTCCTGTCCTTATCCCATGTTATTTGTGGTCGCAATGTGTTCTTCTCTTCCATGTCTCTCTATCAGCCGTCATTTCTATATTCACTCCCATTCTAGCCATATCATCTTTCACACCATCCATCCATCGTTTGTTGGGTCTTTCTGTCCTTTGCAATATTATGTATATAACTTGCCATAGTTAAAAAATATTATATTCTTAATGTTTATAATTTTAAACCTTACAAAAATACCTTCATATGATCTCAAAAAACCAAACATAAATAGGAATTGTAAATAATATATATAACTTTATTATATCAATTGTAATATAAAATGCATTGTATATCGAATACATATTTTGTAAGTATTAGAATTTAAAATGTTTATAATTTTTATTATTATTTATATTCGTAATGTATTTACTCATTATGTAGTCAATAGGACTATGGATTTGTGATAAAATATAAAATAAAATTTAAAATAAATTACTCTACTCTTTTATTTTAAACTAGCTATGCCCCGCGGTTTCACCCACGTAGATTTAGTTTCATCCTTATTGTCGCGGAACCCAAATATTTTAAATAAATTAAAGTGGCCTACGTTACTCCTTGATACATCAGCCACCTGCCAGTGAAAGTCCCGTTAAAATCGGTCCAGCCGTTTCAGAGATTACCTGGAACAAACAGACAGACAGACAGACAGAGAAAATTGTTATAACTTGGTTTTTTAGTGTCAGTAGCGTGTATACTTTCGTATGCATTTTGTGAAAAGCTGTAATTTTGGAATTACTAACAGACACTTCAATTTTATTTATCTGTATAGATAAGCGATATAATATGCCTCCATCCTATGTTTAATGTCGTATGAAATCGCACGAATTATGGTAAATAGGAATATAATAATAATATTGGTAGATAGGAAAAGTTAAACAGATTCTGAACGTGTTTGCCAAATTGTAGAGTTCTTCATATGCTCACGCCTGTATTCGTAGGCAGAGGTGTTGTAATAACAACACCCACTTTTCACCCAAGATGATTAGGTGTCAACGTGACAGATGTTGAGTCACCGTCTCAAGCACTATAGATACGTCATTGAATTACTTCTCAGACATATGCAGGTTTCCTTGCGATATTTTGCTTCACCGTAAAGCACGTGGTGTGATAAAGATTTTTACAGAGAAACTTATTGGTACAGACAGAGGGCCCAGTGAAAGTTTTTCACTGCCGCCGTCACAAGTCACCGCGTCGACGTAAACGCAGATTTGTATAGGATCGGAACAGCGTCTGTCGGCCTAAAGATGACACTATTGAGAGCCCATACAAATCTGTGTTTACGTCGACGCTGTGACATGTGACGGCAATATTAAGCGAACTCGCACGAGGCACTCAGGCCCCGCTTGCCGAAACCCCCACGGCTCCAGTTAGGAAGACGTCACTGCTATAACGATGATAGGCCTTGTTTCTTTAATAGATGGCAGAGATCAGTAGTCATCTTGATAAAATTTATCTCGCATGATGAATGAGTCTGGCCAAAGCTCCCTTGATAAGGGTTCGTAAGGTCCCGGTAAATTGAATTGGGATTGGAATCTTGGCCCTTGACTTGACCCTGGTGTCACTTACTTCGTGCCCTGTCCCTTTCAGTAAGACTTGAACTGACTGTTTAAATATGGGGACATAGGGTATGGTCGCCATTTTCCCTTCGATCTAAAAAGAAGGAATAATTGGAAAGTTTTTTTTTAATTTTTAATGTGGACGATCACAAACAAAATTAGACATAAAGTAAAAAAAAACAGACTTGTGCTGGTTCTGTATTATCCTATTATCAACTAGCTGTGCCCTGCGGTTTCACCCGCGTAGATTTAGTTTCATCCTTATTGTCGCGGAACCCTAATATTTTTATATAAATAAATGTAGCCTAAGTTACTCCTTGAAACATCAGTTGCCTGCCTGAAAGTCCCGTTAAAACAACATACAGACAGACGGTTTTTTCGAGTCATTAGCGTGTATACTTTCATATACATTTAGTGAAATGCTGTTATTTTGGAATTACAAACTGACACTTCAATTTTATTTATCTGTATAGATGTATAGATTACACGTACAAAAATCCAACATTTTCAGTAGAATAGCCATTTAGTGGTATTGTTTGGCAGATAAACCGTTTGATTGTTTCCATTGTAGCCATTATAAGACCCGTATATCATATTTAATCCTCCATTACAGAGCTCAGGCTTTAAAGCGAATGAACATTCGTCATTTCACCTCAAATTTGGATTATGCGCTGAAAAGTTTTTCGCCGATGATTTATAAAGGTATTAAATATTTTACACAAAAAATATAAAAGCAAATCTGAAAGTGAATGAATATTTAAAGCTTGGTGAAAGTTCTTGGATCATTCTCAGTAACACCCGTGAATGTAACGTGTATAAAATAAAATTAAATAGGCTGGGGCGGATCTTGAATTTGTGGGGCCCTGGGCTAATACTGCTTAGGGGGCCTAATTACTCAACTAATTGCCATTTTGACAAGAAACTGTTTTCTGTAGTGATTTCGGTTGGGGGCCCTCTGTATTCGCGGGGCCCTGGGCTGCAGCTTAAAAAGCCTTTAAGTAGATCCGCCCCTGTAAATGGGTTAGACGCACATTTTTGTCAGTGTGTGCCTACATTTCGAAAATCGCTATTTCCTACTGAAGTTAAACAAATAACAGTCGCATATTTAACGACTTATTTTATCTCGATATCGTCTTTTTCTCAGGAGATTTCTAACCATTCGCATAATTTCCCACTACATATATTGTTTTTATAGCTTTTTTGATAAATAAAAGTAGCTTAAGTTACTCCTTGAAACATCAGCTACCAGTGAAAGTCCCGTTAAAATTCATCCAGCCGTTTCAGAGATTACCCGGAACAAACAGACAGACAGACAGAGAAAAAATTTAAAACTTGTTTTTTTTTTGTCTGTAGCGTTTTGAATTAATTACACTTCAATTTTATTTATCTGTATAGATATAGATATAGATTTTCTCGACGAGTTTTCTACCCATTCGAAGACTATGCTGATTGTCTATACAGATAAATAAAATTGAAGTGTCTGTTTGTAATTTCAAATTTACATCTTTTCACTAAATGGATATGAAGGTAATACGGTGATATGAAATCCCATTTGATAATTTTTTCTCTGTTTGTCTGTTTGTTCCGGCTAATCTCCAAAACGGCTGAACCGATTTAAACGTAACATTCACTGGCAGATAGTCCACAAATTAAGTCTACGCTGTTAAAACTGCGGCACGCAGCTAGTCTATATCTACACATCTATATCTATACTGGGGCCAAACCATGAGCTCTTATTGCAATGATAATTCAGTTGTGCGAAAGTGACAGATGTATACACGTCACATACATCTGTCTCATAAATGAGTGAAACTATCATGGCAATAAGAGCTTATGGTAAGGCCCCAGATAAATACAATTTAAATGTCTGTTTGTAATACCAAAATAACAGCTTTTAGTAAATGCATATGAAATAATATAAGATACTGACATAAAAAAACAATTTTTAATTTTTATATCTGTCTGTCTGTCCGTCTGTCTATATGTCTGTCTCTCTGCTTGTTCCGGGTAATCTCCAAAACGGCTGGACCGATACTAACGGGACTTTCACTGGTAGATAGCTAATGTTACAAGGAGTAACTTACTCTACTTTTATTAAAAAAAAAACACTAAATTCAACTATTGCTAGTTAAATAAAAACTTCAAAACCAGCTTATAAACGTTACTTCAGGGTATTTAGTACCTATCTGTCTGTGGTATTTACTAACCACACTAATGAGGTAAAATGAGCCGCATTATCTACAAGACAAGATCTTCAGCTTAATGAAACAGAAAATAAAACGAAAATCTCTTCGCTGAAGAGGACGTTAGGTTTGTAAAGAAAATATTCTTCATTTAAGTCTGGCTTGAAAACGTTAACGGATATTTTACAAGATTGGGATAAAAATGACGTGGTCTTTGTACTCAGAGTATAATAAATCGTATATCTTATACATTTAAACGAGCAATTCTTGTATATCTATACAGATAAATAAAATTGAAGTGTCTGTTTGTAATTCCAAAATAACAGCTTTTCACTAAATGCATTTGAAAGTATACACGCTACAGACACTAAAAAACCAAGTTTTAAAATTTTTCTGTCTGTCTGTCTGTCTGTCTGTTTGTTCCGAGTAATCTCTGAAACGGCTGGACCGATTTAAACGGGACTTTCACTGGCAAGTAGCTGATGTGTCAAGGAGTAACTGAGGCTATTTTTATTTATTAAAAATATTAGGGTTCCGCGACAATAAGGATGAAACTAAATCTACGCAGGTGAAACCGCAGGGCACAGCTAGTATATATTTATATAGAATCTGGATCTCGGGAACGGCTGCAACGATTTTCATGAAATTTTGTATATAGGAGGTTTCGGGGGCAAAACCGACAACTGTCAAGTTATGATAGCTCAGAGGTGAGGCTGTCAGCTTACGAGGTGATAACGAAACTAGAGTACCCCGGTTCGAGACTGACGTTCACCGGTTTGATTTTTTTTCTTTTGGTTCCTTGTTTTCGAGACATATGTTCACCGTTTCGATTTTTGTCTTTTGGTTCCTTTTTTTTCTACTAGCTTTTTTGAGAAAACGTCAAGATTTTTTCTTTTGTGGGAAAAAGTTTAGTTTTTTGTGAGACACAGAAACCAAGCAGAGCTCGGTCAACCAGGTATTATGCATCTATACAGGCAAATAAAATAAAAAGCGTCGGTTTGTAATTCCAAAATTACAGCTTTTGTGTACACAGTAACAGTGAAAAGCTGTAATTTTGGAATTACAAACAGACACTTCAATTTTATTTATCTGTATTGAAGATGTATAGATTTGAAATAAATTATTAATAAGCCTTATTGTATCGATTTCTAAAATACACTGTACACCTCCATTTAACAGTATAAATGGCAAACGGCATACTGAAAATACAATTAATTCCGTATTCAAACCATAATTGACCCACATTCCGCAAGAATCCTTTTTCGTCCCACAAGATTAAGTTGTACTGTTTCGTCCCACATTCCTAAAGTGCGTTTAGTACAGTCACTGAGAAAATTGGAATACTGACATGTAGACATATGCTCACGCCTGTATTCCCCGAAGGTGTAGGCTGAGGTGTTGTAATAACAACACCCACTTTTCGCCAAAGTTAATTACCTAATTGCTAAGGTGACATAATTACATCTCATCAGATATATGCAGTTTTCCTCACGATGTTTTCTTCACTGTAAAGCGTGTGGTGTGGAATCACTGGAACACATTTTTAGAAAATCTCATTGTTTTTGCTGGGGTTCCAACTTGCGTTGCTTGCGTACCAGGCGACTACTCAAACCCCAGGACCACCTCTGCTCGTGTACTAATAACACCTAAACCATAATAATATTCTTAAAGAAATACTAAAAGTATTGTACCTATAATTTATTGAAATACACCGTAAATACATGCTATCAATCTCAACAAATTAACCAGCAAATATCTGTAATATTCATCGTAAATATACAGCTTTTAAGAGAGAGTTTCGTCCGAACCTTTCCGTTAAAGAACCCCTATTTGTTTACCAACAACGTAATTCCCGGAATAGATTTCATCAAATGAAACCGCACAGCGCCGTGAATCCGGGTTTAAGCCGGGATCCTTCCATCACTTTATGTGCGATATGAAGACAAGAAAAGGAAGTCAAACACACACTATAGCATCATAATGGCCTTGGCGTTTGAGCAGTCGTCTGCTACGCAAGCAACGCACGTTCGAATCCCAGCGAGGCCGGTATCAATAAGTTTTTCTAAAAACTTACGTGCAGTGATTACACACCACGTGCTTTACGGTGAAGGAAAACATCGTGACGAAACCTGCATAAGTCTGAGAAGTGATTCAAAGACGTATGTATAGTGCCTGGACGGCAATAGACTCACCATCTGTCACGTATTTATCTTGGATGAAAAGTTAGTGTCGTTATTACAACACCTCTGCATACCCCTTCGGAGAATCTATACATCTATACAGATAAGATATACATAAAGATAAATAAAATTGAAGTGTCTGTTTGTAATTCCAAAATAATAGCTTTTCACCAAATGCATATGAAAGTATACACGCTACTGACACAAAAAAACCAAGTTTTAAAATTTTTCTCTGTCTGTCTGTCCGTCTGTCTGTCTGTCTGTCTGTCTGCCTATCTGTCTGTTTGTTCCGGGTAATCTCTGAAACGGCTGGACCGATTTTAACGGGACTTTCACTGGCAAGTAGCTGATGTGTCAAGGAGTAACTTAGGCTACTTTTATTTATTAAAAATATTAGGGTTCCGCGACAATAAGGATGAAACTAAATCTACGCCTGTGAAACCGCGGGGCACAGCTAGTATACTATATGAATATTGTTTTTAGGTAAGCACCGTATATTTTTATTTTATTTATAGCTTTATTTCCCTCTTACACTAAACTATGTTTACAATTTAATATTTCTTATTTGATAAATATATATTTTCTTATTACTTACACAATTTAATTTTTCTTTCTTAATTACTATTTAATATAGCACCGTATATACAGGGTGTCGGTTAATTCCGGGCAGCTCTTAAAATGTGTGATAGGGTATAATTTTAGGAAGCAATTAAAATAATTACGACAAAAATATCTTCTTCCGTTTTCGAGTAATTGACGTTCAAACTTCGCCATTTCAATACCTTATTTTCGCATAAAAGTCAGCTGTAACGTAAAGTTATTCACCTGAAATCTAACTACGTTTTTATTTTTTTTCTCCCACGAATAGTTCCTGAAATAACCCCATGAAACCTTCTTAAAATTTTTATGGTTTTTGAGGTCATCGTTACAGTTCATACTCCTGTGAACTCTGATAACCTCTAACGGGTTCAATTGAATTAGGTAAAAGACAGACCGATGATTTACAAAGAAATGCCGCCACAAGAATCAAAGTTACTGCCGGCTTTTCGGTACGATATCAAAGACACCGCGCGGCATCATTAAAAAAGCGCGGTGTCTTTGAGTTCAGGCGGCACGTGCAAATAAAGAGATATCGCGGCGACTTTCGGCAGCGCGCGGCACGCTTTGTGTTTATTAGTGTGTGTGTTTATTAGTGGTGGGATTATTTTAATCGATCACTCGATTAAAAGAAAAAGTACCTAATGCTTCCATTAGTAGTAAATACCAATTCATTGTTCGCATAGACTAAGTGAAAAACCTAGGTACTTGCGTTATTGTAGTAATTGGATAGTAGAACTTTTGTAGGTAAATGTAATGTAGTTAGGTAGAGTATTTCTAATTCTCAATAAAATTTGTGATTTTATAGGATTCTGATATTAAATAAACTACTTACCTCAATTATCATCTGAGTACAGATTCAATCATTTACTCTTGTAGTAGAGCACTCACTTAAAGACAACACAATTTTAAACAAGAATACCCGAGATATCTTTTAATATCACGTACTATGTAAATTGTACCTACATAATAACGTAACTTTATTAAATCGGTTCTGTGATTTGTTTTTATTATCAGTATTCAGTAATTTAATTTATGTTTCGATAAGTCTATCGATAATAGCGTCCCATCCCATCCCTATTTCGTACGTGCCCTCGCGCCGCGCCGCTATGATAGAACTGTATTAGGGCTGTCGAACATGGTCTATTTACTCTACTTGTTCCACGAACCCTGTTCGTAGGCATTAAATTAATTCACGCTCTTAAATTATTTTAATTTTATTCTTAACGTGAATACTTAAATAAAAAGAAAGAATGAATTTGAAAAATGTTTATTTTTACAAAACATCGTCTAAACCAAGACTACTATTCTACGGATCTTCTCAGAAAGCTAGTTTCCGAACCGGTGGTAAATTATTCGACATTCATAAGTGCCTTACCAGGGCCTAAACAGAATAAATCATTTCCATTTTCATTTCCACTAGACCAAACTCTGACTAAAACTATGTCCATCCCTTTTGATATCTGTATCACAAAAAGAGATAGCACTACTTTTAATTAAACCAAGGGGAAATGGGTAAAGTTTTGATACCGGGATTAGAACCGGCACGTCTACGCTTGATAAGCGATGTCTAATCCACATATTGTGTTACCAGTCGGAGTCAAAACTAAATCAAAATAATTCGTATGTTAAAAGTTGTATCTTGAAAAAAGTGTGTGACACCCCTATTTCATTCGCACTTTTATGATTTAGTACCTATTTATTTGTTTCAAAATCAGTCTAATTCGGATAATGGTCGCGGGCGTGTGCTTCTAAGCAAAGTTTTTTGTTTCCGTCGTGACCTTGTTACTTTCATTTTCTCGTTAGTTTGTTAGGTACTTAGTACCTACTTAATTAGTATTATCATGCCGAACTTTCAGTACTCAGATGTTCAGTATACCGGCATGGTTTTGGCCTATGCAATAGCAAGCTGCAAGGGGTAATACTGGTGAAGCGGTGCGTTTTTATTTGGACTTTTACGGTCATCGAAGTGATGAGTGCGTGCCCTCTTCAGGTAGAGTGCTTATGAGAGTTGTGCAACGGCTGAGGGATAACGGAAGTCCAAGCTCAGGCTTGTTTGGATGTGCAAGGGCGCAATTTCGAACACTTGCCCATTTAGAAGTTGACTGAACTAGCGGTAATAATGCTTTCAGTGATAACAATGTTTTGTATGTGAGTGAAGTGATATGGTCCAGACTAAAGTGTATCCTGTCATAAATAAGGTCAGTTAACTAAATGATTTGAAGTAGGTACCTACCTATACTTACGTACGTTACGTAGATTATTACCGCGTACGTAATGTAGGTGAACGCGGCCGCGCGTTCATGCAACCTGGCTTAAGGCCGCGAGCTCTTCGACTATAGCTTATAACTACGTTATTGTTGGAGCTAGATATTTACGACTTCAACATAGTGCTATATTCATATAACCCTACAACTTCTATAAGACTACGGTTTCGAATTCTCCGACACCCTGTATATACTTTCAAATACATTTAATTAGTAAATAGAAAAAGACTTTAATTTTATTTATAGACTAGCTGTGCCCTGCGGTTTCACCCGCGTAGATTTAGTTTCATCCTTATTGTCGCGGAACCCTAATATTTTTGATAAATAAAAGTAGCCTATGTTACTCCTTGAAACGTCAGCTACCTACCAGTGAAAGTCCCGTTAAAATCGGTCCAGCCGTTTTAGAGATTACCCAGAACAGACAGACAGACAGACAGAGAAAAATTTTAAAAATTGTTTTTTAGTGTCTGTAGCGTGTATACTTTCATATGCATTTAGTGAAAAGCTGTTATTTTGGAATTACAAACAGACACTTCAATTTTATTTATCTGTATAGATGTATAGATTATGAATCACGTAGATTTCCATTGAAAACTTAAACATCTTCTCGTAACAGTTCTTGAAGCCCTAGTTTGTGTACATTTGATACCCGCTTATACACATGATTGTATCAATATCTTGTGCGGAATTTCATTACATGTAGGTAAATCGTGGTCGCCCTTATTCTTAGCCCTTATGGCTGTGGTTAGGGCACAGCTGTAGGTAATGGAACTCAAGGGGGAATTCAGTAATGAGAATTATAATTTGAGCCTAGATGAGGACTTTAGAGAATTATTATTTTAATTTAATTATACGACGTTCATAAGTTATAAGCTAGTAGACGTTTATAAGCTAGCTGTGCCCGGCGGTTTCACCCGGGTTGACTTATTTCGCGGTTTTTTTTCAATCAAAGATGCATATAAATAACGCCTGCTACACTTGCGATGGAAGTTCAAATACCCCATCAGCGCAAGTAACAGTAATGGTTTATTTAGAATAATATTGAAAGTTTATTATAGATTAATATCATCAAGTAAAAATAAAATTAAAGCTATAACTTATGGGGAGGCTTATGAAAATGAGAATGAAAAATATTTTTTCAGTTTAGGCCCTGGTAAGGCACTTATGAAAGTCGGAAATTTACCACCGGTTCGGAAACTAGCCGTTATTTTAAAGTAGCCTAAGTTAATCCTGTAACAATATCTATCTGAGAGTGAAAGTCCTGCTAAAATTGGTCCATCCATTTCAGAGATTAGCCGGAACAAACAGACAGACAGACAGAAAAAAAATTTGGTTTTTTGATGTCGTTCGCGTATTTAATTTGTATTTAGTTTGACACCGTTGTTAATTTGAAATTACAAACAGACACTTCAATTTAATTTATCTGTATGGATTTATATATAAACTCTCCTTAACGTCGCGTAGTCGGGTAAAAAGGGCTCCTTCGTACTGCCTTCCGCTTATGTCTTACGGAACATTCAATACGCCTTGTAAAAATTGGGATGGGAATGACAGGAGGAAAAGAACTTAGCCCTTATCATAACGCAGCAAGGAGGCGCGTGACGAGGATCGCTCACATTACTTATGTATGCTGGGGCTTGCGAAAATTCACTAGAGGCAAGTTTTTGTGTTATTATATCTTAATAGCTGTACGTACGTTTCATCCGCGTTGACCCTATTTTTTTAAATCTTTCTATATCTATATAGTAGATAAATAAAATTGAAGTGTCTGTTTGTAATTACAAAGTAACAGCTTTTCACTAAATTCATATGAATATGAAAGTACATACGGTACTCATACAATTTTATTTCCAACTTTCTGTCTGTCCGTCTCTCTATTTGTCCGTCTGTTTGCTTGTTACGGATAATCTCCAAAACGGCTCGACCGATTGCAACGGGACTGTCGTTTCAGAGATTACACGGAACAAACAAACAGACAGACAGACAGAGAAAAAATTTAAAACTTTTTTTTTTAGTGTCAGTAGCGTGTATACTTTCATATGCATTTATTGAAGAGCTGTTATTTTGTAATTACAAACAGACACTTTTATTTTATTTATCTGTATAGATATAGATTCAAAATGTGTATGAGTTAGTTAAAAATATAGTTTAACAAAGCGTGAAGAGGTGGAGGGTTTCCATTGGTTTTAGTCCGTAATTACAGCTGGGCCTGTAGTCAAAGTAACATTAACCTCACGCTTCGCTCATAGAAACGATAGACAATGTAAGGGAATGACATATGTCACGTGGCTAATTTTGTATCGCTTCTATAAGCGCAAGCGCGAGAGAATTTTACTTTGTCTAGGCCTACTGAACTGATAACTCAAAAAGAATCAGGCGTGGAGTTACTTAGTGTACTTTTGTTTACTAAAAATTTTTGATGCGGGTTAAACCGCGGGGCACAGTAGGTCTAAAAAGGCCACTTTGGGAGAATCATAATGTGATCCGAATATGATTCATCATCGCAATGACTAAATGGTCACTTAAGCGCAATTCATATTATGATTCACGAATGATTACAATAATTGTAGATGTTAGTCCCTAACTAACTTTTTATGATGCAATTTATCACAAAAGCAATTCATATTTGGTGGACTATTTGAGGAATCTTCATAGGAAAGTGTCAAACAGGTGAATTGCAAAATACAGTGAAACTTGGTTAAGTGGGACCTGGATAAGTGAGAAACCTCCATAACTGGAGCTCATGCTGAGGTCCCAACACTTTGGCACTGAATTACCTCTGTTAGTGGGACGAGGTAAGCCTCTATATCTGGGATTTGTTCTTTCGATTTATCGTCATAGTTACCTCTATAACTGAGACAGCGAGTAAGTTTTATATACATAAACCTCTGTAACTGAGATAACATTGTTTGTTTACTCATTCTTATTCTACCCACAAATTCCACACGTAATCTATTAATGGAACCCTCTGTAAATGAGACAGATATTTATTTATACCTGTATATATGAGACACTGGGTAAGTGGAATACCTCTATAAGTGAAACGAATATCGTTTGATGTCTCACTTAACCAGGTTTCACTGTTTTAATCATTTGTGAATCATAATATGAATTGCAGCTAAGTGACCATTTTGTCATTTCGATGATGAATCATATTCGGATCACATTATGATTCTCCCAAAGTGACCTTTTTAAACCTACATATAGTACTTTATCCGCCACCAAATGGGCAGTACGAATACCACCTTTTCAGTACAAAAATATGTTTGTGCTATTTTCATAGTCCCAATATGTGAAGTGTCAACGACCTAAAGTTCAAAAAACCATTAATATGTAGAGTGTAAAGCCCTCACAAATATTAGCAAGGCATCCCTTTGATGGATATTCGATTAGAGCTCGAATAAATTTAATTTCACACTCACATACCTACTTCTTGTACAAAGAAATGAGCAGCTTATTATAAGTCGGGCTGGGATTATCGACTTTTGATCTTATTGGCGAAGGATTAAAGTCTATCTTTATGTAAAATATTTACGAAAATGTGAGTGTATAAAAATGTATTTGCATAGCGAGAAGTTTACAAATTGGATATTTATGTATTGAACATATCTTGTTCTATTTTGGAGTTTCACCAAAGAGTTCTCGAAGTAAGTGCCAATATGAGAGGTGGTGAGTTCATCGTCATTTCAGGCACTATACTTTGCCTATGAATTTACTCGCAGCTATGCAGGTTTTATTAAGATGTTTTCCTGCACCACAAAGCTCGTGTGACATCTCTACACATAAGTTTTTCTCAGACTGTTGGGATCTGAACTAAATACAAATAGGAAACTAGATACTCGGAAACTTCAGAATAGTGCCAGAAAGGCTGGCATTGCCTGGTTGAATAGCAATGCTGATTCTCTGAGCGATAAAAGCCCCAAGCCGTTGTCACGAGAGGCTTCTACCAGACGACGTGCAACCTCTCTGTGAAAAGACTATGGTGACCTTTGCTCACGCCTGTGTTCCCCGAAAGGGTGGGCAGAAGCAATTGCCTCGTTGGTCCCGGTTCGGGTCAAGAATAGATATTTGGTTTTTCTGTCAAGAAATTCACAATAAAATACCCGGAGATTGGAAGTTGGCGGTGTTTAAACCCGCATTGGTCCTACGCCTGATTTCTTTCCGGTCGTGTCGGATTGCCTCCCATCGGACTATGAGAGTGAGGGAATAAAGAGTGCACCTGTGTTTGCGCACACACTAGGCACTAAGTATAATATCTCCATGGCTAATCCCCGTTGAGATCATTATTATTAGGCAGAGGTGTACAGGTCCCGGCACCGGTTATGAAGTGAATCCTGGTCTTGGAAGGTTTTCCAAGACCAGGATTATAATGTAATGTTATTAATCAAGAATTTATCCGTATTCCCAGATTGCGTGTAATGTAATATTTTCCCCATTAATCCATGGCCCAGTTATTAAGGTTCGGTTGTAGTAATTAGGTCAACCGACCAGGGTAAACTTATTAATCTTATGTTCTACTAGCTGTGCCTCGCAGTTTCACCCGCGTAGATTTAGTTTCATCTTTATTGTCGCGGAACCCTAATGTTTTTAATAAATAAAAGTAGCGTAAGTTACCCTTTGAAACCCGCTACCCATTTATTGAAAACCTGTTATTTTGGAATTACAAACCGACACTTCAATTTTATTTATCTGTATAGATATTTCGCAATATTTAGTTCAATCATAGTTGGCCTCCTGGGGCCTTACCATAAGCTCTCATTACGATCATAGGTCCACTGTGTGACAGTGACAGACTTATACACGTCATATACATCTATCTCATAATAAGAGTTAATCTATCATGGCAACGAGAGATCATGGTAAAAGTAAAAAGTAAATGCCAGCCTAATAATCTTTATCAGGAAGTAAAAAATATTTAAAACATTGCAAAGCTAATTAGGTACCTTGCTGCTAATTATCGAACCAATCAAATATACCCCGTTAAAATACAACTCTTTGATTTGACTCGAAGATAATTAATCCCTCTTTTGAACTTCCAATACTGAGATTTTAATGAAATTCGTTTGAAAAATTCTGCGATTTACTTTTTGTTTAAATAGTCTTTAATTAATATACCTACAAAGAAAAAGGGTTGGTTCTAGAAAGTGTACAAGAAGTTAGTCCCATGGCTAAGCCGTTTGCGTGCCTCGAAGCGTGTATTCGATTTCCGCAATACACATATATATAAGCCGCAACCTTGTAAGCGTAGTAAAACGGTTAGGTGGATTACTGGTCTTCCGTTAAGGAGAGCGTGGTGGCCATGGGGTTTAAGTAATCGCCTGCCACGCAAGCAACGCGAGTTCGAATCCCAACGACCTGAGTGTCCAGTACGAGTTTTCTTTAATCGCCGTCACAAGTCACCGCGTCGACGTAAACGTTGATTTGTATAGGCTCACAATAGTGTCATGTTTAAGCCGACAGAGGCGCTGTTTCGATCGCACACAAATCTGCGTTTCCGTTGACGCGGTGTCTTGTTACGGCGGCAGTGAAAAACTCGCACTTAGCCTTCTGCACCAATGAATTGTCCTTAACACTTGCGTGCAGTGATTTCACACCACGAGCATGGTAAGGAAACCTGCATGAGCGAGAAGAGCCCCAGCCCGCTTAAAACTTAATACCTATGAGATTTGTATAATCATAATTATATTTTTTGAGCCTTCTGAGTTTGTAAAAAAACCCAGAAAAGTATTGTATTACAGGAAAATATATTTCATTCGGCGCTCTTTTAATTCTTAATCAATAAAAAAGTCAGTCAATTGACTACATGTCCATAGATTCCCGATTGTGTCATGGCCGACGCGTGAGTTATGCGTGTGCGCAAACGCTGTGAAAACAATATAATATTCTAATAGCACGATATATTTTATAAGTGATTGTGTGTTTGTAAATTTGTATAAAATAGGTACACAATATTAAGCAGACTAGCATCATTTTTCCTTTGAGCGCGAGGGCTGTCAATCTTAACAAATAAATAAAATAACTTTTTTCCGAATAATGTACATTCCTCATTTGAATTTTTGATAAATGTCGGTAAACACGTAAATTACATGATCGTACACGACGTGATACCCCTTGTTAACGCTACTGCAATTCCGTTTATAATCTCGTAGATGTGTGCGTCTATGTGCGTTTTGAACGATTTGTTACTTATACTGTGACCTATAGTTTTGTATTGTGACAATGTTTGTGCTGGACTTTCGACGGCGTGACTCCAACTCCACTCCACCATGGTAGTTACCGCAAGCATCGCTAGTGACGTAGTGTCCTTAGGTGTTCGCACTGGCAGATTCTGATGTCTGAGTCCCAGGTAAGTGGGCACATATTGCTTCCATATCTACACAAATATTATAAGATTTAATTGTTTTTTTGTTTGTTTGCATTGAATAGAGTCCGAAACTACTTGACCGATCTTGAAAATTCTTTCAGCAATGGATAGCTACATCATCAGCGAGTAACGTAGGCTATATATTATCCCCGTACTCCCACGGGAACAAAAACCAAGCGGGTGAAACAATTTTGACAAAAAAATCCAGTCAAATTGAAAAAAAAATTAAGAAACATTACCACGCTTTATAGAAATATTAGCAGCGATTTAGGTACCTAGAAAATATTCCAAATTCTAGCCAACCAAAATACTAAGTACAGAAATAAGCAATAAAATCATTTTTTCTTTCATCGAATAAAAAAACTGTATCGCAAAATTACGGAGGGATAAGTATCCAATTTACTTGGTAACGTTTTGCCAAAAAAATTGGGTAAAATCGGCTCAAGATAGAGTGGTCCCGAGTTTACTTAATTTGCCTTCTGAGTGCTTCGATTCGTACGTGATAGTACGGAATAGGATAAGGACCCTTTTGGACCCTTAAAGATACAATTATTGTTATTGACTCAAACAAGCAATATCCTAAGGGAAGTATGTATTTTATAGTAACGGGCAGGAAACATTTTTGTTTGACATGTGGTTTATACTACTAAGAAAACATGAGAAGCACATGTAGTGCCTCTCATGTCTTGCTGTGCCCTAACAGGGCTTATGTTAGCTTGCTAAGGTTATCATTATAATTACGATTATTTTGTATATTAATGTAACTAACATAAACGCAATAAATAAATAAACAAAGCATGATCTAATCTATATTTATACATCTATACAGATAAATAAAATAGAAGTGTCTGCTTGCAAATTCAAATCAACAGCTTTTGACAAAATGTATTTGAAAGTCTCTACACTAATATTATAAAGAGAGTTTGCATTGAATAGGCTCCGAAACTACTTGACCGATCTTGAAGATTCTATCAGCAATGGATAGCTATATCATCAGCAATTAACATAGGCTATATTATATCCCTGTACTCCCGCGGGAACGAGAACTATGCGGATTAAACCGCGTAACGTCCGCTTGTATACGATACCTACAATAAAAACCAATTTAAATTAATCTCGCCGTCTGTCTGTATGTCTATTTGTCCCGACTAGTCTCATAAACGGCTGGACAGATTTTCATTTGCATGGCTAGTTTATCTGTATAGATATAAAAAAGGTAGGAAGTTCGCGAGTGACTTGTTGTTGCAAACATTGAAAGGTAATCGCTTACCATCAGACTTTGCATCGCATTCATTAACTCCCATAAGGCTTCAAAACAATAAGGTCATTGTTTCCACAAAGAATCCTTAAGAAAAACCTTAATAGGTCCCAGCAGTGGGAGTAATATACATTACTGGATTCCGGCAGTCCCAACCCTTATTACCATAAATCATGTCGATTCCTTCCGGCTTTTTAGGAGGTACGGTCAGCATAATGTTTTCTTTCTTTTTTTTCCTTTTATCTTCACAAATACTGGAAGGTAGTACTTAGTTGGAAGTGTGTCTGATAGGAGTCAGCCCCTCACATACATCTATTCTTTATATATAAAAATGAATCCCCATTTCCCTTGGTCACGGCATCACTCCTAAACGCCTGGATGGATTTTAACGGGCCTTTCACTGGCAGATAGCTGATGTTTCAAGGAGTGTTTTAGGCTAATTTTATTTAAAAAAATCAGCATTAAACTAAATTTACGCGGGTGAAACCGCGGGGTACAGCTAGTATAATTTAAATGAGCCGTGGTAGCCATGGGATTTGAGTAGTTACCTGATACGCAAGTGACGCAAGTTCGAAGAGGCCTATACCTACCAATGAGTTTTTCTGTGTCTTAAGTGCAGTGATTTCACCCCACGAGCTTTACGGTGAAGGAAAACATCGTGAGGAAACCTGCATGTGTTTCAGAAGTAATTCAAATACATATGTTTACCGCCTGAGACGGCGATGGACTCACCCTCTGTCATGTAGCACTTAATCATCTTCAGGGAAAAGCAGGTTTCCTCACGATACCTTCATAGTATCTGGGAGGACGACTGACTTTAAATCTGGTTCGCACCGGTGAGGTTTGTGACCAAATCATATTTTTCAAAAACTGCAATGACTTGTCTGTGTAGTTATGCAGTACCTGTGGTCATTTTACAATTTATCGACAGCTTAATGTAAGGCGCTTAGATTCACGAATGAAATAAATATTAAAGCTAATATGAAAATATTTTTCAGCCGTCTTTGTGTGCTGACTGTACAAGTTCCGCCCTGACTGGAAGTGAACGGTACATTTTGTTTCCATTAACAAAACATTGATAAATGCATATAATATTTAAAGAAAAAATCTTCTTAAATATTAAAACATTGGCATAAAACATGATACCTGTCAAAAAGTTTAGTAAAATAACGATGTGACACCCCTCACTCTCATTACGCCTATTCCGCTTATTTACTCGTAGGGCGCACCACCAAATTGGTCCACTTTCTTCCTAGAACAAATAGACAGACCGACAGAAAGAGCTAAATTTTAAAAGTATATTTTCTTTGAGTATCGCGTAAACTTACACTTTGTAATATGCATGTAGTAAAAAGTAAGTAAGTAAGTAAGTAAAGTAAGTAAATATTTATTGTCACAAAGATAATACATATACAATGTTTAGTTTCCTCAATTCCTAAACTAGGCTTAGCCTGTATCAGGGGCGTGCATTGGATTTTCTGAGGGGTAGGCATAAACAATAAGTAGGTAGGTAGGCAGTTTAAGTACATACCTATGTGACGCGGCGTAGGTACGTACGTTTTGGAAACGATACACATACGAACATAAACACACACACGCACGACACGAGTGTATTCAGTGATCACAAATTGTAACTTCTGTTTACCTGCTTATATGCAATGCACGCCACTGGCCTGTATTATAGGTAATTGATTCATAACGAGTTACATTTATGCGAACGCGAAAAGACAGAAAAAAGTTTTATTTACCTCTATAAATTGATTATTTATGTCTCGACATCAAAATCAGTAACTTGAATTAATAATTATCTAAGGTATAGGGAGTCTGATTGTAATCAAACTCAACTAAATTACAAGATTTATTCAACACAGGACCTCAGTCTAAGCAATAGGGTATTCATTACCTCGAACTAAAACCAAACTTAATTAAAATATTAAATGTCATATACAACTAATCTTAATTTAATTCCTAACTGTGTCTCGCGGTTTTGCCCGCGTAGACTTATTATATATTTTTTTTTATTCATAGCCTAAGTTACTCCATGTAACATTAGCTATCTACCAGTGAAAAGTACCTTTGAGTCTTGTTACATCTGTCGAGCCGTTTCGGACATTAGCCGGAACAAACAGGCAGACAGACAGACAGAGAAAAAATTTAGAAAATGTTTTTATAAGCCTGTACCGTATTATACTTTTATATGCATTTAGTGAAAAGCTGTTATTTTGAGAGAACACACAGACACTTTCATTTTATTTATATATCTGTACTGTATATAACTGTATATAGATTATAATATTGTGTTGACAACATTTCAGTTCGGTGAAAATCCTTACAAATTCAACTTTAAATTTATTCACAAGCAAGTAGAATAATAATTTACTTAACAATCATAAAATATTCAGTTTTGTTACAACGTAGGTGTTGTATTATATCCTTTCTTTCTTTTTTGCGTAGTCTTTATTTTATTTTTTTAGTTATCTGCCATTGTATGTCCCGCTAAAATCGGTGCAGTCGTTTTGTAGATTGGCTGGAAATGGGATGCCACGTGTGTCAATACGTTGGCTCCGTCCCATCTCCCCGGCACTGCTGCTGCTCAGCAGGATTGCCTCAAGCATATGGCATTTGCTTGCATTGATCAACGTTGCTCGTGGTCTGTTAGAAGCCTTTCGTGACAAGCGGGCTGGGACTTTTCTCGCTCAGAGAATCAGCATTGCTATTCAACGTGACAATGCTGCCAGCCTTCTTGGCACGATCCCGAGAGACACGGATTTAGACTAAGTTTCCTACATGTAACTAGTTTTAAGTACTGTTTGCTCCTTGTATATTGCGTTAAGGAAGTGACTTCGGGTTCAATAAATAACTGGTGTAACGCCCAACATGACCCATTTTATTATTATTGTTTATTTGGGTCACCATTTATTTAGAACCATTTGACCCACAATCATATTTATAGCAATGCTAAATATAACCCTGTTTTTAATTTTCCCCCAGCAATCCCAGTTATTTGTAATTTACAACCATTTACGTGAGAGTTACGATTATTTACTCCCATTCGTGTTTGAATTCATAACGAGCCCGTCAATATATCATATAACACAGCTATAAAATGCACGCACACACACGCGCATGTAATGTGTGTGTGTAAATCTATATCTATACATCTATACAGATAAATAAAATTGAAGTGTGTTTGTAACTGCAAAATAACAGTTTTTCACTCAATGCATATTTTATTTTATTTTTTTATTTTATTTATATATATGAAAGTATACACGGTACTGACACAGAAAAACCAATATTTAATTTTGTCTCTGTCTGTCTGTCTGTCTGTCTGTCTGTTTGTTCCGGGTAATCTCTGAAACGGCTGGACCGATTTTAACGGGACTTTCACTGGTAGGTAGCTGATGTTTCAAGGAGTAACTTAGGCTACTTTTATTTATTAAAAATATCAGGGTTCCGCGACAATAAGGATGAAACTAAATCTACGCGGGTGAAACCGCAGGGCACAGCTAGTACTCCATACATTCATACGCTCACGCCTGTATTCCCCGAAGGGATAGGCAGAGGTGCAATAACAACACCCACTTTTCACCGAAGATGATTGAGGGCAAACGTGACAGATGGTGAGTCCATTGCCGTCTCAGGCACTATACATACGTCTTTGAATTACTTCTCAGCTCAGCTCTAAAGCTCGTGGTATAAAATCCTTGAACTCACCATATGCCACGTTGGTACTAAACCCCTTCGATAAAACAGCTCTGCTTACCGATTCGGGAATCTATAACCATCGAAACATCCAAACTTCGATAAAAATATCGTAACTTTATTAATTTACTAGCTGTACTCTGCGGTTTCACCCACGTAGATTTAGTTTTATCCTTATTGTCGTATTATAATTTGGCCACTAAGAAGAGCGATAGTTCCAACATCATAAGATTCACCCAACCGTTGGTTTGTGCGAGATATTACCAATCTTCCTCTCAATCGTTACACTCTTGGCAGAGCGGTCGTGGTCGTAATGTTAGAATCGGTGGCTTCATGAACAAAACGGCGCCATTCACTTCGGACTGCTGCTTTACAGGAACACCCATCACAGCCTTAATCTGGTCCGTCCATCTCATTGGTGATCTGCCACGGGCCCTAGTACCCTCGTCAAATATTATATTATATTATATATATTATTCGTATCCTCTTACAAAGTCTTTTTCACATCGCCAGGAAAAGATTTGTATAGGATCGGCCTAAAGATGACACTATTGTGAGCCCATACAAATCTGCGTTTATGTCAACGCAATGACTTGTGACGGCGATTGTAAGAACTAGTTTTCTTTGATAAATCTGTCTTTGTCTCTATGTATCATCATTTCAGCCGACAGACGCCCACTGCTGGGCATAGGCCTCCCCCAACGATCTCCACGACGACCGGTCTTGTGTCTCCCACATCCAGCGGGTTCCCGCGATCCTCACCAGGTCGTCGGTCCACCTCGTTAGGGGCCCTCTCTGTTAAAAGCTAATTAAATACATGCTTACCCCCACATATTCGCTGAGCACTCTTAATTCGTGACGGCCTGTATGCAACAAAGCTTTGATACTGGAGTTTCAGAGTAGTGAACTTAATGCAAAACGGTCTAAAAGTGTACTAAAATAGTTATTTCTCTCGTGTAACTTTTAAATACCCCAGCTCGAAGTAATAACTGAATTATAGAGCCGGCGCCGAGCTGATTTCATTGTAGCATTTTGGCAAAATGGGGTATCTGTTACGCAGAATACGGTGAATTTTCATGGTAATATTTATTCTGGTAACTCCTGGTATTCGGTAACTCCGGGTAATAAGTCTCACTATTCATTCATCACTTTCTCATATTCATTGATACATTATACATACATTATTCATTCATATATCACTCAGTGAATATAAGGGAAAAATAAAAAAAAAAGAATATGCCGTGAAGAGCCGTGGTGGCCTTGGGGTTTGAGCAGTCGTCTGCTACGCAAGCGACGCAGGTTCGAATCCCAGCGGGGCTTATGTGTAGTGATTTCATATCACGTGCTTTACGGCGAAGGAACACATCGTGAGGAGACCTGCATATGTCTGAGAAATAATTTAAAGACGTATGTATGACAGCGATAGACTCACCCTCTGTCACGTTGGCACTTAATCATCTTCGGTGAAATATGGGTGTTGTTGTTACAACACCTCTGCCTACCCATATGGATTTAGAAAAGCTTTAATTTGGAATTACAAACAGTCACTTTAATTTTACTTATCTTTATAGACTAGTACGTATCTTACCATTTCCATCATATCTTATCTTATCTTGTTTGTGGCATTATTGGGTCCGGTTGCTCGGAAGCACGTCGACCCTTGCCATCTTGCTCTACGTACCTGACTCCTCAAATACTCCCCTTCGGGAAGAGCTTGTCGTCTTCTGCTTCGGATATGCCTTACCCAGTAGGTCCATTCGCCGTTTGGTCAGTGCATCGCAATTACATAGGTGACTCATGGTTTCGGCTTGTGATTGACAGCACCTATATACCACAACATACCATTTCCATAGACAACAACTAAAAATTTTACGACGAAATTAAAGTGCTCCAAATTCAAATCGTATTTGAAATAGCTCAACCCAAACGAAATCGGTCAAAATGGCGTTTGTATTAAAATAGTCTGAACTCTGACCCCTTTTCGATGACGTCACATCTGTTCTTATTCACGAGCATTTCATTGATATTTTCAGTTCGATTTACACTGCAGAGCAAGGAATACGGGTCACCGATTTTGTTGGAAACGAAATATAATAAAAAAATTACTAAATAAATATTATAACAAAATTTTTATAATATTTATGATTTATGTTTTTTTATTCTTAGTCTTTTTTATACATTTCACTTTTCAGTAGTTGTCAAATATAATTATTTATGTCAGCTGCTTTTTTCACTGCTCTCTCTATCTCTAAATTCAATTATACGCTATTGTGTACAGATTTGTTTTATATACTTACCTACTGTCGAAAGTGACGTACAGATGCCTGACGGAAATCCGACGCGGGTAAAATCACGAAGCAAAACTTGTAACAGATAAAAATAAAAATCATTTCTATTTGTGATATTATTAAAGATAAACGGTCTCTTGTCTCAAAGACGTATATATGGGCGCGCTCAACCGAGCTGCCATCTAGTTTCAATTGTAGGAAACAAGTCTCAATTTAAAATTGAGACAGGAAACAACACTAGCTACTTTTCGTAATAATGTAATTCTTAAATTTAGGATAATAAATTGTAATTCAGATTCTAGAATTAATTAAAAGTACTAACGAAGTAGAAATTCCTATTTATATAATTTTGTAATGTAATATGAATTAAGTGGGTCACTAATGTTTTTGTTGTGTTTACACTACTGTATGACTTCCGTATGTATTATTTTAAGAAACGAGTTAAGTTAATTATGTAAAATTAGAAGTTTAATTAATGTTTCATTATTATCTAATATTGTTGTAATTATTGAATAATTTATTTTAAAATACAATTATGATTTACTTTTGTAACAAAACTGTAAACTTTATAGGGTGTTTCCGGTTCATTTTATATTGTTATTTAAAATACCTAATTAAGCTAATTAAGATGTATTTCGACTTTAGTTGACATAAAAATAATGTTTTATTGTTTTTAGAATTAAAAAACCTTAATATTAAATAGTTTTGTAATAATGTGAAACACGTGGTCTTGTAATTAATAATTAAATAACTTGGTTAGTCGAGGTTGCAGTAGGTGGCATTCTTTCGCTGATCGTTGAAGAGTAAGGTTGTTAAAGAAATATAATTATTTATCCTGCTGTGTTCCTTATTTTTCTTGACGATTATAATGGATCCTGGGGCGAACTCCGGTGAGGCGCCGACAGCAGCGGTGGGATCGCAGCCCGGTGATCCCGGACCACCACGTCAACTGGAGCCAACTTTCACCATGGAACAGGTCATGAGTCTTGTTAATTCTATTACGAAACAATCGGCAGCTAGTGCTGTGACCGCTGCCCTCTCATCTGGTTCATTGCCATCGCGTCACCATCACGATTTTTACTTGCCGCCTTTCGACCCCGATGAAAGATCTCATGATATTAGGGATTGGTGTGCTCACGTGGACGAAACGATATCAAAATTCAACATACCTTCATACGAGGCCCGCATGAAAGCTATTTTACAACTAAGAGGAAGAGCAAAAACATGGGCTGACACGTGGTCGCTGAGTTCTACCACGTGGGACCAAGTTAAATGTGAACTAATCCAAACGTTTGGCAGGGAATTCCGGTACGCGGACGACGTTCAGAAGTGGAGAGCCTTCACTTCTGATCACGCGTCGAGTTACGCTGAATACGCTACAAAGGCCTGGACGCTGTTCAAGCGAGTCCGACCTGAGGCTTCGGATGCGGAGGTGCTTGATGCTGTGGTGACAGGTATTTTTCCAGAATTTATTCGCTCAGATTTATTACGTATTACGCCAGAATCATTGCCCAAATTAATTTCTGTTTTGAAAACTTATCGCAAACGCAAGCTAGAACCGTCCATAAAACCAAGTATCGATCATCATGACTGCAAAAAACCACGTTTTGCTGAATACAGTGTTTCTAAAAGGGATCATGTTGTTAAATGCTATAACTGTAATAAGGTGGGTCATGTGTCTCGTGATTGTAAGGAAATAAGGGTGGTCCCTAAGGCCAACCCAGTGCCGATGCAAAATAATAATAATCAACCCAATAAACCAGGTCCTTCTAGTAACTCGAATATGGCTAAAAATATTGAGTGCAGGTATTGTCATCGTCCAGGTCACGTTGAAAGGAATTGTTTTCGTCGGCAGAATGATGAGCGCCTCAAATCAATAAACAAGTCTGTAAACTATTGTCAATCCTTAGAACGCAGTCTGATTACTGTAGAAATAGGTGATAAGGGTTATTCGTGTCTTTTTGATACTGGTGCCGACTGTTCATTAATTAAAGAAAGCGTTTCTCTTTCTGTACCCGGCAAACGTAAATGTGTAGACGTTACCTTTTCGGGCATTGGTGGTTCACCAATAAAGTCAAATAGAAGCATCACCTCTGTAGTGAAAGTAGACGGTATTTATGTAGAGCTAGAATTTTATGTAGTTGGTGATACTCGCATGAAATTTGATATCCTTATCGGATTCGACCTTTTGAATGTGCCAGGTCTTAGCGTGACACTGAAGAAAGACAGTATTTCTCTAAAGCGTGAGCTTTTTTATTAACAACGTTTTGCTTGATGTTGACCCGACTTTGAGTCTTGATACTGATATAAGCGATCCCCAACAACTTAAAATATTACGGGAAATACTTACTAAATATAAAGATAATTTTACAAGTGGGAATCGCGTTTCACAAGTGAAAACTGGATCTTTACAAATTAGATTAAAGAATCCGGACAAAATAGTACAGCGACGACCATATAGACTGTCACCTGTGGAACGTGAAAAAGTTAAAGAAATAGTTCAGGATTTGAAGAGTAATGGCATCATACGAGATAGTTCATCTCCTTACAGTAGCCCTATTTTACTAGTCAAAAAAAAGGATGGTACTGACAGGCTCTGTGTCGATTTTCGCGAGCTTAATGCCAATACTCTCAGAGATCACTTTCCTTTACCGCTTATAGCAGATCAGATCGATAAGTTAGGAAAAGCACGCTATTTTACCTGTTTAGATATGGCTGCAGGTTTTCATGGTATTCCAATTTCACCCGATTCGATCGAAAAGACCGCTTTTGTGACCCCCGATGGTCAATTTGAATACTTGCGTATGCCTTTTGGTCTCTGTAACGCGCCGTCGGTTTATCAACGTGCTATCAATTCGGCATTAGGAGAACTTAAAGATAATATCGCGTTAGTTTATGTTGATGACATTCTGGTAATATCCGAAACAATTGACGAAGGTTTGCATAATCTAAAATTAGTACTAGATCGACTAACGCAAGCTGGTTTTTCCTTGAACGTTGCCAAATGCTCTTTTCTTAAAACGCAAGTAGAATATTTAGGAAACCTTATAGAAAACGGAACCGTTAAACCTAGCCCACGGAAGATCCAAGCCTTGGTCAATTCACCCATTCCTAAGAGTCCCAAAGAAGTCCGTCAGTTTAATGGATTAGCTGGATATTTCCGGAAATTTGTGCCTAACTTCTCCTCGATAATGGCTCCCCTGTACGAGTTAACAAAGGCGAACGTTCCTTGGCGTTGGACAGATCGTCATGAACTTGCAAGACGCGAGGTCATTAATCGGCTTATATCTTCTCCCCTTCTGACTATTTTCGATCCCTGTTTACCCACAGAGCTTCACACCGATGCCAGCTCTCTGGGGTATGGCGCCGTGTTAATTCAAAGACAGGATAAAAATCCATTGGTAATTGCTTATTTTAGTATGCGGACGACTGATTGCGAGAGTAAATATCATTCGTATGAATTGGAAACCCTCGCAGTTGTAAAAGCAATTAAACATTTTCGCCATTTTCTACACGGGAGGGCTTTTAAAGTCGTGACGGACTGCAACTCTTTAAAAGCTTCCAGTCATAAGAAAGAGTTGACTCCCAGGGTACATCGATGGTGGGCTTATTTACAGAATTTTGATTTTCAAATTGAATACCGTAAGGGAGACCGCCTTGCTCATGCAGACTATTTCAGTCGCAACCACGTAGATACTGAAAAATCCGTTCGAACTGTCAGTGTCGCTCTACCACCAAAATCGCCTACTCAGGCCTTAAAATTCCTAGTCAACTCGCTTGACCACAATTGGCTGCTCATTGAGCAGAAACGCGATCCTATCTTAAGTAAAATTGTTGATCAATTAAAAGGAGACTCTATTCCCAAATCTATTGCCGATACTTACATCATTACCCAAGATAAATTATTGAGGCGTAAAGTCCAAATTGATAATAAAACTCATAAGCTCATTATTGTCCCTGCTAGATACAGATGGAATCTTATCAGTCACCATCATAATTCTCTTCAACATTTTAGTTGGGAGAAAGTTCTTGCTAAATTACGTGAACAATACTGGTTCCCAAATATGTCGCGGCTGGTCAGAAAATTTGTAGAGAACTGTGTTAGTTGTAGAGTTCGGAAAGGTGTTTCGGGTGCTCGACAGGTTACGCTACATCCAATCGACAAAGTCCCAATTCCTTTCCACACTGTCCACGGCGATATTACTGGACGAATGAATGGCCAGCGAAACGTAGCGGAATATGCTTTTGTTTATATAGATGGTTACAGCAAATACGTTCACATGATCTATACAAATGACCGCACTACGGAAACCGCAATTAAGTGCTTTCAAAATTTTATATCTATTTTTGGCACCCCTACGTTATTTATTACTGATCAAGATAAAAGCATGACATCCACAGAGTTCAAAAGTTTTTGCGAACGTTATGGTATTCAGCATCATGTGGTGGCAAAAGGCGCTAGTAGGGCGAATGGACAGGTAGAGCGCCTTATGAAAGTAATTAAAGACAATATGTCGGTTGTAGAACTTGATATGCCTTGGCACTCGGCTATTCAGGATTTACAATTAGCTATAAATTGTAGTGTATCCAAAAGTACCGGCAAAAGTCCACTGGAAATTTTACTGGGAAAGAAATGTTCACCACCGAGTATTAAGTTATTACAAGTTGATGACGATGTACTAACTGATGATCTAGAATCAATGCGAGCGGCTTGCAAGGATAGGATGGACGAGCGATCCCTTCAGGATAAGTCTCGTTTCGATAAAGGTAAAGCTAAAGTCAAACCTTATAAAGTTGGCGACTTTGTTCTACTTCGGCGCCATGAACGCCACACCACTAAACTCGGTCCCAAATTTGAAGGGCCTATGGAAGTTTTAGAAATCTTGCCCAATGACAGATACAGACTAAAACATGTCAATCTCCGCGGTTGTTCAGAAAAAATTGCTAGTCATGATTCCTTGCGAGCTGCTCCCCTTGCACAATATGACCCTTTTGAAAGTGACTCTGACTCTGAGCAGTCGGCCGTATGGGCGAATAACGATAATTCTGGAGTACCTGTTGAATCACTATCTTCCGCCACTGCATCCGCTAATAACTGTGGGAACATACCAGTTAATTTGGGGGCATCCACTTCCAATAATTAGCCCCTGCTTTATTTTATTGTTGGTTCCTATCCAAAATCCTTCCTTTCGCGCTGGCTGGCCACCATGCGCATCCTTTATACCGGTCTTAGAGGCTATAGCCCAAGAAGGGTGATTGCCTATTTTGATGATGGCTAGACCCCAGGATGGGTGATTGCCTGTTTTGATGATGGCTAGATCCCGGGAAGGGTGATTGCCTGTTTTGATGATGGCTAGATCCCGGGAAGGGTGATTGCCTGTTTTGTTGATGGCTAGATCCCAGGATGGGTGATTGCCTGTTTTGGTGTGGGTAGATCCTAGAATGAGATTGCTAGTCTCAAGAATGATTTATGTTTATGAGTGCCAAAGTATTGTTTTTGACGAAATGTTTACTAATTAATCAAGGCTGTAAAGTTACCATATTATTTGTTAAGTTATCATTTACAAGTTAAGTGTTTATCCTTAAAACAAAAGAGAACCTTGTTATAAGGAAATATGAGATTGGTTTGATTTGATTATGTAATTGTGTGTACATGCAATCTTATATGATTTTCAATTCTGTCAATGATTTTCTAAATTTGTAAGCGCAGAGAACGCGCTTGAGTCAGTATGGCCGTATGGGCGCGCTCAACCGAGCTGCCATCTAGTTTCAATTGTAGGAAACAAGTCTCAATTTAAAATTGAGACAGGAAACAACACTAGCTACTTTTCGTAATAATGTAATTCTTAAATTTAGGATAATAAATTGTAATTCAGATTCTAGAATTAATTAAAAGTACTAACGAAGTAGAAATTCCTATTTATATAATTTTGTAATGTAATATGAATTAAGTGGGTCACTAATGTTTTTGTTGTGTTTACACTACTGTATGACTTCCGTATGTATTATTTTAAGAAACGAGTTAAGTTAATTATGTAAAATTAGAAGTTTAATTAATGTTTCATTATTATCTAATATTGTTGTAATTATTGAATAATTTATTTTAAAATACAATTATGATTTACTTTTGTAACAAAACTGTAAACTTTATAGGGTGTTTCCGGTTCATTTTATATTGTTATTTAAAATACCTAATTAAGCTAATTAAGATGTATTTCGACTTTAGTTGACATAAAAATAATGTTTTATTGTTTTTAGAATTAAAAAACCTTAATATTAAATAGTTTTGTAATAATGTGAAACACGTGGTCTTGTAATTAATAATTAAATAACTTGGTTAGTCGAGGTTGCAGTAGGTGGCATTCTTTCGCTGATCGTTGAAGAGTAAGGTTGTTAAAGAAATATAATTATTTATCCTGCTGTGTTCCTTATTTTTCTTGACGATTATAATGGATCCTGGGGCGAACTCCGGTGAGGCGCCGACATATATATAATGCCTGAGACGGTGATAGAATCACAATCTGTCACGTTGGCACTGAGTCATCTTCGGTGTAAAGTGGGTGTTGTTATTACAACGCCTTTGCCTACCCCTTCGGGGAATACAGGCGTCAGTATAATTATAAAGTCATAGTAAAATTATGAAGGCTGGCAGCATTGCCAAGTTGAATAGCAATGCTGATTCTCTGAGCGAAAAAAGCCCCAGCCCGCTTGTCACGAGAGGCTTCTACAAAATGACGTACAACCTCAAAAGTCGACGAGCAACCGGACTTCAAGGCGATTAAGAATTATGATTACATTGGAGTAATTAATCTGAGTCTGATTCATTCTCAGAAGGCTAGTTTCCGAACCGGTGGTAAATTCCTCGACATTCATAAGTGCCTTACCAGGGCCTAAACTGAATAAATCATTTTCATTTTCATTTTCATTTTCATTGCTCCCGAGTGTATTAACGTTGCATAACTGTTTCATAAGCTTCGAGCATATCTGGGGGCTTTGAAAAGGTTAAAATGCAATTTAAAATAAGTATGTTTAAATAGTACCAGAATAACTGGGAAATTAAAAACTAAGAGTGGATAATCCGGAATGGAGAACATATCATGAAGAAATCTTTGTGAAAAGGTTTATGTCACGATTTAAATGCAAGGCCTGAAAATAAATCTATATCTATAAATACAATTGAAGCGTCTGTTTGTAATTCCAAAATTAATGAGGCTTTCACTGGCAGGTAGGTAATGTTACAAGGAGTTACTCAGGCTACTTTTAATTATTTAAAAAAACATAAGGGTTCCGCGAGACACCCATAAAATTAACTCTCCGCGGGTGAAACCGCGGGGCACAGCTAGTAGTTGAATAAAAATATCTTATGCTAATCTATACACCTATACAGATAAATAAAATTTAAGTGTAGTGCCAAAGACCCGTTAAAATCGGACCAGCCGGAAAGACAAGTTGGAACAATCAGACGGACTGATAGATACATTTTATTATTACTTAGTTTTTTATAAATCAGTACCGTATATAGTTTCATATTATGCATTTATTGAAAAACTGTTTTTTTATCTATGCATACATATGCTCACGCCTGTATTCCCCGAAGGGGTAGGCAAAGGTGTTGTAATTTTCAACACCCATATTTCAACCGAATATGATTAAGTGCCATCGTGACAGAGGGTGAGTGCATCGCCGTCTCAGGCACTATACATACGTCTTTGAATCATTTCTCAGACATATGCAGGTTTCCTCGTGTGAACATAAGTACATATGTACATAAGTTTTTAGAAAAACTCATAGGTACAGACCCCGAGGCCACCACGGCTCTCATTTTTATCTATCTAAGTACATAGATAAAACGTGTGCCTATTATAAACAGAGTTAGCAAGTTCTAGGCTTTAACAATTGTTTTTTTTTGTGATCGACACGAGAAGAAGTTGTCAGTAGCCTTAGTAGTAGCTTCAGATAAAAAGGGGCCAACTTTCTTAGCTTTGACGTCGAGTATTTGTTTATACATACATACATACATATGCTCACGCCTGTATCCCATGGGGGTAGGCAGAGACCGTTTGCGACATGCTACGATCCTTACATACGTCTTTCGCTTCATCGTATTTGTTTTATTAAACTATTTGTTTATTTAATTCTTAATTCGTTGCTTCGACGTTTAATTTTTCACCTTATCTTTACAGTAAGGAATAAAGGTAGTAAACTATACATCTATACAGATATACATACAGATAAATAAAATTGGAGTGTCTGTTTGTAATTCCAAAATAACAGTTTTTCACTAAATGCATTTGAAAGTATACACGCTACTGACACAAAAAACCAAGTTATAATTTTTTTCTCTGTCTGTCTGTCTGTCTATTTGTTCCGGGTAATCTCCGAAACGGCTGGACCGATTTTAACGAGACTTTCAATGGCAGCGGATGTTTCAAGGAGTAACTTAGGCTACTTTTATTTCTTAAAAATACTAGGGCTCTGTGACAATAAGGATGAAACTAAATCTACGCGGGTGAAACCGCAGGGCACAGCTAGTATAACCAAATTCTAAATCCAATTCAATAATATTCACAGTAATATCCGAATACCGCTCAATCACAACAAAACACAACATTACCATTATAAGATCAAATATTATAACTTCTAGATAAAGTTTTGCTTCCATACCAATATCTATAAATGAATAAAAATTAAGTGTCTGTTTGTTTCTCCAAAATAACAAGCTTTTCACTAAATGCATATGGCAGTATATAAGGTACTGTCATAAAAAAAAACAATTAAAAAAAAATTATATGCCTGTCTGTCTGTTCGTTCCGGGTCATCTTTGAAACGGCTGGGCTGATTTAAACGGGACTTTCATTCGCAGATAGTTAATGTTACAAGGACTAACTTAAGCAATTTTTATATAAAAAAAACACTATGATATTAACTCTATATGGGTAAAACCGTGGGCCTCAGCTAGTCCAAGTATAATCATTTAGCTAATAAGCTAAAAACTATTGATACATCCGAATAATATGATAAACTCATTATTTCTTACATCACACATTCACTAACTATAACTAAGTGCTAACTATTAGCGTACTTAAACTTGCCACATCCAAAATAAATTACCCTACAAAACTCAAATTAAGTCGATAAGTGTACTTAAGCTGAGTTTTAGCTGTGAACAAAATGTAAACTCTATTCTGAGTTCATATAGAGCTTTCTATAGGTTTAGCTGTTCTTTGTCATGAAATGTAATTCTATAAGACAATTAGCGGGGCACAGCGGTTTCACCTGCGTAAATTTAGTTTCATACAAACTTCCATCCCCTATTTTATCCCTTTGGGGGTAGAATTAATCAAAATCCTTTCCAAATGCCTACGTCATAACATCTACCTGCATGCCAAATTTCAGCCCGATCCGTCCAGTTTGGGCTGTGCGTTGATAGATCACTATGTCAGTCAGTCAGTCAGTTAACTTTGAGTTATATATATTTAGATACACGCTCACGCCTGTATCCCCTGAAGGGGTAGAAGGGGTAGGCAAAGCAAATACAACATCCACTTTTCACCTACGATGATAAAGCGCCACTGTGACAGATGGTGAGCCTATCGCCGTCTCAGGCACAATACATACGTCTTTGAACTACTTCTCAGACATATGCAGGTTTCTAAAAAGGCTGTAGTATCCGCTTGCCATCAGTCGGACTGGAGGTCTGTTTGTCGCCTAGTATAAAATTCTATAAAGTTCTTTTCAAGAGGTCTAAAAGAAGAATATAAAAAATGAAATCCGTAAATCCTAATACCGCCGTAGCCAGCGAACAATCTAGTCTTTAGACATACATACAAAGTTTTCAAGATAGCTAAAAGTGTCTAGATTCCAGACAAAACCATTATATCACGACATTAGTGTAATAGAAACTAAACTTTAATGCCATTAAAATAAAGCACAAAGCTGAACGGCACGATTGGACAGCCTTAGAAGTGACATTTGCACGAATAATACTATCAATAAATAAAATTGAAAGCAGTCACAGGTCAAAAACGTAAATGATATTTTCTAAAGATCTTGTAATTCTGAACTTTATCCCTTTGTAATAGGCTCTAAATCAGTTTGTAGACGGTCTTGACATAGTGTATAAATTAGCTTAGTGTTAGCTGTGTTGATTTATCGATGTTTTTTTTGTTAGTTGCAAAAACATTTGGAAGAAGTCTAGCAATTTGTAATGAATGAACATTATCCATATTGGTATTGTAAAAGTGTCCTGTCAGTTTGTTCGATAAGGAGAGCATTTATCTGTACAGATCAATAAAATTGAAGTGTCTGTTTGTGATTCCAAAATAACAGCTTTTCACTAAATGCATATGAAAGTATACACGCTACTGACACTAAAAAACCAAGTTTTAAAATTTTTCTCTGTCTGTCTGTTTGTCTGTTTGTTCCGGGTAATCTCCGAAACGGCTGGACAGATGTTAACGGGACTTTCACTGGTAGGTAGCTGATGTTTCAAGGAGCAACTTAGGCTACTTTGGCAGATAGCTGATGTTTCAAGCAGTGTTTTAGGGTAATTTTATTTAAAAATAACATGAAACTAAATCTACCGCGGGGCACAGCTAGTAAAATAATTATAATAAGTTACATGACGGCTTTTTATTACACGACAGTTGTTTGCTTATTTCTTCCAAAGTACAGAGGTACATTGAAAAATAAATGTTTGTAACGAATTGGTTCAAAAAGTCCTAGACCGATTTTTAAAATTCTTTCACATTAATTATGAATGCTACAATACACCGGCCAACAAAAAAAATTTTTTGTTTGGTAATTGTATGTTATAATTTGGTTAATTAGTCCGCAAGACGTTGTGGGAAGCTGTCAAATTCGCGAAGCTACATTCAGGTTTGTACCGATCCAAAGGCGTTAGACAAAACTGGGTCGTGTTTTATGTATCTTTCAAGAAAGTAGTAATGAAAGGCTGGAATGAAAAGCTGGTATTTTTGATGGCCAACAGATTAGACTTTTAATGAAATACAATGATTTCATTCATTCAATGAATCATTTAGAAGCAGAGGCTTGGAAATCTTTCATTGATGTTGTAAAAAAAAACTAGGAAATCAGAAGGCCGAAAATTACAAAGAATTCGTTCAAAAGCTCGTAATTAGCTTTAATAATCTTGGATGTAATATGAGCATAAAAGTACACTATCTATATAATAATTTACACAAGTTTCCTGAAAATCTTGGTGCGTATAGCTATATATATATTAATTCTTTTTAAATTATTTACTCTTGCAAAATCTCGAAAACTACGCGTAGCATTTAAAAAGTAAGTATCAATTTTTTATTAGGGTACCGAACGTACTTGAAATCAGTTTTACTTTTAGCGGCACCAAAATCTTTGTAAGCCTGTGTTATCACTAATTAATATAGGCTATATTTTATCTCCGTACTTTTACGGGAACGGAAACTACGCGGGTGAAACCGCGTGACGTCAGCTAGTCAATAATAAAAGTATGTTTAAAAACGAAATCTCACTTACTGCAAAATTAAACTCATAATTATAGTTTTTACTCACATTATTTTGCAGTTGTTCTAAATGTTGTTTGTTATTTTATTTATTTTTAAACGGATTAGGTGTTGGCTTGCGGTACATTCCGTATGTGAAACGACGAGGTACAGGACGTGACAAATACTATTTAATAAAATATTATTAACTACCTTAACATAACCTTTAGTACATACATACATACATTTGCTCACGCCTGTATTCCCCGAAGGTGTAGGCAGAGGTATTGTAATTTTCGACACCACACATTTCACCGAATATGATTAAGTGCCAACGTGACAGAGGGTGAGTTCATCGCTGTCTCAGTCACTATACATACGTCTTTGAATTATTTCTTAGACATATGCAGGTTTCCTCACGATGTTTTCCTTCACCGTACAGCTCGTGGTGTGAAATCACTGTACATAAGTTTTTTTAGAAAAACTCATAGGTACTGGCCCCGCCGGGATTCGAACTTGCGTCGCTTGCGTAGCAGGCGACTGCTCTAACCCCGAGGCCACCACGGCTCCTTTAGTTAGTGTATTTTTTCATCGCTTATCGCAAGGGATCACTAAATCACGGACGAATCTTATTGATGAGTGCTTGAATCTACAAAAACACTAAGATCCTAAGAGATAAATTCTCCCGAAGAATGTCTTTATTCCGTCGGAATGCCATAAATGATTCTTGATTTTCAGGAGGTATTGTCGAGTCAATGACCTGGAAAAAGTTGATTGTACCCTTAAATAACATTTTTGTAGCTAATTAAGAAGAAGCCTTTAAGACAATAGAATTAGGTTGAGAGTCGAGTGTCCGCTAATTGCCTTAGATAAAATCGTCCATTCCAACACACGTAGTGGGTTTTTAATATATATGCTAGCGACCCGTCCTCGGTTTACTTCAGTTTGTTCAACTATTAGAAAACAATTTTTTTTTCTCTGTCACCAATAATAATCTATACAGATAAATAAAATTGAAGTGTCTGTTTGTAATTTCAAGTTAACAGCTTTTCTACTTTTTCACTAAAATGCATATGAAATTATTTACGCTACTTACATAAGAAAACATTTTTTTCTCTGTGTGTCTGTCTGTCGGTCTGTTCCAGCTAATCTCCGAAACAGCTGGTCCGATTGTGACAGGACTTTTAACGGCGGTTAGCTAATGTTACATATCGACGTTGCGCGTGCAATAGTCGCTATGTGTATTTCGTGAACTCTGTGTCAAAATATCCCGTAATATTTAATTTTGTCATTATTAATAATAATACATATCCAGTATTAATCTAAAAAGCTATGTAAATTTGTTATATGTATCAATAGTAAGAATATTTTTTTTGAATACTCGGGACATATTTCAAGAAAATCATTTTCTGCGTCTCCTAAAGTGTGTAAAAACACATAGCTACTTTTAACGCGCAACGACGAAGGCTACATTGATTTAAATAAGCTGAGTTGTCGCTAAATGAAGCCCATATAATAAAGTCTTCACAGTTGAAACCGCGGGGCACGACTTATCCTATTCCACGATCCACTAAGATCCACTTTGTGAACATTTTTTGTAGATCTAAGTTCGAAAATCACGGATGTTCATACTGACTTTCATCCCCTTTTTCAACACCTCATCTACAGTGCATAAATTACAGAGCGAATTGTGTAAAAAATAAAACCATTCAAATCGCTCCAGCCCTTTTTTGAGCAAACGGTATGGGTACTAAGAAAACTTTTCCCCTGTATTTTTCAGTCGGTTAAAAATATGATTGCATGTTTATTTGATAAACTGTAATGTTTTTCTATTTGGCTCAAAGGACGTGAAAAAATGCCGCAAAAACACCCTCTGTAACATTATATTAGTGGTATATTTTGACATATTTGCCGACACGAACTTTGCAACTCCGCACTTTCCCCCCACGCGTACATAATTTGACGAAAAAACATTATTTGCGAAGTTTGCCGTTGACATAAACTGGTAAAAAAGCTGTCTCTATTTTTTAGAAGCTGAGCTGTACTCCTAATATTACTGACGTCATTTCACTTTGAAGGCGAATTCTTCAACTATACATCTCTATATAGTCTATATATACGGATAAATAAAACTTAAGTGTCTGGTTGTAATTCCAAAATTAATTTTTTTCACTAAATGCATAAACGAAAGCGTATGCGATACTAACATATATTTTTTTAAGTATTCTCAGTCTATCCGTCGATCTGTTTGTTCCGACTAATCTCCTAAATGGCTGGACCGATTTAAATGGGACATTAGCTGGCAGATAGCTGATGTTACAAGAAGTAACTTATTATTAAAAAAACATTAGGGTTCCGCGGGCCACCTACTAAATTAAGTGTACGTTTGTGAAACCACAGGGCACAGCTAGTAGACATAAATAAAATTGAAGCTTCTGTTTGTAATTTCAAAATCAACAGCTTTTTACTAAAGGCATTTTAAATTAACCTTTATAAAAAAAATATCGCGTCTGTCTGTCTGTTTGTCCCGGCTAATCTCCGAAACGGCTGGGCCTATTCCAAAGCTAACTTACACTGGCAGATAGCTGATGTTACAAGGAGTAACTTAACTAAGTATTTTTTATTTAAATAATGCTCCCATGAAAATAGGTTTGATACTACGAGTAATATAACAGCGAAAATAGTTTGTCAGTTTGTGTGTCAGAGTTCATCTGCGAAACTGCTTTCATCGGTTGAGTTTTGACGTTTCATTTTGGTACCGTAAAATAAAACTTCAAAGATAAGAAGTGCTTAATACTCGCTGCTTAAGCGATCATAGTTGAAGAACGAAAATTCCATTAAGTACCAATATTTCACAGAGACTTAAAAGACCGACGGGTTTTATTAGTATGTACCTCGTGACAACTCTTGCAGACATTGATTTATAGCTTCTCTGTGTGGTTTCTTTCTTTAAGGTTCCGTGCCAAAAGAACCTTAATATGACCACTTTGTTGTCCGTCTGTCGGTATGTTGTCTGTCTGACTATATGTCTAGACCAGTGGTGGGCAAAGTTTAAGAATTCTGGACCCACTGGTCCAGAATTATATGCAAAATATACGGAATCCATATTTTTAAGGCGCATATTTTTGTCATAATTTTTTTTTTGTCGTTATACATCCTTTTCTTTTTTGTGTTATAAGTATATTTGTTAGAGGTTACTAAAGGTTCAATGCTTATTGGATGATATGTGGAACATAAGACATTATTTTTGTCGTTAAATTAAATTCTAGAAACTAAAATGCCTTAAATAATAGTGGTGGGTAAGCTTTCTTCATGGTGTGATTCAAAGATTAAGAAATTTCAAAGAAGGGCCAGAATACATTCATATGCTCACGCCTGTAATCCCCGAAGGGGTAGGCAGAGCACTTTTCACTGAAGATGATTAAGTGTCATCGTGACAGATGGTTAGTCTATTGCCGTCTCAGGCACTATACATACGTCTTTGAATTACCACTCAGACATAATTATGCAGGTTTCCTAATTTTCTCCATTAAAATCGGACCAGTAACAGACAGCAAAAGAAAAAAAAAATTGTTTTAAATATCATATAATACTTTCGTATGTATTTTGTGAATTAATTTAGATTTACAAACGGGCACTTCAAATTTAATTATCTGTATAGAATAGAATACATAAATGATGGATACAGATACAACTTTGTACGGAACTCTCAGTAAGGCTCGCATATTATACTTATACCATACGGGCGTATATTATAAAGATCTAAGCAAGTTCGAAAATCCCTCGTAATGATTCTTATGGTAGACAATATTATTCAACAGTAGAAAGGTTTCTATAAGCACTTCTCTCTATTAGAATAAAAATCGAATATCTATACAGATAAATAAAATTGAAGTGTCTGTTTGTAACTGCAAAATAACAGTTTTTCACTAAATGCATATGAAAGTATACACGCTATTGACACTAAAAAACCAAGTTTTTAAAATTTTCTCTCTCTGTCTGTATGTTCCGGGTAATCTCTGAAACGGCTGGACCGATTTTAACGGTACTTTCACTGGCAGGTAGCTGATATATCAAGAAGTAACTTAAGCTACTTTTATTTATTAAAAATATTAGGGTTCCGCGACAATAAGGCTGAAACTAAATCTACGCGGATGAAACCGCAGGGCACAGCTAGTGGGGACTATAAAAACACCTCTGCCTACCCCTTCGGGGAATACAGGCGTGAGTTTGTTTTAAAATCCTGAAAGTGTTCCAAGACAAACAGTAGGTACCACAATTCGGCAGGAAATTCATACGTAACCATGTTTGAGTTGTTATGTATTTCCTTCGGTCTTCAGGGACTGCCAAACTGAATTTCATTCAAATTGGATCATATTTCAATCCCCTAAGACTTCATTAACGAACGGCACTATAGTGGTTACGACTATTTTAGTCGGGTGCAATTCACTGGGATATTCAGCTAATATAAATATTTATTACCTACTATCGGACGTCACGCAGTTTCACCCGCGTAGTTCCCGTTCCCGTGGCAGTACGGGGATAAAATAGAGCCTATGTTACTCGCTGATGATGTAGCTATCCATTGCTGAAAGAATTTTCAAGATCGGTCAAATAGTTTCGGAGCCTATTCAATTCAAAGAAACAAACAAAATAACAATCAAATATAGGAAATATTTGTATAATAAATATAGGAAATACTTTTTAATGTTAGTGTAGACTATCGTTTTCGTAGCACTGCTACGTCGTAGCTGTTGGCTACGAGCTACGTACATTGCTACGAGCTACGTAGGTACATTGCTACGTGCTCAAACGTAATGAACCAGCAATTAATTAGTTAGCGAGTATTTTAACTGCTTTCATGTAGTTTATAGCATTTGATAATGTTCTCACTTATTAATATTGCAGTATAAAACTTGTTTTAAGGTTTTTTTATTGGTTACTTTTTATGCTTATGCTTTAAATGTTTTGCTAAACTTTTATTTCTTTGAATTTTAAATCGACTTAAATCAATAAATTTAAAAAAATGCTAAATATTTCAAATTTGATATCAAGCTTTTCCTAGAAGGTCCTCTGATGGGGAAGACAGAGATATTACCAAACTCCTTTTCACCAAAATGATTTTACTTTCAGACATAATTATTCCTCACGTTTTCATTCACTGTAAAGCTCACTGGTACAGACCGGTATTTTTATGATTAGACATTGCGTGGTTTGCGTTCAAAGAGGCAAAGGCTTTCTTTGAACGTATGTGTAGTAATTAAATAAAATTTAATGCATTTCGTTTTTATATATCAACTAGCTGTGCCCCGTGGTTTCATCCGCGTAGATTTAGTTTCATCCTTATTGTCGCGGAACCCTAATATAAAAAAAAAATTGAAGTTGCCTAAGTAACTCCTTGAAACATCACCTACCTGCCAGTGAAAGTCCCGTTAAAATCGGTCCAGCCGTTTCGGAGATTACCCGGAACAAACAGACAGACAGACGGACAGACAGACAGAGAAAAATTTATAACTTGGTTATTTTGTGTCAGTAGAGTGTATACTTTCAGATGCATTTATTGAAAAACTGTTATTTTGGATTTACAACAGGCACTTTCAATTTTATTTATCTGTATAGACTAGCTGTGCCCCGCGGATTCACCCGCGTAGATTTATTTTCATACTGTTTTATTTTAAATAAAATTATACTAAAACAAGTAAAAGTCCCGGTAGAATCCGTCCAGCCATTCACGCGTGATACCGTGACCAAGGGTAATGGGGATTAATTTTTATATATATAAAGATGAACGTATACTACTTACAAACAAAAATAACATTTAATTCGAAGAACATTAGAACACGGTAATAAAACAAGAATATAATCATTTAAATTTACGACGAGCTCCAATAGCCCTTTTAGAAGATTTATACAGTACCGACGCCATTATTCTAAGGGCTACGGTTAGGAAGACAATGGGACGGCAAGAAAGCCCTTTGGTAATTCCGAACGTTATCAATTCTATATAGATTTGTGAACAGATAATGTTGGTTTCAGTTGGAATATATCTGTTTTATAACGCTGTCCACAGCGGAGATAGAAGGTGATATTTTTGTATACCACTTAGGTAGTAATTAAGTAGGTATAGGGTCCACCTGATTGCCTTTTTAACGCACTATATCCTTGGAGGTAGGGTGCTTTATTTTTCCAATCCCAAAAGTACTCTAGCCAGTTGGATGGGTGACCGCCCGAGTACCCTCCGTGCCTCGGAGAGCACGTTAAGCCGTCGGTCCCGGTTGCCAATTTATCATCTTTCGCAATCGTTACAGGTCAAAAGTTAAAAGACAAAAATATCTTAATTGATTGGACTTTTTTCAAAGTACTTTCAAACCGTCAGAATGAGATAATTGCACAGCATTTTACATGCTACTGCCAGGTTCGGAAGGTTGCTTTTACTGAGAAGAAGGCAAGAAACTCAGTAATTACTCTTTAAACCGCGGGCACACCCCGCGGTTTCACCCGCGTAGATTTAGTTTCTTCCTTATTGTCGCGAAACCCTAATATTAAAAAAAAAACAAAAGTAGCCTAAGTTACTCCTTGAAACATCAACTACCTGCCAGTGAAAGTCCCGTTAAAATCGGTCCAGCCGTTTCAGAGATTACCCGGAACAAACAGACAGACAGACAGAGAAAAATTTTAAAACTTGGTTTTTTAGTGTCAGTAGCGTGTACACTTTCATATGCATTTAGTCAAAAGCTGTTATTTTGGAATTACAAACAGACACTTCAATTTTATTTATCTGTATAGATTAAAAAAAAAAACAAATTAAAACCCTTGAGAAATGTAAGTCCATGGACACAGATCCAATGCACAAATGTCGATAAAAATTAACATAAAGAAAAGTCTAGTAGTTCTATTTATATCTAAATGCGTAGCTCGAGGTCAGTCGTAGGCCTAAGAGAATTTAGCAATCAAATTACTGATTTTCCTCGTAAGAGTGGTTAAGAATGTCAGAAGGCAGTGGCTTTGTATAAAAATAAGGTGATCAGCAACATCGGTTTGAATCAAGTGCCGCTCCCATGGTACGTAAATTCCTCGACATTCATAAGTGCCTTACCAGGGCCTAAACTGAATATACTGAATAAATCATTTTCATTTTCATCCCAACAATGTATGGGATAAGGCCAGGGAGATGATGATTGATGATGATTGTAAATGGTTAGCCTAAGTGGCTCTAGACTGGTCACCTTTTATGACATGCAGCGGTCATCATCATCTCCCTGGCCTTATCCCATACAATGTTGGGGTCGGCACTTGATTCAACCCGATGTGGCGGATCACCTGATTTTTATACGAAGCGACTGCCATCTGACCTTCGCAACCCCATTTAGGAGGAAAATCTGTGATCTGGGTTAAACCAGTTGTCAGATTATTTTTAGGCCTCCGACTGACCTGTAACGATTGCCAAAGATGTTAAATTGGCAACCGGGACCGACAGCTTAACGTGCTCTCCGAGGCACGGAGGGAAGTCGGGCGGTCACCCATCCAACTACTGGCAAGGCGTATGGTTGCTTAACTTCGCTGATCGAATAATATGCGCAATAGCAACTGTGCCACGAGCTCCTCTATGACATGCAGCGGTCAAATAGCCAAAAACATAGACACTGGCTATTGGGTGTAACAAGATTAACCTACAAGCGAAAAACCTTTTCTGAAATCTGTTCGATTGTTGAGGGCATTTCCGAGGTCGAGGACCTTATCGATTGGGTAATTAAGGGCACTCCATGTGACATTAAGTAGTATTAGCAAGAAACGTTTTGGTAATCGTGTTTGAATCGCTGATGTGATTTGTCACGAACCCGTGTCCTTAAGTAAGTATTATTGTACGTTTGTGTTTTACGGAATCGGTTAATATTTAATCCTACCCTGATTAGTACTGCCTTCACTTGTAAGTACTTATACAATTACGGAGTTCTACAAAAAAGGATTTATCTAAATATATATAACTCAAAGGTGACTGACTGACTGACATAGTAATCTATCAACGCACAGCCCAAACCACTGGACGGATCGGGTTGAAATTTGGCATGCAGGTAGATATTATGACGTAGGCATCTGCTAAGAAAGGATTTTGATTAATTCTACCCCCAAAGGAATAAAATAGGGGATGAAACTTTGAATGAAACTTTGTCAATTGTAAACTGATCGGGCTGGGACTTTGCATACATAAAGCTACTATGACGTAGGCATCCCCTAAGAAAGGATTTTGAGATGCAGGCTATATAAGATTAGTAACTTTTCAGTTTAAAATATACGAATTTATGTATGCTAGCCAACTGGGAATAATTTAGGCTACTTTTATATTATTATTATTTTTATGGTTCCGCGACATGAAGCATAAAACTAATTCTACGCAGGGGAAACCGCGGGGCACAGCTAGTCTTTTGATAAATTGTTTTCCACAGAAAAAAACATCTGGGACTTATTAAGACCTTTCCATTAAAGAGTGTTTAAACCATCCAAATTGGTTCAAACGTTTTCGTATCACAAAACAGTATCCAATTCATGATCATCTGTTTTTTTTTAAGTCGGTCTAAAATCTTCTTCATTTAGTTCCTCTCCAGCTATAGAAGGTCTTTTACAACCTTCAATAGTAGTGCCTACAAGAAGAAGAAGATAGGCCCTTGAAACGATTGATTTTGTGGTCTCCTTGACTACAGTCCTGGGGCCCAACCATGAGCTCTTATTGCAATGATAATTCAGTTGTGCGACAGTGACAGATGTACACACGTCACATACATCTGTCTCATAAATGAGTGAAACTATCATGGCAATAACAGCTCATGGTAAGGCCCCTGGTTGGAGATCTTCCACGACTCCGCTTTCCTTCCACGTGCCCTACAATTAACTAGGTTGTTCGTCTTACCACGTGTCCGAAGTATTGCAGATGTTTCTCTAGGCATATTACGTGCATTGGATTTTCAGAGGGGTAGGCATAAACAATAAGTAGGTAGGTAGGCAGGTTAAGTACATACCTATGTGACGCGGCGTAGGTACGTACGTCTTGGTAAAGATACACATACGAACATAACACACACAGACACGACACGAGTGTATTCAGTGAACACAAATTGTAACTTCTGCTTACCTGCTTCTAAGCAATGCACGCCACTGCTCTAGACGTAATAACCGAATGAAAATAACCAAACACATATTTTAACCAATATCCGAGCAAGTTATGAAAGGGAATAATCAATTAAAATTTTCGAATATCTTTCGCGTTCTTGTTCAAGATACAATATCTACACAGATAAATAAAATTGAAGTGTCTGTTTGTAACTGCAAAATAACAACTTTTCACTAAATGCATATGAAAGTATAAACGGCACCAACAAAGAAAAATCAATTTTTAAAATTTTTCTCTGTCTGTCTGTCTGTCCGTCTGTCTGTCTGTCTGTCTGTATTGTTTGTTCCGGATAATCTCCGAAACGTCTGGACGGATTTTAACGGGACTTTCACTGACGGATAGCTAATGTTAAAAGGAGTAACTTAGGCTACTTAGATTTTTAAAAAAAAACATTAGGAATCCGCGGGAAACCATGAATTAAAATCTACGTGGGTGAAACCGCGGGGCACAACTAGTTTTTAAATAGAAATCTTATTCATTACCTCTACGGAGACACTATTATGTCCATAAATAAAAAACAACTTTATGAATACCTTTAAATAAATACGACAAAGAGATATTAGAAATAAAATGTTTGTCCTACTTTTCTGACGAAAACGCTGTCACCCGAGACGAATATTAACTAGCAGGGCTGGCACCAAGTAATTACCAAATAGATTTTGATAATGGTAAGAATGGTAATAAAACTTGAGATAGCCTATATACGGATCAAATTTAAGTATCTGTACCCCTATCACGAGTTTGCCACCGTTTCCCTAATCTACACTCGCTAGCGTCACCTACAATATTTGTATGACATATTTTAGTTCTTCACGTCACCGCTTGGAGGCGCTGTACAAATTCTCATACAAATATTTGACGGAGTCGCTAGCGAGTATAGATTACAAAAACGGTGGCAAACCAGTGAATAGGGTACTGTTTGTGACTGCAAATTAAGAGTTTTGCGCTAAATGCATACCTATACGGAACTGACGTAAAAAAGGACTCTGACCTGAATAGCTGACTGACGGATCAACGCACAGCCTAAGCTTCTCTACGAGACGTGAAAATTAAGAGGGTGTGTTTTTGTATGACGTAAGCATCCGATAACAATCAAGTTTTCAAATTTCCACCCCTAAGGGTTTTCTACACATTGCTATTATAATTCCGATACTGCATGCAGTCGTGTCCACTCCATCATTTAAAGATTAGATCCATCAGCCAACCAGAGTGCATGCCAGCGGACAGTCACCTCGTCTGGCTGAAACCTTTATCATGTATTAATTAGCAGATATTTAATAGAAAAGGATTGACGAATAATCCATTCGTATCAAAAAGATTTTAGTATTTTTTGATACGAATGACATATAATGAACGAAAAATTATTAGGATAAATTTTTAAATAAAATTTATAACTAACGGACATACAGCCTTTTGATAAAAAGCAAAAAGAACTAAGAAACATAGTTTTATTATATAAAAATATTTTTAGGAATGCAAAATTTATTTAGGTACATCTATGATATTCGAAACAAAAATTTTGCTTAAAAAAATACGTGTGTTGCCAACCCTGAACGCTTCATTTCCAGGTAGAGGCTGCCGCCAGTAGAGTTTATACGACGCGTCAATTTCACTGGTACCTTATTGCCTTCGTAATTTTAGGCCGCATTTAAAGGTAGCTTACTTATATCAAATATTATCATTTATTTATTTATTGCTCACTTTTTACACGGAAAATTATATTTTGAGGTACATGTACCCTATAAGGGTTGTAAATTGAGTGCATGCCTTATATTATACTAGCTGTGTCTCTCGGTTTTACCCGCGTAATGTTAATTTCATGAATGATCCGCGGCACCCTGTTTTTTTAAGCTAAAATATTTTTAGCATTTTTGTAAAAAAAAAATATAGCCTAAGTTACTCCTTGTAATTAGCAATCTTCCAGTGAAAGTCCCGCTAAAATCGGTTCAGCCGTTTCGAAGATTTGCCGGAACAAACAGACAGACAGAAAGAGAAGAAAAAAAAATTTTAAAAATATTTTTTTTGTTGATACCGTATGTTGGCACTTTCTTTGGTGAAAAGCTATTATTTTGGAATTACAAACAGACACTTCAATTTTATGTGTCACATATATAAAGTATTTCAAAGTCGTATGAATAGTGGGTGTTGTTATTACAACACCTCTACCTACCCCATCGGGGAATACAGGCGTATATGTAGATAATAACGTTATTAGCAAGCGGATATTCAACCAAGAAGTAATTTACCCTAACAAAATAATATTTAAGTCCATAATAGAACAATGAGTCCACTTTGGTATCAAATGACATCACTCCTCACATAAAGGTCGAATGGCGGACAATGGACGCGTCCCTACAATGGAACATGATGTATAACAATAGACGTGGGCGATTAAACACACTCTGTATAAGGCCCTTATTATTATATTAGCAAAAAAGTTTTGGAAATCTGGAATTAATGTACTTAATATAGTCCATTTAAAATTACTTACTTAATCCTACGACTTAAGTTTACGACTGCTAAAAGAAAGTTAGGATTCTTTTGTTAACTACTGCTTAATGATTATAGGGTATGTAAATATATAAACTACTGTATATGTATTAGTCTTTTAAACGATTTTTTTGTCACAGACTATTTCACACACGTCACACAAAATTTTTTTTAACCTTGTGTCATTTATATTACTAACTAGCTGTGCCACGCGGTTTCACCCGAGTAGATTTAGTTTCATCCTTATTGTCGCGGAACCCTAGTATTTTTAATAAATAAAAGTAAGTAAGTAAGCCTAAGTTACTCCTTGGAACATCAGCTACCTGCCAGTGAAAGTCCCGTTAAATCAGTCCAGCCGTTTCAGAGATTACCCGGAACAAACAGACAGACAGACAGGCAGAGAAAAATTTTAAAACTTGGTTTTTTAGTGTCTGTAGCGTGTATACTTTCATATGCATTTAGTGAAAAGCTGAAATTTTGGAATTACAAACAGACACTTCAATTGTATTTATCTGTATATATTTTTGAGGAATTTTGAGGAATTTCATTTTACAAAAATAAAAAATTTCCTATCTTTCACATATAAGCGACGGACATTTATTAACCTCCAACAACTACACTTTACCACAATAATAAATAGTGTACTACGAAAGAATAAAATAAAGTTAAGGAATTTTATATATATTATTTCAATTGTTTTGTACCACCAGCCGATGAGTCTGACTCGCTCTTGGCCGGTTTTTATTCAAACTCACGAATATAGAATAGGGTTCTTCACGAACGCTGTGAAAAGAATTTTGGCCGGGATCGGCAATCGTACGTTTATTCCCCAGGGCCATTCTTTTCTATGACCAAGATAACAGGTAACGCGATATCTACATTTAGAAAATGCCCGTATCTCCCTTGTTACAAACAGATAAGCCACTTTCCTCCATACTTAATGCATATCTATACTATATAAGTGAATCGCTGAATGTGTTGCTAAGCGCAAATCTTGAAAGCAGCTGCACCGAGTATGCTAATTCTTTTTTTAGAATATTCTTTGAAGTACGAGGATATTTTACGGAGAGAAATTTTTAAAAAAGCCTGGGGCCTGACCATGAGCTCTTATTGCCATGACAGTTTCACTCATTTATGAGACAGATGTATGTGACGTGCATACATCTGTCACTGTCGCACAACTGAATTAACATTGCAATAAGAGCTCATGGTTGGGCCCCTGATATGGTCTACAAAGAACACTTTTTTGTACTCCAATTAATACAATCGATTTGGAATAATACTTAAAAGTGAGCTAGTAATTTATAAATAACTAGCTGTGCCCCGCGGTTTCACCCGCGTAGATTTAGTTTCATGCTGTTTTTTTTATAAAATTAGCTTAAAACACTCCTTGAAAAATCAGCTAGCCAGTGAAAGTCCCGTTAAAATCCTTCCAGCCGTTTCGGCGTGATGCCGTGACCAAGGGGAATGGGGATTCAGTTTTATATATAAAGAGATTCCTCCGTGCCTCGGAGAGCACGTTAAGCCGTCGTTCCCGGTTGCCAATTTAATATCGTTGGCAATCGTTACAGGTCAGTCAGAGGCCTAAGAAAGTCTGACGACTGGTTTGATCCAGATTGCCGATTTTCCTCACAAAAAGGGTTACGAAGGTCAGATGGCAGTCGCTTCGTATAAAAATCAAAAATCAGGTGATCAGCCACATCGGGTTGAATCAAGTGCTGACCCCAAATACATGGGATACGGCCAGGGAGATGATGATATAAAGAGATTAACTACTGCCTCGATGCTACCATAAATTTTTTTCGTTATTTGAGTATGAACAAATTTTTAAATCATCCGTTGGCACTATATAAGGTCTAAACATTAAGGTGAACATTTATGGCAAAGAAAATCAGCATAGTATATACATTTAAAATTATTACAGGAAGTGACTTCACTTAACGCAATCAAGTTACCAAAAAATAACAACTTTATTTTGTAACATATTTTAATCAATATAGCATCACGCGATTGCTATAAATCAGGGTTTCGCAAGCGTATCGGAAAAACCATAATATTATCTATGGCCACACTGGCGCTATAAATCAAACGATACGTGAAATGTTTGGTGAGAACGGGTGTTACATAAATCTGTCAAGCTGATTTCATCCTTGCTACCTTCACTTAAGTTTCCATCTCGGTTTTTGTATTTTTCATTGAATATTAAATAAACATAGAGATAAGGTTACCTTAACCAAGGTTAAGTGTGGTCCACCCATAGCCAGGGTCTAAGAATTTGGCTAGTACCTTAGTACCCGGAGTCCCCCCTGAGCACTGAGGATGGCCACTGGAGGGGTAAGAAAAAGGTTCAGTGTGGTAGGAGAGTCGGAGACTGCACTTCCACCACAGTATACAAACTTAGTACAAGCAGTATGGAAACATGTTCAATTATTGAAATATAGTGGACGTCACGATACTAATGTTATGATGCGAAACTGTTTTAGATTTTAAGTAGTACTTACGGACGTCACGCTGTTTCATCCGCGTAGTTCCCGTTCCCGTAGGAGTACGGAAGTAAAATATAGCCTATATTAATCAGTGATTGTGTATCAGTTGTTGATGTAGCATTCAAATGGTGAAAGTATTTTTAGAATCGGTCCAGTACTTCTTGAGCCAAATCGTAACAACCATTTATATACAAACATTTCCTGTTTATAATATGAGTATAGAAGACCGTTTGCTGAATTAAAGTGTGACGACTGTCAGTCTCGAAGTTTTTAAAATATACTGTCACTGTCAAACATCTCAGTTTTCATTTCAAAACTTCGGTCAATTTCAACACCCACTGATCAATCTCCGTCGTTTGTTTTGTACTGAATCCTCACGACATTGGCAATTGTGGTAACCTCGCGGAAGCCATCAATAAGAAGAGACGTGAAGCGTCTTCGCTTTACGCGCGCTAATGACATATCTGCTACTTTGGTTGTATACAATATCATTATTTAGAAAAAAAAATTACTTTTCGGAAATAGCAATAAATTATCCCGATTTTAATGCCCTTCCCGCAGGAGTAAAGAGCCGTGGTGACCGTGGCGCTTGAGCAGTCGCTTGCTACGCAAGTTCGAATCCCAGTGGCCTGTACCAATGAGTTTTTCTAAAATGAAAAACGTCAGAGTACCCTATGTGCGTTACGGTGAAGAAAAACATCGTAAGAAAACCTGCATATGTCTGAAAAGTAATTCAAGGGCGTTTTTATAGTGCCTGTGTTGGAGATAGGGTGACGGGTCGCTCACTTCCCTCTATAATGGTTGAGGAGGGCGATGGCTGGCATTCTCGTCATACTTGTGAACAGGTGCTGCTTGTGGGGGCTGGTCATCTTAAGCTACGCATTTAGATATAAATAGAACTACAAGACTTTTCTTTATGTTAATTTTTATCGACATTTGTACATTGGAACTGTGTCCATGGGCTTACATTTCTCAAATGATTTATTTTGTTTTTTTTTTTAAATTGTATAATATTTTTGAAAAGAGTAATTACTGAGTTTCTTGCCAGGTTCTTCTCAGTAAAAGCAACCTTCCGAACCTGGCGGTAGCATGTATAATCCTGTAAATTGTGTCATTCTGACGATTTGAAAGTGCTTTGTATAAAGTCTAATCGAATAAAGAAATTTTTGACTTTGACTTTGACTTTGATAGACTCATCCTTTGTCACGTTGGCACTTAATCATATTCGGTGAAATGTGGGTGTTGTCTTACTCCTTCAGGGACCTTTCTGGGATGGCGTGAGTATATTTACGTTTTTTATAAATTTTACGAATATAAATGGGACCTATTATAAAGTATATCTTATAAAAAAACGTTGATTAAAATTGCATACATCAAAAAATACAACTATTTTGTTATTTTCAACGGTTTCAACATGATGCAAATATTAAATATGACAACACAGACGTGTAATGTATTAAGTCAATACGTGTGTGTTTATCACACTGACAAGACTAGACAATGAACTCGCATCGATTTTTCATTTTCCAGTTCATTTACTTTTACGGCGTACATATGTTTGCGAGGTGGTAATAACAAAGTAAGATTTAATTAATGCTGTGCTTAATTATGTGGATAGGATACAAAGGAAAAACGTGTTAAATGTAGAGAATAATACATACTTTTTTAACGTAGTATGTATACAAGTAGTTACGTATCTCCTCACGAGATGGCGCTGTATTATTTTACATCTCGATGTTGAGATTCTCTTTTGTTTACATATATATTTCAAAGTCAATAGTTTGTGTGCTCCATGACCCTGACGACGATATCACATTGCTTCAGCAAGCAATGTCTCAAAAGCACACACCTAACCGACCATTGTTCCATCCTCGCCGGCGAGGCTTGTTGCGAACTCTACGTCATCGTCCCCCCCCCGTCCTCTGCTAGAGCCCTAAACATGTCCCTAAATAATACCAGTCAGATCCAGCTCCCTAGCTCATCCCCCAGCAACGCCCTAAGCCGAGGTCCGAGCCCTGCCCCGGGGCGCCCTTAGCTGTGTTGCTTAGTTTTTAAGTTTAAGCTCGGCCCTTGGATCTCGCCGTCCGGTTAGGCAGTGGAGGTAACTGCCCCCTACCAACTGCGAGAGACCATATCCTAAAAAAAAAAAGGTTAGGTAAATATCAAGGTAGTTAAAACCAAGGGTTGATGCAGAGCCTGTGTTTTGTTTTCTCACAGTTTAAATATAAGTTATTTAAGTAGTTAGGAGCAGGAACAATTCATTCGAAATGACACAGTCACACGCCACATCTACGAGAAAATAAGCAGTAGGTAAATCCTCATTATGTTAACATTTAATAAAAGAGTGAATTTCAAAATCATTATCACAATCTTCACCATGCATGCAGCATATATCTATATATATAAAAATTAATCCCCATTTCCCTTGGTCACGGCATCATGCGTGAACAGCTGGACCGATTTCGATAATTCGATTATTGTCAGGAGATGGTTCTTATGAATGAATAAATTAAGAAAATTGCGCGAAAAATTAGAAAATTTAAGAATACTAATCTAATCTTAGCGCTTTGAACAATATAAACTTTTTTGATGTAACTTTATGACGTTTGACATATAATTGACAGAATACGTGCTGCATTCTCATAATTAAGACAGGGCAACGTCTGTCAGCAACTTATTTAAAAGAATAGGTCTAGATTCCCAACTGCCTGAAAAGTTTATAGCCTCGGGAGCTAACTTCCAATGAAAGTCCCGTTAAAATCGGTAGCTGTTTTTTTTATTTTGTATGTGTACTATATATACTTTAGTAGTGAAATGCTGTATAATTAATTACACACAGACACATAAACTTTATTTATCTGTATAAATTTAACGACCTGAAATAAAATTATCACCAAGTAACACATACATTTTACATTGCCTCATGCTACCCTTCGTTTTCTAAATTGAATTCCATTCAACACCATATAAAACATTCAGTGAGAATTTTAACGCGACCCAATGTGCTGTTGGAGGCAAAAAAATTACACGTTTTTGCAATTATATAATTTTATTTACGAAGAACACAGTGACATCTGCGTGCAACTTTGTAGTGAAAAAATGAGACACGTTATGAAAATGAAAATGAAAATGAAAAATATTTATTCAGTTTAGGCACTTATGAAAGTCGAGAATTTACCACCGGTTCGGAAACTAGCCTTCTGAGAAGAACCGGCAAGAAACTCAGCCAGGCATCATATACATATCATCGAAACAATATAAATCATATGAAATCATCATTTAAAGAAAGCGAAAGTTAAAGAAGCGAAGCTTTTTCTTAGCGCATGATACGTAGAATCGAATTCAAATGATTATTTCCCGAAAAGGTAGGCAAAGGTGTTGTTATAACAACACGAACTTTTCACTGAAGATGATTATGTAATAAAAGATCTCTCTCTATACATACGGCTTTGAATGACTTCTCAGACATATGCAGGTTTCCTGACGATGTTTTCCTTCACCATAAACCGCGTGGTGTGAAATCACTGCACATACGTTTTTAGCATAATTCATTGCAACAGGACCCGTTTGGATTCGAACTTGAGTCGCTTGCGTAGCTGGCTACTGCTCTAATCCCACAGCCACCAGGGCTCTATAGAACAAGTAAATCTCTTTACATATTCATGTGGGCCGTACCATTAAATTTCATGTGTAAGAGACAAATATATATCATGTTAATACATCTATCACTGTCACTCAGTCGAATATTTTTATTGCAATAAGATTATATTATGTTAAAATGTTTGATTTATACTTCCCTGGCAAGCAGTTTTAAATCGTGTTACAGTTTCGTGCACTGAATTGTAGAACTCTTTCACGCAGATTAATATTTCACAGCTGCCTAGCTGCCGAGATAAGCGGGTTCTTCGTAAACGCGTAATTCGCGTAGAACGCTTGCTTACATAATATTCACTAGTAATTTTTCAGCCGTAATTACTTCTTCTCGGTATATTATTAGGGTATCTAAAAAGCGATAACGTCTAGCCTATATTTTTATGGCGTCCATTAGTTTTGTTGACTGCAAACAGATCGTATCAGGGGCCTTACCATGAGCTCTTATTGCCATGATAGTTTCACTCATTTATGAGACAGATGTATGTGACGTGTATACATCTGTCACTTTCGCACAACTGAATTATCATTGCAATAAGAGCTCATGGTTGGCCCCAGGATGTTTTCTCGTATTACTTACTGACTAGCTGTTCCCAACGGTATAACTCACGACTTTATTTCAACTAAGCTACCCATTAATAGACAAGTTAAGGAAAAAGTGTCTGCCATGACGTATAGGGAGGTCAAGGACTGCACTTGATAGAGACGAATGGAAGAAATTGCATCAGTTACACCGACAAGAGTCTCAGCTCTTCATTTTTTTAAGCAAATATAGCCTAATGTACTCCTAACATCAAATCTACCAGTAAAACTCCCGTAAAATCAGTCCAGCTGTTTCTAAAACACTGTCAGCGATTATGTGGCTACGACATCGTTATATTTTTCATTACGTGAATCGTACTAGGACACAGTTTGTTGCTTTGCGGACTATGTTATTAATGGAAAAATTACTTCGCGCGTGGGACTATTCCGTGGGAAGCTGGGACGGGTTCACTAAAAGCTTAAACTAAAAGGTTAGGATTATATTGAGGATCAAATTGAAAGCGTATAAATGCGCCCACAAATGATTAGGGTTTAGTTGGTTTCTATCGTGTCTAAGCACATTGATTTGATTAATATAACCAATCACTCCTCTAATGAAATTTCAATTTGATGGGATTCGGAACTTGTATTAATACGTTTTCAAACTCAAGTGATATTAATTTAATTGGACTTGACAAAGAAGATATTTCGGAACTAATGGGAACTACTTATCTAACGTCTTACTCAAATGTCTGAGGTTCATCTAAAGAAAGAAAAAAAATTACATGCATGTATCATACACGCCTGTATTCCCCGAAGGGGTAGGCAGAGGTGTTGTAACAACAACCACATTCCACCGAGGATTATTCAGTGCCAATGTGACAGATGGTAAATCTATCGCCGTCACAGGCACTTTACATACGTCTTTGAAATACTTCTCAGACATATGCAGGTTTCCTCACCATTTTTTCCTTCACCGTAAAACGCGTGGTGTGAAATCACTGTACCTACATAAGTTTTAATCATTGGTACAGGTCTCGCTGCGATTCCAACTTGCAACGCTTGTGTAGTAGGCGACTGCTCAAACCCCACGGTCACTACGGCTCTTCTTGAAAGAAAGATAAATCACATTTATTGATGAGAGCCGTGGTGAGCAGTCGCAGTACGCAAGCGACGCGACCTTTTTAATGCTAGACCACAAATTAACCATCTACCCAGACAAAGTCATTGGAAAAAGCTCGTATGTATAATAAATACACATAGTTAATGTTTTTGTTTAAACAAACAAAGCTTTAATAGGTACTTTCCAAGTTTAAGTTCATGTTTTCAAGACAGATATAACAAAAGCAATTCACTAACTAAGTAACTGGCTTTAAAAGTTTCAGTGAAACTGCAATCACAAAATAAAAAAGAAATACGGAAAGTTAGACCTATAGCAGCGTTTCTCCACTCGCGATGTAGATGGCGCTACTCGCTAACAAATGTGAAGTTTGAGTACAAATACACGAGAACCTAAATCGCGCCATTTTGTGCTGCAGTGCTTTCTTAAGATTATCTTAACTTGTGTAGTGTAGTAGTAACAAGTTATATAATATTGAGACAACGTCTGAAGAAACCGCTGAAATTAATATATCTATATTAAGTATTTAGTAACGAATAGGCACCAAAAATATAAAACTGATATAAAAAAAAACACTAATAGAAAGCTAAATTATCGCGTACATTCAAATAAGTAACATAGGCTATATAAGCGATGCGAGAAGACGAGAGATTTATCGTGATTGTTTTGATTGTTCAAACATCTCGATGCATCGCAATTGTATTCAATTGTAGTCAATGTTAGCGAGTCACACTCCCTTGCAGTTACCACTCATGGAATACAATAAAAAAATCTTGTCCGAAACTCAGCAAAGCTTGTACTGTGAGTACCAATGAACACTGTGCTACTTTTCCTTTTTTTAAGTCAATAAAAACCTGTAAATCATACCCAAAACCGCAATGCAAACATTGTTTGCCCTTACACGGAAATTTAACCCGACACTTAGAATAACAGTGAGGTTACTAAGCACTAGACTTACGTGTCATCACCATTACTCAATTCAATCAATAGTATTCAATGTGTCAAAATTTAAACAAGAAAGGGGTTAGTTAAGAGGCACGCAGGGGTCAGTGCAAAAAGTGTCTTTTGACCCCGAGTAAAGGTGAAATAGCAACCAATTAAATATTTATGCCTACTTAATGCAAATTGAAGTAACAACCAGGCTCCTTCAATTTCACGCTTTTCGAAAAGGAGAAGCGATTCTATTAGAATTAAGCCCTTGTATATTATCTCCTGAGTGTTAATAATGTACCGCTGATTTGGAAAATTACATCCCAAGTAAGCGCTTTTTTTTTCTGGAGTTATATTGCTCTGGTATTTTATTCCGATAATCTATATCTATGGACATAAATTAAATTTAAGTGGCTATTTGTAATTCCTGTTTACTAAATGCATTATATGTGGTACCTAAAAAAAATCATTTTTTTTATATTGTCAGTCTTGTACGCGATGGCGAGAGGTTGATCGCGACTGTTTCGATTGTCCAAACATCTCAATGCATTGCAATTGTTCTCAATTAGTGGATGATAGCTAGTCCGACACCGTTTTGGCTAGAATCGGCGCTCGTTCGCATCGTTTGCACCAAAACATTCGGTTTACTCGATTCTTTCATCGCCAAAGCGAGTTGATGGTTGCGATATGCGATGACTGCGATAGTTTTGATTGTTGAACCATCTCGAAATTTATGTTTTCATTTGGAAACTTTCTGCACTACATATTTGCATAGGACTTAATGCCATAGGCATTAGGTGAAATCGCGCAACGATAGTCGCAACCACTTGGGTAGCTCTTACGACATCAGAGGGCTTTCTTAAAACCGCCGTCACAAGTCATCGCGTCGACGAAAACGCAGACTTGTATGGGCTCACAATAGTGTCATGTTTAGACCGACAGAGGTGCTGCTCCGATCCTATACAAATCTGCGTTAACTTTGACGCGGTGACTTGTGACGGCGGCAATGAGAAACTCGCACTAGGCCTTCAGGCAAGAACGAAATTAACGCAAAATTTCCTTTTTCGTTTCATTTTATTCACAAATGCCCATAAACAATATTTTTCCACTTCATCACGTGCAAAATGTCACGGAATGTTTCAACGGAATTAATTATAAGAATCGCAGACGAAGGTAAAGTAAGGTAAACTTTTTCCATTCCGCTGAGAATCTAACTTTTAAGATTCCATCGTGTACCTTCTTACTTACCATACTCGTACAACTGAAAATAATTTATGTTTCGTTCATATTATTTTTGTACCTAAAATGTATTTACGAATTATCTTTGTGTTTTGGAATATTCACACAAAATCATTATAAATTATAAACTATATGCTATATTATTATCAAGTTTCATTAAAATCCATCATCTCCCTGGCCTTATCCCATACAATGTTGGGGTCGGCACTTGATTCAACCCGATGTGGCTGATCACCTGATTTTTATACGAAGCGACTGCCATCTGACCTTCGCAACCACATTTAGGAGGAAAATCTGTGATCTGGGTTAAACCAGTTGTCAGATTATATTTAGGCCTCTGACTGACCTGTAACGATTGCCAAAGATGTTAAATTGGCAACCGGAACCGACGGCTTAACGTGCTCTCCGAGGCACGGAGGGAACTCGGGCGGTATAATATATGGTTGCTTAACTTCGCTGATCGAATAATATGCGCAATAGCAACTGTGCCACGAGCTCCTCCAAGTTTCATTAAAATCCAAGTAAATATAATGTAACGGAAGAGGAAGTGTATTGACTTGACACGGAGGCGAGGTGGGAGTGACGTGGAGGGGCGCGTTGTGGAGAGGAGAGATCAGCAGAGAGCGAAAACGGTTGATTTAAAAAAAGTAGATCAGTGCTAATTCGTTGTTAAGAGTGTTCTGTTTTAAAAGTAATAAAGAGTTTGTGATTTTTAACGGTGTATTGAAATAGAATCCTCGGCCTTCTGTAACAGTCAGAAGTGGTATGAAAACCGAAGATGAAGAGAACTCATGAAAATCAGAGTGATTTTGTGCGAGCTAAAAGAAGCCGTGAGTCCAGCAGTAATTCTCGTTCGGCAACGGTAAGAGATTTGATTAAAAGAAAAGTAGACGAGGCCGTTAAACGATTTTTGAATAATGGCCATGATGACGTACAAAATAAATTTACGAAACTACAAAATTCTGAAAAATTAGTTCCTGATTTTGATCCAGATAATCGAGATTTGAATATAAAAAGTTGGATTAAGAAAATTGAACAGTTAGGCATAATTTACCGTTGGAATGAAGAAACTAAGTCTTTTATTTTACAATCCAAATTGCAAGGCCAGGCCAGACTTTGGTTTAATAGATTAGATTCATACGATCACTCGTGGGAAGAATGGAAATCCATGATTATAAGAGCTTTCCCACGTCATCATGATTACGCATCTTTATTAGATGAACTTATTGCTAGGAAGAAACTTTCATCTGAGTCTATGACCAAGTATTTTCAGGAGAAGTTAGCCATGTGTTATAGGTGTCAACTGAGTGATCCAGCGGCAGTATCGTGTATAGTACGAGGGCTGCCACAGGAGCTAAGGTCGAACGCACAAGCATTCCAGTGCTCCACTCCAGACGAGCTGTATGAAGGTTTTCTGTCCGCTTTTGATACGTATCAAGGTAATTCTCTGCGAGCCCAACATCCGTCTCCAAAGACATTTGGCGCATCAAGGAGTGGCGAAGCATCTTCAAATACCAGTCAATTCCCAAAAGATTCCTACGCTCGAAAATCACCAGTCTGCTATCGCTGTAATGAGGTGGGTCACGTGGCGACTACTTGTAAATTACCCGATAAACGGAAGTGTTTCAGGTGTGGCAAACTAGGTCATGTTGCTAGTTCCTGTAGTACCACTGATGATGACCAAGTAAATCTGAAGAAAGTCCAGTTACTGTCTCAAATGAATGACGCATACAAAAAGAGTGTAAAAGTAAACGAGGTATTTATGAAGGCTTATTTGGATACAGGAAGTGAGCTCAACGTGATCTATAAAGGAGCATCCGATGCTCTCAAACTTAAGGTGAGTCCTTCCAATTTGGTTCTGAAAGGATTTAATGGTTGCTCAGTTCGTGCAATTGGACAAGTTGAATTCGATTTACTGGTTGACCAAATACTAATTAAGACAACAGCTGTGGTCACAGACGTAGACTTGGGGGACGTGGTCTTAATAATAGGGCAAACCGTCATTAATCGGGAGGACATTATGTTAAACGTGTCTAAGCACGGGGTTAACTTATCAAAAGTAAGGGACACCTCCATTGATTTGATGAATATTGATACGTGCAATGAAGCGAGTTGTTTTAGAGTCGAGCTTATTCAAGATACGGATGTATCTGTTGGAGACAACTTGATACGCGTGGCAGTACATGGAGCTGGAACGGGCGACTACTGCACGAAGCCCAGGCGATACAGCATGGACAATGTGATGTACGCTATTCCCAGCGCAGTACTCCATAATGGAAATGGTTATCTGAGGGTCTGCAATATCGGTTCCAACTCCATAACTTGGAAAAAGGGAATGACCGTTACGAGAGCTGAGAAATGTACGACTGATTTTGAGGTGAGTTTTAATTGCTTCCCCTTGAGGAGAGACGAGTGTGTCGATAATTTTGAATTTGAGCTAGGGAATATTAACGTCGGAGATATTGAACGGAAGTATTCTAAAGAATTAATTGAAATGTTGAAATCCTATAGAGATTGTTTCGCTAGTACAAATAAAGAGTTAGGCTGCACAAATTTAGGTCAAATGACTATTGAGCTTAATACCAATAAGCCTGTAGTTCGCAAACCATATAGATTAGCGCATAGTGAGAGACAAGTAGTGAAAAAGATAATTGATGATTTGATGGACGGAGGTATTGTAAGGGAGTCAAATTCCGAGTATGCATCTCCGATAATACTAGTACGTAAGAAAAATGGAGACTTTAGGTTATGCGTTGACTATAGAGATTTAAATGCAATAACTGTCAAAGATCGATTTCCTATGCCACACATAGACGATCAACTATCTAGATTATCTGGCAAGAAGTATTTTAGTAGCTTAGATCTGTTTTCTGGTTACCATAATGTGAAAATTCATCCCGATTCCATCCACAAAACTGCGTTCATCACTCCGGACGGTCTTTATGAATATCAGAGGGTACCGTTTGGTTTAGCTAACTCACCGTCCGTATTTATGAGAGTCATTAAACAATTAGTGAAACTAGTGGGTAGTGATGAAATTGTCACATTCATGGATGACATATTATTGTCGACGGCATCCGTCACTGAAGGATTAGAATTATTAGAAAGAATGCTTATTCAGTTGCGTAAAGCAGATTTGAAACTGAATTTTAAAAAGTGTGCCTTTTTAAAAACTGAAGTATCATTTCTTGGCCATGAAATAAGTGCAGATGGTATAAGGCCAGGGAATCAAAAAATAGGAGCTGTACTTAATTTTCCCAAACCCAGTAATTTGCATCAATTAAGACAGTTTTTAGGACTCTGCAGCTATTTTAGGAAGTATATAAATCGTTTCGCACTTATAGCAAAACCGTTAACTGAATTAACTAAAAAGTCAACTGAATGGTTATGGAGTGATAAACATGATGACTGTTTCAATGAATTGAAAGAAAAATTATGCTCGCGTCCGGTTCTTGCGTTATATGACCCCTTGTTACCATGCGAGATACATACCGACGCGAGTAAAATTGGGATAGCAGGTATTTTACTTCAGCATAGTGAAGGAGAATTAAAACCGGTGTTTTATTTTAGCAGGGTAACTACACGTGAGGAGTCTTTGTATCATAGTTACGAACTCGAGACGCTAGCTGTCGTTGATTCCTTAAAACATTTTCGGGTTTATGTATATGGTAAACCGATTAAAGTGGTCACAGATTGTTCCGCTGTTAGGTATTCGTTATTAAAGAAAGATTTAGTTCCTCGCATAGCACGTTGGTGGCTTACGATCCAAGAATACGACCTTCAAATCGAGTATAGGCCTGGAGATCGAATGAAGCATGTCGATGCTTTGAGTCGTAACCCGCCTGCCTGCACAGTAGCTCCAGAAAATGGCGATGAATCAAAATCATACCTCGGGAGCGTTAATGTACAAATTATATCCAGTGACGATTGGTATTTAACTATACAGCTGCAAGATGACAAATTGCATAATATTATTAAACAATTATCGGAGGGTAATGCTTGCAATGACGTTTTAAATAATTACAAAATTAAACATGATCGATTATATAGAAAAACTTTAAACGGCGACAAGTTAGTAGTGCCAAAATTCGCAAGGTGGAAATTCATGCAGAAATTTCATGATCAGATCGGACATGTAGGAATCAAACGATGTGATGAATTAATTAAGTCTGACTATTGGTTTCCTAAGATGACTAAATTTATAAAAAAATATGTAAGTAATTGTTTAGAGTGTGCTTATGCTAAAGGAAATTATGGGAAACCAAGTGGTACGTTACACCCAATACCTAAACCGACTGTTCCAATGGAAGTTGTGCACATTGACCACTTGGGCCCCTTCTGTAGAACCAAAAAGGGGTACCAGTATATTCTTATGGTAGTAGACTCTTTTTCAAAGTTTCTATTAGCCCGTCCATCGAGAACGATTAACTCTGTAGAAACTGTTGCTATCCTAAAAGACGTATTTAGTTTATTCGGGTTCCCCAAAAAGGTAATATCCGATAGAAATCTGGCCTTTACAAGTAGAGTTTTTAAAGAATTTTCATTAACATGTCAGTTCCATCATACATTGAACGCTATTGCATGTCCGCGGGCGAATGGGCAAGTCGAGCGATATAATCGCACCTTATTAGATGCTATGCGTACACGGAACGTGGATCCTAATATGTGGACTGAATGTATACCAGATACTGTCTGGGGTTTAAATAATACGATTAACGAAAGTCTTGGTTATCATCCTTATGAAATTATGTTCAGTCATAAAGGTAGATTGATGCCGAATCTAGGAGCGAGCGAAGAGTCTGCACCAGTTAGTGAGAAGCGTAAAAATGCTTCTAAGCGGCTAGAATTGCGGGCACAAGTTATGAAACGCACTTTTGATAAACGTCACAAGCCGGAGAAAGCTTTCAAAAAAGGGGACTTGGTCCTCTGGAAACAAGCTCCATCTGGGGGCGAAGTTAAGAATGTCAATAACAAATTGCAAGTGCTTTACTCTGGGCCTTATATTGTACAGAAAGTTCTTAATAATGGTAGATATGAAATTAAAAGTATAAAAGGTATGCGTGGCTACAAAAAATTCTCGGGCATAGTGGCCGCAGATTCACTTCGGGTTTACCGAAGTGCCCCAGCGTGCAGTGAAACTAGTAGTGACGAAGATGTGGTTACTAGGGATGACTTAATCGATTTACTGGAGAGCTAATTTGGTGTGTGCACCAATTGCGGTGCAATTGTTTCAGGATGGCCGACTGTAACGGAAGAGGAAGTGTATTGACTTGACACGGAGGCGAGGTGGGAGTGACGTGGAGGGGCGCGTTGTGGAGAGGAGAGATCAGCAGAGAGCGAAAACGGTTGATTTAAAAAAAGTAGATCAGTGCTAATTCGTTGTTAAGAGTGTTCTGTTTTAAAAGTAATAAAGAGTTTGTGATTTTTAACGGTGTATTGAAATAGAATCCTCGGCCTTCTGTAACAATAATAAAGGTGTAACAAACGTTCACGTTCATTATATTAGTAGGATATAAAACTTAAGGAGTAGGTAAAAAAAAACTACTATTTCTTAGATAACATCGCTTGGTTCTTCCAATCGCGATCTCGGAAGTAAATCTAACCTTCCCCACACCAGGTCATATTGTTGAAGAAAATAATGAAACTCTTTTATGGTCATTCCAAAAATTATATATGCCCTTAAATATATGCTCCCGCCATCCCAGAAGAGTCCCCGAAGGGGTAAGCAGAGGTGTTGTAACAACACCCACATTTCACCGAATATGCTTAAGTACCAACGTTACAGAGGGTGAGTCCATCGCCGTCGCAAGCACTATACATACGTCTATAAATTACCTCTCAGATATATGCAGGTTTCCTCACGATGTTTCCTTAACCGTGGTGTGAAATCACTGCACATAAGTTTTTAGAAAAACTCACAGGCCCTGCTAGGATTCAAACTTGCGTAGCAGACCTCACATATATTTGTACTATATTTTTAGTTTTTAGTTTTTATTTTTGACAATTGAGCATTAGAACTGTGTCCATGGGCTTATAGTTGCTTGAACAATTTATTTTGTATTTTTAAAACTGTATAATATTCTTTAAAAGAGTAATTACTGAGTTTCTTGCCAGGTTCTTCTCAGTAAAATCAACCTTCCGAACCTGGCGGTAGCATGTATAATCCTGTGTAATTGTGTCATTCTGACGATTTGAAAGTACTTTGTATGAAGTCTAATCGAATAAAGATATATTTGATTTTGATTTTTGATTTTGACCTGCTCAAACCACGGCTCTCAAACCGTTTAATAATAGCGATACATTACAAGTTCATGGTCGTACATTAACCTTTCCTGTTACAAATAACAAAATTAACCCAAATAGCAGATATAACTGCATTTCAACATCTGTGTCGTGCTCTCGAACCCAATTAAGGGCAAACAAACAAACTTATTTGGCAAAAATACTCTCACTTAGAAATGAACGAAGAATTATCTGTCTGGTTCGTAAGATCTGTCTCCTTACAAGATTTAAGAAGGTTCAAGATATTATAAGAAAATTTACTTTTTTCATATATTTATAAATATTTTTCAGCAAGGTCAAATTCAGAGCACTCGTAACCGAAGGAAGGGTATGAAGAGATGCATATTCATGCATGTGGTGCATTCATGTGGATGAACGAATGAAGTATGTAGATCGTAGCATGTGGCAAACTGTGGTCTCTGCCTACCCTCATTACTTTGTATACAAAGTAACATGTTCCTCACGCTTCGCTAGTAGAAACGATATAAAATGTCCCGTACATTTTGTATCGTGATGATATATGTCACGTGACTGATTTATGTCAATTCCATAATTTTTTTATCGTTTATACTAGTGCAAACGCAAGAGAATGTTACTTAGTCTAAGCCTACAGAGGGCTTAGTGCGAGTTTTTCACTGCCGCCGTCACAAGTCACCGCGTCGACGTAAACCAGCTTTGTATAGGATCGAAAGAGCGCCTCTGTCGGCCTAAAGATGACACTATTGTGAGCCCATACAAATCTGCATTTACGTCGCCGCGGTGACTTGTGACGACGACAGTGAAAACCTCGCACTAGGCACTCAGGACTGCCCAAGTTACGGTGTTCCATTCCAACCAACCAAGGTCTGCTCCAACCGTTCCTGGCTCCCAAACCAAATTTATTATACAGTCCTAAAGATCACTGACCGTATGGACCAAAGAATGAAAAACGAAACAAATAACCCTACTACCCTTTTCCGTAAATATTGACGTGTAACATTTCCCCTTAAATTCGTAGGGTCAAATGCCGGTCGCGATGAATAATAAAAAGGGGCAACAAACCTTTGGGAAACTCCCAGAAACTATTTACTTCATCTTTGTAATATTTCTTTCCGCGGAACCATTTTTCGGCTCGCTAAGTGGTCAGATTGGAAATTCCGAATCGTTGGGTAGAAACTTTTACAGATGATTTCCGACACACGGATAAGAAGGCTGCGAATAAGTAATGGTTGTTTACATACAAGTCTCTCACGCCTGTATTCCCCGAAAGGGTAGGCAGAGGTGTTGTAACAACAACACTCTCTATTCACTGAAGATGGTTAAGTTCCAACGTGACAGATGGTGAGTCAATTGCCGTTTCAAGCACTATACATATGTCTGTAATTCAAAGACATGCAAGAAGACATCGTAGGGAACCCTGCATGGTTTCCTCATGATGTGTTTCAGAGCGTGAAATCACTGCACATACGTTTTTAGAAAAACTCATTGGTTTAACTGATATTTGAACTTGTATCATTTGCGTTGTTGGCGACTGATCAAACCCCGAGGTAATTGCGGCTCAGCTATTTATTTTATTTATTTAACCCTATAGAACGGCTTGAAGCCACTAATGGGAAATTCATCCGCAAATTATAATTTCTCAAATTCAAATAGTGGGTCTAAAAAGTCTCGACACTATCACGCTAAGATCAATCGCAAGTTAGCGTTAGCCCACAGTAACTATTCCAAGCGGACGAAGCTAGTCTATATCTATACATCTATATCTATACATCTTCTATACAGATAAATAAATTTTAAGTGTCTGTTTGTAATACCAAAATAACAGATTTTCACTAAATGCACATGAAAGTATACACGCTACTGACACCGAAAAACCAAGTTTTAAAATTTTTCTCTGTCTGTCTGTTTGTCTGTCCGTCTGTCTGTCTGTCTGTTTGTTCCGGGTAATCTCCGAAACGGCTAGACCGATTTTAACGGGACTTTCACTGGCAGGTAGCTGATGTTTCAAGGAGTAACTTAGGCTACTTTTATTTCTTAAAAATATTAGGGATCCGGGACAATAAGGATAAAACTAAATCTACGCGGGTGAAACCGCAGGGCACAGCTAGTTTAAAATAACATTCGTAGAATTCTTTTTACTTGCATCCCAAAATTCTACTACATTATTTTTAGGATACGACATAAATTCATCTGAATTTACTTTGAAAATGCCAGATATTATATTCAAGTTAAAAGGCAAACTCGTCTGTGTGTCACATTAAAACAACCCGCAAAACAAAACCTGCAGCTATCACTCCTTAGAATGTACAATGCTATGATAAAATCAACTCTGTTTTGTCCTAGTTAGAGTTGAATATTTCGAGTCGTAGCAGGATGAACGCAAAAGTATTTATGCTACTCAAGTGAAGAAGCATAGAGTATTTTATTCCAGATCTTATAATAAAGTCTTGTATTATTAAATATTTGCTGAAGATAAATAAAACTGTAAACATGAGAAAGGTAATATGATAATAGTATTCTATCAAAGTACTGTAATGTACTTATACTATGTCCTAAATGTCATGTGTCTTGTATTTAGCGAAACCGTTTTTTTATCTACACATCTATATCTATCTATACATCTTCTATATCTATATACATATACAGATAAATAAAATTGAAGTGTCTGTTTTTAATTCCAAAATAACAGCTTTTCACTAAATGCATATGAAAGAATACACGATATTGACACTAAAAAACCAAGTTTAAAAAAAATTCTCTGTCTGTCTGTCTGTTCGTTCCGGGTAATCTCCGAATCGGCTAGACGGATTTTAACGGGATTTCACTGGTAGGTAGCTGATGATTCAAGGAGTAACTTAGGCTACTTTTATTTATTAAAAATATTAGGGTTCCGCGACAATAAGGATGAAACAAAATCTACGCGGGTGAAACCGCGGGGCACAGCTATTTAAAGTAAAAGTATAAAATTTGACCTCCTTGTAACATCAGCTATCTGCCAGTAAAATTCCGATAAAATCGGTTCAGCTGTTAGAGATTATCCAGAACAAGAGACAGACAGTTTTTTAATAAATCTATATACACGTATACACAAACCTATATACTTTCAAACTATGCATTTAGTGTAAAACCATTAATTTAAAATTACAAACCGACACTTCAATCTTATTTATGTGTAAAAAAGTATCGATTACTTACAGAATTGATGAGACTTTTAGTCTCTGCGTCACAAGTCTCTGAATTCTATTCTCAGACACGGCTTCCTCACGATGTTTTCCTTCACCATAAAGCTAATGGTGTGAAACAGCTCTTAAGCTTAGCAACCTCATTACCGCTAACTGAGGTTCATTGTGGTTGAACCCAGATCACGAACTCGGCAACTGCTAAAGTTCGTTTATTTAAAAATAGTTGACCCCCGTTCTTACTTTCGTGGGTGGCTTAATTTATAATCCCTATTTTTTTTAATAAAAGTGACCACGCATCTCCCTGGCCTTATCCCATGTATTTTTGGGGTCGCCACTTGATTCAACCCGATGTGACTGATCACCTGATTTTTATACGAAGCGACTGCCATTTGACCTTCGTAACCCCTATTTAGAGGAAAATCGGGAATCCGGGTTAAACCAGTTGTCAGACTTTCTTAGGCCTCAGACCGACCTGTAACGATTGCCAAAGATGTTAAATTGGCAACCGGGACCGACGGCTTAACGTGCTCTCCGAGGCACGGAGGGAACTCGGACGGTCACCCATCCAACTACTGGCTAGGCGTATGGTTGCTTAACTTCGCTGATCGAATCATATGCGCAATAGCAACTGTGCCACGAGCTCCTCTTAATTAAAGCGACCAAGGTACTTAAATATTTTTTAGTTGTTAAAATTAGCGCATTCAACCAAACAAGCAAAGAAACTTCAGCTTTATATTAGTATGGATACAAAGATAAATCAGGTACAGTTATAGATGGTGTAACATCCAGACAGATTAATCACGAGCTGGTAGGTACTAGGTATCTCGCTCGCTTTATTTTCTTGACTAAATGTTGAACCTAACAAATTAATCAGTCTGTTTTTGAATTTATATTTACAACTACTAAAGATAGGGGTAGCCAATCGTTCATCTGAGGTAACTTAGCTTAGGTGAACCTTGCTTAGGTCTCTAGGGGCGGCGACTCAGCTGCCCCGGGGATGTGCCCCGGCAAAGTGTGGGGGGACACCGGTGCGATCTATCAGAGTACCCGGAGTCCCCCCTGAGCACTGAGGATGGCCACCGGGGGGGTTTTAGTGAGGTAAAAATCCCACATACCCCGATCTGCCTCTCCCAGGGCGGTCGGGGACCTTTTGAAGGTTTCCCCCTCGTCAATAAAAAAAAAAAAAAAGGTGAACCTTGCTTAACTGTATTAAGCAGTTTGTGTATTAAATATATATAGTATAGACACGTCTTAGATGCGCGGGACTTTGTAAACACAACAGAGTGTGTATATATATATAAATACAGTGAAACTTGGTTAAGTGGGACCTGGATAAGTGAGAAACCTCCATAACTGGAGCTCATGCTGAGGTCCCAACACTTTGGCACTGAATTACCTCTATTAGTGGGACGAGGTAAGCCTCTATATCTGGGATTTGTTCTTTCGATTTATCATCATAGTTACCTCTATAACTGAGACAGCGAGTAAATTTTATATGCATAAACCTCTGTAACTGAGATAACATTGTTTGTTTACTCATTCTTATTCTACCCACAAATTCCACACGTAATCTATTAATGGAACCCTCTGTAAATGAGACAGATATTTATTTATACCTGTATATCTGAGACACTGGGTAAGTGGAATACCTCTTTAAGTGAAACGAGATTGCAGGTCCCTTGATGTCTCACTTAACCAGGTTTCACTGTATATATATTCTACATGGCAATGCTGCCAGCCTTCTTGGCACGATCCCGAGAGACACCGACTTGGGACAAGTTTTCTACCTTCAATTAGTTTTAAGTACTGTTCCTTGTATATATAATTAAGTTTTTATTGAATAAATTATTCCTCAATACAGAGAGACAGACAGAGAAACATGCGCACGCCGCACAGCTTACAATAGCTTACTATAGCAAAAAGTGTCGTTACAACTCTTCGTAAGAATTTTTTCCGTCTAGCCCCCTTTCACAACGCGCGATAAGGAACTTCGTTCCAAAAAACCTGTGAGTAGGTTATGCGGATGTCTCTCAAAATCTCTCAAAATCGGTCCACGTTTCGGAGCAGATATACAGACTGACAATCTTTCAATCGAGAGGTCACGTATCAAAGTACAAGACTGGGTTGCGGTTGCTTAAATTCGCCATTCGAAAAGATGTACAATAGCGACTGTACCACGAGTCACGCCACTATCAACATTGAAAATTCAGAAATATCTTTATTTGATTACACTTTTGATAAATATATATGACTAGCTGTGCCCCGCGGTTTCACCCGCGTAGATTTAGTTTCATCCTTATTGTCGCGGAACCCTTATATTTTTGATAAATAAAAGTAGCCTAAGTTACTCCTTGAAGCATCAGCTACCTACCAGTGAAAGTCCCGTTCAAATCCGTCCAGCCTTTTCAGAGATTACCCGGAACAAACAGACAGACAAACAGACAGAGAAAAATTTTAATACTTGGTTTTTTAATTTCAGTAGCGTGTATACTTTCATATACATTTAGTGAAAAACTGTTATTTTGCAGTTACAAACAGACACTTCAATTTTATTTATCTGTATGTATAGATGTATAGATTATACATGGTACCGCCGGGTTCAAAAGGTTGCTTTGAACATGGAAAGAAACTCAGTAATTACTATGTTCAGAATATTTTTACAATTTTGAGTAATACCTATAAAATAAATCTCAAAAATATAGCCCTTCATTTCAATTATACAAAAGATTGGAATATGAAAAACGACACACTCAAACAATAAACAAACTACAACAAAACAAATCACACAAACGACAAATAAATAATATTAGAAAACGATAAACATATTTCATAAACCATTCACAAGTATAAGAAAAGTTCTCAATCATCTATACAGATCTATACAGCTATATCTATACAGATAAATAAAATTGAAGTGTCTGTTTGTAATTCCAAAATAACAGCTTTTCACTAAATGCATGTGAAAGTATACACGCTACTGACACTAAAAACCAAGTTTTAAAATTTTTCTCTGTCTGTGTCTGTCTGTCTGTGTGGCACAGCTAGTAAAATAATATAGAAGACTGTTGTCCTGTGCTGTGTCCCGCGGTTTCACCCGCGTAGATTTAGTTTCATCCTTATTGTCGCGGAACCCTAATATTTTTAATAAATAAAAGCCTAAGTTACTCCATGAAACATCAGCTATCTTTCAGTGAAAGTCCCGTTAAAATCCGTCCAGCTGTTTCAGAGATTACCCGGAACAAACAGACAGACAGAGAAAAAAATTAAAACTTGGTTTTTAGTGACAGTAACGTGAATACTTTCATATGCATTTAGTTAAAAGCTGTAATTTTGGAATTACAAACAGACACTTCTATTTTATTTATCTGTATAGATGTATAGATATAGACATAGATGTATAGATGTATAGATTGTTTGTAAGTTGACGCCTTCGCAAACGGGTTTGTGAAAGCTAAGATGTACTTTTTACATAAGATTATTGTCTTTTCTGTCACGTTGGCACTTAATCATATTCGGTGAGATGTGGTTGTTGCTGCAACACCTCTGCTTACCCCTTCGGGGACCCTTCTGGGATGGCGTGAGCATATTTTTTTTTCTAAAGTACCAGTTGTCAAATATATTCTAGCACCATTTTAATATTGACAGATGATTACTATAAGGTGCACTGTCACAAAATTTCCCAATATTAGGTGCAAAACATTCTGCAATCATAACTACCTATTGCAGTAGTTAAATTCGTCTTGTACTTATTTTTCACATCTAATATCGTGCACGCTTATGCTTTTAGCAAAAAATATGGTTAATTCTGATGATATTCGAACTTTGAAGCGACTACTTAAACCACTCAGCCACCGTGACTGTGAAAACATAAAGAACGTAATAACAAAATATGTAATAAATGATTTACAGAGCACTACTAATATGGAGCGAGACATCGAAAAGGATTCCCCTTTTTATGCTAGCGAGTAACAAGTCCACAAATTCAGACCCCTGGAGGTAAATTGGAAACCTTATCTTTCATTCAAACGTACACGTGAAAGGGGGGGCAAGACGGATCAAGATATTCTGGTCGTAGTACAAGAGTCGGGTAATAAAACTTCTGTTGGCGTCGTAAATTTGGCGAGATCTATAGGCTCTGACGGTTTTATTGAGACTGGTTCTCATACGGCCTGGCCAAAGGTTGCGGTATCCAGGTCATGAAATAAAAACATACGGAAGGACGTCTTCCTACGTTGGTTAAGAGAGGTATACATAATGGGATCTTTCGTATGATATTTGGAGCTCGTACTTCCACCTTAAAGAGTGTCGCATCCAAAAAGTGTTGTGTTTTAGTGGTGGGTAAGGTCGCCAGTGCTTTACGGACGGGAGGAGTAGGAGTGTAGTCGCTTCGCTAGCAATAGTTGTCTTTCTCTTGTCAAGGTAAGCAAAGCGCAAATTCCACTTGGCGTTACATGCATTCACAAAATACTAAGGGAATTACACCAAAACGGCAAAGTATAAAGTGGATCATACCGGAATTAAAACAAATTAATTAGTCCAGCAGTGGATTAGATCAGGGGATCAGACTGCAATAACTCAAAGGCTGCAGTAGCCGCTTACCGTTATGCGGACTGTGCTGTAAGCCTTAGTAGAATAAAGGTTAACAGTCGCTTTGGAATTGGAATGGTTGTTAATTTATCTGGAGAGATTAGATACGGTACCGGATTCAATGGTGTCCGCAAGGGACATTTCAATCAGTGGTACGCAGAGGAAATGAACAATCCTCTTCATACCACTGGTAGCATGAGTTGATGGTTATACGACGAGAAAGTCTAATTATGGCTGAAACATTCAGATATGGTCAGAAACTATAACAGTTCAGATCAAAAAGTAACCCCAATGTGCAGGCCTTGCCTTCAACCTGGCCTTCTGTGTATATTTTATTAAATGTCCAGGTGTTGGGTGGCATTACGAAACCTCAATGGGGTTGTTTAGGGTTAGAGGGTGCAATTTGTAAGCGTCACGCGACTAGATTAACTATACGGTGTGACTGAAAACCCCTGGAAAATTGAGACGATTTAGATGCGTCTGTGTACATTCCGGTGCTGTAAAATTGGTCAGGACCCTAAGTATAGCTTTTAACATGTTTTAATGTTGACTATATCAATTGCTTATTTTGTATGAAGAACAAGGGGTAAAAGCGCCTCTAGCGGCAAGTGTATGAAGTTTAACGTTCCCATACAAAATGAGTAAAATAAGAAATCTCAACAGATAAAAAAATCCTCACATTGTTTTTTCTTTTTTTTTACATACTTAAGACTTAAGATTGGGAAAGTTACTAATATAATTTTCGTATAAAGCTAATCAGACTCTACACATAATTCAATAACTTAAAGTTATGTGCCTGAAGCAGTATCAAACACCATCCATGACGTTGTCTACGTGATAATTATTAGTGTCACATCATCATCATCCTGCCCTCATCCCACTTTATTCGGGATCGGTGCAATGTGTTTTTTTCTTCCATTCCGCTCTATCTGCCGTCATACCTGGTATTCACTCCCTTTCTAGTCATATCATCTCTCACATAATCCGTCCATCATTTCTTAGATCTTCCTCTCTCTATATAATCTTCCTCTCTCTTAGTAATCACCCATTCGACTATGTTTTATATTGTCCCTCCCTATGTCCTAATAACTTTGTGAAAATCCTACTAATATTATAAACGTGAAAGTTTGTAAGAATGTATGTCTTCGTGTTCTTGCCTCTGACGTCCCTCTGACGCAAAAGCTACTGAATTAATTTTGATGAAACTTTCAATAAATTCTAAGCAGAATAACGTAGCATTTTTAGCTCGTAAAAACGGTCAAGCTAGTAATTTATTAAATATAAATAGAGAGAAAACACAAACGTTGAACAAAGAAAATTAATTCAATCCTACCAAACAATACAAGACTAAGTAAAAAAAACAATGATCGCAAAGCAATGACATCAGTATTTAAACTGAATTTTTCATAACCCAACCATTAAGAACTGTATTTTTCCCAACAAAGACAAGATAATTTGGACCCAGTGTTTCAGCTATAGAGACAGTTATTGTGTAACAAAGAATCCAATCTGTTCATACATCTGCGCAGCTATTTGGGTCAAATGGAATGGTGTTCCTTAAAATGTTCCGCGTGTTGATTGTTCTAATTAAGGAGATGTCTCATTGCAAATAGAATAAATGATATTGTTGTTTCTATACAACATTAGAACACATATTCAAACTGGTGATTAGTTATAATCAAAATCTTCAATGGTGTATATTCACCCTTTCTCGTGTGTCTACATAAAGGTCGAGAAGTTTCGTACGTAATCTATACAGATAAATAAAATTGGAGTGTCTGTTTGTAATTTCAAAGTAACAGCTTTTCACTAAATGCATATGAAAGTATACACGATACAGACACTAAAAAACCAAGTTTTAAATTTTTTCTCTGTCTGTCTGTCTGTTTGTTCCGGGTAATCTCTGAAACGGCTGGACGGATTTTAACGGGACTTTCACTAGCAGGTAGCTGATGTTTCAAGGAGTAACTTAGGCTACTTTTGTTTATTAAAAATATTTGGGTTCCGCGACAATAAGGATGAAACTAAATCCACGCGGGTAAAACCGCGGGGCACAGCTAGTAGATAAATAAAATTAAAATGTCTGTTTGTAATTCCATTATAATAGCTTCTTATTACATAACTTTTATTTCTCTTTCTGTCTGTCTGTTTGTTGCGGCTAATCTCTGAATCCGACGAACTAATTTTAAATGGATTCTTACTGGCAGATACCTAATGTTATAAGGAATATAATAGATTAGGATTTTATTTTGAAAAATAGGGTTCCCCAGTTCCATGTAGACTTTACACGGGAAACTGTCGGCCGCAGCTAATCAGAAATAAGTTCTTAATATTTAAGCTCTCGGAACATTCTTGGGAATTAGCTCTGCAAAAAATTTCCAATATTCGATTATATAATGAACTAATAATTTTGTTTTTTATTATTATTGACTAAGTTATGTTGAGTGGAGCTTCGATGCCAGCAGCTTCAGCACCAGAAGAGGTTGCATAAGCTAAGGAAAAACCATCAACATTGTCTTTTATCCCTGAAGTAAATAATTTAAATAGAAGAAGTTACGACCATAATATGAAACGTAGTGGAAAATTCCAAATTGAAAAGTATTTCCTATTATACCTCTATAATTTATGATGTAAATGTTCTCCTTAACAACGTTTATGGGGAACTAATTAACAAATGTCTTGACATTGAACTAGTATTAGATATATTTGTCTGAAACAATTGATTGTCACGCATACCAGTCGACCCGCGAACTAAGAACGCGACGCTGGATTCTTGAATAGCGTTTGAGTGTAAAATATGTAAATTAATCCTAAAATTCTACATATATACCCATGTAACTTACTTAGAAAAGGTTTAATTTTGACTTATTGTTGTGTTAATCTTAATATCAAGTTTGTAATATTAATTTTAACATAATACAATAAAAAGATAAACAGGGATCCATATGGGATTAAACTGTGACCCATATTTTATAGTGATGAATCATAATTAATATTAAAATAATATTTTTAATCTTAATACGAAATTTGAATCACAGTTAATGCCTTGTTTTTTTAACAAATAAAAGTAATAAATTCAGTGTAATCTCGATCGTACTCGGATGTGAATAAGTTCTAATTCAAAATGCAGTTCTTGTGTTTATTGGTGCTAATATTTCTACTGCTCCGGACAATTGACAGTAGAGAAATGAGTGACAGTGAAAGGGCAATAAGAGCAGCTTTCATTCAAAAACTGTTGAATAAAGATAAGAATTTAGAAGGACGAATAAAGATGTTAGGAGGATCGAGTCGATATGAAGGTTACTTCATTTTAGTAATTTAAGCTTTTCTTTAAGCGACCATCTTACCCGTGACTTCACTATGGAGGCTATATCTATCTACCCTGGAATGTTGACTTTGAATACTATATGATAAAAGTAATTTTTCATATTACACCTCTAGCAAGTTTTACATCTTTTTAAATCTCTTTACAAATTAGCATCAAAAAACTAATAGGAACATTTAACTTTATTTAACTAACAGGTAATTTGATCTAAACAAGACAAATCATCATCAACCGATTATCATAACACTTTAGAAAGTTCTCGAGAACACATTTTAGAGCATATGCATTTGATTGAACCTGTATATAATTTCTCAGTCCATGCTAATGTTTGATATCTAGGTAACGTGTACATATACCATGCTGGTCGGTGGGGAGCAGTTTGTGATGACTCCTGGGACGATGCCGCAGCTCAAGTTGTGTGTAAAGTGTTCAATAGAACTGGAGTAGCTACCCATGGTGGAAAATATGGCGAAGCTACTGGTAAGCTTAAAATGACTCACAATATCACATATATTTTTTACAATAAATGGTAGGTCACTTTATATACGCTAGAAACAGGAATGGACCTAGTTTGGAGGCTTGCGGCACACCGATTTTGATTAATGATCCTCACAGTTATCCGAAAATAGGTCAAAGCTATGCTTTATAACATTTCAGCAAAATCTAAAGAATGGTTTAGACGTGAAACGATAAGAGACAGATAGACATTCCTATTAATAATATATGTTCAACTCTATGCAGAAAAATACTGGATGGATGACGTAGTATGCCAAGGTGATGAAGTATCTTTACCACAATGTATCTTCACTGGTTGGGGGTCATCTGATTGTGAAGAGAGCGAAGCAGCTGGAGTTATATGTGAAGAAGCGAAGAATGTTCCTCAAAATTTGAAAAAGCAGGGCTCAAGGCTACATGAAGTTCTGGACGTGACAAGTGCAAGCTTGCGGATTGTTGGTGGAAGCAGTAATCATGAAGGAAGAGTGGAGGTACATAAGCATTTAATTTATAGCAAAAACAATATTTATTCTGAATAGCTGTGCCCCGCAGTTTCACCCGCGTAGATTTAGTTTCATCATTATTGTCGCGGAACCCTAATATTTTTAATAAATAAAAGTATCCTAAGTTACTCCTTGATACATCAGCTACCTGCCAGTGAAAGTCCCGATAAAATCGGTTCAGCCGTTTCAGAGATTACCCGGAACAAACAGACAGATAGACAGACAGACAGACAAAAAATTTAAATTTTGGTTTTTTATTGTCAGTAGCGTGTATACTTTCGTATACATTTAGTGAAAAGCTGTTATTTTGGAATTACAAACAGACACTTCAATTTTATTTATCTGTATAGATAAAATACAAAGTTACCGGGACAAGTAGGTAGTTAACAAAACCCACTTTAGAAGATAGCTAAAAACTACAAAAAAGCTCATGCTGTCGCATAAGGGTCCCTGATGAAGTAAGTAAGTGTTATCAAACCAAAAAGTCTGTATACATATATCAAAACATCTTTATTTGATTATAATTCTTACACAAAAATTACACTGTACAGGATAATAAATGCTACTAACGGGTTCGGAAGGTTGCTTTTGCTAAAAATAACCGGCCAGAAACTCAATAATGTCTGTATGGCACGTCGCGAAAAAATCATACGCAATTAACCCCAGTTATTTCTCTGAGAGCTCAAACTCGTGAACCTAACCATAAATTAAAATTCCAGATCTACCACAAAGGCATATGGGGCAGCATATGTCCTGATGGCTGGACCTTGTACGAAGCATCATCTGTCTGCCGTCATTTGGCCCTAGGGTTCGCAGAGCAAGCATTACAGACCGACTACTTCGGAAGCTCCAGGATTGTCCTCAGCGGAGTACAGTGTGAAGGGAATGAGACCAACCTGTTCCTTTGCAGTCATCAGGAATTCGGGAACGTTGTGTGTCCTGGGGAAGTTGGTAAGAAATAATTATGAAAATTTATGTTATTTGCTTTTTGAGCCACCTGCCATAAAAACGGCACAAGTTCGCATCCTAGCGGTCTGGATTTGGAAAAACCTAAGTGCAGTGATTTGCCACCACGAACTATACGGTACTCAAAACCATCGTAGGATAAGTCTGAAACAACGAAGGACTTACCAACTCTGACGTTAGCACCTTATCATCTTTGGTGAAAAGTGAGTTAACCTCTATCACAAAAATCTGACTACCGCCTATTACTTCTACTGCATGGCGTATACACTTTTTCCCTACATATTACATTCAAAGTCCTGACTTACTTATTAAATCACAACCTAAACCATTCAAGAGTGTGTTCTTATCGTCTTCTACATTAAGAAAATGTTTATTTAAATTCCAAACCTAAGTGCATTGGGTTAGTGCATTTAATATTTTTAGGAGACATCCATCTGACTTCGCCAGACGCTGTAACTTTATTTAACTACACCTATTTGCATAGATGCAGTCGAAAAGGCAAAAACCATGACGTCAAGAAACAAAAGAGAGCAAAATCTAAATTCTATGTATTTAGAATTTAGACTTTTTGGCTTAAATAAAGTGGGTTAGCAACAGGCAGCTGACTGCGTAACATAGGAAAACAACACCGAATTGATGAATGTTATTCGAAGGTCTAGTAAGCTTTTGACATTTGAAACGGTCTAATTTCTTAAGCAAACAAAGTTTTCAACGATTTCAAAGCAGCAATGAATCGTGACTAGATTTTAGGAAATATTTGAAAGCCTTTATCTAAATAATTAAAATTACACCATACGTGCACAGTATAAATAGCTTACTAAGCAGTAGGGAATCTACGAAAAATAAAGACTTTCGTTTCATCGAGCCTAAGCGTCAAAGCTTTAAAAATTTACTCCCTTTACTATCAAAGCAATGTTGATTTGTCGATGTGAAGTTTAGAAAAATATACATATAATAGATTTTTGACGTATACGTTCAGGGCTACGACCTGACACCTCTTACCCGTATGTGCTAGTGTGTCATTTGGAGCGATTTTTTCCCAGATTCCATACTACAAAATTTTATATTTTACTGTGATACCTGCGATCACAATATCTTGTTCCATACTTTTGTAAGTAGTCGGGTTTTAGATTTTAAACTTTATTTTATTCAATTTATAACAGTAATAGAAATTAGAAGATGGATGTACCAAAACATCTGGAATTATTCCTAGCCCAGGTATTCAAATTAGCAGTAAATGCGTTAGCAAAGTCATGAATCTCAACAGATCTGTAAATTGACTTTGAAAGTGCGTGATATTGTGTTTTCTAGCGCCTAACTTGGCGCATAAATAGGAAATTCCAATTTAGCAGGACACAATGAAAACTTAGCCCCGGTGGGAGTAAATCAACGTGTGATAACGATCATTCTATTTGAGGCACCCACGCACTCCCCGATATGGAATTAACGGTGTAACAAAGCCTTATTGAAAATCTTGGATTCTGCGTTACTATTCTGCCTTGCTTCTGCCCGCAGCCAGTCAGTAACGTAACTACAGGGCCCCGGTCAGAAGAGAGTACCAACTCCCATCATATATTTTTCATTTCACCCGACTAGATTTAGTTTCATGCTTCATGTCGCGGAACCTTAATATTTAAAAAAAAATGTAGCCTATGTTACTCCTTGAAACATCAGCTACTTGCCAGCGAAAGTCCCGTTAAAATCGGTCCAGCTGTTTCGGAGATTACCCGGAACGAACAGACGGACAGACAGAGAATAAATTTAAAAATTGATGTTTTAATGTCTGTACAGTGTATACTTTAATATCCAATTAGTGAAATACTGTTATTTTGGAATTACAAACAGACACTTCAATTTTATTTATCTGTATGTATATGTATAGATGTTATAGTTTTACGCAAAATTTTATCTATAATGATGTCACTAACAATTTTGGGGGGTGCATCCGATAATTTTGCCACGGGCCTCGCAGGTATGGTTACGTCACTGTGGCAATAAATACTACGAACCCTTCACTCTCTTAATTGGCCAAAACGTAATTACGTCAACAATTCGATGACACATGAACATGTACATCGCACAACATATCAATTCGATAATGTATAAAAAGTCCGTAATATTTTTTTTTCTATTTTTCTTTTAGTTTTCATATTTTTTGAGACATTTTAGTTTTTATAATTTATATTTACAAGGAAAATAAGCATTGTACCAAATACGAAACGCAAATCTTAAACTTAGCAAAGAAAGTAAGGCGATCTTAATACGCGCTTTTCAAAATTATCATAGTTGATCCCCAGTTTCACTTTATTCGCATTTCATTCATCAATAAGGTATCTGTGGTCCTTCTTGTTGCAAATACTCTTTGAATACAACACAATTGGTACGAAGGGCCCAGTATAAACAAAGATACTACAAGCAGTACGAATGCCAAGAACAAATCGTTTAAACTGACACACTCAACAGAGGGCTTAGTGCGAGTTTTCTTAAAATCGTCGTCGTCGTCGTCTCAAGTCATCGCGTCGACGTAAACGCAGATTTGTATGGGCTCACAATAGTGTCATCTTTAGGCCGACAGAGGCGCTGTTCCGATCCTATACAAATCTGCGTTAACTTTGACGCGGTGACTTGTGACGGTGGCAGTGAAAAACTCGCACTAGGCACTCTGATGCACGTAAACACAAAAAGGGGTGTCGCGTTCTGACCGATTGCATATACATGATTTACAGACATATTTTTAAACTTAATATCAACTAACTGACTTTGACAATTAATAAATGAGTAAATTTTAAAAGAGCGGTGGTGTGGTGTCCGTGGTTTTTATTTAGTTGACGCATGTTCGAATCCCAGCGACCTGTACCTATGAGTTTTTCTAAAAACTTATGAACAGTGATTTCACACCACGTGCTTAACGGTGCCTGAGACGGCGATAGACTCACCATCAGTCACGTTGGCACTTAATCATCTTTGGTGAAATGTGAGTGCTGTTATTACAACACCTGACTTTCTGGGTATTGCAGGCGTGAGCATATGTTTGTATGTATATTTTAAAAGCTTTAAGAATGACAACCCTCACAATGAATAGAGCAACCGTTCTTATTCAAAAACTAGCTGTGCCCTGCTTTGCGGTTTCACCCGCGTAGGCTTAATTTGCTATCTGATAGTTAAAGTCGGTCCAGCAGTTGCGGCGATTAACGGAACAAACATACAGAAAGAATGAATTTTTTTTTAAATATTGTTTATTCATGTCTTTACCGTAAATATTTCCGTATGCATTAAGTGAAAAGCTGTTATTTTGGAATTACAAACCGAGACTTCAATTTTATTTATTTGTATAGATATAGATGTATAGATCTCATACTGCATAGTAAGATTATATTTATACTGTGCTAAGGGTCAATAGCTAGGTTCGTATTGAATATCAGTTCCAAGAACATAACTAATATTAAGGTAACTCACCTTTGCGTGAAACTTTAGCAATAAGACCGACTAGGGAGAGTTTCCCTTGCTCCAAGTCTGTTTGCCATGTCATGACGTCATCAGTTTCACAGAGCGATATAATTGAATGTTTTAGATATGTCCTATGGATTGCAAATGGGGTAGAGAGCTGTGTGTTTGTAAAATATAATAGCACTGTTTATACGGCAGTGGAGTTTACTAAAATCTATACTCTATACAGATAAATAAAATTGAAGTGTCTGTTTGTAATTCCAAAATAACAACTTTTTACTAAATGCATATGAATGTATACACGCTACTGACACTAAAAATACAAGTTTTAATTTTTTTCTCTGTCTATCTGTCCGTCTGTCTGTCTATCTGTCTGTCTGTCTGTTTGTTCCGGGTAATCTCTGAAACAGCTGGACCGATTTTAACGGGACTTTCAATGGCAGATAGCTGGCATTTCAAGGAGTAACTTAGGTTAATTTTATTTATTAAAAATATTAGGGTTCCGCGACAATAAAGATGAATCTAGGCACAGCTAGTAACCAAATATATTACAATAGATTATGTTATGTTAATTGTAAAACCGTGATTACTTATTGCAATGATAGTTCAGTTATGCGACAGTGACAAATGTATACACGTCATATTGTATACTAGCTGTGCCCTGCGGTTTCACCCGCGTACAATTAGTTTCATCCTTATTGTCGCGGAACCATAATATTTTTAATAAATAAAAGTAGCCTAAGTTACTCCTTGAAACATCATGTACCTACCAGTGAAAGTTCCGTTAAAATCCGTCCAGCCGTTTCAGAGATTACCCGGAACAAACAGACAGACAGAGAGAGAAAATTTTAAAACTTGGATTTTCATTGTCAGTAGCGTGTATACTTTCATATGCATTTAGTGAAAAGCTGTTAGTTTGGAATTACAAACAGACACTTCGATTTTATTTATCTTTATAGATGTATAGATACACGACTGCTGTAACCCTACGTCCACCACGGCTCTTAAATTAAGAAATTATACTAGGAATCATTAACATATTGCCAAAAGATTGCGCTTAACGACCCGCGTATCCATTATCTATTTGTGTAAGCATTGCTTATTTTATATTATAATACGATTTTTTCCTCGTTGGACTAGTGATTGCAAACGTTACTTACGGAACACGAAGACATGGTCGGACAAAGTGTTATTAGGTTTTTCCATTAATTGTTATATCCCAGTAGCAGCCCGGGGTCTGGATTAGTGCCCGGTAAATGGCAAGAGACGCGCCTCCTATTCATTTCCTTGTCTGCCCCTTTACGAAATAAAGACATGAGCATAATATGTAGGTAATTTTTATTTCGCGTACAATTTTTTCAATATCATATCTGCCATAGGCTAAGTGACCAAATTTGAAAACTTGGTTAAATATATCCTTAAATTAGCTGAATTCACGCGGTTTCACCTGCGTAGTTCCCGTTCCCGCGGGAGTACGGGGATAAAGTATAGTAATTGTTACTCACGGATGATGTAGCTATCCATTACTGAAAGAATTTTCAAGATCGGTCGAGTAATGTCGGAGCCTATTCAATACAAACAAACAAAGAAATCTTTCCTCTTTATAATCTTATATATAAAAATGAATCCCCATTTCCCTTGGTCACGGCATTACGCCTAAACGGCTGGATGGATTTAAACGGGACTTTCACTGGCAGATAGCTGATGTTTCAAGGAGTGTTTAGGCTAATTTTATTTAAAAAAAAACAGCATGAAACTAAATCTACGCGGGTGAAACCGGGGCACAGCTAGTAATAATTATTAAAGTATAGATAACTATTTTATCCGAAAATACTTATATTCCATAGAACACAGAATCATACATATCATAAAATGCTCAGGCCTGTATCCCATGTAGTAGGTTATTTTAAAGAAAAAGTATTAATACTTACATTACGTACAAGCTTTGCCCCGTTTCATGTGCCCTGTTTCACCTGCGTAGATTTAGTTTCATACTTCATGTCGCGGAACCCTAATATTTAAAATAAATAAAAGTAGCTTAAGTTACTCCTTGAAACATCAGCTACATGCCAGTGAAAGTCCCGTTAAAATCGGTCCAGCCGTTTCAGAGATTACCCGGATGAAACAGACAGACAAACAGACAGAGAAAAAATTTAAAACTCGGTATTTTAGTGTCAGTAGCATGTATACTTTCATATGCATTTAGTGAAAAGCTGTTATTTTGGAATTACAAAGAGACACTTCAATTTTATTTATCTGTATATATTTACGGCACGCTTATTTTCGTTACTTTGACACCTCTAACACTAAGCATATAATACAATTTGGAGGATGGTAGAACAGTGTGTATATATCAAATAATGGACAAAATTACATTCCCAGGTCACGTAGCGGCAGTCATTTGCACTCGCCGACTAGCAGATTTAGCGCTGGACACAACAGCCATACAAACAACTGCCCATCTGCAAGACGTGCCGATGTATCTACTGCAGTGTGCTATGGAAGAGAATTGCTTAAGCAAATCGGCTTATGAGGTTAGTAGAATAGTCTATACAGATAAATAAAATTGAAGTGTCTGTTTGTAATTCTAAAATAACAGCTTTTCACTAAATGCATATGAAAGTATACACGGTACAAACACAAAAAAACCAAATTTTAAAATTTTTCTCTGTCTGTCCGTCTGTCTGTCTGTCTGTTTGTTCCGGGTAATCTCTGAAAAGGATGGACCGATTTTAACGGGACTTTAGCTGGCAGGTAGCTGATGTTTCAAGGAGTAACTTAGGCTACTTTTATTTATTAAAAATATTAGGGTACCGCGACAATAAGGAAGAAACTAAATCTACGCGGGTGAAACCGCGGGGTACAGCTAGTTATTTAATATGAGCCGTGGGTTGAAGCCAGCGCAAGCGGCGCAAGTTTGAATCCCAGTGGTCTGTGCCAATGAGCTTTTCTAAAATCTAATTGCAGTGATTTCACGGTGAAGGAAACCATCGTGAGGAACCCTGTCTGTGTAGAAATTCAATGTTATCACTTTTTTCTTCAGTGAGTATTATAACACCTCCGCCCACAACTTCGGACCTTCTGGGAAGGCTTAAGTAATTCAAAACTAAATCCATCTTAAATTTAAGTGTCCTGTAACCCAAGTATCAAGTTTTCACATGTTTTTTCGTAGACGATAGAGCCTGCGTATTTTTATCATTTGGCATGTGAACGTTAAAAAGCGCCCCAAGTGGCGAGTGTAAGAAGTTTTACGTCTGCATACAAAAAACTTGGGGCACTGTTCGCAAAATAGTAGTTTATTGAGGTCGCAAGAAATAAAGTTCTATGGTGAGATTTAAAGTCCCAACTACTTTTATGATAAAACCTAAAAAACGAGTATAATCCATAAGCAACCATATACTTAATGTAAGTCTGTCACAGATTCAAAGGACGAACCCATCCTGGCAGTTCGAGACACGGCGTTTGCTTCGCTTCACCGCATCCTCACTAAACATCGGTAATGAGGAGTTCAGGCCTTATTTGCCCAAACATTTGTGGCAATGGCATCTGTGCCACATGTAAGTACTTAAAACATAGCCAATATTGGTTCACAAATACACTAATAAGTTAAGGTAGGGCAAAATAGGATCTTCTTTTTGATATCCGGCACTAGCCGACAGGGGACTGTGTCTCGATAACCGAAGATCTGAGACAAATAATGCTACCTTTAAAGTGTTCTGTTTCTGTGGTGAGTAAACTCAGGTCACCAGTGCTCTATATGGTGGCAGTGACCAAAGGCTTTACGGTACCTATTGGATTGACACTTTATTGACTTTGCATTACATTTGTAGTGACTCCATTGAGACACTGTAGGTGTTGGACACCATCATAAGCTTCCGTACTGGTACTTACCCCAGTGATGCCCATGGCATTGGCTTTACCCTACTTACCATGAGATGGGCCGTATGCTTGTTTGTCACCCTAGTTGTTTGAAAAAACCCTCTCATCATCAGGTGGACTATTAGCATGATTGCCTCTTTTGAAGAAAAGTTATTCCTATTATACTTTTCATTGTACGATTCCATTTTTGGGGTATACACAAGTGTGAGAATCATTAAATTTTCTAGGCATTACCACAGTATGGAAGTGTTTGCGACGTTCGACGTGTTAGACGCGAATGGTATACGGGTGGCTGAGGGGCACAAGGCCTCATTCTGCCTAGAAGATAATACTTGCCTGCCTGGAGTGGAGAGGAAATACTCTTGCAAGAATTATGGTGATCAAGGTAGGAAACTGATTAGGGAAATTTCTAAGACTTGGCGGTAAGGACTTCAAATACGCGCTTTTTTATGTTGGTTTCACCTACTTCAAATGAAAAGGTAAGGATAGGGTGCTCCTTTTTCAAATGTTAATCTTTCGCACGTGGCACTGATGAGTTTTTCATAAAACTTTAAGTGCAAGAATGTCATATCGCGAATCATCGTGAGGAAATCTGCATACGTTTAAGAAGAAACTAGGGGATATATAGGGACTGAGCCAATGGACTCAACCATCTGTCAAGACTCACTTAATCACCTATCATCTTCATTGGAAAGTATTAAAGAGCTCTCCAAACGCCTTGTTGACGTCTCTATGAACATAATACGTAAGTGCATCCATATTTGCAGGTATATCAGTGAACTGCTCGGATGTGTACCAATACAACATCGACTGCCAATGGGTGGATGTTACTGATGTCACTCCAGGGGATTACAAGTTCAAGGTAAGATTGTATCCCAGTAAAAAACCAGGGGCATACTAGCTTTCACATCTGAGAAGCAATTCGAAGACTATTAGAGACCGAAACGGCGATGGAGTCACCATTTGTCGCGTTGGCACCTGAGCGCCTAGTGCGAGTTTTTCACTGCCGCCGTCACAAAGCACCCGTCAACGTAAACGTAGATTTGTATAGGATCGGAACAGCGCCTCTATCGGCCTAAAGATGACACTATTGTGAGCCCATACAAATCTGCGTTTACGTCGACGCGATTACTTGTGACGGCGATTTTAAGATAACTCGCACTAGGCACTCTGAACGCACTCCTTCGGGAACCTTTCTTTATCTCAATATTTCGTTCCAGGTATCAGTAAACCCTCATGCTCGAGTGGCCGAGCAGTGGTACCACAACAATGCAGCCTCGTGTCAGCTCAGGCTGACTGACACCTACGCAGCGGTGTTTGGGTGTATTCTAGAAAGACCTTAGAACATAGATCATATTATTATATAATTTCAACTATGTATAGCAAGATAGATGATATTGTAACAATAGCTATGTTTAATATGTTCATAGTATATAATATGTTTTGAATTTGAGTAGAAAAGAAACTGCCAGACTCGGAAGACATGGAGTGCAAGCGACTCAAGTTCGAATCCCAGCGGCCTGCACCAATGAGTTTTCTAAAGACTTTTTAGTGCAGTAATTTCACTACACGTGCTCAATGAAGGAAAGTATCGTGAAGAATCCTGCATGTGTACTTATTTATCTTATTATAAAATATTATTTATTTATTTAAAAAACTTTCTGCATTATAAACTATGCACAGGTCTTAATGCCTTAGGAATTCTCTACGAGTCAACATTTGTGTGATGCAGAGATGTATATTTTAAAGTTTATTTGTTACCTAAAACTACTAAGATATACTCATTATTAAAACAATTATGACAAAAAATACTTTGTTATTCATATTTTACATAATACACTCATAATAAATTAAACTACTTATTATGTAGGCATTGCATTAATGTGTGAGATGAGATAGTGTTGATGGGTTTCCTTGTTGTGACATGTCTACATAGTTAGTATATTGTAGCTTGCTACAGGGACGTTCTAACTGGACTGTCTGAAATCATTATTATGTAAATCTTGCATAAGAATTGATTAACTATTAACATTTTACGGCACCCCACGTATTGAAACATTTTATTGATTATGTTTCATCCTTACTGTCGCGGAACCCTAATATTTTTCATTAAGGTAGCCTTTGTTACTCCTTGAAACATCAGCTACCTGACAGTGAAAGTCCTGTTAAAATCGGCCCAGCCGTTTCAGAGATTACCCGGAACAAACTGACAGACAGAGAAACAAATTTAAAACTTGGTATTAAAACTTAATTTTTTAGTGTCAGTAGCGTGTATACTTTCATATGCATTTAGTGATAAACTCTTATTTTGGAATTAATACTTTAATATAAGTGGCGAAATTTGAGTGTAGAACTTATAGTAATAAGTACAATTATATTCCCTTTAATATAATATAATAATTAGATAATTTTATGAATAAAATTTTATATATATATATGGCGCTAGGTGAATAAAAACATGCGCAGTATTCCTACTCATAACTCGTGATGGCGCCTTGGGTCCAACCATGAGCGCTTATTGCAATGATAGTTCAGCTGTGTGACAGTGACAGATGTATACACGTCATATACATCTGTCTCATAATATGGGTCAAACGATGATCGTAATAAGAGCTCATGATAGATACCCTGTACGCAATTAAATTTCAAAAACTTACTCACAAAATCTATTTTAATTTTACACTTTATCGATTACAAGATATAACACTATCCCATTTGCTTAATATTAAGTGCATCTACAAAAATAAAAAATTAATTAATATTTTTTTAATAAACGTGTATTATTCCATACAAAACTCAATGCAATATATTTGAAAAACCATAGTAGAAAAAACTCAGTTGTCTAAGAGCCATGTGAGCTGTCATTCATCAAACAACAAAACAATTTATGCTATAACGGACTCCTGCACTTATAACAACGTACTACCCTCAGTTCTTAAAAAAAACTTCGAATGTCGCGCGGGCCTTCACGTTGAGCAATTAAATTAAACTTGCTAGTAAAGTGTTTAGTGATAATTCGTTTTGTGATAGTGTCTGTGTGTTGTGTTATTCCTTGGATGCAGAATAGACCCCGGTAAGTACGCATGCGCATGATATTATATTACTACATGTCGGGAAGTTTAAAACGTCGTACGATTGATTACCTGGGGCCTTACCATGAGCTCTTATTGCCATGATAGTTTCACTCATTTATGAGGCAGATGTATGTGACGTGCATACATCTGTCACTGTCGCACAACTGAATTATCATTGCAATAAGAGCTCATGGTTGGCCCCTGGTAGGCCTAGACAAAGTGACATTCTCTCGCGCTTGCGCTAATAAAAACGATTAAAATGTATGGACATGACATAAATCAGTCACGTGACATATGTCGTTCCGATACATTTTGTATCGTTTCTAATAGCGAAGTATGAGGATAATTTGACTTTTTCTACAGGCCCTTCGTGTAAATGCATTAGATTTCTTTAAAATATGTCAAATAGGTATCTACTTCAATTCTAAAACCTATCAAGCCGCTTAGGTTATTTAGGTACCTACTAAGAGTACTTTGCAGATATTGAGTACCTACCTAAATTGAGTTTATTTGAGGGCTAAAGCAGACATCAACTATTTACTTTTGTCGAAATTTGAATGCGAAATACGTTTTTTTTACTTTGAATTTAGAATCTCATAATTTTTGAGTTGACTAAAAACAGACGAAGGTCATAGCTGTTTAAAAAAAATAGGAACTTGTCATCATCATCTCCCTGGCCTTATCCCATACATTGTTGGGGTCGGCACTTAATTCAATCCGATGTGGCTCCATGTTAGTCGCAATCAACTTATTGACTCCTTGTCCGTTATGTGCGCCTGGTACTTCGTGTACCATATCATCATCTCCCTGGCCTTATCCCATACATTGTTGGGGTCGGCACTTGATTCAACCCGATGTGACTGATCACCTGATTTTCATACGAAGCGACTGCCATCTGACCTTCGCAACCCCATTTAGGAGGAAAATCTGTGATCTGGGTAAAACCAGCTGTCAGATTATTTTAGGCCTCCGACTGACCTGTTACGATTGCCAAAGATGTTATATTGGCAACCGGGACCGACGGCTTAACGTGCTCTCCAAGGCACGGAGGGAACTCGGGCGGTCACCCATCCAACTACTAGGCGTATGGTTGCTTAACTTCGCTGATCGAATCATATGCGCAATAGCAACTGTGCCACGAGCTCCTCAAATAGGAACTGGTATTCATACAAAATAAAAAAAAGTAGTTATTTCATAGGTTTTATTCCTAACTTAAACATTATTATCACAATGTTTTGACAGAAATTATTCACCACAGAATTGATGACAATAATCTTATAAATAATCCCATTATATTCATTGCATTAACTACTAAATACAGACATTATACCTATTAACACAAATACCCGAATACAAATACAATATACACGTATTAATATGTATGCAATTAAAAATAAGTACGTCCAGTCGGTAACTTTTCGTATTTTATTAGATTTTTTATTCATAACGTATGTCTAATTCTAATCTCTGAAAAATGGTAAATAAAACTACGAATGTGAGACGGGACACGAACCCACGACCTCTGCAAACCGTGCAGTTGCTCTTCCAACTGAGCTACTCGTAATCCTATTATTATGATTATGAGCCTGTAGTGTCCCACTGCTGGGCAGAGGCCTCCCTTCCACTTTTCCAACTTTCTCTGTCCTCAGCAGTCCTCTCGCAATCGGTCCTGAAATCATTAGGCTCATCCCGCCATCTCCTCCGAGGCCTGCCGCGCTGTCGTTTCCTGCCAGTTGGGGTCCATTTTGTAATGGTACTCGCCCATAGCTCATCCGACATGCGGCAGACATGGCCAGCCTTCTAATCATACCCCATGCGAAATAAAAATTCGACGCAGGTTTGCAGAGGTCGTGGGTTCGAGTCCCGCCTCGTGTTCGTATTTTTCTTTACCATTTTTCGTATTATATAAAACGGTCTTGTACTGAAACTTCATTCAAAAAAATTATTTCGGCATATGAAATTGTTTTTGGACATCATAAATCTGTCAAAAAAGTAGCACTTAAACCGTTGGTCAGAGACAGACCACATGGATGAAAAAATTCTTATTTTTGACAATAATTTACGATGAAATCACAAATATAACTGATTTTGAGAAAAATATTTTTTACCCAAGTCCAACTCCATAGCGCCCCTAAAGCTACACAATCTTAAAAAGGATTTTTGCTAAAAATTTGAGTGACGTATCAGTTTAAAGCCTAACTTATGTACTAAAGTCATGTTTTCATTCGCTATGATCTAGTTTGTGAGCGTTTAAAACATTGTCGTAATTAAACTTACCTACATGAGCAAATTAAAGAGTGACGTTATGACTCCTATATTATGTAAAATAAACTTATTCTAATGAATTTTTGAATAGATTATACATTAACCTTCCTTTTCCACTATCACCAACAGAACAATTTAGAATTGATACTTAACAAAAAAAATCCAATCTCATTAATATTATAAAATCACACCCTGAACCATAGTCTAGAAAAACAATTAAGAAGTCCCATAAGAGGAGTACCATTACATAGTCAGAATATAAAGAAAACTAAAACTACTGTGTCAATATGAAAAAAATATTGTTACTAGTAACCCTTCTCTTTTTTTTATTTACAATATGAGCGAGAAAGAAGTTTTTACAATTTGATTATAGAATGTCACTTTAAACCTAAATTTTATTTTTATTTTAGTTGTCAAAATATGGACGAGAAATAAAAATTGATTACAGTTCTAAATTTAAACTTTGCACTAGTTAAAAACAGCCAGTTTGTTGACAATGGGCGTTAAGGATCACCCCTTCTTAAATTTAAGGAGAAGGATGCTTATAGTTAAGTACACGAATATCCATATTGATGTTGAGATGAAGCCAGAGTATACGGTTGGTACTGCGATAGACCAACCTCTTTGGAGCATTGACCTTAAGGATTCTGTGGATTTCGTTAAGGGCAGGAAGTAGCTGACCCATTGTAGGGCGATGTGCATGCCTGTGGAAGAAAATACAAATCTATACAGATAAATAAAATTTAAGTGTCTGTTTGTAATTCCAAAATAACAGCTTTTCACTAAATGCATATGAAAGTATACACGATACTGACACCAAAAAACCAAGTTTACATTTTTTCTCTGTCTGTCTGTCTGTCTGTTTGTTCCGGGTAATCTCTGAAACGGCTGGACGGATTTTAACGGGACTTTCACTGATAGGTAGCTAATGTTTCAAGGAGCAACTTAGGCTACTTTTATTATTTATAAATATTAGGGTACTGCGACAATAAGGAAGAAACTATATCTACGCGGGTGAAACCGCGGGGCACAGCTAGTGAGAAATAAAAAAAAAAGTCATGCAAGAAATATTTGTCGCATTATAGTTTTTAACACAAAGTCGAATATGTCTTTAAGATGCAATATTTATTTCAAACTAGTGACTCGCCCTCGCTTCACTTCGATCTACATATTTTTAAGACTATCAGCAATATGTTGACTTATCGATACTATCTTTAAGTATAATATTATTTTTTAAGCTAAAAGACCCATCGGAGCTTAACTTCATTATGTTAGTGAAAACCGTTTCAAAATCAATAACATAGTTTAGAAGATTGATGCGCTCATACAGACAAAATATTGTAAGGAAATGCCAACTTCATTTCAAAATTAAGATCGTAATACACAGACGAAAATACTTTTTCATCTTAACATTAATCTAGGAAGTTAAGTACTTCTTACGAGACATTGTATTTATTTAAATTCTGGGTGCAAATGAAGTGAGCGAAACACGATCGCACCGACCCCTAATAAAATGGGCTAAGGGATGATGATGATGGTGATGAAGTTAATTAAACTATTCTTACCCTCAACTGGCCAGATGATGCCACATAGCAACACCATGGGAAGGAAGGATCCCAAAGCTAGGTAGGTAGCCGTCCTGTCGGTGTCACAGATGCAAGCCACTACAAAACCTGAAAATTATACAAATATCATAGTCATAAGGTTTATATTCCAACGCAGGGATAAAAAGATTTCAGATACATATTTTCAACCTCCATTTAACCCCCTCAGGAATGAAATTTCGGAAACACCTTGCTGAATGAAGGTAAACCAAGAACACACCTTCCAAATTTCGTGTCTGTAGGACCATCGGGTTAGGTTGAGTGTTGATATACGTATCCATTGATTTATATTTATATATAAGTCCTATTCGTACCAATCCCTACAAATATACGTAGGTATTATATTAATAGAATGTACAAGATTCCTGGCTGTGATCCTTGTCAGTTCTTCTCTTCTTCTAGTTTCTGATACGGAGGTAATTTTTCGACGCTCATGAACGCCTTACCAGGGCACAAACTGATTAAATTTTAGCAGCGTTTCTCCACTCGCTCATAGATGGCGCTACTCATTAACAAATGCGAAGTTTGAGTACAAATACATAAGAACCTAAATCGTGCCATAGGAGTTTTCAAGCGCATTGCAGTATATATACAAGTTTCCAACTAGAACAGTTGGAGCCGGTGTTCCCCTGGAATGACACCCGCCTGGTTGAAAGATCTTCCCTTTACACCACAAAATCATTTCATTTGCCTACCCTTTCAGGAAATTTAGGCGGGAGCATGATGTATGTATTATAATGCATACGAAAACACTTTCAACGACCGAGTCGTTACGATATCATAAAGTTTCACTTGACGTGAATCAGTTCTGTCAAACTTACCAAAGGTCATTCCGCAGAGACCAATCATGAGGGTCAGGAACACCACGTATCCCAAGGGACCTCGCATTGTGAGACCAAAGCCCACGAACCCGATCAGCAGTACCGTCCCCGTTTGGGCTATCATCACCAACATCTGTACCGTCACGTGCGAGAATAGGATCTCCGTGCCTGGAAATAGAAGTTGTTATTGCTTGACAATATTTATGGAATAATAAATGTATATCATAATCTTCTTTAGGTTTAGTTGTGTCAAGAATTGCATTCATATTGGCGGAATCCGCTGTCAAGTTTCGGATTTTTAACACATCTGCAGCCATTTTTTTAATTTTTTTACCTTATTGTAAAAATTATTCTTATTCGTCATCTACACTATTTGTAAAGAGGAATTATTTGATTGTTTTTTTTGTTTGTTGGCATTGAAAAGGCTCCGAAACTGCTTGACCGGTTTTGTAAATTCTTTCAGCAATGGATAGCCACATCATCAGCGAGTAAGATAGGCTATATTTTATCCCCGTAATCCCACGAAAATGAGAACTACGCGGGTAAAACCGCGTGACGTCCGCTAGTTCATAATAATTAAAATAAACCAAACACACAGACATTTTTTTATGCATGTCTCGAATACATATACTTTCATATGCATTTAGTGAAAAGCTGTTATTTTGGATTTACAAACAGACACTTCAATTTAATTTATCTAAATAGGTAAAAGAAATCGTAAACTTCCTCAAAAAACCCCAAAGTCGACATTTTAAAATAGCCAATTAAAATTCAACCGTAAAAAGCGTGTTAATTTTTGTCCCCCGACTTCCAATATCGGTTTAACTGGGGATGAAAATGTAATTAGCGTAACGAAGTGTAATTAAGAGGCTTTACCTAGATTAACAAAGGGTTATTGCTATACTCATTTCATACTAATTCGGTGAGAAATCATACAAATGAAATCCAAAATAAATGTACACAGATAAATAAAATTGAAATGTCTGTTTGTTTTTTCCAACATCACCAGCTTTTCACTAAATACATAATGAAAGTATATACGACTCATACATTAAAAAAAAAAAAACTGTCTACTTGTCCGTCTGTATATCTGTTTGTCCCGATTATTCTCTGAAACGGCTGGACTGATTTTAACAAGGCCTAACCATGAGCTCTTATTTCAATGATATTGCAGGTGTGTGACAGGGACAGATGTATACACGTGAAATACATCTGTCTCTTAGTAAGAGTAAAACTATCATGCCAATAAGAGCCCATAGTAAGCTACATCAGCTACCTGTCAGTGAAAGTCCCGTTAAAATCCGTGCAGCCGTTTCAGAGATTACCCGGAACAAACAGACAGACAGACATTTTAAAACTTGGTTTTTTAGTGTCAGTAGCGTGTATACTTTCATATGCATTTAGTGAAAAGCTGTTATTTTGGTATTCCAAACAGACACTTCAAATTTATTTATCTGTATATAGATGAATAGTAAAAATGTTAAGGGGTTTTTGATGTATTTTCAAATTGATATGTACACACACAGAAGGAAAGAGAGGAAGAGGAAGACGTCATGTCATGACGTATAGGGAGGTCAAGGAGATAGCACTTGATAGAGACGAATGGAAGATATTGCATCGGTTACAAGCGTCACAACTCTTAAATGTATGATGATGACTCACTCACATACTGTACTGTACATTTCAGCTTCATATGTACACAAATATAAAGCTGGAGTCAGCCGATTCTGTCTTTTCTGATATGTGCAATATTTATCGCCGGATACTCTAGTTTTTTTTAAATACCTGTTATTCCCGAAACTAGAGACCGCTCCAGAATCCCCTCGTTCCTCTCAGCCAACATGGCGCCAGATGTCAGTGCAACGGCTAAGAAGAAGATGATTCTGTGAAAGAGATTTTCTTTAAAAGTACTTGCTTAAAATCTAAGAACGTTAGTAATATCTATGCTCACGTTACTTATATCACATCCACATTTATCCAGTTAAGTATGTTTAAGATCCATGTCCCTAATAAGGTGCTAGTCTATTGTCATTAACCTAGTACTAGCTAATCTAGACTCCGGGTCGTTACTCGGGAATTACAATAAATTGTTGTGAATTTTATTAAGTTTTTTTACTAAAATTATTCATAAACTAGCTGTGCCCCGCGGTTTCACCCGCGTAGATTTAGTTTCGTGCTTCATGTCGCGGAACCCTAATATTTTTAATAAATAAAAGTAGCCTAAGTTACTCCTTGAAACATTAGCTGATGTCAGTGAAAGTCCCGTTAAAATCAGTCCAGCCGTTTCAGAGATTACCCGGAACAAACAGACAGACAGACAGACGGACAGACAGGCAGAGAAAAAATTTAATACTTGGTTCTTTAGTGCCAGTAGCGTGTATACTTTCATATGCATGTAGTAAAAAGCTGTTATTTTGGTGTTACAAACAGACACTTAAATTTTATTTATCCGTGGAGATGTTTTCTTCGGTAGTTGTAACGAATTCGTAAATATCAATAAAACTTTCAATAACAATATTATATTTACACAAAACAATAGCAACAAGAAGATTTACAAGACTAATATGATTGAATTCGATAGCCATATACAAAGGTGAAGAAAAAACAAAAGATTTCAAACTTTTTCTTATTCTTAATTATTAATTGTAGAAGGCCAGCAGCCCTATCATGACCTCAAATTGCCATGATAGTTTAACTCTTATTATGAGACAGATGTATATGACGTGTATAAGTCTGTCACTATCACACAGTGGAACTATGATGGCAATAACAGCTTATGGTAAGGCCCCTGACCTTTAATTTTACAATAAATTAAACAGTTCTCAATTTTATTTTGTAGATTTTTTCGATAATCGAATACTCAAAACTATTCGAATAACTACGAACTGTCAAAACGCTTTCCCAACCGAAGTATAGCTGAAGAAACTTACACATAAGAACATGCTCAAACTAGGTGAAAGCATGTAACATCTTATAATGCCCGATAACTTCTCAAAGAACAAAAGGTAAACTTTCGCAAAAGGATAACGGTTTCTTTCATAATAGTTGCCAGTTCGCAGGATTACAACTAACTAGTTTTATTGTTATCGGAACGAGAAATTGTGGAGAAAGAAAATATTCAGAAAGTTCCAAGGGTAAGTATTCAAAGAATAAAATGGGGAAAGGAATATATCATTTCAAATACATTTTATGCAGACGCCCGTGGCCTAGATACTCAGATTCATATTAAAGAGGAGATATTATATAACAGAGATTGTTCTCAATCAGCCAGTCAGCATTGCTATTCTCTTTGGTGGCAACAAAGAGTATAGATAGCCAATCTTAGACAAAGTGACATTCTCTCGCGCTTGCGTTAATAGAAACGATAAAAAATGTATAGAAATTACATAAAACAGTCACGTGGCATATATCATTCGCGTAATTTTTTTATCGTTTCTACTGGCGAAGCGTGAGGATAATGTTACTTTGTCTACAGGCCCTGATGGTAAGTATTTATCTTGCTTGCAACACTAAAGGCATTACTTGCGTCTACCCTGTAATAATCTTTTCACGACAAAATCATGTCAGTTTTCAGCGTAGACTTAATTCCACCGGGAACTTTAATTCGCGGAATACTATTATTTTTTTTCAAAATTTAGTTGAATGTGTTACTCCGTGTAACGTCAGCTATCTGCCAGCGAAAGTCTCGTTATAATCGATCCTGCCGTTTCAGATATCAGCCGGAACAAACAAACAGACAGAGAAAATATATTTTTTCTTCTTTCAGTATCTATAGGCATACTTTTACGTACATATTGTGTTAGTTTGGTTTTGCATAGGTATTTTGAATAGCAGAGAAAGTCACGGATAGAGAGGCTTTCTATATGCCGTAAAATAGAGGCTTTGTATTAAAATTTTGAAACTCACGTCAATATAACACCAGGTCCAGCAAAATCAGTGAAATTCGGTACTTCAAGTCCGTAGACAGGATCGTTGAACTGGAAAAACGTAACATTTAAAATATCTATCTACATCTTTTGAGGCTAACCCACAGTAATTAAAAGTTAACACAGAGGCGATCAATATGTGTATCAATCAATGAATTACTCTTAGACATATGCAGGTTTGCTCGTGCAAGCTCGTGGTGTGAAATCACCGCACTTAAGCTTTTAGAAAGTTTGAATGGTTCTGACTGGTGAGATTCGAACTAGCGTAATAATAATAAATAAAAGATTTTTTATAAATTACAAGTTTAGAATGACATTGGTTGGGACATCTTCTTTTAAGTTACAATAACCTGTATTAGATTGCGTAGCAAGCGACTTTTTAAAGCCACCACATCCTCCTACCCTTATCCCATGTTATTTGGGGTCAGCCAAATGTGTTCTTCTCTTCCATTTCTCTCTTTCAGCCGGCATATCAGTACTCACTCCAATTCTAGCCATATCATCTTTCACACAATCCGTTTCTTAGGTCTTCCTTTCCCAAATCCCACAGCCACCACGGTTTCTAAAGTAGTCAGATATGGCTGCAATATTTTGTAAGGTGGAGGTGCAATCCCCAGTCGGGCACCGAACGGGAGATCCTGATATACCCCAGTTTTGTAGTCTTGGAGGTAAATTTCAAATGCATACTTTCTTGCGCGTTTTTCTAAGTGGATACCTACGTCTTATAAAGAACACTATCCACATTTGAAGTTTCAGTCTCAGTCTCAGAAGGATCAGCGGCAGTTAAGTCTGTGCGTTGATATCGAAGTCAGCCGGTAGTCATTAGTTTATGTATTGGAAATCGTTTAAAATACTTACATGCACTGGAATAGCCATTAGTCGTTTGGGCAGGTTGCATACTTTGGACAGCTGCTCCGTCGCTTCCATGAAGGCCAGTGACAGGTCACGATTCAACATCCATTCCACTTGCTTATCTGTGGGCAATATTAAAAATAAACTTTTACTATAGGTACTTTTAATTTTCAAATCATCAGAATGACATTATTATACAGGTTTAGGGAAGGTTTTCTTTTACTGAAAAGACCTGGCACAAATATCAGCAAATATTTCATTTAAAAAAAACTTAGATTCTGTGGTCGTGTCAGTAAACATAAAATCACACAGCTATAACTATACAGTTTAAAGCTAGCCGATGACACAAGTACTTCCTGAGTTTCTTGCCGGTTATTCTCAGAAGGCTAGTTTCTGAACCGTTAATTGTTTAGCATTCAGAAGTGCCTTATCAGGACTCAAACAGAACAAGTCATTTTCATTATATTCGAAAAACAAATAGACTATTTTTCAATTCTCTTATGTCATATGTAATTTTACTGGAAAAATTCGAAAACTCGAATGCAAAATTGAACCTTAATCCGAGAACATATAGCAATTGTAATCGAACAACTCGTCCATCACGTATCCAATCAAACAACAGTCTGCCAAAATTAACATCGACACAACAAGGAAATCAAATAACATTAATCACCAAAAAGCAACAATATATCTTGTCCGGAGCTGATTCCGTTGATTTTGATTAACGGTACAATTACAAAATATAAACGTGACAGGAGGCCGGCTGTCTACATTGGTGGAGAATCCTTAAACGATGACTTGGCTAGATATTTGTCTTGAGTTTATAACTATTGTTTAGTCTAATTAGTGTAATTGATGTTATTATGTCACGGCAATTTGCATATAAATAAATAGCTAATAGATCGAGCCGAGCCCGAGCCGAGTCCGAGCCGAGTCCGAGTTGAATGTTGACCTTACCACGATCATCGAATACAGTGTCGATATCTATACTAATATTACAAAGAGAAAATATCTGTATTTTGTGTGTAACGAAGAAATTAAAAACTACCAGACCGAATTTAAAAATTCTTTCAGCAATGGATCGGTGTACTATCAGCTTGTAACATAGGTTACATTGTATCCCCGTACTCCCACGAGAACGGCGTACTATGAGGGTTAAGCCGCGTGGCGTTCGTTAGAATATTTTTTTTTGTTTGAACCACACAAAAAAATCAATTAATATAAACTAAGGAATACTTGGAACGCTAAGAATAGTAATGGCCTAGCCACCTATTACATGGGACTTAAACATTGGTGGATATTATGCAGGTGTACTTTAGTACATCTGCCTATAATAGCATAAGTAATTGTGTAACATGCCTTGTATTATCATTCCCCTGTAACTATGTTTTCGTATACGGTGCAATTTTTATTTTCTAAAAGCCGTGTTTGTGTATTCTACTTATTTATGGTACCATCTCCAAAATCGATGACGCTGTGATTGACCGTTTAATTAAAGGTACAAGTTGTTTCTACCACAATATAGTTAGATGGGTTACAGACTAGCTACTTTATACCACAGATACTACTAGACTTTTCTTTATGTTAATTTTTATCGACATTTGTGCATTGGAACTGTGTCCATGGGCTTACATTTCTCAAGTGATTTACTTTGTTTTTTTTAAATTGTATAATATTTTTGAAAAGAGTAATTACTGAGTTTCTTGCCAGGTTCTTCTCAGTAAAAGCAACCTTCCGAACCTGGCGGTAGCATGTATAATCCTGTAAATTGTGTCATTCTGACGATTTGAAAGTACTTTGTAAAAGTCTAATCGAATAAAGATATTTTTGACTTTGACTTTGACTTTGATAGTACTTTATACCGCTCGCGCTTCGGAGTAATAAAGATTGAATACAACTGTAGCTATTTGTTCTTTTACCTACACTGGTGGAATGTTACAGGGATAATGGTATTCACCGAGGCAAGTGTATCATCTATTCGGATTAACGGTTGTCAAACTTCACGTGGGGAATTTACTACTCAGACGGTTTATTCTATCGTTTCCATTCATGATTTTTATAATATATCTCGAATTCCAAATAAAATGTTACACTGGAAATTACACTTTTTAATTCAGTCCTACGACGCCGTAAAGATTTATTTCAAAGGAAAATCGAGTCTAAATATAAAGCAAATAAATATTACATTTTCGGGCTACTGACACATTTGCGAGTATGTCGTGGATTTGATCAAAATAATAAAATTCGTCTCATATCGACTAGCGATGCGGGATGGCGAGAGGTTAATAGCGATTGTTTCGATTGTTCAAACATGATGCATCGCGATAATTTTCAATCGCAGTCCATGGTAGCGAGTCCGACTCGCATGTAGTCGCCACTAATCGAACACGGTGCGCTGCATCGCGTCAGCCGACACGATTCGACTAGATTCGGCGCGACTCGGATGCTTGCATCAACAATCGATTGTTTCATCGCTAGGGTGAGTCGATGATAAGTTTGACCGGCTCCGATTGTTTCGATTATTAAAACATCTGCACCCTTTTCGCACTTCTAAGAAGGTATATGTATTACGAAATTCCTTTACAAAGCTCTCACAGATCCATATCCAAAAATAAAACGCCCTTTGCTCAACTGCCTCGCGTGCCATCCAACGTTGAATGCAATATACGACGCCTACGGTTGCATTCCACGAATCTGAAAGGTTTCGATACTTATTCCAATAAGTTTTAGAACGCCCACTTAGTCTAGCCTGTTTGTATCAATGAGCTCTGTAAACTTGTGGGTGTATCATACCTCTCCCTGATCCGTCGTTGACACTACTACGAAAACGTGAAGATATTTTCTAACTAAGTTTATTGAATTCTAGCTGATGTTACGTAACGTAGTTCCCGTTCCCGTGGGAGTACGGGGATAAAATATGGCCTATGTTACTCGCTCATAATGTAGCTATCTATTGCTGAATTTTTAAGATCGGCCTAGTAGTGTCGGAGCCCATTCAATACAAACAAATCTTTCCTCTTTTTATAGACTAGCTATTAGTATAGACTAGCTTCTACTCGCGATATCGCCTGCGTGAAATACAGGCTATGTAGCCTGTAGTATTTTTCAAATCGGAGCAGTATATCCGAGATTCGCGCGATTGCAGCTAGCAAACAAACTAAAAAAAGTTTCAGGTTTGTATATTACTGAAGACAATCAGGGGAACAAATATTATCGTTTAAGCACCGCGAGACCAAGGATTAGTTATGTTCAACAGCTGAAGGAAAAAGTCAGCGTCATGTCGTACAAGGAAGACAAAGTGTTAGCGGACAATAGAGAGGGTTGGCGATTGCTTCACCGACAAGAGCCTAGCTCTTAAATAAATGATAATTAAAAACTATGACGTTTAATTTTACGGTTCCAAAACATGGTCTGCTAGATTCTTCCTTCACCGTAAAGCACGTGGTGTGAAAGCACTGCACATAAGTTTTTAGAAAAACTCATAGGTACAGGCCCCGCTGGAATTCGAACTTGCATCGCTTGCGTAGTAAACCACCATGGCTTTCGGAATTTTTTTAATGTTTGATGTTACCGAACCTTGTGCAATGCGGAATAACTTAAACCCTGTAAAAATTAAGTCCATCTCTATCTAAGCCCAAATCACATAAATGTATAGAACTACTTTAATCCTTGGATAATCTTAAGCACATCCTACACCAAATTTATTAATAAGAGGGGTTAAGTTTAAGGAAGTAGTTAAAACAATTGAGTATTTCAGGTTTACGGCTTCAGTAACATTACTTTCCGGTGATAAAACAGGCACTTATTCTCAGATTTTACAGTTTTCGTCGGATAAAGGACGAAGCCTTTCTTCATTAAGACACATTTTAAGAGAATTCAGGCCCGAATTTACATGTATACAAATTTATAAGATTATGTTTAATATAAGATTTTATTTTCGGTGGTGGCCATGGCATTTGGGCCTGTTACGCAAGCGTCGCAAGTTCGAAGCCCAGCGGGACTTCTAACAATGAGTTTTTATAAAAACTTATGTGCAGTGATTTCACTTTACTTCTCAGACGTATGCAAGATTCCTCGCGATGTTTTCCTTCACCGTAAAGCACGTGGAATGAAATCACTGCACATACGTTTTCAGAAACTCATTAGTACAGACCGCTCATCATCATGAATTTAAGAGTAATGAGGCTCTCGTCGGTGTAACCGATGCAACTCTTTCCCCTAAGGCCGCTTAGATTCGAATTTACGTTGCTTGCGTAGCAGGCGACTGCTCGCACCCCACGGACGCCACGGCGCTTTTACATTTTCATGACATTTTTAATAACTCTCAAAGACCGTGTTTTGTGTTACGTAACAGAAAATCTAGTATATACGAGTATCTTAGAGCGAGTGCAAAATTATTTTCAAGAAGCCAAAATAAACATAAGCGAGGCATATTAATTTCCACGACAGCGGAGCTGCTTTCAGTAAGCGTAAACTGACAAATTGAGGTGTAGCTCGCTTGCATGTAATGTGGCTGAATTTATTGCTTTTAAAATTGGTTGGGTTACCATGTTTCGACAGAACACTGAGGCCTGCAACTTTGCAATATGAAACAATTTGAAATGCGAGGAATTTAATCCCATTCAACAAAACATTTATATACACAGTGCCCCGCATCGGGGCGCCCTTAGCTGTGTTGTTTAGTTTTTAAGTTTATGCTCGGCTGGAGGCCCTTGGGTCTCGCCCTATAGTCCGGTTAGGCACTGGAGGTACCAACTACCAACTGCGAGAGACCATTTCATAAAAAAATATCACAGTAGTGTAGTCAAATCAGTGTGGTCGTCAAGTGAACAAACCAATAGTGGTCAAACCAATAAACCAGGGGCCCAACCATGAGCTCTTATTGCAATGATAATTCAGTTGTGCGACAGTGACAGATGTATACACGTCACCTACATCTGTCTCATAAATGAGTGAAACTATCATGGCAATAAGAGCTCATGGTAAGGCCCCAGGACTGCCCAAGTTACGGAGTTTCATTCCAACCACCCAAGGTCTGCTCTGACTGATCCTGGCTACCAGGCCTAATTCGTGTTATACATTAACATTTTTTAAATTCAAACACGTTTCATCGAACATAAACATTAATAAGTACTAATGATAATTCTGCGCTTACGTTTTTTAACAAAAAAAATATTCGAACTCCCGTCACGTTTAGCATTCAAAGGCAAAATAAGTAGGCATACTCCGTTATTCTAAATTAATTCAGAGAGGGCTTCATACCATTAATATCCATCCAGATGTGACATTCAAAAAGATACTCTATTACCAAGTAGACACGGTCAGGAATAAGGTCAACGGTTTGTTAATAAAAAATCATCAAGTGCCCCAATCAACGTGATTGGTCGACGGAAGGTATAAATCTAATTTAAATGCAAATTATGAGAAAAGTACTACGTCTGTGACGTCACGGACGGATGGCTGGCATTTTTCAACATACCAAATAAAAATCCGTATTTGATTCTTGAAATGATAACAACGAAAATGTTATACCAACACTTAAAGCCCGCTACAGATGGTGCAATAATATATTATACTAGCTGTGCCCCGCGGTTTCACTCGCGTAAATTTAGTTTCATACAAACTTTCATCCCCTATTTTATCCCCTTGTGGGTAGAATTAACCAAAATCTTAGCGGATGCCTCCGTCATAACATCTACCTGCATGCCAAATTTCAGCCCGATCCGTCCAGTGGTTTGGGCTGTGCGTTGATAAATCACTATGTCAGTCAGTCAGTCGTGTTTAATGTGTTTTATAAATAAAAGTGGCCTAAGTTATCTTTCTCTTTGTATCATTAGCTAAATATTAGCCTGTGAAGTCCCGTTAAAATCTATCCAAATATTTAACCCAAAGGCAAAAAATGGGGTGTTATAAAATTGACGTGTGTATATTTTTAATGCGATAAAACCAGCTGACTACGGTTGTATAATAATAAAAATCAAATGTACATGACTAAACGCAAATAATACAATACTTTTTCCGTCGGTCTCTGTGTATGATTAAATTTAAAAGTCAAAACGTGGGTAAAAATGGAATACTTTTTCTGACGAATAGGGATTGTTTACATCAAAATTAATATCGGATGAGTAGGACGGATGAATGGGAACGTAAAATAACGCAGATGAGTTTTGCGCATGAATTGGTGATCAATATGTTGAACAACGTAGCCACAGTATAAATAATAAGCTTTATGAGCAGTAAGGAATCTAGAAAAAATCACACACTCACACAGACGCGCGCATCTACAAAAAATAAGCGGAATACAAAAAACTGCGTCACTTGCGTAGCAGACGACTGCTCTAACCCCGAGCTCACCACGACTTCCATCCAGACAAGGGTAGGTCACGAATGGATCGATTTTGTGTTTTTTTTTTGTATTTATTTTTTATTGTTATAATAAAAATACTAACCAGTGTCATCCATATGTGCCTCTATTTCAGAGTTATCAACAGTGAACTTATCAGCACTTCGTGGATCTGTCACGCGGTCTTGTAGACAAGTTGAGAAGTTAGCAGGGAACACAAGGACAGCGCTAGCGTAACCTCTTCCTGCTTGCTCCATCGCTGTCTCCTTGTCTGGATAGTATATCTGTTGGGGATAATTAAATTTATAAATTATATCTTAAAAAAGAGCCGTGGCGACCTTGGGCAGTCGTCTGCTACGCAAGCTCGAATCCCAATGGTGCTTGAACAAATGAAATTTTCTAAAAAACTTATGTGCTGTGATTTCAAGGAAAGGAAAGATCAAGAAGAAAAAGAAGGAAAACATCGCGAGGAAATCTGCGTATGTCTGATAAGACAGCGATAGACTCACCATCTGTCATGTTGGCACTTAATCTTCGGTGAAATGTGGATGTTGTTATTACAACACCTCTGCCTATTATATAGACTTCGAGCTCTCACTTACTGCCATTATCTACTGCTATTTCTATTTATTTAAAATTTGAAATCAGCCTATCGAACTTGCATCTCAGAATCTAAGAACATTCGCTCCGAATAAACGAAAAGAATATAAACTCCGAATTTGTCGCGTACTGAACAATTTATCTTCCCCCGTTTAAGGGCAATTGACAAATTGTTTTTTTCCAACTGGTAATTAATTCGCACTGGTTGCGTAATTATTAAACAGTGACAAATCGCTGGTCCAAGGTCGGAGGAAGGAAAAATAAAGTTAACTCTCAATGAAATATGCCCGTCCTTAGCGATATGTTGGAAATAAGGATTTATAGAACACTCAATTAGGAAATTGGACTTTAAGGGCCACGGAATTGAGTACATTATCGGATTAACTGGTATACAATATTTGCTTTGCACTTCAATAGGAAGTTTATGAATTACTGTTTATATACATCTCATCATCTCCCTGGCCTTAATCCCATGTATTTGGGGTCGGCATTTGGTTCATCCCGATGTGGCTGATCACCTGATTTTTATACGAAGCGACTGCCATCTGACCTTCGCAACCCCTTTTTCGAGGAAAATCGGCAATCTGGGTTAAACCAGTTGTCAGACTCTCTTAGGCCTCTGACTGACCTGTAACGATTGCCAAAGATGTTAAATTGGCAACCGGGACCGACGGCTTAACGTGCTCTCCGAGCCTCGGAGGGAACTCGGGCGGTCACCCATCCAACTACTAGGCGTATGGTTGCTTAACTTCGCTGATCGAATGATATGCGCAATAGCAACTGTGCCACGAGCTCCTCACAATACTCCATACAATACTTTGTTATAAAAAAAAATAGAATTTTTGGAAATAATTTTACACGTTTCTAATGAAATCGAAATCGGTTCACCCAGTAGAAAGTTTTGACAGCAAACATAAAATAGAACCACTTTATTTGAAGTGAGTTAAAAAGTAAACATTATAATACTATCTCAGAACGATCTAATAAACGGGGAAACAACCGAAGATTATAGATGGTGAATTCCATTGCCATATCAGACACATAACTTTCTTTTGGAGTTGTCACCGCGACACTTTGTTTGTTTGCAATGATTTAAATTCATCCTGAATCCCAAATACGTAGAACATTTCTTAAGAGACTTATTAACTTAACTGTGAATCAATTATTATTTGTTTAATTAAATGTCTCGACTAATTCCAACATTCCAGTTATGAATTTATTTCAAAACAATTATCAAATTACTTACTAAATTGTGCTGGCGTTTCGACAAGAATTCCAAATACTGACAACTGAACATTGTAAGGTTCCATTCGTAAGTCTCCATGTTCTGAGGGCAGACGTCTCTCGTGTAGTTGCAAAGAATATTTGTACTGTTAGATTCGTAGTTGACGACGGCGATGGGCAATCCTACGGGATAGTGCCCGATGGCGAGGCAGAACAGGACCATTTGGCTGAGCGGGAGACCGACGATGAATGCTATTACTCTGGAAGAAAAAGGGATAATGTAGCTTTATATTAGAGAAAGAATTCTAAAAATTTACTTACATACATATGCTTACGTCATCCTTCGGGGAATACAGATTCCCCGAAGGATAGGCAGACGTGTTGTAATTTTCAACACCCACATTTCACCGAATATGATTAAGTGCCAACGTGACAGAGGGTGAGACCATCGCCGTCTCAGACACTATACATACGTCTTTGAATTATTTCTAAGACATATGCAGGTTTCCTCACGATGTTTTCCTTCACCGTAAAGCACGTGGTGTGAAATCACACAAATTAAAAAATTTGAGCCGTTATTTCGGATCCTATTCATGGCAAACAAACAATCAAATATTTCCTCTATATTATATGAGTATAGATAAAATACCATACGAGTTATTAAGATAATGGTGAAATCTATTTGTGAAGTGGTGAAGCTTGAATAACTCAATATTTTTTTTAATAACATCTGTATAATTGTACGAGGATTCAAGCGACTGGGACCACTAGCTAACTGAACCCTCGTTCCCAGATGCCTGATAACTTTTTATTTATTTTTACCACTAGGCGAGTGGGACCCCCCGTGATGTTAACCAGAAATCCATTGTTTAAACCAGGTTTTAGAAACGATAGCAGAAAAAGTGTCACCTTTAAATAATATACTACATGTCTTTAAAATGTACATGTCACTGATTCCTTATCAGAACCAAAAATAAACCAAGATCCAATATATTGTTCCACACCTTTGATCTTTCTACTAATTCCATGCATGGTCTCACCCCTCATGAGAATGATATATCACATATTGATCCTTTGATAGCTTAAATATAAGCTTTACAAGAAGTACAAATCGTTCGAAATGACTCAAAAATAAGCGGTGTAGGCGTAATGACAGTAAGAGGTGTCACTTCGTGGCCGATCGCGTATACTTCATTCACGCGTTTAACCGAAATTATTCAAAACTTCTATACTACAAATGTACTTTATTAAGACATTTAATAAAAGAGTAATCCTAACTACACTACAACAAAAATAAATAGTAAATATAACGACGAAAAATTAGGAAATGTAATAGATTTTTTTTTTCGGACGGACGTTGCGCGGTTTCACCCGCGTACTTCACGTTCCCGTGGGAGTACGGAGATAAAATATAGCCTATATTAATCAGTGATAATGTAGCATTTAAATGGTGAAAGACTTTCGAAAATCGGTCCAGTACTTATTGAGCCAATTCGTTACAAACATACAAATCTTTCCTCTTTATAATATTAGTATATATTTATTATGTACAACTAGCTGATGTCCTGTGCTTGAAATGTGTGTCTTTAAATTATAGACCATATACAGGGTGTTGGGGAAACCAGGAAAGCTCTTAAATATGTGATAGGGTATAATTTTAGGTCGTTTTCGAGTAATTGACGTTCAAAGTTGACCATATCTAGACCTTATTTTCGCATAAAAATCAGCTGTAACGTAGAGTTATTCACGTGATATCTAACTACGTTTTTATTTTTTTTCTCTTACTAATAAATCCTGAAATAATCCCAAAAAACATTTTTCGAAACCATTAACCTACTCGTACTTTTATAAAAAGTTTAACTACCGCGTGTAGGTAAACGCGGCCGCGCGATCATTCAATTGCTTAAGGCCGCGAGCTCTTCGGCCATAGCCTATAACTACGTTATCGTTGGATCTAGATATTTTAGACTTCAACATATTCATAAAACCCTACAACTTCTAGAAGATAACGGTTCCTTTTTCTCCGACATCCTGTATATCCATTAACATCTTACCCAACATTTCTGAACAAACTCCAAAAGTTCTTCCAAATCAATGCCTTCATATGACACCACTTCATAGGAGACATCCTCTTGAAGTAGTCATTCGGTGGTTTATCTTCTGGGGGTAAAGCTTCAATAGGTGTGATCAACTCAGGAGTCACCACCACCCGGCCTTTACTGCTCATGGAAACGTTATCACCGAATTCTCCAGAAATCTCTCCCAATTCGGCCTCTTCTAGATCTATTGCTGATGGATTCTGAAAATTTGGTTTATTATTAGTTTTCATTGTTTCTTCTTTCTTCATTGTTTGGACTTATACCACATTACATATATATAAGCATACTAGCGGACGTTACGCGGTTTACACCCGTAATAATTTGATCTAGATTCTACACTGCTTAGTAAACTAAGTTTATATTTACACTTTGCTTATACCTCCTTATTTCTTTTAAGTTTCTTGCCGGTTCTTCTCAGAAGGCTAGTTTCCGAACCGGTGGTAAATTCTCGACTTTCATAAGTGCCTTACCAGGGCCTAAACTGAATAAATATTTTTCATTTTCATTTTCATTTTCATTACAAAACTTCGCCTAAGATAAACCTTGATTTAAAATAGTCTTAAAATAGTCATCTTTTTGTGGATGGACATCGTTTAAGTCCGAATTTTTTCTTGGCTTCAAGCATATTTTTATATTGGGTAAAAATGAATTCCATACATTCAAAGACAATTTGCAACTCTTATTTCCTCAACGATCAACATCGTCACTAACAAAAAGAGTAAATTCGAAATAAATACATCTTCATTTTCTTCGACTTTAAACATAGTTCTTTCAAATCGCCTATAAAGTGGACCTTTGACAAAATTATAATACAATTACACCTCAGTATTTTTTTGGAGAAATTACAACATAAACTTTGTAGAAGTCCGATAAGAAATGACGGCGGTGCCATAAATAGCTGTTTCCAAATACGCGGAAAATTAAAAATTTCCCCCGAGACGGGCCGATCCTTGTGTGGGAAGTTGTAATTTGAACCTTACGCCAATGTAAATTGTAATCTATTTCTGGATATTTGAAAGCCATCATTAAAGGTATCATCAATAATATACCCACATTGCGCCAGTTCTGTTTAAGTCCCATGTAATAGGGGGCGAGCCTATTGCTATCCAGACTCCGGGCTAGTTGCTAGTGGGAAATTACAGATGGAAAAACCCAATAACACTTTACACAGGTCCAATACAGAATCTCGTGTTCCAAAGTCGTTTGCGACCACTAGACCAACGAGATAGTCTCAATTACTCGGCAAAATCATCTCAGTGGTTCAAGTGCAGTATTTTCACCACGTTCTTGACGGTGAAGAAAAACTTGAAGGTAATTCAAAGACGTATAGTGCCTGAGACGGCGATGGACTCACCTCAGTCACGTTGGCACTTAAACATTTTCAGTGAAATATGTCTGTTGTTGTTACGAGTACAACACCTCTGCTTACCCCTTCGGGGTTGGCGTGAGCATAATATTAAATTAAATTTACTTTCTATGTTGTATTGTTACCTTTTAGTAGTTTGTCATTCAGAACTTTACGTTGCGATTGTTATATGAATGGCAGTGTTTCTACTCTCTCGTAATGAAATGATAGTACTTCAAAATACCAGCCAAGTGTACCTCCCACAACAATTATGTTTTATTAATCTGCAAGCGTTTTTGCGTCGCTATCTTTTAACTTTGTAAAAAAGCAACAGTTAGGACCTACGTACCGAAGTATTAAGGATGATTAAGATCGCAAGCATTTTTAATCGCTATAAAAAATGTGGCAACATTCACCGCTAATGACGATAATTTATCTAAGGCCTGGCGCAAACGGGTACCACACAGCCAACAGTGGTCGCAAGCGATTCATAAGCTTTTCACCAGTTGTGAGTAGCCGCCAAAACGTATGAAAAATTCTCCGGCCACCAATGGCTGGTGTCTCGCTTATCTTAAGCCTTAAAACAGAAAAACCCAATATCTAATTTTAATCCGACTCGGGAATCAAACCTAGGACAAGGCAGGCTTTTTAGACTTTACTAACTACTAGATCAAAGAGGCAGTTTATAACATTACGTTCATAATAACTTACTGGCATAGCTGGTAGTTCCACCTTTTCCACGACATCAGCAAGGATGCTAGACCGACGACGCTTGCCCAAGTTCTGAAGGACTGACAGCTTCAGAAACACCTGCTCAAGACTGTCAGCTTGGTATCTGTGCAGGAGCTCGCTTGGTGACTCTTCAGCCAAGAACCTGCCTCCACGCATCAGACCAATCTGGGGAGAAATTGCTAGCATTATTTTCACTAGATTAGCAGTCGGATTGCAAAATCAAACTATTGTTGGAATTTCCTTAAATGCTCTGGATGGGAGTCAGCAGATTTTAGATGATAAAACTGAGATACGGCTGATTTTGGTTAGGCACTAACCTTGACACAGTCAAAACATCACATCATCTTATCGTAAAATTAATAATTAGTTAGACGTCTAACCCAAACGCACTAAAACGTGGCAAAACTTAATGTTTTGTTTGTGGCAAAAGAACCACAACGACATGAAGATGAATAAAAAAAAATTAAAGGCTCTTTTGAAGAGCCTTCAGACTTAGCCTTCATAGGCCTGTACGAACCGTGAGGAAATTCTTGTGACAAAGAAATTCTTGTTTCTCCTATTGCAATATTAATGTGCATATTAGAATAGCCATAGTTCTCAGTTCCATTATTAATGAAACCATTATCTTAGAGACTAGTTTCCATTAATAATAAAGTGCGTGGAAAGGAGGCTAATAATTTAGTAAGCTGTGGCTTCTAAGAATTTAGATTAGGAAAATTTCTGAAGTTCTTAGTGTACTTATAAATCTTGACACATTCCTTAAATGTTAGATGAGTTTCAATTTATATTATGAGACAGTGCCACTAAAACCCAAACTCAGTAATTTTTTGGGTACCATCCCAACCATTCAATGCCCAAAATGTTCACCACATAAAAGTCAGCCTTGACACGGAGATCGAATCCGCGACACGTAGTGAAGAAGTAATACAGTGCAGGTATACTCCACTAGAAGGTTTCCTCACGATGTTTTCCTTCGCCGTAAAGCACGTGGTGTGAATAACACATAAGTTTTTAAAAAAACCGGTACAGGCCGCTGTGATTCGCACTTGCATCGCTTACGTAGCATTCGGCTGATCAAACCCCACGGCCACCAAAGTACTCTTGAAAAAAATAACACTATGTTAATGTACCGGCAATTAACATATACTTACGATGTTAGCTTGTTTTGTTTCATCGATGTAATGTGTAGTGATGATCACAGTAGTACGACCGCCACTCGAGATGTCCACCAGATGGTCCCAAATACTGAAAAGACAAAATTGACACCAAATTATACACACACACATAATATACTCGTACAATCATGCCTGTATTCCCTGACGGACTAAGCATAAGTACTTCATTACCTAATATTAAACAAACTCGCTCCCCACTGTCTGTCTATCCCTATGTATGCTTAGATCTTTAAAACTACGTCTCTGACTTTGATGCAGATTTTTTTAATACATAGAGTGTTTTAAAAGGAAGCTTTATATGTATAATATTGTAGAGAAACATTAATATTTTTAGAGATTTCTAATGTGATGTGGTAATTAAACATTTGTTTGAGTTTACATTGCAAAACACTTAAATTTTATTTATCTGTTTAGACGTAGTAGGGGACGAGCTTCAGCTATTAACCGAGCACTAACTAATCCGGACAGTCATTACGGACAAAACTCAATAACACTTAGCCGGTGATTGAACCTAGGATTTCGTGTTCCTCAGAAGCGCTTGCATTTCATTACTCACTCGAGTTAAGTAACTTATTTTTAACTACCTCATTCACACCCCTCTTAAACTTCAACTTGTTATCTTCATGTTCACGCCATCCCAGAAGGGTCCCCGAAGAGGTAAGCAGAGGTGTTGTAGCAACAACACACACATTTCACCGAATATGATTAAGTACCAACGTGACAGAGGATGAGTCCATCGCCGTCTCAAGCACTATACATACGTTTTTTAATTACTTCTCAGACATATGCAGGTACTCGCGATATTTTCCTTCACCGTAAAGTACGTGATGTGAAATCACTGCACATAAGTTTTTAAAAACTCAATGGGACAGGCCTCGTTGGGATCCGAACTTGCGTCGCATGCGCAGCAGGCGACTGCTCAAACCTCAAGGCCAGTACGGCTGTTGTTATCTTCAACCTTCTCCAACTTGTTATCTTCAAAATAATTCCACGAAGCGTTAATCCTTGAGTTCATCTGCCCGAAGCTTATCTACGTTTAACGGCTCAATATTTCACAATAACTGCTAAGTTCCAGTTTGGCCCAGTTCAGTGGCATCTGACAGTAGCAATCATTATAATTTTACACAAACAGCTGTCAGAACTAATCCTTTGGAATATTATTTTCGCTGCAGAACTAGTTAGAGTTGGGTTACTTACAATCACGTCTCAAGTTTGAGGAAACTCCTAGAAAATTTACTTCATTAAAACTGCGTTTCAAATTGGGTCAGACGTTTGTGAGCTAAGCTTGGGAATTGCTTCGGTGCGGATGCCAAAATGTATTTGACTGCTTTCAATTTAAAAGTTTCTTTAGAAATGAAAATTTTAAGACCACAGGTATGGATACGATCTGGGAATTTATACGGGAGTATAAAATAATTTTGGAAGTTACTTTAAAATTAGTATCGCTTCAATTGTTGCTAAGGTACATGCTAAAAAGTATATAAAGGCTGTACAGTATCTATGAAGAAATCGTTTGACACACTCACACAAACGCGCGCATCTGCGAGATTGTTAGCGACTCTGGCGTCATTATATCTACATACATACAGATAAATAAAATTGAAATGTCTGTTTGTAATTAAAAATTAACATTTTACTTAACTTAATTAGCTTTTTACTAAACGCCTAATGATATTATAAAAAAAATATTAATTTTAAAAATTTGTCTCTTCTTGTCTGTCTGTTTGTTCCGGCTGATGTCTGAAACGGCCAGACCAATTTTAACGGGATTTTCACTGCAGATAGCTGATGTTATAAGTAATTAAAGCTACTTTTATATTATACTAGCACCTTTATAAACGTACTAGCTGTGCCCTGCGGTTTCACCCGCGTAGATTTAGTTTCATCCTTATTGTCGCGGAACCCATTTTTTTTTATTAAATTAAAGTAGCCTAAGTTACTCCTTGATATATCGCTACCTGCCAGTGAAAGTCCCGTTAAAATCGGTCCAGCCGTTTCGGAGATTACCCGGAACAAACAGACAGACAGACAGACAGAGAAAATTTTTATAACTTGGTTTTTTAGTGTCAGTAGCGTGTATCCTTTCAAATGCATTTAGCGAAAACCTCTTATTTTGGGTTTACAAACAGACACTTCAATTTTATTTATCTGTATAGATTTAAATCATCGTTATTTTTAACATTTCGGATTGTAGCTCATTTTGGTAAAAGTCGGAACGCAATTTCTTTCATGACGCAAGTGTTTAATTATATCTTATCAAGTGCTTAAATATAAAGTCTCATGGTTTTATCTTTTAAAATTAAGACATCAAACAAACTTTCAACCTCTATTTCAACCTCTTCATCCCTTTTTTTCGCATTAAAAGGTAGCCTATGTCCTTTCTCAGGGTCTAAAGATTGTCTGTGCCAAATTTCATCAAAATCGGTTGAGAGGTTTAAGCGGGAAAGCGTAACAGACAGACTGAGTTACTTTCGCATTTATAATATTAAGTAGAGATTCTGGTTGGAATAAAGCCGCCCGTCAAACGGATGCTTAGCATTGATAAAGCAAAATATCTTAAGCTTAGTGCTAAAACTCAGTTTGTTAAAATGTACGTTAGGTTCATATCCGTCGCCATTGATTTGTGTTCCAGTAAAAATCAAACACCAAGTATTAGCAAACCAATGATGCCGTAAAATATATTGCTTACCTTTGCCTTAAGACAGGATCAACACCAACAGTTGGTTCGTCTAAGATCAGCAATTCTGGATCATGGATCAGGGCAGCAGCCAATGACGTCCTTCTTTGTTGACCACCTGATAGATTCTTTACTTGTCTGGAAAATATTAAGTCATTTACATACATATACACACACTCTTAACCAAAAGAGGTGTATGAAGATGAAGAGATGCAAGAATGTGGACGAAGCGAAAGAAATATGCAAGGATCGTAGCATGTGGCAAACGGTGGTCTCTGCCTACCCCCATGGGATGCAGGCGTGAGTATATGTGTGCTCACGGTAGTATTCTCATAAGAGGTAGAGTTGTACTTATCGTACATTGCCTAGTTATTTGTAAGTCCCAAGAATAAATGCGCGACACTTACCAGACTCGGAGCTGCTGATGGGAAATTACAGACAGGTCTGGGGATCGAACCCTCGTATATCGCAGTTCGTTTGCGACCAGTAGACCAGCGAGGCAGACTGATTTATTACTTTCTTTCTTCTACGCCAATATTATAAAGCTTTTTTTGTTTGTTTGCATTGAATGGCTCCGAAACTATTTGAGCGATCTTGAAAATTCTATCAGCAATAGATAGCTACATCATCAGCGAGTAACATAGGCTATATTTTATCCCCGTACTCCCACGGGAACTATTAAAAAGAAACATATAAGACGTTAATGATGTACTAACCTTGTTGGATTGGGCAGCTGAAGCAGTTGAACTAAGAAATCTATCCTTTCTTCCACATCTTTAGTTGTCATGTTTGCTATCCAACCAAAGTAGATCAATGTCTCTCTGATTGAGAACTCGCCGAAGAGAGCTACTTCCTGTAAATCATCAAATTACTTATGTTATCCTTTTGTTTATCTAAAATATATAACTCAAAGGTGGCTGACTGACTGACATAGTGATCTATCAACGCACAGCCCAAACCACTGGAGGGATCGAGCTGAAATTTGGCATGCAGGTAGATGTTATGACGTAGGCATCCGCTAAAAAAGGATTTTGATTCATTCTACCTCCAAGAGGATAAAAATTTGTATGATACTAAATTTACGCGGGTGAAACCGCGGGGCACAGCTAGTACATATATAAAAATCTAATCATGGTGTTCGTTTGTCTCGAGAAAGGGCAAAAACGAGACCAATTTCATTATTTTAAGTGGAGTTGCTTGATGTTCACATTTAAGCATTTACAAAAATAGAAGTAAGTAACATACATACATATGCTTGCGCCTGAATTCCCCCAAGGGTTAGGCAGAGGTGATGTAATAACAACACCCGCTTTCACCGAAGATGATTAACCAACGTGACATATGCGAGTCTATCACCTTCTTTGAATTATTTCCAAGACATGCAGGCCTCTCGATATTTTCCTTCACCATAAAGCACGTGGTGTCAAATCACTGCACATAAGTTCTTACAAACTCATTGGGTCAGGCCGCTGGGATTCGAACGCTTGCGTAGCATGCGACTACTTAAACCCTACGGCCGTGACGACTCTTACTTGCTAATTGAAGAAAACTGGTCGTAATTTGTATCATATTCAAGCACAATAAAACCTATTTAACAATCCTAAAGCGAGTATGTAAATGCCACGGTTCCTTTATTAATAGAACTGCTTACATGCACACATAACTGATAAACAAGGCCGCGTCACTTTGGTACAATTTACATCGCTTTAAGGTCATCGGCCCTAACAGGTTACTTTGCCTTCGACAGTGAAACCAATGTTACCAAATTATAGTGAGTAGGTATACACTCCACACTTTTTGAAGAAGATGTAAGGGTATAATAATTGTGAGTTTTGGCTGAAAAAAGGCGGCTTATAGTTTTCTTTGGGAGTAAAAAAACCTAATGACGGACAGTCTTTCGAGGTTTTTTGAAAATGCCCATACTTTCATATATTGTACTAGCTGTGCCCGTAGATTTTAATATTTTAATTTCATGGTTGCCTGCGGATCCCTAATGTTTTTTAAAAATCATCATCAAGTAACATTAGCTGTCCGTCAGTGAAAGTCCCGTTAAAATCCGTTCAGCCGTTTCGGAGATTACCCGGAACAAACAGACAGACAGAGAAAAAATTTAAAAATTGGTTTTTCTGTGTCAGTACCGTGTATACTTTCATATGCATTTAGTGAAAAACTGTTAATTTGCAGTTACAAACAGACACTTCAATTTTATTTATCTGTATAGATTACTTAGATTGCCTTCTTAGCCAAAGTGGTTGCAAACGCTATGACCTGGGACCCAACCATGTGCTCTTCTTATTGCAATGTTAATTCAGTTGTGCGACAGTGACAGATGTATGCACGTCACATACATCTGTCTCATAAATGAGTGAAACTATCATAGCAATAAGAGCTCATGGTAAGGCCCCTGAGTTGGGCAAAGTGTTATTGAGATTTTCGATCTGCAATTTCCCAGTAGCAGACCGGAGTCTGGATTAGTGCCCGGCTAATAGCAATCGGCTTACCCCTTAATATATTGGACTTTAACACCTCTGCCTACCCATACGGGGAATACAAGCGTGAGCTTATGCATGTACTTAAAACATGTACAATTATAAAATGCTTGCCAAAATGTTTGACCATGAGCTCTTATTGCAATGATAGTTTGACTTATATTATGAGACAGATATATATGACGTGTATACATCTGCCGCAGTTACACAGCTGAACTATCATTGCAATAAGCGCTCATGGCAGCGCTGGGCGTGTGTTTAAATGTGCGATAGTGAACAGTCAGAATAAAATTCACTGCAGTTGATGACCCCTTAAATTTCCATTGTTCATACAAAGATCCAACTATTCATTAGTTTTGTTCGATGACACCGGCGTTAATTGAACTGTTAATAACATACCTAGACCTCTAACACTTTATGCTCTATCAAGTAGTGTTAAAGTTTAGTTTTCAGTGTTTACTCGTATGGCTTAATCAAATTAACGTGGATGCGTTCGAAGAAAAATTATAGTGATATGATTCCTAATAGGGCAATTTTATGGTTGTTGCGATCAGTTTAAGTATGTGCAATTTTCTACACGTGCGGTTTATATCCGACAGAGTAAATTTAAAAATCATTTTATTAAATATATTTACTTACCAGTAAGATAAAATAAAAAAATCTAAAATTATTTATTTTTAAACTACCTGTGACCTGCGGTTTCACTAAAGTTATAAAAAATCAAAGTACCCTATGTTACTCCTTGTAACATTAGGTGTCTATCAATGAAACTTCCGTTAAAAGTAGTACAGCCGTTTTGAAGATAAGCCTGAACAAACAGGCAGACTGAGATTTTTTTTAATTGTTACAGATATAGATAGCTCCGTTCCTAGTTACTGTCTACAACAAATTGCGATATCTTTAAGCCTGCTATTTCACTGCATGCTAAGACAGTTGAGTTGAGCAATTAGATAATTAATCACAAAATATAATGGCACCTTACGATTTAACCAATGATTGCAAAAGTAACAAAGCATAGCAGTCCTCGACCTTTTGGTCGTAAAGTTTTTAGCTCGCTGTAAAAAAGTAGCTTAATCTTCATCGTTGCTTTAGAAACTAGCTGTGCCCCGCGGCTTCACCCGCGTAGACATTATTTCATGGGTGTTATAACCGTAATTATTTTTTAAATTACAAGTAGCCTAAGTTACTTCTTTTAAAATTAGATATCTGCCAGAGAAAGTCCCGTTAAAATCGGTTTAGATGTTTCGGAGATTAGCCAATTTTATATTTTTATTTATATAATAACAATTTTAAAACATACCTTATATACATTCATATACATGTTGTGAAAAGTTATTAATTTGGAATTACATACAGACACTTAATTTTATTTATCTATATTAGATACCAAAAAACACACCCGCGTTGTAAGTTATTGTTCTAACGGTTTATAACACCACTGTTTTTTTATTACAAGTCTAGTCCAAAAGCTTGTCTTTTCCTTCTTTACGCTACCAGCACGCAATAATATTTATACATCTATACAGTCTATATATAGATAAATAAAATAGAAGTGTCTGTTTGTAATTCCAAAATAACAGCTTTTCACTACATGCACATGAAAGTATACACGCTACTGACACTAAAAAACCAAGTTTTAAATTTTTTCTCCGTCTGTCTGTTTGATCCGGGTAATCTCCGAAACGACTGGACCTTTACTGGCAGGTAGCTGATGTTTCAAGGAGTAACTTAGGCCACTTCTATTAATTAAACATATTAGGATTCCGTGCATATTGACAATCTATACAGCCAAATAAAATTTAAGTGTCTGTTTGTATGTTCAAATTAAGAGCTTTTCACTAAACGCATATAATGAAAAAGGTACTACGGTACTCATATACAAATATATTTTAGGTTTTTAGTCTGTCTACTGTTTATTCTGGATATTTTTGAAACGGCCGGTTCGATTTTAACGGGACTTTCACTAGCAGATATCTCATGTCAAAAGGAGTTACTTAGGTTACCTATTAAATTAAGTATACGATGTAACCACGGGGCACAGCTAATGCAATAAATAAAACGAACAAGTCTTGAAAAACTCAAGATACAAAAAGGATAAAGTCAATTAGTGCCGCTTGCAAGTACCAAGCGGATTCCAGACTGGTTTTTCCAGTATATTTTACTGGCTTGGAGAGATAAAATGACAAACAACAATATAGACATATGTAGATACTAAATACTATTATTTGCCTGCCATATTGTATACTTGGAACTTTTTGAACGTGTGCCCCGCAGTTTCACCCGCGTAGATTTAGCTTCATGTTGGTTTTTTTTAATAAAATTTGCTTATAACACTCCTTGAAACTTCAGCTATCTGCCAGTAAAAGTCCCGTTAACATCCATCCAGCCGTTTAGGCGAGATGCCGTGACCAAGGAAAATGGGGATTCATTTTTATATATAAGAAGTACTTGGCATGTAAGTTGGCCACATCGGGTTTAATCAAGTGCTGACCCCAAATACATGGGATAAGGCTAGGGAGATGATTAAATGTGTTCGGGCCACAGATAGTAACTAAGCTATAAGTTCGAAACGATAGCTTCAATTCAATTCAACGAGGATCTAAATGATAGCTTCAATCTCCCACGTATGGGTGAACATATAGAGTAATATAATTAAACAGTATACCCTTCCACTACACGTATATAAACTAATTTCCACCCGGTTTATGGCAACCCGCGATCCATTAATCTTTGAATTAACAACGTACATTATTCTATCCGCGAACAGCCTGCGTAGATAATATTCTGATACTAGCTGTGCCGCGTGTCCCGGGGTTTCACCCGCGTGGATTTAGTTTCATGCTAAATTTCGCGGAACCCTAACGTTTTGTATACATAAAAGTAGCCTAAGTTACTCCTTGAAACATTAGATACCCGCCAGTGAAAGTCCCGTTAAAATCGGTCCAGCCGTTTCAGAGATTAGCCGGAACAAACAGACAGACAGAGAAAAATTTAAAATATTGGTGTTTCAATGTCTGTATCGTCGTGTATACTTTCATATGCATTTAGCGAAAAACTGTTATTTGGAATTATAAACAGACACTTCAATTTTATTTATCTGTATAGATGTATATATATATAGATAAAGAGTGCCCTAAGTAATAAGTTTTGACACGTTCGAACGTCGCTTTGACCTTGCGTTTTGCGCTTTTTAGACGTAAAACTTCCTACACTGGTCGCTTGAGGCGCTTTTGTCCCCATACAAAATGAGTAAAATATGCAGGCGATATCTTTAATGTCAATGTTAAAACCCACTTAGGGTAAAGTACGTGGTTAATTATAAGCTCTCTGTAATAGTTTTCTCATGATGCTCCCGTTCACCGTAAAACACGTGGTGTGAATGCACTGCACACGAGTTTTTAGGAAAACTCATTGGTACCCCGCTGGGATTCGAATTTGCGTCGCTTGCTGTAGTAGACTGCTCAAACCCCACGGCCACAACGGCTCGTCGAATTTAGTATGATTTTATTATTCCTTAAAAAATAGGTGTTGCTGAATTTTTTTCATTCAGATTTATATTAACGTGACATATTTTAAATCTCATCAAACATCCAGACTCTGATATTTGCTGCCGACACATATTTGTTCTATGGGGTGTTTGAACTCGCGACCCTGGAAGGTGAATGGCTTAGCCATCAACACAGCTGTGTCGCCTTTGACTGTTGCAAAATAACGTTCCCAATTCGAAAGGTATAAAGTGAAATGATACAGACGAAAGGGAGATAGTACATGATAGATAGAGAACTGTATATTAGGGGCGTGCATTGGATTTTCAGAGGGGTAGGCATAAACAATAAGTAGGCAGGTAGGCAGGTTAAATACATACCTATGTGACGCGGCGTAGGTACGTACGTCTTGGTAAAGATACACATACGAACATAAACACACACACACACGACACGAGTGTATTCAGTGATCACAAATTGTAACTTCTGCTTACCTGCTTATATGCAATATAGGGTTGAGCCGTTTTAATCGCATATTTTTGTCACAACCATCAGCTCGTGGTATTCTACAATACTATTGTAAATAGGAAAGATTTGTATTTTTATGTGTATGTTTGTAATGAATAAACTCAAAAATTACCGTACGGATTTCTAAAATTCTTTCACCTTTGGAAAGCTACATTCATTCTGAGTAACATAGGCTATATTTTATCTTCGTGCTCCCACGGGAACGGGCACTACGCGGGTGAAACCGCGTGACGCCCGCTAGTTATGTATACTTATGATATTGAACATACACGCGGTATGTCGTCGTTGCGCGTTCAAAAGTAGCTATGTGTTTTTACACACTATAGGAGACGCAGAAAATGATTTTCTCGAAATATGGCCCGAGTATTCAAAAAAATATTCTTACTATTGATACATATAACAAATTTACATAGTTAATAATGACAAAACGACGATATGTATTATTGAAATTATTGTTTGGTTTGTATATTGTATTTTGGTTATTGAGACGTGGTAAGCACTGCTTATCTGCTTATATGAAATGCACGCCCTTGGCGGTGCACACCAATTTAAAGAAAGGTGTTCCGAAATTCCACTCTTAAATACAAATTTAGAAAAAAAAACTTTGGACCAAAAATTGCTTCTATTAATAGGTAATTGAGTGTCTTCAAAATTTAACCTAAACTTGATAGTAGTATAGTATCTTTGAGCTTGACCTTTAGGTAAACTCACATCCATCTTACGCAATTTAAATGCAGTGTATGTAATTTGCATCTCGTCAAGCGTGGAATATACTGGTCATTACAGAAGAAACAGCAATTGTATAGCTAAGGTACATGGAGTGTATTAAAACCTACCAAGTGCGAGTCGGACTCGTATGCGAAGGGTTTCGTATCTATACCTACAGATAAATAAAATTGAAGTGTCTGTTTGTAATTCGAAAATAACAGTTTTTCACTAAATGCATATGAAATTATTAACGCTACTGACACTAAAAAACCAAGTTTTGAAATTTTTCTCTGTCTGTTTGTTCCGGGTAATCTCTGAAACGACTGGACCGATTTTAACGAGACTTTCACTGGCAGGTATCTGATATTTCAAGTAGTAACTTAGGCTACTTTTATTTATAAAAAATATCAGGGTTCCGCTACAATAAGGATGAAACAAAATCTACACGGGGCACAGCTAGTTCCTAAATAAAAGCTTTTCACTAAATGCATATGAAAGTTTATATCGTACATTCGTTTATTTATTTTATACAGTACATAATAATAATTTTTTTTAGTTTTTTCTGTCTGTTTGTATGTTTCGACTTATTTCTTTGGGCCTTTCACTGGCATTTACAAGGAGTAACTTAGTCTTCTTTTGTTTACTACAAATAGGGTGAAGCCGCGGCACACAGCTAACCTATAAAAATAGCAAAGTTTTACTCTTTGCGAGCGGAACCCTAAAAAAGGCGGTGTCTTCAAGGTTTATGTAAAGGACGACCAATTTGATTGCATGTTTGGTTAAATTTAAACCTAGCGTAACTGATTACAATGATAAATTAATAATGTTTGGACATTATCACACAGCGCCATCTTAATCCCGATCTAAGCCAAGCTTGCAGGTACTATGGGTACCAGACCACGAACATAATACTTATCTATACAGATAAATAAAATTGAAGTGTCTGTTTGTAATTCCAAAATAACAGCTTTTCATTAAATGCATATGAAAGTATACACGATACTGACACTAAAAAACCAAGTTTTAAAATTTTTCTCTGTCTGTCTGTCTGTTTGTTCCGGGTAGTCTCTCAAACGGCTGGACGGATTTTAACGGGACTTTCACTGGTAGGTAGCTGATGTTTCAAGGAGTAACTTAGGCTACGTTCATTTATTAAAAATATTAGGGTTCCGCGACAATAAGGAAGAAATTAAATCTACGCGGGTGAAACCGCGAGGCACAGCTAGTGTTCATCTAAACATCTATATCTATACATACATACTACATACAGAAAAATAAAATAAAAGTGTATATTTGTAATTCCAAAATAACAGCTGAAAAGTTACGTTTATTGTGCGATATGTGCCTATGTAAACATTGGCATAAGACAAACTACGTACTAGTTTGTCTTATTTATCCGAAGAAACTGTGGTGGCCGCTTGCTACGTAAGCGACGCAAGTTCGAAGTGCGGCCATCACCAATGCGTTTTTCCAAAAACTTATGTGAAGTGATTTCATCCCACGTTTTACGATGAATGAAGGCATCTTGAGGAGACGTACATAATGCGGCGATAGATCTGTCAAGTTGGCACTTTGTCATCTTCGGTGAAAAGTGACATATCTCTGCTCCATTGAGGAAAACAGGCGTGAGCATTTGTATGTATTTATCTATCAGGCACTAACATCAAAAGTATTCCATTCCACATAATTTTATTCATCGCTATTTTATCGTTGAAGTTGGTCCAATTGTCCGTGGCATTAAAACCCAATCATTACCACAGACATAGAATTTAGCCTCACAAATCCTAAACATAGAAATTGAAGGAAATTTCTTACCTGTGGCATATACCCAATCCTAGGTCCAGGAACCCCACTGCCTGGACTCCCAGGCTTGCCCCCCAGGACCCATATCTCCCCGGAGTTCATCCTTCGCCTCCCCACTATACAGGAGAGGAGGGTAGTCTTCCCACATCCCGACGCTCCAAGAAGTCCATAGCTGGAAAATACATTTTAGGTCATTAAATTTGGCGGTGAAGGAAAACATCGTGAGGAGAGTATATGTCTGAGAACTAATTCAAAAATGAATGTAGTACCAGCCGCGTTCTTCTGTTAGGTTTCTCAGCGACGTACTGTCTTCGAGTGTTGGCTTCAAAGATACGAAATTAAACTTTATCACTAATTGTGTTATGTATCAATTTCTATCACTAAAACCGACACTCGACGTCGAGTTCCTCGCTGAGAAACCTTACAGAGTAACGCAGCGGAGGCGGTGATGGAACTACCATCTGTCACGTTGGCACTTAATCATCTGCGGTGAAAAGTGGGTGTTGTTATTACACACCTCTGCCTACCTCTTCGGGGAATACAGGCGTGAGCATATGTATGTAGTAATATTCGGAAAATTCAATCATAATTCTAACTTAATGTGTTAATTGATAATATTCGCTTGGAAGGTAGCAATAGGCTCGAAAAGCTATTACCATAATAATATAGAGACGCAAACTTTAAGATTTCTTTCAATTTAAAGTATGCACCGTCCGAGATAATATTCGGAATGAATGGGAGGGAAATCTGGTAATTTTCAATTTAAAAACTCCTTAAAGCCTCGTTCTGGCAAAAAGGTAATTATCAATATTATGTTTGACGAAGCTTTTAAAATGTTTATACTCAAGAGATTTTTGGCATAGAATAAATATGAGCTTAATAGGTAGATACTAGAATATTTTTTTGGAATAATAACATTTTCTCCATCAAGCGTGAGGGTTGACTCTTTTTTTTTTAATTTACTCCTTTATTTACTGTCAAACTTAAGTATGATGATTTGAAGTTTAGCAAAACTCGTTGTCGCGTCCAATCTATACATACAGATAAATAAAGATGAGTGTCTGTTTGTAATTCCAAAATTACAGCTTTTCTCTAAATGCATATGAAAGTATATACGATAGTCATAGAAAAACCAATATTTTAATTTTTCTCTGTCTGTCTGTCTGTTTGTTCCGGGTAATCTCCGAAACGACTGGCCGATCTTAACGGGACTTTCACTGGCAGATAGCTTATGTTAAAAGGAGTAACTTAGGCTACTTTTATTTAAAAAAAAAAGGATAAGTGTACTGCGGGACACCCATGAAATTAACTGTACGCGGGTGAAACCGCGGGGCACAGCTAGTAACAAATAAAGAACTTTTCACTAAATGCATATGAAAGTATATAAAATTCGTAGCTCGTATATACTTTCATATGCATTTAGTAAATAAAAAAAAAGCATAGTTTTTACATTTTTCTCCGTTTTCATCTGTATGTCTAAACTGTTCCGAGTAATCTCTTAAACTGTTGGCCCGATTTAAGCCGGACTTTCTCTGACAGGTAGCTTGAGTTACAAGGAGTAACTAACTTTTATTAAATTAGGTTTAGTTAAAATAAGCCTCCCATGAAATACCTTTATAAGGTATTGGTCACATTTGTTGACTGTAGCCTCTTACCATCAGGTAGACTGCACCTTTGATTACCACACTTACAGTATAAAAGAGTTCAGTACTTACATAGCACCCTTAGGCACAGTCATATTAAGTCCGTCAAGAATGACATTGGGACTTTTGGAAGAGCCATAGCGTTTGTGAGCGCGTCTGACGCAAACAGCCTGTTCTTTTCTAGAAGCTACCGTTGACTTCTGGGTCTTGAACTGCTTTCGTCTCCTCACCAGCTCCTCTTCTATGGTGCTGATGGTGATGGGCTGGTCGGGGTCCCGGACATCCTCTAGGGATATCGTTGCCCCTTCATTGTCGTATGCTGGCATCTGAATTAAAGAAAAAAATTACATTAGATTTGTTTATATAAGTACATATTTCCCCCGAATTTGGTGTTGTAATAACAACATCCACTTTTTCACCCAAGATGATTAAGTGCCAACGTGGCAGATGGTGAGTCTATCGCCGTCTCAGGTACTATATATGCGTCTTTGAATTACTTCTCAGACATATACTGGTTTCCTCATGATGTTGTCCTTCAATGGGTGTGGGATTAAATCACTGCACAAAACTCATCTCGACTGCTCAAACTCCGCAGCTACCACGGCTCAAGAAGAATACGATCACGAGGCGGGACTCGAACCCACGACCTCTGCAAACCATGCAGTTGCTCTTCCAGCGTAGCGTACTACTACTCGTGATCACATTTTTGCAATGTATGTATGTTTGTCTTGGTGAAGTCTTGCAACTTAATTTTAAATTGGTTATAATTAGCTGATTGAACTGAAATTTGGTACGAAAATGCATGCGTAGTTATGTGACGTCATTCTAATTCCAATATGGCGGATCATCCAAGATGGCTGACTAGTTATTTTTCCTGCACTACCACAGTATGGGTATAAAATGAAAGGGCTTGCAGATGTACTTGCAGTACTCGAATATTTATTTATTTGATGTGACATTTTCTTGAAAGTTTTTTTTAATAATATATGTCAGCCAACATGTATTATATTTTTAATAGTTGTAACTGCACTTAATCGAATCGTACATTTATTTAGATTATTATATTGTATTTGCAGTTGTTTTCCGATAAACTTGTTTCCTAGCCATTTTAAGAACGCCCGTCTATTTACATAAATACTTAACTACACCTTTATAAAGAAATACATTTATAGAATCAAGGTTTTAAGATTGTAAAAAGTGATGATAGAACAACAAGGCGCGGATGACTAGCGTATGGAAAAATACAAGCACATTATGTTATTAATATTCTTCCGCATAATATTACCATTTACACAATGTACTTATAATATAAATAAATTATTTTCATAATAATGGGTGGGTTGCACGATAAAAGCTAATTTGACAATGAAAGTATCTATCTATGGTTGGTTGGTTGATCAAATTAATAGTTTGAACAAACAAACAGAAATTTTGTGAAAAAGCATATTATAGTGTAACTGAGTATATTGATGATAGCCAAGCATGGCAATGAGTTGCTCACTCTTACATTAAATGTACTTAAACAACCCTATGTATATAGAAGGGACACATGTAAAAAAAAACCGGGGAGTTTGTTTCGCCGTTTCTTCTCCTGACAAGCTTATATTTTGGAAACGGTAGTAAATTAACCTAAGTTGGCGTAAGAGAAATGACGTTCAATAAGTGTTCCAAGTGTCCCTTATGTTGAATAAAACTTTTTGATTTGATTTGATTTTGAGTTAATATCGTCTGGTCTGGCAATTTTATAAGATTTTGGAAAACCCGTCCTTGTCCGACCAGCGCTTTAAGCTGTGCGTTGATACATAAGTCAATACGTCAGGACTTAGAATATTCTAGTCTGGAATGGAATAGTCTTAAGTGAAAATAAATAAATAATCATCGGATATTATCACACAGCGCCATCTTGTCCCAAAATAAGTAAAGCTTGTATTATAAGTATCAGAGAAAGGATATAATACCTTTTTTTAAATAAATTCTTATAATACGGGCACAAGGCAAACATTTATTAGTCCTGATGCGGGAATCGAACCCGCGACACCTAGAATAACAGTCAGGTATATAACCACTAGACCAACGATGTTGTCAATAAAAATAACATCAACAAGTCGACAAGGTCAAAGTTATATCACTTTGACATCTGCGCGTACAACTCACTTTGTACCTACCTAATGACATTACTTACTAGATAATAAGCGCTTATTGTACTGTCAGGAACGTAATCCCACATGTGTTTTTGTACTTTAAGTAGTTTTGCTGTTGTCACACTGCCGGAAGCAGTTTGATGGAACTGCTGAGAATCAGCATTGCTATTTAACGCGGCAATGCTGCCAGCCCTCTTGGCACGATCACGAGAGACACTGATTTAAGTCATGTTTTCTACTTGTAATTGATTTTAAGTACTTGTATATATAATTAAGTTATCTATACATGTATATGTACAAAGAAAGAAATAAAGAGTAAAGGGTCTGTCTGTAATTCCAAATTACAGCTTTTGACTAAATGCATACGAAAGTATATATACGGTAATGATATGAAAAAATCAATTTTAAAGAGTTTCACCAAGACATTTTTTTTCTCTTTCTGTCTGTATGTCTGTTTGTTATGGCTAATCTCTGGAACGGCTGGACCGATTTTAACGGGACTTCGCTGGCAGATTGCTGATGGCACGAGGAGTAACTTAAGCTTCTATTATTATTATTAAAACAATGGCATTCCGTGAAATAAAGCCATATCATTGAAGCTTAAACATGTCTGCTCAGCTAATCTATACATCTATACAGATAAATAAAATTGAAGTGTCTGTTTCTAACTTCAAAATTACAGCTAAATGCATATGAAAGTATACACGCTACTGACACAAAAAAACCAAGTTTTAAAATTTTTCTCTGTCTGTCTGTCTGTCTGTTTGTTCCGGGTAATCTCTGAAACGGCTGGACCGATTTTAACGGGACTTTCACGGTAGCTGATGTATCAAGGAGTAACTTAGGCTGCAAATATTTATTAAGAAAAATAGGGTTACGTGACAATAAGGGTGAAACTTAATCTACGCGAGTGAAACCGCGGGGCACAGCTAGTAAATAAATAAACATTTTGACAGTCACCTCAAATGCTAATAATATAAAACTAGTTTCGGTAAATTCCATGCCCTATTTCTTAATGGCCGTCAAATTATCAAGATTGTATTATTACGCTATTGGTCAACGCCCGCGTTTTGTGAATAAAATCATCAACATTACACACACACATACTGTGCTCAAACTCACATAAAACTAACCTCACAATGTGATATTCACGTGATCCGAAATCGTAGTTCGATAGGACGTTTTAGTATTGCGAATATCTTGACAGAAAACCCAATATCTATTTTTGACACGACCTCGTGTCAGGGGCGTGCATTGGATTTTCGGAGGGGTAGGCATAAGCAATAAGAGGTAGGTAGGCAGGTTAAGTACATACTTATGTGACGCGGCGTAGTTACATACGTTTTGGTAAAGACACACACACAAATATAAACACACACACACGACACGAGTGTATTCAGTGATCACAAATTGTAACTTCTGCTTACCTGCTTATATGCAATGCACGCCACTGCCTCGTGTTCGGCAGTCAGACTTACTATCCACTAGACCAACGGGACAGTAAGTTATATACAAAACCTCTGCTTACCCTTTTGGGGAACCTTCTGGGATGGCGTGCGCATATTTATTTTATTTTTATACTAACTTACCTTCCTTTCTCTCGAAAGTATTACAAAACTAATAATAACACCATCGGAGTTGCATCCTACATGTTAGTAAAAACCGTATCAAGATCCGTAACGTAGTTCAGGGGCCCAACCATGAGCTCTTATTGCAATGTTAATTCAGTTGTGCGACAGTGACAGATGTATACACGTCACATACATCTGTCTCATAAATGAGTGAAACTATCATGGCAATAAGAGCTCATGGTAAGGCCCCTGTACCCCTATCACGAGTTTGCCACCGTCTTCCTAAGCTATACTCGCTAGCGTCTCCGCCGAATATTTGTATGAGAAATTGTACAGCGCCTCCAAGCGGTGACGTGAAGAACTAAAATATATCATACAAATATTGTCGGTGATGCAATACTCGTAATAGGGGTAAAGCAGGTAAGCAGAAGTTACAATTTGTGATCACTGAATACACTCGTGTCGTGTGTGTGTGTGTTTATGTTCGTATGTGTATCTTTACCAAGACGTACGTACCTACGCCGCGTCACATAGGTATGTACTTAACCTGCCTACCTACCTACTTATTGTTTACTAGCTGTGCCCCGCGGTTACACCCGCGTAGATTTAGTTTCATCCTTATTGTCGCGGAACCCTAATATTTTTAATAAAAGGTAGCCTATGTCCTTTCTCAGGGTCTAAAGATTGTCTGTGCCAAATTTCATCAAAATCGGTTGAGAGGTTTAAGCGGGAAAGCGTAACAGACAGACAGACAGACAGAGATACTTTTGCATTTATAATATTAGTAGGGATGCCTACCCTGATGAAAATCCAATGCACGCCCCTGGGGGTAGGTACAAAAGAACGATGCGTTCAAACAGACCGTAATATTGTATGGAAATGGCGACTTCAATATACTATTTAAAGATTACGTTATTGCAGACTCAAGGTTAAGAGGAACTCAGTAAATCACCAACATAACTCACGTCGGGAGGTCAAAGTAACAAAATAAACTAACATTGTTTGTAATAATTAACAACAATTTACGATTCTCATTAAATTTGCATAGATTAAGTTTAATTAATGCCCAAACCGCAGTCGTGGCTCTTAAATATATTAAAATAACTCTTTTCAAGGGGTTTTCGCAATCATTTGAAGTACTATTCAATCTTCCATATTGTTCTCTTCTTTTTCTTCTATCTGTATCTATATATATAAAAATTAATCCCCATTTCCCTTGGTCACGGCATCACACCTGAACGGCTAGACCGATTCTACCGGGACTTTTACTTTTTCTTAGATTTTTAAAAACATTAGGGATCCGCGACATGAAGAATGAAACTAAATCTACGCGAATGAAACTGCGGGGCACAGGTAGTTCTTAAATAAAGCTTAAAGCCTTACTCGATGAATGAACATATTTAGTTCAAACCAGTAGTCCCTAAGGTTCACGCGCTTAAATAATAAACAAAAAAGTTATAAATAATAGCATAAATATAATATTAATATAATCTTGATTGCGCACGTAATTCAAAAACGTGAATCAATAATAATGGTCTAAAGCTAATTTTCAAATAGCAAAATAACAGAACAAAAAACCGGTAACCGGTTTTATAACCCTCTGAACCGATGCGCGTGAGATAATAATACGATCGCGGAATGTTTTAATGACGTCTGAACACAGGTTATTAACCAGATAACCAGATCTCAATGGAAAAATAATACCCGGACTTCACAGGAAATACGTCACAGTGTTTCCCGTGGTCTTTAGCAAAAGTGTAACACCCATTTGGAGAAACCAACGTTTTCCCAAGCGAGTATAGTTTGGGGTTTTACAAGAAGGTTCTGTAAAACCTGGATCTGATGTTACAGACGTCTAAAGCCCACGGTAACCAATTACCATTAGACATGTCGTACTTGTTACCATAGATTAATGACAGATGCTCAATCTGTCATCTACATCCACACGTATATTATAAAGAGGAAAGATTTGATTGTTTGCAATGAATACGCTCCGAAACTACTTGACCAATCTTGAAAATTATTTCAGCAATGGATAGCTACATCATCAGCGAGTAGCATGGGCTATATTTTATCTCTGTACTCCCACGGGAACGGGAACTACGGGGGTGAAACCGCGTGACGTCCGCTATTAAAAAATAACGTGGTTTTCGCAAGCGAGAATATTTGGGGTTCATCAAGGGCGTTTAGCAGGACTCTTTCTGGTGTAATAGACGTCAATGGCTAACAGTAACTTACTATCAGACATACCGTTACCAAACAAATGACAAGAGCCGTGGTAACCGTGGGGTTTAGTCGTTACTTATTCAGTTTTGCATTCCGAGCAAATTGAATCTTTAACTGATAGCGCAACTCCTGAGTAAAACTGTCAAACAGCTCTTAACCAAATATGTCAAAAGAGCAACTCAACCGCGTTAATCACTAAGGTTTCTCGGCGTGTTCATATGTCTCCCGCGTAACGCTTATGCTTTTTTTTTAAATAAAAGTCTCTTTCTTTAAAGCCTTAGTTACTCCTTGAAACATTAGCTATCTGCCAATGAAAGTCCCGTTAAAATCGGTCCAGTCTTTTCGGAGATTACCCGGACAGAAAGACAGAGATTTTTTTTAAAACTTTGTCTGTTTCAGTGTGAGTAGCGTGTTATCTTTCATACATGCATTTAGTGAAAAGCTGTTATTTTGGAATTACAAACAGACACTTCAATTTTATTTATCTGTACTGTATGTATGTATGTAGTATGTATATGTATAGATTTCCTATGATTGAAACCAACGCTCGACTGAATAAAGCGGCAGCTCTTAACCAAATAAGCCGAGAGAGCAACTCAGCTTATATATCAAAACTTAGCTTAGCTTAGTAATAAAGGAAGTGACGAATGACATCAAAGACTTTATTAGACGAATCCTTGACACAGATACTATTATAGTGTGCAAATGGCAAATGGCAGCTTATATAAATTACCACATACGATGTGCAACAACTCTGTAACATGGAAAGTTTTGCTATGTTTTGTGTCTTTTATGTATTGCAATGCTGTCAGTATTTTCAAGGTTTCTTGGTACTATTTTCCACATGCTGAATATACGCTTTACACATACGCTTTTATACGCTTAACACATACTTATGCTCGGTTGAAGTTATGATAGTTATATGCTCACGTCATCCCAGAAGCGACACCGAAGAGGTTTCACCGAATATGATTAAGTGCCAATGTGACAGATGGTAAGTCCATCGCCGACTCACTTTTAATACGTCTATGAATTACTTCTCAGACATATGCAGGTTTCCTCGCGATTTTCCTTCACCGTAAAGCACGTGGCGTAAAATTACTGCACTTAAGTTTTTTTACTTTTTATTTCCTACTAGCGAACGTGACTCGTTTTCACCCCCGTAGTTCCCGTTCCCGTGAGAGTATGGGGATAAAATATATCCTATATTAATCAGTGATAATGTAGCATTCAAATAGTGAAAGAATTTTTTAAATCGATCCATTACTTTTTAAACCAATTTGTTACAAACATAAAAACAAACCATTCCTCTTTATAATATATACGTCACGCGATTTCACCTGCGTAGTTCCCGTTCCCGTGGGAGTACGGGGATAAAATATAACCATGTTACTCGCTGATGATGTAGCTATCCATTGCTGAAAGAATTTTCTAGACCGGTCAAGTAGTTTCGGAGCCTATTCAATACAAACAAACAAAAAAACAATCAAATGTTTCCTATTTATAATATTAGTGTAGATAAGCATAGATAAATTGCAACCAACGTAAGCAATTCTTATAACTTCACAGGACAATAAGGTCTATTTTAGTTTGAACATGTAATGTGACGTTGTGAGTTGTGACGTTTAACACAAAGATTCTAGTGTATTTCAAATTTGAACCTTAACCATTTGCTGTCAGATCTTTGCCGATCTTATATTTTTGCATGTCTAATGCCAGTCTGGTTAAACCGGTTGTACGAATGGACGAACATACAATGGCATGGGATTTATTAGTAGATATAGATGTATAGACTTTATGACGCCGTAAATCGGCGATGGAGCAATACATATTAAAAGCTGTCATAAAATAAATTAATCTCATTGTACTTGTGACTTAATAAATCAGTGTTTCACACTATAATCCTGTTGGGTAAAAATACCTACCTAAACCTACCAACTTTATAGTTTTTTTTAAATAAATACACGTGTTTATAAGCTTTATCTAAATATATATAATTCAAAGATGACTGACTGACTGACATAGTGATCTATCAACGCACAGCCCAAACCACTGGACGGATCGGGCTGAAATTTGGCATGCAGGTAGATGTTATGACGTAGGCATCCGCTAAGAAAGGGTTTTGATTAATTCTACCCCCAAGGGGATAAAATAGGGGATGAAAGTTTGTATGAAATTAGTTTTATATATTCTTCTTCATCGTCTTAGCATTTACAATTTTTTTTTAATTATATTCAAAATATAACACATCTAGGTTGTTATTGTCAAAGCAAAATAAGGTGAAAGATAAGTATTGTTTAATAATCCACTTTTCTATATAAAAAACCATAGGTCAGTATTTTACAAAACGGAACATTTTGTTAGATGTATATAAAAATGGTTATTGTATTAAAAGTGGTGGCCTCGGGGTTAGACCAGTCGCCTGCTACGCAAGCGACGCAAACTCGAATCCCAGCGGGGCCTGTACCTATGAGTTTTTCTAAAAAAAACTTATGTACAGTGATTTCACACCACGTGCTTTACGGTGAAGGAAAACATCGTAAGGAAACCTGCATATGTCTTAGAAATAATTCAAAGACGTATGTATAGTGCCTGAGACGGCGATGGACTCACCCTCTGTCACGTTGGCACTTAATCATATTCGGTGAAATGTGGGTGTTGTTATTACAACACCTCTGCCTACCCCTTCGGGGAATACAGGCGTGAGCATATGTATGTATGTATGTATTAAGAGTTGAAATAACAAGAGGTTGAAATACAGGTTATATTTTACACATCGGAATATTTAGTTAAATTAACATAAGAGTAGTTTTAGTATTAAGAGTTTTAAAAATACACATTTTGAGCCGCGATAAAACGCAAGGTCAAGCGACATCGTTTGTCAAAACCTTTCTTAGGGCACTGGTTAGGCACTTATGAACGTCGAAAAACTGAACACTGGTTCTGAAACTAGCCTTCAGACAAGATTTATTAGTCTAATCTAGTACCTAGATGTATCACAAAATAAGCTTAAAGCTGAGAGGACCTCCCACACTGGTGGTGTAACCTTTTTTGATACCACAAAGGTGGCTTTGGGGTTTGAGCATACGCCAGTTACGCAAGTGAGGCAAGTTCAAATCCCAGCGGGGCGGAATTTCGAATGTAAAACCCGTTTTGCCCAATCCCTCTAGCCTATGTCACGGGCCCAACCATGAGCTCTTATTGCAATGTTATAGCCTATGTCACGGGCCCAACCTGGAGCTCTTATTGCAATGTTATAGCCTATGTCACGGGCCCAACCATGAGCTCTTATTGCAATGTTATAGCCTATGTCACGGGCCCAACCATGAGCTCTTATTGCAATGTTATAGCCTATGTCACGGGCCCAACTATGAGCTCTTATTACAATGTTATAGCCTATGTCACGAGCCCAACCATGAGCTCTTATTGCAATGTTATAGCCTATGTCACGGGCCCAACCATGAGCTCTTATTGCAATGTTATAGCCTATGTCACGGGCCCAACCATGAGCTCTTATTGCAATGTTATAGCCTATGTCACGAGCCCAACCATGAGCTCTTATTGCAATGTTATAGCCTATGTCACGGGCCCAACCATGAGCTCTTATTGCAATGTTATAGCCTATGTCACGGGCCCAACCATGAGCTCTTATTGCAATGTTATAGCCTATGTCACGGGCCCAACCATGAGCTCTTATTGCAATGTTATAGCCTATGTCACGGGCCCAACCATGAGCTCTTATTGCAATGTTATAGCCTATGTCACGGGCCCAACCATGAGCTCTTATTGCAATGTTATAGCCTATGTCACGGGCCCCACCATGAGCTCTTATTGCAATGTTAATTCAGTTGTGCGACAGTGACAGATGTATGCACGTCACATACATCTGTCTCATAAATGATTGAAACTATCATGGCAATAAGAGCTCATGGTAAGGCCCTAGATAACCTTTACTTCCTTATGAATCTATATTCAACAAAATATGTTTAATATTGGTATTCAATTGGTACTTCCAGAGATTAAAGCATTTGAACAAGCAAAAAATCACTTTAGCTTTTTACTTACAGTTTAACACGAATAAACACTCGTTGCCTTTTTGTGATAGTGTAGACATAACGTAGAAAACCGTTATAAAGTTTGTGTATAGTGCCAACACCAAACATAGTATAGTTTGATGTTAAGTAACTTAAATGTAATGTGCCAACGTGACGGATGGTGAGCCTATCATCCTTTCAGGCACCATATATGCGTCTTTGAATTACTTCTCAGACATATGCAGGTTTCCTCACGATGTTTTCCTTCGCCGTAAATCACTGCACATACGTTTTTAGAAAATTCATTGGTACAGGCCAAAGAGTTTTATTTTTTTCATTTGCAGCCCTGTAGGCAAAGTAACATTCTCTCGCGCTTGCGCTAACGCTAACGATAAAAAATGTATGGAAATGTCATAAATCTGTCACGTGACATATGTCATTCCCGTACATTTTGTATCGTTTCTACTAGCGTAGCGTGGGTATAATGTTACTTTGCCTACAGGCCCTGATTTTGAATTCTTGAGCAATAGGCGCGCCCGCTACTACATTGACAGTGTACTATAAGTACACATCTGCATACTCCTTCGAAGTATACTGGAGGGAACATATGTATGTATGTAACATAAAAAACATAATTGGAAAATCAAGTTTCTAAGTCGAGACATTAATTGTGCAACGGTCATATGGTCAAAGTCATTAAGCTAATATTACATAAAGTAATAAGTTAATTAGAATGAGTCAAATCAATTACCATAAATTACTTAGTTGCCCTTAATCAAGAATGGATCTGGGACGGAAGTGGCCGCATATTAGGATCTTTAATTAAATGTCCCTTTCTGGGAAACCCATTTATAGCAAAAAATACACACATGCATCTTACATCAGACTGTTTTCTGTTGACGTTCGTTATTACCTCACTAATAAATCATTCTCTCGATTTTTATTCTAATAACTTGTGCAACGCGGTGTCATCCGCGTAGATTTAGTTTCAAGCTTTCTTTTGCGGTACCCTAAAAATTTTCAAGATAAAATTTGTCTAAGTTACGAAGAAGTCTTAGTAAGAAGTCAAATCTCTTACTTTCGATTGACCTCGTACTTTCAAATCGTCAGGACAAAAAAAATGCTTTATACAGGATTGTAAATGTTACAGCCAGACTCGAGGGGTTGCTTGTCTGAGCATAAGTTAAAAAAAAAGTCTAAAGACTTTGCTGAAATAATATCAAGATTTTTTTAGCACACTGTTTTACTTAGATACCTACGTGAATTTGATGCACTCCCGCGTTATATTATCACCTGTCAGAAGTAGTGAACTGGTAGAAAAAGCTTTAGCATTAAATTACCAAAGCATTTTATTTGAAAATTGTGCATAAATATTAAATATATTATTATTTTTTTACTGCATGAGTCATATTTCAAAGCAAACACGTATTCTTATTCATAATAAATAGATACAATTTGATGACAGCTAAAAATACCCCTGCATATTTAACAGAGTTAATACGTCATTAGAAGATTTTAAACACAATATTAATTACTCGAAATATGAAAATTAATGAGAAATAAGAATACCCCTTTTATATTTAACGTCGTTAATACGTCATTAGATTTTATTATTAGTTATATTCGTTTGACGTCACCCAATTCTCAATACCAACGAGTTATTGTGAAAAATCATTATCAAGCATTTTCCACTACTGTGACTCACAGACAAACACTACATAAAGGTCGTTTGCTAGTTTCTACATTAGCATCAGGGTTAGGGAAATACGTTAATGTATATAGCTTTAACCCTGAGTCACTTGATTTATAGATCCATTAACAGAAATGTTTTTTGAATAAAAAATATTTACGCGAGTTCTAAATGAATGTGAAATAATTAAACCTAAGCGTACTACAGCGGCCTTACTATAAACTCTTATTGCCATCAAAGTTCCAAATTAAAATATAAATTTCATACTTTTTAAGACAACCTTCCATTCAAGAAATTTCTCACGTTCGAAGACAAGTAGTGAATAAATAATATTTTCTTACATTTTCCGTTCATCTGAGACACACTCAATTACAGTAAGTAAATGTTAAATTAAGTATATTTATCGTACAAAGCTGCCTAAAGAATCAGCATCGCCATACAGAATAGCAATCATTGCCCCAAGAATCAGCATTACCATACTGAATGGCAATATTAGCCCCGTGAATCAGCATTGCATATAGAAAATCTTCTCCCCAATAATCAGCACTGCCATACAGAATTACTATATTGGCCCCAAAAATCAGCATCGTCATGCATACTGGCAATCTTTGCCCCATGGATCAGCATTGCCACAATCATCTGCATGTTTATTCCGACTGATATAAAACACGGCGCTTGATGGATCTGTCTGTGATGTTGTGTGCGATTGCTGATGCATTAGAAAAAAATAAGGCTCGCACAATAGAATCGCAAAGCATCGGGGCAAAGCTGATTATTCCCTACTAAATATTTTTTAAATATTTATAATACTTTTATTCGTACTAGATATAACAACCTAGGTAAAATCAACAAAACATAATAGGATATTTGCATAAATCCTTTTATTTACGACTACACATTTGCTGTCTATCTGTGGTGTAGTCTCGTCTAAATACTACTGCAAGGACGTATGTATCTTTCATTCATGATGACCTACTAGGCGAACGAATATGATAAAATCATAGCTAGCCTGTACAAACAGTTTTTCTAAAAACTTAAGTGCAGTGATGTCACACAAGAACTTAACTGTGCAGGAAAACATTTGAAAAAACCTGCACATTTCTGAGAAGCAATCATAATCCTAAGTTTTTAGACGGAGATGGACTCACCATCTGTCATAAAAGTAAGTGTGTTATGATGATATATGTGTTGCATTTACCAAATCAACAGAGGGGTAGGCAGAAGTGTTAAAGCACCCACTTTTCAGTCCACCGAAATCGTCTCAAGCATAATACATAAGTCATTAAAGTCTTCAGATATACAAGGGGCTTACCATCATCGGTTTAAGTAGAGCGTATTAAGAACTTCTGAGCTTTGACGTTTCATATTGGTACCGTAAAATCAAACGTCAAAGCTAAGAAATTTCTTAATACGTGCTGCTTTAACGATCATAGTTGACCTCCTGGTTCCTTTACAATGATAACCTTTACCGTTAAGCTCGTGGTGTGTCATCAATGCAGTCGCGCAACAGGCGACTACACAAACTACACTGTCACCACGTCTCTTGCACCTTTATGTAATTACGATCAGCTGACCATCGTTACAATTTAAGGAAAACGTACATGGAAAAATGGGTGTAAAATATATTACAGCATTTCAAGATCTCATGATCATTTCATTGCAACCGTCGAGTACAATTATTGCAGTGCAAGATTTCACGAGGAGTATGCTAAATTTCTTGGTCTTACGGAAGATCGACGATGCTTTCATAGATCAGGAAAGTGTTGTGTTCCTAGAATAAGTTCGCGACTACTCCACGGAGGGGGTGGAATAGTCGAGACGATGGTAGCTATATTTTTAGAGATCTCGTTGAATTATGAAGTGATTTATCTATGACTAGCTGTGCCACGCGGTTTCACCCGCGTAGATTTAGTTTCATCCTTATTGTCGCGGAACCCCAATATTTTTAATAAATAAAAGTAGCCTAAGTTACTCCTTGTAATCTATCCGTCAGTGAAAGTCCCGTTAAAATCCGTCCAGCCGTTTCGGAGATTACCCGGAACAAACAGACAGACAGACAGACAGAGAAAAATTTTAAAAATTGGTTTTTATGTTTCAGTACCGTGTATACATTTAGTGAAAATCAGTTATTTTGGAGTTACAAACAAACACTTCAATTTTATTTATCTGTATAGATGTAAGTTGGTTCCACTTATTGAAGAGTCAGTGGTGCCCTGAATAATCTGTTAGCAGGTGTTAGTTTAGGACCCAATTTCAAATGAAATTATAAATATTTTCCTGATTATTTGCCTTGGGTCGACCTTGTGCATTGCCTATTAGAACTATTTCTAATCAAATGTTGTGGCCCATATCCCATAAGAAAGAAAGACGTGAAAAACAGACAGAAAGGCAGACACCGAGGTGAAGCTATAAAGTTTGTGTGTTACTTATATGGCAAGGTACCCTAAAAAGCTACAATATCTAGAACATTTCCATGTTTCGTCGTAGTTCACCTTCGTGGAAAGGTTGACGATTATTAATAATTAGCTTTAAATCGATCGTATAAAGGACACTTCCAATGTCCTGTTCCAATGAGTCATCATCATTTTCCGACCATTAAAAGACTGCCGTAAAAACGATTTGTTTATGAATGTGGATGATCACAAGAACAAAGGCTGACCTAAGAAGTAATGGATGGATTGTATGAAAGATGATTACTAGAATGGGAGTGAATACAGATATGATGGATGATAGAGAGAAATGGAAGAGAAGAACACATTGTGTCGCGTACAAATAACGTGGGCTAAGACCCTGCCCTAATCTGATACGGGCTGGAGAATGAAGAAATAATACCAACAATGGACTTCACACTTCCACATTGTCTTAAAATGCTTAAATTTATAATAATGTAATTACATGTACAATCTTCAATTATCTAGCCTTAGTTATTCCTTGTTACTTCATCTATCTGTCAATGGAAGTCCCGTCAAAGTATCCGACCATTTAGAGGCCAACTCAAAATGCAAGCAGACAGGTCATTTTTCAGAACTGACTGCTTGACGTGATTTCTGAGGCTCGAAGTCCCTTCGAAATTTGGGTTCCGCGTAGTAGTAATAAAACCATTCACCACCACCAGGGTTGTCTTCGTCGTGGGAAAAACATGTACAAAGAAGGCCTAGTGCGAGTTTTCTTAAAATCGCCGTCACAAGTCATCGCGTCGACGTAAACGCAGATTTGTATGGGCTCACAATAGTGTCATCTTTAGGCCGACAGAGGCGCTATATCGATCCCATATAAATCTGCGTTAACTTTGACGCGGTGACTTGTGACGGCGGCAGTGAAAAACTCGCACAAGGCACTCAATTCTGAATAAATATAATTTATCTCATATTTCGTAGTTTATTTAAACTAAATGCAATGTATTGGTTAATTTCGTGTACATCGATTATAAAAACCAGTTGTAATTAAAGCAAAAACCACAAAGCAATCTTAGATGGCCGAAACCAGTGACCGAGATACAGGTTCTGCGAACTGCTATTCAGAGCGCGGTTGCGTTACGTAACTTTTGTAATGAAATATGATGTACGAGCTGTTTAAAGAATTATACTTGAAGGTAAGCAATTACTGCACTCAATTGCACACTTATATGATTAATTCGAACACCATAAACTTCACATTCTTTACTATTCATAACTTTTAATGTAACTTCAACTCAGATTCCATCGTTCGCCGTCCGTCAGAAACGCGCGAAAACTATCTGACAGTTCGATTTTGACGTTTGGCATAAAATACTCCTTTGTCGAAAACTACATAATTAAAAGAAATAGTGAAATTAGGTGAAGGGGAAAGATGACTGGGCACCATGTGCGACATGACAGCTTCTTTAGAAACTTAATAGAAGGACAGGTAGAAGGGGAGAGAGGAAGACTAAGGCTATCATACATGGGACAAGTTAAAGAAAAGTGTGTGTCACGTCGTATAAGGAGGTTAAAGAGATGGCACTGGACAGAGACAAATGGAAAGAGTTGCATCGAACACACCGACAAGAGTCTTATTATTCTTAAATTCATGATGATGTTAGTGAAATCACTTTTTAAAATAAGATGTTTTTGAAGAGCAAATGTATGACTTTCCATGTAGTTTCTAAGTTCTTAAACTGGCTCGGAAATATACTCAGAGTTTTGTTGGCAATTGAAAATGAAAATGAAAATGATTTATTCAGTTTAGGCCCTGGTAAGGCACTTATGAATGTCGAGCAATTTACCACCGGTTCGGAAACTAGCCTTCTGAGAAGAACCGGCAAGAAACTATTTAATAAACTAAAAACTAATTGTAAGTTTTGTTTGAGGGCTAAAACGGTAATCAAACTCCATGCAAAAAGGTAGTTTTTGTAGGAATTGTACGCTTGTATTTAACAAGTGACTTAAAGAAACGTCCTTCATTAAATTATGATCAGATTATGATCAGAGCGAACATTATTTTGTTGTATTATTTCTTAATGAACCTACGTCATTACCTCATCACGTAGACATAAACACCAAAATTCCGTAATGACTGCACACTTCCTATGTGCTGACATTTTGATCTAGAGTCTGGAGAAACGTCATGAATTATTAAGACTGTGTAACGGTAGGTATATCTATACAGATAAATAAAATTGAAGTGTCTGTTTGTACTTCCAAAATAACAGCTTTTCACTAAATGTATATGAAAGTATACACGCTACTGACAAAGAAAAACAAAATTTTAAATTTTTTCTCTGTCTGTCTGTCTGTTTGTTCCGGGTAATCTCTGAAACGGCTGGACCGATTTTAACGGGACTTTCTCTGGCAGGTAGCTGATGTTTCGAGGAGTAACTTAGGCTACTTTTATTTATGAAAAATATTAGCGTTCCGCGACAATAAGGATGAAACTAAATCTACGCGGGTGAAACCGCGGGGCACAGCTAGTTTAATTATATGTATGCTTCAGCTTACTATTTTATTATTATACTAGCTGTTTCACCCGCGTAAATTTAATTTCATACAAACTTTCATCCCCTATTTTATCCCCTTGGGGGTAGAATTAATCAAAATCCTTTCTTAGCGGATGCCTACGCCATAACATCTACCTGCATGCCAAATTTCAGCCCGATCCGTCCAGTGGTTTGGGCTGTGCGTTGATAGATCACTATGTCAGTCAGTCAGTCACCTTTGAGTTATATATTTAGATGAGTTTTACCACTACGTGTGCCCCTGGTTTTATCCGCGTACAGTTAATTACATGGGTGTCCCGCGGAAACGTAATGCTTATATATCAGTACCGTATTCTGCACATTTAGTGATAAGCTGTTCATTTGAAATTACAAACAAACACTTCAATTGTATTTGTCGGTATAGATGTATAGGTTGATTAAGAAGAAATAGTGCCACGCAACTATTACCACATAATTCATATAAACATTATTAACACATAAGCGAGTTGGCTACATCCAAAACTGTAGCGAAGGTGACTGGAGATACCTACTTTCAGATTTGAAGGTAACCTCACTTTGGTAAGTTGACTTTGAATCACGTTTGATCATGATCCACGGGTTTTCCAGTTAATGGAATGCAAGTTCGTTCAAATAAGCTCTTGTGGTTGATTTGACTCACTGTAGTGATGGTCGAGTATTTTTTTATTTATAACTAGCTGTGCCCGTTTCACCCGCGTAGATTTAGTTTCATCCTTATTGTCGCGGAACCCTAATATTTTTGATAAATAAAAGTAGCCTAAGTTACTCCTTGAAACATCAGCTACCTACCAGTGAAAGCCCCGTTAAAATACATCCAGCCGTTTCAGAGATTACCCGGAACAAACAGCCAGACAGACAGAGAAAAAAAATTAAACTTGGTTTTTTTGTGTCATTATCGTGTATACTATCATATGCGTTTAGTGAAAAGCTGTTATTTTGGAATTACAAACAGACTTTCGATTTGAGATTCAATTTTATTTATCTGTATAGACAAAGTGTAAAACTGGCTTCACGTTTGTCATTTGAGAATATTATATTTACGCTGAGTTGCGTATAGGTATTTTAATCGGTCAAGTTAAGCAATCCCAACCCAGGGCCGTATATGAATGGGTGTCCGTTAAAGTTCCCTATATGATTCGTAGTGCGCGTTAAGCTATCGATTCCCGTAGCCAAAACAACTTTCAAACTATGGGGTAGGCAGAGACCACCATTTGCCACATACTACGATCCTTGCATACTTCTTTCGCTTCATCCACATTCATGCATCTCTTCATACAATTCCTTCGGTTACGAATGCTCCGAATAACTTACATGGGCAATTATTTCACGTCAACCAGAAGCCTAAATCCCTGTAATTTACTATATAGTACCACAAAACTGAAAGCAACTATACTTAATTATTAAGGAGGGATTAACATACAAGTCAGCCAAGTGTACTCGTAGTTAATGACATATTAGTTAAAAAATGCATTCATTTATTTTACAAAAATCATCAAAGACTTTTATTACAAAACAATAGTAATTTATCATTCAACACAATCCTACATTTTTATATGATTCATGGATAAGTCATCATATCCTTGGCCTTATCCCATACATTGTTGGGGTAGCCACTTGATACAACCCGATGTGGCTGATCACCTGACTTTTATACGAAGCGACTGCCATCTGACCTTCGCAACCCCTTTAACGAGGAAAATCTGTTAAGTGCTCTTGGGATAAGTAATTGGTTTAATCCTATTGTAGATTGTTAGCTGAATTGTTCATTGTTGAGGACAATTCTAACAACAAGTCTATAGATTTCAGAGCAATGCATTGTCTGTCCATGGGTTGTCCCTTGGATAGACAATGCATTGCTCTGAAATGGATTGTGTCAAAGATGAAATAGCTACTAGAGCTACAAAGGGACTGAATACAGACATACGACTGATAGAGAGTAATGGACACACAAATAACATGGGTTAAGGGCAGGAGGTTGAGGATGATTGTATATAAGTACATCAAAGTACAGACACCAGAGGGCCTAGTGCGAGTTTTTCACTCGTCACCGCGTCGACGTAAACACAGATTTGTATAGGATCGGAACAGCGCCTCTGTCGGCCTAAAGATGACACTATAGTGAGCCCATACAAATCTGCGATTACGTCGACATTCGCGCTTAAAATATGTGAAGGATGCTTCGCCCCTTCATATAACACTGGCGGCCTTACCGAAGAACCGCCAGGTGTACAACACCACTCTGAGTTAGTGTTACTTGGCTACATATGATCTTCTGTTAGAGGTACAGTGCCCAGTCGGGTGGCATCGAAATTAGAACTGAAAATCCCGTTATTCTGTTCCTTCAATCAATTTTGTTATTGAGAATTTCAGGATTTCAGGAGTAATGGGAGGGTGTGACAACGATATTGGTAACATGGACCTAGTGGGAGTTCTTCACTGCCGCAGTCACAAGTTACCGAAGATTTGTATGAGATCGAAATAGTACCATCTGTCAGCCGACAGCACATTCAAAGGCTGCCAGTAGCCACTAGAACACACGCTTGTTCCATAAAAACTGACACCTCCAGGTATCCGATTACCATCATACACGTTACGTGACGGCAGTGAAAAACTCGCACCAAGTTCTCAGCTCAGCGGAATGACAAGAACTGCGGATGTATTTAAATCGCGATCGCGCCAAAAAAACTCAAAAAAATATTGCGCAATGCGTATTCAAGGGTAGCGCTCAAAACTCATAAAGCAAGGTGTAAATCATGAATCGTTTACTAGCCTGCGTCATTGTCGGAACACTAATAAGGTGATGACCTCCACCTGACAGACAGCACCAGTATTTTACGTAACCAATAGGTTTTTTGTGATAACACCTACGTGTGAATCAAGAAGCGTTCGTAAGGAGACGCAAGGTTAGCTATTAGTTTGTAGATGTTGTAGTCATTTTGGCAGATTTATTGTGGAAATATTTAAATTGTTCAACAGCTTTATAAATTCCACTGGCTTCGTCTGTGTGGAACCCTATGTCTGTCCTTGAAAAGTGTCAATTTGAATTCCTTACCGGGTTATGCTTAGTAAAAACAACCTTAAAAACCTGAGGATATGAGAAACATGTCGTTCTGACGATTTTAAAGTGCTTTGTTAAAAGTCTAATCAAATAGAAATACTTTTAATGTTTAGATTTTTTTTGGATCGAAGCTGCCTCTCTATGTACCAAATTGCTGTACGTTTCAGCCTAGTTCATAAAAAATTGTTTGTTATGTATTTACGTACCTACAACAAATACGAGCATTATATTGTAAGTATAAAAGCCTTGAACACCTTGAACGTTTTGTTAAAAATAGTTCCCACATTTATATTTTTCATTATCAGGATGTAAATCTTTAAGAATATAATGGATAATTAATTTTAGGTGTAATTTAAATATAATTATTCTAATAGCTAGCGTAATATAAAAAATAACGTAGAAAATACCAGCACCTCATGAAAAGCAAGAAGTATATTTTTTTTCCCGAGAAAGCCTAACAAAAACCAAAATATTACCTACATGAGTCACAGCCTAATACTAGAAAACAAAGACCCAGACCATAGATTGTAAAAAGCCTTTTTTTACTCTATGGGCCCAGAGTGCCTAGTGCGAGTTTTAAAATCGCCGTCACAAGTCATCGCGTTGATGTAATCGCAGATTTGTATGGGATCAAAACAGCGCCATCTCTCGGTTCTCAGATGGCACTATTTTGGTGAAAAACTCACACGAGACACACAGATCATGTTTTCCTCGCTCCAACTAACTTGTGTAAGAAGTTTGTTATCTCGATATGATAATATTTACGTAATACACACATCCTTGAACCTTCAAACCAAATGCTAATCATAAACACACTGGGCCTCTTAAACCTCAAACATCCGTCTCCTTTCAGCTAATTCCATTATTGTTATGTGAATGTCTGCAGATAATAGGTTCATTAAAACAACATTTGAAACTTCTTGGGAACGGATATTAAAACGCGATGAGAATGACGCCATAAAGAGGGGAAGTTCTTCGACTGTTTTCTTTCACTTTTAAAGAATGATTTCAGTTTTATACGATTTAATTTGAATTAAGAATTGTAAATACTTTTAATTTTGCTGCTGCATATAAAATTGTTTATGGTTGATATGAAAGAAAAATTAAACGGGGTTATAATTCGCGAAATTTCTATTACCTTATTTGAAACTATAGTTCGGTAAGTATAGAAAGAGTTCTGACAGCTTGCATATTTTTAACAGTTCACTACTATGTATGTGCTACGAAAAAAATATCCATTAATTTTGAGCTACAAACATTAAATATACATTCGGGCCCTCAAAAAACTATGCTGTCTACTGTAGCTGTCAGTAATAGCTATATAGTTTTTTTTTTTATTTCAATCCAAAAAAATACTGGTTAGAAATAAAGTATTCCTCTTTTTAATATTTGTTTTGTCGTGCCAGATATCGATTTCTATAAAAGAAAAAGTAAAAAAAATACAGTCGAATTAAGATCCTCAACTTTTTTTTAGTCGTTAGCAAGTGAATATTATGTGCATACCAGAAACAATAAAAAAAAAATCTGACGTATGCTTGGACATTCGAATGTAGAATCCTTGAATTGGAAAAGAATGCAACGAAATGTGAACAAGTTTAATTTTTATTTCATCCTTTTTATCTTTAAATTCAGAACAAGAAAATCAATTTGGTTTTGGAATTAACAAATAAGAAAAATATAAATTATGAGTTTTTTGCGATTAATAAATTGTAGTTTAGTTTGCGCTGTTGTGTATTTAATTGTATGTATTTAATTAATATGCTGTAATTTATTAGTAACCTTTTATATATTTTTTAATACTAGTTTCGGTTTAAGAATAGTTTAAAAAAAAAACATATTCCATGCTGGATGTGAAAAACATAGTTATTTTATTTTCTAACTTGATATTTCCTCACCACTAAGCATTTTTTTGCAAAAATATGAAATACTTTGCTAAGTCAAAGTCAAAGTCAAAAATAGTTATTTGTTATACAAGAGTGCAAAGTTGCTTTTTAACCGCGTGTTCAATTTTGATGACCGAGCAAGCGAAGGATTCTAAAATTAGAATCCTGAGCGTTAGCGAGGGAATCAAAAGAGCACGAGGTGAAAAATCTTTGCACTCGAGTGCAACACGTAACTTTTCATTCCACCTCAGCGAGGAAATGACTAAATGCAAAAAAAAAACGATTACAATCACAAGATAGGTACACTTTTATTTCAGTTTAGGTATTAATTACTACATTATGACAGGTAAGTATTACAGAATAATCTTTTTAATTCACAAACTTAGTGCACGATGTTCTAAATTCAATTTACTTTATCCTCTAGAGAATAAAAACGGCTTTTCCACTCAGATATTGAAGATTAAAAATACTCTTTCCGAGATGGTGGGATGAAAATATCTCTATTCGATTTGACTTTTTACAAAGTACTTCGTCAGAATGACATTAATTTACAGGATTATACATGCTACGGCAAAAATTATTGTGATCATATTAGTTAAGTATTATAACTTGATTTCTGACGACATAACAAACTATTAATAATATGCCAATTGAGAATTCATCGAAATAATACATTAATTAATGTGTGCCAATTAAAGTTTTGGACAAACACATTTATTTTTAGAATTTTTTACTTATAATAATTAATATGAATACCAATGAAATATCGATGAAGCTCATTTATTTATGGTATTCGTGGAAAGTTTAAAACAATACACTCTTTTTTGGGGAGTCGAATAAAAATACCCCCTTTCAGAATAAAAACAAATTCTATTAGAAAACGTGACCTTTTAATGACATACTTTTCAGACAACCAATACAAATTTTTACTGTATGAAAAAACATTTTGCATACGTCCTGTATCCGACAATATTTATATGAGATATTTTAGCTCTTCACGTCACTGTTAGGAGGCGTTGTACAATGTCTCATACAAATATTCGACGAAGACGCTAGCGAGGCATCATCTCCCTGGCCTTATCCCATACATTGTTGGGGTCGGCACTTGATTCAACCCGATGTGGCTGATCACCAGATTTTTATACGGAGCGACTGCCATCTGACCTTCGCAACCCCGTTTAGGAGGAAAATTTGTGATTTGGGTTAAACCAGTTGTCAGATTATTTTTAGGCCTTCGACTGACCTGTAACGATTGCCAAAGATGTTAAATTGGCAACCGGGACCGACAGCTTAACGTGCTCTCCGAGGCACGGAGGGAACTCGGGCGGTCACCCATCCAACTACTGGCTAGGCGTATGGTTGCTTAACTTCGCTGATCGAATGATATGCGCAATAGCAACTGTGCCACGAGCTCCTCGAGCTTAGTGCGAGATTTTCACTGCCGCCGTCACAAGTCATCGCGTCGACGTAAACGCAGATATGTATGGGCTCACAATAGTGTCATCTTTAGTCCGAAAGAGGCGCTGTTCAGATCCTATACAAATCTGCGTTTACGTCGACGCGGTGACTTGTGACGGCGGCAGTGAGAATCTCGCACTAAGCCCTCTGAGTGCCTAGTGCGGGTTTTCTTAAAATCGCCGTCACAAGTCATCGCGTCGACGTAAACGCAGATTTGTATGGGCTCACAATAGTGTCATCTTTAGTCCGAAAGAGGCGCTGTTTCGATCCTATACAAATCTGCGTTTACGTCGACGCGATGACTTGTGACGGCGGCAGTGAAAAACTCGCACTAAGCCCTCTGAACACAAAATATTGTTTGTCTTCCATCTGCTGAATTCACTTAGCCATATTGAACTTTGGATTCGATGTTTTGGCATCATCGCTAATAAAATATTCAAATAATAAGCTATTGTGTTATTTTTTCCGCGAGTAATTTTACAATCATAATTACCGTAGTCATGATTGTCGGAATATGATACTTACAAAAGTTATTTAAGACTAGCGGACGTCACGCGGTTTCATCCACGTAGTTCCCGTTCCCGTGGGAGTACGGAGATAAAATATAGCCTATATTAATCAATGATAGTGTAGCATTCTAATGGTGAAAGAATTTTTAAAGTCGGTCCAAAACTTTTTGAGTACGTATAACATACTTATAATTACATATACAAATCTTTTTTCTTTATAGATTTCTTTATTTCTTTTCTTCCAGTTCCAAGTTTTTCACGATTCTTGCTTATTCTGCCAGTGCATATAAAAAATCATCGTGAATGTTAAGAGTTACGCATTGCAACACGTATTGTGAGATCCATTCTAGTATAACTATTAAAACATTGCACCTGGGGCCTTAGTATAAGCTCTTATTGCCATCATAGTTCCAGTGTGTGACAGTGACAGACTTATACACGTCATATACATCTGTCTCATGATAAGAGTTAAACTATCATGGCACTAAGAGGTCATGGTAGGGCCCTTGGCGTCACCAGCCGCGTTATTCACTAAGGTTTCTCAGTATCGCACTCGTCCTCGAGTGTCGGTTTTAAAGATTCGAAATTGAACCTTATCCTCTATGCATTATGTATCAATTTCCTATGATTGACACCAACACTCGTTGATGCTGAGAAACCTTAGTGAATAGCGCCCCTGGACTACACGTCATGGCAAGATACAATGTCATTGCGACTGCGAATAAAATATAAACTGATATAACGTCATCTCTCTCTCACACACACACACACACACACACATATGCTCACGCATGTATTCCCCGAAGGGGTAGGCAGAGGTGTTGTAGTAACAACACCCAAATTTCACTAAAGATGATTAAGTGCCAACGTGACAGATGGGGGGTCCATCGCCATCTCACTAGACATACGTGTTTGAATTACTTCAGACATATGCAAGTTTTCTCACGATGTTTTCCATCACCGTAAATAACGTGGTGTAAAACACATCACATTTAATATTAGTACGTGTTTATAATGATATCTAAATGCGAAATTATATGAATTTGCAAATTCTAAAGAGATGCACAAACGCGCGATATATGATGACATTGCACATAAAAGAAAACTCATCACATTACCACTCGGTATTTACTCTGTAATCACGTTCTTTCTCGCTGTTTAAAATATTGTAAACTGATGTAGCGAAATATAAAGGTAGCGGAAGGACTGCTTTCATTGGTCGAGTGAGAACGTCAAGGGGGAAAATGTATATATATTCGTAGGACTAGTAGGACTTAGTGATGTAACGAATGTCATTTTTTTAACATTTGCGAATTCGAATGCGAATGCAAATGTCTGCTACTGACATTCGCGGATGCGAATGCGAATGTATAAGTTTTAATGAAAATTTAATTATAAAGTTTTATTGCCCAAAGTAAACAATGAATAAATAATATCAAATGATAAAGTGAAGACTGTTAAAGGCCTTATGAGGTTAAGTTACTTTTTCTTGCATTAAAAACATAAGGTTAGGAACTTTTAGGATTTTTATTTTATTAACCTACTATTATTTTCAAATAGTTTTTTTTCTTTGATATTCATATTTGCAAAACATTCGCAAAAATTTTGCGAATACGAATGCGAATACGAATATCCAAAAATAAGCGAATATTCGCGAATGCGAATGCGAATATTCGTTACATCACTAGTAGGACTAGTAGGATTAGTAGGATAGGATAGTAGGACGGTACACTGGGACGCTCATGGTCACAATCTCCCCTTCAACCGCCCTGAGCGCTCATAGCCTGCACAAACCTATAGTTAGTGTACCGAACGGATGGGTAAATTGCTTATACAATTCTAGGTAACTTATACCTTGACCTTATATGAAACTTAACATGAATAGCATACACACCGATCACGTGTTTGAGACGGTAACACGTGAATGATCATATGTTAAGACTGAACCATAAGAAGATCGCAGAGGAATTCAAATCTTAGCGATTTTTTTTCTTAGCTTTTTTCGCTGGCGCTGGCGCTTGAACTCTTCTAATATTCTCATACAAAATTGGATGTCAGGTGATTTAGCCCGCGTAGTTCCTTCAATACAAACAAACAAATATTTCCTATTTATTATATTAGTTTAGATCAATGCACAGCCTAAACCGCTGGTCTTAGAGACATGTAATTTGTAGGGTGTGTTTTTGATGAAGTGTAGATGTAGGTAGTCTATGAAAGGGTTCCACTATTCAAGTCCTGAGGGGGTTAATAAGAAGTTGAAAGTTTGTATATTTCAGGTTCTTCTCAGTAATAGCAACCTTCCGAACCTGGCGGTAGCATATATAATCCTGTAAATTAATGTCATTCAGACGATTTGAAAGTACTTTGTAAAAGTCTAATCGAATAAAGATATTCTTGACTCTGACTATATAATATTTGGGCGCAAATTTTATTTATTGCTTTTGGTAGGCGGTTTATATTTATAACATACAGATGGTATCATTATAAGTTCTTACAAGTAAAGTAAGTCAGCTTGATTTAAGCACAAGGCTTTTGTTTTTATTTCATCAACCGACGCGTATCCTGCAATTTATGTTGGAAACGAGTTTCTTATAAATAACCACAGTCAGTCAGTTTGTGTAAGAAACAAGTCATAATGTACTAGGTATTCATTATTCATATACAGAAAAACGTAAACGGTACAAAAACACGAGATAAAATGCAAATAAAATGTTGTAGACAGGATTTATTTAAACTTGTGACATAACAAACGAATTAACAGAATAAATACTTCCGACTAATGTCTGATTTTTTGTTTTTTGATTTTTTTGCAAACTGCCGGGTTTAAAAGGTTAAAAGTACCACATTTGGGAACCGTCAGTGATAGTTTCTTTGTTACAAAAAGCAAAGTGATTATAATGACCACACGATTGCGGGAATGCAGTACCCCAAGAATAAGTTCCCCAAGAATAAGTTTAGGTAATAAGTTTTTACGTTGACTATATCGATTGGCGGGTGTAAGAATTTTTACGTACTGTTGATTTTTAGCTTTTCAGAGTGACTAGTGCGTGTTTTCTTAAAATCACCGTCACAAGTCATCGCGTCGACGTAAACGCAGATTTGTATGGGCTCACTATAGTGTCATGTTTAGGCCGACAGAGGCGCTGTTCCGATCCTATACAAATGTGACGGCGGCAGTGAAAAACTCGCACTAAGCCCTCAAGTCTCCACAACAGTTTAATTACCAAATCTACAACTCTGACTTTATTATGAGATATGCCAAAAATACTAAATGTTAGCGGAAGTGTCTCTAGAGGGCATCCAAGGAAGAACTACTATGGCTAAATTAATGGTATTTTGCAGAAAGGTCAAATTCGGAGCACTCGTACCTGAAGGTAGTGTATGAAGAGCTGCATGAATGTGGATGAAGCGAAAGAAGTATGTAAGGATCGTAGTATGTGGCGAACGGTGGTCTCTGTTTACCCCCATGGGATACAGGCGTGAGGATACAGTGTGTGAACATTCAGTCATCCCCTAAGTAAACTATCCTTAGAACTACTATTTATTTTTTCAATAAATATTGTTGTCGATATTGGACTATGGTATAAAAAATACCTAAAAAATGTATATTACGAGTCGCTTAGAGAACTTACTCCTATTTTTCGTTGGATTTTTTACAAAACTAAACAGAAAAGAAGGAACAATATACTTAATATAATAAAATAAAATGTAAATATAATATACTTATACCTAGTGTAAGTCCACTCATGAAAATGTGAGCCTAAAAAGTCTCGACTCTGTATAATAAAACGCGGGCAAAGTCGCGAACGGAAACTAGTAGGTACCTAGTGAATAAAAATATCATCTATGCTCTGCCTACCCTCTCGTGTTGCGAGACGCATCGAGACAATGAAACAGGCAGTTTATGTGAAGCAAAGACTATTATCATATTGAGAAATGTTAATAATATGTAATGATAATCTGTATAAACCAGTTGAATGTCTGAATAACTCAGTCGGAAATATTCAGCTATTTACATAAAATACAGGTTCGTGTTTCGAAACAATTTAATGGTATCATAATAGGTACCTAAGCCCAACGAAGGTCTTTGATTAAAAAACATCGTTATTAAATATTATTACTTTGTTATAATCTGTATTAAAAAAAAACATACCGTGTCAATAAACCTCGTTCCACAGCCACAAAACCATAGAGCAATTTAAAAAATAAAAACGGCACAATAACACAGCACTTAAAACACAAGGTTCCAATTTTAAACTTTTAAAAAACACCGCGTGATTTTTTTTTGCAAAGTATTCGCGATAGGAAACACACGAACGTTCCTATGGAACGTTTGAGTAACACTGAACTTGAAATGCTCACGCGCAGAACGCGAACCTGCTTGCCTTCAAGATCGGCATAGGAAAAGTAAATCTTAGCTTGTACAAGGTAAGGTTTAGTTTATATTTTATTAAAATAATCGTCCAACTGACGTTTATGACAACCATAACTTGTATCATTAATTTAATAATCGCATGGGGTACTATGGGTCTAGATGCATCAAATATCCGATGGGCATAGTGCCTACGGGTAGTGTTACTTTTTAAAGACTTTGAATGCCCAGGGACCTTACCATGAGCTCTTATTGCCCTGAGAGCTTGACTCATTTATGAGACAGATGTATGTGACGTGTATACATCTGTCACTGTCGCACAACTGAATTATCATTGTAATAAGAGCTCATGGTTGGGCCCCTGAGCTACAATATTTGTATGGGATATTTTAGTTCTTCACGTCACCGCTATTTTTCATACAAATATTCGGCGGAGACGCTAGTGAGTCTTGATTACGAAAACGATGCAAAACTCGTGATAAGGGTACAGTTACCCTGTTGGTAACTGGTTCGAAAATCGCGTCTTCACACAAATTTCTTGGTCCGCTATCTTAAATGTTTAACCAGCCCCGGAAAAAAAAAATCATTAATGGAACGCATTTCGTATTATCTAGAGGGAGTCCGTGAATCATAGACACTAAAGCAAAGGGCAGGGAAACTCTGAGTGCCTAGTGCGAGTTTTCTTAAAATCGCCGTCACAAGTGAACGCGTCGACGTAAACGCAGATTTGTATGGGCTCACAATAGTGTCATCTTTAGGCCGACAGAGGCGCTGCTCCGATCCCATACAAATCTGCGTTAACTTTGACGCGGTGACTTGTGACGGCGGTAGTGAAAAACTCGCACTAGGCACTCTGATCTATGGAAAGCTATTATAATATTGTACTAGCTGTGCCCGCGGTTTTACCCGCGTAGAGTTAAGCTCGCAGATGGTAGATTTCCTCCTTATCCTTCCACTTATCATCATATTTTGGACAATTCACAGAAGATCTCTATAAATTGTAACCTATGTGTTCTTCTGATGTATAAGTTATATTATAGTAAAGTTTCATTAAAATCCATTCTGTAGTTTTCCGTTCCTACTTACAAACTTTCGCGTTTATAATATTAGTAGGATTTGTTTTGTCAATCTTTTCATCACGTAGGTAGGTATCAGGGGCCTTACCATGAGCTCTTATTGCCATGATAGTTTCACTCATTTATGAGACAGATGTATGTGACGTGCATACATCTGTCACTGTCGCACAACTGAATTAACATTGCAATAAGAGCTCATGGTTGGGCCCCAGGTAGGTAAATTATTTTATGATAACTTTATTTATTTATGTGTGAACATTTTATGACAAACAGAGAAGTCGGTTGAGCGACCTTCAAACCAGTTGTTTTGACAGGGTTTCATCATTAGTGGTTTAGGAGTTGCCTCAACGTAGGTATCGTATCAATGTGAAATAAATATTACAATCTGTAAAATTTCGGTGACTAATAAAATGTTGTGTACATGTGCACATGACATACATACACTTTCTGTATTTCACCTACAATGTAGCCGGCCCAAATTATTAAAAAAATAATAGGTCGTAAAAAAAAATTTTTTTTAGGGCATAGTATTTATGTATATTCAGTAACCTTCGATTTAAAGATAAAAGCAACAAAATTATTTTCTATCTTATTGTATTGATTGAATTTATTTCAATCATCATTGGTTTTTTTTTCAATTAGGGTAGGAAATTGTATTCAATTGGTATTTACAGTTTAAAATTATTAAAATTAAAATTAAAAAAAATTTGCAAAATTTGCAAATGACCTTTCTATTCAAGGTCGGACGAATGAGAAAACCCTAGGGAAAAACCAGACGTCTTCATTCATAAATGTTATATTAGCGCCATCTTTGTGTATACCTGATAACTACTTAGTAGCTTATCAAACTCATAAAGGCTGTATACATACCGTCAATCTAATTCCGAGAAGTAAAAATGGATGTCACTACTAAACGAAAATGTTTTTCTGATTGCGCCATCTGTCGATGAAAGTGAAGTACTACGTGGAGCTGCATCTGACAATTAGGATAAATACATTAAGATTCTAGCGACAGATGTCGCTACTGTCCATGATTACTATTTGCCTTTATAAAAAATGATACTCGTCTTTTGTTTTAAAACTATTAAGTTTTCTTACAGATATAAAACACTTTTACAATAGAAAGAGCGATAATGTTATAATAACAAAACTCGTAATTTATATTCATCAGTTTCTCATAAGTTAATAATAATTTATGAAGTGAGGCTGTTAATTAGGAATACAGACGTAATTAATTATGGACATAGATAATAATATGTCCTAATAATGTATATTTAATAAAAACTTAATTATATATACAAGGAACAGTACTTAAAACAAATTAAATTAACATAGAACAATTCTATTTTTTTTCTTAATAAAAACAATAATAAGCTGTAAATACAGGTTTTATGCAATATATAAAATACTTAGTTATATAGAAGGTACTTACAAAACATTTATGTTCTTTTTTTTGACTGCCTGTTTGTTACGGCTAATCTTTACAACTTTTTTATTTATTTTACTTTAAAAAAATGTGTTGTTTCAAGGCGTTTTAACCTAAGAAAAAATATTTTGAATGAAAAAAAATTTAAATATTTGTAACTAATGATTGATAATTAAAGGTTTCTTCGGAGTTATTAAAGCCAGGAGTAATTAAATTATTAACTTTATGTGTCTAGATAAAGCTTCATCAAAATCAATATTTTATTAAATAAGGTAATTGCTTAGTTTCCTGACGGGTTCTTCTCAATAGAAGCAACCTACGATGTTTTTATAATCCTGTATAATCATGTTGTTCTGACGATTTTAAAGTACTTTGTTAAAATATACGTAAGTAATCCTAATCGTATACGATTCTATAGATAGAATTTTTTTTGTTCTTCGATTGCCACCTCAATGAATGAAGGTAGACAACCAGCTCAGCCATCAGCCATCTCTTAACACACAACTCCGCAGCGCTCTCGATGCCCAGCTATCCGCGTATATTCCTCAGCCAGGACTTCTATCTGCGGCCAACTCCTCGTCCACCGGCCAAGTATTTTGCTCATGATGAGTTGGAGCAGCTCGTATCTCTCGTGAAGAAAGACGTGTTTGAGATATAATTTAATAAATAAATAAAAATTACCATACGAAAAACGAAAAAAACATTTTCTGTGGGATTTAGGACTTAACACTAAAAATTAAATTGATTTTGAAGACTTAAAAAAAAACGTTCTTATTTAGGTGACAAATGCTAGATACTGTGGCGAGCGACCCCCGACTTGGGTTCAGTGGCTTGCATTGCATATAAGCAGGTAAGCAGGTGTTACAAATTGTGATCACTGAATACACTCGTATCGTGTGTATGTGTGATTCTGTTCGTATGTGTATCTTTACCAAGACGTACGTACCTACGCCGCGTCACATAGGTATGTACTTAACCTGCCTACCTACCTACATGTTGTTTATGCCCTTTGAAAATCCAATGCACGCCCCTGCTTGGGGTCCCTCGTCTCCGGGATCGATACTATTTTATATTAAAATAAAATTAATAAACTGTTTTTCACTTTTTATTCTTTTGCTTCCATCATCGTTCTTCCTTTCTCTGACAACTACTACTCTTTTCTTATTTCGAATTCTTTTTGTTTTATTTTTTAAATATATTTCATAAAGATTAAAAGTATTAACCGAAAAAGGCTCGTAAGGCTGAGGCCTTACAATACTTACGCATTTTAAAACATTAACTCATCCTTCTTCGCTTCAAAGACCCATTCACTAAGACAAGGCCATAAAAGTCTCGCCGTTAGAAATTATATAACAATTATTTTCGCAACATCTCCGTGCTTCCGCCTACTACGTGTAAACACACTTGACATTAATACCTATCTCTCCATCTATATACATATGCTCACGCCTGTATTCCCCGAAGGGGTAGGCAGAGGTGTTAGTGTGTAACAACACACACTTTCCACCGAAGATGATTAAGTGTCAACGTGACAGATGGCGAGTCTATCGCCGTCTCAGGCGTCTCATAGTCTTTGCATTACTCGTCAGTCATATGCAGGTTTCCTCACGATGTTTTTCTTCGCCGTAAAGCACGTGGTGTCTCACTGACCATAAGTTTTTAGAAAACTCGTTGTGACAGGCCCCGCTGGGATTCGAACTAGCGTCGCTTGCGTAGCAGGCTACTGCTCAAACCGCATGGCTACCACGGCTTCCATCTTTATATACATACTAGCTATGCCCCCCGTTTTTACCCGCGATGATTTAGATTCATCCTTATTGTCGCGGAACCCTAATATTTTTAATAAATAAAAGTAGCCTAAGTGACTCCTTGAAACATCAGCTACCTGCCAGTGACAGTCCTGTTAAAATCAGTCTAGCCGTTTCGGAGATTAGCCAGAACAAACAGACAGACAGACAGAGAAAAATTTTAAAACTTGGTTTTTTAGTGTCAGATCGTGTATACTTTCATATGCATTTAGTTAAAAGCTGTTATTTTGGAATTACAAACAGACACTTAAATTTTATTTATCTGTATAGATATAGATAACTCTATCTAGCTTTCGTATCCGAAATTAAAAATGCTAAATATCTTTATTTGATTAGACTTCTTACAAAGCACTTTCAAATCTTCAGAAGGACAAAAAAACATACAGAATTATAGTTGCTACCACCGGGTTTCGGAAGGTTGCTTTTGTTGAGAAGAACGCATATCAGGCTATTCAAACCACTTGGCCACAACGGCTAATCATGTAATTCTTTAATTAACAGAAGTCCATTGGCATGGAAAGCTCGTCTCAATATGTGTGCCGGAATTACCATAATAGCCTAAACTTAACACACATGTAGACTGTTCATATCACGTAACTGGCAATGTTAAGGTAACAGCTGGTTTTGATGTAGGTCGCCACTACCCGACCACGGCGGTAAAAGTAGAGTTATGATCTTATAATATATCCTATAATCAGTGGACAATCAAGACGCATCCAACAATACCTTATTTGACCAATTATGATTAGTAGATTTGGAGTTCTGAGGGAACAGATGAACAAACATACATACATATATACTTAAGCATACATAAGAATCTGTATACATGCGTTACGAATCTTTTTAAAAAAAACGCGAGTGAAATCACATTTACACCACCTAATTTCAAACTAAGTAAAGATTCAGTTTAATTTGCTTAAATAAATCGATAATAGCCATATGATTTAGTAACTACCCTATTAAGTAGTTAATTAATAAATAATTCAATATTATTGGTATTTTTAACGTAATTAATCATCTATCTAACTTGGACATCGAGACGAAACCCTTTTTTTACAACATATGCAATGTTAGTGGCACAAAAAGCATTTATGAAGAATACCCACTTATTTTTAACTAGCGAACTTCACGTGGTTTCACCCGCGTAGTTCCCGTTTCCGTGGGAGTACGGGGAGAAAATATAGCCTATGTTACTCGCTGATGATGTAGCTATCCATTGCTGAAACAATTTCAAGATCGGTCTACTAACGTCGGAGCCTATTAAATACAAATTAAAAAAAAATCTTCTTTATAATATTAGTAAAGAAAAAAAACCGCTCTTTATCTTTGGTTTTACCATATTTTTTCAAAACTTAAAAACGACAATCTACATTATTTTGACAGTTAATATAGGACTTTTTTTTTAATAAATCTGGCAGATTGGCAATCTTCATGCTCATTGGAGTAAACGTTCTTATTTAAAAAACATGCTTGTAAAACTTATATTTATACTGTGCTCATTTGTTTTACAATACCTTCAGTATGTTTAAATCAAATCTGACATATAACATAACGTAATGACATATACCTAACAGGATAAACAATCCATCTGTAAAATCTTTAATAAGTTACTGGAACCTGCGGTAAGACTTACAAAAGTCAATACACCTTTCGCGTCATAATTATTTTAAAAATAACTTTTTATTATAAAGAAAGTATTTTTAGTGCCAAAGGTTACTGACCGAGGCCACAAATTATGGGTAAAAATTAGGTCAAAAACGTAATAACTAGGTAATAGTGTGGTCATAAAATTATGCAGGTCAGACCACATTAAATCGGTAACATTGCAGTCGAGTGCGTTCCGATACCTCAAAGTCTTCGAAGGAGAAAGGTGTATTATTTCTCGTGACGTCATTGACACGCAAGTCACAGACTAGCAAGCGCCTAGAACAGGATCGTTATTTTTTTTATTTGAGGACCACAATGTTGAGAAAAACTTATCTACGGCGTCACTTGAGACGTAAACACGGTTGGGGCGCCTTTTAACGTTCCTATACAAAATGAGGAAAATGATTGTCGAAGAATTGACCACCGGCCTTCTGAGAAGAACCGGCAGGAAATTCAGCAGGTATCATGTACATTTCATTACATAGTAAATAATGATTAATAACAATAAAATTCATATAAAATTGTTATAACCTATACTTGGGAAACAGATATATTTTAAAGATTCGCTTAAATCATAATTATGTATCACTACATAGTATAAACAAAGTCACTTCCCGCAGTCTGTATGTATGTAAACTTCTTCAAAATTACGCAACGTATTTTAACGTGGTTTTTCAAATATATACCTAGAGTGTTTCAGGAGGAAGGTTTCTATGTTAATTAAATGCATAATATAGTAGAGAAACAATGATATTTTTAGGGATTCCTAATGTGTATCTTAAAGTGAAGCGAGGTCGGGTCGCTGGTAAGTAATATATGCGTCTTTTCCTTTTAAATGTAATACTAATAATTATCAACAATTAGGAAAATGCATTGGTAATGTATTGGTTTGACCTCATAACAAGGTTAATTGACATTACATTGCTGATTCGCAGAAAATCATACATACATCTATGTCTATCATTATATTAATTAGGTACAGCGAGCGCATTTATCGAATAATACTAATGATGTGTCAGTAGACGTAAAAAATATTGACACTGGGGAATGCGCTCCGGAAATAATGAAGTAAGCGAATAAATTACTGGTACCCAATAATTGCTATTGTTGTATATTTTACCAATCTTTTGCTAATTTCACATAAAGCGACCAATTATAAACAATACTTAATCGTTAAATTAGCAGTCCAAAAAAATTATTGAAACACTCTTTATATTCTACAAATCTATAATACTAGCTGTGCCCCGCGATTTCACCCGCGTAGATTTAGTTTCATCCTTATGGTCGCGGAAACGTAATATTTTTAATAAATAAAAGGTAGCCTATGTCCTTTCTCAGGGTCTAAAGATTGTCTGTGCCAAATTTCATCAAAATCGGTTGAGAGGTTTAAGCGGGAAAGCGTAACAGACAGACAGGTATAATATTAGTAGGGATTTATAAGATGGTTAACATATTTAAGGTATAATATTTAAGTATAGCAATTCCAATTGCAAAATACATTAAATACCTACGTATATTCATGAAGATTATAGCAAACAAAGCAGAACCTACAAAGCTTCAATATTTTAGTAAATAAGCATGGTAAGTTTGCTTTTCTTATTATTATGTATTCAGAAGGCACTTTATCGCGCAGTTTATTATTTGCATCTTAAACAATATTTATTGGACTTCTGCCGCGTCTACGAGTTCTTATTGCTTCATTGTTAGTGAGAGAGAGCGCTGCGCGACCGTCGCCTGCCAGTGCTGACTCAAGTCCGAAACGCTCGTGACGGTTAAAAAAAATTGTTCCATTTTCAAACAATTAAAAAACGTAGTTGTCAAATTTGCGCGCCCTCGCAATTCGATCTATCAGGGAGTAAGAAAGATTTTTCAGCGCGTATTATTTTACAGTGATAATTTTTTTTTGTGTGCATTTTTTGAATTGATATTTTATTCTTTTTTGTGCTTGTGTTGCATTACAAAAGTAAAAGGAGGTGAAGCATTCTTTATCAGGTGAGTACCTTACCTACCTAGTTATTACTTTTGGTAGATGCAATTTAGATTTAATTTATTCCGGCTCGAGTAATGTTTGGCAAAATCTCTTTTTGACTTTGTTTTCACTGATATACTTATATAAAAGTGTATTGTAAGCAGATAAACGGAAATAATGCCTAGATAGAAAAAATATCGTAAAAAAATTATAATTATACGGTCGAATTGAGATTCTTCCTCCTTTTTTGAAGTCGATAAATAGATATTTAAATTGTTTTTGATTCTGCCTTCACGATTAGTAATCAGATAAGGTTGTCGTCTAAATAATCAGTACATAATTTAATTCCTATACTACCATATTAACCATACCCCACACAGGGGCGGATCCAGCTTTGGCGCCAAGAGGGGGGTCACATAGTCGTTCGTTCCCAAACGTTTGCTATTATACAAAGTTATTATATTATATTAAATTAATTTAATATTGAAGGCATGTAGTTACATAAAATCTGTATGGTGACAAAATCTATACAGATAAATAAAATTGAAGTGTCTGTTTGTAATTCCAAAATAACAGCTTTTCACTAAATGCATATTAAAGTATACACGCTACTGACACTAAAACACCAAGTTTAAACTTTTTTCTCTCTGTCTGTCTGTCTGTCTGTTTGTTCCGGGTAATCTCCGAAACGGCTGGACCGATTTTTACGGGACTTTCACTGGCAGGTAGCTGATGTTCCAAGGAGTAACTTAGGCTTTGACATTGTCTTCGCGGAAAAAAAAGTTTGATTTCGTGATAAGATTTCGCAATTTACTGGGTCTTACCCGCGTAGAATTAATCTCATGGGTGGCGGCATTACGCGGTTACACCCGCGTAGTTCTCGTTCCCCGGAGAGTATAAAATATAGCCTATGTTACTCGCTGATGATGTAGCTATCCATTGTTGAAAGAATTTCAAAAAGAATTCAAGATCGGTCTAGAAATGTCGGAGCCTAATCAATGCATACAAACAAACAAAAAAACAACCAAATCTTTATAATATTAGTGTAGATTAGTATAGATTATCTTTGGTACTTATTAGATTAATTACCTACTTACTGTTTGCTTCCTTTTTGCATTCTTCGAGTTAAAATAACCTATGACACTCACAATTAGGCTTTCGTTTGGTAAAATCAATTTCAAAATCGGTTCAGTAGGTCCAGAGACACCCAACAACCACAAAAACTCACAAACTTAACCTCTTTATAATATGCTTCTGCCCGCGACTACGTCCGCGTGGAATTGTTACTTTGGCTTTAACCCGCGATTGGTCGGAACAGGTTCGGAAGGTTGCTTTTAGGCACTGAGAAGAACCTGGCAAGAAACTCCGTAATTACTCTTCGAATTTTATTTTTACAATTTTTCAGTATCAATATAAATCAAAAACAGTCCAGTGCACAAATGTCGATTAAAAAATATAAAAGCTAAAAGTAGGTACTACGTATAAATGTGTAGCTTGAGATGACCAGCCCCTACAAGCAGCACCTGAGGGCCTAGTGCGAGTTTTCTTAAAATCGCCGTCAACAATCATCGCGTCGACGTAAACGCAGATTTGTATGGGCTCACAATAGTGTCATCTTTAGGCCGACAGAGGCGCTGTTTCGATTCTATACAAAACTGCGTTATCTTTGACGCGGTGACTTGTGACGGCGGCAGTAAAAAACTCGCACTAGGCCCTCTGTTCATAAGTATGACGAGAATGCCAGCTATCGCCCTCCTCAACCATTATAGAGGGAAGTGAGCGACCCGTTCCTGAGATTAGCGCGTTCAAGCGAGCAAACGAACTCTTCAGCTTTATATATTAACTAGCTGTGGAGTATTAACTAGGAGTGGAGTAATGTGGTGTTAATTTCACAGGTGACCCGCGGCACACTAATTATTTTTTTTAAATAAAAGTAGCCTAAGTTACTCCTTGTAAAATTTGCTATCTGCCAAAACTATCTAACAAACAGACAGACAGAGAAAAAAATTAGAAATTGTTTTTTTATTATCAGTATCGTGTATACTTTCATATGCATTTAGTGAAAAGCTGTTATTTTGGAATTACAAACAGACACTTCAATTTTATTTATCTGTATGTATAGATATAGATGTATAGATATAGATATTACAGTATAGATGACAGACAGACTCAGAGTTGTGTGTTTGTTTACCTCCTTATTGCGGAACAAAATGCCGGCGTATCAATGTAAAAAAACTGAAAAAACCATTGTAAAAATTAAATGTTGACTAAGATGTTGAATAAACTCGAGTGCCACTGCCTACCTATTATGTTTAATGGACCTTATGTATTCAAATAGCTTGTGTTTCGCAAATGCCTATTCCGCAATCATACGCAATATTACCACGTAACATTGCTGATGGTCATTCGTTATCTGTGGACTTCCTTGGATGTGTGCATTCGCATGTCAACAGGGTTGCCAACGCAGAAAAGTAAGCTTATAAAGTTGAACTAGACTGCTCAATTGTATGAAACAAGAGTAATGTTCAGAGGATCTTATCTTTATCTTAGCTTAGTTGTGGCAATATTGGGTCCTTCGAGGCACGTCGACCCTTGGGATCTTTTGTGCCGCCCTTGCCCTTATGCTCTACGTACCTAACTCCTCAATTACTCCCTGAACAAGCCGGCAGATCTTGCCCATGGGGAAGAGCTTGTAGTCCTCTGGTTTCGGATATGCCTTACCCAGTAGGTACGTTCGCCATTTGGCCAGTGCGTCGCAAATGCATATTAGGTGAATCATGGTTTCGGCTGCTGATTGACAGTACCTACATACCACGTTGTTAGATAAGTTCATCTTTATGAAGATGTTCAGAGGATAGACGTGGTCTTATACCATCATACTCTTACAAAACAATTCATTCTAATAGTATAGTGACCAGTAGGCTATCAAATATCGTTGAAGTTCCAACCTCGTTCGATTGCAGTCCTATAGAGACGTGTTTTCCGATTTCGCTTCGATAGGACTACAACGAAACGCTAAAATCGGAACGCAGCTCTGCTATTAAGTACACAATGATTCGTTGCCAGTACCATCATCCTATTCCCTATCAAGTAATTTTAAACATAATTTAACACGATTGAAGCACAAATTTAATTTCCGTGAATACGCTTCAACGACACTTCAACCGAACGACTTTAGAATTGACGCCGATTGACGGATGAAAATACGAAAACGCTATTTGCAACCAAGTCGCTACGATATCGTAACGGTTTTCATTGCGAGAATAGCCTACAGTGGACTATCAAGACATCTAACGATACCTATTTTGTCAATTTATGATAAGTAGTTTTGGAGTTCTGAGTGAACAGATGAACATACATAAATACTGGTCGTAATCATAATCTTCCTTTTCACTTCGCCGTAATCGATTAAAATACAGTATTTTCCCGTCTATATTATTTTTCTGTGGTTTCCAACAATACAAGAAAACGAGCTAACTTTGTGTCGCCTCGTATTAATAATGATGTCCCTAATTTCTTATTTAATATGACTGCCTCGTTGGTCTAATAGGCTCGCCCCCTATTATATGGGACTTATAACTAGCAAAGTGTGGATGTACGTACATATATGTCTATGCCTTTTAGGAATATAGACGTGATTTTTCTCGAGGTTATCAAGAGAACATGAGAGTCATATGTTCTCTTGAAAACCTCGGGACACAAAAGTGTCTCATGATGAGACACTTTTGTGTCCCTCATATATGAGATTACACTAAGATTATCCCTCAAATATGAGACTACACTAAGGGACTTATAACTCTTATTTTTTTTTAATTTAATATTAGTATTAATGGAATATAAAACGAAAAATTGTAATAACTTGTGTTCCAGGTGCGAAATTAAATATTAATTTAATTGGTGCGGCCTGTACCAATGGGTTCTTAGAAATATAATGCAGTAATTCTACCCCACGAGTTTTACGCTGAAGAAAAAACATCGTGAGGGAACTTACATGTCTGAAAGTAATTCACGTCATCATCACCCTCTGTCACTTTGGCACTTAATTATATTCGGTGTAATGTGGGTCTTTTTGTGGGTTTACACACCGCATTTTTTTTTCTTTACATTTTGAAATAAATAGGTTATACACTTCTTTAAAGTTAAGTTTAAATTAAGCAAATTACAGTGTTATCATCACTACTTAAAAATGTATGATTAATTTAATTATCTACTGCTCTTCTTACGTTGGGAAAATGTTGACCACAATATAAATAATTCATAAGCTTTTTGCTACTTGGGTTTTAATTCTTAAACAACTAATATTTTTAAATTTATAATTAATATCATTTACATACTTGACCGCAAATTAATGTAACGAATGCCTTATTACTTAGTTGTATCTTACCTGAATAGGATGTCGTTGGGGCTTTATTCGGGTGGATATCCATCATAGATACGTTCCGTATCAGTATCTATGTATAAGAATGGAATGGAAATCAAATCGCATTTATTGTATCCAACATTTATTTTATGGAATGGAGTCCCTTTATTCTGTTCTCTAGTTATATAACCTATACCCTATAATACTACCAATACTATATAGTAATATTCCTTACTAGCTATACCCCGCGGTTGCAACCACGTAGTCTTAACTTCATGGGTGGCCAGAGGCAGTCCAATATTTTTTTAAATAAAAGTTGTCTAAGTTACTCCCGTTAAAATCAGTCCAGCTACGTCGGAGATTAGCCCGAAAAAACAGAGAATCCATACAGATAAATAAAATTGTAAGTGTCTGTTTGTAATTCCAAATTTACAGCTTTTCACTAAATGCATATGAAAGTATACACGCTACTGACACAAAAAAACCAAGTTTTAAGATTTTTCTCTATCTGTCTGTCTGTCTGTCTGTTTGTTCCGGGTAATCTCCGAAACGACTGGACCGATTTTAACAGGACTTTCACTGGTAGATAGCTAATGTAACAAGGAGTAACTAAGGCTACTTTTATTTAAAAAAAAAATTTTGGTTCCGCGGGACACCCATGAAAATAACTCTGCGCGGGTGAAACCGCAGGGCACAGCTAGTAATAAATAAAATACTTTCATATGCATTTAGTGTAAACCTGTTAATTTGGAATTACAAACAGACAGTTCAATTTGTATAGATAATTCTAAGAAATGAAACGAGAAGAATAAAACGCATAAAAAAAGTTTAAAAAACCTCGTTTTTTGAAGTCAGGTAAAAAACGATATTGATCAGTATTCCAGAATGGCGCTCAGTATTTCCGCAGATCATCAATATTCTATCGTCTGTCTGGGCTGGTGACGTGCCACGAAGGTTGGCTGCGATAAAAGGATAATAGAAGGTGCTATTCACTAAGGTTTCTCAGCGTCGAACCCGACGAGGAGACAGACAATTTCGTATCCTTTAAACGCTGAGAAACCTTAGTGAATAAAGCGGCAGGTGCCGTCACAAGTAATGAGCGCCCTGCGAAAATAGTGGGGTGACGGCGCTTGGGATTTCCATAAACATGCGGTTTTTTTTGCTTCACCGTAAAGCACGTGTTGTAATATCCCTGCACGTAAGTTTTTTAGAACTCATTGGATTCGATCTTGCGTCCCTTACGTAGCAGGCGACTGGTCAAACCCAACGGCCACCACGGCTCAAAAAAAAACCCCTATTTTTTTAACTATAATTAATCAAGCCCAAATAATTAATTATTAATTAATTAAATACAACAAAGTCTTGAGAAAAAAACTAATATATAAAGTTGAATAAAATTGTACTTTGGATATTGCATAAATCTATACAGATAAATAAAATTTAAGTGTCTGTTAGTAATTCCAAAATTTCAGCTTTTCGCTAAATGCATATGAAAGTATACACGCTAATGACTAAAAAAACAATTTTTAAAATTTTTGTCTGTCTGTCTGTCTGTTTGTTCCGGGTAATCTCCGAAACGGCTGCACCGATTTCAACGGGATTTTCACTGACGGATAGCTAATGTTACAAGGAGTAACTTAGACTACTTAGAATTTTAAAAACATTAGGGATCCGCGGGCAGTCATGAAATTGAAATCTACACGGGTGAAACCGCAGGGCACAGCTAGTTATTTAAATAAAAATGGTCGCATTGATACAAATATTATTCTAATGAGCACTCTAAACGACTAAACGGGTATTTGATTAATTTTTTATGTTTTCATTCCAGTTAAACCTGTGCCTATATAATTATACTTTTAAATTAGTTTGTTTTTCTTCGAAAAAAATTTATTAGTCAGGCGTCATGTCGCGCTATCTACACATAATAAGTATGATAAATGGACTTTATGAAGTTTTATCCGTTTTCTAAATGATGTTAAGATTTTTTTTAAACATATTTAACATAATTTATCTATACATCTATACAGATAAATAAAATGTCGCTGAAGTGTCATTTTGTAATTCCAAAATACTAAATGCATATGAAAGTAAATGATATTCGTATGACTGAATGAAATGAAACATTTTTATTAATTTTCTCTATCTATCTGTGTGTTCCGGCTAGGAGGAAAATCTGTAATCTGCGTTGAGACAGTTGTCAAACTCTCTTAGGCCTCCGACTGACCTGTAACGATTGCCAAAGATGATAAATTGGCAACTGGGACCGACGGCTTAACGTGCTCTCCGAGGCACGGAGGGAAATGATTAATTTAGGTAATTAATATAGTAGGTACATAGGTTGATTTGAACTATTTATTAATTAATTTGTAATTAAAGGCAGAAAGATATAATTTTATAGTATTAAGAGATAACATTAATGTAAGCATCAAATTCCAATGAAACAATGCACAATAAGGGCCAGGAAGCAGTGATAACAAAACATCATTGTACAGACAGACACGCAATCGTTTCCGCGTAATATTGTTAATTAAAAACGTGCCGTTTTCCGTAAGTGCCCCCTTGTATTGTTACAGTGTCCTGCCAATGAGCTATGAACTTGTAATTAAAAATTAATACCCCCAGTATATTTAAATACTAGCTGTGCCGCGCGGTTTCATCCGTGTCGATTTGAATTTCCTGGTTGACCCGCGAAAACACAATTTTTTTATAAGTATAATAAATCAGTGAAATCCCGTTCAAGTCGGTCCAGCGGTTTTGGAGATTAGCCGCAACAAGCAGGCGGACAAATATTTTTTTAAATAGTTTTTTATGTGAGTACTGCATATACTTTAATATGCATGTAGTGAAAAGCTGTTAATTTATAATTACAAACAAACACTTCAGTTTTATTTATCTGTATAGATATAGATCAACGAACATAAACCGTTCCAAAATCATTAGAATTCTATCAAAACAATACATATCTTGATCGAATTACTGACGTCATGAACAATGCCAAAAATCAAAGTTGTACTAACGCCAATAGCACACACATTGTTCCAACACAATGCTTTTAATCTTGTGACTGCGATCCAATAATGTTTAGTCATAGAACGCAACGTGCATACTAATTCTAAACCGGCTTCCTTTACGAAATTGTAAGATGTTGGAGATGTTACACATGCGCTGGGCATTTCAATTGTACATTACTGTGATTGATTTGACAATAAATATAATGATACTAACTTACTCTTTTGTAAGGTTTCGTGATAGAATGCTAGTCCTAGAAGCTCATACTATCTTCTAAATATATATAACTCAAAGGTGACTGACTGACTGACTGACATAGTGATCTATCAAACCACTGGGCGGATCGGGCTGAAATTTGGCATGCAAGCAGATGTTATGACGTAGGCATCCGCTAAGAAAGGATTTTGATTAATTCTAACCCCAAGGGTATAAAATAGGGGATGAAAGTCTGTATGAAACTAAATGTACGTGGCGAAACCGCAGGGCACAGCTAGTAACTTATAATTTTAGCGGAATTTGTTAAGGTATCTGGAAATATGAAGCTAAGTAACAAAATGTTTTAATTTAATTACAACGGCCACTGCTTATTACGCCTACCTGTAGACTTATAGGTAGACTTAGTTACATTCTTCCGCGCTTGCGCTATTAGAAACGATACAAAATGAATGGAAATCACATAAATCAGTCACGTGGAATGTCAATGGGAGTGACATAGGTATATATGTCATTCCCAAACAATTTGTAGCGAAGCGTGAGGATAATGTTACTTTGTCTACAGGCCCAGAAGAGATTTCAAATAGGTCCGTACAGTAAAGTACAGTAAAGTAAAGGCATGAAGGAAAAACAAATTTAGTCATATTAGATTTAATCCCGTCCGTATTCCGTCCATTTACCGAAAACAGGATTGAAAGTTATACGTGGAATACACGGAAACTAATAAAAAAATTCAGAATTTGGTACCCCTGAAAAATAACAATAGACTGTTAGCTCTTTGCCCTCAAGGAAAGTAATAGCCGTTGAATTTCCTGGAAATTTATTGTAATTTAGTTATAATTTTCCTTATTACACACCTCTATGACATGACATATCAATTAGGACCACCGACGGACTCTTGCGCCCGTACAATAAAGATTTGCACAAGCGCAATGCTTCGGTTAACGTTATGTCCAAGGGCAAGTTACAAACTAGCGCGTGAGTCGCATGCCTAACGCAAGGTTAATTTCACTATACGACACTTGAATACTTTATTTGACATTTGAGAGGAGAAATAGTTTCACACACTTCGTTTGACCTTTTATAAATTGACTTTTTGTCGCTTCATCTAAACTTTGAATGACAATTGTTTGACAAAATGACAATGATGTAAATGTGTAGCAGCGTGGTGTGGGGTGAGCGAGTGATCATGCTCATCCCCAGCAAAGGGAAGATCTTCCAGCCAGGCGGGTGTCATGCCTGGGGTACCGCGGCTCCGACTGTTCTAGTTGGAAACTTGTATATATACTGCAATGCGCTTGAAAACTCTTCTGGCGCGATTTAGGTTCTCGTGTATTTGTACTCAAACTTCGCATTTGTTAGCGAGTAGCGCCATCTGTGAGCGAGTGGAGAAACGCTGCTACATCACTCCCCTCCAAGACCGAAGGTCGATCCATTTTTTCTTTGTGTGCGTGCAGTGCGTGCTTGAGATAGCTTGCAAGGGCCAGGGTGCTTCGAAGTCTGCGGTGAGTCGAGACTGAGCGGAGATGCCGACCGAGTCCAGCAGGCTCAGCGCAGGCGTGCCACGTGGAGCGATGAGCGGGCGTCCGGCGTGGGCTGCGTGAGGTGGACGTGCGGGGTCGGTGGAGAGATGAGTGCCAGGACCAGTAGCGCGGTGCGTCGGCTGTAATGGACCTGTAGATACTCAATGCTGGCTTGCTGTGTGACTGCTGCTGCTGTTGATGGTTGTGAGGAGAATGATGCGAAGGTTGTTGATGTTCAGGTTCAACGGGGTCACCACTGTGGGGAGAGCGAGTGATCATGCTCATCCCCAGCAAAGGGAAGATCTTCCAGCCAGGCGGGTATCATGCCTGGGGAACCGCGGCTCCGACTGTTCTAGTTGGAAACTTGTATATATACTGCAATGCGCTTGAAAACTCTTCTATGAGCGAGTGGAGAAACGCTGTGTAGCAGCGTTTCTCCACTCGCTCACAGATGGCGCTACTCGCTAACAAATGCGAAGTTTGAGTACAAATACACGAGAACCTAAATCGCGCCATAAGAGTTTTCAAGCGCATTGCAGTATATATACAAGTTTCCAACTAGAACAGTTGGAGCCGCGGTACCCCAGCCATGACACCCGCCTGGCTGGAAGATCTTACCTTAGCTGGGGATGAGCATGATCACTCGCTCTCCCCACAAATGTAACTTTTAAAAAATGGAACGATTTATTTAAAAATGTTATTGTTTAAAAGAATTAAAATCATATTTCTTTAAATAAAAAAGGATAAAATTTGCACACAATAACATTTTGTTTTTAATTCACATAATATAAACCCTGGTTTAAACAGGAAAACAATAATAATTGAAGAGTTTTTTTTAAGTTTTTGCAAAAGAATATGCTCTTAATTAAATGTAATTAGGTAACTGGAAATATTTTAACACATTAACATTTTTATATTAATTGGATACCTAAATTTATTTGTATACAATAAGTATGTACCTAAACATTGATCCTATGCAATAACTACACAATTTTTACATTTATTGATTTCGAAAAAATACATTGCGCCGTCCCCTCTAATATAAATTGATAAAATAAGAGATGAATGTTGCTAGGATTTTATTTATATTGTTCAAAATCAAAATCATTTCGCAGGAGATGAAATTTTAGCTTTGTGTAGTTTCACTCTTTTCCCGTATGTATAAGTAGTCCGCGCAAAAAGTTACAAGTGTCTCAATGTTGTTTTGGATTTATCATCCTTAAATAAAACCTTTTCCATATTACCAAAAAATTTCCATTGGCAACTGACAGATATTAATTATGCACTTTGAATGCTCAGTTCAAAAAACAAAATTTAAATTATGCTCAATTTTAAACCCTTTTTTACGTGGCGGCGAAAAATACATTTTAAAAGGCAATGACCTAAGATTAACAACCTTTAAACTAAGCATCGTATTGAAATCAGAGATGATTTAAGATAGCACTGGACGGGAATATGAACAGACATAAATTACCTCCTATATTACCGTGTATTATGTTTCCATCAGGTAACAATTCTGTTTCCTGCGACCATGTATCCAAATATATTATTTAAATTAAAAAAATAATTAAATAAGGGTTTCGATTGAAAGCGGATTGAAACCTAATCGAAATACAATTGGAACAATGACATTCCATGGGCTTTGATTTCTTGTGATTTATCTTTTTCTTATTGTAAAATTTTAAGCATTGGGTTCTGGTTTTCTTGTCTCTTGTTCTCAGTAAAAGCAAATTTCTGAAAACTGTTATACTCAATTCTAGTCATAAAAGCCCCAAACATTAATTTGATAATCGGAGTTAAACCAGTTGTCCGAATATTTTAGTATTTCGGCTGATGTAACGAAAGATGTTCAATTGGCAACCGGTACCGAGACGGCTTAACGTGCTCTCCGCGGAAGGAGCTCGGGCGATCACCCATACTAGTGGCTTGGGTTGGGATTGATCGAATGAAATGCGCAATAACATCTTTGCCACGAACCCTTATCTTCTGTTTTGTAATCAAGGACCAGCCGCGTTATTTACTACGGTTTCTCGGCGTCGAATTCGATGACGAGCGTTGGTTTAAATTAGGTATAAGATATTGATAAATAATCCATTGAGGATAAGACGCTGAGAAACATTAGTGAATAATGCGGTTGTTATCATTTTTCGACTGACCTGGGGCCTTACCATGAGCTCTTATTGCCATGATAGTTTCACTCATTTATGAGACAGATGTATGTGACGTGCATATATCTGTCACTGTCCCACAACTGAATTAACATCACAATGAGAGCTCATGGCTGGGCCCCTGTATCGATTGTCAAAAATTTTCATTTCAATTCGCAGCTTCCACGTTATTCTGTAAGGTTTATCAGCGTCGCACTCGACGTATAGTGTCGGTTTCAAAGACACGCAATTGAACTTTATCGACTTTGTATTATGTATCAATTTCCTATGATTGAGACCGACGGTCGACGTCGAGTTCAACACTGAGAAACCTTACTGAATAGACGGCTTAACGTACATCAGCAGGCCTAGTCAAAGTAACATTATCTAATGCTTCGCTAGTCTAAACGATACAAAATGTACGGGAATTACATATGCTACGTGACTGATTTATGTAATTTCCGTAATTTTTTTAGGATAATGTTACTTTGTCTCTCCAGGCCCTGATGGACTGCACGCTTGAGGTCTTACACAATTGTAGCATTAAAAGAAGTATAGCCTTGAAATCGCAAAAGAGTCAATAAAATATAAAAGTATTTTAAGTTCTTATAAGGATTCCACGTGATTTCAGAATCAATTATAACAAATTAACGACTTGAATATTTTAAAGTCAATTTGAGGTTTCTTATTCTGGTTTTAAAAGTAGCCGATAAAAATTATGACGTCAATGAAAACGTGATTTTAAATTCTTTCTGGGACTTCCTAAATCCTTCAGAAGTTATTGTTATTACATTTCCATGGCTGGGCTGTTTTATTGTTTAGGAGTATTGAGTTTTTTGTATTGAAAGCGGAATCCGTGGTCTTTCCATCATTCGAAACTGGACCTTAACGGCATAGGTTTAGATTCCAATTATAAGCCAGTGCCGGACTTAGAGATCTGGAGGCCTCGGGGCATAATAATTGTGTTTTTTTCAACTTTTTTCTTTTTTTTCCGTAGTATTTATTGCGTAGGCCTTGGGGCTGTAGCCTGGTAGCCCTCCCCTAACTGTATATTAAAGCACAGCCTAAACCACTGGTCCTAGGAACATGAAATTTGGAGGGTAAGTTCACAAATCCACTGAGAAAGGGCTTCCTAAAATTTCATCCCTAAGGTCAATAGAGACATAAAAGATTTATGAAATCTTACTATGATGCAGACGAAGCTGCTCTCGGAGGCTATAAGATTGTGCGGACGAAATCACACGAGAAATAGCTAGTAATTAATAAAATAAACTAGTATTTAAATACCTTGACATATAAGGAAGGTTGCCACTTAACCAGCAATGCCAACCACGAAAATTCAATATTTCGTAACAAATATCGCACATATAAGTATTATGACTGTACTCGTAATATTATGTAAACTGTACACTGGATGTGACTTAACAAAAATAAATACTACTTAACGCGAAGAACTGCGGTAGAAAATAAGGTTCAATTTTCTAAGATTTTTTTAATTTTAGCGGATTCTATTTAGTACTTCAAAACATTAACAATCTGTTTCCAACAGGTATCAAATTTAATAGCTTCTTACTAAATGCCTAAACATCTGCCTATGATCTGCTAATCTTCGAAACGCCTGTAGGACTAGACAAAGTAACATGCTCTAGTGCTTGCGCTAGACAGGCACGTGACACATTTTTTTTATACTTTCTATAAGCGGGGAACTTTGTCTATACGGCCGATGTTGACAGGACTGTCTGACAGTTAGCGAAAAAATATGACATTATATTACTTGGGTGTACCTACGGAGCATTTTGCACAGATACTCTACACTATTATTGAAAGTACTTTGTATAAAGTCTAATCGAATAAAGATATATTTGAGTTTGAGTATTATAAAGAGAAAAGATTTGATTGTTTTTTTGTTTGTTGAAAATTCATTCAGCAATGGACAGCTACATCATCAGCGAGTAACATAGGCTATATTTTATCCCCGTACTCCCATGGGAACGGGAACTACGCGGGTAAAACCGCGTGACGTCCGCTAGTTTTCAATAAAATTAGCCAATGCTCCTACAAATATGTAATATGAAGACGGTAAATGACTCAAATGCAGTGTTTCCGTGTTCCGTGTGTTTTACCATCATTAGAAAGCATCCGGCATTTCGTTTCCATGTTATAAAATGAGCTTCACATGTCTTTGTTATGTGAAATGATGTCCTACTAGCCCGAGACTTCTACTTTTTTTTAAACCCAAGCTGTAAATTGCAAAAATTTTCGTATTTTATATTTATAATAATATTTTTACTAAAGCAGATTCTGTGTTCGATTCTATGTTCTATGTTCGATTTTACTATTTTTGCTACAACGCTACATAATTCTAACGTTTCCCAATGAAGATGTGAAAATAGCAATAAGTACACTTTCTCATATATATTGTTTGGTCCGATATCGTTAATGATGCAAAATATATGGAAATGATGTGACGTGCCTGATTTATGTCATTCCCATGTATTTTGTATAGTTTCTATTACCACAATCGCGAGAGAATTTTGCTTTGTCTAAGCCTACGGGACCGGTAGACGAAGTAACATTATCCTTGCGCTTCGCTTATAATACCTACATAATGTATGGGAATTTCATAAAACACGTGCCCGATTTATGTAATTTCCATATTTTTTTATCTAGGCCTACAATAAGCCTAGATAAAATTACATAATGGTGTGATAAATTTATAATACCACGAGATTAGCGTAGCAGGCATATCACTAGTGATATTGAGTATGAATAGTATGATATTTAATCCATAGGTAATTTAATACGCCAATACATTAAGTTGTCCTCGAATTCTGTAGGTTTTCCATAAAATTACAGTTGAGTCATTAAGGTAAAGCAATTCTCTCATTAATAATAAATGTCGTTATTTAGTTTTTATAACTTCTCTAGTTTCGTTAGTCACGAGGATATTAAATCGCTACAAACCACAGAATATATTAAGTATCACGAAGTCTAATTATGCAAAAAGATTCTTGGCTTTTCATAAAGAACTTTTTGACGTAAATTGATTACCATGTCATTGTACAAATTCAAAACACGACTCGAAACAAACACGTTTTTTGATAAATAAATAGTTACCTACCTATTAGTTCGTTGCTAAATGACAAATTGCTAAAACGTGTTAAGACTGGCTTTACTGCTGACTATGATCGTTAAAACAGTGTGTATTAAGAATTTCTTAGCTTAAACTCTTATCATATGAAATTTTTGGGATGGTCTTATAGACGAAATCGCTTTATTTCAGCAATGTCTCGTACTCACAAACCCAACTGTAAAAGTCAAAAATATCTTTATTCGATTAGACTTTTCACAAAGCACTTTCAAATCATCAGAATGACACAATTTACAGGATTATACATGCTTTCAGCCAGGTTCGGAAGGTTGCTTTTACTGAGAAGAACCTGGCAAGAAACTCAGTAATTTACTCTTTACAATAATATTTACAATTTAAAAAAAAATTTAAGTCTGAACTGATGAAACCTAAACTGATTTAATTACACTTTAGGTAATTAAGTTACTTAAATATTTAACCGACACTGTTACATTTCAATTAGGCACAAAAATACTAATATAACTTCCTGTAACGTCACTGTATAATTACGTATTTAAATATCCTGCGAATTTAAATATGCAAAATAAGTAACTTTAAAAACAAACAGTAGCAATGAGATCCTCCGTAATTTTTCCCAACTACGTCAAAATAAAACGGGGTTACGATTTTAGCCATAGTATCATTACATGGATATAATTAAAAGGATAGCACCGATGTTCTCGCCTGGGGTCAAGACTATATCTATCCATACAGATAAATAAAATTGAGGTGTCTGTGTGTAATAAAAAAATAACAGTTTTTCACTAAATGCATATGAAAATATTTAGGGTACTGACATTAAAATAATATTTTTATAATAATTCTTTATGTCTGTCTGTTTGCTCTAGCTTATACCTGAAACGACTGGACCAATTTTACGGATACTCACTGGCAGATAAGTGATATTTCAAGGAGTAACTTAGGCTCCTTTAATTTGGAAAAAACAAATTGGTTTCGCGGAACTAAGTCTTCGCGAGTAAAAGCGGGGCAAAGCTATTCAAAATAAATCCTAACATTTTTTTAAATCTATTTTGCTTGAACTTTCAAACATCACTATAATTAAAGTAAATATAACAAGTCTTTGACAATTTTCCTACTAAGTATTCCGTGATGTATGTATGTATATGATAATAAAGCACTTGAAACAATTAACTTAACACTACTATGCTATATTGACATAATGTACACAAAACTATAGTAAACCATAGAGCGATGACGACATAGATTAACATTAATTACAGATGAAAAATCTATACATACATACATACAGATAAATACAATTTAAGTGTCTGTTTGTAATTCCAAAATAACAGCTTTTCACTAAATGCATATGAAAGTATACACGCTACTGGCACTAAAAAACGAGTCATAAATTTTTCTCAATCCCTCTGTCCGTCTCTCTGTCTGCCTGTCTGTCTGTTTGTTACGGGTAATCTCTGAAACGGTTTGACCGATTTTAACAAGACTTTCACTGGCAGGTAGCTGATGTTTCAAGAAGTAACTTAGGCTATTTTATTTATTAAAAATATTAGGGTTCCGCGACAATAAGGATGAAACTAAATCTACGCGGGTGAAACCGCGCGGCACAGCTAGTAAACAATAAGATACACGTATTTACTTTGTGATCTCAACCGTAGTCATTGAGTTAATCTATTTACTTTTTGTTTAGCGTGTTAATGTTACAATACTACTAAGAAAATGTTCCTACATAATCTTAATATATACGCGTGGGTAAAACCGCGAGATAGAATAATAGATAGAACTAATAATTCATTACAAACTAGCTGTAAAAAAAAGTATTTCCGCGGGCCACCCATGAAATTAAGTCTACGCGGGAGAATCCGCGGGGCACAGCTAAGTAGTATAATATATAATGAAGATTTCCTGCGATGATAATAACAATATAGTAAATCAAATGAAAAACAGAGCCATTGAAGTCATACAAGATTTTAAACCAGATGGAATTCCGTAGAAAGTAAAAATCGACCATCGCGATACATTTAAACACCGATTACTTTTGCTTCAGAATATTCATAAAGAATTTAATAGACGCTTATGGTATGCAGTCATAGTTATATTTCTAACAACCAATGTATACGCTTTCATTCATTATTGTATGACACACTTCCCGACTTCGCTCGGTCGGCTATTGCCACAGATTACTTGCCTTTGTTACAATACCATACTATTTTATCGTAACAAGTGACAATACAAAAGTAATTTCAATCAACATTCATGATTAATTTCCAATGTTCAGTGTACCTCTAAAAACTGTTGTGTTTGTAGGAACAAAGACAAGGATAATTAGGAATTAATTATATTGAAATATCAACAGGATTTACTTAAACACTTGTATATTGATAGCTAGGGATTGCATATAGATTGCTATTACATATTACGTCCAAAACAGCCTTTAAGAATAAGCTAAAGAAATCGTTAAGGATCTCTGACTACGATTATTGGCAGTCCTCTCAAGAAATACTTAGGGTTTTTTTATGACTTTATAGTTAATGATTATAATGATACATGAACGCTTGCAAACACCATCAATCATAGATCTCAGTCATAATATAATAACAACCATTGCTAGCACAGCGGCACCAATTAAGCGCGTATTAAGTTCTAAGCCTGGACGTTTCATTTTGATAATAAAATGATACGTCACAGCTAAGTAGTAATTATTGTAGTAATCAAAGTATTGCACTAATTTTACCCCACATGCTTTACGGCGAAGGAAAACCTCATGAGGAAACCTGCATATGTCTGAGAAGTAATTCAAATACGTACATGTATGTATAGAGCTTGAGACGGCGATGGACTCACCCCCTGTCACGTTGGCACTCAATCATTGAAAAGTGAAATATTGGTGTTACAACACTTCAGCTTACCCCTTCGGGGTCCCTTCTGGGATGGCGTGAGCATATGTATGTCACAGCTAAAAAGTCTGCTTGAAAGTATCATAGTTGGCCCCAGCACTCTATTCCTATTTCTTCCAGCCTTTCAGCACCAAATAATTTGTTCATGTACGCAATTTTCATTGAAAGGAAGTCTAAATAATGCTTCATAAACATCCATTGAGCTCGTAAAAAACTATAAATCAAATTTCTATTCTATTTTTAGAGATCGATCAAATTGTAGACAAAGTTTTGCATTCTTCGAAGCGGAAAGGTAGATTATTGCAGTTGGGTCCAATTACAGAATACGTCACAGTTGGCCCCGATATTGGGTGTTTCTTGCAGGTTGAAGGTCGGTTATATTACGTATTCATTATGTTATTATTGGCAGTAGAACTATATCTTGTCCAGTTAATTACTTGTCCTACGACAGATTCAAAAAGTGCTGCCGTATGCCGTACTGAATCGTGTGTACCGTGAGTGTTGATAGAACACTAGTACAAATTGGTGCTCATTTTCTTTACGTATATGATTTAGAGTTTTAGGAGCTTTTTATTGATGATAAACATCGAGGGGGAACCTTTCAAATGGTACCCGATCGCTCTGGGAGTGGCAGGCACCTTCCTACTCTCCGTGTTCTTGACACTCTGGGCTAGGTCTACTGAGCAGGGCCACTGCGCTTCTTTACGGTATTTGATGCTTTCGACTTGGAGACTTTTCAAAGGACCAAATTTTTTTTCACGAATACCCTTCAGTATAATATGATGTGTATATTGCTGTCAATAAAAATATGTTTTCGTATATTCGGAGATCGTTACACAAATATTATGGCTTTAACTTGAGTTCAAGCTGTCCCAAATACGGAAATGACGGCTCTTACACACCAATTATCAAAACTTACTTACCTCCATAATATGAATTACAACCCAATTCACTATACCTTGATAAGTAACAATATGTAATAAAATACTTCAAGTATACTACAGGTAGCTGTGTAATTAACTAGTCATAAAAATATTAAGCGGCCGTTCACTTGCTTTTACGTCAAAGGATATAAAAGTTTTGATCTTATTTTTATTTTTAAACATTTCAGATTAATGTTATCTGGGATATAAGTGTTCACTTACGTCGTAACAATACATCGCGTGTGTTAAAAATAGCACCGCCCGAGAAATAACATCTCCAAACCTTCTTCAAACGCAATTTGGAAATATCTTAAATTTCCGTGTGTTTATAGTGGTACGCAAAGGCTTTACTTAACGTAAAACGTAAAGTTTTAAATGACAATCTTTACGTTGCAATTATTATACTAATTTTAACAAAAATCTAAATTCGAGAAACGGCAGCACGACTCCGCCCGATTGGCAAATTATCAGTGTCTCAAGTAGGTTTTAACCTGTTTTGACGTTGACAATATCGCTTGTGTATTTTTCTCATTTTGTAACGGAACGTTAAAAAGCGCCCCAAGCGGCGAGTGTAGGAAGTTTTACGTGTCCATACAAAAAAGCTCAAACCGCAAGGTCAAGCAACGACGTTCGAACGTGTCGAAACCTAAACTTGGGGCAAACAAACGCTTTGCATTTATACCACTCTGCCGGTCTAATCGTAATGGAATTGCAGTGTATGAAGATACCAGCCTCGGGGCCCTGATATTATAGTAAGAAAAATACCTACTATATAAATAAGAGTGATTTAGATAGAGTAGATTATAATGTCGGAGCTGCCCGACTGGGGACTGTACCTCCGAGAAGACCGCAGTAAAATAAGTGTTGTGTTCCTGTGTTAAGTAAGGTTGCCAAATTGCCAATGTTTCGTAGAAGTGAGGAGTAGGAGTCGAGTAAATGATACAAATGAAGTTAGACATCTAACAATTATTACTAACAACAAACTAAGGAAGTCAGGAGCTCTTCCACTTCGCATAATACTTAAGGAAAAGCATAAGACTGACAAACAAACACAGCAGTGTACATTTGCTATACAAACATTGGCATCGTAGCAGGTTTGTAAAATGTGTTTGCCTTCATACAACACATTTATACATACATCAAACATATGACGGAGGTTCTTGTTTCAAGCAGACATTAACGTTTCAGTAAACTAACAAGGTGGTTATTATTTAATGGAAGATTGCCATGGAATTGATTTAACTTAGATTGAAAACTGATCGAACGATCGCTAATCAGCGTATGTACTATTTGAGGGTTTTACGATGAGCTCTTAGTGCCAACAAATATTATTATAATATAGGCGCAAATTAACAAAATTACCCTTTAAAAGATACATTACCTGCATTAATAAAATCAAATACGATGCAAATACAAAAAATAGGCCATTTTTGATCTCTTGACAATAACGAATACAATATACTTACTTATCCATTTTTTTATTTATTTAATTTTCTTTTCAAATTATGTCGTTCGTTTCTGAGATTAGCGCGTTCAGCCAAACATACGAACCAACTCTGTGTTATAATATCAGTAATCAATTAAATGCTTAAGAGAAAAAGTGAGTAACTCCAATTGGCAGAGCAACTGCACAGATTGCAAGAGTTTTTGGGTTCGAATCTTGCCTTGTTCATATTTTCCTAACCATTTAGCACATTGACCTCATTTCCAGCTAACTGTAAGCACAGTACATCAACACAAAAGCCATAATATTTCACGTATTGTCCAACATTAGCTACGCTAAGAAAGGTGAACATGTCTTTGACATCTCAAATGTGACGTGACCATGAAAACTGGAGAGGACTAAGCGGTCTTCGATACTTCTAGAATACGAAGGCTTACGTAACGTCCAACACGGCAATCAAAGATACCTAACAAATTAGAAATGTGTTCAGACGGGCTAAGGGATATCCGGTTCTATTAGAGTCCCGCGGCTAATTAAATTATCATCAAAATGTCGATTAAATTTTAAGTCAATATTTGATACTCACATAATAACGTGACTTTCTATTGATAATAAAATTTCCAAAATCGGTTCAGTAGAACCAAGGACCCTATAACCTCACAAACTTTTGCCTTTTTTACATAGATCTATATCCATACTAATATTATGTTTGCCTGCCATCATAATGACAGTTATTACTTGTACAGCGACTTCACTCGTTCTACCATGGAGCACTGGCGACCTTGCCCTCAATAGGAACACAACACTACTCTTATGTTTCATGGCGCGATCTCTGCCAAGTATAGGTTTTTACTTACTAAAAACATAAATACGTTGACCATATCGCCTTCGTATTTTTCTCATTTTGCGTAGTAGCGTTAAAAAGCGCCCCAAGCGGCGAGTGTAGGCAGGTTTACGTCTCCATACCAAAAAAAGGCCAAGCGACGACGTTTGAACCTATACTTGGGGCATCTGTCATCATCTCGTCTGTAAGGTGGAGGTACAGTCCCCTGTCTGGCATCTCCGATATCCGATATCCGAACGAGAGATCCCGTTTTGTTCCAACTTTATCATTTAGGACCAGCAATTATATACAGCATCAGCTTTTAGTCCTAAATAAATACCAATGACTTGATGTGCTAACAAAAAAAGTTAACGAGAAGGTATATTTTACAGTTGAAAAGAGTTCAACGACTCCGTTTCTTTGCGAATTTGATTTACACTTTTGACAATTCGATCTAAAATATCTTTATGGACCTGTTTTTGTTGAACTGGCCGTTCAATACCTATGTCAGTAGTATATGTGATATGTATGTACGGTTGCAGATGAAGAGGAAAGATAATCTAATAGTTTTGTAAGTATTGAAGATATCCAAAAGTATTTACATGTCGCTAGCGCTAATGTGGAACATCCTGGGTTTGATTCCCGGGTCAGGCAAAGTGATATTATGTTTGAACCAGACTATGGCGAAGCAAAAAGCAGGGGTTGTTATTGACGGATGAAAATTACCTGTGATTTCCCATTTGTAGTCTTCGGAGCCTGGATTCTTGCCAATAGGCTCGCGCCCTACTACATGGGGCTAAACATAACTGATGAAATGTGGGTGTTATAACTCCACTTCTGCCTACCTTGGGTGAATACAGGCGTGAGCATACGTAACACGGGGTTTCCCAACTGCAATTTACAACTAATAAGCGCTTGTCAATATAACAATGATACAGAAAGGTAACCGTTTACTGACAACGATGACGACCCATCATTTAAAAGGGTCAACTATCTATTTAAAAATTATTGACAGTAAAATAGTTAGCATTTATAAGATGATTCACGTAATAGGTTATTGGTTATTGTAATCACCTCGTATTTGCACGTGCTATTGTTATCTATTATTGTAATTCACAAGATCATTACGTACATTCATTCTGACACGTATATGAAATTCTTCGGTGTCAATAATCCACATGTGGCAATGCTGCCAGCCTTCTTGGCACGATCCCTAGAGAGGTAGATTAGTTTTAAATAAGAAAAAACGCAGAAGGAAAGTGAGGAAGAAGAAGACCCAGGTTAACATACATGAGATAAATGTCTGTCTTTACGTATAGGGAGGTCAAGAAGATGGCATCTGAGAAATTGCTTGGTTATACCGACAAGAGTCACAATATGGGAATAAATGATAGGACATATATGAATTTCTCTTAATTAAGTATTTTCTTACATCTACGCGGACTTCGTTGGACTAGTGGTCGCAAGTGCGAGTGCGGAACACGAGGTCCAGGGTTTGATCCCCAGGTCAGGGAAAGTGATATTGGGTTTTTCCATCTGTAATTTCCCGGTAGCACAGCAAGCCGGAGTCTGGATTAGTGCCTGGTTAATGGCAATAGGCTCGCGCCCTATTACATGGGACTTTAACATAACTAGCGAAATGTACCCCTTTGGGGAATAGAGGCGTGAGCGTATGTACTGTTCTACGCGGACATGATCGTGGGTAAATAGCTTCATATAATATGATTTTTAAATGATGCAATCATTAGAAAAAAAAAACAATAATAATGATATTAGGTATCACATAACAACTAATCTCCGGTTATCTATTACGATGACATGCGGTTTGCACCAAGAACGCGCATCATTATACAATAGCCCCAAGAATTCATAGTTATTCGAGCTATTCAGGTCATCTTTAAAAAATATATTTTCAAATAAGACTACTACGATCAATTGAAAGCTTTTAAAAAAACTCTCAATACGAGTCCGACTCACACGCATATGCAAAAACTGGGCCAAAAAGGCCTTTAGTTTCATTGAAACGATTGCTTTTAATATGACCTGTCCAAGGGATGCAAGTAAGAATATATAAAGAATATATATTCTATGATAGAACTAACTATCTATGATTAGTACTTTATTACGAAAAAACCAAGTTTATTAGGGGATGTAGGTCTTGATTCCCTTGTGAATGTCGAATTATGATTAATATTATATTTTGATTGCATTAACTTAAAAGTATACTGAGCAAGAAAGATAATATTAATTTAATTCCTGAGAAAAAGCTCTTTTCTCTTAGTGTTTCCTTTTCCTTTTGAGATACGGAACACTAAAAAATTACATAGTTATCAAAGGACCAAAAAGCAGGTGCATATCCATTGGTATGGAGTTTTCGCCAGCACGATACGAGGTCGATGACATAACTAAGGTTGGCTCACTCCGTGTTCCGGTCATCCGAGATTGTACGTAACGTAGGTTGCGTCAAGAATCCACCGTCGCGCGCTTTTCCACTGTTACCGGTTGCACGAGATATTTAACGTAACGTCTTTATGTGGGACTAGCTGTGCCCCGCGGCTTCACCCGCGTAGTTTCATCCTTATTGTCGCGGAACCCTAATATTTTCGAGAAATGAAAGTAGCCTAAGTTACTCCTTGAAACATCAGCTACCTACCAGTGAAAGTCCCGTTAAAATCCGTCCAGCCGTTTCAGAGATTACCCGGAACAAACAGACAGACAAACAGACAGAAAAAATTTAAAACTTGGTTTTTTAGTGTCAGTAGCGTGTATACTTTCATATGCATTTAGTGAAAAGCTGTAATTTTGGAATTACAAACAGACACTTCAATTTTATTTATCTGTATAGAGTATATAGAGTATAGATGTACGGAGCACATCAAACATTACACGACGACAATCGAGATGAACAAGCGATTAACAGCGAGCGATAGGCACAAATACATATATTAGTGGGAGAAAAAAAATAAAAACGTAGTTAGATTTCACGTGAATAACTCTACGTTATAGCTGATTTTTATGCGAAAATAAGGTCTTGATATGGTCAACTTTGAACATCAATTACTCGAAAACGGAAGAAAATATTTTTGTCATAATAATTTTCATTGCTTTCTAAAATTATACCCTATCACATATTTTAAGAGCTGTCCCGGTTTCCCCGACGCCCTGTATATACACGCACAATGTATATTTTGTATCGTTTCTACCAGCGAAGCGAGAGGATAATGTTACTTTGTCTACAGTCCCATTCAAATGTACTGGTTCTTAGCTTGTGACGGGACCTGTAAGTCAAGACAATATTTTTCGTTCATAGTAACTTTGCCAAAAAAGTTTTGTTAATGTATGTGGAGGACCCAAATGATATTTTAAAAGGAAGACTAACTTACTTCAGTTTTAAAAAATCATAAATAAATAGTCTCAAAGCTCCCCACAGTAAAATATTCCTCTAACGATTTTGCTAATTTGTATATATTTACATATTAGACGTATTACGGTTTGTCCGTATTCACCACATCAATATATTAGTTTTATATTTGAATTAATTAGTGATTAAAAAGAACATTATGTCGGTGCTTCTTGTCCCATTGACGTAGATGGTGTAGAACTGACAATCATATTAATACATGTTTTAATTACGCAAATACCACTAATTATAATAAATACCTCAATTGACTTATCTTTATTCTACGAGTGGAGGAATAAAATTGTATAAATTACCAAACCTTTTTTTATCTCAATATAAAAAACTTTTCGTTACACGGAAATTCATTATTCATAGAGAACAGTTTCAACATTGAAGAGTTTTGGTTCGTTATTGAGATAGATAGAAATGTGTAGATACGAGTACGCCATCTTTGGAGTACGCAATCCATTTCCGAAAAAGTATTAACAACATATTTCCATCCATATTTTTGCCAACGATGATATATGTCTAACAATCTTGAGGGTACATCCACAGAATAAATATAAGCTTTATAACCAGAAAGGAATCTAGAAAAAACATCGTACCAAATTGCACACTCACACAGACGCGCACATCTACGAGGTTATAAGCAGAAGAGCAGTAGCGACAATGAGGGGTGTTGCGTCGCGTTCGATCACGTATACGTCATTTACGTGTTTTACCGTCTTTTTCAAAACTTCTAAACGACACATTTTTTTTAACACTAAAATAAAAAAAGATTCATATTTAATATCTTAAAGATTCCACAAGCTCAATGCTGCGCCAATGGAAATGCGCCCGCGTCATTCACACATTCACACGCACCATCAAACAGAGGGTCGGTCGATAAATAAACACTACATCTATGTGTGTGTTCAGGAAAGAGTTCAGTAGGGCACAGAACAAGTTTCCAACAGCTGGAAGTGACACGGTAACCTGAAGCTTGCTTGCGGCTGTGCCGGACCATAAGCGGTTCTTGCGATGTGTGCTTTAAGGCCGTGTGTATGTAACAAGTCTCAACGAAAACAATACATAATCCGAAATACTCTTCCCTTTTCAACCCGACTAAGCCGAAGCAATAAAGAGGGGTTATGATTTTCACCGTAAGACTATCACATTGGTCTAGTGGTCCCAAATAGTTCGATCCCTGGGTTTTTCCCCAGAAGCAACCCAGAGTCTGGGTAAGTGCCTGTCTGCTTTTACATGAAGCTTAAACGTGTGTGGGTGTGCTATATATATGTATAAGTTCACCCATCCCTAATGTTCCCCGGGTTATACCCCGGTGGTATGGTTATCTGTTCCTGACATAACTTCTAAACTACTAATAATAACCTCTGGTCACAGGCTATTGATATAAAGTTTGACCTAAATAAAATTAAGGGTATATCTCACTAGTTTTTAGTGACTGGCTTGGTCGGAATATTATTCTACTTTCAAAACCGCTTTATACAAACTAGATTCTTTTTGTTTACTTAAAATGTTGAGAAAAACGGTTTGCAGGAAATTGTAGGCCCGTATTTTATTTTTTTTGCTATTGATGTCTTATGTATAAAACTAAAGAAATATACTAATAAAGACCTTTCTGTTTGTCCCCAGGAAGAAACCATGTCAGCTTTTTAGATAAAGAACGATCTGAAATCCAAGATGGCGGGCTGCGCCGCTGTGGTGGTGGAGCGAGCGTGCAAGTACTATGGACGCCAGGATAAGCCTGACAGCAAGCCGGTGCTCAAAGACCTCGACATGACTGTGGAAAGGGGAATCATGTAAGTACCTTGTACATGCTGTTGTTGGGCGAGCGAGTGATCATACTCCACCTCAGCAAAGGGAAGAGCTTACACCCAAGCGAGTGTATGTCAGGGGAAGATCTGCAAAAGTTGTTCTAGTTGGATACTTGTATATGTGCTCAAAATGCGCCGAGAACTCTCATAGTGCGATTTAGGTTGCCGTAGTTGCTCACAAATATATATTAAATTGTAAAAACATCAAACCTGTGTTCATTAGAAACATAGCATTAGAAATTAAAATTTTGTATTAGGTATAGGCCCTACTAAGGCACTTGTGAACGTCGTAAAACTACCCATGGCTCAGAAACTAGACTTCTGAGAATAACCAACAAACTATATAAATCAGTGTAGTTAAAACAAGTGCTAAGTTATGTTTAGCTATATACGAGTATGATATACTCCAAGGAAAGTCCGAACAAGCAATAATTGATATTGGCGAGGATTTACTTAATTTCATCATCATTTTTGTAATACTTTTTGTCACCAGATACGGCCTCCTTGGTCCCTCCGGTTGCGGGAAGACCACACTCCTCTCCTGCATTGTTGGGAGGCGACAATTGAACAGTGGCAACATATGGGTCCTGGGAGGCAAACCTGGGGAGAAGGGCAGCGGAGTGCCTGGTCCTAGGGTGGGGTATATGCCACAGGTAAGGATTCCTTTCCAACCACTAATTGGTTGGATTTTTAGAGGATTTTAACATCAAACTGATATTCAATATCATATCCCAGCCCAAAGAGTTCACTTCTACGCGCTTTGTGCCCTGATTCACGTAAAACAATACCCCACATAAAACAAACACCAAGTATCGTTGAACGATTATAGTCGTTTGATCGAAATGCCCTCCCAGTATTCACGTGATCACTTCTTCTCAATAGAAATAGGTTGATATATTCCGTTTTTGCTTTGCCGAAATCACCGTCACAACGACTAAGTCACTAAGACATAATTACGGGTCTAATTACGTGAATCTGGGTCCTGGTTGTAGAGTGTGTGAACCGAGCATTTAAGAAGCGTGTGAACCGATTTTTACATCACACAGGATCAGCAAAATATGTCCATTGGTTTTGCAAACCGTTCAATGTATGATAAGGTACAAGGCATATCATACATGTTTGTTTATATAGTAATTTTTATTTTTGGACCTGCTAACACAATAAATCTATAGGGGTCCAACTATGATCGTTTAAGCACCGCGTATTATGGTAGCAAAATGAAACGTCACAGCTCAGAAGTCCTTAATACACTGTTTAACCCAATTATGGCAAGGCCCCAGGTCAACGTGGAACCAAGTTCCAAGCTCAAGTTTTGGTTTCCAAGTTCGATAACTTTACGTTCTTTTCTTCTTCTTCCATACAGGATATAGCTTTAGTTGGCGAATTCACAATCCGCGACGCGATATATTACTTCGGACGCATCTACGGCATGACGGTCCAGAAAATGGCAGAGCGGTTTGAATTCCTCAGCAATTTACTGGACCTGCCGAGTGGAGGGCGTTTTGTGAAGACTCTTTCTGGAGGACAACAGAGGAGGGTATCCCTAGCTGCAGCATTGGTTCATGATCCTGAACTCCTTATTCTAGACGAACCTACTGTTGGACTGGATCCTGTTCTGAGAGAACGGTGAGTTGCTATTGGCTTTAAACCCTGAAAAATCGTTAAACGAGTAGTCGTTCGACCGAAGTCGCACTTTTGGATAAGACTTTCAACTGAATATGAAACTAAACGGTTTCTCGACGGCGTTAAGTCATTACGTTTTTTATTATATTGAATATGAAAACGCTATTAACGACTTAAGTCGCTACAATTTCTTTAAAGTTTTTACTATGTGAATCGGGCTTGTTTTGTAAAATAGGTAATGACAGATTCCCAAATTAAATCTGCAATGTGTAATATGCCTGATGTACGATGAGGTGATAAACTGAACTATGATGGTTTAGAGGCAATGTTATGGTTACGGCCAACCCTGCTATTTAACACGTCGCCCTCCCGTCCAACGACAATTCTCTTTCTGGACAGACTATACTATTTTAATGTATTCAATCTATGACCTCCTGCCATTTGCCCAGCAGCTAAAGTAAAGCTCTCATGACAATGGCAATGATAAGCAAGATGGAAGGTCGACCGGACTCTTAATGATTTTCAACATCAATCCTTTAATTATTTTTTCCAAGATCATTCGATATATATTTTTTAATAGCATCTGAATGTGACGAAATACATTTGATGTTAGGTCATGATATTTTTTCATTGATGAGACGTTAATTTTCGTCTACGATTATTCAAAGAATAAAATCTACGACGTAAAGCTAAACATAAGCCGAGTTTATTTCAAACTAAATCAGGATTCTACTATTTAAAATAGGGTCGATTTAGTGACGATGTCTGATTTCACCGAAAATTGATTAATCTATACAGATAAATAAAATTGAAGTGTCTGTTTGTAAATCCAAAATAACTGTTTTCACTAAATACATCTGAAAGTATACACGCTACTGACACAAAAAAAACCAAGTTATAATTTTTTTCTCTGTCTGTCTGTCTGCCTGTCTGTTTGTTCCGGGTAATCTCCGAAACGGGTGCACCGATTTTAACGGGACTTTCACTGGCAGGTAGCTGATGTTTCAAGGAGTAACTTAGGCTACTTTTATTTCTTAAAATTATAAGGGTTCCGCGACAATAATGATGAAACTAAATCTACATGGGTTACACCGCGGAGCACAGCTAGTAACTTAATACAATTTAAAGAATTTGCTTTATAAATGCGAAACATCATGCTAATTTACCAATTAACCAAAAGACCTTGGTAATTCTTGACACACAAGCAAGGGGCACAAGGCTCTTAATTTATTGTAGTGCCAAAATACTTCAGTTTCACGGTAACTCTTGTTTACAGAACACGAGGTTTGTTTGCAGACGAATACAGATAAACAAGATTGAAGTGCCTGTTTGTAATTCCAAATTAACAGCTTTTCACTAAATGCATATGAAAATAAAAGTAATTTTTTTTTTTTGAAATCTGTTCTCTTTCTGCCTGTCTGTTGCACTGGCAAATTGCTGATGTTACAAGAAGTAAATTATGCTACTTTTATTTAAAAAGTTTAATTATAAGTGTTCCGCGAAATTAAGCCACCCTTTGAAGTTAAGTCTACGCAGGTGATACCGCGCGGTTCAACTAGTTGTTAGTATACCTTTTAAGGCTTTAAGTTTCAAGCGGTTTCTCGTCATTAAAAGCAGGGTCCTTTTATAAATGAATTGATCAAATGTTGACGAATCAATGTTGACCGGTATTCATTTTGACATAATGCTAATGCACATTTATACGAGTATTTGCTATAACACAGTAAACAAGACAGTCGTAAACGATTTGTCTACATACGAGTATGCTCATATCTGTATTCCCAGAAGGGGTGGGCATATGGGTACCTATAGTACATCTACATTCTGAGAACCTATTATATATAGGTATACCTACTATGCTGGTGCAAAATGGGGTATATCCAGCAACGGGCTCAAATTTAGCCTCAGGTTTTTTTTAAGGTTACAAAAAGAATGTCCATTTCAAATCTCTTGGTACAAGTTTGAAACCTGTTTTGCTTCTACATTGATATATTATTAGGTATCTTTTTCGTATTCAGTCATAGTTGGATTGACAACATTTGACTTTATTATTTTAAAATAATATATATATACATTTTAAAATAATATCCGTATTATTAAATATTCATGAATTTATATTTGGCAATACTTTGCAAAAAAATTCAACAATATTTTTGCTTTTGAGTGGTTACAAAAAATACGACAAAACACAGTATACATTATGAGATTACTATAAGCGTACGGAATTTAGAAACAAATCGTTTGAAAATACACAATTACACACACGCGCTCGTATCAGCATCTCCCTGGCCTTATCCCATATATTTGGGACCGGCACCCGATGTGGCTGATCACCTGATTTTCATACGAAGCGAGTGCCATCTGACCTTCGTAACCCCTTTTTCGAGGAAAATCGGCAATCTGGGTTAAACCAGTTATCAGACTTTCTTAGGCTTCTGACTGACATGTAACGATCGCCAAAGATGTTAAATTGGAGACACACGCGCTCGTACATGCACGAGATTATAAGCGACCCCGGAGTTATATCAGTGAGGTGCGTTACATCGTGACCCATCGCGTATTGATACGTCAATTACGTGTTTTGTTCAGCAATTTTTGTAATAAAACTTCAAATCGCGATCACCCACGACCTGAGGGCCTAGTGCGAGTTTTTCACTGCCGCCGTCACAAGTCACCGCGTCGACGTAAACGCATATTTGTATAGGATCGGAACAGCGCCTCTGTCGGCCTTAAGGTGACACTATTGTGAGCCCATACAAATCTGCGTTTACGTCGACGCGATCACTTGTGACGGCGATTTTAAGAAAACTCGCACTAGGCACTCTGTTTCTATCATTCCACCTATTCTGCTTATTTTCTCGTAGATTCGCGAGTCTGTGTCAGTGTGTCATTACGAACGAATTGGTCCTAGATTCCTAACTGCTTATAGCGCTTATATTTATACTGTGATACTGCTTAGTAAGTTTATAATTACTGCAACTCAAACCCAATTTTCCAAATTTGATGGAGCTACCCGAGTCCCTCGTGTATCAAGTTTTTCTTTCCCATTACTTCTGTTGAGGAGCAGTCAAGCGCGAACAAGACAATCCATTAGGAATCCTAATTAAAATGTCATGCGAAAATTGCACTTATATTGACCTACTCCCAAACTAAGCAAACCTTGAATTATGGGAACTAGACAAATTTAATTGAAGAAATTAAATTAAATGGCCACAAGTCGTATGTATATAGTTCAGGCCTATAGTGCCTGAGACGGCAATAGTCTCACCATCAGTCACGTTGGCACTTAATCAACTTCGGGGAAAAGTGGGTGTTGTTATTACAAGACCTCTGCCCGTCCTTCGAGGAATACAGGCGTGAACATAATACATGCTACCGCAAGGTTCGGAAGGTTGATTTTGCTGAGGAGAACCTGGCAAGCAACTCAGTAATTAAGTACTCTTTTCAAAAGTATTATTCAATTTTAAAAACACATAAGACATACCCATTATTGTCTCAGCGCACATTTCGTGACGGTACCTGTAAACATAAAGTACTAGCGGACGTTCCGCGGTTTCACCCGCGTAGTTCCCGGTCCCGTGGGAGTACGGGGATAAAATATAGCCTATGCTACTTGCTGATGATGTAGCTATCCATTGCTGAAAGAATTTTCAAGATCGGTCTAGTAGTTTCGGAGCCTATTCAATGCAAAGAAACAATAAAACAATCATATCTCTTTTATATTATAATATTAGTGCAGTCGAACTCACGACCTCTAGTGACCACAAATCATAAATGACGCAAACAGATTAAAGACGGATCTACAGTTGAATATTCATGTCGTAGTAACGACCTTAGTAAGGTCGGTGGGTAAAGATGAGGGGCAAGTGAAAGTGGACTTAACTAGGTCAAGGGCTTTTGGTCACTTACGCCCTTCTAGGGCCTGGCATATGACTGTTGCCATGTGACTGAGATAGCGATAATAGGCTTCCTTTTCATAATTGAAGCCTTTATTTAAACATTATGTTATATCTATATAGATGAATAAAATTGATGTGTCTGTTTGTTATCCAAAATTAATAAATTTTCACTTAATGCGTATGATGTATACGCTACTTACGTAAATCACTTTATTTTTTCTTTTTTATCGCGCTAGCGCTAATAGAAACGATACAAAATGTATATGAATGACATTAATCAGGCACGTGACATACGTATATTTAATATCGTTTCTACTAGCGAGGCGTGAGGATAGTGTTACTTTGTCTGCAGGCTAAGGGGGCCAACTATGATCTTTTAAGCAGCGCGTATTAAGAGCTTTGACGTTTAATTTTACGGTACAAAAATGAAACGTCAAAGTGCAGAAGTTCTTTGTACGCTCTGTTTGCCCATGATGGTAGGCCCCCAGAAAGCCATAACTTCTTACCTTCTTGGTTTTTGATATTCAAGTTCTCTTCCTTGATTGTTCTTAAGTTCTATCGATTTTTTTCTGAGTCATTTGTCAAGTAGTAGCACGTTACGCAATTAGTATTACGAACAATATATTAACATGTCAATATTTGACTTGAACTTAAATTTTAACCTTAAACAGACAATTTGCTTAGACTCGTCTTGATGCACACTTACGCACATTTTACGTCGAGTAGGTACAGTCATCATTGATTATTCGACTTAATGCAGAGTTGAGACTTTTTAGAGTTTATTGTTATTATAATAGAGGATTACATTTTACACAGAACTAAACAGCATTGACTAATTTTACAGAAATAAATACCGAATAAAATTAAATATTTACTATTTACTAGCTGTGCCCCGCGGTTTCACCCGCGTAGATTTAGTTTCATCCTCATTGTCGCGGAACCCTATTTTTTTTAATAAATAAAAGTAGCCTATGTTACTCCTTGAAACATCAGCTACTTGCCTGTGAAAGTCCCGTTAAAATCGGTCAAGTCATTTCAGAGATTACCCGGAACAAATTCATGTGCATTTAGTGAAAAGCTGTTATTTTGGAATTTAAAACAGACACTTCAATTTTATTTATCTGTATAGATGTGTAATTAATATCGAAGAAAATGAAGGGATTTTTATTTTTCTTTTTAATTATATATGTGCTACCAGCCGATGCTTAAAGCACGGTTGGTGCTACGTACCAATTTCAAAAAAATATTGAAAAATCTGTTATGTTTAAAAAAAACAATTGTCATTCATTTATTTATTTATGAGGCAGTTTTGATTTAAGAATTTTATTTTACAACAAAAATAAGTGTTGTCTTATGCTCCACATATCTATACATCTATACAGATAACTAAAATTGAAGTCTCTGTTTGTAATTCCAAAATTACAGTTTTTCACTAAAGGCATATGAAAGTATACACGGTACAGACATTAAAACACCAATTTTCAATTTCTCTGTCTGTCTGTTTGTTCCGGGTAATCTGAAACGGCTGGACCGATTATAACGGGACTTTCACTGGTAGGTAGCTGATGCTTCAAGGAGGAACTTAGGCTACTTTTATTTATTAAAATATTATGGTTCCGCGACGTGAAGTATGAAACTAAATCTACGCGGGTGAAACCGCGGGGCACAGCTAGTCATCCAATAAATATTGAACCTTTAATGAGCACTTACAAACTTAAGTAAAAAAAGTTAAGGGTATTTTTTGATATTTTAAAATTGGTATTTACCTGAGACGGCGATTGATTCACCATCTCTCACGTTGGCACTTAATCATCTTCGGTAAAAAGTGGGTGTTGTTATTACACACCTCTGCCTATCCCTTCGGGGAATACAGGCGTGAGCATATGTATGCACATTCGAATTTTTCTACTATCAGTATCCGGGAGTCTGGATTAGTACCGGGTTAGTGGCAATAGACTCGACCCCTACTCTATACTTGATGGTTACTTACTTTGTAACTGACTATAGATACAATGTGCATACAATGTAGAGCCTGATCAAATTCCAAAGGTGCCTTTTATAATATGCAGTGCGAATGTCAGCCAATTATTGTGAACTATTCTTTCAATGATCCAATGAATAAATTAACTCCGCAATTTATTTGTGAACGGGAAAGGTCACTATATCATCACATGACATCATCCGATATGTTTACAGTCAAGTGTAAATACTAGACAACTACACTCAGGGGTCTTACCGTAATTGAGTACAGAGGGCGTAAACGCAGATTTGTATAGGATCGAAACAGCGCCTCTGTCGGCCTAAAGATGACACTATTGTGAGCCCATACAAATCTACGTTTACGTCGACGCGGTGACTTGTGACGGCGGCAGAGAAAAACTCGCACTATACACTCAGAGTTTTCTTAAAATCTTCGTCACAAGTAATGGCGTTGACGTAAACGCAGATTTGTATGGGATCAATATAGTGTCTTCTGTGGGCTGACAGATAGCACTGTTACGATCCTATACAAATCTGCGTTTACGTCGACGCGGTGACTTGTGACGCTGGCAGCGAAAAACTCGCACTAGGCCCTCAGATGAGAGAATATGGTACAAATAGTGAGGATATCTTAATGAAGTACCTAGGTACTGCCAATTACCCTGACAATATTTTCCTCAATACAGTTTAAATATTATTTCTGTTTGATAAATCAGGTGCCAAGACTTACTTAAGCTAAGATAAATATGTTATAGTTAATGTTAATTCTGAGAATATATTGTGGTTTTTAAAACTATCCTTAACTTAGTGGTTAGTGTATTAAGGAAAACACATTTTAAGTTGGACTTGATTAGTCATTATAATGAGCGAGTCTAAATTAAGAAGCGTTAGACGAATAAAAAAAAATTATACTTACTTACTTACCTAACCTTTAAATTAGGTTACCGCAATCTAAACAGATAAATAAAATTGAATTTTCTATTTGTAAATCCAACATATCAGCTTTTCACTAATTGTATATACGGTATCGATATAATAAAAACAAATAAAAAAAATCTCTCTGTCTGTCTGTTGCGGCTAATCTCCGAAACGACTGGACCGATTTTAACGGGGGCTTTCACTGTAGAAAGCTAATATTAAAAGTAGTATCTTAGGCTACTTTCGTTTAAAATAACATTAGGTTTCCGTGGGGCACAGCAAGTTCATAATATCATGACCATTGATATTTAGATGTCAATAATTTAATATCACAGACCACCGGAGCTCACCGATGCACGACAGACGTTGCTAAACACAGCTACAGTTGGGAAACAACTTTTTGTTTCAATTGACAATTTGGCACGCTATATTTTACGTAGGATTGCACCTGTTGTATGTCATTATAAAATACACTTCGCAATGAAAACACGCGATGTGAAGGCTTTTCAAAGCTGCGAATATGGAACCAACATACATACAATATAGATGTAGATATAATACGTTTTTTATATTTTTTTTAACTTCGCAAGACACATTTTTTAAAAAACGAGCCTTATTTTGCTCCTTCTAACAACAGCTATCTGCCAGTGAAAGTCCCTTTAGAATCGGACCAACCGTTTCAGAGTACCGTATATACTTTCATAATAATAATATGCAGTTACTGAAAAACAGTCACTATGCAATTACAAAATTACAAACAGACATTAAAATTTTATTTATCTGTATAGATTTTACCTTTTGCATGTCATAATAAAATACACTTCGCAATGGAAGCACGCGATGTGAGCCTTTACGAAGCTGCGAATATGGTGAAACCTACACGCACATACCTACATACGATAAATAAATATCTTATCTTCCCTTTTATATTCCTGTCAGGCTTTCATTTGGAAACGGTACTACATTAACTTAATTTAGTCAATACTAATATTACGAAGAGGAAAGATTTGTATGCATGTTTGTAACGAATTAGCTCAAAAAGAAATGGACCGATTTTAAAAATTCTTCCACCATTTGAATGCTACATTAACATTGATTAATATACGCTATATTTTATCTCCGTACTCCCACGGGAACGGGAAAAAAGCTACGCTTTTAGATATAAGTCATAGAAGTAGAACTACCAGACTTTTCTTTATGTTAGTTTTAATCGACATTTGTGCATTGGAACTGTGTCCCTGGGCTTACATTTCTCAAGTGGTTTTCTTTGTCTTTCTTAAATAGTATAATATTTTTGAAAAGAGTAATTACAGAGTTTCTTTGCCAGGTTCTTCTCAGTAAAAGCAACCTTCGGAACCTGGCGGTAGCATGTATAATCCTGTAAATTAATGTCATAAAAGTCGAATCGAATAAAGATATTTTTGACTTTGACTTTGACTTAAGTATATTGACGTTCAATGAGTGTTCCGTTCCAAGTGTCCCTATAATGTCAAATTCTTTTGTTTGTAATTGTACTTTACTTGTAGTTTGGCCACGAGAACATGTTGTTCCTCGTAGTCAAATCAGTTAGGCGAATAGATCGGTCACGAGGTAAAAACCAAATAAAATAGTACAAGTGCCGTCGCGAGTTATAACTGTTATATTATTAAGCTCTCAGCTAAAATAGTGGGGATAGCTGCTATATTGCGTTGCTACATACAAAAACCAAAAAATGCTTGCGCAGTAGTAATTTTTCCTTCAATCACATGTAGTCGAATTGTTGAAAAAATTTAATACTTGGTTTTTTAGTGTCAGCAGCGTATATACTTACATATACATTTAGTGAAAAGCTGTTATTTTGGAATTACAAACAGACACTTCAATTTTATTTATCTGTATGTATAGATAGATTTAAATTAGCTGGCTCACCTTGTGCGGGTGCTATTTGATGCAACCCAATCAACGATATAAGAAGGTACACTACCAAGAATACAGAAAAAACTGGTTCGACATTGTTATTGTTTCAACTTTGAAAGATCTAAGCGCTGTGTGATGATCTATACAAATAAAACGTAGTGTCTGTAATACCAAGATAACAAATATATGTTTTGCAAAAATGCTTTTGCATAACTCCCTGACACAAGCAGGCAGACATGCAAGACATTTAAAAAATTTTTTGGTGCAAGTAATGCAAAGTATTACTTTAATATTATTTTAGTAAACAGCCGTTAATTTGGAATTACAAACAGACACTTAAGTAAATCTTATATCTTTAAACGAGCAATTCTTGTATATATATATATAATATCTGGATCTCGGGAACGGCTGCAACGATTGTTATGAAATGTTGTATGTTGGGGGTTTCGGGGGCAAAAATTGATCTAGCTAGGTTTCACTTTCAGAAGACATCGTTTGACCATGTTTTCATGCACTGAAAAACTAAATATACAATAACATATACAATAAGGCTGTTATTTTGGAATTACAAACAGACACTTCAATTTTATTTATCTGTATAGATATAGATGTATAGATGCATAGTTGCCCCAACGAAGTTCGCTGAGCGAGCATAACTCGTGTCGGCACTTGTGCGTGTTAAACTAAGCACAAACAGCGTTTTTACAATTCTTCATTTAATAATTCGAACCACGACACAGATGCCAGTCAACATCAATTACTTATTATAGTTTCGAAACAGCAAGAGTCAAAGTTACATAATAAAAGCAAGCTATAAAATAATATCATTAGCCTTCATTATGCATATAGAATCATCGTTAGCTTGTCTGGTTGTACAATCACGTTGAGACATTTTTAATTGATGTCTATAAGTAATGATAGACTTGCCCTTTGCCACCTGAATATAATAAAACTATCTGTGCCACGCGGTTATATCCGCATAGGATGAGCTATAAAGTACTTAGTGGTTTCCCGTTTTTGTAATTGATACTTCGCTATCTGTTTGCTTAATCGTGCTAATCCTAAGAACTACTGGTTTTTTTGAATTAATCTTTTAGGACGAGATACAGAATTTATCGAGGAAGGCTATAAGGTTATAGATCGTCACGCTAAGACCAATTGCGTGTTAAAGTTAGCGTTAGCCCAAAGAAACTTTTATATAGATAACATTGTGTTCAAGTAGTTTATTGGTCGACTTTGAACTAATAAACTCGCAGTGTTCCTTGGATTAAGGGGTGTGCTTGAAGTTAATTAGGAAAATTTATAATTCAAACATAAGAAAAGATTATAACGCCGAATATTTAAATGGCAAACTTACAAATAAAACAGCCCCATTGAATTTCTTCTGAAGCAGATTAATATGCAGATTTCTCGCGATCTTTTCGTGCACAGCAAAATTTGTAGTGTGATAAAGCACTAGAGAAAAACTCATTGATCAGATCCAGTCCGGTATTTAAACTTTTATCGCTTGGCGCAACAGGCGACTATTCAAAGCACTCGACCAACACGGCTTCTTCGCTCTTGAAAAACCTCGTAGATTTTATTTATTTATTAGAAGTAATATTAACAAGTGAATCATTTTAACATATCCAGCAGCACAAAATAAACTTGAAGAAGTTTTTCCATAAGTATAAACGTGCCAAGATATAAAATAAATAAAAAGAAGGGCCCGGGATTTGAACTTGCGTCGCTTGCTCGAAACCCTAGGTCACCACGGCTTTTGATATGAAAAACACCTTTAAAATTACTTCTAATGTATACGTAGTACAGCTTCTAAGTTAATCGAATTCATCAACATTAAAAACAGTATAAAAACTCTATTGTGTACACTTAGCATTGTACAAAACCCGTTTATAATTACCTCAAGCTAGATAGAAGTTAATTGTGTTCACAATAGTCAAGTATATTTTATATACATGAATATGTTTTTGCTTTTATTTATATTCATTCATCACATACATATGCTGACGCCTGTAGTCCCCGAAAGGGTAAGCAGAGGTGCTGTAATAAAAATACCCACTTTTCACCAAATTTCCATCGTGATAGATAGTGAATCTATCGCCGTCTTAGGCACGACGGTTTTCATCACCGTATAGCACGTGATGTGAAATCAATGCACACAAGTTTTATTAGAAATACTCATTGGTACAGACCCCGCTGGAATTCGAACTTGCTTCGCTTGCGTATCAGGCGACTGCTAAAACCACCGACCACCTCTTATATCATCACACTGTCTTCGATTATTGTTTGATATCTTCTCTTATTCTCATTGTCTTCGACGATTGATGTGATAACTCATCACAGCAAACCCATTTGCCCAAATGTATATTCGATTATGACTTACTAATATTTGTTCCAGAATCTGGGAATATCTCGCCGAGGTGGCGCGAAAAGGTTCCACGGTTATCATCACGACACACTACATAGATGAAACCAAACAAGCACACAAGGTGAGGGATTTTACTTCCAATATTTAAGTTCGAACCAAAACGGTATAATAGGACACTCGTGGTTCCGGTATCCCCATCAAAAATAATTATGATCAAAAGTCCCCCAACTAGCCAATGAGTTTTCTAAATTTCAAAGCAGTTTGTCACACCACGTTACGATGAAGGAAAACGGTATAGTGAAGAAACCTGTATTCTACTATACCACTAAGGTGAAAAACAAGCATACGACCCACCTGATGGTAAGTGGTTACCTCAGTATATTAGCGCTGATAATGCCAGGAGATATTCCACGGCTATTTACTTTATTACTTACTTTCAGTCCAACTTATCGCTAGTTAATATTATTATGAAATTGAAGGTATGGGTGATCACATCTGACAGATAACTGGGGATAGTAATCCATGTGTAAACTTTGATAGGTTATTGAAAACGCCTTGAGTGAAAACATTTAAAGGCATGTTTACGTGATGAAATACACCGCTGCGAAAGACTTCATTCTTAAAGTAATCGTAAGACGTCTTGAGAAATAAACAGGCTAACTTCAATAGAACAATGAATGCACAATCTCATCTTTCCGCCTCTGTAAAAACCCATTGTCACCCTTTGTAATTAATAATCACAATCAACCGATTGAGTAATGAAACTAATATGGCCTGTAATAATAGATTTCCCATCAAGGCCACCTATTACCCCGTAGCATGATGGCTGTAAATTGCTGCCTGTATATAATTGTTAGGTTATTTCCGTTTGCCAGCTAACTGAACAGTGAAACACTCTAAAATATTTTGATAACTAGCTTTGCCCCGCGGTTTCACCCGCGTAGACTTAATTTCAGGGGTGACTTTGGTTGGAGAAAAAAATTTTTTCAATCAAAATATATTAATACATCTTAAAAAATCGGTCCGGTCCAGCCCTTTCAGAAATTGGTCGGAACAAACAGACAGATAGACAATTTTTATATACACGTACCATATATACTTTCATGTGCATTTATTTAAAAGCTGTTAAATTGGAATTACAAACAGACACTTACATTTTATTTATCTACAGATGTATAAATTTGTATTGCCAATATGCATAGACATTTCAATTTATTTTACCGCTCCATTGTGTATAAATAGAATCTAAATGTAATGTTAATCATTAAAATATCAATAGTCGCCAGTGAATAGACTTACAATTTGATTCACCGCCATTCATGCATCCAACAATACCGTGTGCTATGCGTGTGCGCATAATTAGTTGCGCATCGTCACAGTCTGTGGGTATGTCCTGAATGTCAATGTTAGCGTGGCGATTGCTTGAATGCAGATAATCTTAAGCATAGCTTAAGAATTGTTTAGAAAACTTCTCATGAGGAAACCTGAATATGTCTGAGAAATGTTATTAGAAGCTTACCTATGATTTTCTTTCAATGATGTCTTGGAAACTGTTCATAAAACTTTAATACAATAAAGACGGTGGATTGTTCTTGTTCACTAAGTACTATTTAATGGAGAATTTGGTATGTGATGTAATTTTGAGTTCAGTGAAGCTTGGCTTAAGAGCAAGGAGCGTCAACCTCGAACCCTACATAATATACATATGCTAACGCCTGTATTCCCCGAAGGGGAGGTGTTGTAATAACACACTCTTCACGGAAAATTATTATGTGGCAACGTCACAGATGGTGATTCCATCACCGTCTCAGGCACTATACATAAAGCTTCGAGTTACTTCTCAGACATATGCAGGTTTCCTCGTGATGTTTTCCTTCACCGTAAAGCACGTCCGTCGAGTGAAACACGTGACACACATCGTGAATAATCATTTCAATAATGATCTCTCTACGGATGTGTGTTCATCAATCCTCGTCTGTATACGTTGACAGAGACTACGTTTTGCGACAATGTACGGCCAACGATACATGCTTCGTTCTCTCTGTCATTGACAATTTATTGAATGTCTCCATCCCTTCTTGTTACAGATCGGTCTCCTTAGAAATGGACAACTCCTCGCCGAGGACTCGCCAGACGAGATTCTGAGGAAGTTAAATTGCAATAATTTAGAAGAAGCATTTTTAAAACTTGCCTTAAGACAACACGAAATCCTGCCTAGGAGGAGGTCTAGTAAGTATTTAAATTACTTTATACTCGTAAGCACCTCGTGTGGCTTGTATGAGACATACATTATGTAGGAGCTCTGATTTATTAGATACTAGCTGTGCCCCGCGGTTTCACCCGCGTAGATTTAGTTTCTTCCTTATTCTCGCGGAACCCTAATATTTTTAATAAATAAAAGTAGCCTAAGTTCCTCCTTGAAGCATCAGCTACCTACCAGTGAAAGTCCCGTTAAAATCCGTCCAGCTGTTTCAGAGATTACCCGGGACAAACAGACAGAGAAAAAATTAAAAATTTGGTATTTTAGTGTCAGTATCGTGAATACTTTCATATGCATGTAGTGAAAAGCTGTTATTTTGGAATTACTAACAGACACTTCAATTTTATTTATCTGTATACATAGATATCACAGCTGACTACTTAATAGGCACAGGTAGTTTCTCATACAAATACTCCGCGGAGACGCCAGCGAGTATGGATTGCGAAAACGGTGGCAAACCCGTGATAGGGGTACTGGTTCATCTTCATCACTCTCATGTCCTTATCCCATATTTTTGGGTTCACCGCAATATGCTCTTCTCTTCCATTTCTCTCCATCAGCCGTCATGTATTCACTCTCATTCCATGGTTATTATTTGAAGAACTTGCACTTGAGCGCGCGAGGATAGCACATGGTGATTAACATAATATAAATATTCAAACAGGAGTCGGTCATTTCACCGTCTTTTAAGGCTTTGGTGAAAGTACTTGACAAGATGTACATAACACACTTGACTGTCGAATAGTGATGACTAATCAACTAATGATACATGTACTGTTCATGTTTTGTCCACAAACTTCGGCACAAAGATTACCTTTTTGTGCAATTCCAAATATGCCTAATGTACAAAACATATGCTAGGTTGAATGATTTTGATATAGGGAGCTATCTTCAGTGCAAGTACAGTATGCAGTTATTTAAGAACGGTGTGAATTGTCACACATCATGTTATGGCAGAGTTGTGATTCCGCTAAAACACCTAATCATCTTCGGTGGAAAGTAGATGTTATAACAACTCTTCCTCTACCTACGTTTTCTGGACAGGCGTCAAGAGGCTGCGATACTACTTACCATCTCATTCGATGTCATGTTTTATTGCTTAACTAGTTGTGCCCCGCGTTTTTACCCGCGTAGAGTTCAATTCATGGGTGACTTGTGGAACCCTAATGGTTCTTTAAAATAAAAGTAGCCTATCACTCCTTGTATCATCAGCAATCTCACAGTGAAAGCACCGTTATTATCGGTCCAGCCGTTCAGCAGCCAGCCGAACAAACAGACAGACGAATAATTTTTATTTAAAATTGTTTTTTTTTTGTCTCGTATAATACTTTCATATATGCATTTAGTGAAAAGTTATTATTTTAGAATTTCAATCAGACACTTCGATGTTATAGCTTTTGTTACTTCGCAGCCCTGACAGGATCTCCCGACGTGATCCCAGAGAGTCGGGTGGTGAGCCCAACAGACAGCCGGTACGAATCGAGTGAAACCTTCAGTGCTGTCACCAGTAGTACTGATGTGAGTACTCCCTTATCTTTCACACTGCAGCTGCTGATTTTGCGCGTGGTCATTATGTATCAACTGAAAATGATTTTGCATCAAGATTTTCGGCTTCTCGCTTCACAAGCGGTGGGGTGAAAACCTCTTTATTGTCCGCTTACATTTTAACTTCCTTGTACATCGCCATCCTCCTGTCCTTATCCGATGTCATTTGTGGCGGGCTCAATGTTTTTCCAGTCCATTTTCCACTATCAGTATTCACTCCCATTCTAGCCATATCATCTTTTACGTAGTATACATAGTTTCTGAGTTTCTCCTTTTATAAATTCTTTTTACAACATCCTTATGCCTCCATATACTGAGGTACTGTAATGTAAAATATTTCTTATTTTGAGGTAAGTGCTAAGTGAATAACATTTAAAAGTCAAGTTTCTTTACGAAATACTTAGTTATAAAAATGTAGAATTTTGGTGACATAGATTGCTGGTTTACCTTTCCCTCTCTCTTTGATATAATAACTAATGAATAAACTAATGTTGCGAAAGATGTTATGTACGCTACTGCCCCACTGCTCAACTAGTTGAGCAGTAGGACATAGTTTGTATTACTGAATATTTAATGCTCATTAGCTCAACAATTTCTTGTAAGAATATACACATATATATGCTCACGCTATATTCCCCGAAGGGGGAGGCAGAGGTGTAGTAATAACAACACCCATTTTACATCGAAGATGATTAAGTGCTAACGTGACAGATGGTGAGTCTGTCGCCGTCTCAGGCAGTATGCATTACGTCTTTGAATTACTTCTCAGTCATATGCAGGTTTCGTCACGATATTTTCCTTCACCGTAAAGCACTTGGTGTGAAATCACTGCACATAAGTTTTTAGAAAATCTCTTTGGTACAGGCCCCGCTGGGATTCGAACTTGTGTCGCTTGCTTAGCGGGCGTCTGCTCAAACCCCAAGGCCACGACGGCTCATATAAATTTTCTAAGCAGTCAACAATTATTTGTCTTTTATAACCAAAATGTAATGTCATTTAGCAATCCGAGTTATACTGAATGAAGGCTTTTCTCACATTCCAGGTGTTAACGAAAACAGAGAGCTCGAAGGAAAGCAAAAGGATCGCGAAGTCAAGATACAAGGCAGTATTCATCAAGAGTATACAGCAGTTCTCCAGACATCCAGGGTCAGTACATACCTAATTATAGCCAGTTAGTAGAAAACTTCTCTAGTTTTCTCCTCCTCATAATCACACCCACGACATAAAAAAATTATCCCAACAAGACGGATAACACAGCTGTCCAAAAAAATATTTTTGTTTTGCTGCCCTGGATATCATCGCATATTTTTACGTTTTCATGTGTCCAGATTACGAATATATTCATGAAAGTTTTCAATGTGCTCGTATTTAATTTATTTTTGCATATCTTATAGGTATTTTGTAAGTCGACAAAATGTATGGGAATGACATAAAATCAGTCACGTGACATATGTCATTCCCGTACACATTTTTTCTATAAGCGAAACGCGAGGACTTGATATAAACGAGAGATACCGTCTATCTGCGGAGATTCTCTTCAGATGTCATTCGAGAGCGAATCAAGTATAAGATGTGTGTTTGTCTGTTTGTCCAGAGGGCTGATATTCTCGATAATGTTCCCCATCATCCAAGCCGTGGCGTTCTTCGCAGCGGTGGGGCATGATCCGAGAGACCTTCACGTCGCCGTCGTAAACGAAGAAGCTGCGTTCTCACCATGTAAATATCTATACATATACATACATTACATCCATACAAACAATCTATACAGATAAATAAAATTGATGTGTCTGTTTGTAATACCAAAATAACAGCTTTTTCCTAAATGCATATGAAAGTATATACGATACTGACATAAAAAAAAAATCTATTTCAAATTTTTTCCATGTCTGTCTCTCTTTGTTCCGGGTAATCTCTGAAAAGGCTGACCGATTTTAACGGTACTTTCACTGACTGGCAGCTGATGTTTCAAGGAGTAACTTAGGCTACTTTTATTTATCAAAAATATTAGGGTTTCGCGACGTGAAGCATGAAACTAAATGTACGCGGGTAAAACCGCGGGGCACAGCTAGTTGAAAATAAAATTTGATTTGACAAATACCCCTCATTTTGAGAATTATACCTTTTGATGCACATTTATGATTCACCGGTGGATTTCGCCTTCAATAAGAGAATCATATCGCTTGAAAATTGTGGCGTCGCGAATTGCATGCATTGTATCCATACAATCAAGTTATGCTACAAAATTCTCGGTTTTTCATTCATTCTACAAAGGTCATTTTACAAAGTGGAAGTTCTTGAAGAAGGTCTTCTCTGTTTTCTTCGTAGGTTAAATATAATTATTGTAATTGACTTGAATCCATATTACTCCACAGTTGGAATTGACATCTGCAAGAACTCAAGTATAAAACACGCAATGCTTCGGGAAGACGAGTCGTGCGAGATGTATATGCTCAGCTGTTGGCTTCTGGAAGAAATGGAGAAGAAAGGATTGTATCAAGTAAGGATGATTCTTTCACCTTATCTATACGAACTATCGACGAAAATATCGACGCTTTACAGTGAAAGAAACATCATAACGAAACCTACATTTGTCTGAGAAGTAATTCAAATACGTATGTATAGTGCCTCTGATAGCGATGGATTCACCATCTGTCTCGTGGGCATTTAATCATCTTCAGTGAAAAGTTGGTGTTGTTATTACAATACCTCTGCCTCCCCCTTCGGGAATACAGACGTGTCATATAATTTTATTTGATTTTTAATCTGATAAATTACTAATATGAATCTCTTAGGTTTATTATTGGAATATGAAAAGCAAGTACATACTATTCAATAATACAAAAATCTAATTATAAGCAGAAATCGATTATGATTTTAATAAAAAAAAATCGAATTTTGAAAAAAGAAAAATCGATTTTTATTTAATCGATTCTTTCCCATTAATCTCGCATACCTAACTTGGAGCTGCCTAAGGAACTGGTTTTGGAAACGTTTACAGCAAGTTTACCTTCAACCCAGCTATATCACATGCAAAAAATTCTCATGTTCCTCTTCCAGACTCCATACAACTCGAGTGCCGAAGCGAAGCATGCAGTAGCCAAAGGGGATTTCTACGGAGCGGTCCACTTCAATAGGAACTTCAGCCGCGCCCTCGGCCAGAGGATCGCCGAGGGCGAGGTCGAAGACCAAGTCGTTGATGACAGCAGTGTCAGCGTCTGGCTCGATATGACCAGTGAGTATTACTAAATATAATTTAAACGAATACTAGAGAGCCATGGGTTCTGTGGGGTAAGGCCGCCTGCAACGCAAGTTCTAATCCCAGCGACCAAAGGGCCTAGTGCGAGTTTTAAAATCGCCGCAAGTCACCGCGTCGACGTAAACGCAGATTTGTATGAGCTCACAATAGTGTCATCTTTAGGCCGACAGAGGCGCTGTTCCGATCCTATACAAATCTACGTTTACGTCGACGCGGTGACTTGTGACGGCGGCAGTGAATAACTCGCACTAGGCACTCAGGGCGTTAACTCTCTTTCCCCGAAAACGAAATGTCGCAAATGAACGAAATTCAAACGTAGTTTCAATATCGCTTTGTTTTTATCAAACTCAAGTTTTCGTTCGTTTAATAATTTAATTAAAATTTAGAATTTTACATGTCATAGCATTTTCTAGCCGAGGACTAGAGTAGTTTTAGAACGAATAAGAACCGTAGTAGGAACTTTCAGTCAAACGAAGAAGATACTAACTTCCGCCTGCGGTTTTGCTCGCATGAAAAACTACCCTTCCGCCCCTTTGCACCTCACGAAGAATACACCCACCTAATGTTATGTCTCTCTCTATCAGGCAATCAGACAGGACTTTAAATGTTTATTAAAATATATTTTGATATCTTCAATAATATGAGATGCATATTGCAATAGTATCACATTTCAATCGAATCAGGATCAGAAACATAAAACGTTACATTTCAGATGTTTTTATTATCATATTCTACGATATCTTGTATCACTACAACATTCTTATAATATGATTAATAATTACATTCATCAGGATCCATTTTCAATTTGTAATTTTCTGGACAGATCACCAAATATCGAACTTCATAAAGAGTCAACTACACAAGGCGTACGAGAGCTTCACCAAACGAACTATGAGGGAGTGCGATCGACCCGAGAATTTGGTTCAGGTTTGTCTGAAATACTCTTAATGTCATTCAAAATTATTATTTATATTTACGATTGAAAATAATCTTACATCATTCATTAAATAATATTTTTTTATAAAAAAATAACCTAATTTCAATCATTTTAAACAATCATGCTTAGTTATTTGATATAATGTCTAGATAAATATCAAAATATTTGCTTGTATAACTAAATAATTTTTATTTTTATTCAATTTTATTTCAAAGCTCGGTATGACTCATGACTCTAGGTATATTTATATTATGCACTACCTAAATGTAATCTTTTTATTATGTGCTTATTATATGTATTATAATTAAATCATCTCTCATAGATGTAAGGCTAATTATTATTATTTTATTATTATATATAAATAATTATATTATTATCATGATCAGTTTATGTGTGAAGTTTCAGAGCCTGTATTATCACATTGTACATTCATACAACACGAGGTAGGTAAAATTACTAACATACGATAAAATTATAACAATCATTAAATCCTAAATCACTCCATAATTCGTTTGTCATCATATATTTAAAAAATCTATATTATTATCTATTTATATGATACTCAGGGTGTAAACTTATAAGGCGTAAATTTTAAATTTTTTGGTGTTTCGTATTAATTTTAAAATATATAAAAAAATTACGTTAATTTTATAATTTTTTGGGGTACTTTTGTTTTTAGAATTTCATTTTACAACAACAATACGCATTGTTTTATGTTCCACATATCATCCAATAATCATCGAACCTTTAAATAACCCTTACAACTTCACTAAACTACAAAAATCAGTAATGAGTATAAGGTCGAAAAAAAAACAAAACAGTTAAGGGATTTGTTTTAATAATTTAAATTGAAGTAACGTAGGTACCGTTGGCCTGTGCCAAAATATTACGCCAAAAAAATCTACACTTATATACTGATAAAAAAAATCTATAATTTAATAGATACATATTAAAAGTATGTGAAGCTATATGCAAGGTTACAGTAAGATTAGAGGACTATCTGTCTAATGTAATGGTGCTGCCTCTCTGCGACTGCCAACCCTATAAAGGTGATATAACCATCATACTAAATAAATGTCTAATAGATGTTGAATGTTAAATCCCAACAGATCCCAGTGAAATTCCAACAGCCAATATACGGCAAAATGGAAACACAAATTCTCGGTTACATGGCACCAGGCATCATGATCACGTAAGTACAATCATTTATACTGTTGTCCTAGAAGTGTGTGAAGTTATTTATTGAAGTGTTAATGAAAATAAAGCTGGAAGAGTGAAATTATCAGTAATTACTACAAACATATGACTTGATCCGTCCTTCATGTATACGTTTGAGACTGAAAATGTGTATCTGAGATGCTTTCGTCATTACCATGCACACAAAGACCTAAAATTTAAAAAAAAAGTACAATAATTAATTCTAAAATTTCATCTTATGCATACTTAACTGCCCACTAGTGGGAAGCCCTTTCTTTGCGATTTCAAGGAGTAGGGCTCTTATGTCTCTGTTAACTTACCATTCTGAAAATGTCAAATTCATCCCATTATCTTTTATATAATATAAACAAGGCAATACTTGAATACCTTTACAATATGAATTCATATTGTTCTTATTTTGCTGTTTTCTGTTTAGCGACTATCGTAATATGCAGTAGGAATAGACTGTATTAATCTTTGTATTATTTGACTAAATGCTGTTGATTTTTTGTGCTAAATAAATAAATATAGGCATCCAATTTGTAAATTAACCAATGTATAGGATATTGTTCTTCCTGCCGGCGGTGGTGACGTCGACGCTGATGATCGATGACCGTCTGGAGGGCGTGTGGGAGAGGAGTGCGGTGGCTGGAGTGAAGCCACGGGAAATGCTCCATGTACACATCGCTCTGCAAGCCTCTATTATACTTTTACAGGTACAGTACACACGCTAACATTTTACTTTTTTTTTTTAACATGTTTTTACGTTGATATCATCTGCGAATTCTCCTCGTTTTGTATGGGAACGTCAAAAAGCGCTCCAAGCGGCGAGAGTAGGAAATGTTACGTCTCCATGCAAAAAATACACAAAATGTAAGGTCAAGCGACGACGTTCGAACTTGTCAAAAGCTATACTTGGGGACCAGCCCTACCATGACCTATTTTTTTTTAATAGTTGGCAGTTATAAGACAGGTGAATATCACGTGTCACTGACACACGCCAAACTATCATGGCATAAAAAAGTTGCATATCAACTACTCATTTTATGTTAATCTTTGCAGACAGCCAAATCTTGATTGAATTCGTGATATAACAGAAAACATAATGACATCTTCATTGTCCTTCGTCAAAATGTAGCCTAAGCTGTCTGGTATTAATAGTAACGTATTATTAACACAGCTATTAAAAACAGTTATGGACCTATGATTTTACCTTGTGGGAATTCTCTTTTTTTATCACTTATTTTTGAGATATGAAAGCGCTTAAGTCTTTTCTGTAGATGACTCGGTAACAATGATAAAACTAAACTCAGAATCATTATTCAGAAACGAAAACCTTTGATTTTGAGGTAAAATTGAGATATCAACACAATCAAAAGCCTTAATTAAGTCTAGCAAAATACATACTGAGACGTCAGTGAAACCATCTTCCCATTGTCTAATTGAGAAATAAAATTCTGCTAACGCAGACTGGTGAATTTCGCTTAAACATGGCTCCAATAAAGAAGTACATTACCAAATTGAGATTTTCACTTAAGGAGCGTGTCATAGTATGCCATTATTTAATTTGATGACAATGTGCGGCAACACCCGTTGTACTGGTGCACCGTAACAACTCTACTTATTTCGTTTTTGTGTATTTTATTTGTTTTTTGCTGCTTATTGTAATCAATAAACGTTTATTATTATTATTATTAAGTGAAATTGGCGGACACAATGTCCGTATCAATAAAAATATAGATTTTTGTAATAAACTAAGATTATCTCTTTACTTTCTTAAAAATGGGTGGTGGAGGAACTGCACGGTTTGCAGGGGTCGTAGGTTCGATTCCGCTTCGTGTTAGTATTTTTCCTGAGCATTTTTAAGAATTTAAAATGTAAACATGTGTGTCATGCCTAAAAATCTAATATGAATGATCTCTTTAATGCTTTGATTACAGACAGTAGAAATATTGGTACTGGCATTCCTCGGCTACGAGCTCCCATCGCGCGGCTCGGTACTAGCGTGCGGAGCACTGTTGTTCCTGCAGGGTCTCTGCGGGATGAGCTACGGCTTCCTGCTGTCCGTGTACTGCACCAGCCACACCATGTCCTTCTTCGTCGCCACTGGCAGCTTCTATCCCATGATCCTGCTCTGTGGTCTGTATCATTTTTACTAGTCTATGGGCCTACTTGCTTTCTCTGAAAAACGAAGCTTCGGAAAGAAGATTCGCAAAGTTCCTATTGAACAAACCCAAAGTTTGTTCATGAATAATTTCATATTCTATATTCTTCGATAACTTGTAAAAAGTGCAGCCCGTTCTTCCAAACAATAAAATGATGGCTGATATGAAATATTATATTTACAAAAGGGAATACAACCAAAACCAATACTGAATAAGATAGGTTTCAATATAAATATCTTCAAGAGCAGTAGTATTTTACAAGAACAATATATTTTTAATTCAAGAGCAATAATAATGAATTCAATAACAATAACAATAATAATAAGTGAAATTAAAACAAAAGAAAATCGAATCTATTTGAAATGTAAACTTATTCTTATTTTTAACTGTCGAAGGCCAGCAGCAAAATAGGTCCTGGCCTTCTTGAATGTTACAATAAATTTAACACCTATTACGGATCTTATTCGAAATATAAACAAAATCGATTATACAATTAAGTCTGAACGTGCACTAGAAAATGGTTTAACGTTTATTTATTCTAAACCTACTTTAATATAATTATTAAACGAACAAAAATTTAAGTGTGATATTTTTTTGTTATAAAAACAAAGCCATACTGAAACTTTCGATTTTCGTTCGTTTACAAAGTTTCGTTTTCGGAGAAAGAGAGTAGTCACAACTAAGTGAGTTGTGTTCTTGACGGAATTGAGTTATACAGTACTTAGACTTATAAGGCAAATATTTTCGTAATGTATAAAGAATCCCTTGACATTATTATGAAATTCTAATAACAACGTAGTGTAATCATCTCTAATAATAACTTCATATCTTTTTTAATAAGGGTGTATGAGTATTATCAATTAAAATATTTACATCCACTATGTTTATTCACAGATAAACTCAATATAATAAATTCTCCGTTTTCAGGCATACTATGGCCTTTAGAAGGCATGTCAACAGTTCTCCGGTACGTCGCCCTGACGCTTCCCTTCACGATACCAGCGAAGTCGCTCCGAGACATCATGGAGAAGGGCTCCTCCATCACAGACCCTCAGGTCTACTCCGGATTCATCATTACACTGGCGTGGATCCTCGCCACATTAGCTTTAATCCTTCTAAGACTTAAATACAAAAAGACGTAGTATCTATTTTTATTATTAAGGTTAGAATTATGGGTGTGGCATTTGCAGAAAATTATTTTAATAATTTTATTCATCTGCAAAGTCATTTTTTAAATGAGAACGATTGTAAAGATAAAGGCATGGGTTTAAATTATGGTATAGAATTAAATAGATATAAGAGATATCTTTGGATGGGACGTCAATGATAATTTTGAAAAAGTTAGATTTAATTTTTTGAATAAAGCAACATTGATTTTTTTACTTTTTATTGCTAAGTTGGAAAAAAATCTTTGTATTTGTAAAGAATCTTTCGTAGTTAAAATATGAATATAGCTAGCTATAGAGTTAAACCAAGGATTATATAGGTATCATAGTTAAACACAGCTTTTTATAATATTGTTTATACTTTAAAATGGCAGTTCACCTGATGGTAAATGGTTACCATCGCTAGATGCTTGTACCAAAGGTGTTTCTGACGCATTTTTACGAGTATGCTTAAATAAGTGGTAACATTGAATGAAGTTGTGTTTTGGCAACACTGAATAATATTTTTAGAATCGAAGGTTGGAAATATTTTATTAATAGTGATATCTACTAATAGGTTGTGTTTATAATGTAAGTAGGTATTTTGGTTATGGCTTTTCACTGAAATGAGAAATAGGATTATGATGAGATAACTAAAATAATACGTTAAAATGATAATTATTATAAATATCATCAGGTAATTAGTTTGAATACGTCCATTATACAACTTTATCTTAGCTTAGAGTTGATAAAAGTTGTTTGTTGATATTAAATTAAAAAAATATGTGGTGGTATCTCAAATCCCCTTATAAACATGGTTTAAAGTAAGACTAGACCAAACTTGGACTAAAACTATGTCTATTCCTTTTGAAATCCATGTCACAAAAAGGGATGGAACTACTTTTAAACCAAGGATTATCTTAGGCGATGGTTTGTAATAAGGAGTTATAAAGTTTATTCAGAACGAATAATATATATTATAGATTTTTTTGGATATTCTAGCAACGCTCAATTTAGTACGTTGGGGTAAGTTCAACCATGCTTTAAGAGTGTATGATAGACATTTCCAGTGAAACAGGCTATATTTTATGTAGCGGGCAACATTGGATACAACCTCATACCACAATGATCTGTCCATCTCATATTGTTTGGCTATAAACTTCTATGATACAGTCTTAAACTAGCGTCGAACTTACCGCAACGTTCCTTATGGTTTGAAAAAGTCAGATTAAATACCAACCTATATTAACAAAGTCAAAGTCAAAAATATCTTTATTCGATTAAACTTTTTACAAAGCACTTTCAAATCCTCAGAATGACTCAATTTACAGGATCATACATGCTACCGCCAGGTTCAGAAGGTTGCTTTTACTAAGAAGAACCTGGCAAGAAACTCAGTAATTACTCTTTTCAAAAATATTATACATATTTAAAAAAAAAACAAAATAAATCCCTTGAGCAATGTAAGCCCATGTACACAGTTGCAATGCACACATGTCGATAAAAAATAACATAAAGAAAAGTCTAGTAGTTGTACTTATATCTAAATGCGTAGCTTGAGATGACCAGCCCCCACAAGCAGCACCTGTTCACAAGTATGACGAGAATGCCAGCCATCGCCCTCCTCAACCATTATAGAGGGAAGTGAGCGACCCGTCATCCTGAACATTAAAACTATTGGATATCAGTGATATTGGACCATCGCAAAACGGTGTAACTTAGATAGTAAACATAGGTACGTTTTATTTTATAGTTAGGACTGGATAGTTAAGACAAGGACCACAACGGGTATTTGGGGTGGGAATTGTGTGAATATTTTATAGTTAAGACAATTTTAGTAACTTCTTGGTATTCCAGGGCCTGTAGGCAAAGTATCATTATCCAAACGCTTCGCTAGTAGAAACGATACAATAGTGATTTATGTAATGTCCAAATTTTTTTTCGTTTCTATTAGCGCAAGCGCGAGAGAATGCTTCTTTGTCTAGGCTTATAGTACCCCTATCACGGGTTTGCCACCATTTATGTAATCTACAATCGCTAGCGTCTCCGTCGAATACTTGCATGAGACATTGTACAGCGCCTCCTAGCGGTGACGTGAAGAACTAAAATATCTCGTATAAATATTGTTACGGTGACGCTAGCGAGTATAGATTACGAAAACGTTGCAACACTAGTAATAAGAGTACAGGTCGGTCTCTAAAAATTTACCTAGTATAAGTAAAGGTTTTATTAAGATGTTTCAGCGTCGACGAATTACGTCGGGTTAATTACCCAGTGAAATTATAAGAGATTTAATACTAAGACAATACGGATCACTCTTCGAGCCAAGCTAAGAAAACCGTCGACACTTTAACAAGTCAATATCTAAAGGTACTAGGTGTATTGAATGCTTTGTATATAAAGCTTTTATAAAAATAAGTGAGTGTTATGTAAAATATAATTGTATCTGTACCCCTATCACGAGTTTGCCACCGTTATCCTAATCTACACTCGCTAGCGTCTCCGTCGAATAATTTTACAGCGCCTAGCGGTGACGTGAGGAACTAAAATATGTCATACTGTCGGAGACGCTAGCGAGTGTAGATTAGAAACTCGTGATAGGAGTACTGAGGGACATGCCTGCAGGGTAAAATTGGTTTGTTCTGAAAATATTGTGTTTATGTCTACTCGATTATAAACAAGTGTAACAACACCCAAATTTCACCGCCAATAATAAGTGCCAACGTGCTACGTTATGTTGGATTTCACCCTGCTTATCCCTTTTCTAATACCGAAGGCATCTTAAATACCGTAGGACCGACTTAGTAATTGTTTTAAAGGACTTACTAATGTAATTACTATGTGTATGGTTTTAATAACAAAAATAGATGCATAATTATATCAAATATTGTAACATTTGATGTGTATTGTGTATTAAATGTGTACTTTACTGTACACTGCATTTAAATTTGTACTAAATTTTAATCAATGTTTTATAAAGAATAGGTTAAATATAAAACATAAGAACATAGTAAATACAATTTGCGTAATTTTCTAATTAATATGTAGAGAACATGCAATGGAATGACAAGTTATATTCACAATATACATAATGATTTGTTTGGTCAGTTGCTCCAACCCATTGCCGTCTTATTGGGGAAACATTTTACCAATGTGATTTATGTGGGTATTTATAAATAAATGTTTCATACAAAAATGCGATTTTTTATTTCAAAGCTCAATTTCAGGAATTCCTTCAAATGAACTGAAGAAATTAAATATTGTCTTCATACAATTTTTTTATCAAGACGTAAACCGTTTTAGAAAAATTCAAATGAAGTAGCATAATTACTTATTACCTACCCTTTACCGTTACTTTAGCGTGACCTTGATTTACCACAAAATTTCAGTCAACGCTTGAAACATAGTTTTTAATGATTTTTTTATCTAGAAAAATGCAATTATCTCGAAAACGGAGCGTCCTAGCTAAAAACGGATGTAAATTTAACCCCCCTTTAGGAACACCCCGTCTAGAAAACCCCCACGCACCTCAAGGTCTACCTAAGTTTGACCTAGGCTGACCTCGATTGACCCCCAAATTTCAGTCATCGCTTGGAACATAGGTTTTAATAAAAGTTACGTGACGCTAGCAAGATTACAAAAACACTGCAAAATTCGTGATAAAGGTCTAGGAAAATGTATATCTAGGTCCCTAGGTTATTAGTTTAAAGCGTATTGTGTGGGAATGTCCAAAGCTCATAAATTTTCACAGGGTTTTTTGGTTATTCGTGAATTATTGTAAGCCGGAGCGGAATAGAATGAGTGTTTAATGTAAAATTTACAAGTAAATGTTAATATTTCTTCAATTCTAAATTGCCTGAAAAATGTGATTCTTGTGAACTTAATTTTGGACCATATTTCATGTAAATAAATATTATTTCAATTACTCAAAAAACCTTTTGTAGCGTTTGTATTTCCTGCTTGTCACAGTTGTGCCACACACGAGTGATTCGAGAGCCTTTATTCACGAGCTGGAAGAATTCAGTGAATTTCTCTTTGAATTACTACTATCATCAGTTTAAGCAGTGCTTATTAAAAACTTCTTAGCTTTGGCGTTTAATTTGGTATCACAAACTGAAACGTCAAAGCTAAGAAGTTAGTAAAACGTCACTGCTATTACGATGATAGGTCCAGGGGCCTTACCACGAGATCTTATTGCCATGATAGTTATACACGACAGATACATGTGTCTCAAATGAATGCACAACTAAATTATCATTGCAATAAGAGCTCCTGGTTGGGCCCCTGTTCTCTTTGAAATGAAAAAATACTTTACATATCGTTTCTATATATGGGGTGTATACATAAATCTATTTCTAGGTAAGAAAATAAAAGTCAAAAATTCAGATATAAAAATTTATATTATAGGAAATATTTTGGATTCAACAACTCATCAGGGCGACGCGTGTGCGCCCGCGCCTCATAGCCATGGCACATTGATTGATCTTGAGATATATGATTTGAGCTTTATCACTATCTGTTGAAGGTTTCAAACTGCTTTGACGTGAAATTCTAGCGGTTTTCAACGTAACTTGGAATGGAAGCATATGAATTGACAAATTAAAATTGTGTAAACTGTCCATGGGATATAGGTGAACGTGTAAAACAGCTAAAAAGCGTCAACAACAAGCGAGTTGAGACGAGGACGCACACACGACGACGACGAAACTTATTCGTTGTCAACAATCGCCCGAGGTACCTCAGTTCCAAAGGTTTACTCAAAAAGAAGTCTATTCACAAGGTCTGTTCCACTAACACACCGCTCATTGCGACTTATCACATGTACCAAGCAACACATCTGTTGATCCCTCGATGCAGAAAAAAAAACTGATTACTTTTTTCTGTCTGTTTTTGCCTAACTATAAACTAGACTTATGTAATAACACATGCATCGTCACGCACTCACACATCGCACTATTCACGCATGTCTTTATACTACACACTCCTCAACCTTTACATTTGATATATCGAGGGGACACTCAATTCCTATTCTATTATTGCTTTTGAAGCAATATTATTTATTAAATTTATACAATAATTAAAAAAATATGTAGCTTCCCACTTGGTAACGTTGTTTTGCGACCCTTCGTCTTAAGTAACTTGTAATAGGGTATAATTTGCATCGTTATCAAGTGTGAATTCGCCAATACAAACGGTATAAGCTGCAAAAGGCATTTTACCAATAATTATCACACGTTTCAACATCTTATCTTTAATACAGCCAGTCAGCGCAGCTACACGTGGGAGGAATTGACGCGACCCCCGTACAATAAATGAAAACTTAACACAATCCTATACACAACTAACATCAAAAAATGTTACGGACATTATAAACATGTGCTCAAACACACCTAGCCTTACGATAACCTCTTATTGCCATCATAGTTCCACTGTGTGACAGTGACAGACTTATACACGTCATATACTGTCTCATAATAATAGTAAAACTATCATGACAATAAGACGTCATGGTAGGAGCCCCTGAATTAAGCACAGTGTTTTACATTACGCTCGATTTGTGGAATATTTAGAACTATGTAACCAATGTACATTTTCAATGATAGTTACAATACTTAAGCCTGTATCCCATGGGAGAAGACATATTAACCAGAATCTATGTTTTCAAGTATAAATATCTCTGCCGACTTTTTTTGACACAGACAAATCAGGACTTTTTACATTAGCCTTTACACAGAGAGAAATAGAAAAAAAAACAATATTTTGTATTTAAAATGACTGATTTCCCTCAATTTTTTTTTAATTTCAAACTACATAGTTCTAAATACTATGTTCGCGCAACAATCGGCTAACAAAAGAAGGTACAATAATTAAAAAAAGAACAAATTCATTACCGAGGACATAATTTCCGTACATAACACAATCAAAAGTACATAATAACAACATCTGTACAATAATTGTGACGTATACTATATTTATATATAAGTATAATTATTCATTGATCAGGCCTGCATTCGTTCGCTATGTATGTATTTACATTTTTAAACAAAATCTTCAAAATTAACCAAAAAATCACAATTAGTTACTTTTTCTTCCGTAAGTAGCGTATGCCCAATATGTTGACCGGATTATTGGAGACCAGCCGCATGATGTGTTTTGGACCTGACATGGCAAGAAATATCAACCTTAGTACATGGGTGTAAAGGCGACATTCGTTTAGCAAATTATGCTGTCATTACAAAATATGGATTTTAGGATATGTATCAACTGGGCTGATATTTTGGAACCAATCATAAATTGAGAATTGAATTCAGTGGCGGGATTTCAAAATAATATCAATTTTGCTTATAAGAAACAAGTTTAAAACCTAGAAAATAAAATTACGGTAGAAATCCCTATCAACACCATCAAGTTCGGCAAAGCGACTAAAATCCTTACGACTTGAAAATACAAAATAAAAATACGATCACAAAGCCTTACAAAATACATAATAATAATAATTAATAATAAATAAAAAGTACAGTTAACAAAACATATAGAATAGGCGCGTTACAAATGTTTGTTACGTAAAGTGGGCTATTAGAACGCTAACTTATTATACTTACGTACATGTTTGTGAAAAAAAAACTGTCGAATTGCACAGAACATTTGCAGTGAATTTAAGTAAGGCTGATTTTGTAATAATCCAGAATAAAAATAAATATTAAATCATCTGGACGGACTACGATGTATTTATACGATGGCGATAAACAAGCATAAAGCCTGCTCGATATGCGGTTACTTTAAAATTAAGGTACTATAGAATAAGCGGTTAAAATCAAATCAATTCTTCTCAGTAAAAGCAACCTTCCGAACCCGGCGGTAGCATGTATAATCCTGTATAATCATGTCGTGTTTACGATTTGAAAGTATGTTGTTAAGCCTAATCAATCAAAGATATTATTGAATTTGTTTTTGAAAGGTTGTCAACGCGCTAGCGTGGAGCGATCCCTTTAACTTGAAAATGTACTAATGTCTATTGAGGCACATAATTATAGTGTGAATGTATAGTGTAATCAAGTGAAGTATGTTTGTGTTGAAGCTAGAAGGCTAGTTTCCGAACCGGTGGTCAATTCTTCGACGTTCATTATGCCTTACCTGTAGGCCTAGACAAAGTAACATTCTCGATATAAAATTATGAAAATGACATAAATCAGTCACGTGACATAACATAGAAACGATGACATGACATGTCATTCCCGTACATTTTGTATCGTTTCTACTAGCGAAGCGTGAGAATTAAAATGTTACTTTGTCTATGGGACAAGGGTCTAAACTGAATCAATCATTTGCATTTTAGTGAGGACGAGATCGACATACTATATACGACTATAGCTATTTTCATGACTTTCGAAATCCATATCATAAAAAGCGATGGGAGCTTTTAAACCAAGTTATATTAATAATAAATAATTTTATTATTATTCTGTGTTTTGTTGGGGGGCAAAATTTCAGTATTACATACAGAGTTACTGTGCAAATCGACAATTTATATATATATATATATGGCGGTGGAGTTTTGTTTACTTATTAAATTCTTACTGATACGGAATATTTCTGTATTATTGGACATTTCGTTTTTATGATATTTATGTATTATAAACCATTCAATTTGTGTTTATCGCTTGAAATGTATGGGTGTAAGGAAGACAGATTTAAGATATTTTTTTTACATTCTAAACATAATCATTGCCAGTTATCGGTTCGTTAACTTCATCCTGGTTAAACAGAATTTTTATTTGGGAATGGTTCTAACCCGAAACACCGGGATATCTCCACAAGGGACTTATTTTTATTTAATTGAAAAAGGCGATCTTTACCCTTATCACGAGTTTGCCATCATTTTTCTAATCTATACTCGCTAGCGTCTTAGCTAGCTCTTAAGATTTGCAAGTTGAAGTGGCAATGGGCAGGCCACATCGCTCGTAGAACTGATAACCGATGGGGAAGAAAAGTTGTCGAGTGGCGACCACGGAGGGGAAGACGCAGCGTAGGCAGGCCTCCCACTAGGTGGACCGACGACATCGTGAGAGTCGCGGCCAACCGATGGATGCTAATAGCGCATTGTCGTGCGGCGTGGCGGTCCAAGGGGGAGGCCTATGTTCAGCAGTGGACGTCTTCCGGCTGATGATGATGACTCGCTAGCGTCTCCATCGAATATTTGTATGAGAAAGTGTGCAGCGCCTCCTAGCGGTGACGTGAGGCACTAAAATATCTCATACAAATATTGTCGGTGACGCTAGCGAGTATAGATTACGAAAACGGTGGCAAACCCGTGATAGAGATACTGAAGTATTGTGACAAAAGACAAGCTTCCACGGACCACGTGCAAGAAAATCTATGTACTACTTTTATTATAAAGTTGGTTTTTTGTACTGTATATAATTGTATAGTTTATTTACGAAATAAAAAAACTCCGGAACTACTGGACCGATTCTGATAATACTTTTACAATTAGAAAACTACACTACACCCTGAGTGACGTAGGCCATTAAAGCTTAACTCCTTCAAATAACCAGCCAATGGATATAATACTTACTTATACACTTTTTTTAGTAAATTCTTAATACAATCTAAGCACAGGACAAACAAACGCTCATCACATAAAACGCGGGATTCGAACCCGCGACACCTACCAAATAGGTATTCTAACCACTAGACCAAGGGCGCCGTCGAAGTCGTTAGTCCATTACGATTAGTCCTGGGGGCCAACTATGACTTTATAGCTTTGAAGTTTACTTTTCATTGTACCAAAACGAAACGTCAAAACTTAAGACTTTCATATATGGAGTATATTCTCTGCTTAAAGAGTGCCTGACTCACGCGAGCCGAGTTAACGCCTTAGTAAGGGCAACTAATCTACACGGATAAATCAATTTGAAATGTCTGTCCGTCCAAATGAACAGTTATTCAGAAAATGCATATAAACGTAAAGCAGTAATAACGAACGAAAAAAAAATTGTTCAGTCTATTTGATCCAACTAATCTCTGAGACGGTTGGACCGATTTTAACGGGACTTTGGACACTCGCATAGAGCTGATTGTACACGAAGCAATTGAAGCTAATTTTTAACCGACTTCAAAAAAAAAGAGGAGGTTATCAATTCGACTGTATCCGCGAAACAAAGCCCATGGAATTTGGCGAGAAAAATATCACTAGTATTACATATTCTTTGTATAGATGTTGGGCTCGAAATCACGGTGAGCGTAAGTCATCCTTAAAAAGATCATAGTAGCCCCCGTATACATATTTGTACTGAACTGATGTTAATGTGTTTGTATGTACCCACACATTCCAAGCAATATAAATACGTACGACACCATTATAGATACAACTAGCTAATCTCATATCGTGGGCTTATTCCGTCGTAAACAATAAATACTTAAATATCGCTTAGAACCTTAAGTATGAAAAGCGTATAAATTATATCAGAAGTGAACGGACTTAGCTCCTACCTAGCTAATTTATTAATTACTTCGCACCGCATTGTATGGAGTTTGAACTTTATTTGTAAGGTCACTGGGTATATAATTGCTTATCATTTCGGACGTCGCATAATGCAGTTGTACTTACGTTGAAAAAAATACCTTTCTTCAATACTAATAGAGATCAGAATTGTAGAAAGAAAAACCAAAAAAATTTGTTACCAATATGAGGAAAAGCTGTCAAATATATTTCACGATAATAATTGTTATAGCAAAAGGCAAATTTGATGATGATAACACTGGTGTAAAGTGGTTTTGTTGCCCTACATATAAAAATGATTTTGGGTTTATTTATGCACACAATTCATGAAACTATACATGATTTTTTAAGATCATGACTAAATTAAATTTTATTTTTAACAAAACGATATTTGTTCAAAATATAAGATACGCAAAAATCATGAAATTTGCGCACATTGAGAACTTTCATGAATATATTCGTAATCTGGGCACATGAAAACGTACAAATATGCGATGATATCCAGGCCAACAAAACAAAAATATTGTTTTGTAGAGCTCTGTAATAGCTATAGTTTGACTGTAGAAAGCATTGTATCAAATTAAGCTATAAGCCTTCTTGGCACGATCCCGAGAGACACCGATTTGATCCAAGTTTTCTACTTGTAATTAGTTTGCCTTGTATATATTATTAAGTTTTTAATAAATAAAAGCTGTCAATTGACAAATTTTACTGCTATCGTCTTCTTTAGCATGTAAAAAGTGTAAGCAGTCATGACGTAATCCGACAATTTAAAAAATTTGCATATTTATTTTTTCCACTCGATTTATATCTAAATATATATAACTCAAAGGCGACTGACTGACTGACATAGTGATCTATCAACGCACAGCTCAAACCACTAGACGGATCGGGCTGAAATTTAGCAGGTAGATGTTATGACGTAGGCATCCGCTAAGAAAGGATTTTGATTAATTCTACCCCCGAGGGGATAAAATAGGGGATGGAAGTTTGTATGAAACTAAATTTACGCGGGTGAAACCGCGGAGCACAGCTAGTTAACAATATGTTATAGTCAGTTGATGCAACCCACTCTTAGAGATCATAGTTTTTAACAAATCTTTACATCTTGAAATTAGCGATGCGGCAACATTGTATTATTTATAAAATGTATATTCTATCTACATTAGTTCAAACACCATACAATGCGATGCGATTCAATAACAATATATCGGGAGCAGCTGTCAGATTACCATTTAACTATGCCTTGAAGACATGGTGTATTGCGAACTACTTAATAGTTTTGTGAGCTTGGTATAGTTCAATACACTTTCTTTAACACTGTCACAGTTTCTGTAAGATATCTATGTCCATCCCTTTTGAAATCCATATCACAAAAAGAGATAACTACAGTACCCCTTATCGCGAGTTTGGCACCGTTTTTGTAATCTACACTCGCTAGCGTCTCCGCCGAATTTTTGTATGAGGAATTGCACAGCGCCTCCTAGCGGTGACGTGAACAACAAAATATCTCATACAAATATTGCGATTGACGCTAGCGAGTATAGATTTGGAAAACGGTGGCAAACTCGTGATAGGGGTCACGAGTAAAGAACGCACAGCGAGAAATACTATGGATTATAGTTACTGAGCATGTTTTTATTCGCCTCGCTCCATACATATAGACAGAGAGACACTCATAAAATCATTACGAGGCGTTCAAAGGTACGTTCTTAACTAGTGACGGGACTTGTATCCCAAGTATAGGTTTCAACATGTCTACGCTGACTATATAGCCTGCATATTTTCCTCATTTTGTATGGGTTAAAAAGCGCCCCAAGCGGCGAGTGTAGGAAGTTTCAAGTCTCCATACAAAAAAGCTTAAAACGCAAGGTCTAGCGACGTTCGAACGTGTGAAAACCTATATTTTCCTCATTTTGTATGGGAACATTAAAAAGCGCCCCAAGCGGCGAGTGTAGGAAGATTTACGTCTGCATATAAAAAAGCTTAAAACGCAAGGTCTAGCGACGTTCGAACGTGTGAAAACCTATATTTTCCTCATTTTGTATGGGAGCATTAAAAAGCGCCCCAAGCGGCGAGTGTAGGAAGATTTACGTCTCCATACAAAAAAGCGTAAAACGCAAGGTCTAGCGACGTCCGAACGTGTCAAAGCCTTGGGGCATTGTACGTTTAAACCAAGGATTAAACAGCGTATGTTAGTGTTTTTATCCGGTTGTTTTTGACATTGATAAGTTTTGTTCTAGTGTAGATTTGAACTATACCTTATAGTAATAATAATAAGGTTCACTTTAGATATCTGACAGCTGTTCTCGTCAATAACTTGACAAGTTTCACCGTATAGACATAGCAAGGACATCGGCTACCAACGATTTATCTTAAGGCGGTTGTTATATTTAATTTGCGACAAGTTGCATTTACGAAGTCATTTTTAGGTCATTTCAAATCAGTAGACGGCAAATGATACTCAAAGAAGTTATTTAAGCTTAACCTTCCTGTGTTATTGTAATGTAACTGTGAAATAGCACTTATGGACCTACACAAAATAACATTCTCCTTGCGCTTGCGCTAAGAGAAGCGATACAAAATGTATGGAAATGACATGAATCAGCCACGTGACATATGTCATTCCACATTTTGGATCGTTTCTATACGCGAAGCGCGAGGATAATGGTACTTCGTCGAGTCCTACTGATTATAGAATATTTATCGTAATCACATCACTTCTACTACCATAGAAGTAGAAGTCATTTGTTTGAAAGACAATAGCATAAGTTATTTGAATCGGTAAATAATAGGGGACACTTTTAAAGTACATTTTGACGGGATCTCGACTCAATTATATTTTAAATCCAATATTTAAGTAACACCCCCTCTATCATAGTAGGTTGTAATAAACTCGGCTTCCGTGAGCATGAAAAGCTACTCTATGATTCTCAATAAAATACGAATAATTATGGAAAACCAGTGAAATTCGATTCGAATATTTCAGATGCAAACACGTAAGTCTGTGCTCTTAAAAAAATATGTTCTATACTATTTTAGCGTTTTTACGTACTAGTCGGTCTGTGTCCCCCATAAATGTAATAAAATTATTATTTGCGTTCAACAACACGGCCGAAGCGAATTTGCCTTAAAATGGGTATGAAGAAAGTCTTGAAAACCGCGATATTATTTCAACCGTTCTGTTGGAGCACTGTCCCGAAAGTCGTGGACAGAATCCATTGTACAAAAGTGTGTGCGGTTGAGGCGTCGTCCTTGCTATATGTATGTACCTAGGCGGGCGGAGGCGGGCGCTAGAACTTGTCTTGGAAGATGAACAGGTTGTTGGTCGCGGCGACCGCGATGATGCTCTCGTGCGGATGCCACGCCGTGTGCAGGATCTTCTTGTTGAAGTCGAGGCAGTCCACGCTGATCTCGTCCTGCGAATACACAATACTGATTAATACTCACAGATACTTATTTAACATATGACTTCTGCGTAACATGTAATCTTTCTTATTGGAAGTCATGGAAACTTGAACTCAAACAGTATATGCATAAGTAGCTTGCGCCCACAACTTGGCCTGCGTGATAGAAGGATTTCACATACAAACTTCGTCCCTCATCTAACCTCCTTAGGGGTGGAATTATGAAATACCCTTTCTTAGTGTATGTATACTAACACCTCATCAAGAACAAACCCTCCAAACGCCATGTCTTTAGGATCGTCTGTTTAGCTGTGTGCGTTGATATATGTAGAAGTCAGTCAGTCATGAAGTTTAACAATAGAAACCTTCTTCCTCTTGGCAGTGTCGGTGCTCCGCCTGTAGTCCAAGGCAAAGTAACATTCTCGCGCGCCTGCTCTAATAGAAGCGATACAACATATATGGAAATGACATACTGACATTTTGTATCGTTTCGATTAGCGAAGCGTGAGGATAAAGTAACTTTGTCTGCAGGCTCCGTGCCCGCAGCGGTTGCCTCGGGCGGCGGCCTCCAGCGTCAGATATAATACAACAATAGAGACCTTCTTCCTCTTGGCGGTGGCGGCGACCCTCCGTGCCCGCAGCGGTTGCCTCGGGCGGCGGCCTCCAGCGTCAGATATAATACAACAATAGAGACCTTCTTCCTCTTGGCGGTGGCGGCGACCCTCCGTGCCCGCAGCGGTTGCCTCGGGCGGCGGCCTCCAGCGTCAGATATAATACAACAATAGAGACCTTCTTCCTCTTGGCGGTGGCGGCGACCCTCCGTGCCCGCAGCGGTTGCCTCGGGCGGCGACCTCCAGCGTCAGATATAATACAACAATAGAGACCTTCTTCCTCTTGGCGGTGGCGGCGACCCTCCGTGCCCGCAGCGGTTGCCTCGGGCGGCGGCCTCCAGCGTCAGATATAATACAACAATAGAGACCTTCTTCCTCTTGGCGGTGGCGGCGACCCTCCGTGCCCGCAGCGGTTGCCTCGGGCGGCGGCCTCCAGCGTCAGATATAATACAACAATAGAGACCTTCTTCCTCTTGGCGGTGGCGGCGACCCTCCGCGCCCGCAGCGGTTGCCTCGGGCGGGCGGCGGCGTCCCTCGAAGCCTCCAGGGTGAGCTCCCCTCGCCGCGCTCCCCCCGCTCCCCGCTCCAGCACCCTGTATACACACCACACATTGCTCACTACCCTCACTCTACGTCATCGTCCCTTCGACCAATATATCATCATCATCTCCCTGGCCTTATCCCATATATTGTTGGGGTCGGCACTTGATTCAACCCGATGTGGCTGATCACCTGATTTTTATACGAAGCGACTGCCATCTGACCTTCGCAACCCCATTTAGGAGGAAAATCTGTGATCTGGGTTAAACCAGTTGTCAAATTATTTTTAGGCCTCTGACTGACCTGTAACGATTGCCAAAGATGTTATATTGGCAACCGGGACCGACGGCTTAACGTGCTCTCCGAGGCACGGAGGGAACTCGGGCGGTCACCCATCCAACTACTGGCTAGGCGTATGGTTGCTTAACTTCGCTGATCGAATCATATGCGCAATAGCAACTGTGCCACGAGCTCCTCCTTCGACCAATATATATAAAAGCTAATACATAAAAGATGCAGGATACAAGTAGCTGCAGGTCCAAGCATAGTAACATTCTCTCGGGCTTGCGCTAGTAGAAACGATGATAAATGTATAGAAATGATATAAATCAGTCACGTGACATATGTCATTCCCGTAAATTTTATAACGTTTCTACTTGCGAAGCGTGAGGATAGTGTTACTTTGTCTACAGGCCCTTAGCCTCGCGGCTACAAGCGCGTAAAATTAAACTACCACGAAAATGTATGTCGTCAAACCTATGTGGTATTCTGATGTTAATTTTATCAAAATCCATTCAGTAGTTTATGCGTGAAACTTACATCCATACTCACAAACATTCACGTTTATAAAATTTTTAAGAATAGGAAGTAGCGTGGCAATCCTAATATAGACTTTTTTAACAGTCCATAACAGATGCAGGTCTTTTTAGCGACGATTTTCGAAGGTTCCTCTCGATTTCTCGAAGATGCTATGATCAGACCCTGGTTTCAGTAACGACGGTGTTATCCGCTATAGTACATAAAAAAAACTGTGGGTCAATCAATAGCAGTAATAAGTCGCTGGTTCTTCTCAGAAGGCTAGTCCGAATCGGTGGTAAATTCCTCGACATTCATAAACGCCTTACCAGGGCCTAAACTGAATAAATCATTATCATTTTCGAAAAGAGTGAACATACCTAAAGAATCCATTATAAGAGCCAGTCATCAGCCTCTGGTCATCCCCGCTCCAGCAACACTCGAACTTGTCAAAGATGCAGTCGTTTTCATACAACGAGCACAGCTTGGATCGCAGGTACTCGTGCACAGGATACGTCTCCACCGGCTTCGTCTCCATACGGAGATCCCACACTTTTAAACCTAAATAGTCCCTCGACATCATATATCTGAAAAACATAAACGATTTATTGAGAACACTAGCTGTGCCCCGCGGTTTCACCCGCGTAGATTTAGTTTCATCCTTATTGTCGTGGAACCCTAATATTTTTAATAAACAAAAGTAGCTTAAGTTACTCCTTGAAACATCAGCTACCTACCAGTGAAAATCCTGTTAAAATCCGTCCAGCCGTTTCAGAGATTACCCGGAACAAACAGACACACAGACAGACAGACAGACAGAGAAAATTTTTAAAACTTGGTGTTTTAGTGTCAGTAGCGTGTATACTTTCATATGCATTTAGTGAAAAGCTGTAATTTTGGCATTACAAACAGACACTTTAATTTTATTTATCTGTACAGATGTATAGATGATATGAGCCATGAAAGCCGTGGTAGCCGCAAGTTCGAACGCCAGTGGAACCTGTACCAATGAGTTTTTATATAAAAAAAAACTTATATACAGTGTTTTCACACGTGCTTTACGGTGAAGGAAAAAATCGTGAGGAAATGCATGTCTGAGTAGTAATTAAAGACGTATGTATAGTGTCTGAGACGACGATAGACGCACAATTTGTCACGTTGGTACTTAATCATATTATGTGAAGTTGTTATTACAACACCTCTGCCTACTCCTTCGGGGAATACAGGCGTGAGCATATATGTATGTAAGATCTATATTAATATATGAAACTGAAGAGTTTGTTTGTATGAACGCTGGAATCTCAGGAACTACTGGACTGATTTTATAAATTCCGAGTTCAGCATTCTGTTGCAGTAACATCAGCTATCTGCGAGTGAAAGTCCCGTTAGAATCGGTCTAACCATTCAGAGATTAGCCGTTACAAACAGACATAGATGTATAAATGAAATCCTGGGGTGAAAGCATCATAATGAAAATCAAAGAGAAGAACCAAAGTCCAGCCCCGTGTTGGTTGTTTAGGGTGCTCACCTGCCGGAGTTGCTGAGCTTGACGTCGCTGATGGAGGAGATGATCTCGGAGAAGAAGGAGCGCGCGTGGGGGTCCTCGGGCTCCTCGAACAGCTTCGCGTGCCGGTCGCACAGCGCCGCCGCGCGCATGTCGCACAGCCTTATCGTACCTGACACACACACACCATCAACTAACTAGGCAGCCTTATCGTACCTGACACACGCACACCATCAACTAACTAGGCAGCCTTATCGTACCTGACACACGCACACCATCAACTAACTAGGCAGCCTTATCGTACCTGACACACGCACACCATCAACTAACTAGGCAGCCTTATCGTACCTGACACACGCACACCATCAACTAACTAGGCAGCCTTATCGTACCTGACACACGCACACCATCAACTAACTTACGTATACTCACTACGTCACAGAAGGCAGCCTTATCGTACCTGACACACGCACACCATCAACTAACTTACGTATACTCATTACGTCACAGAAGGCAGCCTTATCGTACCTGATACACGCACACCATCAACTAACTTGCGTATACTCACTACGTCACAGAAGGCAGCCTTATCGTACCTGACACACGCACACCATCAATTAACTTACGTATACTCACAACGTCACAGTAGGCAGCCTTATCGTACCTGACACACGCACACCATCAACTAACTTACGTATACTCATTAGGTCACAGAAGGCAGCCTTATCGTACCTGATACACGCACACCATCAACTAACTTACGTATACTCACTACGTCACAGAAGGCAGCCTTATCGTACCTGACACACGCACACCATCAAGTAACTTTGATTTTAATAATTTTAAATGAATGTTGTTGTAATTTACATTTGTTTAGTATATAATTATATGTATATGATGCCAGTAGAGTTTCTTGCCAATTCTTATCAGGTGTGTAACACCCCACACTACACCGAAGATAATTTAATAATTTTATTTGAATTATATTGTAGTTAATAATTGTTTAATATGTAATGTAATGTACATGATGCCTGCTGAGTTTCCTGCCGGTTCTTCTCAGAAGGCTAGTTTCCGAACTGGTGGTCAATTCTTAGACCTGCATATGTCTGAGAAGACAAATGTTTAGAGAGAGGCGGCGAGAGACTCGCTATCCGTCACGTTGACACTAATCATCTTCGGTGAAAAGTGAGTGGTGCTTTTAGAACACCTCTGCCTACCCCTTCGGGGAATACAGGCGTGAGCATGTGTATATCATCAAACACATAGGTAAAATAACGACAGTATAACAAATCAGACACTCACCCTTACTACTAGAATATACAAAGAGATTGCATTCAGTCGGATGGAACTCTGCCGCTGTTATGACCTGCAACAACATTAACACTCCTGTATAAACACGTAGTTCATATCACCCATTTTAGTTCTCTTATGTTACTGCTAGAAGGCGCGTTTCATGGGTGCCTACAGGTGGGATGACGATCTGCGAAAGACTACTGGCAGATGCTGGATGCGGCAAGCTGAACACAGGGCGCTATGGCATTCTTTAGGGAAGGCCTATGTCCAGCAGTGGACAAACATAGGTTGTAGATATATATCACGACCCTCAGCAGAGATAGCGACGCAAGGAGGGGGGTGTAGTTACCTCGGTGAGTTCCTCCATGTTGGCCGGTTTGATGTCGACGATGTTGAACGACTGGTCGGTGATCTCGAGGTGCCACAGGTTGATGCGGAGGTCGTCGGCCGACAGGTACGTCTCCTGGTCCGAGTTCAGCGATATTGAGTTTATGTGGTACGTGTGCGCGTTCGCGAATATACGTCTGCGGGTGAACATACATGTACTCATTAATATTGTATTGTGTATCTGTGTAAAAAAAAAGTTTTCGTTGCCTGAGGGCCTAGACATAGTAACATTCTCTTGCGCTTGCGCTAATAGAAACGATAAAAAAATTATGGGAATGACATAAATCAGTCACGTGACATATGTAATTCCCGTACATTGTGTATCGTTTCTACTAGAGAAGCGCGAAGATAATGTTACTTTGTATACAGGCCCTGGATATCATCGCATTTTGTTACATTTTCAAGTGCCCAGATCACGAATACATTCATGAAAGTTCTCAATGTACTCGTATTTCATGATTTTTGGATAATCTTATATTTTGAATTATTCATTGGTATTTAAGTACTGTGGGAAACAATCTAACATTGTTTCCCATGAATTGTATAGAAGAATTGCTTCACCATGCAGGTAAGTGCTTAATAATATAGATAACAAATAAATACACCATCAGAATAAACAGTAGCTAAATATTGATTAATTATTTAATATGAACTCGTCAAAGTTCAAGTGGCAATCCAAACAAAACTTCATCACAAAGATAATGCTAATCCAATTAAAATGTTATCAAAAACAAATAAATAAACATCATAAGATAGCCTACACTGGATAACTATATTCAATATTACGTACTTATCGCGTGCAAATATTAGATAACACGCTATGACGTTATCATAACAGTGACGTCATTAAAAATGTCAAGTACACATTGGTGTGTTACATAAACATAAATGAATGTTATCTCAATGAAACCATATCTGCTGGTGATTTTTTTGAGTGTGAGACACATTTTTTTTAATCTATATTGTGTTCTTCTATAATCTATACAGATAAATAAAATTTAAGTGTCTGTTTGTAATTCCAAAATTACAGCTTTTCACTAAATGCATATGAAAGTATACACGCTACTGACACTGAAAAACCAAGTTTTAAAAAATTTCTGTCTGTCTGTTTGTTCCGGGTAATCTCCGAAACGGCTAGACAGATGTTAACGGGACTTTCACTGGCAGGTAGCTGATGTTTCAAGGAGTAACTTAGGCAACTTTTATTTATTAAAAATATTAGGGTTCCGCGACAATAAGGATGAAACTAAATCTACGCGGGTGAAACCGCGCGGCACAGCTAGTATGTTAATCTATAATCTATAACCTCGTAGTGTGGGGGAAAAAGGTGTAAAACTTTTGTATAGCCATAGAGGCAGCGAGGTTTGCGCATTCGCCTGCTACGCAAGCGATGCAACTTCTAATCCCAGTGGGCAGGCCCCAACCAGTTAGATTTTCAAAAAATTTCAGCCGACAGACGCCCAGTGTTGTGCCTCCCACATCCAGCGGGTTCCCGCGATCCTCACAGGACCTAGTGCGAGTTTTCTTAAAATCGCCGTCACAAGTCACCGCGTCAACGTAAACGCAGATTTGTATGGGCTCACAATAGTGTCATCTTTAGGCCGACAGAGGCGCTGCTTCGATCCCATACAAATCTGCGTTAACTTTGACGCGGTGACTTGTGACGGCGGCAGTGAAAAACTCGCACTAAGCACTCGAGCACAACACAGGTCGTCGGTCCACCTCTTTGGGGGCCTACACTGCGCCTGCCGATGAGGCCTCTAAAAATGTTTGTGCAGTGACATGCATTACGGGGAAGGAAAACATCGTGAGGAAACCTGTATATGACAGATTTAATAATGTAGGAATAGATGTGTTTGTTTGTTTAAATAGTGTGTGTATACGTCGTATTTTTTTAAGCGATTTATGAATTTGATAATGTGGTAATTGTATTGTCGGTCAGTGCAGTGCATTGCATATAAGCAGGTAAGCAGAAGTTACAATTTGTGATCACTGAATACACTCGTTTCGTGTTTATGTTCGTGTGTGCGTCTTTACCAAAACTTTACCTACGCCGCGACACATAGGTATGTACTTAAACTGCCTACCTGCCTACTTATTGTTTTTGCCTACCCCTCTGAAAATCCAATGCACGCCCCTGGGTCAGTGTAGTGCATATACCTACCTAGGCGAGGCTTCGACCATGAGTTCGGCGGGGCGCACGGTGGGCACCCGTAGCTGCGTGATGCGCGCCGGCTCGCGCGGCCGACCGCCCTCCTCGCGCGTGTTGTACCCCGTCACACGCTTATCACGCTCCGACACCTGGAGAACGGTGCAATTTGCACTTTATACTAACAAATCATATGCTCACGTCATCCCAGAAGGGTCCCCGAAGGGGTAAGCAGAGGTGTTGCAATAACAACACCCACATTTCACCGTCTCAAGCACTATACATATCTACGTCTTTGAATTACTTCTCAGTCATATGCAGGTTCCCTCGCGATGTTTATCTTCACCGTAAAGCAGGCGGTTTATTCGTAAAATGTATAAGGATCAAAATTGATTTGACCTTGACCTCTAATTGCCATCATACTCTGAAAATGCAATGCTTGGGTGCAATGTCCGGACCTAACATTTATATTACATTCAAATGCTCATTCTACGATTATAAATCGTATGAGACTACTCACTACATTAGCCTACACCTAAGTTTACAACACCCACATTTCAACAAAATTATATTATTCTTTCGTGAACGACGGTAAGTCTAACGCCACCGTCAGCCACTATACATACAGTTTCTTAACGGCTCTTCTCAGAAGGCTAGTTTCCGAACCGGTGTTCAATTCTTCGACATTCATAAGTTCCTTACTAAGGCTTAACGTAAATGAATCATTTTTATGTCTGTGGATATCCCAGACAGGCTAAAAGTATAAATAAAAATGTGTAATAATATACTTAGGTACGTACAAGACTAACCTTCCACAGTTTAATGGTCTTGTCATTGGTGGAGAGTAGGAAGTGGGCTTGGTTCTTCCTCTTGAGCCATCTGATCTTGTTGATCTTCTCCTCGATCTCCAGGGACTTCAGGTAGTCGAACTCTGGCTCGTGGGACTGGAAGGTCGAGTACACGTTGTACTCCCCCTTCTTGGGCACGCATTGTTTTGATGCTGGGTCTCTCTGGAATATAAAGAAATAAATTTCAAAGTTGTCTAAGAATCTCCTATGTGGGGAGAGCAAATGATCATGCTCATCCCCAGCAAAGGGAAGATCTTCCAGCCAGGAGTGTGTCACGCCTGCCTACACCTTCCCGAAGGGGGTAAATTATTATGTACCAACATGACAGACGGCGAGTCCATCGCCGTCTCAAGCATTATACATACGTATTATAATAATAAATATAATTTAATAATTACGTATTATATAAAAAATAATAATTCAAAGATTCCTCTTTATTTTTTTCAATGGTGGTGTGATATCACTGCACATACATCTATACTAGTCTATACTAATATAATAAAGAGGAAATATTGTGATGTAATTATGTTTCTAATGAATTGTCTCAACGAGTACTGGACCGCTTTTAAAAATTCTTTCACCATTTGAATGCTACATTATCACAGATTAATATAGGATATATTTTATCCCCATACTCCCAAGGGAACGGGAACTACGCACGTGAAACTGCGTGAGGTCCGCTAGGTTTTGATACATTTAGTAAACGTACATTCAAGATTGTTATATTTACCTGAAATATAACAACCCTGCCGCCCTTATCTCCGGTGGCGAGCAGCTCCCCATCATGGTTGAACTCCACGCAGGATATCAGGTCGGCCTCTGTCACATCGTCTTCCAGCGTACCTTTCACCTGACTGAAACACCATGTTGTCTCCCCACCATTGCCTATCAACAATGTATTGGAAAACACAACTATTATATACATTTATATGATATTATTTAGTAAGTAAGAGTTGGAACCCTTTGAATACAAAAGGGACACTTAAAAACCCGGGGAAATTATTTCGCTGTTTATTCGGACAGGCTAAAATTTGGAAAGTTTGCGTAAATATATGACGTTGAATGAGTTTTCCAAGTGTACCATAATGTTCCCAATATCTTTTTAAATTTTGATAATTACTAACTTTTTTTTATTTGATTCTTTTTATGGTTACAGGAATGTTGGACTTTTCGTTAGAGATTGAAGTTAGCTTATGAACTCCTGTTGAAATTTTAATGTTACTTTTAAAATATGTACCTATAGTACATCTATACTTCTATCTATTAGACACTAATATTATAAATGCAGATCTATGTTTGTCTGTCTGTGTGTGTTGGTTATTCACGACCAAACCGCTGAACCAATTCGGCTGACATTTGGTATAAGGTATTTAAAAAATATCTCGCAGAAATAAGCTAGTCCAAACGCGATCTAGCCTACAATCCGTTATTTGCCAGAAAACCTGTCATAAGAACAATGGAACTAGTTTTATTCTTCCATAATTTATCTTTATCTTCATCCAATATAAACAATTAATCAAACACAACATGATAGTGATTGAAATGTTATAAAGAGGAAAGATTTGAATGTATGTTTGAAACGAATTGGCTCAGAAAGTACAGGACCGATTTTAAAAATTCTTTCACCATTTGAATGCTACATTATCACTGATTAATATGGGCTATATTTTATTCCCGTAATCCCACGGGGACGGGAACTACGCGGATGAAACCGCGTGACGTCCACTAGTCTTATTTAAACAAATTTATAAAGTCAAAATATCAAAATTCACAGTAAGATTCCAAATGTTTTTCTCTGTGACTCTTTTGTTAGTAGAAAACAAACACAAAACAGAAGAGTGTAAATGCAATGTAATAATCTTTTAAAACAATTATTAATTTCAAGACAAGAAAATTAATATAAAGAAACAGAAACAAAAAAAACCTTTGATAATTTGTTAATACAACTAAGTACTTGAATTAAAAAGTAAATTAAATTTGTTAACTAATTGTAAAATAATAATTTGCTGTATCGAAGTTCTCACAACGGTCATTTTGTAATTTGAAAAATGCTGTCATAATTTATCTACCTCATTAGTCTAGTGGTCGCCAATTTAACATCTTTGGCAATCGTTACAGGTCAGTCAGAGGCATAAGAAAATCTGACAACCGGTTTAACCCAGATTGCCGATTTTCCACGAAAAAAGGGGTTACGAAGGTCAGATGGCAGTCGCTTCGTATAAAAATCTGGTGATCAGCCACATCGGGTACAAATTCCAGGGTGATGATGATTGGTCTAGTGGTCGCAAACGGAAAAGTCAAAATCAAAAATATCTTTATTTGATTAGACTTTTTACAAAATACTTTCAAATTTTCAGAATGACATAATTATAGAGGATTATGCATGCTATTGCCAAGTTTGGAACGTTGCTTTTACTGAGAAGAACCTGGCAAGGAATTCAGAAATAACTCATTTCAAAAACACTATACAATTTAAAAAATACAAAATAATCAATTAAGAAATGTAAGCCTGCTAATGCGGAACACAAGGATCTGGGTTTATTCCTTGGGTTGGGCAAAGTATTATTGGATTTTTCATCTGTAATTTCCCAGTAGTAGTCCGTAGTCTGGATTAGTGTCCCGTTAATGGCAATCGGCTGGCCCCCTATTACATTTGATTTAAATACATCTGATCAATGTGAGTGTACAATACACCTCTGCCTACCCCTTCAGGGAATACAAATAAATATGTGATGTTAGTGAAATTTTCATGATCACCTGAAACTAATTAGGAAAGCAGTAATTTTTAGATTTTGGCAGCAGAATGATATGCCTTTTTTCAAACTAGAGTACAAAAAAATTTTGGCTAGTATTTGCACATTGTCACAAACTGTATCACTTCAGAAGATTATTTTATGTGTCAGATAAAAATTTGATTTTGACTGCAGATTAAAATTTGCTATCATTATATAAAAAATTGCAGATTAATATTTTTTTTTAATAATTGATTGCAATTTTACCTTACACCTTACAGTAAGAAAATAAATATCATATAGGATTATAAATGTTACTGCTAGGATCAGAATGTTGCTTTTTATTAGAAGAATAATTACAAAAAATTTAATTTCTGCAATATTCAATGACAAAAAAGAAGTAAAATATATACATACAATCACAAGTGGTATTCCAATGTACACGGCAAGAATTATGTCTCCAATTAGTGAAATTATCCTGAATTCTGATACGATGATTTGAAAACCAAGGTACTTCCTTCTTTTTTAACATTTCCACGCAAAAATGATGCAGAACCAAGTGTGATCTAAGCACATATTTTTTTTTTTAAACAAGGCAGTACAGTTTGCCTTCGAATCCGAAATAAGAATGTGAAAAGATGCATAGACTAAACCAGTTTGGTAATATTATCCTTTGAAAGCTTGTTTGTAACTATATCCCTGGTTTTGTTTCGTGGGGTGAGCAGAGACAATAGGACAGATATGGTTGCAGAACACAAACAATGCTGGTTTAATGTAGGGTTGTTCTCTCTTAAAACAAATCTGGCAACCAGGACAAGTGGGAAAACCATAGATTTTGCAACTTGGAAAAGAATCAGCATTTGATCACCCAGTAGAAAGTTTGGAGGTAACAAACATAAATAAAAAAAACAATCGAATTGAGAACCAACTCACTTTATAAGTTTGTAACAATATATATTTCTTCACTAACATCCTTCATACACTCTTTAGTAGCAGGAAAACCAGACTATTACATTTCATACTATAAGGAAATAAAAACTATTGTCAGTTGAGAAAGACTAGTCTGTTGACATACTAGTTTAAACCACACTCAAACCCAGACTAAATTCCACACATTATTTCTACAATTATTGAAGATACCGAGTAACTTTTTACAAATAAATTCCACAGCTTGGCAACTCCCAGAGAAACCTGGACGGATGGCAACCCTAGTTTCGTGCTAAAGATTTAAATAGCTGCAGAATTATAACTTGGAATATAGTTGACACTGCAGTGTTTAAGTGCATGTAGGTAAACACATTTTTTTTTTTTTATACTTATTTAGCGCGTTAATTATTATTAGCTAAATGACTATTTAATATCCCATATGGGCACTGTTACCATTACATACAATTACTGAACAGTTTTTGATGAACTTCAGTAAGTACATTAATGTAGATCAGTTTTTTTTTGTTTAAATACCATGAGATCAAAGTCGAGAACTGAAGCTACTAACTACGTAAGAATGATATATTTGTAATGCTAAAACATGGATAAAGTCAACTAGAAAATGAATAATCTCTCTGATTATTTGATGATCAGATCTGCTGAAATGACCTTTGTCAATGCTAGTTAATTGCTCATTGATTGGGTTAATTGATCTGCAAGGATATTACAGGTCTTTCAAGTCAATTGTCCATAAATACAATGTATGTTTGGTATGTTCGCATGCCCTATCTATACAGATAAATAAAATTGAAATGTCTGTTTGTAATTCCAAAATTACAGCTTTTCACTAAATGCATATGAAAGTATACACGCTACTGACACTAAAAAACAAAGTTTTAAAAATTTTCTCTGTCTGTTTGTTCCCGGTAATCTCTGAAACGGCTGAACGTATTTTAACGGGACTTTCTCTGGCAGGTACCTGATGTTTCAAGGAGTAACTTTTATTTATTAAAAATATTAGAGTTCCGCAACAATAAGCATGAAACTAAATCTACGCGGGTGAAACCGCGGGGCGCAGCTAGTTGACAAATATAATGATGAAATGTTCACCATAAAATTATGTTTTTACCACATAATTCTTCTAATATATTGTTTGAATTACCTCTAGTATACAAATTAATGAATTATACCTTTAAAATCCAAATTAATATTAGAAAGAAGTAACAATTTTGTCCCGTCAGATGTATTCAGTGTATTTAAATGTGAAGTTATTACAGATTTAAAAAGGAAATGTAGTCAATGTAAAGTGTGGGTACTCAATTGTCAGTTTGTCTGTCTGTTCCTTTCAACAGCTGAACCAGTGAATCAATTTGTAATATCTTCAAACAATAGGAAAGATATAGTTCTTAATAAACTATTATGCAAAGTCGCAAATAAGACCTAGTTTAGTGGCATATGTAATGAGATGTACAAGACACATGTAGACAAATAAATAAGGTACAAATTATCTTGTATACATAGTACTAAATAGGTCACAAGGAAAAACTGCAATGTTTATATACAAATTTGGCAATGTACCAAGTTTAGCATGACACAAGGCAGTTTTGAAGAACAAACATAGGCTCACTATTACATAATGTATCTTATATATTGTATGACACAGGTATGGAATACACCTAATAAGGACAAAACTGTCTTTCTATAAATGATACTATTATCTCATATCTCATAGAAAGTAAAATGAACATGATTCATCTTTGGATCCCAGTATGGCTCTTATGAATTTTTGAAAGTTATATCTGGCAAAATATGTTAATTTTTATATCATACAAAAGGTTGTATGATATATTATATCCCACATGTATTTTCCTGCCGTACAATTATTTACTGACTGAGCTTAAACTACATTGTATCCTTAAAGAACAGGCTGTTTCAAAGCCAAAGATACGGACTGATGAAGTCTCATTAAAAATAGCTGAATCTTCATAAATACTGCAAAATTCATTTTATACATATATACAAATATAACTACTTAATGTTGGATAGGTATCATTGTCAATAATGACAAAATCAAACATTACTGGAAATTTTGACATATAGAGTTGACGAAATACACATACGGACTTTGCAAGCGCAACAACAATATACAAATATAACTAGTCCATAGTTACTTTGAGCAAATACTAACTTTAATCTGAGCTTGGTTTTAATGTAAAGGCATATTATAGTCTATAGCCTTCTTCTAAAAATGGGCTATTGAACACTGAAAGAAATTTTCAAATCCAAACAATACTTTCTGAGATTAGTGCATTCAAGCAAACAAACAAAGTTTTCAGTTTTATATATTAGTAATATAGATGAGGACCTAGAATCTAGATAACTTCCTCAGAATAGGCAAAATATAGACTAAACAATACTTAGCACCAAGCTGCCTGTCAGCCATGATTATAAAACAATGATCACCATTTGAAAGCACCAAATGACGTCCATGTAGATAGTATTCAATTGAAATGTTAATTTTGTAATTGAATCACATTTGTTCTCTTAATACTCAACTACATACATGGTTCTTTACATAATAGATAGAGAAAGGGAAGCAATATAACTCTTATTTCATTCCACTCTTTTCTCTCATATTTACAGGGACATCTTATTATAAAGGTCCCCGTCTGCTTGGTTTCCACCTTTGTAGCATTCACAAACAGAAAACATGTCTGCAACTAACCCAAGAACATAATTATGTTATTGTAATACTTTGAGGAGTACAGCCCTACCATCATCTGTTTAAGAAGACTATGTTAAGAGCTTCTGCACTTTAACATTTCATTTTAGCACCGTAAATTTAATAATTGAAGCTAAGAACTTCTTAATATGCGCTGCCTAAACAATAACAATAGGCCGCCAGGTCCCACCACAAGCTATGAGCACATACCTCTAATGCGCTGTGGTCATGAATCTGTCTATATGTATGTCACAAGGCGAATAGAAAGATACACAGTATCCACATTATCCTTTTGATGACACCTGTACATAGACTACTATTTCTTTAACTTTGACACAAACCTTGACTTCTTGCAAACCAAGCAGTTGCTCTTCCAATTGAACTTGTCTTGTACCTACTTCGTTCCCCTTATTAGCTTAATCTTGGTATAAATGTAGTTTCATCTCTTTGTGTGATATGGATTTCAAAAGGAATGGACAAGAATTTGTTTTGCATTAAACCATAATAGCTGTACCCCGTGGTTTCACCCGCATAGATTTAGTTTCATCCTTATTTTCGCGAACCCTAATATTTTTAATAAATAAAAGTAGCCTAAGTTACTCCTTGATACATCAGCTACCTGCCAGTGAAATTCCGTGCCGTTAAAATCAGTTGTTTCAGAGATTACCCGGAACAAACAGAAATACAGACAGAGAAAAAAATTTAAACTTGGTTTTTTAGTGTCTGTAGCGTGTACTTTCATATGCTTTTAGTGAAAAGCTGTTATTTTGGAATTACAAACAGACACTTCAATTTTATTTACCTGTATAGATATATTTTGTAGTGATTCTTCAATATTGTTTTATTTGGCATTGATAAAGTGACTAACAGTAGTCTGATACCCTATAAATTTCAATTAATTAGTAACACTGCAACTAACAGGTTTACAAGGTAATTTTAATGTTTACGAATGATGTCATTGTTATCAATTAATCAAGTTGTCATACAAAGAATTCTGAATGTTTTTCTTGTAGCATTTACTAGAACGAAACTATTGTGATACTATGAAAGTAGTACATAGTTATAGTATTTACAAGGAGTTATAGAAAGTGGAATAGAAAAGTGCAATATATTTGTTGTATAACCTAAGATACCTACTAAACTTAGCAAATTGTTGATGTAATGTTTTGCATTGTATCCTTATGTATTTGAACGCTAATAATCATCAATTCATCATGTGTACTGGATAACGTCCGCGAATACCTGTCGCAATGCGAGACCGCTTGAAAAACCAAAGGTAGGTAGTAAAAACGGTCTTGGCTACTTTAAAACTAATTTAAATAACGTTTTTTCCGGACAAACACTTAATTAAACCCTTAATTCGGTGTCGAACGACGTGTTTTGGTCGCATTAGTGAAATTATTCGACAAGCATCGTTCGAAAGACAGCCGCTTAGCGAATCTTGCGATTACAGAATCATCTGTTTGTTTCACGCAAACACAAGTTACCTACATACACCCGCATTATTGGGTATTATAGCGTAAACACCACGTAACACCAAGCAAAGACCGTTGCGAGAACATCCCCTCAACTACATTCAGCGCATCATTAATATCTAGAGAGCAAAAGGTTAAAACTATCGGCGCAAGTAATAATAACCAAACATCATCAACCATCAAGCTATCGCCGTATTATGTAAACACTAATCACTAAAAACCAAACTAATGACAATAACATTGCATTTACCGTCGGAGTTCGAACGATAAAACATCTTCAACTTATTGCGATTCCCAAATCCGATTTCGCCCTTGACTATCGGGCGCAAAAAGTCACCACTTACCGGCCATGACAAAGCCCAGCACAAAAACTTTAAGAAGTTCGATAGTTTTAGTACACAATCACTTTATTGTTTTGCTAAAACATCACACAGATATGCCGATGAAAACGGATTAAAATCATTTCAACATTACATCGGTAAAAAGCAATGGCGCTCAGAAATACATACAAATAATTACTGCAGAGTTTAATGTTGCCTGACTGTAGTAAAAAAAGCTACCATCTATTTCTACCAATGCGAAAATGTTATTAACAAAATACAATTTGGACTATACAAATAGAAATAAAAGAGACATTATATTTTATGAGTACTGGTTAGTCTTCGGGGTTTTTAACGAAAAACCTAGTTACACCATCATTTAAATCTACAATAAGTATGTATACAAGGAACAGTACTTAAAACTAATTAAAGGTAGAAAACTTGTCCCAAGTCGGTAAGTATGTTATAATAATTTTATCGTATATTATAGTTTTTTTATATTTATTTAAAGATTAAAAGTATACACCTATTGACCTATCTTACTTAACACTAGAATTAAAATATATTTTATTTTACCACTATGCAGGAAAGGTAAGAATTTAACAAGGATTTGTATAGTAATACCTAATCTAAAGAAAGAAAAATATTCTGAACGAAAACCGGAATTAAAATTTATAAAAAAACACGTGAAGGTTAAATATGGCTTGTCATCTGTATATATTTTGTAATTAAAGTTTAATTAAATTTACTAATTGTTTAAAAACTTTTAAACACGATTATTTTACCAGTGTGGAAGAAAACATTTGTAATCTGGCAACACCCGCTCATAAATGTCTGATTTGACAACTTGTTTGACATGTTGACAGCTGACAGAGTCGCACAAAAGCGCGCATTTCTGCTTTACTTGTATGAATTGAAACGCCATCTTGTATCAATGTTCTAAAATTATGACTCTGTTTTATCGACAATGACAAAAATGGGATAACATTTTTGAATTTAATTATTTATTATGAAATCATTTTAATGTATTTACTAATGTATGAATGTAATTAAATAGCTGTATATTATTTATACAAATAACATATCGGAAAACGCTAGGTTGAAATTATTAGCCAGTGAAATGACTACCGGAAGTTCCAATTGATTTGGTTGATATTTTTACCGCAAGGACCACTGACGGATGAGAGAAAGCTGACGTTTTTTTTGAATTGAAAAGCATTGGTTTTTGTTATACAAAAGTAAAGTTTGGAATTGCAATAAATATGGACGAGGATACGTTTGATCATGTAAGCATGGAAATTTAATCTATAAAACTATGGCATTTAGTATTTACCGTTTTTATGTCCGTGATCAAATATGATGCTGAGTTTCTGAAGACTGTTCTGTCGAGCTTCGGCGAATAGTCTCCTCTTATTTTTTGGTGAAGGCTGCGAGGCGAGCGGAGAAACTACCATAGTGGTGGTAGCCATCATTTCATACGTTTACCATGACCTGCTGGAGGCTGCACGTAACCTGCAGAAAAATCACACATTTTAAAATCACTCACTAAACTCCTGTCAAAGTCTTTTGGACTAAGTCTTCAGAGAGCTTTGGGGCTTTTGGGGCGTCTGCCTACCTACCTATGTTTTTCCATTTTGCGTTGTATATTTACCCACTTCTCTAGTTAACCTAAGTATAACGAGAATGCCCTCTGCCTAGCCAGTACCAAATGAGTGGAACAGGCAGTACCCACTCTGTAAGGGACTGTTGATGATGTGTTACGTAGGTCCTCTAATATAGGTACTTAAGTACTTATAGGTGCTGTCCGTCACGAGTAACGAGCGCTCAGCGAAAATAGTGGGGATAACTGCACATATATTTTATTCGTGTCCCGCCATACAGACAGACACATAAAATGACAATTTACTGTAGTTACTGCGCATTCATGGTCAGCGCTCATAACTCGTGACCTGTGTATTATTTCGCGACGCAAAAGACGTATAACCTTCATTTCCTGCCTGCTGCAAAATGCACCTGGCCTATACAAGGTGAAACGTAACAAAGAATAATTAGACAGGCATTCCTATTATGGGAGCCAAGGGTTTCAGCTTCGAGTGTGCGGTCATTCATGGACTCTATCATTGTACTAGTAGAGCTTAAAATTGCTTGTATGACACAAACGTATATTTTTTTTAAGTCAACATTGCAGCAAAATTGCTAGTTATCTATTTACCATTTTATCGTCCCAAAGTTCTAGGAGACGAGACGTACCGTACCTACCTACTGGTGCCGTAAGAAGTCAAATTTATTATTTTAAGCGCTCAGCGAAAATAGTGGGGATAACTGGGACCCAAATAATGAAAATTGCGCATTAAAGGCCAGCGCTCAAAAGTCCTGACGGCATATATCTACACCATCTTTCCAAGGGCCAAGTTTTCTCTCCGTTAGTCTCCTTGTTGGTTAATTAGCTTCTCTAGATAGACCAAATATATACGAGGAACAGTACTTAAAGCTAATTATGTACAAATAGAAAACTTGGCCCAAATCGGTGTCTCTCGGGATCATGCCAAGAAGGCTGGCATTGGCACGTTGAATAGCAATGCTTATTCTGTGAGCCAGAAAAGTCCCAGCCCGCTTGTCACGAGAGGCTTCTAGCAGACGACGTGTAACCTCTTTGAAAAGTTGATGAGCATCCAGCCAAGAGTTTCAACCGCAACTCCTCAAGATGGAACGGAGTCAACGCACCTAATTGTTTTAAAAACACATAACACCGAATAACACGTCATCCATGGCGTCACCAAATGACTTATCAATTAATTTCCATCGGTATTTCCTCGTAGCCCTGCTATTATTGTAAGAATCATTGAACCGCGTTGAGCCGGTATAAACTGCAATGTGATGTGGCAAACATAAAAAAAAAACAATGAAGATTTAGAAAAACTGTATTGTTGTATGTGACCACAGTATGTGGATTTACCAGGTAAATATTTCTTTTCCATTTATCAACTTAGTAGCAATGTCAATAAACAATCGTGGCGTGCTTGTTTGCCGTAATTCAATTTGATATAAGTTAATGTGTTGTTTAAACTCATAGGATATCATGGATACAGTGCCCCAAGTAGAGATGTATGCGTTTTAGCGTGGCTCAAAATGTGTTGATACTTTTTTGGAGGCTGTTGGATGCCAAAGATGGCGGATCAACACATCTTGGGCGACGCTAAAACGCGAGGTCAAGCGACGATATTTGAACTTTTTTACAAACGTAAACTTGCGTGCGGTACTGAATAAACCGAATAAGATCTGTTACTCCGTATGAGAGAGATTGCTTTCTCTGTATCCCATGGGAGTAGGCAGAGACAACTGTTCGCCACGTTCGTTCGTTGTAGGTAGTGTAGATACCTACTTCTTTCGCTTCGTCTAAATTCATCTTCAGATTACTTTCTCTCTTTTTGGAAAAAACTTCCATGACCTGATTAATAATCTATTCCGAATATTTAAGATTCAAAATTCCTGATTCAATGAGGTGTATGAAGGGATATAAAAAAGTATTTAAGGGACATCTAATGTTCATTTGAAACGTCGAGCTCTTCACTATCTACCATCATCGATTTCTTCAAAGTTTTAAGCTATGTCTAGGAATGACTAATTCGCAAAATAATTACAGAGTCTATAATTGACCAATTCTTGGAATAATATTATCTTCGTATAATAATATGCTCACTTCTGACTTCGAGTACTTTACACTTTTTATGTTTGCCTTGAAAATATTCCATGATGAGGACAGCCATTTAATTTAGTTACAACTTCTGCGAACGAGATTTAAATATGATGATAAGATGTCATGCTTTCCAATCCCATGATGCCGAATAAAGAAAGACTGATATTGCTTATGACGATGCGGAAAGTAAAAAACTTATTACCAACTAGCTGTGTCCTGCGGTTTCACCCGCGTAGATTTAGTTTCATGCTCCATGTCGCGGAACCCTAATATTTTTAATAAATAAAAGTAGCCTAAGATACTCCTTGAAACATCAGCTACCTACCAGTGCAAGTCCCGTTAAAATCCGTCCAGCCGTTTCAGAGACTACCCGGAACAAACAGACAGACAGACAGACAGACAGACGGACAGACACAGACAGAGAAAATTTTTACAACTTGGTTTTTTTAGTTTCAATAGCGTGTATACTTTCATATGCATTTAGTGAAAAGCTGTTATTTTGGAATTACAAACAGACACTTCAATTTTATTTATCTGTATAGATGTATAGATTTAAAAATAGCCTGGTATGCTCACGCCATCCCAGAAGGGTCCCCGAAAGTCCCCACATTTCACCGAATATGATTAAGTGCCACATTGACAGAGGGTGAGTCCATCAAAAAACCTGGTAATTTCTGAGAGGCAAATTATTTGGAACGAAGATTACGCAAGTGGAATATTCTGTAAAATTCCATTTATATTTTTGTACCAACAGGGTCGGTAAAAAATACAATTAATTACACACAGATTATATCTATTGCCGGTAATATGTTTACCTACGTTAGTTTTAGACCAGCCTACGTCTTATTTACGTCATTATGCCTTTTGACCTTTGCTCACTCACAAGTTAAATAACATACAACGACCGTCCGTATCCAAAGTATCTAACGACCTTTAAGGAGGTGACTGTTTTGACAAAGTGACATTATTTTAATCAGTGCCAGTAGTTCAGTGTACAGACCCCAAATGTCCCCGAACTGTGACGTTACAAGGTTGTCACATGTCCGAGCGTATATATCGCGTGGCTGAAATCGTTCGTGCGCGAATTTAACTAGTGTGTTTATGTAGTTAGCTGTCTATTTCTGCTTTTGTCACGTGTTTTTCATCTATCTATACATATAAAATTAAAGTGTCTGTATGTAACTCCAAATTAACAACTTATCAATTAATGCATATGAAAGTATATACTTACGATTACTCAAATAACAATAAAAAATATCTGCCTTGTCTGTTTGTCTGCATGTGCAGGTAATGTTTAGAATATTATACTAAACATTACGGGAATTTCAGTAGCAGTAGCGAATGCTGAAAGGAGTAACATAGGCTACTTTTAAATTAGCGTTCCGCGGGCCACCAATGGAATTAAGTATTACGCGGATGAAGCTGCGGGCGACAGCTGGCAATAGCATAGCAAAATTTTACACAACTTTGTACACTAGGTTAGTCACATCACAAACTTGTTATTGTCCTCGGGATGGTCAATGTGATAATTGTGAGCCATAGTTCACCGTCATGGTCTTAATAGAGAACAATCGAACTGACTCTCGTATTTATATGTCTAAATACGCAAGCGACGCAAGTTTTAATTCCAGCGGGGCCGGTACGTTGAGAGGTTTAAGCGGGAAAGCGTAACAGACAGACAGAGTTACTTTCGCATTTATACTATTAGTAGGGATTAGTAGGGATACTTCGGGTAGTTATGATTTTTTTTGGTTTGTTAGGCGCCCATTACTTTTCCTGAGCGCTCAAAGCTCGAGACGGTATCTGTACTTACATCATTAAAGTGAAGAGAAAACAAAATGCGTAAAAAACCAAGCTGGACTATATTGGCCGTAATCAAATAGATGACATAATGGCCGAAGCCTTTCAAATCGATTGAACCTCGTCAATTTAAAATTAGCCTATTCTCGTTTTAGACGTTCGCTTGTGTGGTCTCAATAATCGATAGAAAGACGTATTCGCAATGTATGTAAGTACACATGTTTTAAAGGCAATCAAATCGACCTAATTTTTCAATTCTTCGGTAATGTACCATTCAAAAAATGCATGCCCAAATTTTTGCGAGTCCCTAAACAAATCAGGTTGAGTTAGAACATTGTCCACATATAAGTCCCGTCACGAGTTATGAGTGCTTGAATGCGCAGTAGTAATTTTATGAGTCTATCTCTGTTTATACTTAATATAATACATGCGTAGTATCCTTACCTTGACCTTAGAGTTACTCTATAACCAGGTTAGAATAATTTGGCTACCTACCATAATGCAAGCCCAAACGGGTAGTAACACCATGTAGCTCCGGCTAGTAAGAACATAGCTAGGGTTTGGGTTCCAGAGACGGCCCAATTCAGGCAGTTTCTTAAAGACACCTGGGGCCCTACCATAACCTCTTATTGCCATGATAACTCTTATTATGAGACAGATGAATATGACGTGCATAAGTCTGTCACTGTCACACAGTGGACCTATGATCGCAATGAGAGATCTCTCTAAGAGTGGTTGACCACCAGAGAGTTTTAGCGAGTGTAAGTCTCACACAATCCGGCTGTTCCGCTACGATGGTCAGATGCCAAATATAGATTTTCTCCTCAATACAGTAGGTCTAAAAAGGCCACTTCCCGAGAATCATAATGTGATCCGAATATGATTCATCATCAAAATGTCAAAATGGTCACTTAGGTGCAATTCATATTTATGATTCACGAATGATTACAATAATTGTAGATGTTAGTCCCTAAGTAACTTTTTATGGTTCTGCTATTTGTCACAAAAGCAATTAAAATTTGGTGGACCATTTTATGAATCTTCATAGAAAAGTGTCATACAGGTGAATTGCGAAATATGAATCATCCCTGAATCATATTCGGATCACATTATGATTCTCTCAAAGTGGCCGTTTTAGACCTCCAGGACTTTATCCAAGTAATCTATTATGTCGCGGTTGCACATTCAAGGTACACTAAGTAACATGGCTTTCATCGATCCAAATGTATGTAGCAAAGCTAATTTTACATTGACCTAATTAATAAGTATTAGAAGTGAATTATCAATGGATGATGGATATATTCGACCGTGTTCGTATTCTATCGTCAGTTGTCGAGAGGTTCTATCTATCGTCAGTGACTCTTTAATGAGTCATGACCCCATGACACAAGTCCAGGGGCGGATTAAGCAACTGCCTAGGGGCCCAGCATCGAGTAGGCACCCGAATATTTAGTAAATAATGCCATTGGTACTGTACTTTTGCCACAATTAATTAATCTTAATTTCAGCTTTGCTTTGACAGGCTGGAATTTGCCATTATATTATTTTTGACAATTGAGCATTGGAGTGTTCGTGGGCTTATTCGATTTTTGAGATTATTGTAATCATTACAAATTGTAAAATATTTTTGAATAGAAAGTTCTTCTCTGCAAAAATAACCTTCCAAACCCGGTAGTAACATTTATAATCCTATATAATTAAATTTCTGACGATTTGAAAGTACTTTGTAAGAAGTCTAAACAAATTCTGAATTTTGAATTTTGAATAAAGGGGGAAAAATATAAAATAAAAAGTAAGACAATGGTAACGGAAAAGGGCCGCGAGAATTGCATAGCCTAGGGCCCCCAATATAGTTAATACGGCCCTGCACATGCTCATTACAAATATGGAAGAGATAGGTCATTGCCTTCATTGGTAGTTTTTATCTCAGATCTATATGTAGACGGTCATTAGTAGCATATAAATAAAACGGCACGAGCCTTTATCTCGTCTTACGTACAATGTAATAAAATAAAGTAGCTGTGACTCGCGGTTTTATCCACGGTTACAATAAAAACTATGTTACTTAGAGTACCTATATTTTTCCGTTTTGTAACATTTCCCACAGTCACAAGAGTCGTGGTGGCCTCGGAGTTAGAGTTTCGAACTTGCGTCGCTTGCGTAGCAGGCGACGTTCGAGTCCCAGCGGGGCCTGTACCTATGAGTTTTTCTAAAAACTTATGTACCGTGATTTCACACCACGTGCTTTACCTCGAATGAAAACATCGTGAGGAAACCTGCATACGTCTGAGAATGATTCAAAGACGTATGTATAGTGCCTGAGACGGCGATGGACTTACCCTCTGTCACGTTGGCACTTAATCATATTCGGTGAAATGTGGGTGTTGAAACATTATTACAACACCTTTGCCTACCCCTTCGGGGAATACAGGTGTCAGCATATATTTACGTATGTATGTATGTATCTGTTCCCACAGTCACTTCGCTCCTATTGGTCGCAGCGTGATAAACCTTCCTTGATGAATAAACTATATGAAAATATATAATATTTTTCAAGTCAAACCAGTAGCTCCTGAGATTAGGGCGTATATATATATATGTATAATCACTGTATAATTGTATGTTTTCGCTTTGAAATGTCCCAAGCGAGAAAGGCCTCAGGATCCTAACGTGACTGACTAATAATTAATCATGTATGTTCGCTTTGCGATAGGAATTTTACCAAGTCATGGGTCAATTTACTTTGGGCTAACAGTCAGACATTGAACCCAAGACCTAAGAGTGAATTAGGTTATTCCACTGCGAAATTACAATACGTTATTCTTGGCTAATTCCATAACAGAGGAATATCTCGAAGGACAAATGAGAATTTGAGATATGCGGTCGCTTAAGTATCGAAGATTTGGCTTTAATTTTATTAACCCCCCCCTCTTTGTCGGCTATTCGCGCTCTTTACCCTTTTTATCTCAATGCCTGGGATCAAAAATCTTGATCGGAGCCTGTCTTTATCTGCTTCATCACCCCTATAACTGAATTTTCGAAATTGTCTAGTCAGCACGGGAAAAGAACACTTGAAAAATATTATGGAAAATCTTAGCTTAGAAACTACCTGAAAGATATAATAGTAGCCACTACAAAATTTAAGAAAAGATTTTGATTCGTTTAAGAATACTCTTTTAGCCTGGAAAGCCTTTTAGCACACACAAATACATAATATCAATAATGTATACGGAGAACAATTGAACGGGCGTTGTCTGTTATTAGTCACAACTCAGATCACAACTGATTCGAACCAATTCAGTGTGATCCAGTGCGGATAAAAAATCGGTAATGACTTATTATTTTTGTTCAATTGCAGGAATCTCCGGACCAGCTGACCATGGAGCGTGGGAGATGTATGCGAAGTTAGTTTCAATTATATCTACATCATCATTGGTAATAATAGCTGCAAAACTCTCAGCGTTGAACTCGAGCGATTTCAATCATAAGATATTAACTAGCCTGCGGTTTCACCCGCGTAGATTTAGTTTCATCCTTATTCTAAGTTACCCCTTGAAACATCAGCTACCTGCCGAAGTCCCGTTAAAATCGGTCCAGCCGTTTCAGAGATTACCCGGAACAAACAGACAGACAGAAAAAAAAAACTTGGTTTTTTAGTGCCAGTAACGTGTAAACTTTCATATTAATTGCATTTAGTGAAAATCTGTTATTTTGGAATTACAAACAGACACTTCAATTTTATTTATCTGTATAGATTATAATGTATCGTCTTAACGTAGACGAAACAGTTCATATCTTTGATACTGAAGCTCGACGTCAGTTTCAACATCGAGTGCGACGCTGAAAAACCTTACAGAGAATAACGCGACTGACTTTTGTAATAACTAGTCTACATTAATATTATTATAAAGAGGAAAGATTTGATTATATTTTTGTCCGTTTGTTTGCTTTGCAAAGGCTCCGAAACTAATTGACTGACCTTGAAAATTCTTCAGCAATAGATAGCTACGTCATCAGCGAGTAACATAGGCTATATTTTATCCCCGTACTCCCAAGGGAACGGGAACTACGCGGGTGAAACCGCGTGATTCCACACAAATTGAAGCCTGAATTGGTTAGCCTTTTCAGCATCAGTAGGACAGAGTTTTGGACCACTTTAGGTACATCTTACCAAACTATTACTCCTAATCCTTTTCAGATAATTGTGGTGTGAGAAAATACTTCCTAGAGCTAAAGAAATGCAATCAGCGTGTGAATGAGAAACCATATACAGCTGAGACTTGCCACCAGGAGACGGTGGACCTTATACAAGCTTTAGACCATTGTGTTGCTGATAAGGCATTTGTCAAGTTCCAATGAAGCAAATGGCTATTTTTGTCCAAATTTTCTTGCATTTAGTGGCTTAATTACAGCTTTACTAATTTAATAATAGCTTACACGAGTGCCCTAAGTACCTATAGGTTTTGAATTGTATCAACTTAATCAACATTCGATTGCGTTTTTGGTGTGGATTGGAATGTGTTGATCCACCATCTTGCCACACCAATACGCAAGCGATATGGTATTAAAACCTGTACTTGGAGTACAGTCACAAGAATTGTCCTCGCATTAACCAAAATTAACCCTTATTGAAGCATTATTTAAGTACCTAGTGTAATCGCCCGATTCACGTAACGACTTACTCGTTGACAATGTTTTCTTATACATTACTAGCTGTGCCCCGCGGTTTCACCCGCGTAGATTTTATTTCATGCTGTTTTTTTAAATAAAATTAGCCTAAAACACTCCTTGAAACATCAGCTATCTGCCAGTGAAAGTCCCGTTAAAATCCATCCAGGGGTTTACGTGTGAAGCCGTGACCAAGGGAAATAGGAATAGCTCAGGCGTCGTCGCGGAAACATTCTATTGAGTTGAAATCCTATCGTACTACGATTTCGGATCCCTTTACTCTACATTGGTAGAGGATTTCGATCGAATGACTTTAATCGTTCAACGATAATCGACGATAACGATCAAGTTGATGCTTAATTTTGCTGTTTTTATTCTTTGAAGTTAGTAAATACATTGTTAACAATAACTATGTTTTTAGTATTTAGCGTGAGGTCGTTGGACAAGTAGGTAGATAATGTCTTATGAACTGACGTAAAATTGCCTCCGCTGTAAGTAAACACGTCACTTAATCCCTTATTGTTATCATTCGCTGAATATGAAAGGTTATTTGTAATAGCCTAAGATGCTTTAGTCTTTGCCTTGGTCATGATAATTGTTATAAATAAACTTACTATGTGCTGAGAAAGTTAATTTAAGACTGTGGCGCAGAATTAGGTACTTACAACAAATAAATATTATGAAATTTAAAAACACATAAAGCTAAGATCACTAAGCGTTTTGATTTTTTAAGCAAAATTAAAAAAGAACAAAAGCGAAATCGGTTTTTTCGTTCGCGAATTACGGTGCCACAAAACACACACAAAGACGGATACGTCAAACTTACGTCACCCTGTCGTTTTTGCGTCGGGTGTTAAAAATACTAGTACATATTGAAGCAATTTTCTAGCTTCGATCATCGGAAAATACTATAATACACTAAAGAACCATTTAATTAAAACATTAACATATTTATCGATGAATCTCGCCTGTGTTACTATTCGCTGGAAAGGCAAATGCTTTTAATCCATCTCTGACCTATAAAAAAAGCTAATTAACAATTGACTACCCCGGAGTGATAAAACAGCAGTTATCAGCGATACGCCTATCATGTATGTCAGGTAGACAGACACGTATCCTTGACGCACGTTACTAAATAAAAAGGTCAAAGAAAGTAAGCCAGGGGCGGATCTTGAATTTGTGGGGCTAATACTGCTTTGGGGACCTAATTACTCAACTAATTGCCATTTTGATAAGAAACTGTTTTCTGTAGTGATTTCGGTTGGGGGCCTTCTTTATTCGGGGGGCCCTGGGCTGCAGCAGCCCAAAAAGCCTTTAAGTAGATCCGCCCCTGAAGCAAGCTTTTAAATATTCGTTTTTGGTGCACGCATGGTATATTTACGGTCATCTCGCTACGTTTATTCCAACCCTTTAATAGTGTGATAAAATATTTTGGGAACGTGAATTTTGTTCCATTGTTTGGAGACATTTTAAAGACACTAATTATTAGACTCTTTCTCTCTATGTTTGTATGACGCGACGAGAATAAAATACATGCGTAGTTAGTCGCACTATTTTTATTGAGCGCTCATAATCTGTGATATATAGAAAACAAACGTGCCATCTCAATGTGGACTAGGTTTCGTCCTACGTTCATACAAATAAGTAGAAACAGTTTTTCCTACTGACAACCTCTGAAGCTACCCTTCTGTTACCATTATATTTTGTGATGTGGTAAGCCCGACCTACTTCCCGAAGGATTTTAGTCACGTACTCGTGCACAGGCGAAATGAAATCGCACGCCCCATACGAACGTAGAAATGAGATTATTTGTAAGTCTCTGGAGTGAAGATTTTTTTGGGGAACGAGTTTTTTATGTTACTTTTAGATCAGTCTAAACTTGAAATCACATATATTTGTACTATATTTTTAGTTTTTATTTTTGACAATTGAGCATTGGAACTGTGTCCATGGGCTTATAGTTGCTTGAACGATTTATTTTGTATTTTTAAAACTGTATAATATTCTTTAAAAGAGTAATTACTGAGTTTCTTGCCAGGTTCTTCTCAGTAAAAGCAACCTTCCGAACCTGGCGGTAGCATGTATAATCCTGTAAATTGTGTCATTCTGACGATTTGAAAGTATAAAGTCTTATCGAATAAAGATATATTTGAGTTTGAGTTTCAGTTGAGTTTGAAAATGCGTAAATTCAGTATGCAAACCTTCTTATAATATTTATAAATTGTAAAACCCCATTGAACCCTTTCTTCCTTCTACTATTATTATTATTATTATGAGCCTGTAGTGTCCCACTGCTGGGCAAAGGCCTCCCTTCCACTTTTCCAACTTTCTCTGTCCTCAGCAATCCTCTCCCAATCGCTCCTGAAAGCATTAATGGGACTTAATGCATAGGTAGCTGATGTTTCAAGGAGTAACTTAGGCTACTTTTATTTATTAAAAATATAAGAGTTCCGCGAAAATAAGGATGAAACTACGCGGGTGAAACCGCGGGGCAGTGAAAGTCCCGTTAAAATCCGTCCAGCCGTTTCAGAGATTACCCGGAACAAACAGACAGACAGACAGACAGAGAAAAATTTACTTAAAAAAACTTGGTTTTTTAGTGTCAGTAGCGTGTATACTTTCATATGCATTTAGTGAAAAGCTGTTATTTTGGAACTACAAACAGATACTTCAATTTTATTTATCTGTATGTATAGATAATAACTTTAGCCTTATTTTAGTCCTTGGTTAATGCTATTTATGCATAATACATAATCCAAGATCCTGTCTTACTGCCCTTATTATTTATTTTTGTAGAAAAGTGTAGTTATTTCGGCTTAATAAAGGTTCGATATTTATTGGATGATATGTGGAACATAACACAGTTATTGTTTTAATTATATTTTTTGAATTATCCTTTGTAAGAGTATCACCACTTGGATTAAAGAGGGCTTGAAAGTTGTATGCGAAATGTTACTGCCACACAGGCGGGCGTAGGGGACAAAGATACGCGTCGATAATATCGCACATTGAATACGTATTCTTATAATTGAAAGTACTTCCCTTATATGTTAATATTATTATGGATGGATGTGGTAGGCCTAAAGAATTTATGAATTGTGTGAATGTAGTATTTACGCGAAAGTAGTATGTAAAGATCGTAGTTTGTGGCGAACGGTGGTCTCTGCATACCCCCATGGGACACAGGCGTGAGCATAATGTATGTATGAATTATGTCTCTTTCTGAAATAAAGAATGCTTCATCCATTACCGGTTAATGTAAATTTTACCCACATTGAAAACAATATATCATGATGGACATGGCACAAGGTCGACGACCTTGCAGCAACCTTGCCATACGCGAGCTATGAGTGGAATATACAAACATTTTATTGCGCGATACACTAGTTCCGGATTCTATCTATTGATCTTATGTCTACAGATGCTTATGGCATAGGAAATACCAACAATCTCAGATGCTGTTTCGGTAAACGGTAACCCTTAACCAAACACACATGAAATCAAGGTTACTGAACTCAAAGATATGTATCGTACGGGATCAGTGACCTTATAAGCACGCTGACAAACTATCTTTCCGTCAGTCTTCATCTCTGCCGCGTTATTCTCTAAGGTTTCTCAGCGTCGAACTCGACGACGAACGTTGGTTTCAATCATAGGAAATTGATACATAATGCATAAGGTTAAATTTCGTTTCTTTAAAACCGACGACTCTCGACGACGATTGCGACGCTGAGAAACCTTAGTGAATAACGCGGCAGGACGATGATAATTTGAAGGGTAGGTAAGCAGTAGTTAGTCTGCAAGCCGTCTACCCTCACGAGAACCGTCGCGTGCGGCGACAAGTAATGGGCAAGTATTTACTACGCTTCTGGAGCCCAACCACGAGCTCTTATTGCAATGATAATTCAGTAGTGTGACAGTGACAGATGTATACACGTCTCATACATCTATCTCATAAATGAGTGAAACTATCATGGCAATAAGAGCTCATGGTAAGGCCCCAGGGAATTACTTACTGTGTATTGTATTATTATTATGACTTGAGTTCAATAAAAACGAGGATGTTATTTATAACAATGGCATCTAAGTACCTATTATTAAATAAATACGCTTCATACCTATTTTGTTAACTTCACGAAGTTACAAAATCTAGAGTAAGTAACTCTTTAAGAGAACAATGACTAGAAATTCCCTTCATAATTATGTGGCTTCTACTTGTCTGGTTAACAAAGTTAAGCTTAGAAGCGAAGCCACACAAACTTTAGAACTTTAGAAAGCCATGACCGCCGCCGATTGTATTAACCGGCGTTTTGAAGTCTTGGGAAAAGGTAAGTATTTAGTATCCGTCAAGCTAGCGTACACATGGTGGAATTCAGGGTCGGGAGTAACATCAAAAAATAGTGCCATATTGAAAAAAAAATTCTTACTATATTAACAAAAATATAAGCAGGACGTCAAGCTAGCGTACACATCCTAGATCTCGATAACGACTTGCACTAGGATGATACTTTTACTAACAAAAAATAGTGCCCTGTTATTATATATTACTGCTTCTATTTTTAATCAAAAACTCAAGGCGTATTTATTTTATTTATCGTACTACAAAGTTCTCTTCAATCGTTAGTTCACCTGCAATGTTTTTTTTTTGAATGTAAGTAAATATTATCTCGTGTCATGAATACTAAGGGTATTCTGTGTAACTGGATGGAATGAGGATAGATAATATCTAATTAAAATACAATTCTATTAAGTTTCAGGTCAACTTATAATCACATTTAATTCAATAAAGCCTAATTGTTATTTTATTGCTTCCAAATTCCAATTATCGTGTGCCTACGTGACCATACATTTATAAGTTATCACTAATCAAACATTAAATACAGATTAATTTGGTAGGCAAAGTTTTGACACTTACATCAGAGGGTCTAGTGCCAGTTTTTGACCAAACCTATATACTTGCCGTCAGGCTATGAGTGCTGGCCTTGAAAACGCAGTAGTCCTTTTTGGGTCTTATATGACGTGAGTCTGACCTTTCTTCAGTCAGCGAAATATTTTTACTGAGCTCTCATAACTCATGACAGCACCTTCACCTCACTAGATGCGTTAAACATAATTAAAGAGTTATTAGATTAAAAGGTAATTTCGTTCCCGATGTTTCGTTTTTTTTTCTTTTAAGGCTTTTGGTGTCGACAGTTTTTAAATCCTGATTATAAATTTCATTTAATTTATAAAAAAAACATACATAAATGCATAATGCTCACGCCTGTATTTCCCGAATGTAGGCAGAGATGTTGTAATAACAATGTGACAGATGGTGAGCCTATCGCCATATTTTTTTTCTTTTTTAGTCAATTCATTCAATTTCAATTTATGTATCTATACTAATACTAATATTATAAAGAGGAAATATTTGTTTGTTTTTTTGTTTGTTGTTTGCATTGAATAGGCTCCGAAACTACTGAACCGCTCTTGAAAATTCTTTCAGCAATGGATAGCTAGATCATCAGCGAGTAACATAGGTTATATTTTATCCCTGTACTCTCACGGGAACGGGAACTGCGCGGGTGAAACCGCGTGACGTCCGCTAGTTTCTTTATATTTTGTGAGCTGAAGGGACGTGGGCTAACACTTTACTTAACAACCTTCGGTAACACTTTAGCAATAAGTCACGTGGCTGGTCACGTTTGTGTCGTCAAGTCAAGTCGAACTATATGTAGGTACATCATAGCAATTATTACGGAAGAAACTCCCAAGGTGAGTCCGAGAAGGTATAGGTAGGTAATTGCATTTACTTCATGAAGTCATTGCGTGCACTTGACCGCATATAGATAGAACTAGCAGTGCCCGCGGACTCCGTTCCGCGTTATAAATATTTTGGTCCCGGCCCGTTTGTTTTGCGTAATATTTGGAAATTATTATATCCTATGACACTCTACACTAACGTAGCTTTCTATTGGTGAAATAATTTTGAAAATCGGTTCAGTAGATCCAGAGATTACGCCTTACAACGTCACAAGCTCACAAACGTTACCTCTTTATCTATACATGTATACATACAGATAAATAAAATTAAAGAGTCTGTTTATAATTCCAAAATAACAGCTTTTCACTAAATGCATATGAAAGTATACACGCTACTGACACTAAAAAACCAAGTTATAAAATTTTTCTCTGTCTGTCTGTTTGCTTCGGGTAATCTCTGAAACGGCTGGACCGATTTAAACGAGACTTTCATTGGTAGGTAGCAGATGTTTCAAGGAGTAACTTAGGCTACTTTTATTTATTAAACATATTAGGGTTCCGTGACAATAGGGATGAAACTACATCCACGCGAGTGAAACCGCGGGGCACAGCTAGTATTAGTATAAATTACAGTGAAGCCGTGATGGCAATAGGGTTTAAGCAGTCGCCTGCTACGCAAGCGACGCCAGTTCGAATTCCAGCGGTATTACTTAGTTTTTCTAATAACTTAATCAGTAATTTCACACCATATGCTTTAAGGTGAAGGAAAACATCTTGAAGAAACCTGCATATGTCTGAGAAGTAATTAAAAAAGACGTATGTAGGTATAGTGTGTACTCCAACTGATCTTAGTTGGTTTACAGTTTAGCCAAAACCAGCTTAAACCGGTATTTAAACGTTAATTGCTTATAATTTGCAGTGTTCCTAGTTTTTACAGTTCATCAAGAGAACTATTTTGTACAAAAAATACTGACGTAATAAGATCGCAGAATGAAAAAGGGAGCCAATTTAATTTAACTGTGTGTCTGCTCGACAACATACGACCTTTATGAAGGCAATCCTCTGTACAAAGGTTAAGGTAGATCAATTATTGTATTTAACGTAAAATCCCAACTAAACGGAACATTAATCTAATTGTTTCTTTAAAAAAGTACCTTAGTAAAGTATATACTCCGTGTTAGCGTCCTAGCCACTTCACTTGGGTTCTATGTACTCCGAGTAAGCGTCCTAGCAGCTAGGTATAAGGCAAAAACCTTACATTTTTACATTGGATAAATAAGTAGTTATTTGAGGAGGGGGAAACCTTCAACAGGTCCCCGACCACCCAGGGAGAGGCAGGTCGGGGTATGTGAGATTTTTACCGCACTAAAACCTCAGTGGCCATCCTCCGTGCTTAGGGGGGAGCCCGGGTACTGGTATGTAAGTAATAATTTAAGATGATATAGGATTCGGTATAATGTGGGTGTTGTTGTTACAACATCTCTGTTCACCCCTAATGGCACTAATTAGGCACTATTTAAGCACTATTTTTGAGGCTACTTCCGACCCTAAATTCCACTATGTGTACGCTAGCTTCACGGACACATCGGGGACCCTTCTGGGATGGCGTGAGCATATTCATTTATTTATTTCATGATATAAAAAGCCACTCTTTTAAAAAAACTGTTTTATTTAGTAGCAACCTAAATGCGAGCAAAAAGTTTCAAAAAAGCCCCATTCACTTACGTACTAAAGTACTAACTTATTGAAATATTTACAAAATATAATAATAATATAAGCTGAAATTACTTACCGTAACTCGAAGAAGTCTCACAAAAATATTAAGATGTAAAAAACAACACTGAACTCAAGCACTTATAAAAAAGTAACAATCAAAAAAAGCGCGAAAAATCAAACGTTTACCGTAGAATCACTTCTGAGTTCTGATTTAAATAATATGCACAAATCACCGTTCTATTGATATAACTTTTGCATTATGTGGGTACTCGCGGGGATTATAGAATTAATAAATTCGCGAAAATGTCGGAATAAAAATGTAATGTAATGCGTACGTTAGTAAACAAATTCGTAGAATGAATGAGATTGTAACACGACACGAATGCGAGGAAGCAAGGCGAAGGCTGTTATCAAACAAAATGCTGTTCAATTTAATGACGCTTAGCGCCATCTGTGTTTGAAATCTGGAACTCTTTTGACTTTGACGTTAACTATCCACCAACCCGCTCACCAAGTAGTTTTCTGTACTATATGCATGTTTGTATATTTGGTTCCCCTCGATTCCTCATGTATGCCACCATCAAAACTGAACTTTTTTAAATGGGACTACTTGGGAAGCAATCACCTTTCAAATAAAAAAAGACTCATCGGAATCGGTTCACCCAGTCTGAGGTAATAAAAAAAAAATATAGATAACCTCCTTTTTTTGAAGTCGGTTAAAAATAGTATAAACTCATTGAGTGACACGCTAATACGTACCGAATTTGTCGATTGTTGAAACCTTCCGCGGTCCGCTAAAAGCGACTCTCGCAGTCTCCAACCAGGTTTTTTTCATTTTCATAAAAAAACGTACTGTGAACTCCATTGAGTATTTTTTACTTCTCAATGTTTCGGATTTGGTTACTGCCATTTGAAAAAATCAGTTGTATTTTTACAGTGGGTTCAGAATGTGGGTTACTAATTGAAACAATTAAATTTTTTGTTGAATTAAGTTTAATTTTATTTATTTTAAAGGTATGCAAATGACATATAGTTTTAAGAAGTACTGATACACAGATCTACTGATTAGGATATAAGAGTCTTTGCTATATTTTTATGGATACACAGGTAACAAAAAGGAGTCATTATAAATAGCTATAAACTAACTGTGCCCCGCGCTTTCACCCGCGTTGGCTTTATTTCGCGAAACCCTAATTTAAAAAAATCGTACCCTAAGTTGTTTGTAACATCAGCTATCTGCAAGTGAAAGTCCCGTTACAATCGATCCACTGCAGCAACACAACACTACTCTAAGGTAGCATTATTTGGATGTAAAATTAAATTACATTGGATTTCTCGATCCTTAGCTTACTTAATACATTTTTCTTATTAACTATATGAATAGAAAATACACGTATACAAATTACCCACACTAAGCTATCCTTAACGTGGAGGGGTCACAGATAATATAATAATACACTATTCTAAAAGATGTTTGTTGTTCTGACGACTTTAACGTACCTTGTAAGATATTTTTCATTTTGATTCTCACAAATAGCATACATATAATCGAAACGGGGCCTGTACCAATGAGTTTTACTAAAAAACTTATGAATAGTGATTTCACACCACGTACTTTACGGTGATGGAAAACATCGTGAGGAAACCTGCATGTCTGAGAAATAATTCAAATACGTATGTATAGTGCCTGAGACGGCGATAGACATCTGTCACGTTGGCACTTAGTCATCTTCGGTGAAAAGTTTGTTGTTATTACAACACCGCTGCCTACCCCTTCGGGGAATACAGGCGTGAGCATATGTATGTAAAACAGTAGATTTCCAGAATAGTATCACGATATCTATAGTCGCTAGCATCACCTTCGAATGTTATAAGGAATTTCACAGCGCCTCCTAACGGTGACGTGAGGAACTAAAATGTCTCATACAAATATTGTCGGAGACGCTAGCGAGTATAGATTAGGAAAACGGTGGCAACCTCGTGATAGTGGTACTGAATACCCATTCATGAGTTTCAGTATATGCCATCCCGTTCATTTACATGCTAAGGACACTTAGCACATGAGACAGCGCTCTAGCTTCGCGGTCCTTTTTGATTTCAGGCAGATGCATTTGCAAACGCCATTGGTTCGCTCGCTTGCACTCATTGTGTTCCATCGTCACCAAATGTGTATCCAATTCGTCAGTCCCGCTTAGAATGACGTTGCAATGGCCGCAGTGGAAGTCATCTTCGTGTTTGAACTGAAAAAACAAGATTAATACAATACATACAATTTAAGTGAATGTTTGTAATTCCTGTATAAAAGTTTGTGGGGGCCGGCTCTTGATTCAACCCGTGTGTAACGATTGCCAAAGATGCTAAATTGGCAACCGGGACCGATGGCTTAGCGTGCTCTCCGAGGCACGGAGGGAACTTGAACAGTCACCCATCTAACCACTTACTTGGGTTGCTTAACGTAGCTTTTCCGAGCCAAGAGATATATCTATTTCAGCGGTTTCACCCGCGTAGATTTAGTTTCATCCTTATTGTCGCGGAACCCTAATATTTGTGATAAATAAAAGTAGCCTAAGTTACTTAAGTTTAAGTTAAGAAACATCAGCTACCTACCAGTGAAACTCTTTTAAATCGGTCCAGCCGTTTCCAGAGATTACCCAGAACAAACAGACAGACCGACAGACAGACAGAGAAAAATTTAAAACTTGATTTTTTAGTGTCAGTAGCGTGTATACTTTCATATGCATTTAATGAAAAGGTGTTATTTTAGAATTAATAACAGACGTTTTTATTTATCTGTATAGATATAGATGTATAGATAACAGTGAATAAAAAACTTACCGCTCTCACAAACTCCTCTTCCAAAGAGGACACGACGAGGGACTCTTCAAGGTTGCGACGATGAATAGACAAGCCTTTATGCTCATCTACTTCAACTTCATCGTTGAAAAATATATGGCACACGAGACAGAACATTCTGCCCGCAATATTCTTAAGCATCAGAAAGCTATTTCTAGGGATACAAACACTGTCATTTAGTATCGTATCGCACGCAACGATCGTTTGTATTTGAGTGAGAGTGTGAACATACTGATCCAACTGTACTTTCACCAATTCTTTTTTTACCTTCTTTTGTGGCTTTGACAATTTACTCTTATGTTTAGCGCCAGTTATATGCTGCCTCATACTCTCAAGAGACAGGGATATATGAATGTCACACACAGTACACAGTGCGTCATTTTTGAACCGATTCAGTAAGAAATTGTTCTGTCGAGCGAATTCATCGATATCGTCGTCTTTAGAAGCCCGTGAAGAGGCTGAACTGGATCTAGTAGATCTTTCTTCGTTGCGGTTAATATGGACTGGTTTGGAGAACAAGGTGGTACCATCAGGTTTGGCACGTTCGTTGAATATCTCTTTTTTCGGTGTCTCCTTTCCTTTCTTCTTATGTCCAGCGATGTGATTCTGGATAGTGTCGTAATCGAAGTCAATGTTCTTCAAGCACATGTTGCAAAACGCTGATTCCGTAATCAAGTCCACTTTGACACGATTCTTCTGAAATTCCGTGATTGAATCTACAATTTTAGACTTGTCTTTTAGTGACTCTTTGGTGGTGTATGTGAAATGTTCAATAGTTGCTTCTGAGCGGTCTGGTGAAATGATAGGATTTATATCTTTGCTCATTTTTTCCAAACGATCCTTATGCATTCTCAATATGGCTTTATGATGATCAGCCCGTATGTGTTGTGTTGCGTCCCACTGAGTCTTCAAATTCCATCCGCAAAGAATACACAGTTTGGTGCCATCTTCTTCGTCAGTTATGTAATCTGTAGCTCCTAAAGCTTTGCAATAATAAGCATTCATATCTAGAGGTGATAATTTATTTGTTTTTGCATCAGAAAATGTTGATTTTTCAGGAATAAAAATCATGCCATTTTCTACGGTAATCTTATTATTTTTCTGTGCTTGTTGTAAAATTCTAGGAATTTCATTTTTCTTCTCATCTTCTGCTTTTTGAGACACTATGGTTTCTTTCTTCTTCTCGTTTGGTGCAATTTGTAGAATGCGGGCTGTTTCATCCTTCTTGTCATTTTGTGTTTTTGGTATATCAAGTTCATATTGCACCGGTTGTTTTGTATCGTTACTGACTTTAGCCTTTTCAGTATTTAGTTCCCGACATTTATCATAAGCAGCCTTGTGATCAGGACTATTGAAGTGAGTGGAGATGCCATCGGCTGCGAGAACTGAGTTGCAGGTCACACAGTGGAAGGAACCATCGTCAATCTGAAATATTTAATTGAATTTTTGTTGTAAGTCACCATTCTCTCTCACTCTTCTGTTCTCTCTTCTCACTCACGCCAGTATTTTCCGAAGGGGTTAGGTAGATGTTTTTATTTGATTTATTTAAGTAAGTGCCAATGTAACAGACGGTGAGTCCATCGCCGGCTCAGGTACTATACATGTGACATATGTCACATTCGGTGAAAAGTGAGTGTTGTTACAACGCTTCTGCCTACCCCTTCGGGGATAGCATATATATTATTTTATTATCTTAAAAAAATATGTAAAATTAACCCACCTTCCTAAATATATTGTTGTTGTCATCAAATTGAAGCTTATTCTGAACCAGGTTGAGAATATGTTCCCGTTCGTTTTTGTGTATATCTTCATTTTCAAATTCAATGTTGCAAATTGCACATGTATTTTCGATCAGGCCATGCCAAGAAGATTCTTTGATCAGGAGGCTTTTGAAAGCTATGACAGAATTGCCAACTCTTTTTAAGAGTTGTACTGCTCTGTTTTCCTTATGTCCCTGTTCAGTCACATGTATTTTCACCCTTGTAGTTGTTGCTAATAGTAAGTTGCAAAATTCACAATAGTAACCTTTTTTTATCTGAAAAATATTAAATAAATTATGTGATGATGGGTTCCCAGGGAGAAATAGTGTGGGGAAAATTAATAGACATGTTGGTCCAGACATTTCAAAGATAAACTGTAACAGTCAGACAGACACAAAAACATTTTTATTAGGTTTTATGTTAGTTCCATACCCAATCTAGTAGTAATTTCATTTTACAACAAAAAAATCCATGTTCCACTTATCACCCAATAAACATTGAGACTTAACTAGCCCTTACAACAACGTATTTCAACAAAAATCTATACATATAAATAAAATGTCTGTTTGTTCCAGCTCTTCTACAAAAGGCTGGACCAATAACAGGACTTTCGCTGGCAGATAACTAATGTTACAAGGATTAACATAATGCAGGTGAAACCGCAAAGCACCAACTAGGACAAAATTCGCCTAAAAAGTCTACACCTACACTCTGATATGCATTTAGTGAAAAGCTGTTATTTGGGATAAACAGAAGCGCCAATTTTATTTATATGTATAGATGTAGATTAATTCTTTAACGCGTTCGGTGCTAACGACGCACCTGCGCGTACGAAGAACACGAAATTTCAGCAGCGAATGTGTTAATTAGGATTAGTTAAGTAAGTAATGTTAATAATACCTTCCTGATATGATCATCTTCATATTTCTCCAAATATGCGACAGCATCCAGGTTTTTCTTATGCACCGGCTTGTCAATGTGTGTGATGGCGTCATCTTCACACTTGAGATAGCTTTCACAAGCCAGACAGAATGAGTCTATACTCCCCGTTATGATTGCATTACGGTGGAACTTCGATGCCACCACCATCTTGAACTGAGGAAAAGAGGATAGTTACTAGAGGTACGAAGTATTTGTATTCGTAAGTAATGATTTTTTTTACAAGCTGAAGACAGGGCGCTATGGCACTCATCAGGGGAGGCCTCTGTCCAGCAGTGGACTGACATTGGTTGATGATGATGATTTTTTTAACAACAATGATGTCAAACAACATCGGATAGACTACTATCCGATGGTAAGCCCTCACTGCAGCCTATGAACGTGACCAACACCAGAATGTCAGTCACACACTACTCACCTTATATGGTATTAATTTATGTTTAAGCCTATGTAATATGGCAAGATTATTGCCATTAATGGGGCACTAATCCAGACTCCGGGCAGCTACTGGGAAAATCCCAGTTACACTTTGCCCAGGGATCAAACTCAGGACCTTGTGTTCTAAAGTAGCGTTTGCAACCACTAGACCAATGAAGCAATAACAAAATATTTAATCAACATTATGGAACTACCCTAAATAGTGCAATATTGTGAATATTAAGATACTGATGTTAGGAACTACCATCTTGATCTGGGGATAAGAGAAAGTACCTAGAAAGACTTGCTGCTCACAATAACATGAATCTAAGCGCAAAAATCCCACAAAAGATTACATTGCTAGTGATATTCTAATTCATATACCGTAACATGATTAAGGTATAATTATATACCATACTATATCGTAATATGATCAAATAAAGGTATATTAATATATTTATATTTGTATTTTATAGCGCCGTCTATTGTGGGATTAAATCAACCATATGGAACCACCCCTCAATATTCCCATATGTATGTCTAAGATTTAAGAAGAAACTGATATTGAACTCAACTTAGTTGGGATAAGAATGATATAAATATTTTTTTTTTTATTTATTGAACTGTCAATCGAATATTTATCATCATTCTATCAATTGAATATTTTGGTGTTATTTATAAATGTAGGTACATCGCATACATTCCACTCATTTTAGCAATGTAGTAAATGTGGGCTTAGTTCGTAGAATCTAGCGATAAGTAAACAACGCTTTAGGTAGGTACCTACATTCCTCGTAGCAGACAAGGGTAGCTTTTACTTGTATTTACTTGCCTAATGTCTCCTTTAAGCAACTATTATTTGAAAATTAAGATGGATCCGCCAACAGGTGGGTAATAAAATGAATAAATTGTCGCGCGCAGTCAATAAAAGTGCAGAAACTAAATAAACAAGTACAATACAAATTCTATATAAAAGGTGCTTACGTATAGTATGGTAGTAACAAGAAGTTATCTTCCTCCGTCGGTATCTTTCGTCTTGCGAGAAATGGAGTCTGCTTTTGGAAATTTGAGTCAATCGATCGATCGGGCAAAAATTACTGCCGCCCATATATTCCATACCAAACCATAGACAATGAAGTTATATGGAGTACTTAAGTTAGAATCGAACGCGGGAAATTCCCTAAACTGGAGAACAAAATACACTTACACTGAAATAGTGTACGTGGATATATCGGGTAATAACCGAAAATTGATTATATTATTTGAATGTAAGTATAGATAAATACATACATTTGAAGTTAACTATGCATATAAGTTGTGAATATTATTCTTCCTCACGTTACCTCCGTAGCTTACGAAATGAATTTTTTAGTTCCTGTAATAAGTAAAGATTATAGTTATACTATTAAAAATATTTTTTTATGTTTGTATATTTTGTCAAATGTAGAAAATTCTAGCTTCATTCAATGACTAAAGATTGAGTGTGACTGTAGATTTAGGTCCACTTCATTATATAATTTTCTGAACATAGCGGCTATTTTTAGTCTATGATTATAATATTATTAAGCGCCACACAGACTTCATAGATTGGCCTGTCGGTGTCCAGCTGACTGCATGCAGCCCACATACTAGGTAACAATGTCTGTGGTGAAATTACTTTATTTTTTATGGTCGTTTTAAGCAAGGTGATGCCACAGTATATAAATTGAAGTCTTAAAAAATTAAATTCTGCGTCTATGTCAGACTAGTGTGGATTTACATTTATCCACATATTAAATTACGGATGAGGTCTCGTGGATGTACTTACAGAAAATATCCATCTTGATTGAAGTTCTGGCGCCAATTTTGAACCTTGATAGTGAAACAACGATTTTTTTGAAAATATACAATCTCATCTCTCAAGATGGCCTATTTTTACTATATTATTTTTATCTAATACATCAATTTATACTACTAATAAATAAAAAAACATTTTCATGAAAAGGTAAAATTATAAAACTAAGCTTTTTATCAAGTGAAGATCATTATATTATCAATTACATTATTTGAAACAGCCTAAATTAAGGTGATATCTGAATACTTTATAGGTATCACAATGAAATTCAAGTTTTCTTTAAAGCTAAACTAACCATATATACATTTTGTAATTCCTCTATAATATCCTTAACTGTAATTATAAATTCAGTACCCGGTACACTATTTCTATAAAGTAAGTCTTCATCTTTATCTTCAAATGTTATACATTTAAAAGCAATTGGGGAATCAACAAGATATATTTCACAAGTAATAGGTTTGACATTTGATACATCTACACTCACAACATGGCCCCAATCTACATACCGTATGCTAAGTTTATTTTCCTCTGGACCAATGTCTACAATGGCCCCTCGTTCATATATAAAATCTATATTTGATCTAATAGCTACCGGCAAACCCACTTTTGCTTCTTCAATTGTGAGTGATTTCCGACAATGATTTGCATATTGGTGTAGTTCATTTCTTTGCATAATATATTTTTTAAAAAGATCAACTTTAGCAACATAAAACTCATTTGTTTGGGTTATTTTCTGCAGTCTCACATGTATCACATCGAAAAGACTTGGTTCCATGTATTTGTAGCAATACTTTGGTGCTCCAGCTGGGACAGTCAGCCTACTCAATGTGTTCTGCCCACAAGCAAGTCTTGAATATCCCGTTAAGGCTAACAGAGTCCCAATTTCACTTGGACAAGAATTTGAAATTTCTACTTCTAATTTGTCAGCTGTTTTGCATTTCACTATAACTTTCACCTGTTCACTAGCCACATAGTCTTTCATAGCTTGTATCGAGTCCTGTGACCATTTGTCTCCTTTGACAGGATAGCACTCTGTTAATGTACACGACACTGCCAGGGGTGGGATGGTCACTTCATAGAATGGCTTATATATGCTTTTGAGTGGAATACCAGACTCAAAACAACCATAGTCTATAGCGAATATGTCATATGTCTGTTCTGCGTCATCAATGTAAGTTATTTGGCCACGAATGTAAGATTCAATTATAGGCGATTTGTAAATTACACCGTAGCCCATTTTAGCTTCGTGTGCAAATAGTTGGTCGCCCCTACTCTCTATCTCAGGTAAGTAGGTGTCGTGTGAAGTAAGACGCACGTAGAAATCGTTTGGATCATTTATATGTGTCACATTTACCCAGTGGCAGGAGCCAAGCTCGAAATTATTGAACGATATACTTTCATGGAGTGCCGCTAAAAAGTTCATGTCGTATAATGAAGATTCTTATATTTACAAAAAATTCTTCCTCTTTTCTTCTGCAACAAATCATTTAGTCAAAATAAGAAGATGGACTCACTAATAATATGTTTTTGATACTTACAACTAAAGTTAGAGCTTAGTTCCATTTATTTACATTCACGGTTTTCATCAATAAACAAAACAAAATCAAATCCACACAAGAAAATGTCTGACTTTGACGTTTGATTGACAATTAAATGACATTTTTAATCGATTTCATCGTATCAAAGATGAAAGAATATTTTCCACCGTTGGAGCTCAATTATTTATTAACTATAAAAGAACATCAAATTTTCCTTGGAACTCAACTAACAAACTACAAATTTATATATACTCTCTATTTAATTTGCTCAACAATTAAATACCTAAAACAAATCATAGACAATCATATTGGCTGGTCCTCTACTCCCGGACGCTCGTTGGGAGGATAGGCGACTATTTAAAGTGGAAACTCATGGAATGGATCTTTATCTAAATTGTCCCGTTCGGCGTAAAAATTAATAAGGCACATTCATTTGATGTATAAAATGAAAATAAAAGTATGAAAATTAAACTTTTTATGTATTATTTATTATATTTTATTAAATTGATATACATACCACCAACCAATGCCCTGGGACATAAATATGGGAATTCGTTTAGTAATATATCCCAATCCATAGTAGGTTATGAAAGAGTAAATTAAATTATATATTTATTCTGAAACTAGAAAACACAATATAAATAATATATCATAATTTTGGTTTTATAAAGTTTATTATATTACAAATCAAACACAAATGACAATTGGACTTATAAAGACAGTGTCTTAGCGCACTAAAGTATTCTACTTCCCAGCTGCAGTGGCCAGTGGATTTCTTAACACTAAAATCACAGAGTCACCACGGAGGAACATTTTAGATATAAACTTGTCTTTGTTCACAGCTTTACCCTGAAAAAAAAAAAACACTTTTTTTAATTTTTTTTTACCATTTAATCCATAGAGGATTAAATATCATAAAAGTATATTATTAAAATGAATATAGATTATATATACTGTGTCTTGTTTAATTTAATGTTTTACTATAAATAAATAAGAAATACTGCCTCATTGGTCTTATGGTCATGATCACTACTGAGGAACAAGAGGTCCTGGTTTCAATCCTCAGGTTGCGCAGAGATATTGGGATATTACATCTGTAATTTCCCAGTTGCTGTCGGGAGTCTAGATTATTGCCAGGTTAAAGGCAACAGGTAATCCTATTACATGGTACTTAAAATGTATAACTGGTTGATTGTGGTTGTACTATATTTGCACTTTTGCCTACATATAAAGAATAAGAATATGTAAGTATGTACATCAATAAACAATGCGTTTTTGAACCCTAATGACCTGTACCAATGAGATTTTCTAAAAACTTAAGAACTATAATTTCAGATACTTTATGGTAAAGGAAAACATAGAGAGAAAACCTGCAATATCTGAGAAGTAATTCAAAGACATATATATAGTGCCTGAGATGGCGATGGACTCACCATCTGTACATTGACACTTAATCATCATTGGTGAAAAGTCGGTGTTGTTCCTACACTTCTGTTTACCCCTTCGGAGACCCTTCTGGGATGGCGTGAGCATATTTTTTTAATAACAAAAGCACCAGTAGTGACTTGACAAAAATTTAACAAAACAAATTAACAATGGAATGTTACACTTAAAAGCATTTAGTTAGGTAGTACCTTTTTGCCCTTTCCAGTCCTCGGCACTTCGGTCCACATCTCTTTGACGTTTTCTAATACCATGTTGCAGTGCCGGTCGAATGCCTTGACGCGACCTAACAATTTCTTGTTGTTTCGACAATTGATCAACACTTGCGTGTTATTCTTCACAGACTGTGTCAGAACAGAAAGAGGTCCTGTGCTAAATTCTTCTTCCTCAATCTTAGCTAGCTCCTCCAAAGTCATTTCTGAACGTGGTTTCGTTGTAGTAGCCCTACATGAAAACAAAACAAGAAAATTTTATGTTTGATTCGTTTAGGATTATAAATGGTAGGATATTTGTTTGTAAGAGATAAGGTAAAAGAATTTTACTTACATTCTGAAGGTTTTATTTGGTTAGATACAGTTAAATTTGTTGATAAATTCCGGCGCGACGCACACGCGAACTCGAAACGCTTTATTTGTCTATGAATCAACAGTCAGATTGACATTTCTCTTTTTTATGAGCGGAGTTGATTTGTCTATGTCATTTTTGTTTTTAATGTAAACATGCCTTGGATATGAGGCTTTAGGTTATGAAGTTTGAGATATGTACTTTATAAAAAAATTGCTACGCCCAGTCGTTTTAGTTTATATTAAGTAGTTTAATTTTATGAGTGGTTTTTTTCGTGGAACCCTATATTTTTTTTAAGTACCGTACATACTTCCATAATGCATTTAGTGAAGTGATAAGTACAAAAAAATGTATAATACAAATTAGAAAATTTGTGTTACTCGCTTGGTATATCAAATACGTTCATAATTTGCACACGTACAGAAAACCATAGATATAGAAATCGAAACAATTAAATATTATATTCTTGTTCTCTCATTTTATATTCGACCAAATATTAAAAACAAGCATTGCACTGGATACTGCCTGGACAATGCACATCAGTATTTAGAAAATATTATCATATTATTCAAGAATATTAAGACTGCTTAATTATAATTACAGCCCCCAATAGCAAACAGCAAAATGAAGTCACAATATTTTATATCATCAACATATACTGCCTCGGTCGTGTAGTGATCGCAAAACGGTACCATGTTACATCTATACATATAGATAAATAAAATTGAAGTGTCTGTTTGTAATTCCAAAATGACAGCTTTTCACTAAATGCATATGAAAATATACACGATACTGACACCAAAAAACCAAGTTTTAAAATGTTTCTCTGTCTGTTTGTTCCGGGTAATCTCTGAAACGGCTGGACCTATTTAAACGGGACTTTCACTAGCAGGTAGCTGATGTTTCAAGGAGTAATTGTAGGCTACTTTAATTTAAAAAAGAATATAAGTGTTCTGCGAAATTAAGCATGAAACTAAATCTACGCGAGTGAAACCGCGTGACACAAATAGCTAAAAAATAGAATTAAAAAAAACCCCTAAATCCTTTTATAATTCTTTAGTCGTTATACCTACTATTTATTTATGTGGCAAAGTGTAGTTGCTAACGGTACTAAAGGTTTGCTTATTGGATGACATGTGGAACATAAGACAGTGCTTATTATGGGTGCAAAAGGAAATACTAAAAATATTATTATAGACGAAAAAATATAGTAAAGGCATTTTGATAAAACTATAATAAGTCCAATTCTGTTAGTAGGTAAATAACTTTTTCATCCCACCATCTCGGAAAGAGTATTCTTAATCTTCAATATCTGAGTGAAAAAGCCGTTTTTATTCTCTAGAGGATAAAGTAAATTGAATTTAGAACATCGTGTGCACTAAGTTTGTGAATTAAAAAAAACATTAAACCTATTTACTGCTACCTCTATACACTCAATTTAAATAACTGTAGCAACGTTACTTTAAAATTTTCTTAATTATACCTTAGTATTGTTATAATTTAAAGATTATTCTGTAATACTTACCTGTCATAATGTAGTAATTAATACCTAAACTGAAATAAAAGTGTACCTATCTTGTGATTGTAAACGTTTTTTTTTCATTTAGTCATTTCCTCGCTGAGGTGGAATGAAAAGTTACATGTTGCACTCGAGTGCAAAGATTTTTCACCTCGTGCTCTTTTGATTCCCTCGCTAACGCTCAGGATTCTAATTTTGAATCACTCGCTGCGCTCGTGATTCAATTTTAGAATCCTTCGCTTGTTCGGTCATCAAAATTGAACACGCGGTTAAAAAGCAACTTTGCACTCATGTATAACAAATAACAATTTTGCTATCACTTCAATTAAAAATTTAAGGGAAACCATGGAGTTCAATAACCGGTGTTAAACCCACCTAACAGGAATTTACGCTTTTAATTGTTTCAGTCAACTAGTTTTCCTTAGTGATAAATATTCTGTACACGATACATAGGTACATATGCTCACGCCTGTATTCCCCGAAGGGCTAGGCACAGGTGTTATAATAACAACACACACACTTTTCACCGAAGATGATTAAGTTTCAACGTGACAGATGGTGAGCTATCGCCGTCTCAGGCACTATACAGGCCTTTTAAATTACTTCTCAGACATATGCAGCTTTCCTCACTATGTTTTCCTTCACCGTAAAGCACGTGGTGTGAAATCAATGCACATAAGTTTTTAGACAAACTCATTGGTACAGGCCCCGTTGGGATATTGCCCCCGTTGGCACAGTATACATCAAAAGTTTTTTATTTTTTATACGTCATATAAATGTATAAGCAGCATCTAGGCCTATTTTTTTAAGTAGGAACGTTTTCTCTATTGAGTATGCGGGTCTTAATCGTAAAAAAAATAAAATCAACGCTTTTATTGACTATCAAAATATTGTAGACTATTTAGTTTAATCCTTATTGTCGCGGAACCCTAACATTTTTAATAAATAAAAGTAGCCTAAGTTACTCCTTGAACCATCAGCTACCTACCAGTGAAAGTCCCGTTAAAATCCGTCCAGCCGTTTCAGAGATAACCCGGAACAAACAGACAGACAGACAGTTTTTTTTTTAAACTTGGCTTTTAGTGTCGTAGCGTGGTATACTTTCATATGCATTTAGTGAAAACCTGTTATTTTTTAATTACAAACAGACACTTCAATTTTATTTATCTGTGTAGATATAGATGTCTAGATTTGTCGTTTTGATGTTTGGAAAAAGTAGGTATAACATATAAAAAACGCTCATAATCTCGTTGATGTTCGCGTCTGTGTGAGTGTGTCATTTTGAACTACTTGTTCCTAGATTACATACTGCTTGTGATGCTTTTATTTATACTGTGTACCAACGTTGGTTTAAAAAATGATGCACATGACATAAATAATACCAAACAATGCGCTTCAATACAATGATTCACAATACATGGAAAATGCAATGAACTTTGATAATAGACTATACTTACAGGCTTTAGTCATACCTTACTGTTACATTATCCTGATTGTAAACATCTGTAATTAATTACAATAATATGAAGTTGGTCTCTCTAAACCACCAAATTGATTTCAGGTTACCCCCTATTACATGGGTCATACATAACTGGTGTTTGGGGGTGTCAATCTATTCTCTAGTCGTGAGAATATGTATGTAAGTATGTATAGATTAACGCAGTTCGATGCTTTTGGATTGATACGTGGATCATAAGGCAATGATTATTTTTATTCTAAAATTAAATACTGAAAAATTAAATGCCTCAATCATTTACAAAATTATCATCAGCACCATTTATTTAAAAACTAGGCTCTTGTCGGTGAAGCAATTGCCAACCCTCTATTTGTCCGCTAACACTTTGACTTCCTCGTACGATATGACGCTGACTTGTTCCTTCAGCTGTTGTATGTAACTAATCCTTGGTCTCCCTCTTCTTCGCTTCCCTTCTATCTTCTCTTCTATGATGTTTTTAATGAAAGCGTCACGTCGTAACAAACTACTGTGACAAAAATATTCGCCTTAAGTTCAGAATTTCTTCATAGTGGAATACCTCATATGCAACAGAGTTGGAATCCACATTTCATTGCGGAAAACAACGGCGAGAATAAAATGTTAGATTAACTGGTCAAAGTTGACTTAACACTGTATTGTAATGGGAAGATGGAACAGGAAAATATTTACCCTTTATATTACATGTTGGTTAGGTTAATGAGAGCAGTATTTCATTTGGTTCATTGTGAATAACGTTGGTGTTCAAATCACTTTATTATTAATTATTCAAGTAATACGTAAAATGTGTGGAATCTGTGCGTTCCCACTGTGTTCTAAGACTTTCATATTTCTATTATATCTTGGCGTGTCGCAGGGATTCAGTAAGTTCAAATCAATATTTTGAATGAGAATGAAGATGATTTATTCAGGCCTTTGTTAGGCACGTATGAACATCGAAGAATTGACCACCGGTTCGGAAACTAGCCTTCTGAGAATAACCGGCAAGAAACTCTGGCATCATGTACATTTCATTACGTATACAGTGAAACTTGGTTAATATTTATTTAAAAAACCACCATATCGTTAGCTTTATACAGTTCAAAATATGGTTTTTAATCCATAATGCTTTCTGTGAATTTTATGATAATAAATCGTCTTTGTTATTCCAGGAGGCCCCTCGCCCGAGTTCAGCTCATACAAACTCATACGGCCGACTCTGCACCATGCCAGGACCAAGCGGGAGATATCCTCAACCAAACATACGGTTAGTTAATTAGCTGGTGTCACTCACGATGTTGGTACAATGTAAATGCCTTCAGCAAGATGGTTTGGTAACAGAGCGGTGTGCACGAACCGGAGGTGACGCTGGCGCTGGAGATGGAGGGAGAGCGGCGCGAGCTGGAGCTGAGGCTCAACACTGGCCTCATCGCAGACAGGCATGTGCTGCACTACCAGCAGGGCGGCAGGACACTTGTACACAAACCTACCAAACAGGTACGTGCCGCGTGTGGGCCCAATACCTATAGAGCGGAGGCTCTTGTGGCTCTCTATGTGGCAGGACACTTGTGTATCAGTGGCTCTGTGTGTGCAGGAGTTGGAGCTGTGCCAGTACTGGGGCAGGGTGCGCGGCAGCCCCGGCTCGTGGGCGGCCGTGTCCACGTGTCGCGGCGTCCGGGGGGTCATCCATGACGGTACTACCACCAGATACATCGAACCTGCAAATGGTATGTTTTTTATTCGGTGCTCCCATAGAGGTGTACATCAGTAAATGGTTAAGAAAATAAACAAAACTTTTTCATATTTGAACTAATTATTTTTCAGACGCCGACATCCAATCCCCACACTACCTGTATGACCACGCGGACCTGAACACCACGCACGATCCTTTATTGCAACATCATGCAGGGAAAGAATTGAACATTAGTCAAGCAATCAGAGTGAGTGAAAATAAATGACTTTGACTTTTAAATTCTTTACTGAATACAACACTATACCGTTTTTTTGGCTAACAGAATAAGCGCAGTGCCGAGGATAGCTCCATCCACAGTCCATACAACGCGGATAGAAATTCGCGATACGTGGAGCTGGTACTAGTGGCTGACCATGCCACTTATGTGGCCAGCGGTGGGAGTCTGAGCGCCGTGCACTCAAAAATGAAGGACCTCGCGAACATCCTTAACTCGGTCAGTTCTCATCCTAGTTCATATGGAAATATCAGAGGGCGTACTAAAAACTGTAATCTGTAGCAAGTGCTTAAGGTAGGTACTCTATTTATTATAGCTCGAAATGAAAATGAGGAAGGAAAACGCGAAATGCACGTGGTGATTGCAAAGGGATCTCAAACAACGCAAGTAAAAATGCTACTTTAATCAGATTGGCAATCCAGCCTTGGGTAATTTTCTGGACATTCATTAGGACCATGGCCTGATTACATGACATTTTCAGATCATTTGTCGTCATTTTGAGTCGGTCCTTATGTAGTTTCTTACTTTCCGTAGATGTACGCGTCTTTGAACATCTTCATAGCGCTGGTGGGTGTGGTGGTGTGGACTGCAGGAGACCTTATTGACACGAATGGAAAGTCAGACAATGTCTTGGATAATTTTCTGGAATACAGGCAAACAGAGCTCAATAAAAAGATACTTAATGACAACGCACATTTAATCATGTGAGTATCATTAAATTACGTCGCTTGATGACCTTTTGAAGAAACCTTAAAAAAAAGCCAACCAATAAAAGAAGAGACACCGAAATCATCGGATTGATCGTTACTGCACTAAGCCCAGTGTAAAAAAGCAAAAACAAAAAAAAACTGTTAACTTTTTTACTGTTGTGTGACAAGGCGAACTGAGTGTGCGTTAGTTATGTATGTAACTTTTTAGCGCGAAGATATAGGTAGATAGAGGTACCTACTGGTAACTATGCCCAATTAGCTTAATGAGAGCTATTTTGCAAATTTGTTAAGAAATACGTAGGTTCTGGGACTGATGTTAGTAGCTTTACAGTAAAGGCCTACGATACGTAGATTAACATAAATAGACGAAGAGTTGGCAACGCTGCTAAGCCACCGAAGGGTGGTCACCATAAATTATCAAAAAAAACCCCTCATTTTTCCGGGACATAACACCGGAGCAGCTATGACGTCGCCCTTGGGGAACTCATGTAACGGTTTATGTTATGATACAATATTTATGATGTGCAGTGTTCTGTGTTGTATGTATTGCATTTTTAAATTGTTCCACTGTTACTCTGTGAGAAAACTGTGCACTTAAAATGTCTCTTATTATGTCTGAGTACCCTGTAAACATATGTTTATATCTTCTTATATATAAAAATGAATCCCCATTTCCCTTGGTTCCCCATTTCCCACGGCATCATGAGTGAACGGCTGGACCGATTCTACCGGGACTTTTACTGGCAGATAGCTGAAGTTTCAAGGAGTGTTTCAGGCTAATTTTATTAAAAAACAGCATAAAACTAAATCTACGCGGGTAAAACCGCGGGGCACAGCTAGTCTATTTATATAAAAATGAATTGCTATTTCCCTCACGGTCACGGCATCACGCGTAAACGGCTGGATGGATTTTAATGGGACTTTCACTGTCTGATGTTTCAGGATAATTTTATTTAAAAAAAACACATTAGGGCTGCGGGACACCTGTGAAATTAACTCTACGCGTGTGAAACCGCGGGGAACAGCTAGTTGGAAATATTTTTCATAACATTTTTGTATTTCACTGTTTCAGTTCACGGTATAAACATTTTAAAGAAGTCAATGACCGAGGTATAATGGTCTACGTGATTGGAAAAGCACCACTAGAACGTATCTGCACATCTGAAAGTTCCGGCGGTATCGCGACATACAGCTCCCAAGTTCTGGGTTTGGTTGCTGGCACTATTGCCCACGAAATGGGTCATAACTTCGGTACGTCAAAATTATTATAGACTAACTGTGCCCTGCGCTTCCGCAGACTCCTTTTTTAAAACAAAAGTTTCCTGACTTACTCTGTGCTAATGAAAGTCCCATTAAACCGATCCAGCCGTTTCAGAGATTACCCGGAACAAATAGATAGTCAGACAGGATACTTTTAATTTTAAAAAGTCATTAGGCTTCCGCGGCCCACCCATGAAATCTACGCGGGGCACAGTTAGTCTTCATTATAGCAGCATCATTACAATTACTTCGTAACTTTTGAATGATTGTGAAGTGTCTCAATTTAATTGGTACAGTTTAATTTCATCTAGTTAAAATAATAACAAAATTTAAATTTGTATCTGCGGGAATTGTTGCCCAACAAGCTGGCTGCGTTGCCACACTGGATCACTGAACCTATCCTCCGTGTGTGATTGTGAACTATATATATATATTTCATACCGAAGGCATGGACCACGACACGGAGAAGTGCTCATGTCCCAGCAAGCAGTGCATCATGAGCCACACCAGTGCAAGCGTGACACCCACGCACTGGTCCTCTTGCAGCCGCAAGGCGCTGGATTTGACCATCAAGCGCGGCTTGGATCATTGTTTACTGTGAGTAACCAGCACATATTTCTAATGACGCTAGAGCCGTGTTGGTAGAATATTCTATAATTCCTATGATGTATGTGAAATTGTGCCTGAGAATCACGAAAGCATCTATGGAAACAGTGAGTGTAGAAGTCATATATTACATACTAGCTGTACCCCGCGGTTTCACCCGCGTAGATTTAGTTTCATCCTTATTGTCGCGGAACCCTAATATTTTTGATAAATAAAAGTAGCCTAAGTTACTCCTTGAAACGTCAGCTACCTACCAGTGAAAGTCCAGTTAAAATCCATCCAGCCGTTTCAGAGATTACCCGGAACAAACAGACAGACAGACAGACAGAGAATTTTTTTTAAACTTGGTTTTTTAATGTCAGTAGCGTGTATACTTTCATATGAACTTAGTGAAAAGCTGTAATTTTGGAATTACAAACAGACACTTCAATTTTATTTATCTGTATAGATGTATAGATGTAGTCCGTCGGTCTTGAACGTTCGAGATCTTTAAAGAAAAGTGTGAATAGATCAAAGAAATGTGTTTTTCACCACAGGAACAAACCGAAATCTTTATTCGAGACTCCGACGTGCGGCAACGGGTTCGTGGAGGCCGGCGAGCAGTGTGACTGCGGCTTGGTGTGGGGCGAGGAGCACACCGCGTGCACGGCGTGCTGCCACCCACACACTTGCATGCTGCGGGCCAACGCCACCTGCGGCGCCGGCGCTTGCTGTGATCTGCAGGTACTGGGTGTGCCACTCTTGGTTGCGTGCGTGCCATGGTCAGTCAGAGTATTGTCATTGGTTGCGTGCATGTCGTGGTCAGTCAGTGTATTGTCGTTGGTTGCAGACGTGCCGTCCTCGGACGGCGGGCGCGCTGTGTCGTGCGGCGGAGAGAGAGTGCGACCTGCCCGAGTACTGCTCCGGCCACTCGGAGTTCTGTCCGCGCGACGTCTTCAAGATGGACTCCACGCCTTGTGGCACGGAACAACAGGTGACTATCTACTGTGAGGGTGACACCACACACACACGCGGTGTCAGTGTGTGCTGAATGCTGGTCGGTAGTGACTACAGTGGTGACGTGTGGTTGTGTCTACAGGCGTACTGCGTGCGAGGCTCGTGCCACTCGCACTCCGACCAGTGCCGCCTGCTGTGGGGCTCCACGGGCGAGACCAGCCACGAAAAATGCTACACCACCAACAACGTCCAGGGCGAGTGGTGAGTACACTTGCAAGAATCATGCTAGTATATTCATAAGATACCCGAACTCGTTTACATTACTCTTCAATATATTTGTATCTTATACTTGTTTAATTTTGCAAGTATTTGCGCAGGTGCAGTAAACATAATATAAAGTACCTAACACGTGTGACGCAGGTATGGTAACTGCGGGTATGGCAGAGAGTGGGGGTCCGATCCTAAGAAGTGCAGAGAAGAGGACGCGCGCTGCGGACTGGTGCAGTGCCGGCACAGCGCCCAGGAGTTAGCATTCGGGAAAAATATATATTCGTCCAAGACTGGCAAAGTTCAAATCTCTTATGGTAAAGCTCGCATTTATACGCATATTTCTTCTTCACAACTTCGCTCTATCTCCGTATTCATTGCCATTTTAGTCGATTTTATTTTAGTTTTTTTATTTCGTTTTAGTTGATTTTATATAATAACGAAATAGTATCATCATCTCCCTGGCCTTATCCCATGTATTTGGGGTCGGCACTTGATTCAACCCGATGTGGCTGATCACCTGATTTTTATACGGAGCGACTGCCATCTGACCTTCGCAACCCCTTTAACGAGGAAAATCTGTGATCTGGGTTAAACCAGTCGTCAGACTATTTGAGGCCTCTGAATAACGAAATAGTATATCCCTGATAAATTTCCCCTCCTAACTACATAAGCGGAAATCCGTCGCTCTTGTCAGAATTAAAAAGTGAAAATTTGTTTCTAAACTTCTTAGCTTGCATACGACTAACGATGTACTCCAGTTTAACAAGGACTGGCCATAAAATTATATTTATTTACGTGATAAGCAGTGGCCACCTAATAAGTTCCACCGTCTCCAAGTAGTTTTGGAGAAGCAAAACGCAATATTGTGTGTTTAATTTATTGTAACATGAAAAAAGGCCAGGACCTATTTTGGTGCTGGCCTTCTACAACGAAAAATAAAAATACAAATAAATTTGAAATTATTCCAATGTTCTTTTGTTTTTTCATCACTTTTTATTATTGCTCATGAAGCGTTATTGTTATCTATTGTATTATCTGAGTATAATTATTTTGTAACATATTGATATGGTGATTGTTTCAATTAATTTAGATTAATGAATCTAATAAAAAACAATTGGAATTGGAACAAGATCAAATTAAATACTCATTTGTGTATTATTAAGTGTAAGCCATTTTAGTGGTTTTTGTTATCATGTTCCACACAAGCAATACAAAGAAGAATTATTGTTATGAATAAACTTAGGGTTTAAACATTCTGTCATCATCAGTTTAAACGCTACCTATTAAGAACTTCTGAGCTTTGACGTTTCATTTTGTTACCGTAACATGAAACGTAAATCTATGAAAATTAAAACTGGTCGTGATCATTTATGTAATGTCATTTAAAGTGATCTCTTCTTATAATTTAGGAAGTATTAAAGCTACCTGTTATACTGCTTCGGTCAATATTGACTCGGACGTGGCCGTGGATCCTGGATTGGTGCCGGACGGTGCCAAGTGCGGTAATGAGAAGGTAAACGACATTCTCCTATAAATATTACGTACTATTTTGGTAAACTCGTTGGTTTAAAAGTTAATTTCAAAGCTCTCTCTCCCTTCTGTGATACGTATTTCAAAAGGGATTGGTTTTAGTTCTAGTTTAAGCTAGTCTTCATAAACTATTTTTGTAAAAGGGGGTAGGCCACAATTATACATGTCGTAAACACATAAGATTTGTTTGTGAGTAGATGTGCTTGAAGCAACGGTGCGTGTCAGTGGCTGCGGTGCGGGATGAGATCGCACGGCGGTACAACTCCGTGTGTCCCTCCAACTGCTCAGGACATGGTGTCTGCAACTCTGAGGGTGGGTATCCTTTACTCAATTAATAATTTAAATTACTAATCTAAAATGTATTCCCAGGATAATGAATCACTAATGTTTTATTCCCAGGTCACTGCAACTGTGAGCGGGGCTTTGCTCCGCCGCTGTGTTCCGAACCCGGTCCCGGCGGTTCGATCAACTCGGGACCAGCCGCCGACCCACTGGGTAATGTTAATTTACATACGCCATTGTTACCTACATTGTTTAAGAGTGGTATGGTCTGACGTTATGTGTGATGTGCAGTCCACAGGAACTTCATGGTGGCGATGTACGTGATATTCCTGGGCATCGTGCCAGCGGTGGTGCTGGTACTGGTCCTGTTCTACTACTTACGGCGACGCGATCACTCCTGGTGGCAAAAAATCACCAATTTGGACATACACGCAGTCTTCGCAAGCCTTAAAAGTCGAAGTAGTGCTGAATCAGCCAATGACATTAAATTAGCAGATTCTCAAAAACAAAAAAATGTTCCTACAATATCAGGTCCGATTGATACACAAAACCAAACAACGAATCTATACATACAGGAAGTAATTACGACGAAGCAGTTGAATAGAATAAATAAAGGCGATATATGTATCGTCAGTAAATCTGATATCGTCACAAATAAACAAACATTGACAAATAGACCGGTCAATGCAATAAATACAAAGGTTACTGACGATATACGCATCGCCAGCTGTAGTCGGAATATTGGGACAAATCTACAAAGAAACACTAACAAACCAGTAAATGAAATAAATATAAAGGTAAATAAAAATGATGAACGAATTCTTGGTAATGCTGACATAGATAAAGCGCAATGTCCTAGACCCCCTATCAAATCGAAGCCTCAAGTGCCGAGGGGGAGTAAACCCAGCTTCGGTACAGCAAAGCAGGGTTTTGCTTCAACTACTCACGAAATATTGGGTAGTACAAGCCGCATACACAAAGTGCATGACAAAATTAAAATGTTCGAGAATATAAAAGTACATGATCTCAAAAAATATAATGTATAAAAAGTGTATAACATAGACGCCACCCGATGACTATCGTGGGTACAAGCTAGTATTATTATTATGTTAAGTAGACACACGTATTTTTAACTCATTGTTGCCATCGTTATATTGTTGTATTAATCATTAGTATGAATATATTATGATTATTTATTACAATGCGTTGCATTCATTTGTTTTATTGCTTAAATGTAAAAAAATCCCTAATAGAAAATAATACATACTTATCACACAGACATGCAACAAGATAATGCTTTGAAGAAATACTCCCTAAAGTATCCCGTGATGTATGTTCCTGTCTTCTATAGTACTATGCCTTGTAGCAGTTCAGGCTACAATGCTAAATAGAAGGACCACTAGCATCCCAAATTAAGGTTTTTTATATAGTTTTCGTGTTTTGACGCCAGTTCCTGCGATATCCTATGTAGGAAATTTGCAAAGATTTCCTTCAATGTCATATTAGTGCAAGGTCTGTTCGTCGACCTTCGCCACATCACTTGCTTATTACCAATGCCAATAGCCAGGTCATTGATCCCATTACTAAGTATAGTTATTGGAAAAAACACTCGGTTCCAGTTAAGACTAGACTAGAAAAGCCCCAAAAGATCTCGCACACTTTCCGAACAAATTTTTCAGATTTTTTAGACTAACATTGAATGAAAGTTTACCTCGATGACTTGTTTTTGAATTATAAGCTGTCTGGTTTCCATAGTACTTGTTTTGATTAGTTTGGGGACTTGATGGCGCTCTGTTGTTTATTTATTAGCATACCTTGGTTCATAAGTAACAGATAAATAATTGATATTATTCTAAAGAAGAAAGTATGTATGTAGCTCTGCTACTTTTTCACGGTCAAACTGCCGAAGCGAGTTGGCTGATGTTAGTTTTGACCCCAAGGACAGATAGTACAGGGGCAGACAAAAGCTATTACATAATTTTCAATCACCATTATCCGCTGTTAATTGAGTTCAAATGTTCTATATTATAATATCTGTATACTGGGTTTTTGCAGCGGTAACAATATGATTTCACCAGGAAAACATAAACAGTTATGTCGAGTGTTAGACCGATATTTTACTAATAAACAATTTATAATTAACTGTAAATGGGATAACACGTTTCGTGTCTTGTAAATCTTCTATTTATAATGTAATGTTTATACATAAATAAATTAAAGTAATCAGTAATTGTGATTAAAATCCACGCTGTTCGTAATATTATTGATTCGTTTTTAAAATGTGTGTTGGTTCCAGTGGTTGCATACTTTCGTGTTTAGTGAATATAATAATTTGTATGTGTGTCATTAGCTTCGGCGCTTCACATGGAATCAGTAAGCTTTTGTACAAAATTTTATTATTTTCACCCGTTTTATTTTTTTACATAGATTCCTAGTGCGTAGTTTACACCTGTCTTTCTACGTCACTGGTTTAAGCCAGCGTTACCTAATTTGTGAGATGAACTGATGGATCTTGAACATTTGTTTTTGAAAAAAGCATAACGAAAATATACATTGTAAAAGGCATTATATTTCAATATAATATCCATTGTATTAAATCTAAAGAACAAGCATTGGTTACTTTTGGACTAGATGGCGCTGTGCTGTGCGATAACGTCCAAAAATGGTCAATATTGATTTCAGATCCTTTTTTCAGACTGATGACTAAATGTGAAAGGTGATTCAGTAGTTGGGCTTTATACGAGGTAAAATACACTTTTCCTGAATGCATTCAAATAGGGAAACCCAAATAGGCCATGACTTGAAAGTTATTTATACAGGTAATTATAAACACATAACGACACAACTTTCCTAGTATCTTATGGGACATTTCTGCCAAAGGAAGGAGCTGGTGACGTCTATCCACTTTAGGAGAACGTATCTTTTCCAATCTTCTCGTCCCCACACAATAGTGCTAGTTTGGTTATACTAATCAGATCAAATCTTTTCAAATTGTTCGTTATTCCAGGAACCCCCGCTCCCGAGTTCAGCACGCACATACTCGTACAACCGACTCTGCACCATGCCAGGACCAAGCGGGAGATATCCTCAACCAAACATACGGTTTGTAATTTAGCTGGAGTCACTCACGATGTTGGTACAATGTAAATGCATTGAGCAAAATGGTTTGGTAACAGAGCGGTGTGCACGAACCGGAGGTGACGCTGGCGCTGGAGATGGAGGGAGAGCGGCGCGAGCTGGAGCTGAGGCTCAACACTGGCCTCATCGCAGACAGGCATGTGCTGCACTACCAGCAGGGCGGCAGGACACTTGTACACAAACCAACCAAACAGGTACGTGCCGCGTGTGGGCCCAATACCTATGGAGCGGAGGCTCTTGTGGCTCTCTATGTGGCAGGACACTCGTGTATCAGTGGCTCTGTGTGTGCAGGAGTTGGAGCTGTGCCAGTACTGGGGCAGGGTGCGCGGCAGCCCCGGCTCGTGGGCGGCCGTGTCCACGTGTCGCGGCCTGCGGGGGGTCATCCACGACGGGACAACCACCAGATACATCGAACCTGCACATGGTAACCAATATATTACGAGGCTTTCCAAACAAATATAGCATTACCTATACTATTTAGTGAGGACATATTGTGTGTGATATTTATTTTACATGGTATAAAACTAATGTAACCATCTATTTATTTGAAGGCGAAGACATCCAGTCCCCGCACTACCTCTATACCCACACGGATCTGAACTCAACATACAATCCTCTGTTGCTAATGAAAGGTCATGCTGAGATGGAATTGAAGCAGAGTCACGAAACCAGAGTGAGTGAACATTAATAAATGAAAAATGAACTTGAATAGAAGACGTGGTGGCTGAATCACCTAACTTACTACATAACCTATGCAATTCCAGCAGTCTTTAACAATGAGTTTAAAAAAAAACAGAATACAAGTTTTACGGTGCAGAAGAACATTGTGAGTAAACCTGCATATACGAATTCAAACTTCAGAGTCGTATATTCAATCATCTTTGGTGAAATGTGGGCGTTGTAACACCTCTGCTTAGCATTTCGGGTATAATGTAACACACATCACATAATTGCTATTTACCGTGACATACTAATACCTTTTGATGAGTAAGCTCAAGTATTTTATAAATTACCGTAACATTAGTTATAAGCTCTTTCTGGCTACTTTTGGGACTTCAGAGTTAAGTCCGGGGGTCCGTCTGGGCTATTTACACAGGGACATTTCTGAGATGGAGCGACTGAAATATGCTGAATACTAAAACCAGGCTATTTTTGGTGAACAGCACAAGCGCAGTGTGAGGGATGGCTCGGTCCATGTTCCTTACAACGTGAACAGGCAGTCGCGATACGTGGAGCTGGTGCTGGTGGTAGACCGTGATCATTTCGAGGCTCACGGCAGGAGTATAATGTCAGTGCACAATCAGATGACGGACCTGGCTAACATCATCAACGCGGTCAGTGTCACAAGTTATTTTTTTTAAATACTTTAAGGGTGTCAAACAAGCATGAAGTCCACGCGATGGTTAGCGGCTACTGCAGCCTTTGAACGTGACCAACCTCTATCGCGAATTTGCGACACTTTCCCTAATCTACACTCGCTAGCGTCACCGACAATATTTGTATGACATATATTAGTGCTTCAAGTCACCGCTACGAGGCGCTGTACAATTTCTCATACAAATCATTGGTGGAGACGCTAGCGAGTGTAGATTATAAAAATGGTGGCAAATTCGCGATAGGGGTACTGGTACCCCTACCCCAGGTCACTAGCGAATTTATACCTTACAACAAATATAAACATTATGCTTACATAGCAAAATATGAAAGAGTCACACTATACGCTAGCACAGACTCCACAGCTCCACAAACATTTTTAAATGTGAGTTTCCCTCGAGTCTGCGCACGCGAGTAGAAGAGAAAGATCATTTGAAAACGTTCCATTTGATATGTTTCCAAGTGTGTGAATCAGTGTCAAATATCAGTGCTTTTCCCTCAGATGTACGCTCAATTGAATATCTTCATAGTGTTGGTAAGAGTGGTGGTGTGGTCCGAATACAACGAGATAAGGCTGAGTGAAGACGCTGACGTCACGCTCAACAAATTCTTAGAGTGGCGCGAGAGGAATGCCAAACAGATACCAAATGACAACGCCCAGTTAATCACGTGAGTTCTCTTTTATACTACAACTAGCGAGTCTAGCGATCTGCCCTCGCTTTACGTTTACGCGTTGCCATTTTAAGACTATAACAAATATAATATGGATTTTTAGGTACATATATATATATATGTGTGTACCCAACGGTGTTTAAGTAAAAACGTATCAAAATTCGTAATGTAGTCCAACCTACGTTCTTCTAAAAGAGCGATGCGTTCAAACACACAAAATAATTTTGTTTGGAAATGCCACCTTCAATTATACCAACATGACCTAAACTAGCATAATATGATAAAAAATATGGCCATCATGCGTGTCTATTTATAATAATATCTTCCACTTTTGGCTACCACCAGGACTACAATAAGGACCTTCAGTCAGCCCTGTCAAATTCTCTTGGGGTAAGGGCGAATGCCCATTACCGAGCGAAATTATTCAAACCGGGTTTTTTTTTCAGCCGGAAAACATTCAACGAAGGCATTGTTGGCAGAGCTGCTTCCGGAATCTGCTCTTCGGGACATTCTGGTGGTGTCGCATCGTATCACACCAATGTCACTGGGTTGTTCGCGGCCACTATTGCTCATGAGCTGGGACATAATTTCGGTACGTAATAATCCTTACGTAGTATGAAATGAAGTCACCTCCGCTTTGTGATCGCTTAGGTCCGTTAAATTAGAAATATACACAATTTCAGAAGGGTCCGCCACACCGCCCTCGCTTCGCAACGAGTACTTTTTATCTATACATATATACAGATAAATAAAATTAAGGTGTCTGCTTGTAATTCCAAAATAGCAGCTTTTCACTAAATGCATATAAAAGTATACATGCTCCTGAAACAAAAAAGCAAGTTTTAAAAATTTTCTGTCTGTTTGTTCCGGGTAATCTTTGAAACGGCTGGACCGATTTTAACGGGACTTCACTGACAGGTAGCTGATGTTTCAAGGAGTAACTTAGGCTACTTTTATTTATTAAAAATATTTTATTTATTAAATATACGCGGGTGAAACCGCGGGGCACAGCTAGTTATACATATAAACCTCCCTCTTGAATTCTTTCTCTAAATTTTCAAACTCAATCTATTGCTGAAAACTGTATTCAAATCTATTGAGTCATTTAAAAAAGCTATGGTCGCTCGAATCTCAGCGGGGCCTGTACCAATGAAACACCACGTACTTTACGGTGAAGGAAAACATCGTGAGGAAGCCGGCTATGTCAATAGTAATTCAAAGACGTATGTGTATAGTGCCTTAGACGGCGGTGGACTCACTATCTGTCACTAAATCATCTACGACGAAAAATCTCCTTTACGACTTTCTTCAAATATCACTGAACAGTTTACTTCGTCTTTTCGATTTCGTTATTATTTGTGCCTAATCTTCCTGTCAATAAGGTATGAACCACGATACGGAACTGTGCACGTGTCCTTATGCGAAGTGCATCATGAGTCCGTCCAGTACATCGGTTACGCCGACGCACTGGTCCTCGTGCAGTCTCAAGTCACTCGCCTTGACCTTCGAGCGCGGTATGGACTACTGTCTACGGTCAGTGGCTTTATGTTTGTCTTGTCGTAATATTTTACAAATATGTAAAATCTATCTCTTCTTTGTCCCTAGGTACGTTTCCTTATTTGAATTAGCCTTATGTGAAAGTATTTACTGCGATACAGGAACAAACCGAAGTATTTGTTCGAGTCTCCGACGTGCGGCAACGGGTTCGTGGAGGCCGGCGAGCAGTGTGACTGCGGCTTGGTGTGGGGCGAGGAGCACACCGCGTGCACGGCGTGCTGCCACCCACACACTTGCATGCTGCGGGCCAACGCCACCTGCGGCGCCGGCGCTTGCTGCGACCTGCAGGTACTGGGTGTGCTATTAAATGTGGTGTGTCGTTGATTGCGTGCGTGCCGTGATCAGTGAGTGCATTATCGTGGGTTGCAGACGTGCCGTCCTCGGGCGGCGGGCGCGCTGTGTCGTGCGGCGGAGAGAGAGTGCGACCTGCCCGAGTACTGCTCCGGCCACTCGGATTTCTGTCCACGCGACGTCTTCAAGATGGACTCCACGCCGTGTGGCACGGAACAACAGGTGACTATCTACTGTGAGGGTGACACCACACACACACACGCGCTGTCAGTGTGTGCTGAATGCTGGTGGGTAGTGACTACAGTGGTGACGTGTGGTTGTGTCTTCAGGCGTACTGCGTGCGAGGCTCGTGCCACTCGCACTCCGACCAGTGCCGCCTGCTGTGGGGCTCCACGGGCGAGATGAGTCACGACGAGTGCTACACCACCAACAACGTCAAAGGCAACCAGTGAGTGTATATCATGGGATCGACGCTAAAACTTTGAATTTGTGAACTCAACCGGAGCTCAATAGGAAACCAGTGCCAAAAGTTGTCAATAGATAAGTTATTGAGAATTCTTCAGATGTAGAAATGCTAGTGGTTGGTAATAAAAAGTTTGATTAAAACCGTGTTTCAGTACCGGCAATTGCGGCTACAACCGGGAGCGGAAGACGTACAGGAGCTGCGATGTGAGCGACGCACGCTGCGGTCTGCTGCAGTGCCAGCACCTCAACGACCAGCTGGAGTTCGGCTATGACAGCTATGGCACCATAAAAAGCCACTCTATCATCCCTAATGGTAATTACTTAATTTTCTGCGTAGTGTACTATGGCGTCAAGAGTTTAGAGAGCTGAGTGGGAGTCTTTCTTAAAATCGCCGTCACAAGTCATCGCGTAATACCGTCTGTGGGCTGACAGATGGCCCTGTTTCGATCCCATACATTCTGCGTTTATGTCAAAGCTGTGTCTTGTGATGGTGCGACGTATAGTGGATTTTTTTGTGGCATAATCAATTCCTTGCAATATAGTTGTTCCAACCGTTCAACACACAAAGGTAATATAGCCGTATGTGTGTGAAAGCATCACCAGCAAACTAACCTCTTTTTTTTCTCTAAGTATATTACGTAGAAGTAAAGTTTGTTCGTCTACAGAAAAATACTTAAGTACTGAACATTTTTCAGTGATCGCAACTACTTTATGCGGGATCTTTCTAATCATCGAGAACATGTATGAAAAACCAAAACATTTCAGGCAATACCATTTTGCACTGTCTGACGGCGCTTGTGGACCTCGGTGTGAATGACGCAGACCCTGGCATGGTGCCGGATGGCGCCAAGTGTGGACATGAAATGGTAATGCAATCATATACTACTGCAACTATAAATCGACCAATTTAAGGAGTTCTCGCCCACAAGGGAGGTACAGGTACAGGTACTGTTACAACCCTACATTTCAAGCATTAAAAACATCAGCATCTCAATTATTCTATAGAATATTCCAAGTTCAAATGCTGAGTTGCATTTTTCATAACTTAACATTATTTATTCGATTAAAAGCAGTAGTTTTCTGGCCTCCGCGAAGAGCGGTTTTGTTCCGATTGACATCCATCTGGAATCATCCAATCATCCATCCAAGTATCCATCATTTGGAAGTCCAAATTAAGGTGTAGATAGTGATTTATTTCACCAAATAAATCTAGTGAGAACTGTCTAGTTTTTTAAAAAGAAGACACTCAGAACTTGTCGCCTTACAGTACGTACCCCGCAGGCGAAGACTTTACTGAGGCAATTACGTAATTTGTAGTTTAGTTTATTCCAAAGATTGTTATACTGTGTAGTATAGTCTGTCGTAAGGTCTCCGAGACGTTGATGGTTACTGGTTACCGCAATGTTTGTTAAAATTAGGGTTTCTAGTGTTGCCACTTGTTCGATAGAAATTCCTGTTAGGTAACATTCAACAGCTTTGTTTTTTCTGATAATGTCTTTCAAGAAGATCTGCATGAATACAACACAAAACTGATTTAGGAAACCTTGAAGGGTCAACATCTTAGTGAGGTCTACATCTAATGAACCTTGTGAATTCTCACCCATCAAATTATTAGCAATTTGATACATTATTTCGTTTGTGAGTAGATGTGCTTGAAGCAACGGTGCGTGTCAGTGGCTGCGGTGCGGGATGAGATCGCACGGCGTGCCACATCCGTGTGTCCCTCCAACTGCTCGGGACATGGTGTCTGCAACTCTGAGGGTAGGTATTCTCTACTCAGATGTGACTGAAGCAACGGTGCGTGTCAGTCGATGTGGTGCGGGATGAAATCGCACGGCGGTACAACTCAGTGTGTCCCACAAACTGCTCGGGACATAGTGTGTGCAACTCTGAGGGTTCCATCCTTCACCCTCAATTAAAGGCAGGTATCAAATCATCAACCAGCAGTTGTATCCTGTACATCATCGGCCTTACCGTATCTCATGCATAGTTATGTCAATTTAGTCTGTTATGTTATGCGGAGAGATGAGGATAATATTGCTAAAAAAATTGTTTATGAAAGTGGATGGTTACAAGGGGAAAGGAAGACCTAAGACACGATGGATGGATTGTGTGAAAGATGATATGACTAGAATGGGAGTGAATGCAGATATGACGGCTGATAGAGAGAAATGGAAGAGAAGAACACATTGCGAAGACCACAAATAACATGGGATAAGGGCAAGAGGATTCAACACTGACCTGTGCTTTGTGAACTAGTAATGTTTCTGTATCCCCCAGGTAATTGCCACTGCGATCCAGGCTTCGCCCCACCACTGTGCAACCAGCCTGGCACCGGCGGCTCATACGACTCCGGACCGGCCAGAGATCCACAGGGTAATGGGTTACATTCGCATTATAGAATTCACTTATCTGGGAAATGGCAAACAAGCCTGCTTGATGGTAATCGGCTCACTCGGGTGTTGCCGGCCTTACGTTTAGTGTGTAGTGTGTGACGCACCTCCACCCGTGGCTTATGCATTAGTTAGTAAGACAGTATTAAAGTGACACAGCACCAACAAGTCGTCTCACTTACAGTGTCTATAACAGATTAGCCTATTTATAGTAAAGCTTTTCTTAACGAAGCTCTAGAAACCTTAGTTACTTGAGAGGTGGCGAACTGGAGTGGGTATAAGTGAGACCACTGATTACGTCAGAAGTCTTTTTTTGACTAAATTACATAATAGGTGAGGAGTTGCGTCACACGGTAGAACTTCACGTTTAAACGCAAGATCCCATGGTCTTACCTACTTCGATTCAATTCAAACATTGTTATTTGTATGAGCAGTCCAGATAAACTTCATGGTGGCGATGTACGTGATATTCCTGGGCATCGTGCCGGCGCTCATGCTGTTGCTCCTGCTCTATTTATTCCGGCGACAAGAGCTGCTGTGTTGGCACAAACTCACCACAACGAACTTGCACAATCACATGTTACGTCGCGTAAGTCAAGCCACTGGCTCCATCAGAGGAGCCGCCACCAATTCTATCAGAAGAGCTTCTAACTCTATCAGAGGGGCTACTAATTATATCAGAGGAAACGCTAATTCTATCAGAACAGATGGTGAACGCATTCCCCAACAAAAACCTATTTTAACAATATCAGAACCGGTTACCTCTGAAAGTCATTATGCAAATCTAAGTTCAATACATGCGCAAAGAAACGCGAACAAGCCGCCCAAAGGGATAGGGAGAAAGATGAATAAAGACGATATCCAAAAGATCAGTAACCATGATATTGTAGAAGCACAGCGTCCGCGATCACCTAACACCACGATAGCTGCACCAAAGGAAACGCCTAATGTAATTATCGTTAAGCAGGGTTTGTTTACCAATACTAATGAGTTAATAGCTAAGATCGGAAGTTTAAAAACTACGAGGTAGTATGTATCGTTTGATATTGTTCACTTTCATAAGTGCCTTACCACCAAGAACTAGTTCAAGTAGTAGTAACAAGTAGTAGTGTCTGTTTATCTGTGAATATGCGATTGGAAGTCTGGATCAATGTCTATTTATCGATATAGAGGAAGTAGTCTGTGAAAACACTCTACTATTTAAGAAATATTGTCTACCTTTAGATATAATCATTACGAGGGATTTTCGAACGTCTCAAGGGCCGTTACCCTTACGACGTGCAATACCTTTCTGTTAATATTATTTTTGTGGACTATGTGCCTTTTCCTTCCATAAGTCATTTTTTTTGGAAATATTGATAAAAATAAACACTTATTTTTATAATAAATCATTTATTTCAATCATCCATCACATCACGTCATACTTTGAACATTTCCAAAATCATATTATATCTAACTTAGCTACCTTAGGTGCATTATGGATATATACTTCGTTACAGTCTTAAAAAAATAAACGCGAACATGATTACAGCTTTCATTGTCACTCGAATATCACTTGAAACTAAGAGATGAAATAAAATTTTAATTAATAACTTTAATAATAACACTGCCTCGTTGGTCTAGTGGTCGCAAAATGCTATTGCGTAACACGAGGTTCTGGGTTAGATCCTCATGTCGGAAAAAATATTATTGGGGTTAAGGATTAAGGATTAAAGCCCATTAATGGCAAAGGGGTGCGTACAATGAAAACTGCTGTCATTGTAAGCAACTGTGACGTAACATTTCTTTGGTTCTGTATTTACAATAATTTGTTGCTATTTCGACAAACGCATTACCGTTAAGAATATCACAACAAATTCTTAAGCACCCTACCTTTTGCAGTTTTATACAAAAATATACTGTAGCATGTTATGTTAGGGTCGAAATTAGATTGCATTTTAAATTTAATCAAGATTTGAATAACCGAATTGAAAGTGAAGAAGCATTTAAGAATAGAGATTCATTTTATTCAGTTTAAAAATGAACTTTAAATGCTGCAGTAAAAGGAGCTTTTATATCAAATACAGAACGGATAAACAAGGCTCCCGCTAAACCGTGCCGGGCCCGAGTCGAGCCCGAGTCGAACTTAGGCCGTCGTCGTTACTCGGTCGTCACTCGGTTGCCGCTCGGTATAGGGTGAGTGTGTTCATACAAAATATATGTCATATTTGTTCACCGAATATGGCCGACGCTCGCCCTGGTCCGGGATACGTTAAAAAAAGTAGGTACAGAAGGTCTTCTCGGCTGTGTAACGCTGATCTCTAAATCCTCCATCAAGAATTAGATTCGACCAACTTGATCGAGATACGTCATAGAAATGAGACATTCGGCAAAGATCGACTATTTTCGGTTTTGTAGAGCGCTATCTTTGTCACGCTTACGCGTATTTCACTATAATTTTGAGTCTATCGAAGATAGTCGACCTAAATAATATCTCATATTTTTGTTGTGTGCGTTCGCCTGTTAACATTTTATGAAAAGAACCTTCTGTAACTATTAGATTACTGGAATTTATACTTTAAGTGAACTTTGCACAAGTCTTCGCTTGCTTTTAGCTCTACTCCTCTTGTAATCTCAGTAAATCTCATTATAGTACCGATATTATTTAATTAATATACTAACTACATAGTAACATTTACAAATTTGGATTTATTTAGCTGCCTAGGTACATAATTAGGATAAAATCAGATCATCTATATCGAATATAATTACTTATGTTCATCTATAATCAAATTTAAACGAACCGCTACTTAAATTGCAAACAATCAAGACATTTAATTCCAACTAATTATATAATAAAGAAATATCCAAAAATTTTAATTATTCGCAAATAGTTACCAAAATCAGTCTTAAAAATATCCATACCAAGCATACATACAAACATAGTAAATACATGAAATTTTGATTGTATCTTATAATAATTAGTATTTTAACTGCACTTTATTGTAATTTAACTGCACTTTATTGCAATTTAACTGCACTTTATTGCAATTTAACTGCACTTTATTGTATTTACTGAAAAACAGTCATAAAATATTTTTTTATAACACTCGGAATATTATACATATTTTTATCACAATTCACGCATATTATTTCGATGTACAAATAAATTGCATATAAACTATTTGTAAGTAACTTTGAAAATACATATTGTATATGTTTTAAGCATTAAATCACTCTCATATGTAACAAGTACTATTTATTTTTATTTATTTTGAGAATGTTTCCTGTTATTTTGCGACTGTTACAGCACCTTAAGTTTTGTACAAGCCATGGCAGACACATCACATATCATATGTATGTATATGACAAAAGGGAGGGATTTACTATATGTCATATTCATATATTTTTGTCACTGGTATTATTAAATAACAAACAATACTCTGTCGCAGAGGAATTATAAACAGGAATCAGTGAAGGAGTGAAAGACAAAGAATAAATATGTATGGCAATAAATTATCTTCCCATTTCACGTTGTAGCATACAAATTATTAAATAGTGTAACTATACCTTGTTCAATAACAAAGTTGCCATATGACAGATGTAAAAACTGAAAACATATGCCGTACCGGACCTCCATACAACACCGAGGATATAATTTTGATTCTATAAACATATATAAGATATCATCACACAGCGCCATCTAGCCAAAACTAAGCAAAGCTTGTACTATGGGTACTTGACATAATACTTAAATGGGACACGCAACACCCAGCAAGTAAGTAATAGTCAGGCATAATAACTAACTGCTAGACCGATAGTATTGCCATATTGTTTAGATTTAAAATTCCTTCACTTGTCTTTCATTGATCAAAATTCTAAATCGTATGGCAATTTATTCATTGAACAATGTAATAAAATGGTTACATTACTAACGTGAAATGAAGATAAAAAGTGACTTACATTTAAGAAATATGTTTATGTAAGCCGCAAGCGAAATTAGCTAACCTCATTATCTACAAGGAATTATCTGTAGATGTTCATAAAACGTCCGCGACAAATGTAGCACCATGTATAACGTATGGAATATAATCGAACACATAAATACGCAACACACACTATAATACAACCACAAACATAGCCTATAACTCTTTATAAAAATACAAATAAACTTCACTTGAGTTAAGACACTTCGTATTACATTAAGGGAATATATACTGTATTTACAGAGATCTCTTATTATTAAGGTCTGAGAGGACAAAGTGGTATTCAAAAATGAACCTTAAACTATACGTTTTAGAATCTGTGACACTTATTTATAACAAATCTCAATTTGATCTTCGTATTAATGGAGTTGAAACCTATGTCACAATATTATAATATTCTGTTGTCCAAACAGACCTTATAGAACTAATATCGTATTGATTTTACTTCTTTTAGAATGCAACACCATTTATTTAAGACAAATTTAAGATCACTTTTTACTTTATAAGGAAGCCAGCGCCATCTAGCGAGCAGTTACTGCAACTTTGAATACAAATTTGTCGATAACGAACGTTTCGTTACATATGTCCAGACTCACGTAAAAGTAAGAATCGAAATATCGATGAAAGATTAAAGTCATTTGATTGAAATTACGAGATACGAAATACGTTTTCGCGACGACGACTGAGTTTTACCGTTTTTTCTTTGATATAATGAATACAAAAACTTCAACGACTAAATCGCTAAGATTTTCATTACGTGAATCGGGCTATGAATCCTAGAGTCCGTTTAGCATTGTTTGGTTAAGTAAAATCAATACAATTTATTTTCTAGACTTATGTCGCACTGCAAATAAGTTTAGCACACGTTGAACACAGGCTTAACTTTTTGTAGCAGACCAATTAGTTTATCTATGGCAAAACTAACAGACTAATAAACAAATAATGTCTTCGCACGAGACAAATTATTATAATATATTTTATTGAAATATTAAATCTGCTAGTTTTACCAACCTAAATCGATTTTAGTCATACTTTATTATAAGTGTTAAGTATTTTCAAAAATACTAATTACATATCAAAATATGAACACGTCGAATAAGTATAATCGACTTTATCTTTTGACAGTAAATTTGAAAATAAATCATCAAATAGTTGTATCGCCCACAAATCTTGTACTATACAAAAATAAGCAACTGCAATAGCGTTCAAGACATTTCATCAAGAACGAATATTTATTTATAATCTGTACTTATTAATCCGAGTCTTGCGTGTAAATGGCGTTTTTACATATCAATTATCGACTAGATATCTCTTCAATTAAATGTATATTTAACAAAATAATCGCATCATTTTTTCACTGTGGTAATCTCTTTGCCCAACGATTTTCTATTTTCAAACTTTTGCTGTAAACTGGCAACATTGGATGGTTTCGCCGAAAGCTTTGTGGCGTTCGGTTTTAAATTAGATTCCGTTTTATTTACAGTTATATTCGACGGCTTTGGTACAACTTTAGGTTTGTTTTTATTTAAATTGTCCGCTATTGCCTTAACATTAGGGTCTACTTTAGAGTTAGCACGACTTATGGGCGGATTCTTTTCAGATTTGAGGTTAGTTGTTGAATTGACGATTGGTTTAACAGAAGGTGTTGTTTTTATTGGTTTTTTGTCTACAGTAGGCGCTGGCCGTAGAGGGGGCCTATTGTCATTACTTTTCGTTTTGTCTACTGGTTTAGTCGCAACTTTCGGCGCTTCGTTCGGTATTTTATTATTATTGATAACGTCCGGAGGTTTTGAGTTCTTCGTGTCAGGCATTGTACAACTGGACACTAAATCTGGACTGTTCAGAACATTCTTAGCTATATTTACATTCTTTACTGCGTTTTTCGGCGACGACGGCACGTTCCTGAACGTGCTCGTGTTTTTCAACCCTGGCGGGGTCACTTGTCTTGAAAACGTAGGGATTTTAGAATTGGGACCTTTAAGGGTCGGTGAAGGCGGAGGTTCGTTGTCAACCTTGTCACTTTCATTATTTTTCTTCATAAAAGTTGGTACGTTCACAGCCGACGGGTGCAAGTAGCCGCTACTCGTCGTAGAAGTAGTAGACTTCGCGCCAGAGTTACTGTACACGCTTTCAGGCGTTTTATAGTGGTCACAGTTCATATAAGTACTGTCCCTGTTACTCTCGGCTTTCTCCTTTCGCTCCTTCTCTTTCTTCCTCGAGAGCGTCGACGCGGAGTATATGGAGTCGAAGTTTCGGTTTTGTATCTCGTTGACTATCTCTCCAAGCAAGCCCATGCTATCTGTACTACCCGAGTTTGATGGTATAGCTTTAGGTGTGTTGTAGCCTTCGGGCGGTGGTTGTGGAGCCGTTTTTACAGGCGGCGGGATCGGTGGAAGTGGTTTCGATTGCTTTACAGGACTTTCTTCAATGATCGCGTAGATATTGTCGTTCGCCTCCTCGTCTATATGTGCTAGAGAAGCTGACTTCTCCTCGATACAGTCCACGTAATCCGGGGACTTGTTTTCTTGTGTTTTCGT